>CM034157.1:337779187-340179187 GCA_019776745.2 Taxus chinensis | reverse complement strand
AGTACTGGATTAGATTTGAAGTGGAAATATATAAATGTAAGGGCTGATTTATTTGGGTTTTCATACTTTACCCTAGTCGCAATTTTTGAGAAATAAATTCCAGATCTGCATAACAATGATTGAAAATATATTTTTATAAGTGGCTTTGGTGTGGGATTTGTCCAAACTCCAAGTAGGGGTTAAATTGTCCATTTGGGGACATTACAGTGGTATCAGAGCGATGATTCTCCCAGCCTGTGAATGAAAGAAGAAAAATAAATCAGATCTGAATGCATGAAGAAAGTAAATGGAAGGCATTAAGAGGAGCTGAAATGAAGTATTCAATAGAGACAATAGAGATTGCAATTTGTTGGATGGAGGCTCAAAGAGATATAAGAGACTCCATTATAGGAGCCTTTGCTGAAGTGAGTTGATCTATCAAAGGGGATGAATCTCTATGAGCACATCATCCAAGCCTTCGCAGATTTTCAGAGCCATAAAACAACCAATTGAGTGGTATCATGACAAGGAAACATGGGGTAAAGAGTGTGTCAACACTCAATCCCAAGGTAAGAGCTATGTTGAAATTTGCTAGATTTTGATGAGTTAAAAGATAGGAAAAATGGCATGCAAAAATTGGAGAGCAATCAAAATCCATCGTGTTTTCCAATCATGCAAGGGAAAGAAGAAGCTTCAAGAGGTATGATTTCCATTGAGACAAAATAATTGCATCCAGTGAGTGAAGAAACATTGCTTGCTAGAGAAATTAATATTAGACATGAGAAGAAATGTCAAATATGCAAGCAAGGAGGATGTAATGGAAAACTCAAAAAAGGTGTGAGGAGCGGCAAAGAAGAGCTAGAGCTGCAGCAACTGCTAAATTGATAGCCGCTCAAGCGAGACAACACCTACAAGAGTTCAAGGAAAATAATCTTCAATTGAGTGAGCAACAAGGTATGAGAAATGAAGATTCCTCTAAGTATGGCAACTGGAACATGAGGGGTAAGTAGTCTTTCACAAGGAGGGCAGATTGCATGGATTGTCAAGATTGTTGGAATTTCCGGTATGTCATCTGTGTTTATCGCAGCAATTGATTTATGAAGAATTTCAGCCTATTGTTGACAAGAATACTCAGGTTTTGGTACAGCAAAGTCAAAGGATCATTTTGAAGACCAAGATTGGTGAAGATCCTTGGTGATATTCAGAGGTATGAAAGAGCATACTAATGTGTCTTATTTATTGTTGCCTATTAAACCATTTTCATTATGATTTGCATGAGGCCTGTACGGGAATGGAGTTGGTAACAATAATAGCATGTTCCTAATATATTGTTCCAAATATATATATATGAGCATATTGTGGATGATATATGGTGGCAAGATTTAGCCCACTTGACAGGTACAGGTGCCAGGCTTGCAAATCACTTCAACATGTTTTGTCTTATTGTGCATGGCACTTGGACAAAACAAATTTGGAATTTGCTTGAGGGCAAAACAATTTGGGAAGGGAGGACTGTAATATCCCTTCCCATTTGAAGACCTTTGGCCCATTTCGTCAACCCGACGGCCAAAGGAAAAATATAAGGGTGACTTAAGTCACAATTTTATTATAAAGTGCAAAAAAAAATATTATTATAAAGCACATTGTATTAATTTATTTGACTTCATAATAAATTTGTAGTCTCTAAATAGGTGCATTGGGTCTAATATTATGTTCTATCCTTTCTAGGGAGAGTAGAAAGAGACCCATGCTATGTTTGTCATCCCTAGGCAAGAGAAATGCGACTTGGACAAAGGAAGGAAAGTTAATTTAGAAAGGATAAAATTGTTATCACTCTTCCCAAGAAAAGTGCGACTAGGCATGGGAGGCCAAATAGACCTTAGGGAAAATAATAAAACATTATTTAATGTTTCTTTATTCAAGGAGGAAGTGCACCTAGGTTTGGGTATACTTTTAGGGTATTTTGGCACTCTTTTCTCATTGGATGATGAAAAGGTCATTTTGCAATATTTTTCCTATAAAAAGGAGAGGGGCGGCTTGGGTAGAGAAACATTGTAATCACTTATCATTTCTGAATCTGATCTTAAGCCAAATGCTTTTGTATTAAAGTATTCCAAGGACGAAAACCCTTAGTATATTTTTAAGCTCTTGAAGGACGAAAACCCTGATTCTTAGAGAATGTGAGGGATTTCCACACAGGAAATTCTATTGTGCTAGCATGATTATTGTCAGAATATTTTCCAGTCAGAAGTTGATAGATCTTGTACCGGGGTGTGATAGAATAAATTTCATTGTAATGGGGCTGTGCCATTTTGATCCAATGAAGACGACCTACTCTTTTAGCCATTTGGAGGTGTTTTGAAGACATTTCAGTGCTGAAACTTATTTTGAAATATGTTGCATTATATTTTTATGGATCAAATGAATCCAAAATTTATAATTTTTGGGAAGGTTTATACTCTGTTTCAGTCAAACATATGCAATTTCTGAATTAAATTCCAGCCTGGGCATTTTAAATATTCATAACAGTCAGATTTTTATCAGACTTCAGATCTGATTTTCTGGGTTGTATCCTGTAATAAAGTCAGTTTCCTGTATTGTTTCAGTCTCTGAATACCTGGGCGATCATTAGAAATCAGAAATATTTACCATTGGGTGTTATTTTGAAATAAATATCTGCTATTAGACCCTAATCGCATATATTTCAGAACTCTGCATTAGGAAAATTTGCCATATCATACGAAAATGTCTGTATTTGCTGTTCAATGTTTGTATTTAAAACTCTTTGGGGTATAAAGAGATCCATTTGGGGATCTTTCAATTTTCTTTGTAGTACATTTCAATTTCAGTAATTCTTTTCATCCAAGCAGGTACATTCGCCATGGTATGCAATGAGTTTTGCTTATGTTATAGGTTTTAAATGTCTTTTCAAGCTTCTTGAATGTCCTTAGTCATGATCAAGTTCCTCACAATGAGTGTTTAGTGGGTACCATTTTGGACCACAAGATTCCTTCCAAAATCAAACCCATTCTGAATCTTGATTAGTAATCTAGATGACACTAAAAAGTAATGTTGTATGAACAACTATGGAAAGTCTGCAAAAGATTAGTTAAACTATCATGATGTATCTAAGGTGTTTTTAAATCCTTAAGCAAGTGTCACTCAGTGGTTAGTTCCCAAACTTATGTTATAAATTAGTTACTAACTTCACCTTTTAGGTCATAATCATGATACCACTATTCGATAGGAGAAAACTTGGACAATGAGAAGAGGAGGATGAGGAAAAAGAGGTACATAGATTTCCAGGTGAAGAGTCTCAAGAAGGCAAGAACCTGTAATATATTGGACAAAAAAACTCTCTAGAAACTTAAGGTTAACTTGTAGACAAATGAGTGGAAAGAATTGTTGTAAATATGAATCAAAATCTAGTCATTTCATAAGAAATCCGACATTGTGTATGAAAGTGGCATGAGTTTGAAATGGTAGCTTAAGTGATTTCATTCTATGAATGGTGTCAAGACATGCTGGTAAGGTTGCCATTAGTAACTGCATTTGCTATCAAATGGCTTGTTAAATCCAGAAGAATACACCAAAGGTGATTTAACACTACAAGCTATACAAAAGGTTGAATGAAGACAATGACAAATGATTGAACGTGTGAGAAGAAGGTTTGCAAAATGTGAATCAACCCTCTTAGGGTGCTGAGGAACAAGGAAACGAAGGAGGATCCCCAGTTTGAACAGCCAAAACAGGTACCTAAGTTTCTGAATGCATTCTTAAGGAAACATCCTTAGATGATAGAAGAAGCATCAATAATCTATGGGAAATGCATGAGAAAAGTGGTGGTGCAATGAAGTATAGGAGTGCAATTCTATCATCCTATTAGACCAGTGGGATTTGAACTTATTACAAAATGCTGATGCTGCCCAAAACAAGTATCTTTGCTCAATTATGAAATATGGAAGTGTTTGTTTGAAGTCCATTTCCAACACTTGGTGCAATAGGATAGAAGATAATGAAAATCTCATATTAGAGTTAAAAATATAAAAAATATCACACTTTCTAAAAAAGAGGCACGTGTAATTAGAGAAACCATCTGACCCTAGAAGACCTATCTGGGAAATTGAATTCACACAAAACTTGGGTGAAATTGTTCTTCCAGAGATTGCAATCTAGAGCTTGCTGGAAATTTTTCAATCAAATCTATGTGGTAAAGGGTATCAGAAATGTAAACAGATACCTCAAGTCCCAAGATGCAAAAAACACTTGATTTTCAACAAAACCCTCAGTTTGGGTAAAACAGGACTACAATGAAAAGACCGAAGAAACAATATTTATTAAAAATGGGTATATTTCATACATAAGAAATCATAATTGCATGGTTTTAGTCCATAAAAGATAAAAGCACTTAATGAAAGTTTGAAAAGTCAACATGTTTAAGAAACTCAGTGCTCATGAAAAGTTATCATGAAAACATGATTGACAGTGCTATTAAACTGTGTCACAGGGTTAAGTGTTTATATAGAGTTACACCTATATTTTCTTATGTTTTCATTATTGAATGATTGCATAACTCATCATGAAAGAGACCTTGTGGATCCTAAGGAGAAATGTATTTGGAAGCCTTGGGGTGAGTCTTTGAATATAAGTTGTGGTTGGTATAAAGTGATTTCTAACGGTTTGGACAATGACAGTTCTTGTGTATGTTCCCAAGAGCATGAAATGACTTCCTTGATATGGCCAAAGTCTGAAGTGTCTAGCTAAGTCTGAAATTCCATGTTGGACCCTCGAAAACTAGAATCTGCTTTATAGCTGCTAGTAATGTGCAAGAATACCATAGCCAATTCAGGGTCCAAGTATAATATACATAAGATATAACGTAAAAAGTATAAGCTTAAGCTTACATTACGATATTGACATTTAGTTTCTTATACTTAAATATTTATTTTATGTATATCCTAGCAAATGGTTCAAGGTGATGTCTACATTGGTTTTTATTTTTTTACTTTTTAAAGACTTGTGCCGTCAAAAATGCCTTACAGACATATCAGAAATGCACAGTTCATTTAAGTACATTTCTAGCTATGTGTCTTGGACCTTTCTGAGCATTTCTAGGGTGTTTCTGGCAGCATTTTGGTCTCGAAACATTTCCTAAGCAGAAACAGGGACAGAAGGGGGCATTTCACACACAAAATATATTTATATACTAGTAATACTTTCAGTCCAAATGAAGAACTTTGATTGTTGCCACAAACTCAAGTTGAGGCAAAATGGAGACAAATGGAGACAAAGCTTTGATATTATTAAACCAAAATAGATACAATACTACGCCAAACTCCTTAATACAAAATAAAGCTTGAAGTATTTAAAATAGAAAAGTACCCTGGCTGAGATGTACAAGAGAGATAGCAAGTTAACCTTACATCACATTGAGAGTACTCTCAATCCACACAGACTTATAACAAGTCAATCAAAACTGGTGTACTCTTAGTCAATCTAGATGAGACTGAGTTACAACAACTAACTCAATAAGTCTCTGATAATAAACTAAAGTATCAAAATATCTAGTATTTCTGTATGGAAATCGTAATATCTAAGATACTTATTTTTACACACTTTAGGGGACTCAATTCACCCGAACAATACACCAACAAATTTTAATATGAGTTTTGTGAGGACCCATGTTCCACTGAAATGCCTCACCCTTGCCGTTTCTGACACATAAACATACCCAGCAGGATTCTCAGGTACGAAACGGCCCTGAAATGTCTCATTTTCCCAACACATGCCCTGGCATTTCTAGCGGCAAAGGTTGTTTAAATCAGCCCAAAAAAATATTTTAAAAAATAATGATTGCAATCCTCGACATTACATCCCGTTTAGGCTTTTCATTTACAGAAAGAAAGAATTGTATATCACAACATTTGGTAATGATTGCAGTCCTTTAACAGATAGAATACAACCCATCCAAAAGCTTTTCAGGATGAAAAAATTGTATACTGGACAACATTGGTAATGATTGCCAAGATCCTTTACCTTGCATTCCGTAAAAGTATTTTGTCTACAAAAAAAAATAAATGTATACACACAACAAAGGTTTGTTTATTTTATGTCATAATGAGAAAGGTTTCTTGGTTATAATGGGCTTATATACTTTGGCCATTCAGTTTGCACTTTTATATAAAAAATATTCTTGGGCCACTCTTTGCACTTTTATATAAACTTTGCATGTCACATGATTCATGAACATGTGAAAATTTAAATATGTTGAATGTTCTGAATTTTCATGAATGCTATAACACCAATTTTATCTTTTATGGATTATTTTATGCATTTTTATATATATTTATATATTTTTATTCTTTGTTGTATGGACATTTAAGTGTTATTTTGTTTCCAAGAGTTTTTGGAAAATCAGTGTTTCCACGTTTCGGACCCATCCCATTTTTGTTTCCTAGCAACTTAGTTGTTCAAATAGGCCATAATTTTACAATCTGGTCCAAGGCTTATAGATACATTTGCATAAGCTAAGGCCCCAAAAATTCCTCGATACCTAGCAATGAAACTTAGGATCCAGTATGTACTCAGCTAACCAATTTCTATTATCTTATGTCATAAGGCCACAATTGAGTAAGGCAAGCGATTTCAATGAATGACTAGAGCTTTAAACTCCATAGACTTGCAAATTTCTATGTAATGTCCCTTTCTAGGGCTGAAAATGAAAAAAAAAAGGTTTGGGCTCAAACCTAAATGACGACTTCTGATTTTTACTACAGGGCCCAGTGATGAATCACTTGACAGACCTTAGAGGAACCTTTCGCTGAGAATGGCATTAATTGGGAACAATGGGATGCATCTGATGTAGTAATGATAGCTTAAGAAATTCATATGACAGCCAACAATATCACCACTTAGCCCTAGCAATGAATCTAATTTTCTATTCCCTAGGGCAGTGAACTGTATGGGCTCATCAAGACAATATTCTCATGCAATATCAAGAGAGAAATATCCCAAACACTTTAGCAGTCCAGCAAGATGAAATCTGGAGCAAATATATATTTTATAAATTTAATTCAAGTGCAAACACAGCTGAAACTTCGAAAATTCATAACTCCATCAATACTTGGAATTTCAAAACAAACAAATTCTCAAAATGAGCTCGGAGATATCAATTATCCAATTAAAGTGAAATCATAATTTTTCAATCACGGAAACCCCTACAAAAGTGATCCTGAACTTCCCAGGTGGGTCGCTCAAGAGGAGGAAGGGTGCCGACACCCTTGAAAGTGCCCTAGCTGGAGTAGAAGTGTCCTATGCACGGATAAACACCTTGTTGTTCTATAAATCTTCCAATGTAGTCCACTTGTGACTCTCGAATGAGGCCACCAATGCACACAAGATGGTTTCCATCCCCAAGTGTGAACCTATTGAAGGTTTTCATCCTCAATAGGTAGCCAAGGAAGGGGTTTCGTCCTTCAATGGGCAGAACATAAGCTACACTAGCTCCAAATCCAAGTAAAATGTCAAATGATGAATGATAATGATATATCCTCCTCCATTCGAACCTCCTTAAGTACCTCTCTTTGGCGCCAAGGATGAATTAGAAGAGCAACTCTCATGGCCGACCTCTTAATGAAGGGGAAGTGTACTTTTTAAGCTTCACTTGGTTCTCCAAGAAGACCGACTTCATGTGGAGAAGATAGAAGTTCCTTTTTGCTTTGTCATTCACATATCACCTAGTTGAATCACTCAAGTCATAATTAGTATTCAAATAAATAAGGAAAATACAATCACTTACAATTATGGCAATGTTCACCTCCCTCGCTTTCCTGTCGGATGATGCCCATCTAATGCATTTTAAGGGCCAAGGCTCTAGTAATGGTGACTGGTTTGGAATACTTATCATTGATTGTTCTTGCAGGACTTGATAGGTTCCATGAATGCCCAGACTACCTCAGGCAGCTGCTTAGTTTAACAAGTGCTTGTGTCGATAGTAATGACATAATCATTTATCACAAAATGTTGCCTACAGTTCTTCGATGAGTTTCAAGAATGATTTTTTCTAGTCTGGATTTTTGTTTCCGAAAAATTCCATGAAAAGCTTGTAAACTATTGGGATATACTTATGCAACTTCATGTTGCATGTGCTAATACCACCTAAAGAGGCTGTTGACACCAGTGAAACCTTATTCTGAGCTCGCTATCATATGGTAATAGGCCAAGGCACTACGTGTTGTTGTGACTCAACATGAACCAAATGCAGGCCCTTACATGGTCATGGGAGTTGGGTAAGTACTATTTTATGTGATCCTTCTGACCCTTCCATGCATAGTTATTGCATTGACGACTGACCATTGGGTTCATCTCTTTGTGCTAAGAATATCTCAACTTAGTCATTAACGGCATTCAAGAGCAGTAATTCATTAAACTTACGCTCCCCGCCACCAAGCCACAAGGGGGTTGTTGCTTCTAGTGAACAAGACCCACCAAGGTCGAGGCTAATGGAACCTTATCTAAATATGCACAGAAGCACAACTGAGTTTGCTCGGAAAGAGTGTGTACATTGTTGCTCCTTGACTAGCAATGATTTGCAATCAAATGGAATATTATGTTATTTAAGAACTATGTATGAGACAGGTTATTGATCAGTCAAGTTAAGTGGCAAGTAACATTTCTAAGGTTTCTCTTTCCTCATTGCATTTTGTGAGAAAGCAATTGTTATGTGAGCAATAAGGACATAGCTGAGGTAATCAACTTAATAACAATGAAAACTGAACCTAATACAAGACTTTCTACATTAAAAAGGCTTTTTTTTTTAAGAACGCACCAACTCTTAGAAAGTGCGACTATGTTGACCCTTAGAAGGTATGTTACAAATGTAGTCATTGGAACTGCACAAGCACGTATTGTGAGTGAAATCATCCAACCGACTTCAGAGAAGACGAATTTCATTTGTTCTCTAGGATATGCTTGCATGGTCTTACAAGAACCAATACCCTTCCATGGAAAGATAGTACAAAGCAAAAGACTGTAATTAATTTTTAAATATCCACTTACCCCAGTTTATACAATAAAATATATTAATGCACTTTCACAATGATACTCTCACTACATGTTATTAGGAATAGTTATATTAATACAGGGATATGCATTCTATTTCATTCATTTGTATCATATATCCTATTCACCTATGTCCATTCTATCATACCATTTATCATTCATTTTTTGTAATTCTATATTTAATATGTTGTGCTTAGGTTGTTGTAAGCGCATCCACCATATCTTGGTGTCCTTATGCCCTAATCTATTTTTGTGTGGCTTTATTTTTATGTTGAACATTGGACTTTGCACTTAATTCTCACACTAAGTCTACAGGAAAACAATGTATAGGAAAATCTATGTAAAGAAATATACATGGTTTATAATATGTAAAACTTTATATTATATACGACACTCAATGTGGGAAAAACTCCAAAAATCAAAATCTATGTTTCATTCCTACAGAAATGTATACAGATTAGAAACTCTCTTGGAGCATGTAGGTTTGGAAATCCCTCAACTCTGGAAGGCCCTGCATTCTCCTACCACTCTGCCCATCTTCCTAGAAAACTCATAGAATCTGCAATGAATTGATTAATCAGAGTTGGTGCTTCTCACTTTGGAAAGGTTCCACTTAATGTGTTTGAGATGATGTTTGAACTTCTCTGCATCTCCCAAATGTTGTGGACTCTCCTGGGTGTTTCCTTACCTCTTGGAAGTCATTTTAGCTTCCCATGACATGGTTTCGGGTGTTAGCCTTGTGAACCATGCTTCTCACAGTCTGAATCATGAAATGGGCGGTCTCAGGATGATCTAATACACAGAAATTATAACAGTAACTAGGTGCACTGCGCATTTTACCCATTGAAACATTTTCCTGAGTGTATTTTGAGGTCAGAATCAGTGAGCAGGTAGCTTAAGGTGTCTAGTTTCTTCAGTTCAAAATTCAGAATTGGTGGGCAGGTAGCTTAAAGTGTCTAGTTTCTTCAGTTCAAAATTCAGGATACTTCAACATCATATGAGCAAGTTATGGCCAACACACAACAGATTTTATTGTGCTTTTTGGGCGGTCAAATGGATGAATTTTAAACTGAATTACACCAGTGAGTCAACATATCAGGAAGGCGCACATCAAATTTAAGAGCAATCAAATATTATATGAGGGAGCTATATATTCCACGCTGAGATCGCCCGCTTACCAAATAGAAGTCAGTGATGTTCCTTATGAATACTCGATGTTCGTGTGCTGAAAACCCATCTGAAAATCTCTGACACGTACAGCACCTACGCATCAAGTTTCAAGGCCTCGTGTCACCGTTCAGTGTAGCACCACCAGCGAATGATTTAGTCATTCACCCACAATGCTTCGTTTTTCTTAGGCAATCCCTTCCTCCAACCTGAGTGAAATGATATATTGAACTCGTAGATAATTGTTTTGAACAATTATGTTGATCAATTTCTAATCATTCACACAAAATATTATAATTATATTAATGTCCACAAATGAGCAAAGTAGGTCATAGGAAATCGAAACTACACAAACAATCGAAACAATGTAAATGTAACTACATGGAGTAGATCCAAAATAAGTAAACCCCAATTTCTGATCATTCATACAAACAAAGAAATTATATTAACGTACAAGAATGACCAATACAGGTTAGTGTTACTTGAAAATACACTTGTATACAATAGAAAAGAACTGGGAAAAGAACCCTAAGAACTGAAAAAGTAACTAAACACAAACTATAAAAGCAACGTAAAAAAAATTAGAGGGAGAAAATCAAATAGAGGTGAACCCTAACCATATGTTCTAAGCACAAATACAATAGAATATTCACATTTATAAGCAATATAGAAGTTGGCATAATTTAGAGGTCCATTATTTTCCAGTTCTCTGCAATTTAATCCATCTGCTGCTACCTACTTGTAAATGGTACTTTATGGATTGTATTTTTCGTTGCTATTATATTACAGTCACAAACAGGTCTGTACATTTTCTTATTCTCTGCAATTTTATCCATCTGCTGCTATCTATCTGTAAATGGTATTTTACGGATAGTATTTTTCGTTCCTATTATATTTCAGTCACAAGATACACACTCTTCATACTACTACCTTGTACTATCTAACTCTATGTATGTAACACTCCTTTCAAGGATGTAATATGGTACAGGCACATAGTTTTCTGCAGTATATTTGTGGTAAATTTTCAGTTCCAGCAAAAACTCAAATATTGATCTCATTTATGTCACACATTTTAAAATATTGATATAGAAGATGAACAATTTATGATGGAGAAACCTATGCAAGGTTGAGAGATCATATAAGATGTTTAACAGGAAAGCGAGAAATTGTTATAGATATTTCACATCTATTTTGCCTATGTTTCTCATGAATGGTGCAGCCCTTTACTATGTATCCTATATTTCCAACTTCTGGTGATAACTGAACATTATATTTTTTAAATAAACTCGAATGCAACATAAGAATTCTCCTTGTAAAATTCGAATAGAAACATAACCTGTATCATTTATCGTATATGTTAGTGATGCTTACCTTGGGAGCTGTAACACGGTTGTCCCCTTCCAAAATAATGCAACGATCGTCAACACCATTTACAGCAACATTATGCCTTAGAGCAGCTAATGCACTAGGATTCCATTCACAAGCATACACAAGTTTTGCACCAGCCCTATCATATTCGAATATTTATATTAGATCCATAACCAAAAGAGCTTGTTAATATCACAAAGAACAAAAATGCACTTCGACACCTAAAATACCAAGGGATTCAAGGCACTAGTAGATAAGAAAACAATATGTACAAAGCTTTTGAGGAGAAGAGGCATTAAAGGACAGTAGAAGAAACGTACACAATGAATTTCATGCTCTGTAAACTGAGAAGGTTATTCCTACAGTTGAACGGAAATTAATTTCACATCCTAAGAAGAAATTGCACTTATTTTTTGAAGGATTCCCTTTTCTAATATTTTGATTACATTTTTTATTTTCATTTTTTGTATCACTATTTATAGGTTTAAGTAAATTTTCTAATGTATTTACCCTCACTCATTTTAAAATTGGCCTGATTCTTTCACATTTCAAATTTTGACTATACATCAACTGTTTTGCATGAAAAATCAAGAAGACATGCTCCTGTTATTACCACTAGGAAACTCGAGATTTCTTGAAATCTTTTCAGCTATGTTTATTGCCACTAGCTAGGTTCTGTGATTACATAAAAGGTAAATTGCTAAGACAAAAGAAGAGAATTTGAGCATACTTCAAGAGAAATGGCAGAACAAAATATCCAATTCCTGAAAATAAGTCCACCACTATTTCATTTCTGCAATCCATTTTGGCCATTCGGAGTTTCTCTGATACATTTCCAGAGGAAAACATACACTTTGTTACATCGAAACAATACATAATTCCATTTTCTCTGTGTTTCACCCAGCCATTATCACCTAAAAGGAGCTCTACAGTGCTGTCCCTTCTGCCTGTTGCAGCAACTCGACCCTGAGGCATGCATAACAAAATGTAATTCTTTTGTCAGGCAACAATCAACCATGTCAAACTGTCATGGGAAAACTAATTCAAAACTTATGTACTTTAAATACAAATTTAAAAGACAATGATGTGAACCCTCAAAGGTTTAAAGAATAAACTATATATCCAATGCAACAAGATGGGTATCTTACAAATTATCTTATGGCACATCTAATGGATATCGTGCCTGTTTGTCATGATGATGAGTCTTCATGTATTCATAGCATCGATATACCACATCCAGCAAGCAAAATAAATTGTAATCGTGTTTAAAAATTAAAAATGCCTATACTTTTCTCTTGCTCCATGGTTGAGTAGTGTATTTAAGAATTGTTATTTAAGTGTCACTTGGAACAAGACGGTCGTGATCTAATAGACAACCCCCTCGAGTGACACTACTATATGCATTTGGATGTTGGTCAAGGTAAGGTGGCTCTCATAGATTGTCATAACTCCCTTTACCATAGCAAGTACACTAATTTGATATGTGAATAAAAGAGCAGTTCTAGCTATTTGAGTTATGTGCAATTTATGTGTGTTCTATATTGTAGTATTTTCAATTTGATTAGTTATTGACATAACATAACTGGCACAATTGCCTTTGTTAAAATGGGTCAGATAATGTACTCTCAGCATAGAAATAATCAAAATGTCCCTGAGCCTGAGTAAGGTAAAAGAAGATGCTACCCATATCAAGGAGACAAACAAGAGATAAGAAGATTGACTCTGATGGTGGATCAAAGAGAGTGAATGCAAAGGCTGCAAAAAGCAACTAGCAATTTGCCACCCGAAAATCAAGAACAAAAGTGAAGTCAAAACTGAAGTAAAAGAATCAAGACAATTGCCAAGTTACGATGTCACGGCAGATGCCCCCTCCCAACAAAGGAGCAGACCTTGTTAACCAGGTAAAGTACTCTCAACAAAGAATCAATGCCATTTAGCCCAAGTAAAGGTAAAAGAATATGATATCAGTACTAGGGAAATGGACAAGAGATAAGATCAACTCAGCGGGTTGAACAAAGAGATTGAATACAAAGGCTGCAAGAAGAAACCAACAATTTGCAACCGGAAAATCAAGAACAAAACCGACGCACAAAAATTGAGATAAAATTGGCAAATTGTGATTGCATGGCAGTTTCCCCCTCATGACAAATGAGTACAAGACCTTACTGACCAGGTTGTGCGAGCAAGCGTTGTAGAGGAATCTGCTTAGAGTTTTCCCCCTTTTGTCGAGGCAAATCCTTGCCATGAGACAAAGTCGGATGACTTCCTTGCAGGAAAGGAGAGAGACACCTTTCCTAACATCAACGATCTACTTATCAGTGATGAAGAATAGACTAAAATCACAAGGCAATTTACAGGAAGAATCGGTCTGGAGACCCCAGAAATGAAGGAAAGACAAACAAAGTGTTGCAAGGATTGAATTACTGTGTCATGTCCTCTTTTCGAGATAATTCTATTTGAAGACCTTGACCCATTTTTCTTCCTCATGGGTCCAAGGAAACAATCTAGAGGAAGCCAACAATGTCCTTATGTGCTTAATTTTGTATGTTTTTCTCTTATTGGCATTGTAATTGTTGGTGAGCCTAGCACCCAACAAAAAATTTAAAACTAAAAAGATATTAGTGAGCATATAGGCTCCAAATTGCAAAAGGAAATAATAATAATAAAGCAAGTCTATTTTGTGGTTGGCCTCATTTGAGAGCCTCAAGACTTGGAGCCACCCTCTTATTATAAATAGAGGTTGTTGGCATTAGTTTCAGATGCATTGATTTGATGAATTTTATATCTTGATGAAGGTTGGCTAATGTAGCCCCTTTATTATCTCTCTCAAGGACGAAACCCCTTGATTGAGGGCTTGCGTGGAGGACGAAAACCCTCTCACAAGGGTGGTGAGGACAAAAACCCTTCACCACAATTGTATTTTGCAAAGAGGCGTTCAAGGAGTAATATATTCATCATTCTTTGTTGGTATTTCTTTTAGTTTGCTGGTTATCTTCCCTTTTTGAGTGGGGCGACCCACCTTGGAGGGAAAAATTGGTATGTGTTGGTGGTAAATTGGTTAATTTGAATTTATTATCTTATTCTCCATATTTTTAAGAGCCATGATCTCAAGTTTCCTGAATTTTGGAGGTGAATTACTATTTTTCCAAGCTAAATGAAGTTCGCTATAACCAGCGGGCTAAAGGTTCCAAAAAATAAACATTTTCATGGTTAACTCTGATCTCTAACAGCTGAATTGGTTTGCTGGGGTTTACTCATAATGATTGGATGGCTAATTAAGTATCTTCAATTGCATATAGCTAGGGTTTGAGGGGATTGATGTCCCCGAGGAGGTCGCTGCCCTAGGAGGAAGAAAATTGCAGATTGCATGGCTTATATCAGTCATCTATAGCAGCCCACTAATTTGATTTCAAGCTTTACTTCTCAGCTTTTTCCCATTTCCTGAGGTTCCCCAAAAAGGGACATTACAGTGGTATCAAAGCATAGTCTTGCCAACCTATGAGACTATGCAAGGTGAAGAGAAGATGGATAGAATGATGAAAATGCAAGACAGAGTAGCGGACACTTTGGACTCTCTTGCCCTCACCATGCAAAATCTGCATAGGGGAAGGGCATTCAAGGAGGAAAGGGTTTCTTGCACAATTCATTGCTAAGGAGGTAATTGCAACAAAGGAAGAACCTAAGGTTTCAAAGGTTAATAATTTTGCAGCTAGCTTTGAAAAGTATCAAGCTCTTCTAGATGTTATTCGTGATGCCCCATCATTTTTCGAGTTTGTAGGATGGAGAAAAGATAGAGTAAGCATTGGAACTTAGCCATGCACAAGGGTCATGGGAAGGATACCCAACCCTAGAAGAGAAGATCCCCTTCATGTTGGCAAAGCAAGAAGAGGCTACGGAGCTTGATGAAGAGGGAGACAAACTCCCAAGTTCGTTATGCAATGATGGAAATGCCCATCCTTCTAAAGGTGAAAAACCACCTCAGCTGCCTATCATGGAGAAGGAGCAACCCATGGGAGCCCTAAAAGCTCCCATCACCCTTGCCAAAGTGGATCTCTTAACTGATTTTCCGAACAACACCATAAAAACACAAGGGTTTGGTGAAATCGTGGAGCATGAGCCAAGAAATGAGAAGGAAATCAATGAGCATACAACTTGATGTAAAGATTTTTTGGTATTTGATGTTGACGTGTTGGCATCTAAGGGTTGTATGGAGCTGGAAAATCACGACTGCACTTAGAAGGAGAGGAAAAAGCCAAACTTCAGCCTTATTTAAGGAAATTGGTACATGTAACCAAACTTCCAACTGAAACCAATTTCTTCCAACCTACTGTAATTTCCCTCACGGCAGTCATAAAGAGGGTAAAGTCATAGAAGAAGCTTCATTAATTGAGCCCAACACTGATTTTTAGACCAGCAACATGGTAGAGCCCTTGATGAGGGTAGTGAGGGCTATTGATCTTCTGAAATTGCAAGAAACCAACAAGCATTCTGTTGATATCAAAGTTACAATCCCTAGGACAGGCCTACAGACAAAGGATGCCTTGAGAAAGGAAACGAACACACCAGCCATCAATGAGCCACACAAGGCACCAATAATTCAGTCCAAAATGATTGTTTTGAGACCCACAAAGAAGATGGTCCAGCAAGAATTGTGAAGGGCCTATGATGGTGACATTATGGAGGAGAGAATCCATGCCAGTAAAGGTACCTTTGGAATGTTTTCTGAGTGTTGATTCTAACTCAAAAAATTTGAGCCCTAAGAAGGTTACAGGCAGCTCATGGTACAAAGGTATCTCAGATTCATTGCCTACTAGTATGTCAATCCAGGTATGTTGTCATCATGCACAACCGGTTGGATATGATAACCATGTTTTAGTTTCATTGCTCTTTCCCATGTCTCTGCAATGTTTATGCCCTCATGATCAGCATATATCAAGAAATAAGGAGATAAAAAGTACCACTTGTGGTAAAGAACGTATGGATGGTTGGGTTCAATCTCAAGATTGTTTCCCCATGTGGGAGATAGGTGTTGTGAATTTTGAAAAGGGAAGAAAGTCTGATTTTAAAATCAATGTTATTGGCAATCTCATCTTTGTATGTTGGGGAATAAAAGTGGAATCAAACCTTTACCAAGGAAAATTCAAATAATCCTAAGAGGATCAAGGTAAAGGATGTCTTGTGCACATGGAATTGGAATGAAATGAGGAGAAGTTGCCTTCTTGGCAAGACCTATGTTTTACTGGGAAATGTAACAACTTTCTTTTTCCATATTGTCTGCAATCTAGCTAATACACATGTTTTTGAGAAGAAAGTATAGGATCAAAGTGGCTTGCATAGTGAAGAAGACACCCAAAAGATTGATGAATGGGAAATAGGGAAATTGTTACTCAAATATTTTGATAAAAGAATTGTTACACATTGTTGGATTGCAGTCCTCAACAACTTCAATTTCTACTACATTTCTTTTGAAGTGGAAAAGATAGGTTGGGTCAAAAGAAAAATACCTCTTCCATCTTGGACCACGAACAAGGTGATTTCGGCTTATGCATGGTGGCCTCCAGTACTTGTCATTCTAGAGTTGAGTAAGGAAAGGTGTTATTACAACCATGATATAATGTTTTTTTTCAAACCCTATGAGGTTGGGTTGTACATGTTCTCATTTGAAAACAATTCTAAAAAATTTTATAGGAGTATGGGCATACATTGCTTGTGTGAAGAGTTGAAATCTAAAAAAGAATGGAATGAAGGAATGCTCCAAAATGATGTTGGGCAGATTTTAACCTTTACACCCTTGGGTTTGGCCAAGGTAAATAAGATTTACTGTTGTAATATGTTGCACAAGTTAAAGGGGAACAATGAGGAGGAGTTACCCCACATATCCAGGAGACACAAAGAGCAACAAATTGGAGAGACCTTATTCTTTCTAATATCATTTCATGTGCAAGACCAAGGATAAAGGATGAAGAAAAAATGAAACATCATCATTGGAGCAATCACGTCCACAAATTGATTTAACATAAATTAAATCTTGATCAAAGGACTAAGATCAAATGAATATAAAAGGAACAAGTAAGATCTATCATGCAAGAAACAAGCAAGTATATGCAATAGTGAAATAAGGGTGACTTAGCTTGTCTTCGGAGATATGGGCTGATTCTGGGTTGGAAATTGAGTGGAACAAGTTGATATGAACCGCGTAAGCTTTGTCTGGAAAATTAGAATCTGAAATTCCCTTGGACAGGACCGCCCGGGCACTAGTGTCTGAGTCGGGTGCTAGTGTCATGGCTGTTAAGTCTGAGGTGTGAATAATAATTACACACATTGAAATATATTTAACATTTACCAAAACATTAAATAAATATATCAAACAGTAAAAAACACGAGAACACAAACTTAACGTGGAAACCCCCCTGAGGGGAAAAAACCAATTAAACACATCGAAATATATTTAACATTTACCAAAACATTAAATAAATATATCAAACATTAAATAAATATATCAAACAGTAAAAAACACGAAAACACAGACTTAACGTGGAAACCCCCCTGAGGGGAAAAAACCATGGAGCAAAAAGAATTTCCATTTACGAGAAACATATTTACATAGTCCAGTAATTCTTCAAACTCCTCACTTCTCTCCATCAAATTGACCCGAAGTGAATTAAGCCAAATATGACTCGCGGCCATATTCAAATGACCCCAAGGGTCACGAACACATTAAGTGACAGGATGTGTACCCCGGTTTAGAATTAATTAGTTATTAAATAACTATTAAACATTATATAAAATTTATATTAAATAATTAAGAATATTAAATATATTCTAAATTATTTAATTATAAACTAAACATTATAAGCACTTAATATTACGTTCTAACACTCCCCCTTAATATTAAGTGGGGAACCATGTGCCAACATTACCTATTTGTACAACAGGATTTACAAATCCATAAACCACTAGTGAAGGTTTAGGCTAGAATATCACTTTTAAAGGATTTATAACACCTTCATCATGCTCAACTTACCTTTTGGTACAAAAGAATTTGGAATCCATAAATCAGAAGGTATGATTTAGGCTAAGCATGATTTGTGAGACTACATCTCACAGTTTCTCATAGAAAATTCTTAAAACCACATGTCTAGGAGCCTTTTATAACATAAGGTCCTTCTTTACAAATAGATGCAACACACTAGACTGTACACCGTAAACTTAGAGTTGTAAGTTTACAAAGATCATGAAGACCTTTTTACAATGCTTTACAATGGAGCAAAAGTATAGAGGAGAAGGAAATATCAACCGGCCGACCATAGGAGGTGACATTGTCATGCACACTCCCCCTCAATGGCAACTCTGAAAGGCCAAACATTACACAAAACTTGCAGTATTTTACAACACACAATGGCTCGTAAACATAACTGCAACTTGATCTTCAATCGTTAAGTATTGGAGATCTATATCACCATAGAGAACCTTCCCTCGGATAACATGCATATGAACTTCTATATGCTTCGTTCTCTAATGTTGCACTGGATTCTTAACAAGAGAAAAACAACTCTGACTATCGCACGAAAGAGGAGTACTTCCTTTAGCATTCATGTGTGTTTATTTTAACAACTTTTTTAGCCACATAACTTGTTTTGATGTTTCTATCACACTTCTATATTCTTCTTTAGTAGAACAGATGAAGACTCTCGGCTGCTTTTCTTACCTCTCCAAGTATTGGCACCTATACCGAGAACCATGAACACAAATCAGATGTATATTTTATATTCAACACAACGTCAACATGGTTAGAGTTATAATATCCATATAGACATCATAGTAAGCATAATATAAATCATTTATTGATTTCACTTTTAACCATCTATAAATCTTACATTGATAGGTTAAACAAGCTACATAACAACTTAAATAACAATGTGCCTAACTAACCATGTTATATTACCAATATGTTGAGTAATTTCAACATATTAATCTTAGTAAAATATATATTAGATGCAATCAGTTTTAGACGTCTCCAATACAAACACAAAGGCGTCCTCAAGTGTCATTTGATATGCATCTAATAATACTTTTAGTTTGATATGCATCTAATAATACTTTTAGTAACCAAATACAAATCAAACTAAAAAAGAATATATAATTCATATATGCTTTCTATAAAAACTTTTTGCCTCAAATGAACAATTCAATATAACATCATCCATTGATACTTCTTGCATACACAAAGGTGAGGTTTTGTTCACAGAAGGTACTAAACACATGATCAGGGAGCGGGGGTTTGGGGGCGACAACCCCCAGCGGGGTCAAGGGGCAGCAAAAAAAAACAATATTCCATTAATCATATTTTCCTCAATTATTAATGAATGAACATTCCTTTTTTAGAAAAACATGCATTTACATACAAGGTTGTTAAAAGAACATACAATAACTTTTTTATTTTTAAAAACGATAGGGAATCATGAATTATCAAAACAACAATGTTTTTCTTTTTATTCTAATATTAAATAAATACTAAAAAATAATTAACTTTTGATAATTAAATACACTATTAAAAAAGTGTGTAATCAAGCTCTACTAGAATGAGACTAAGTTTATAATACCAAACTTGCCACAACAACTAACATGGTTGGAGTTGTTTGAACAAACCCAACTCGCCAACGCGGCCGAGACAATTCTTGGCCAACTTCCCCAACGTTCTACACAAAGTCGGCACATTGAGTTTCTTATCTCAGAAAAATGGAACCTTACGTGGCTGCAACCACATCAAAGTTATAAAGCCTTCAAAAAACCTTAGCACCCAAAATCATTCTATCCAATTTTGAATAGCATGATAAAGTGGTCCGAGTGGAGAATAATTAAGCGGCCACATGGTGGGGGCCTCATAATGGTCAAGATCAAAGTACACTAAAATATTTAGTGAAGTGTTATGAATTCAT
Organism: Taxus chinensis; assembly: GCA_019776745.2. NCBI lineage: Eukaryota > Viridiplantae > Streptophyta > Pinopsida > Cupressales > Taxaceae > Taxus > Taxus chinensis. Next base: position 340,158,674 of record CM034157.1, on the reverse strand, counting down.
GTTTTAGAATAGTCAAAAGTGACCCTTCTTCTTACAACACGTACATCCCTAACTTCAACCTGAAATCTTTCTCAAAATGAAATTCAATCCTAAAATTCCATTGTTAGAAAAAAATAAATACCATATCATTATATGGTAAGGTTTGATAACTAAAGGAATAATTATTTATTAATTTTATAATGAATTATAAAGGATCAATTTTATTTTTTATTTTTTTTGCTAATGATCTCAATTTCAATTTCCCATTGGTCGGAAACTTCCAACACATAGAGCGAGAAATTTTGATCCCACCAAGACTTAAAATTTATTTTTTAACACTATGCAAGGGTAATACCCCATCAAAAGTTATGAAGGTGTGTACATGAAGTTCTGAAATTTGTTTGTGTGTAAGAACCTGCTAAATTATTATTGAAATTAAGGGATTCAGGACTACATTATTTGATTTTTTTAGAAACAAATAGAACAACACAAGGTGTTCAATGACATTAATAATATATCAGCTTATATTTACATAAAGATGGAGATATGAGGTCCAAATTACTGAATTAAATGTAGCAGTCCAAATGACCTACCAACATTACATGTTTAACAAATTTGGACTGAATGGGGAAATATTAATATCATGCCATGACTTATAGTATTAGGTAGGTTTATAAGGGGGCGCATGAATGTTTGAACATAGATTTTAAATTATTTATATATGCATATGTTGTAGTTGAAAGAGGATAGGAATCGGTTAGGGTTACGATATATTAACTTAGTATAAGGTATAGGTCTAAAAACATATAAGCCGCATACATATGTTTAGGCTAATGTAAGTTATATTATATGGAATATATGATATATAACATATTTTATTATAAGTTAAACTTAGGTATTTTAAATAAGGGTGCTAGAAGTTAGATATGTAGGTTTAGTATGCAATAAATATATAAAACTAAATTTACCAAAATAAATTAATCACATATCAAAAAATTTTAACACTAACCAATGACAAAAATAGGAGGGCTATTTTTTAGGAGGGTTGTCTCAATTTTGGTAGACCTTCCATTTACCCTTCATATTTATTTTTTCCTTGCATTATAACATTCGAAATTAATGTTAAACTAACGAGGAGAATTACAACTTCCAATGTTATAGTTTAAATATGTAAAGGGTGCTGAATACACATAGGTATTAGGCTATAAAAACTAAGATTTACTAACCTATAGTATTTAACATATAGAATTAATGTCCAACCCTATTAAATTTAAAGGGGTCCATGGGACATAGACCAAGGTAAAAAAAAATAAGAGAATTTTTATGAGGGGTAGCAGATTTCGAATCCACATGAGAGTATAAATAACATGAATTTTTTTTTACCAAGGGGGCAAGCAATTTCACTCATCCAATGAAATAATTTGAAATCCTTATTTTTATATTCTTGAATTTGACTTTGGAAATATTCAACCTGCAAACATTTGAAACTATACCAAAAAAATATAAAAATATTTCATAAAGAAATTAACTCTTACATGTTCTTGTTTGTGATTTCATGCATAGGTAAATGATAATTCCAAAGCCCTTTCACCTATGCACACATGATTTTCACCAACCTATGTCCCAGAGGGAAGCGGGGATTTTAAATTTAAATTTAAATACACACGCTCTAGTACCATGTTAAGTTCGAGCTATGAATAATAATTAAACGCATTGAAACATATTAAACATTTACCAAAACATTAAATAAATATATCAAACAGTAAAAAACACGAGAACACGGATTTTAACGTGGAAACCCCCCTGAGGGGAAAAAAAACACGGAGCAAAAATAATTTTCATTTACAAGAAACATATGTACACAGACCCTTAGCCTATTTTCTCAGTGGGCTTTTGGGATGTTGCGAGGGGAAATTATGCTAAATAATTAAATAATATTGCCTGGAGAGTGATTTTTATCACTTGACATTATAAAGCAATATTTATTTAATTATTTAATTATGGAACAATTGATATTTAATTTAATTCCCAAAATGCAAAATAGAAAGGGGAATTAATTAAATAATATGGGTGGCTTTTTAAATGTCAAATTACCCTTTAGAAAGGGGACGCCGCACTTAGGGAGAATAAACTATTTTTAAATTATGATTTCCCTCCTCTAGGGACTTCGAACCATAGTTACGCGGGGACGCGTCCCCCCCAAAAAAGACAAGTCCGGGACGTCCCGGATGTTTTGGGGACGTCGGGACGTGGGGGAAACATTTCCCCCACGTTTCCGAAGTGGCAGGGGGGAGGGGAAACGTCCCCGGGACGTTTAGAAATAATTGGGGACGACTCAGGGATGTCGGGGACGGCTCGGGGATGTTGGGGACGGCTGGAAGTCCCCGAAACGTTTCGGGGACTTCTGGTTTGGTTTTTTTTTTTAATAATTTTTTAAAAAAACTTATTTTTCTTTTTTTAAATTAATTTGTTTATTGTTTTTCCCTTTATAAATGTTTACCCATTAAGCATAACCCGACTGTATTGTATTACAAAGACATATACAGAAATTTTCGAGCACAAATGCACATGGACTGTAACAACATGCTATGAAAACTAGTAGCATACATATAAATATTAAAAGCTATATGAACATATAACATTAGTATAGCTATATGTATGCTGCAAGTTTTTAATATGGACATCTGAATGTGGATTGTATGCACATGGTGGACTGATATATAAATATGAATTGTTATTCATAAAAAATTTAAAATTTATCTATATATTTTTAATATTTATAATTTTATATATTATTTTAATAGCCGTCCCCCCGCCGTCCCGAAATTTTGGAAATTTTTTGCCATCCCGGAAACTCCGTCCCGTCATCCCGAAGTCTTAGGTAACTATGCTTCGAACTTTGTGCTCCTTGTTTATAAAAGGAGATTCTGGGATCATTGTGAAGGCTGTGTTTTTGGGATGAATCGATTTAAACTCCATGCTTGGAGTTGGGATGTATGCCATAGCTCTCTCTCCTTCATTGTAAGCTTCATTGAAAGCCATTGTTGAAGATATTGAAAACTCTCTTGTTCTATTTATGGTGTTCTATTGTGTTGATGTATCTTTTATGCATGATTCATACTTGCTAACATTGGTGACTTCTTTAGATGTGTGGTGTATTTGTTGTGAAGGATATTTGAATGATTAATGGTGCTTATTGAGTGTTTCATAATCTGATATTAATGCTGCAATTATCCCAACTATAGCGACTTGCAAGGATGGTCATTTTGGCATTTTTGGGTATCCATTGAAGTAGTTTAAAAATCTGATCTGCAATAGTATTTTGTGACTCCATCCTAGGTGATTTTGGAAGGGTTTCATAGTGTTTATGAGCTGCTGGTTATTGTTGGTTTTATGTTAATTATGGCGAATTGATTTGTGCATCTTTTGCATGTTCTAAGGGTGAATAAGCTATATTTTAAATGTAATCTGAGTTGGCTTATTTTTCTGAGTGTGGGCAGTCAATTTGGGATGTTTTTTAAGAGTTATAAGAGCTGGAAATAATTTACATGTTTTATGCTAACCCTAGTGACTAGGTTTAGGATTTTGGGGGTTGTTTTGGAAGTGTTACAGTGCTTCAAAAATTCAGATTGATGGCTCTTTGGAAAGCCCTTAATTTATAGAAAAATCTGCAATTTATTTGGTGAAGAAATATTGAGTTTAAGTGAGATATCAATTTTAGAAGATTTCAGCTGTTTACAAGCTTTCTGGTTGTTACAAATTAATATTTATTTCAAATCTGTTGTTTGGGGGTCAGTTTAATAGTGGATTTGATTGTAGAAATTAGGAGAAATAAGGAGAAAATGATTTTATAATTTTTGGAGTTGATTGGATGCCCTAAATGTGCTAGAAAACCTAATTGTTAGGGAAAAATTAGGGTTTTGTGTTGGCTGTGCAAAAACTCGTTTTGGGATATTATTTTTCATATTTTTGTGGCCCAAAATCCAAAGATTGAAGATTTTTGCTTGGGTGGTTAAGCAGGAATTAATTTTTGAAAATTGCAGCAGTTGGAGGTTGAATATTTAATTAATTTTCAACTGTGCGATCAGATTTATGATTAATTCTTAACCTGTCCTAGAAGGGGACATTACAAGTGAATTAAACCAAATATGGCCCACGGCCACATTTAAATGACCCCAAGGGTCACAAACACATTAAGTGACAAAGTGTGCACCCCGGTTTAGAATCGATTAGTTATTATATAACTATTAAACATAATATAAAGTTTATATTAAATAATTAAGAATATTAAATATATTCTAAATCATTTAATTAAAAACTAAACATTATAAGAACTTAATATTATGTTCTAACAATGGCAACAACTTTATATTTGATCTTTTGTAGGGTTTGAGCTTGTGTTCTTCTTTTTGTTCTTTGTCGTTGTAGCTTCGTTGTAGGGTTTCACTATCGCATCTGAACCTCCAAAACAAACCCTAGTTTCATGCATAATGCTTAAGCAAACATTACATGAAACAAATTATGCATATGCTTGAGTCAGAGTGACCTCAGCGGTGACCCCAATGTGATTGTCACCGAGCATTGCATTACATTTCAGACTCTATGTAGTTATAGTGTGTGTGTGTGACTGAATTGTGGCCATTGAAGCTAGGTTGCCCTTGTGTCAGTCGCACCAAGATAGCGGACCACAACTATTTTGCCCCTAAGATAAATGTGTGAGATGCAATTCAAAAATAGTCGCTCTTATGCAGTGAATAATGCAACTCAAATGTGGTCCTTGAATGTTGTTCTTTGCCCACGTAGTAGATAGTAAATAAGAGCCCGAGTTGTCTAATCCCTAATAATAGTGACTAAGTCATGTATATATACGATTCCCTTGTTTGAATTTTGTCATTAACCACCAAAAACGCTGACCTAAAGTGATAGGAAAGGTTTTAGAAAAGCTAACAAATGATGTGGCATTTCAAATTTGAGAGGGGGGAAAAGGACAGAAGTGCCCAAAGGGGAAAGTACCACTTGGGTGGTCCTGTCCCTAATGGGCGGTAGTGTCCGAGATGCTCAGAGGATAAAATAGAAAATACAAAGTTGGGTCACATGTTGTACAATGTTCACAAGTAAAGTGGTCATTCCAAAAAAACAAGTGACAAGAGTATGAAAAAGATAAACCAATGTAAAAGGCAAAGCAAGTGTTGTTAAAGTCTAGTTTTCTCACTTAGGAATCATGCATATAATAACATACTTAAGAGGCGTGATGTAAGTAATAAGTGTGTGATTTCATATCTACACACATACAAAGACAATAGGAGTGGACACTGGCTGTATCGTTTTTAGCAATTTTCAGTTTCTTCCACCTTCACGGGATGCTCCCTTCCATTAATGTTTCATGTTGGTTGTCATTGCACTTGTGTGGCATGGATGAGGATTCAAAATCCAGTTTCAGGACTGCCCTTGGCAGGCACATACATTTGCAAAGGAGTTAAGTTTTTGAAGTTATTCAAAATAGGAGAAGGTAGGAAAAGGTCTCAGCAGGAAACAATCTTTATTCCCAGCAGTCATCACTTTGGTTCAGTCGTTTTCACCCTTACGGATAGAAGGAAGCTCATTATCGTGATCAGTACCGATGGAGAACAAAATAATGAATTAATTGTTGGGACTGTTTGGGTTTGTCTAACTGTTGATTACACATTCTAGATTTACATCACAGCAGTTTGGAGGGAGAACATTCAAAATACCTTGCATAATGATCTGTTCTGGGCCCTTCCAAAAATGATTTCAGTCAATGACTATGCCTCTTTTAAAATGAAAATGATTAGCTACAATTGTACTCTTGTTAGCATGGACACCGACCAGTTGAGACGAAAAAATAGGAGGGCTGATCCAGATGGAAGAAGGCTGGTCTGCATGATCATGAGGCATGATGGAGAGCTAATAGAAGCCCTTGTTTTTTATAACAAGACTGATTCATGTGCAGGTACAAACAACAGGGAGCAACATAGATTTATTTGGGATCCAAGTGCTTGCAATTGCTTGGGGACAAGCAATTTCGAGAGGTGAGGACTGTCATGTCCACTTTTTGAGATAATTCCATTTGAAGACCTTGACCCATTTTTCTTCCTTGTGGGTCCAAGGAAACAAGCTAGAGGAAGCCAACAATGTCATTATGTGCTTAATTTTGTATTTGTTTCTCTTATTGGCATTGTAATTGTTGGTGAGCCTAGCGCCCAACAATAAATTAAAAATAAAAAGATATTAGTGAGCATTTAGGTTCCAAATTGTAAAAAGAAATAATAATAATAAAGCAAGTCTATTTTATGGTCGGTCTCAATTGAGAGCTCCAAGACTTGGAGTCACCCTCTTATTATAAATAAAGGTTGTTGGCATTAGTTTGAGATATGTTGATTTGGTGAATTTTATATCTTGGTTAAGGTTGGCTAATGTAGCCCCTTTACTATCTCTCTCAAGGACGAAACCCCTTGATTGGGAGCTTGTGTGCAGGACGAAAACCCTCTCACCAGGGTGGTGAGGACGAAAACCCTCCACTGCGATTGTATTTTGCAAAGAGGCATTCAAGGAGTAATATATTCATCATTTTTTGCTGGTATTTCTTTTACTTTGCTGGTTATCTTCCCTTTTTGAGTAGGGCGACCCACCTTGGAGGGAAAATTGGTATATACTGGTGGTAAATTGGTTAATTTGAGTTTATTATCTTGTTCTCCATATTTTTAAGAACCAAGATCTCAAGTTTCGTGAATTTTGGAGGCGATTTACTATTTTTCCAAGTTTATTGAAGTTTGCTATAACCAGTTGGTTAAGGGTTCCAAAAAATAAATATTTTCATCTAATCTCTAACAGCTGAATTGGTTTTGCTGGGGTTTATTCATAATTATTGGCTGGCTAATCAAGTATCTTCAATTGCATATAGCTAGGGTTTGAGGTGGTTGGCATCCCCAAGGAGGCCGCTGCCCTAGGAGGATGAAAATTGCAGGTTGCAAGGCTTATATCAGTCATCTATAGCAGCCCACTAATCTGATTTCGAGTTTTAATTCTCAAATTTTGCCCATTTCCTAAGGTCCCCAGAAAGGGACATTACACAACCGTCAAGAAGTGTTTGAAAGTGTTGTGAGAACCTCGGAATGTGTGAGCCAAACTTTCTAAATGAGGGAGATTGCATAGAAGGAGCAGCATCTAGATGTGCATGGTTAATCCAATGATCCTTGATGCGAAGAGGCAAAGCCTTCCAAAGTTCACTAGTATCGGGTCAAAGAACAATGTTCATCACTACAAACCCTAGATAACTATCTAGAATGCAAAAAGGCAAACCAACAAGCGATACTAATTTTGGTCATTTCCGGCCACATTGAAAGGATTGACGATTCACTGTTACATTGATGCACCAAATTGAGGAGAAAATTTGGGAGAACCTACGCAAAGCTTTTTGAAAAAAATCCAAGTTGCAAGATGAAAATGAGATCAATGGGAAAATATACAACGCCCGACAAGGTAAGAATGAATTGTACCTACATACAGTAGAAGGCTTTAAGAACTAATGGGGAAGCTAAAAAAAGAACCAAGCGGTAGGTCAAAGATGATTTGGTTCATTCAAGGATTGGTATTCTCATTGTGGAGGATGTTGAAGGTGGCCCCACCTTCATCGTATGAAAGATGCCTAAAACCGTGCAAGGGACATAGAGAGTGAGAACAAATCATGTGCATGGTTGAGAATGCAGAATGTCGGTTCTAATGTAAGTAATGAAGTACCCACATCTATAGGGGCCCTCAAAAATAACATGCTCAGAATGATGAGAGCTGAAAGAAAATACAAAGATTGACAACAAAGACTTGTGGTGCACAGACTACAAGACGGAAGGGCATACTAGAGAAAATTGTCCCAAGATGTTTAAAGCAAATTGTCCCAAGAAGATGTTTAAAAGAAATTGTCCCAGAGAAGATGTTTGATGATATCTATCAAGATTACCATATAGTTCAACGAGTAAGTGTTCTCAATGCTCTACTCACAATGAAAAGACCATGCTGCCCACTACACCGCCTAAGCCTGAAAATTACTACAGCAATATAGGAGCAACCTTGAAGAGATATGACACGATAAACTTCTACAAGAGAAGCAATATTAAGCTATAAATAGAATAAGAAAAGTGGCATACACACAAGATTACACAATACACAATTTTCTTAGCGAAACCCCTTTCAGGTAAAAAACTAGTGCAATATCCTTCTAAGTTATTTTATTAAGTCAACCGTTTCCAATACAATAATGTCCTTCAATGTTCTATTTTACCCTAATCAATGTGCGAGTATATGTATGCACATCAATAGGAAACTATCCAAGCAATCTTACAATACAATGGGTGCCAAAAATACAGGAGAAGCAATATTAAGCTATAAATAAATTTTAAAAAGTGGCATACACACAAGATTACACAATACACAAATTTCCATCTGGGAAAACCCTTTCAGGTGAAATCCCAGCACAATAACCTTCTTAGTTATTCTATTACCTCAACCAACTCCAATACAATAATGTACTTTTAAGGTCTACTTTACACACATAAATAGGAATTCGTCCAAGCAATTTTACAATACAATGGGTACCAAAACCAAGGGCCAAGAATACAACCCATAACAGTTCCCCATAAAACATGGGATACTAACCACCAATATAATAGCAAGGATTAAATCACCCTTCTAAACCAAAAAATACATAAAGGGGCCCCACTAAATGTGTTGGACTATACGTCATGCCTAGCCATACAATCCACAAAGAGGTTACGCAAAGTATACAACACATTCCAACAATCTCCCACTTGTTGAATACTTTGCATTGGGGGCAATAGATTCATACTTTTAATTGTTGCAGGCAATCATGCCCATCGGGGGCAATAGATTCATACTTTCAATTGCTGCAGGGCAATCATGCCCATTGATTTTTTGCATGATAAAAAATCTTGGTATTCATAGCCTTTATTGATGAATCAGCAACATTCACATCTGTATCAATAATACCTCTCGTCTTCAACCATTTCTCTGACAAAATGTTATTGTCGGTCAATATGCCTTGACCGAGAATGATAAGTTGGTTTCTTTGTCAAACATATTTCACTTTGATTGCCATGGTCAATTCTTACAACTTTTTGTAACAGACTAATAGTCAAACACAACCTTTATAACCATATTGATTCCTTTAAGGCATGACTCGATGCCATATACTCTGCCTCCGTTGTAGATATTGAAACAACTACCTTCCCTTTGCTTGTCCAGCTCATTCCCGATCGCAACGCATTTCACCGCTCCATCGGAAATTCCCTCTGCTCCTACCGCACTCCAGCTTGGAAGTTTCCAACCCCTGTCCAGGGTTAAGCCCTAGTATTTGATGACAGACTTGAAAAGCCACCTACAGACACTTTACACCCAATAATTCCAGATATTGCTCCACCAAACAATTTAAACTCAAGCATTGGTAGATCTTTGGCAGTCAAGAACTCCAACCCAATCAAAATACACAAAGCCATGTAAACTCAAACTTTTATCCTCATTAGTTCTTCCTTGGTAGTAGATTGCATGATCCAGAGTGCAACCTAGATATTTGAAAACTCTTTTTACAACAATCTAGTGTTCCTTTCTTGGCTTGGACATAATAAATTTGTTCACTACTCCCATTGTATGTGCAATGTCTGATCTAGTACAAACCATTGCAAACATCATGCTCCTAACTGAACTTGCATAAGGAGCTCGAGACATGTCCTAGGTTTCATCTTTTGTCTTAGGACATTATTCAGCAGATAACTTATGACCGACAAGAAAGGGAGTATTTAAAAGTTTACTTTCCTACATCCTAAACCTATACACAATCATTTCAACATAATTCCTTTCATTCAACCACAATTTCTTATTTCTACGATCTCTTTTAATTCCCATGCCCAAAATGAATTTTGCAACACCTAGATCCTTCATATCAAACTAAGACGATAACAAAGATTTAACCAAATTGATTATTTCATTGTTGTTATCGATTAACATGTCATCAACATACAAAACAATGTTAACAAAGCTATCATTTTTTGTTTGAAATACAAACAAGGATCAACTTTGCTTTGTGTGAGTCCAAATCTCAACACATATCTATCAAATTATTAATCCCACATCTTTTCTGATTGCTTCAAGTTGGAAAGGGACTTCTTCAAGCTGCACGCCAAATCCTCCTTTCCTTTCACATTAAGCATTCCGGCTGCACTATGTAGATTTTTTTCTCAAGCTCACCATGTAGAAATGATGTCTTTACATCAATTTGTTCTATTTTAGGACCACAAGTAGCAGCAATAGCCAAAAGAAATCAAATTGAAGTTAACGTAGCAACAAGAGAAAAAGTATCACCAAAATCAATTCCCTCTGCGGTGTACTTCTTGAATACCCATTTGCAGCCAACATGTTCTTCACAGGGGTAATTTCACCAAGTCCTATGTCTAATTTTTATCTAAGGCCTCCATTTCTTCCTACACGGCATTTTTCCAAGATATGATCATTTGAGCAAGTGCCAACTTCACAAGCTTGGGATTTTCATCCATAACTAGTAACATGAATGCAGAACAGCAATCAGGTCGACTATACCTTTCTAGTTCCCTACTATTTCGATTTGATCTCCTCAAGACTCGAGTCTCTGGTTCTTCTTCCTCTGCTTCATCTAAATATTTCTCAAACAACTCCCTTTCTGGTATCTTCATTTGTTTCATACTCACGCACAAATCCTCCTAATTCAACATGCATCCTTTCCAAATCTGCATTTGGTAGTTCTTCATGTTTTGGAACCCCCTTAACCTCTCTGAAGATTACATTACAATTATGAACTGTCTTCTTTGTTTCTAGTTCCAGAGATTAATCCTTTTACACCATTAATATATCCAATAAATACGCACTGAACAGATTTATTATCTAATTTAGTCCTTTGTTCTTTCAGAATATACATTTAAACATCAAAACCAAAGACACTTAAATGTCGAATAGAGGTTTTCTTACCAAAACATGCTTCTTGTAGAGTTTTGTCCACAAAGGCTGATGGGGGCAATCTATTCATCATGTAACAAGTTGTTACTGCTTCAACTAAGAATTTCTTGTTGAAGCCTACACCCCTAAGCATACTTTTGACCTTATCTCTTAAAGTCATATTCATTCTTTTCTACAACTCCATTATGTTGTGGTGTAAATGTATTTGACTTCGACCTTTATATTCCATAATGTTTTCAAAATTGCTCGAATGCATTAGTGTAGTAATCCCCAACGTTATCAGTTTGCAATACCTTTATCTTCTTCTCCGATTGATTTTCCACAACATTCTTAAACTCTTTTAACCTATTGCAAGCAGTGTATTTTTTTCAAATAAAATATACTGAAGGCTTCATTGAGAAATTATCTGTAAAGGTGATATAATACAAGGACTTTCCTAGTGATGAAACCTTCACAAGTCCAAACAAATCATCATGTTTTAAATGCAAAATCCCGTCTACTCTTGTAGCACCACTAGGAAACTTTACACGAGTTTGCTTCTCAAATATGCAATGCTCACAAAAATCAAAATCTAAAGGGAAATAAAAAATTCCTTGAATTATATTGTTGTCACCAAATCACTGCACCCTCTGAATGGCCAAAATGTGAACAGGACGTTCGGTGTGATTGGGACACATGGGATCACCTCTCAAGCTGTGGGACTTGGGCTCAAGGTGAACCTCCGGAGAAGGCCGACTTCCTCTTCCTAAACTGAATGCTTTACTACTCCTAGTGTAATAAAATGACCATCTAATCCTAAGCTAACATCTTCATGAGTTTTAAGGAAAGAGATTCTACAGAAATGAAACTATACTAAGGGTGGTGATGCACCAAATTAAGGGATGTTTAATATCTAGAAGGGTTAATGCGGGAGGGATGCTTGCATCACTGACCACCTTCACCTATCGCCACTCAAAAGGATACACTATACCACAAACTAGGGGCGTACGTTCCTTCGTTAAACTTTAGCATACATAAGGATAGATCAAATTGGATTCAATCACACAATTAATTTATCATGAAGAAACCACACATGCATATGTCAAACATCTATTTCTGCAACTAGGGATAATGATGACATAACTTAATACAGAAGGAAAATAAAGTTTTCACAATTGACGTAAAAGATAATCGCATTTTTCCTTCACAACATGAAATAGATAACCTGAAATAAAAGTAAGATAATCACTCACACTAAGGAATCATAAATTCACAAAGTAAACATTGATTAACCATTCAGCACAATAGATCAGATTTTCAATAGCAAGGTGCAACTCTGAATATAATTAAAAGGTTTGTTAGAATCTCTGAAACACTCTTCCAAGCTTGAAGAGCAACTCCTCCCAAAAATAATCTATATTTACTGACTTAAAGCATTCAATTATTTATAAGTTCTTAGGCTAAGCCATTACAGTTGGGCCCGTAACTAACATTTTTCTAAAGAGAGAAATGTCATTAAATTAAGGGAACATGCTCCCACGAAAATAGCTAATTTGTTACAAGGGTTTGACTCAGTCAACCCTACAACTTTGACCGATCCAAAGCTTGGATTTGACCCTTTCATGGCAGCTCAGCTTTGGCCTAGTTCAGCTACACTTTCTCCTTCTGCAAGTTTCTATTGTTCTCCTTCCCATACAACCATTCAGTGCTTATAAAATGAAAGTTTTGATAATCCCCTGATCTCCAAGCCCACATGCATAGTGATCGCATTACATCTCCTTCACAATCATCCTTTAGTGATCCTGAAATAGAAGTAATATTCAAAGTAATCAGTCTCCCTATGAAATCATAAATTGGCACAAAGAAACATCATTAACCATTCAACACTAATGAAAGATTTGGTGACCTCAAGGTGCAACTCTAAGAGATATAATTAGAAATCGGGTGGAAAAATCTGACTGAATATCCTCGAAACCAAGCTTGGGAAGGATCAACTCCTTGGGGGTTCGACATCAAAATAATTTTTAAGTGGTGTGACAGAAGGCTACTAACTTGAAGGTGATTCAACTATTTCATAAAGTTCTTGATGCTGACAAAATTACAGTTGGGCCCTACAACTCCGCATTTTTCTGACAAAAAATCTGTGTCGTTCAACAAACTTCTAGGGAACATCTACTTCCCTGAAAAATAGCTAATTTGTTAAAAAACTTCACTCAGTGTCAACCCTACAACTTTGACCAATGTCGAGCTTCAACAAACTGACCCTTTCATGTCAACTCAGCTTTGGCTCTATCAGCTCTGCACCTCCTTCCTCATGTCAAGTTTCTGTAGCCTGTTCTCCTTCCCATGTCACAGCCATTCGATGTACTTATACTACATATGCCCCGCTTGATGGTTGAGTGAATCTCTTCATCTCCAGGGCCAATAATCTAGTGATTCACTATAGGGGATATGTTTCTCAATCTCCTTTGTGAAGCCTGGCTACAAAAAATTAAATTGTAATTTTTAGGTAACTTTCACTCAGTGCCAGAAAATTCCCTATAAAATTTTGGCACAAGACCAATCGGTCAATGGAGTCAATATTGAAAGTTTTGGTGACCTCATCGTCACGCTTCACCAAATCCTTGAAATTTCCCTTAATTTGATCTTCAGGAAGAGCATCGATGTTTTCATTGAAGAATTTGCAATTGGCAATATCAAATTCTTCTGAGATGTCATTCAGGGCATCCGTGATTTCCACTCATTTCTCCTCCAATTTCTTAATCAAATCCTGCAATACTTGGCACCGGAATTCCATGGCCTTTTGATATTCAAATAATTTTGAGACATCATCGATCACCTCTTCCTGAAGAAGCAAGTCGGGATCTTCTTCTCTAATCTCACTCCATGTTGCCAAATTTAAATTTAGATTATTATTATCTTCAGAAAAGGCCTCATCCATTTTGGAAATAGTGGTTTTCGCAACCTGCAAATCATTATATATCTCAACTGCTTCCTTGATTAAAGGATTAGCTTCCTGCAAAATTCTCTCCATCCATCCACTCACTGATCTCCCTTTCTGGCCTAGCTTCTCAAGCTCATGATAAGAAATATCATCGATTGTAGATGAAATCATCATAGCCATAGTAGTTGAGACTTCGGTAGATGGAGTGGGTTGGGTTACTTTGCGTAACAGTGCAGTGAGCTGCTCGACCTTGGCTTTGAGTTCATCTTTGGTGGCCTTATCTTTGTCATATTTTTCCAAAAGAGCCCCAAGAGCAGTGTGCACATCTTGCTTGGCTCCTTCATGAGTAGCCTTCCCCAATGAGAATTTTGAGATCCGATAATCCGCAGCTGTGATTGTTTCTTTAGTTTTCCCCTCAACGGGGGTGGCAACTTCTATCACCCATTCTCCAGATGGGTTAACTGTCAGACTTGACACAGTTCTTGGTCTCTTGGCCTGTCTCTTGGGCATATGCTCCAATATGCTGAGATCTATAACATCTCCCAGAGGCACCTTCTTCTTTTGCTTGGGAATTTTCCTAAACAACCATTCTGGTATGGCTAAAGCTGATGAAGATGGAGCAGTGGATCCAATACCTGAAACATTGGTTAAAACAAGATCACTAGAAACACTGGCTGGCATTTGAGCAGAAGTAGCAATGATGGATGGCGTGGATGTAAGGATAGCCATAGGAATTGATAGAACGATGCTAGGGGGTTGTGATTGAAGAAAATGGAAGTGTTAAGGGAAGTGAAGGGGAAATGGGTGACCCAATATTTTCCCCAGCTGATAGAACTGGAAGTGATGAGAATACTTGGGCCATAGAAGGGGATGGGAAAGAAGAAATGATTGTGGAAGTGGAAGGAACTGATATTGGAAGTGACAATGGAGGAGGAGGAAGATGTGATGGATCTTGGGAGATACTAGGAGAGTCACTAACTTCAACCACTTCTGTCACAGGCACTGTAGGAGATATGGTCTTGGAAGTAGGAGCCTTGGAGAGAGATGAACCACCAACAACAAATGAAATTTTTCGTGGAGTCATATGGGTTTTTTGGGTCGACCTTTTCCCTTTTGTGGGTGTTGATTGGCTCATAGTTGGTGGGGCCTTGGTATTTATAGGTTGTTCTGCTCCTTTGGGTGAAATTCCCAAGGTAACCAACCAACTGTAAGTTCTCTTTAAGAATGGGTCCCCAATCAGCCCTCTCCTTTGTATTGCAGCATTCTTCTACATACCAATCAATCCATGGCAATGGTTGATTGGCAATATTATCGTTTTTGTATGCCTCATCTAAAACCTCGTCATTATCTTGTGCCTCCATTAGGACATCGACAAGGCCGAATTGCAAAACCTCATCTAAGGTCAACCTCTCATAATCTCTTTGTCGCACGATGTATTCATCCCGACAATGAATCCAGATATCTTCCAATTGGGGCACGTGGGCACTGGACCGACCTTTTTCACCAAACTTACCCCAATAATCGAAATTAGTTCATGGATGAAAGGTTCGCAAAGTCACTTCGGCCAATTCTACATCCACATTTTTGGCCCTATGAATGTTCGGGCATGTATATCTGCCAATCGAAATAGGGAAATGCATTCCCGCTTTGTGATGCTTATTTTGGATTCGATGATAATCTATTATCTGCCAATTCCAATAGAATCCATTTGTCAGTGGGGCACCTTGGAAATTTGCTTAGGGCACCTATGAAACCTAGAATTTTGTAAGGTGAATGTAGGAAACTGAAAGTAGATTGCTCCCCACTCACACACCTCCTTGAAGGCTTCATCAGAAATCCTTCGGTTGTATAACTCTTTGTCAAAATGGTAGAGGATGACAACAAAGAAAGCGTCATTGACTCTACGGAAATGCCTGCTTCCCTCATCCAGAGTGAGTTGGGGATAAAATTCATATATTTGGGAAGTGCTGTGAACACCTCTGGTATTCAAACCAACAAAATCTCCCATAGCAGCAGCAAAATACACCAGGAAGGATGTCATGTAGAAAGTCTTCATAGCTGACACCATCCCCAATTGATAGCAAATGGAGCTACTAATATGCTCCCCCCCATCGGATAAACTCATCGTTCTTCTTGATGGTAGCGATGTACAAAAACATCCATTCCTGGAATTCCTTTGCAGAAGGGAGACCTGAAACTCTGCTTAGTAGCACAATAAGATCACTGACCTCCTGAATAAAATCCGACCGATGCATAGTTTTGGGTAATTTGGTGAAGCTCTTGGCCAGATAAGTTTTCATCATGATTTTTGAGCATACTTCCTCTTCCTTGTCCCAATGTTCCACTGCTAACTCTGCCAAAATTGTGGTGTAATCTTGAACGTCGGGAAGTTTGAGCAGATCTTCGAAGAAGTCTGGGTCCAAATGGATTACTACCTTATCATCATTATCTCTGACTGACATGGAGTCTTTGTCAAAGTGGGTTGTTGCAGCTAAAACGAACTTTGGGCAATGCATGGATGTGGGAAAACCGGCAGCAAGGGCAAGCCCACTGTCGTAGATGGCCTGCATCCATGATTTCTTGTTTGGAGCCTTTACTCTTTCCCAGAAATCTGGAAAATCAATTTTCCCTAGGTCAGTGTCCCCTATATTCCCTAAGTTGGAAGACAGGCAGGAGTGAGGAGCAACCCCAAGAAATGAGTACTTCATCTTCTCTTTTCCCTTTGAAGTGGAAGCAGACATCAAGCCCTGTGTTTTGGAAGCCAAAGTTGGAGAAATTCTGAAAAACCTGAAAGAAAAACTTCCAAAGTCCCGAACTGAAAAGTTCCGAAAAGAATCACCGAACTGAAAAGTTCCAAAAAATTTCTTCGAACTGAAATTTCTGAAGCCAAAAGTTCTGAAATCTCTGAAAAATTTTCCGAAAGATTTTCTCTTGAAAATTCTCTCTAAAAAGATTTCTCTGAAAAAGTTCTCCGAAGCCAAAAGTTCCTAAAAGAAATCTGTGAAAGAAATCTCCGAAAAGAGAGGGACATAATTTTTTGCCGAACAATACTAATTCCCAAACCCTAAAAAATGAGAATTGTTGAGAAGAAGTATGGGAAACTCGAGAGGATCCTTCAAACAACTCTGAATACCTGAAGAAACTCAAAATGTGAAACATGGTGAACAAAGGGTTTGACATTTCAAAAAATACACAGAGGGAGACCAAAGAGAAAACAAAATGAGAAGGAAACAAAGTAAAAGGACCTTAAACCAAAAAGAAAATAAACAAATTACCATACCTTGAAAAAGACGTCACAAAGTACAAGAAACGAATGTCAGAGTAAAATGTGTCAGGTAAAAATGACGAGTAAAAAATGTGAGTTTAAATAGAAAACCCAATATTAATGGGAAATCTGATCCGTACGGAGGTAGGTGAAAAATTAATTGCGCGGAGGACTTCTGAAAGTCTGAAACCCAAAAGCCCAAAATTCAGAATTTCGGGGTTTCGGACTTTAGAGATTGGGAGACAAAAAAGTGAATTGGAAATGAAAATTTCCAAAACCTGAAAGCCCGAAAGTCCGAAAATTCGGATTTTCAGACTTCGGAAGTTCGAAAGTAAAAATCCTAAAAATGACTCAGAGAATTCCGAAACCTGAAAGCCCGAAAGTCTGAAATTTTGGACTTTCAGAATTTCAGACTTCAGAAGTCCGAAAGGGATTTAAACAAAATGGGGCCAAAATTTTTGAAACCCGAAAGCTTGAAAGTTTGAAATTTCAGACTTTTGGGGTTTCAGACTTCAGAGAGTTAAAAAAGCAATTCCAAATCCGAGCAATTAAACTCCGAAAGAGAAAAATCTCTGAAGTCCAAAGATCAAAAATTTCAGATTTTGGGCCTTGGAGAATTTCATTGTACAAAGGATTTCTAAAAATTGTGTCTGACATATTTCTTCAAGGTAGGTTAAATGGCTCCATAGTTACCTAAATATTGGGGATGGGAGCAATGGGAAGGAGAAACGAAGTTTCCGATACGGCAGAAGATTTCCCATGTTTTCGAGACACATATTAAAATAATATATAAAACATGATATTTGGATATTTTTACTTTATTTAATGAAATTAAAGATTTTATATTGTATTTAATTGTTTTTACATTACATTTGATGTTAGAATTCAATGTTTTCGGTAAACATAACAACTTTTATAAAGTTAAAGCATCGGAAAAAAATTAAAATTAAAAAAAAATGAATTGGCACATCCACTCGTCCTCGAATTATTCGTGACATCTAGGATATCACCAAAATCTAGGGGATGTATGAGCATCTGGGTTCGCTTAATTTTGCATCACCAGAAAGAGCTAAGAGTAAGACGAATAAAAGCTTGTGTAGATTTTCATGACCTTGTGCAATCTTGCAAATAGTGTTAGCTAAAATAAGGAAGAATTGGCATGAAGGATTGGAAGTTTTTGCGCACCTTATTGCATGGTGCTTTGGGAGTTTTTCTGCTTGAATACTGTGCGCAATTCTGAACATTTGTGCGATGAGTAACATGTGTTCTTGCACACGCGTCAATATCAAACCAGACATTACCTAAACACGTGTGTATTGATCCGTTTTCTTTGCTAACTGGATTACCAAGCGACCTGGTGTGTTTTGATAGGATAAAAAACACCCCCATAAGTGATTGCCTATTAACCATATGAGTTGAATCAGTGATAATCTAATCAAGTAAGGAATCTTTAAATAGCATCTTTACTTCTCCCACCAAATTCCATAAATAGAGGGAACAATGAATGTGTAAATCATTTTGAAGTCATCAAGAGAGCCCAAAGATAATTGAGAAGAATGAGCCTGTAGAAGTAAATTCTAAATAGCTTAGCAAATCGTGTTAAAAGCTTCATTGCTTGGAAGTCGAGTCTGGTTCAATTGAATTCTAGCTTGTTGCAAACTTAGTACAGCTAGAGCCCTGGTAATATTTTCCTCATTGATTACTATGAGTTTCTTTCAAGTTGTGTATTGATCTTTGCATGTGCGAGGTCATCTTGTGTGTAAATCTGTGGGCTGCATGGTCTAAGACAGTCCTCCATTTGGACCCTCTAGCTGTGATTACATCAATTGGTATAATAACGAGATTTTAAGTCTTGAAGGTGAGTGATTTACATTGTGTTGCTTTGCATATTTGCGATGATGTAGAAAGTGGTTGTAGAAATCTTCCAGCACTTAGGTTGTTGGGTAGAAAGTGTAGAGTGCAGTATTCTGTTACTGTTATGTGTGAGGAAATGGATATGGCACATAGGGGAATTCCTATTGGAATGAGAGGAAACAGACCACCTAGCATGGCTGAGTTGGTAAATTTGATGAGAGGTCTCCATGAAAGGCTTGAAGTATGGAAATAGCTTAGAGAAGACGAGCTGGTGATGAAGACTCCAATGATGATGAAGCACCAAAAATTGATTGCTGAAGCATTTGATGAATAACTTGAAGATATTTATCGGAAGGCTATTTCAAAGATTGGAGGGTGATCGCGGTCCCATGGATATCCCAAATTATTCAGGAGAAGCTTGTGTCCTGAAGATAAGATTGATTGGATCGCAGAATTGGAGAAATATTTTGACTATGAGTCAATCGAGGGCCTTGAGCAGGTTTATTTCTGCTTATACAAAGTTGAAGGGGCATGCATCTTTGTGGTGGGATCATGTTCAAAGTGAGAGAAAGGAAAGGTAGAGATAAGATCAAGCCCTGAAAAGGATAGTTTCCAAGCTGAAGGTGAAATTCTTGCTTACAGATTATCAATTGAACTTGTTCAAGAAGTTGCAGAACTTGATACAAAAGTAGATGTGTGTAAAGGACTACATAGAAAAGTTCTATCACCTGACAATTTGAGTTGTTCACATAGAATGTGGCATGCAGAAAAGTTCTAAAGGCATGTGAATGGTTTATGCATTTCTATTCAAGATGAGTTTCACATGGTGAGATTGATGTCTGTAGAAGAAGCCTATCAGTATGTGCTTAAGTCAGAAGAATTGGCTCGTGGACAACAAAACACACAAGGTAAAGGAAGTTCCTGCGAAAGTTTGTTCACAGAACAGTGAGCAGTGTAAATCAGTTACCAGACCGAGATGAGAATGTCGCATGGTCAAGGTCATGCACAATTGGGAGGAAGATCTTTCAGAGGAAGAGGATACCATGGACATGGACGAGGTATAGGATTCACTGGTACATGCGTTTCTAATGTGGAAAGAAGTAGGACACCATGTGTTTGAATGTCCCGCACGTGTAGCAGAATAGTTGGTGTAGAAGAAATGATGCTAGCAATCATGTTGCGCATGCAAATACAAAGAGCATTACGTCAGTTGATTACACATAAGAGCCAAAGTATGGAGAAGCTCTCATGATGAAGAGAGCATTGTTGAAGCGAACATAGGTGGAGAGAGCACTAGCACTAAGAAAGAATCTTTTCAGACCCAATTGCTAGTGTGGCAATAAGAGTTGTAAAGTCATTAGTGATAGTGGTAGCATTGATAATCTTGTTTCTAATGAGATGGATGAAAGGCTTGGTTTGAAGAGGATTGCACATCCGTGTGCGTATAAAGTGTCCTAGTTGTTGATATTGAATATAACTAATATGTTTATAAGCACACATGTTAGTTGGTAGTTTCTAATTATGACCTGTCACATAATTGTTCCAACTACATTGTAACTACTCCCAATCATAATAAAATGAAGGACACACATTCATTTGTTGTGCAGTCCATTTCCTCTTCATTCTTTTTCTCTGTCTCACATCTGTCTAACATTGCTATCAGAGCCATCTAGCGCTTGTAAGGTTACTCGAAATCTGAGGAAGCTCGTGCAAGGAGCACAGATTTCGACAAATGACAGAAGATGACTGCGAGTTCGCGGAAGTCCCTATGCATTATGGCATGAACTGGAGTTGACGAGGATTCTGCTTAGAGCTCGGAATCAAGAAATACATGTTTTAGGAAAGAAATATTCGTGAAGTCTTGCAAATCACTCGCGATTTTGTGTAATGGTCTACAGTCTGGTCTTTTTTTTTAGTTAAACATCCTAGTTGTCATTTGCAAAACAGCCTAGCCAATGCAATTTTTAGGGCATTTTCTGCCTATACTAATTTTAGCTTGTCGCAATTTAGCAGACAGTACAAATATAAAAATACAGTTCTTTTTCGCAATAGGACAGTCACAATTTGGCACAAATTTCTCTACATTTCGCAGGTGCTAAGACACATAAAATCTTGCATAGTAATTCTGCCCAAGGGTACAAACCATTCAATATTGCATAGGGCACAGTTTGAGGACACAGGCTGCCTAATCACAATTTTCAGAGCCCATTTTCAGAGAACTGATAAATGTCTGCATAAGATTTTTTGTAAAAATCAAAATGCAACCAACTGCATTGTTCTTGTTATCTCTGTTGCATTTATTTCTCATGCCAAAAGTCAGAGAGTCATATTATAGACTGCTAATTTCATTATTTGCTGCATTAATTTGCAGGTCGAACGTTAAAATTGGTGTAAAATGGCAAACATCCAAAACCTTGTTCTGTCGGAGGTGCACAAGTTAACTGATGGGTCAAACTTATAATGTTTGGATTCGTAAAATTATGACTATCACGCAAAATATAGAGACTACTAAAATAATAATAGGCACGGAAAGATAGGCCAATTAGCAGATTTTGCTGATTACAGAAAAACGTTTTCAGTAAGGGGGCCTTGAATTGCTACTAAAGTTGTCGGTATTTGATGCCATTTGATACGCAGGTGATCTATGGATCTAGTATGAAAAAACAAATACATTACTTCAAAGAAGAGTTGGGTGTTATATCTAAAGAATTTGCTGTTTTCAACAAGGTTGCAGGAGGATGGGTCGCTATTTGAGCACCTACTTTGGATGAAAGACCTCCGAGAGCAGCTTACCTCCATTAACAAAAAAGTGGATAGATGATGATATGGCTGGCATTGGTGTTGAACAATTTACCTTCATCATATGAGTCATTTGTGGAAGCCCTCCATTTGAAGGTTGAAATTCAGACTTTGACTTTTGATAAGTTAGTTCCTATCTGTTACAAAAGGAACGGAGACAAATTCGAGATAAATCTCCCTCATTTACCGGTGAGGCTCCCGTGTAAGATTTTTGTCAATTATGGATCTTAATAATTATCTGTGGGTTTTACTTTAATTGCAAAGCTCATGAACCATAGCTAAGCAATTCTGCAGCAAGTAAGCAGTTGTTAATGAAGTATTTTCAAAAGGAGAAATAGTGGAATTTGGGAAAGAAGAAAGGAAGATGTGTAATCCAACCAATAGTTTACAGAGTTGGTCTCATACACATAGATAAAACAAATAGATATCACAATACAGAAGTAAAGGAAAAGGAAATGAAAAGCTTCTAATCTAAATCTTAGATAACACAAATTTTATCTAAAAATCCACACAGAAAGTAAGAAGCAATGCACCGTTGACACAAAGTTCTCTGGAAATCCACTTCTATTCAATTCCTCAGCTTTCACAAAAAAGATATCAAAGGTTACAGCACAAAGTCTGGAACTCAAGAATGTTGATTATAAATTTTTTTTAACCCGTAGGCTCTTCCTCTATTTATAGTGTATAGAGGGCAATTACAAATAGGAAGTTTTTAATGAATTGCCACATGTGGAAGCTATGAAAAAGGGAAGCAACTGGCAATCTTCCTCCTGGAATTCCTCTTTGCATGACATGCATGATTTATAACTGAAAATAGAACCTTCTATTTTGCATGTCTGCCACCTATTTCCAAGTAATTGACTTCTTCCAGTAACTTGAAGTAACGGCTTTTAAACCAATCACTTAAGTTTTACAATTTAATTGATTACTCAATTACTTTGTCGGAGAAAATAAGAGAAAGAAGAAGAAAGAGGAGAAGAAATTAGAAGAAAGTTGCTGCAACACTCCCAGTCTTGTTCTTCTTCCATACTCTGCATGTTGATCCAACCTGTATTGCACCTCTGCCTCATGAATGATCTGAATGATATCTCTGCCTTGAATCTGAGATGCTTTTTTCTTTTTCATATGTTGTTGAATCCTTTCCTTTGATTCTCACCAAACTGGATCTGGAAGCAGCTGACTGTGATTTTCTTGCGGTTGTTGCCTCTGACCTGTCTTCTCCTCTTATCCTTGAAGCTTTTGCAATTCTTCTCCAGTACATGCACTAATAAAATGCTTGTCCGTAAACAATTCAGACAAAACTCATCACCTTTTATTTTTAATTGCATATGAGCAATTTTAAATTCTGGAAAGCACTCCGGGTGAAGGAAAATACAAGTAAATTCAATGAAGGC
Source organism: Taxus chinensis (assembly GCA_019776745.2). Classification (NCBI taxonomy): domain Eukaryota; kingdom Viridiplantae; phylum Streptophyta; class Pinopsida; order Cupressales; family Taxaceae; genus Taxus; species Taxus chinensis. The sequence goes on along the minus strand of CM034157.1, from coordinate 340,135,444 downwards.
TTCAACTGGAAGATTGGGAGCACATGCACAAGCTCCTGAAAGGAATTTTCCATGCAATGACTTCCACATGGGCTGCATTAGAAACAAGAGGATGAATTTTTGCCGGAAGCCTTTGCAATTATGAGAGTTGGATCTATTTCTTCCTCTGATTCTGAAGATATATTCAATGTATCAGATATTGACTTCTGCTTTCTTCACCAATATGGGCATAAATGAAGTATTCCTGCAAATAATTCAGACAACATGAAGCTCATAGCATGAATATCTAATTTCTTCACCAAGATCTGATTATAAAGCCTGTTGCCCTCTATTTTTAGACTTTGCTTGCATGCCAAGCAAGCTAAAAATATTATTTTATTCACTTGTGCACTCACATCAACATGCAGATAGCCAGAATAATAAAAAGAAAGCTTCTCCAACCCTAGGCGCCAAAACTGGATGCTTCCCGGCAATTAATTAAAAAAAGTCAGCTTTTAGGCATTTAGCTATGCCAGAATGGGTCGCACTTTTTGGCTAGAAGTCATGTTAAAAATAAGAAGGCAAAGCAATGGGAATTTTTACCCTTCCAGGCAGCTCCAAAAATCCCATCTTTCACTTAAGTGATTTGTCTTTAATGATGGGAAAAAACAACCTTCCAGGCAGGCATAAAATTCCCACCTGCCTGCCACTACCAAAATTCCCATTGGCAGCTTAAAGCCTTCCAAAAAGTGTGACTTTAATGATGGGAAAAAACAACCTGCCATGGGTGAATAAAACTTCCTTGATGGGAATTCTTACCTGCCTGCCACTACCAAAATTCTCATTGGTACTTTAAGTGATTTGACTTTAATGATGGGAAAAAACAACCTTCCAGGCAGGCATAAAATTCCCACCTGCCTGCCACTACCAAAATTCCCATTGGCAGCTTAAGTGATTTGACTTTAATGATGGGAAAAAACAACCTTCCAGGCAGGCATAAAATTCCCACCTGCCTGCCACTACCAAAATTCCCATTGGCAGCTTAAGTGATTTGACTTTAATGATGGGAAAAAACAACCTGTTCAGGCAGGCATAAAATTCCCACCTGCCTGCCACTACCAAAATTCCCATTGGCAGCTTAAGTGATTTGACTTTAATGATGGGAAAAAACAACCTGTCAGACTACCAAAATTCCCATTGGCAGCTTAAGTGACTTGACTTCCATCATGGGAATTTTTCACCTTCCAGGCAGCGCCAAAATTCCCACTGGCACTTAAAAACCATCCTTCCAAAAAATGCGACTTGCATGGAAGAAAGCTTCTTTCCAAAAGTGCGACTTGCATGAAGAAATTGCTCTTCCCAAAAAGTGCGACTTGCATGACTTCTGCTTTTAAAGTCGCGTGAAAACTCATCAGCAACATTTTATTTCCATTTTTGGATTTTCAGTGAAGAAAACACAAGTATAGAATAAAATTTTCCATTTTTGGAAAGGGTCCGGGAAGATGTAGCAGCAAAAACTTGCAAGTGCCATAACTTTCACTCCGTGGCTCCGTTTTAGGTGTCGTTTTCTCTAAAAGTGCATATTTTCTCGAGCTCTACGCATTGATGGCAATATTTTTCTTATTTTCATAAAATCCATTTTTGCACCTTTTTGGACCAAGCGACTTCTTGCAATCTCCTGAAAGAATCCTGAGCTCTGATCGCCTTTAGACAGATTAGTAATTAAAAATACTGGATAGCTTTTCAAAACCCTAGGCCTGGGAAAAGGTCTGACAGGAAGAATGAATAGGCTACGGGAATTGCCGGAGAAAACAAACCAAAACACAGACAAAAAGAAATAAAACAAAACAAAAGAAGTTGTGGGCAATTGCTCGAAAAATTTCTCCAATTAGCTGATCTGCAAAAATTCTTCCCCCCGGGTGAATGTTCTATGGTAATAATGATGGGGTGAAGTGCTTTATATAACCTAAATCCTCCAATTTTAGCTCAATCTATTTTTAAAAGAACTTTATTTATTTAATAAATAAATAAATAAAACACTTGTAGACAAAGTCTGGCGAAGGGATTGAGTGAGTTTTGGCATGTGGGTATTTGTCGAATTTGGCTTTTATGACTCTCTGGGGATACCTTAGAGCAATGCAAACAACTGCAGGCAAAACAAACACAAAACGACCCATTACTTTGAAAAGAATGAAATTTTTTAAAAGGGGTAGTCCCAGATTTCAGGGTGAATTTCCAATTTTCAAGCATGATAACGGACCCCAGTGTCAAAAAAAATTGATTGTAAACCTTCCCCGACACCCTCTCCAGGTCAACTCCATCCCATGTGTATCAGGCCTATCCCCATATTCAAGTGGTCATATGTGTTGTGTCCCAGTTTTTCCATGTGGTAAGAAATAGGGAAACAAGTTCATTCGAGTCCTTTTCAAGACAATGTCTTTCAAGGTGGATCTTTCAAGGCAAGCTTAGGAATGGCTATTTTTAGCTTTTATAGGGATGGTGCATATTCTTTAGAGCTAAGTCAAAGTCTTAAATTCATCACGGAGGTATATTCATGAGCCAGGATCATTGGTCAAATTATTTATGAAGATTTAGGAAAGATTCGGAGGTTTAGGAGCAAGTTCAACAAAAACAGGTTTTTGAGGACAAAGGAGCTTGCACTGCGAAAAAGACACCTAAGCTTCAAGAGATGATTTTGGGAGCTTAAGAATAAGTTGGAGGTCAAACAAAATATCAATGGAAATCTATTTCATTCCTTACATGGTGGTAATCTCATATTTTTCACAACACCATGCATTTCTTTCCACAACTCATTCTTCGCAGGCACAACTGGTGGTCTTGATCAAAAAGGGGGGTTTTGAGAAGGTTGCAAGAAAAATCAAGACCTTGAGACCCATTCCCATCCTTCTCAAAATGTCATTTCCAGTCAAAATCATATAAATAAGCGTCAAAAAATTCATCCAAGAGCTCAAGATATGTCATTTTCAAGTTCTCCCCCAAGGTACATGTTCCGATCCTTAGTCAAATTTTCTTTGGTGCCACGTGGCAACATGAGGCTGAGGCACAATTTTGTGTCCCTCTATCCCTTTCCAAGGGGACAAGGGGGACAGAAAAATGTTCCCCCCACCCACCTTAAGCCTCGTGGACCCTCAACATGACTATGGGGAGCTATAATAGGCACCTTTCCTCAAATTTCTAGCCCCCGCTCCAACTTCTGCATGCATGCCACTTGTCATCAAGTTGAGGCACACTATTGGTGTCCTCATATCCCATGCCAAGGGGAAAGGGGACAATAAAATGTTCCCTTCCCCCTTGCTTCCACATGGTTTTTCATATGACCCAGTCTAAGCCCCCGGGAGGAGAAGGCAGTCAAAACATGTACCTGATCTTTCTTGGATGATTGCGGGAGCTCCATAAGGAGATAGAAGGAAAACAAGCACTCATTGGAAAGTTAAGAGGATCCTCTACAAGATCGAACATTCAGGTTTTTCACAAGCTCTTGGCGCTTTTTCAGGGGAACTCATTTTTGGCAAGTACACTCCATGATTCCAAGGAAGAAGGTCATTTTTGAAGGGGTTACAGGAAGAACCACACCTTGAGACCCATCTCATTTTTCTCCAAATTATGTTTTCAGTCAAAATCATATAAATAATTTCCCAAAAAGACCTCTGGCAGCTCCGAAAAAATCATTTTCAAGCTCTCTCTCAAGAACGCTCTCGTAGTTAGAAGATTTTTCCAGTGCCACTTGTCAACCATGGCGCTAATGCACACTTTTGGTGTCCCTTGTCCCTTTCCAAGGGGACATGGGGGACAAAAATTAAATCCCTCCTTCCTTTGAGCCTATGGACATGCCATATGACCCTGAGACCTCTTGTGTAAGCACTTTTTACTCATTTTCTAGCCCCCTCCTCCACTTTGCATGAATGCCAAGTGTCAACCTAGGGCTAAGGCGCACTTTTGGTGTCCCCTTGTCCCATAAAAAGGGGAAAGGGGGAAAAAAATTCACCCCCCTTCCCTCTGCAAGAAAGTGCTTTAAATACCAACACTTAGTCATTTTCTCTATTTCCCCCACATTTCTCCATTTTCACCCCGGAACTCTGGGTGAAATTTTTTCCAGAATTCCTCCATCACCATTTTCCATTTTCCATCTGATTTCACACATGTTCTCCATGTTCCATGAAAAGATTAAAATTTCATAAAAATAAAAGCTCCTTAAAGCTCTTACTAGTTTTATATTTTCACCAAAATGACTACGTTGCCCACGAGAAGAAAAACTCATATCTAAAAAACTAGGGCATGGTTCGATGTGAATTTTTTTGTTTCCTTCACAAAGAGGCCATAAAAAGTGGTGGATTTTAACATGCATGGAAAGTATTTTTTTTAAGCAACAAAGAAACCCTCGTTTCCTTGCACCAAATTTTAAAATTTTATTTCCTCCTTTTCTAGAGATCGGTTTGCAATGAAAATTCATAGAGTGAGATCAGAAAAAATCATATCAAAAATTTGATTTCATCAAAATATATGGTCAGGAAAATCCACTTTCTAAAAATAGTAAGTCTCTATGTGAACTCTACTAAAAATTAGTAAGCATAGTGAAAAATTTCTTCAAAGGAATTCCATTCCTAGATCGAGACACTCCAAAATGAAAAAGTTTGCTGGGAAAAATTGGCTAAATTTTAAAAATAGATAAATTCACAAAAAATGTAGTGGAGCCTGAGATTCAGGAAGCCAAAAGTGGTCAATTTAAGGATCCTTCAGTGAAATTCATGGGAAGAGGTCATCTCCAAATTGTCAAGCAAATTCATCGGTGCTAAAGAATGAACTAATGTGTCTCATGAGGGTTGAACTAATTTTGTTTCCCAAGATTGATTTTTTATGATCAAAAGATGAATCAATTGGTAATGATTAATCCTCCAGTTTCCCCACTCATGATGAAAGTAAGGAAGGAGGATTTTGTGCTTCATGATTTCAATGGTTGTTTCATATTGTGGAATGGAAAAATTGTTCATTGTATGAAATAATTACTCAAAAATTTGCTCATCACTGGATTGATCATTGTTTTCAATAGTTGTACTCATCATCTCAAGGAACAATATTTGTTTCTCAGGGATTTTGTCAGGACAATGATCAGAGGATCATCACAAGCATTATTCTTAGGTCATCTGAATTCACATCAGGAAATCTCAATAGTGTTTCTTAAAAACTCATTGTATCCAATTGTTTGTATCATCATTTCAAAGAGTTTTCAAAAAGGGCAAAGTGTTCAAAAGTGACTTCATCATTAGAGCATTTCATGATAAGCATAACAATGTAGTTGGCATAACAGATTTCATCAAAGATTGGTTTCCATCCTCAAATTCAATCATGGTTTTTCATTGTATGCAAGAGGAATTGGTTTCAAGGTGATTCATTGCATGATTGGTCAAAAATCAAGTAAACTTTTCAATGGTTGATGCTTCAAAGGAGGTTTCTCATGGTGTAAAAGTGTTCAAAGATCCAAAGTTCATCGTTGCATTGGAGCATTTCATCATTCATCAGTGGAGCTGATCTTCATCAAAGGTGGAGGCATCTTCATTCATGCTCGAAGCTTCTTATCTCCTCCCTCCTCTCTTTCTCCCTCTTCCTTCTCTCTCCTTTCTAATTCTTCGTTGGGCTTAATCATTGTATTTTGTCCTATTCACTTAAGTGACATATTTTCAAAATTGTAAAAGTATTTTCTCAAAATTATAAGAGAAATACTTAATTTGTCTTTTCTAATGGCAAATGAAAGGTCACAAGTGGAATAGGAATGTGAAGAGTCATGTGAGGGAGATGAGAGGTCAATTCACATTGCTATAAATTGGGATGGCTTCTCCATTCCAAAGGATCCTTAAAAATTAGTATTTTTGGTAGCAATTGTGGATTGTTGTATGTTGTTGAAGCTTTGTATCATCAATGCACATGAAATAAAATCTACATTCAATCTATTCTCATTTTCCTATTTTTCCTCTAATTTTCTCTTATGCACTTTGCAAGCATAGTGATCCCAAAAGTAGCTTTGTATCTTTGATAGAATTAATCTAAGAACTTGGTGTCTGAGGTTTTTTCCATCTCACTAAATAGCTTCATTGTTTCTTTCTTCTATATTGAATGTTGAACTACTATGGTTACTGGGTGTGAACTCTGCAATTGGCCTACTCACAACAATAACATTCCTTTCCTAATTTCTCTCCTTCCCCCTCATCGTTGTGATTTCCTCCCTTGTACCCCATACAAGCACTTTTCCACAGGTTCAATGGAGTGTCCCTATGTGATCCCCGACCTATTTGGCCAACCCACAACATTTAGTTTAGGATTATATTAGTTACATTCAATAATGGGAGCTGCACCATTCAATGCAAAGGGGCGTAGCCCCATGAACGTTGGTGGAGACACCTAATTTGCCCAACTGACAAATTTTTCTCACCTATCTTGGACCAAAAGGCTCAATTGCCAGGGGCACTCATAGGTTCTTGGTTTTCCTACTATTCAAGAGAAATCAAGATATGTGTGCAGGAGTGTTTGGATGAAAAACAGAAAAGGAAGTCATTTCCAATCTAAAGGTGTTTGGCGTGCTAAGGGGCTTTTGGATCTTGTTCATGTCACATCTTTGTGAGCCATCATGGAAGTCTCCTAGACTATTCTTGGTGCGAAGGTACTTTCTTTTGTTGGTGGATGATTGGAACGAAGAAAGAATGTGGGTCTACTTCTTAAATAAGAAATTTGACTGTTTTTCTTCTTTTGAAAAACTCTAGGCATTGGAGGAAAACAAAGCCAGCAAGCAGATCAAGACATTGAGATCCGATAATGAGGGGGGAATTCACTTCCAAGCAAATCAATTATTGTAGTAAAGAAGGAATTCATCATCAATTGATAGCCCCATATACCCAACAACAGAATGAGGTGGTTGAGAAGCGGAATAGTACTATCATAAAGATGGCTCGGTGCATGATGCATAGTAGAGATGTACTGTTCAAATATTAGGGAGAAGTAGTAAACACATTAGTATATTAGACATATGTCAAAATTGAAGTTCCTTGCAATTTACAGGAATGTCACACCTTAAGAAGCTTGGTCCAAAATTGAAATTCCCGAGGATATCATTTGCTTTTCGTATTTTTGAGGCTTCAGCTAGCATATACTTTGGTTCCTGATAAAAAGGAAAGTTATTATGTAAAAGCTACAAGATATTTCTTTGTTGGTTATAGTGATCAATCTAGCAAGCTTATAGACTGATTGATATTTCCACTAACAAAGTAATTGTTAGTCGTGATTGATGTGAAAGAAACAAAGCCATTCTTTGATGTGATCAACAAAGTCAGTTGGCTAAAACAGCAGTAGAAATTGGGTGTATGATCAGCAAGCCACATCTGAAAATATTGTGATTCCTTTACCCAATGAAAAGTCTAGTTTATCTCATACTCTTCCACGGACTCCGGACCACAACAATTGTGACACCCATAAGTGATACACTTGTATATAGAAAGACTCGCCAACCTGATTGGTTCCTCATCTTTGGAGCCTGATTCCAGAACAGATTTCTTTAGTCCAACAAAGACCTAAGTGGTTTTACTCCACTTTGCAAGATGTGCAGGAGGATGAAATGCCTCAATCAAATGCACGGCCTCCACAGACTGGTAAGCAAATTGTTGATTTAGAGCATGTTCATTTTGCTCTTTCTTTTGATCTTCACAAAATAGAGTTGAAGCCTACAAAGATACTCTGAAGCAAAAAGGTAGTTCATACCTGAATGGAAAACTGGCTCATGCAAACAAAGTATGATGCTTTGATGAAGAATAATACTTTGTGACATTGGTGCAGTTTGCCTATGGGAAACAACCCCATTGGCCTAAATGGGTATATTGAAGTCAAGTGCAAAGTTGATGGTACTTTGGATCTCTGTACAAAGCACATCTTGTTGCGAAAGGCTTCTCTCAACATGCAAATAGATTATGGAGACTTTTGCTCCTACAAAGATGGTCACTTTTTGGTTGGTTCTTACAGTTGCTGCTCAATTTCGATGGAAGGTTTTTTAGATGGATGTAAAAGCGCCTTCCTGAATGGACATTTGGCAAAGGAAGTCTATATGGTGCAATCTAAAGGGTTTTAAGCATGTGGTGATAAACATCTAGTGTGCAGGGTAATTAAGTCCTTGTACGGTGCTTAAGCAGGAAGCCAATAAACAAAATTGAGTGGTATGATTAAGAATAGATCTACCATGGACATGATAAGTTTTCAACTATGCAAAAAATCGTAGCCACTCATTTTTGGAAGTCTTTAGGGGAAAAAGATCACAAAGGTGCATGCCAAGTACCTTGTGATACTTCAAAGTCTATGTTGATGATCTTTCACAACACGGATAAGAGGGTAAACTATTCAACTGAGACTTTATGCTCAAGAATCAGATTAGCAATGTGTTGGATTTGACATCACTGAATTTCTGGCCGCCCACAATTGCCTATGTATGACCCTTTTTCAACATGATCATTTAATTTCGTAATCAAGTTGGTATGTTGTTAGCAAAAGTTTCCATGTTTGATTGTAATCCTTCTGGACGAGATTGGACTGATTATCAACTATGAATTGGCTATAAGGGAGATCAAATAATTGGTGGGCAGTGCAATTGATATTTACATCGACTAAGCCGGACAAATTTGTTAAGCTATTAGCAAATTTGGATGTTGACTTGAAGAAATCAAAAGAGTCATTACGACTAGGGTTTAATCTTTGCAATGTATAAGGCTTGACATTTAAAGATGGCATGTCTCTTCTACACACATGTTAAGACTTGACTTTGAAGCTTGGAGAAGTGGTTCATCGGAAAACAGTTTGATTCTCCATTGGCTTGAACTCTAATCATTTGCATTCCTGGCGTGGGTCCCTTGTCAAGCCAATCTGTAAGACAACCCGTACAGAGTTGGTATTACAAACCTAGTTAACTTTCCTTGAAGACCGAGTCCATTAGAGCCTATACTCGTTAAAATTCTTTATATCCAATGGATCCCTATTATCACAATAATTCTTGATTTAAGCTTTTCTGCCATTGAGTAATCAAATTTTCCTATCAAAAAGTTCATTAAGATGATTTACCCTTTGAAGGAACTTATCAGATGGACGAAGAATTCTCACCATTACAACTTGAGCATAAGATAGCATCAAAACATCTTCTTCTGAAATTCAAAGAATGCCCTAATCATGGCTCCAGAAAGATTTCTAAAGCAACAAGGGGATACTGAAAGTTGCAAACTCTTTAAGCTATGCAAGACAATCCGATATTCTAAACATTGATGAAAATTCTAATGGAGAACTTCGTAGAATTGTCTGAGAAATCAACATGGGTCAATTGGGACTCAAATGGATCAAGGCAACAAACTGCAAAATGCATTAAAAAATCAATAACAGGAAGCCGGATGGTTATCAGATGAATTAGCTCTTGATGATCACAGAGAAGGTTGATGTCACAACAGGAGTAATGAATGATTCTGGAAATCCCTGCTGCTGACTAAATGCTAAATGGTCCAGATTTTCGTAAGACAGCTGGCAAAAATGGTTAATTACAGCTGAATTCCATGGAGTGGAAGAGAAATCTTCATGGATGTAAAAGGTGAGTTCTAAATTTGAGTAATTGGCAAAAAAGTCTATTTGGTGAATTGAAGGGTTCTACAGAGGGATGTGGTCATGAACATCCAGAATTAGGGCTAATTAATTCCTTTATGGGCTTCTTTAGCTCCTCAGAGCCTTGTATATTATGGAAATAGTTTCAACCTACAAAATTCCGGATTCAGCTCAGAAGTCTTTTTGATCATGAATCCTTTTGTCAAAGACTGTATGGACAATGACAATGTGATACTTCTTGTTTATGTTGAAGCTGATCTTGCTTGAATCTCCTTTCCTGAGTAGTTAGAGGCCCCTCATTATGAGTGACAATCTAGTAAAATCAATACAGCTAAAAAATGATGCTTTGAACATGATAATTTAGGCCTCCTACACTATTGCGAGTTGTTAAAATTCTTCGGCAACAATCATTTGATTTCGTCATTTGGGCTTAAAGTCAAGTTATGCTTGACCGCTTGCAGTTGTAGTTTTCGAAAATTGCCGACTTTTGACAATGTTCCTTGGTGTACACTACGGAAGTTGGGTTCATGTGGAGTTGCTTGGAACATCCCTACTTTAAGAACTGAACAAGAGTGAAAAAGGCTAAGGATATTCCGATTTGTGTTGTCTAAAAAGTCTTGTTTGCCAATAGGGAATGATGGCAAACACAGTTGGAACTTTTAATAAAATTCTTGCCGAAAAATGCAGCCTTGGAACCAGATTTGTCCTTGGCTCAGTGAAAACGGAGATGTTGGAATCAAGTTCAGAAATTTCTGCAATAGTGGGACTGTAAGCCATGATAAGAAGCATCATTCGCCAATCATATAACAGATTCCACATGCAAATGGGAAACTAAAAGAACACTAATTTTAAGGCTCGGAGTTTGAACGATCTCTCAGTTCATGACTCAGCAACTTACTTTTGACTTTCCATAATCTGTTGGCTAGATTTTCTGCATAGCATCAAACCTAGGCAGTCATGAGATAAATCTCCCTCATTTAACCGGTGAGGCTCCCGTGTCAGATTTGTCAATATAAATGTGTTTTTATCTATCAGGGGTTTTACTTTAACCACTTAGTTCATGAACCATAACTAAGAAGTTCTGCAGCAAGTAAGCAGCTGTTTAAGAAAGGAAAATTATAGAAGAAGAAAGTAAAGGTATTACAGAGAAGAAATAAGGAAGATGTGCATCCCAATTAGTAGATAGCAGAGCTAATTGCATGCACATAGAAGAAACTTAATAGATTTGAACACACAGAATTATAAAGCAAAGGCAGCTCTAGATCCAGATCTACAATAACACAAAGTTTACTTAAAAGATCTAAGATTTAAAAGCAAGAAACACAGTACGCCGTGACACAAAGTTCTCCGGAAACCTGCTTCTTTGTATTCCTCTGCAACAAGTGGCTCTCAGGGGTTCAGCACAAAGTCTAGAACACAAGATTGCTTCTTACAAATTCTGATTGATCATTAACCCGGAGGTTCTTCTCCTACTTATAGAATGTAGGAGGGAAAGTACAAATAGAAGACTCAAACTGAACTAAAGTATGAACAACAAGTAAAGATGACATTTGGCAATCATCCTCAACTAACTTCTTCTTAAGTGACACATGTATCACTTAACTAATAGAATAGTTCCACATGACTTCAAGTAATGGTTGCAAAACCAATAACTTAGAAGTTTTACAATTTCATCCGGGAACATAGAAAATAGAAGAAGAAAGAATAGAAGAAGTCATGCCAGCTGTAATGTTTACATCTTCTTCTTGTTCTGATATCTGATATACTTGTCGAACATATAATTCAGCATCCTTCCATCTGTTTTAGCCACTGCTTCCTTCTCTGTCCTGAACTGCAGCAACCCTTCATTCAACACTTTGCTGCATGCTTCCACCTCTTCCAAACTCGGCCCGAATCTCGCAATGTCTGCCTGCAGCGCCACCAATCTACTGATAGAATTCATCGTGAAAGGCTTGGTAGCTTTATCAATTCTCTTTTGCACCATCAGAAGAGAACCTTCCAGGGAATCATGCACTTCGTTAGAAACAATCCGCACGTATGAAGTAACACCTCCATCCACTCTTTCCTCAGTGAAAGAAATGATACTGTCTGGTAAATCTGATGTTCTACTCTCAAGCACCTGCATCCTTTTCAGCAAAACTCTGCAGATCTCCAAACGGAAAGATACTGCAAACTCTAGCTGCTTCCCCTTCTCGACTGATCCATCCGGTACAATTTGTTCTGCAACCAATACATCTCCCGGCAGCTTGTTGATCTCGGCCAAAATACTCAGGTTACTCTCTGCAACTGTATTCATGCCTTCTATGCTTTCCATCAGTTGCTTTAGTTGATTTGCTGCATCTTTCATAACCTTTAGGCGGGCTGGCACTTCCCCAAGTTGCACAGAAGCTTGACGAATAATCAGATCCTTCCATTCGTCAATAGCCTTTACTTGATTGCTTGCATCTTCCATTTCCTGCATAAGATGATCACTCACCTGCTCTGAAATGGGCTGAATGGAAGGTTTAGCAACCTTGGCTATGATCTCACATAATTGAGATATTTGCTTCTGCAGCTCTTCTTTCTCCGCCTTTTCACTGTCAAGCCTAAGGAACAAAGCATCCAGCAATGTTTGCGTGTCCTGCTTCAATCCTTCAGTGGTAGCTTGACCGAGTGGTATTTTGGTCACCGTCACATCTTCTGCCATGAGCTCCTCTTCTATCTTTCCTTCCGCCGGAATTGATATCTCAGCAAACTTCTCTCCCGAATCTTTGATGATCAACCTAGAAGTTGCTTTAGCAACTTTAGGCCTTCTGTCTCTTCTGCTCAGATCCTGAAGTAGCTGCAAGTCATGCTCCTCTAAGTTCATCTCTACTCTTGCTTCCGGAACCAACTGCAAAGCTAACCATCCCGAGAAGTTATTTCTCGGGGAGTAAGAAGTCACTGAGTGCACTACCATCTCCCGCTCTGCATCCTCTCCGTCAGAAAGTGCCACAGTGTCATGGCTGCCATCTTCTGAAACATCCAAGGACAAAGCTCTTTCGAACTCCGTCATCTGCAGCTTCAACATCTCCTCTGGAACGGGTGCTGAACGAAGTGGCTGCGGAGAGAAAACGAATGTCGCCGGTTTCAATGAAGGCATGGAAGCATCCTGCTGCTGCGGTGCAATAGTTGGTGATCCTCTGGGTACTGGAGAAGTCGGAGTCAAAGCTATGGTCGTAGAAGTGGTCTTCTCTTTCTCTTGAGATCTTCTGTGTACTTTCAACTTCTCGGACCTTCTGCTGCTTTCTCCTTCATGCTTTCGTTTGAGGGAATCTCCTGCGCCGAAGTTGCCCGTGATTTGATTCATCAATACTTCATCAAGGCAGTATCCCTTCGTTAGCAGCCAGTTCGAAGTATTCACCAACACAGCTCCAGATCTCTCTTCAATTGAATGGCAGCCTCCAATGTTATCCTGCAGTATAGCTTTATCTCCTCCCATCTGATGGTAAGTGTCAAGTACCACGTTCCCATCATCTTTAAGATCCGCAGGTATCCGCGCTAGTCCAAAGTCGAACACTTGCTTTGCTGATAGCCTGCTGAAATCTTTCTTTCTAACCTCGTACTCACTTCTGCACTTCATCCAGAAATCTTCTAACGAAGGCACATGTGCGTACTCCTGGGAGATTGTCTTCCTGGCTACTCCAAATGGATCGAAGTTAAGCCGTGCAGGGAAGAACTCTTGCTCATACTCGGATAACATTTGCGCTTCCATCCCTCGAGCTCTGTGAATGCTGATGCAACTGTAATATCCCACAGTGATTGGGAAGAAGCCCGTAGACTTGTGCCGTTTCAACTGAAGGTCGTGTAACTCTACGAGTTGCCTGCTCAGCTCCATGGCGATCACTCTATCACTTGGATACCTGGGCATCTTTATAGGTTCTCCAGAAAAGCCCGTAACCCTGAGGTATGTGAAATCTGCAAACTGGATGAATAAACTGCCAATCTTGGACACTGCTTCCCACGCTTCCTTGCTTACCCTGTGAGTCTTCAAGTCTTTGTCTAGCCTGCAGATGAAATCGTAGAAGAAGTCATCGTTGATCACTTTGAAGTCCTTCTCGCATGCAGGTACAGTAAGCTGTGGGTAGCACTCGAAAATGGGGTCCTTGGAAAGAACACCACATCTATCCAGCTTGGAAAAGACACCCTGTGAAGCTGCAGCATATACCAAGTACGAAGTCATCTTGAAGCTGAAAGTACGCTTCACGTTCCGAAGTTGCTCACCGATGTTGCTGCTAATAATTTCCGACCAATTGATTATAGAATCAACCTTGTTGATTTCAATGGTCCTGATGAAAGCATACATCCATGTACGGAAAGTGTAGGCATTCGCTTCGCCATTCAACCTGCATAGCAATTTGACGACATCATCTGCCTCCTGCACCAAATTGGACCGCGGAAGAGTTCTCGGGAACTTTGAAGGGGATCTAGGCTTCTTCATGAACCGGCTGTTCATTATGCTCACGCAATCAGCTTTATGTTTCTCCCATCTACTGTCAGCATCCTGAATGCTAATAGAAGTCACCACCTTTCGCACTGGAATCTTCAAACAATAATTGATGAATTCCGCATCCAAACGAATTATTGTCTTTCCCGCAACATCACGCACTGATCTGGATGAAGGATGATAAGATCTAGCACACTCCATCACGAACTCTGGCAATTGGGCTGTACATGGGAAAGCTGCAGCTCGGATAATTCCGCTACTTTTGACCGCACGCATGAGTGAAGTCTTTCCCGCTCTGGATCTATCAATCAAATCAGAAAGAGGTTCTGGGCCTAGATCTGTGTCTCCTATGTCTGAAAGTTTGGAAGCAATGCATGAATCCATCGTGCTCTCTTTTTCATCTCCTTTCGCCATGGCTTTATCTATCTTTGTCTGAATAATTCTTTTTCTTCTAACTTGGCCGGATTTCTTCAATACTGGTGCAGATCTGGACAAATCTTCAGATTCAGAGGATATTTGCAATGTATTGGACATTGATAAAAACTCCTTTTCTTTTGTAAAGCACCTGTAATGAATTCCTGCAATTTATTCAGACAAAAATGGCCACCGGAGCATGAATAGTGAATTTAAATTATAAAAATCTGCACTTTTCAAGCCTGCTGCCCCAAAAATTGGTGTTTAATTTGCACATAAAGAGAGCATGAATCCTTTCAATCAACACCTGAGCTCCTGTAACACCTGTGAAAACAACTATGCAGACGAAGATCAACCTTCTCCAAAGCATGCGCCAAATCTGGAAGCTTTTAGCCTTGTTAGCACTTTGTCTGAACAAAATCCTTCCTCTAATGGGGGCGCACTTTTCCTCCTAGCTGCAATTCTTTACCTGTGAATTAAATTATTCACCCATATGGCTGCCCATGCTTATATAACCTTCACAATTCTATAATTAATAATTGCCCTAACAATTAAAGGCAATTAATTAATTAAAAATCATGTTTTTCTCTTTTAAAAATAGCATGTTTAAGGACAGCCATCCAATAAATTAAATTAATCCAATTTAATCCTTCACACAGCACTTCACTCAAGCCCCACAGTGTGCTTTGACCATAGCCACTGAAAATAGAAATTAATTTAATGTTTTAATGCTTCAAAAAACATTAAATAATGCCCAAATGGGGCGCACTTTTTGAGAGGAAGGGGGCAGCCACTAAATAAATTAAATTTAATTAATTTAATTCCTTTCTTTTATTCCACCTTTGACTTGTTGACCTCCTCCAAGCTTGGGCGCACTTTTTGAGAAGAAAGATTAATAAAAATAATCAATTTTAATTCTTTTAATCTCTCACCAAAGGGGGCGCACTTTTTTGCACATGTAATTCTATTTTTAAGAATTTTTTGATAACGGGATGCTTTACCCTGCCAGGCAGGCACCAAAACCCCGTGATCCACTTAAGTGATTTTTATAACACGGGAAAAAGTACCCTGCCAGGCAAGTATAAAATTCCCACCCTGCCTGCGGCTTATATTTTTCCCATCGCAGCTTAAATCCTTTGTTTTCCAAAAATGCGCCCATCCCCGCAGGGGCTTTTCTGTGCACGACTTCGCTTTTTCCCAGTGATCCAGACCTCCGATGGCGACTTCCTCCGGGCACAATGTGCGTATATGTTTTCTAGCCGCTCCAGGCCAAAAATCGGGCTTACCCGGCAAAGGAGTTGTTCCAGAGAAATTTTACAGAAAACAGAACGGGACACCACAAAAACACGAAAAATTGCCAAAAGTTACAAATAAAGCCCAAAACTTAAAATAAGTTAAAATCCTTCTGGTACATAGGAATAATAACATATTCGCTCATAATGGAGTTAAAACAGAGCGCAAATAGCCTCATACGGGGCTCAAAATAATTAAATACAAATTTCCCGCAGACAAATCCCGACGACAGAATAAAACAATTTTGGGCATCTGGGTATTTGGCGAAAAAGGCTAATATGGCTCTTTAGGATTATTTTGACGCAATACAGGAACTTTCAGGCAATAAACACAACAAACGACCCACTATTTTAAAAGTACGAAAAACTTTCGGATTGGGTAGTCACAGATTTCAGGGTGAAATCTGAGTGACACCATGTTCATTCATGCATAGTATAATATATATACAAGGTTCTCTTACCATTTCCGGTTATCGAAGTGATCCATTTAAGAAGCCTATCTGAATATCTGTTACTGATATTCATCTGACATCCTGCATCTTAAATTAGGTGATTAGGACAACGCAACCAGCACTTGCGATACTTTGGCCAAAGATTTTCACATGCTTTGCATGATCATATTCCTGGATGTGATACACACCTACGGAATACATCCTTCACCTCACTTCGTCTGTTATCTAGAATGGTCTTTCCTGGTTCCTACCAGTCCTTCCAATTTAAGGTCACACTCTAACTCCAACTAGCAATATGAACGAGTATAGGAAGTCACTCATGGTAACTAAAGATACGCAGACATACGGTGTCGTCCCTAGACGACTCCGTGTGTCTAATTATCTTTAGTCCTCCGGAGTCACTCCGTATACGTGATCATACTCCTATCCCCAGCCAAGAACTTAATATTCAGCTTATGTAATCTTGATGATTTAATTCGGGAGGGCATTGTAATATGTCAGCTATAACATTGTGTCGTCATGAAGGCCCCACCTTCATGAAGACACCGTGCTGTAGCTGGCGTATGTCAATGTCCTACGGAATCCTCCCATCGAGAGTACACATCCAGCTCAAGTGATTTGGTTATGATCTTAATATTTAAGATCAACTTTCAGCAGCCATGCTGATCCCTTATCCTCGTTCTTGTTACAGTTGTATGTAGCTAAGAGAGACTAAATCCGTCTTCTAGCTTACTATGCATCTTCTCCTTCGTATCGAAGGGTTGCATTTTCTCTACTTGGTTCTTTTCTTAATCCTTGGATTAAGCAGCCCATTACCGATAGACTTAATAAGTTTAACCTATTAAACTTAACCAAGTTTTCCACAACTGTAAACAAATTCAGAATTCCAGCTTATTAGACGTCATTAAAACGAGGTCTAATTCTTAATGAATATGTTCATTTATTCTCCTTAACCTTACATAGTTAAGGTCTATTAGCCCTGGATATATTTTTCCCATATCCTTTCTTTCTGAATTTAACATTCGAGTCTATTAACGGAGTCCGAATACGAAGTTCGGCTGCTCCTAAGTTATTTGATATTCCTTAGCTTTCAAGCTAATCCCGAATACCTATCAGTTATGAGATCATGTTCTTCCTAATCCTTTTTAATGTCAATTAAAAATTCATCTTAACCCAAGTATGAACTAATTGCACATTTCAACGTAAAAGTTGCATTTAGGTAAGAATAGATGTCAATTCCCTTTTAAATCCATCCAAGGACAATTGAATAATTCCAAATCAAGAGATAATATTATATTCCCAACTTAATCAACAATATCAAACTGATATAGTCATTAAAATATCACACTTGTATTTGTATTGATCAATCCATTTCATAATCCATACATTTGCCAGTCCAAATGACTGGACTTGGTTTATATTAAACAGCATTACAACTCATAAGATAGAAGAATGTAATTTCTTCTTTTCTCAATTCCTCGTAGAGGAATAATAAACTATCAAATACAATTCATCTTCAGACAATCAAAAGAAGTATCAGAAAACAGCCATGTCTTCATTTTACTCAAGTTCCATCTGCAAAATTACTTGCACGGGTCAGTTCAATGAACTGAGCATATTAAGCACTTGTCATTAAAATGAGGTGCTTCAAATTAACTGTCTCAATAAAAGAACCCTGCTTTTATGAAACGTTAATAAGAACATCAATCAAGAATTAAGTATCAAAAAGAATGAACAACATGACAACTGCATCATCTAAATACCATCCCAATCAGTCAAAGAACTACTGTCCTTTTTCCCAAATGATCACTACAAAAAGTAATTTCCTTCAAACAGTTCCAGATTACAACATCTGTAAAAACTAGGAATACAAGTATATATACTGCTGTTATAACATAACTGCTACCAATTCCATTCCCTTTCATTAGTAATAATTTCAAAGGATAAAATTTGACTGAAAATATAAACCAATTACTTTCCTTTCAGTTCATGCATCTCATTTGATTTCAAGCAATCAAGTACAGATGAGAAAAATAAACAGCAATAAAATATAGATGCTTAATCCCAAGCAATACAAAATTCGTTCCTTAACGATTACAGATTTCCAACTGTATGAGAGAAGAAATGATCATTATTCCAAGTTATCCATTCACTCTCCTTTTCCTTTCCTCATGACTGTACTGATAATTTAATCCAAACGAGACATCAATCAAAGATAACAGTTCAGAGTGAAACTTACAAAATCCATTCAGAATTCACTTTCCAACAGCAAAGAATAATTCCATTCATATTCAGCTTTAAATGAAAACAAGGAAGAATTTATCGTCCTTATCAATACTTCTTTTAAATAAGGCTCATACGAATACCAAAAACAAGTTGGTAAAACATTGTATCCATCATAGAACAAGCAATATAAAGAATGCATACTATGTACTTACTGTACTAGAAGGATTCATACTTCTTTCACTGTATTCTAACCAAATAAACAGTTATACAGTCACTTAATCAATTATTCACACGACTTTCTATATCCATGAACGCACACAGTTCATAAATAACCATTTGCACATTGTTGTTACCTACAGCAAGTCCAACTCATATTGCACAGTAAAGCTCTATTGTTGCTATTTCCAGAACTCAAACAACAAAAGAGAAAAATTCATTCCTTTAACTATTTCAATAAGAAAACACCCATTTTCTTCAAACACAACAAGAATCACTCAAGTCGAGTTCATTTCTTTTTTTGAATGACAGTGCAAAATCAGAGACCGCACGAAACATTTAAATATTCCGTTTGTACAGAAAAACACAGCACTCAGGAAACAATCTAAATGCCACTGTCATCTCTATCAAGCCGAACCTATAATACTCAATAAATCCCCAATTACCATTTCTTCAGAATTTAAAACAGCAGAAGAAGAAGAACTCGTTTCCTTTTTAAATCCAGAAAAGAAACGATGTCAAAACCAAATCGCACAGCATGCACAATTTCATTCAATATACCATATGAAAAGAATGCCCAGTTCGAGTTCCTTCTCGATCAAACATTTAAATCCAAAAACCTCATTCTCCTGTTTCACAATGATGCGCAGAACCCAAAAGATACAATATTTATATAACAATACCTTTATCAAGGCAAACCCGCATAGGGTATTAAATGCACAAGCATGGTACAGTTAAAAACAGTCTCAAACAGCAAGCCAATTCCCATATATTTCATTTATTTGCACAGCAATTCAAAGCCAAGTTCGTTTTCACGATGACAGTTTGAGTTAGAAGATCAAACCGCATCCACAAAACACTATAAAATCGATTTTCCATCACAGCAAGGAGAAAATATAATCATTTATGATTTCTGAAGAAAAACAGTTACCTTCTCCAACTCTCACGAATACCCAAGTCGTATTCGTCCATTTTTACAAAAGAAAAGCACAGCAATAAGAATATTACTATCACTTCCTTCAAACCGAGCTCATAATGCTCAATAAAACCCAATTACTTATTTCCTTCAAAATCTAAAACAGCAGAAGGAAGAGGAACTCATTTCCTTTAAAAATTCAGTAAAGAAACAATGTCAATCAACTCGCATAGTTAATACGTTCCATCATTCAAGTTCATATTGGCAAAAGAACAATTGCTCAACAATGAAAAACAAACTCATACAGCCTGTACAGTTTCATAACATACAGAACGAATCCCCCATTATGGTCGAATAAATCACACAGCATGGACTGTATTTCCAACATAATAAATACGCAAAGACAGTTCAAATCGCAACAGCAAGACAAAACGACTCTACCCAGAATCATCCCAATCATGACAGCAAATCAAATAAACCCAAAACCCCCTTCATCAAAAGAGCAGGGTTGTTTTAATGAGACGTTTAAGCAAAGCAAGTAGTTTTAAAGAGAAGGGCTTAACATGCCTGATAATCTTCCTCGAAGCTCGAAGAAAACCGCGTCTACAGGAGGTATTTCCTTCCACGGCGGCAGCAACAAGCTTTCAAACAATCACCTTCCTCTACAGGCTCAGAAAATAGCCTTCAATTTCCAAAGAAACAGAGATAGCAACCAAACACAACTGGTTCGACTGAACCAAGAAAAACCAAATGCAGAGCAACTTCCCAAAAATCCGAACAAACACAATGAACAATCAAAAATTCCTCCATACTCTTTCCAAGGCGGGCTGGTCGCGAAGACCAAGAAAATTGAATGCATTAAAGGCTCTGCCTTTTTCCTATTTCCTCACGCCACCGCCGACTCGGGTTGGCGAACTACCAATTTCAAATTTTGCATGAAAACAGAGTTTAGTCTCATGACTAACTAGATGCCCCTAAATTTTCCCTGTTCCCGCCAAACTTGGCGCTGTCCACACAAGGACTACATTCATTGCCTATTAAATTTCCTTCCATCCTTATCCTTTCCATCCCCCATGGGTCTGTGCGTCCCCTTCCTTAGGTTAGGATTAGTTTAGGATTAACAATAGTGTTCATACCTAGGTCATAGGTTAATAGAACTTAGGTCTATGTTCACCCTTATAATTTAAAAATCCACTTAGGATAGTAGTTAGGATATAAGGTAGAACTTAGGATTAGATTAGGGTCTAATCCCCCTCACACCTAATTAATCAATTTCCAATTAAGTCCTTCCGACTGACATCAAATTTCAACACTGTGCAGGACATTTCGTCCCACGTTCTACATACCTGAGCCACCCGCATCCAGGCATTTATCGCCTTACGGGGTCTGGCGTTACACAGTGTATGGTTCGAGAATCGAACCTTTTCCGTTGGCGTCTACGTGCCAGCTATTCATACCTGTAATCAGGTGCTGCAACACTTATATCAACCTTCAGCCTGGTTTAAAAGTAAATCGACAAAGCGATCACAAGAAGACCACAGCATACCTTGGATCAATGGAATTGATTCAAGGTGTGCTGTCAATCAGCGAATAGAGTTCAGCAAGCATACGACAGATCTGTCGTCATATCAGCAAACATACAAGCAATAATAACTGTTGTCCCATGTAAACAAATTACAGTATGCAAGAATCCAGATTAGCAACACATTCCTTTAAGATCTAAAATATATCTTAACATGTTTGCCTTCATTTCAGCAGTTACAACATTATGAAAAATAATCACCATGATAACTTACAAAAATCAGGGTGTTACAAGTTATCAGCTCATGATGATTCACCGTTGGCAGATGAATCGCTCGATAGATGGTGGGAACCCTGATAAATCTTACATCCACCCAGTCGAATATGTTCTACTGTTAGATATCTTTCTCTTCTCTTTTAATTCAGGAGTTGGGAATCCTGCTATATCTTACATCTTCTCTTTTGGTTCAGGAGTTGTTTCATGGCAAAGTAAGCTTCAACCCACTACGAATATCTATTCCACTAAAGCAGAATACAAGGCAGTTGTCAATTCAAGTTGTGAAACAATTTGGCTTCGCCAAATTATCTACAATCTTTAGTGTTTCCTCAAAATGTATCGACTCCACTTTCCATTTTTTTGTGACAATCAAGGTGTAAAGACAAGTCATAAGATAGTAACAAGATCAAAATGTATTCCTCATTGATTAATAGAAAAATCTATTATTGTTTCTTTCAAATTGCATAGTGATCTTGTTTATTAGATATATAACTAGACTATCCCAAGAGGAATACTATATCAACTTTCCATTTAGATGTAGTAGCAGTAATTGCCATAACTAGATTATCCCAACAGTCTGGTAACGAACAAAGAAGAATAATACGCTTTTCATCTTCATCCATTTTAATTTCGACTGAAAGTAACAGACTTACCACAGTGATGAAGACATTCAAGAGCTCAAGCAAAGAGTCTTCGTCATTCATCCTCAATGAATATAGTTTCTTTCAAAAAACAATATTATTTACCAAAGAATGCATAAATACCTCCCCAACTTATTCCATAGTTGCTTAGTCGTGGCTTTTGTTGATACATACATTAGGACTGAATCTGGTAAACACAATCTGATTTAACGCTTTGTGTTTCTTTCGATATTATTTCATTCTTCGTCTTTCAAACTTGTAGGTTGTATCCTGATACAACCCGTCAATCATTGTCTACAAGGAGATCTTCCAATCTTGAGCTTCCAAAACTCAAAATGTTGTCCATTAAATTTGTCTGTCTCTATTTTTGTGCTTCCCACCGATTTCCTTCGCGCTATGATCCTTCTACACACAACTCCCAATCAAAAAAGTTATTCGCAAGGTAAAGAAACCCTATCTCTTCGAAAAAAGCTAAAACCTAACTCTCATACCAAATGAAGAGAAATTACCTAGTAAATTTCTACAAAAGAACCAATGTTAATAGTATTTATATATATATATAGCCTCAAAGGGGGTATAAAACAAAGGACAAAGGATTATAACTCCCTACCCCTATCAAGGCAGACCCACAAGGGGTATAACAAAACTTGGTAGGTTTTGCGCCTACAGTTAATAAGACAAGGGACAAACTAATGATAACTCCCCACCCCTTATCGAGGGAGACACCCGGGGGTATAACAAAACCCCATTTTATAATAAGAGACATGCATAATATGCCCTTTGCGCATATTGATATAGACTCAAACAAATCTTAACCTCGGGGATAAATTTGTATTGTATCTATATTCTATCTAGACAAGGGACCCCACCGCTCAAAGTGAGGTTCGAACACTCCTCCCTTTATTTTGAGTAGTCGATAACAGGTAGCGGGGGGTAGGACCCCCCTGAATTTTGATTAGCCAATAGCGGAGGGTGAGGACTCTCCCTCACATTTGTTTCTTGATCCCCCCTTCTTGTTTATTGACTAGCTAGAAACCCCGCTTCACTCGGCTAGATATATGATTGGATTAACCAGAAACCTCGGTTCATTCAGGGGTGCCCCTTCTCTGCCGCCAAGTGGAGGTCGCCATTATATTACCCCCGATGTGCCTCGAGGGCCGGGGGTAAGGGGTCGCGCCCCTATATCCAGAATCCCCCCTCTATACATATGGCTCTAGATATATGGGGCTCGAAGAACTCAACCGATAGGTTGAGAAACTCACTAATGTAGGGGCATCACTCCAGGGGCAATCTAGGCATGTTGAGTTCAAAAATTTTGTTTGCTTAGGTCCTTGAGGTGCCCTTGAGTCAATTTTGATGCCTTGTTAGGCTTTAGCGGTTTAAAATTTGAATTATGGAGTTTCCCTCCATTTTGGCTTATCCAAAAATTTGAACTTCTAGAGCCAATTTTTGGCTTTCTAGGTTATGCAAGCGGTTTTTAGGTGTCTTTCAAGCATATGTTGATTAAGTTAGGTCATAAATTGAGTGTCCAAACCTCATTAGAGTGATAATGTGCTATTATAATTCATAACTCTGTTTTAAGCCCTTCTTGTTGGATAATTCTCTCATGTGACTTGGTCACAAGTCCATGTTGGACAGTTATGGGCAAGCAAATTCAAGTTGAGAAGGTATAAAAGGACTTTGTAATTGTTATTTCATCATTGATCAATCAAGAATTCAAGTATTGCAGCTCCAAGCACGAGTATGAGCAATAAACATTGTTTTTTCATTAAGTGTTCTGATCTCAAAAACTGTATATCACTGTGTTTGGATGGTTGCATGCACATAGTTGAGTAAGAGAAAGTATAAAAAAAGATTAGGAAGCTTGTGGGATCATTCATTCAGTTAGTTGAATAAGAAGTTGTTGGTAATGTGAAGATAAAGGAACTATTAGCCTGTCGCAGAGTTCTGTGACAACTTAGTTCAGATTTTAAGATGAATACAGCCAGACATTAGGGGGAAAGAGTTAAATTGGTAGTGGCTTAAGAAGTTAGTATTTTTCTTAAGCCTTGAAGACTGAGTGAGCACTGAATCGAGAAGGTCACCTCGAATAAAACCCTAATAGAAAGCTAAACCCTGATTTCTCAGTGATATGAAAGAGTTTTATGAAGACTAAGCACGTGTTCTACAAAAGATCAACCTCTACTGGTAAGGTCTCCACCTCCTAAATGTTCCTAATAATCTTTTCGAAGACATTATACCCTTTGAAGGTGAATGCATTGGATTTGATAGAGACAATTGCAGTCTCGGTTTGATTGTACATTTCTTACTAGGGTTTTACAGTGAATGGTTATTGGGAAGGTTTAATTTGCATTTCAAGTGCCATCAACTTCAAGAAATCATCTGCACACTCCATTCATCAGGAATTCAAGACAGGAGTAGTTTGCACTAAGAAGACTTCACAAAGCAGATATTCAAGACAGTTGACTGAGAGGCAATGTAGCTGGACAGCGTAAGGCTAATTAAGACTCCAATTTGTGATTTCTAAGCACCTTTTCCAAATAAGAGGATAACAAAACTTTGCATACAACTAGTGGACCCAAATGGTTATTCATAAAGGTGCAGGGTTAGTTTAATGAAGCCTGATAGGAAAAGATATATCACATTTTGTGTAGTAGCAGGACTGGTAAGGACTAAACTTGAGAAGGTGAGTAGTAAAGGAAAAAAGAGAAGGAATAGAAGTTGAAACAAACAAACTTACACACACTTATAACTTAATAAAGGGTATTCAAATCTACTAATAACTTCCTCAGAATCCTTATAGATTGTCTCAACACATACCAATCCAATAGTAAGGTTGTCAAGTAGCCTAAATTGATAATTTTGCAAAAAGAAGGTAAGATGATCAATTTTTGAGCTTCTAAGGATCTGAGTGACAGAGACAGGTGGCATGAGGTAAAACAAACATGTTTGTAGCGATGAATGGGTTATTTTGAGCCTAAAGGACATTTGCAGGTTCTTGATATTTCCAAGTTTTGAGAACAAGGTACATTTTGCAAGATTTTGAGTGAATTTGATATAGGTTGCCTAACTCTATTGTTGAAGAGTGTTATAGGTGATTGTTGGTCTACATCACTCCCCACAAAGGACAAAGGATTATAACCCTCCTACCCCTATAGGGGTAGAACCCCGGGGGGGTATAACAAAACTTGGTAGGTTTTGTACCTGTTGTTAATAAGACAAGGGGCAGACTAATGACAACCCCTATCCCCCTGTCGGGGAAGACCCCCGGGGGTTTATAATAAGAGACATGCACAGCCCGGGGAGCCCCGTAATTCTACCTGGGGGCCTAATGATGCAATGTCGGCCAAGTTTTCAACAAAGCATTATGTACAAACTGTTTTACATGCAATGTGAGCCCATTTTATCAAATATTATATATGCAAATCTGAAACTGACAATTGCAGCAGACTGTATTTGAAAACCAACGACTTATACTAGCTCAAAATGATGCCAAAAGTACCATGAAACACACCCAAACAGCTCGCCAATATTTTATATATGATATTTGGAATTTTTAGAAGCCAATATAAATCAACACTGAAAACACACTGCTGGAAATGAAATACACACTGGAAATTGCAGCCACGAATTAATTATGAAATATAGATATAGAAGTCTCCAAAAATCATGCAATTCAAGATTCCGGCCTTTAAAATTATGGCAAATAAGATTACAAAACCAGATTTGTCAAATTCCTTGCCAATGTCTTCAAACCCTACCCTAAGTAGGTCGCTCCACCCTAGAAAAATAGTATCACTGCTGGAAATGCCAAAAAGATCTTCAAATCAGCTTCCTTCTTCAATGCCAAATGGTGATGAAGGGTGAAGGGTTTCTTCGCCAAGGTAAGGCAAGTATTTTTGTGGCTCGTCCTTGTGAAACCGGTAGATGGACTATTCCCAAAGAGGATTGGGAAAGGAGAATTTGTCTTTTTTGCAGCAAAGGGGTTGTTGAAACGGAATGGCCAAATGATGAGGGTTTTCCAGTCCGAATCAATAGTGGAAACTTAAATGAGTTATTTGCAGAAACCTTCAAAAGATCATTGGTTTAGTGCTCAAGATTCACAGTAGAGGGTTTTCAAAGAGTCCCCAAGTGGAATGACTAAGGAGCAACAAGCGTCTTAAAATATTGCCAAAGTATAGAGAAAATACACCAAGTTAGTCTGCAAATGAACTCCCTCTTCTCCTTTTATATCTTTCCTTTGGCGCCAAAAACAGAATTAGGCAAGACCGACCTGTATAGAACAAAATAAAACTAAAGCAAACATCATAATATTAGATAAAATATATTGTAAAGTGATCAAGGGTCTTCTCCTTCATTTCTTCTTCTTTGCCATGGAAAAGGGATGGCAAGAAGACCAATTTCCAGCTCTTAGGTGGGAAAAAGGGGCATTACAGTCCTCCCTCCCCAAGATTGTTTGTCCCCAAGCAATTGCAAACTCATCGCATTCGCTACCCCAACTGTTTCTTCTCCTTCCCTTTGAAAGTCTTCATCTCCCCATGGTGAAGGTGGCCTCCTAGACAAGGCATCCGCAACCACATTTTGCTTCCACTTCATTTCAATAGTGCAAAAACAACTATAATCATGCATCTCTCCTCCAAAAATCAGAATGTACAAGTCTGAAAATGATACATCATAATCTGATTTTATTCCTACATTCAACTGAAATCTTCCTCTCTCAATATTCCATGAAGGAATGCACTCAAAAAATGCAAATATATTGTTGCTCATGACTGTTAGAGGCAGCCCTAATTCTGATTTTTGCACATTCAATCCTCTAATCATGGTATAACAATTACCAAACTGAAATCTCACAAACGAAAGCAACCCCGTGAATAAAGTAAGGACTGAAATTTAATTTGCATATTCTGGAAAATTAGGAGCAGCAGGCCCACAATTAAATTCAGCAGTTATCTTGGCCTTAAGTTTGAGAAAATCAATCTCCCTAACATACCCATGAATTATGATTTCATCATTTTCCAAGTGGAACTCATACTCCATGTGACTTTTGAAGGCAAGTTCCTCTAATTTTGGATCTCTAGATGCCTCCAAACATTGTATGAATCAACTGAAATGAAAACAAAATAATCTAAGCAAAACCCGTACCTCATCATGGGGAAGTAGAACTGAAAAATAGAATCATCATTCTCCACTTCACTGACCATGTGAACAGCTGCAAGTTTACCATAATGGTTTCCCTTTGCCCATACTTCTTTTGGTTCTCTCATTGAATCATGGGTTAACAATCCATAGAGAGAATATACAGAATTCCCTTCAAACTTATGCTTCCTAAAACACATCATATTAGCATTCTTCTTTCATCATATTCCATAGGCAAAGAGAAAAACTGAAATTTTTACCTTCACCCTTGTTTTGTCTCATGAAGTGGTCCAAATGATCAGCCCCATGGGGTATCATGATCAACCCTTAAGATCCTGTTCTTCACCCATGATTCTAGTACCAAATGGACTCGGTTTTGGTGAGGGATAAGCCCAATCATCACCTTGTATTTTCCCTTACTTATTTCTCCATCAAACACATCATTAGCAAACTTGTTCTTTACATACTCAGCTGAAATTAGTCACTTCCAATCCGCTGTAATTTTTGATAAAGAACAGAAATATGATTCACATGAAATGCCCTCCTCTATCAAATAATTAATTTGGGAAGTGCTAGGAAGTATACCTTGCAATGAGACTCTTTTCCCTTGGTCCATGTGGCTTATCTTCATGCTTTGATAGTTGAGAGTGAGCTCTCCCAACGAATGCCACCATTGAACTCCAAATATGATGTCAAACTCAGCCATATCAATCACCAAAAAATCAGCACATACCTCATATGATCTCATGGTGATGTGGAGTTGAGAACACCTTTTTGTGCATTGCATAGAGTACCCATCCGCTATCCTAACAATGAAGCCTTTGAAGTTCTCAACCATCAATTTCAGATTTGAAACCAAGCATGCATTTATGAAATTATGAGTAGCCCCTCCATCAAACAAAATTGTGACCATGTGCCCATATAGATCACCTTCAATAATAAGAGTTGTAACTTGGTGCTCCTACTAAAGTAGCAAGAGTGCTAGTTACCTCTTCCGGATCTTGTCTCAATATGCCATCATGCCTAATTTCATCCTCATTGCCATCCTCATCATCACAATCTGAAAATACTTCAATGTAATGAACCTTATCTTTACCCAAGTAATGATGTCCTTTGCAAAAAATAACACTCCTTACCTCTTTACCCCATGGAGTATGATGTGCACAAAAGTGTTCAATCATTAAGGACAAAAGAGGACACATCATACATGAAACATGAATATTCCTAACCATCCACTCATGGTAAAAAATCTGAATTGATGCATAGGCCAAAACTGAAATACCTCCATGCTGAGGGCTGCCCATAAAACTCAGAAATTCTGAGTTTAAATCAGCATGTAAACAATATTTCAAAACACCTTACCTCCATGATCTTTTGTTTTCCGGGTGCTTACCTTTGCTATATCTTTACTTGATGCTTGCTTGTCAATTCCCCCATGTCCTTGTGCTTTCATAAGGCTGATATCTCCCTCAAATGACCTTCTTTTTACTGTTGTTATGTACAGATCAGCAGCTCCATTTTTTTGTGATCCTCGGACCTTCATGGAGAAAATTTTTCTCTCTCCTATCCCTCATCAATTTGGGCGAGTTATATCTAATGCATTAATCATTGTGATCCAGCAATTCCTTTATAGGCACGTACATAGCAGCTGATATAGGAATCAAGTGTAAAAAGGAATTTGTCACCTCCATAAACATACCATAATCCTTAGGAAGAAAACTTCCCCCAATCCACCCTTTGGATCACCCGGATCCCATTCCTTCCTGTGCATGCCACTATGAACTTGCAAACTTATAAGTTTCCTTTAGTATCCTCATATTATTACTCAAGATATGTCCCAATAAATGCAAGAATGGAGACAATAATTCAGAAGTGTACATACCAATCCATGGGCTACCCACCCATTGAAGCCACTTAGCTTAAACAATTGGAGCTACCATAGCCATGCCATCATCCGTACTTTGTACACACATGTGGGTACCATCCTCATGGCTTTTGATTGAGTCCCCAACCTCATTCTTTTCATCCTTATGCAAATTTGAATTTTTTTCAACACATTGCCCCATTTAATCATTAGAAACCAAAGGAATATCATTAAATACCGATGAACTATTATCTTGGAACTCATCCTTGAAAGCTTGCATATCAAACCTTCCTATGATCTTTTCACTGAAATCATCCAAGAAGCAAACCGCATCTTCTCCTTGGATCTCTATCACATGGTACCACCAATCCCTTGCTTTCCCTTCTAAATGACAAGGGATGAATTCCAAGGCATCCTCCACACACATAGGGTTTGACTTCAAGTATGTCTCCAATTATGACAACCACAATTTCATTGAAAGCTTGATAGTGTCATCAAAAATAGAGATCTTACAATTTTTTTCCATCAATCCTTCAAACTTGAAACCCTAGGCATTTTGAAGATCCGAGCTCTAATACCACTGTAATAACCCTTTTGAGGGTTTTATCAAATATTATAAATGCAAATCTGAAACTGAAAATTCAAGCACACTGTAGATGAAAACCAGCGACTTATACTAGCTCAAAACGATGCCAAAAATACCATGAAACACACCCAAACAGCTCGCCAATATTTTTATATGTTTTTATAATTTTTAGAAGCAAATGTAATCAACACAAACTGAAAACACACTGCTGGAAATGAAATGAATGCTAGAAATTGCAGCCACGAATTAATTATGAAATATAGATATAGAAGTCTCCAAAAATCATGCAATTCAAGATTTCGGCCTTTAAAACTATGGCAAATAAAATTACAAAACCAGATTTGTTCAATTCTTTGCCAATGTTCTCAAATTCTACCCTAGGTAGGTTGCTCCACCCTAGAAAAATAGTATCACTATTGGAAATGTTAAAAAGGTCTTCAAATTAGCTTCCTTTTTCAATGCAAAATGGTGATGAAGGGTTTTCGTCCTTCACCCAAGTCTAATGAAGGGGTTTTCTTCCTTCAAGAGACCTCACATGAGAGTTTTCGTCCCCAAGTGGTAGACTAAGGAGCAACAAGCTCTCTTCACCAAAGTATAGAGAAAATACGCCAAACTGGTCTGTAAATGAACTCCCTCTTCTCCTTTTATATCTTTCCTTTAGCACCAAAAACATAATTAGGAAAGGCCGACCTGTATAGAACAAAAGAACTCTAAAGAAAACATTATAATATCAGATAAAATATATTATAAAGTGCTCAAGCGTCTTCTCCTTCATTTCTTCTTCTTTGCCATGGAGAAGGAATGGCAAGAAGACCAATTTCCAGCTCTTAGGTGGGAAAAAGGGACATTACATGCTCATTGTCCTACAATGTTCTTACACCCAAAACTTTCCCACATGCACCTTAAACTTGTTCACTCTCTTCCATTACCATATTCTAACTCTTCCATGTTCTCATAATAAGCTCGTTGTGCTTCTTGGTCTAAACTTCTTGATTGTCCCTAATTGGTTTCTTGTCTTCTCACTGTATATTCTCACAATTTCCTCACTTTCTTCTTGCTTGAACTAAGGTCTCTCACTATACATTGATTTCTATAATTTGAAATTCCTCATATACCTGCAACCATTTGTTCATAATCAAGATGCTCCAACAAAAACCACAACTTATTATTCATCAACTTTGTTTAAGGACAAAGATCACAGAAACCACAAAATTACTACCTTTTTTGTGGTCCAAATGAAAGGATTCACTTGTTTGTGGATGGTATTGCAAGAAATTGTTTGCTCGATAGATGGGTTGATGTCTGCAAGGTAGTGATGAAATACATCACTTTGGAAGGTTAATTTAGGAAAAAATTTACCTATCATTTGTCCATCCTCAACTTTCTTCAAAGAAACCAGGCTATGAGTTTACAAGTTTTCCTTTTGAGATCCCTCTCTACGTATGTGTAGGATTTCAAAGATGACAAAATTGATACCCCTTTACACCATGGCCTCATTCTTCTTTTGTATCAGAATGGGAATCATATCCTCCCTCCCCAGCCTCAACCCACAAACTCTGATGAAGAAACCCTGGCGGTTAGAATGAAAAATTTGAAGAAGAAAGAAAATGCCAAGGGTAACAAAGAAGGTGAGGCAGTGGAGGTCCTTCCCAATTTGAAAAATGGTGAGTCTTCCAAGGGGAAGAGTATCACCAATGACAAAACCAGGGACATCCACATGGAGGTTCGTTCGGCTAGCATGGAAGTCTCTATTGACACCCTCCTCAAAGTCACTAAAGAATTGGTGTAAGAAATGCAAGAGTGTCAAAGGAAAGCAGCCATACAGGACAAAAGAATTAATCGTCTCACGGCAGAACTCATTATGCAAGAACAGAGGGTGTCTAGCATCCAGGACCAGGTCTCCAGACTTCAGAATTGTGGCTCTCCCATAAAAAGGATGTGTTTAGTCCTTAGCAGCTTGGATAAAGAGGAAGAGATCACAGTCACCAAGGAGGGTGACAACTAGGGCACTCGAGAGACCAAGGATTTACAGAACCCAACTCCCAACTCCAGAACTAGAAGCAAGAAGAAGGAAAAATGTTCACTGACTTCAGGCTAACTATCTCTTTGTTTTGGTTTTTTCTTTTTACGGGATCCTTTGTCATATTATCTATATTGTATTAAAAAAATATTTTGAAGGCGTTTTGTACCTGGCCTCTCTTTGGGCTTCAGTCTTGTTCAACCTCAAATCCATTCACAAGGACTCTGTTTTCTTCACCTAATGCCCTATTTTGGTAGTAGTCTCTAGCTTTGTTTTCTTGTCTTCTTTAACCTTGCATTAGTTATAGTCTTGTCTATCCTAATGGTGTTAACTCCTGTGGGTTTATCAAAGACATCTACAAATCTTACTTATCATGGTCTTCCCCTAAGTTGTCGCATTCAAATTCGTGTTCGAATTCGCCGATGATTAAATTCGTGAAAAATTCGTTGGTAAAAATCAAAGATTAAATTTGACTATGAGAAATTATATACTATATAAAATTATATATTGTATTATACATATACAGATAAAATTCACATCTTCAAATATTAGAGATAAATTATCACATAATCATATGGGGTTTTCATTACATTAAGGTCTGGTCTACAGGCGATCATAAGCATCATACATATATTTCAGAAGATTGCAAGAAGTTGCTTGGTCGATATATAAGGTGCATATACATATGGATTTTATGAAAATAAGAAAAATATGCGTGCCATCAATGCGTAGAGCTTCAAGTAAATATTAACTGCCACACATTTATAGACTTTAAAACTTTACACCATTTAAACGGAGCCACAGAATTAAAGTTATGGCACATGTCGAAGTTTTGTGCTGCTAGGCATCTTGAGCTCGGAAGTGGCACTTTCCAGCACGAATGGAGACTCAACATTTTTTACACTATCCTTAATGTTTTTTCACCAAAAAATCCAAAAAAGGAAAAAATTGCCAAGAAACAGGAAAAAAAACGCGAATTTAATCGAAAGATTTTAAAGGCGCTGTTAAAATTCGGCGAATTTCGATATTTTTAAAACTTGAAGTTCGCCGAATGCGGCAACATAGATTCGGGGGTGGTTTTGGTGTATCCATGCAACGTAGATCCGTAGGTTAGTCTTATCGAATAGTAATTATGTGATTTTCAACGAATTTATTTCTGTATGTATTAAATCTGGCGAATTTTTTATTTTATATACTATTGCATATTTCCACGAATAGCCGTTACTCCAGCAGTCCTACCGCTGTTCTGAAGGAATCCTGGTTCACTTATTAAGTTGCACATCCTAGAAACCCAGTCAGGCCTCACGACCCCCCATCCCGGAGCTGTTAGAGTAAGTATAGTTTGACTTCCAATTTCGCATTCAAAATAATTCTCCGCAGTTTCACAGGACGGTCAGTCATGGACCTGCTGGAGGATGGCTATTAAAATCATGCGATAATATATAAAATTGAAAAACATTAATAATAATAATAAAATTGTATAATTAATGATCTTTCACAGTGTTATATCCAAAGGAAGATTTACTTAGGCTAGTAGCCCTGGTTTATGGCTAGTAAATTGGATGTGGTAACTGTGGACAAACATCTGCTTATTGTCTTATTAAATAATAATTACACAACCTCTTTAAGCCTATTCAACTACCTGAATATAAACCTTGCAAATGAGCATCTTTTTTTGAGAACTCGTACACTGTTAGCAAATTGCAACCTTCCAATTAGGTCTCTTACAGTCCTGAATATAAGAGTGTCAACAAATGTGCGCATACCTTTTTGAGAACATCAGATCACTGTTAGCAGTTCAAAAGACTAGGTCTGATGTAGTGTTTTGATGGTTTGTTGAAAGTTTCATCATGTTATTTTCCATTAAAACTGATAGATACTCTCATTTGTGCAATTTTGTCCAAAGTGTAGCCCTAGTGATAGGGTATCAATGAGGTTGATATGGGGACCTCATTGACAAGAACTGGAAGAAATCAGTGCACATTAATCATTCCAACAAAGTTTCTTCATACTCTTTATTTGAAAGAAATCAGGCAGTAATATCCTCCAACAAGGTTTCTTCATACTTTGACACTATGTCCTAGTTTTGCATCATTGGAGCTATGTAGAATAAGCTCTGTACATATACTGTGGCTTATGAAGTAATATATTTTGTGTTGGTACACTAAGACATTGGTTTGGTTCATGTGTATCATTGGAGTACCAGTTGTCTCGTCAGTTTAACTTGTATGCATGTGTATAGGTTACAAGATGTAAGTAGGTAACATGAATAGTGTAACTAGTCAGGAGTGATTAATTTAATTTTTCATCAAAGGTTGCAGATTGAAATAATTTACTTCATTATGGATCATAAAAATGGTTGATATGAGACACAATTTAGCAAGTCAAAGACTCATATTTGTCATTAAATTGTTACGATACTTCATACTTGGGAAACTATCTAAATTACCACAAACAAAAATCATGAGTACCAGAGTGGTTAGAAGGACACTGAAGATTGGTGTTAGAGGCGACAAACAGGCCGAGACATTGCATTGTACTTCATTGCAATGACATTTCCAAGCTTTCTATTTCATTGTCTTTTAGAACACCCATGGTACTGTTCACGCTTGTTTATCTCACGTTTTCTAAATTGCTGTCTGGTCATTGCAATGTATGGAGAAGCTTTTATTGTTCATAAGACCCTACTTACTCAAAGACCATTTCAAACCCCTAAATACAAGTACTGACAAAAATGCCATGTAAAGATGCCTAGTTTATTGGGATTTACAAGAAGTCTATATATAGATACAAGCATCTTGTTTGGCATTACATTAGTTCCATGATCAACCATTGAGGTTCTTGCCTGCTTGAGGCTAATAATATGGCTGTTCTTGAACATTTTACAAGAACTCTCTTTCTATCTTGGACTTGCTTTTCTAGGCATAACAAATGACTCCATTTCCAAGGACACCTGGTCACAACTGTTGGAATTTGCAAAGGTAAGGAGGGGCTTGAATTGTTTTTAGTAGCTTGAAAGATATAAAAATAGCCAATGCATTCTATTTGATTCTTTGGTTTACACAAGTTTACTGGAGATGGCAACACCCTCAATAAATTTTCTTTAGTATCTAAGAGAGTCCTTTTATGAAGGCTATTACTTCCTCTCGTGACTTTACATGAGTCATTACACCTTCAAAAATTAGTATTCTAATACTCGTGCTTGAAAGTTATTCAAATACTTCCTTTTGTACTGAAATGTCCAAAACTGCTAGATGGTAGACCCTTCATTGAGTCCAATTGATGATGACCAAGGAGGGTGCATGGCCATATTTAATTGATGAGTTTGTTGAATACTTGACTGAGAATGGCCTTAACTCATAGAAGCAGTTAACAAATATACTTGTTTCAGTTACATGGTTGATGCTTTTACATAAAATCTGAACTATAGAAGGTACCTTGTATACCCAAGTGAGCACTAGATAGTCTACACGTGGGATCATCCATCTATTATATATGTGATATGGCTGATGATCGTCATCTGATGATACGATATTTAGGTCAACTGCTCGACTTTCAGAATTATCAAGAAAGCAGGGATGATTCGAACTCCCAACCATTTATTGTTTCACTGTCCACCTTAATCTGGTATGTATTTCTATTTGGTTCCTCCCCTGGTTATACTGTTGTTCGCCTCATGAGCCCCAAACCTTAATTTCACCCATACCATAGTTACAAAGGCCATGGTATCAAATCTCTGCATCAAACTGGATTGCTGGCCCAGGGTACACCTATTGATTTGATACTGTGCGAGGCAGGTGTCATCCTATGTGATGTGCTATACAGATGAGGTTCCATTAATGTTTTCAGGAGAGCGCTTATTGGGGGACGGGTCTATCGATACGGGGGGACCATGATGTCTTGGTATATGGTGGTTGGTAAGCTTCCCTTTTATGCAGGTATGAAATTCTCTCAAGTTAACTAACCATAATATTTTTGGTCAACCATCATGTACTAATTATCATGAGCTTAATGTATGAATAGTAGGACTGTTAATTTTATGAAGCATTGTCTTGCACTTATGTTATTAGATTTTTCTTGGAGTCAAAGTATATGTTTGATTTTTCTTTCTTAACACACATATATTACAAACTGGATTAGAAATCACAAATTGCAAAACTTAGTGCATGATTTTTGGAACCCTGCACACAAGCAACATCTTGTGTTTCCTATACCAATCGTGCACAACCACCTGCCATAGTTATGAATTGTCATATCATGCGTTTTTTCTTACTCGCGTGGTTATGTATTTTACAGCCAATGCACATGGGGGATCCAACCACACTGATACGTACTGGTGGTACCGTGCACTTCTTCAATACCCACTCTTACATATCTATCCAACACGTACCACTAATCCACTACTTTACTAATAATAATTTCTTTCACAAGTTCAACCAATTTTGCTCTTAACAAATGCTCTCTTAATTTCTTACTAAGAGCTCAAATACCAGGACCATCTCTATTTCATGTTATAATAGTAATAAAACACACATGTTATGCTAGTTACCAATATTAATCAAAGGTTCATCTTGAATCCTCCTTATATTAGCTCAACAATACTTTAATATGGTGCTTCATCAGATTTGTTCACATATATTAATACCACACAATTTTAAACAGTGAATCAATCTCCGCTTGGATCTTCTGCAATTCTCAGCATCTACTAAACAGAACAAAATAATAATTGAGATTTTATTTTCTGCATCATAAACCTAAATCCAGGAGGCTCACAATAATGATATGGATAAGGAAAATATATATCCATGATCATAATGCACAAGGTCGAGCAAGCGAGACTCTCGATACTAAAATAAGGAATTATAATAACATTTACTCACAACCTTCTACTATATAATCATATACCCATACAAGGCATTGCATTACGCTCAAATTAGGACTCCTTACTGCCTGAAGTATTAAAACTTTAGGAAGATATCAAAAACTTTATTCCTCGAAAAGACGTTTAATTTGGTCATTTTGTCAAACAATTATATTCATCCAAGAAGGTGATTTATTTATTCACTTGGTCAAACACTTTACGTACATCTACCGTGTTTCAGCCAATCAATAGAATCTTGCTCCAAAATTTATCAAATTATTTTTCTGCAATTTTGTCCTTGATTAATGCCAATTTATTAATTTTCCAACAAGATTAAAACATTATGAATTATCTGCCTCAATGTTAATATAATAGAGTATTATTATCCATGTTTTGAACCCCACAATTGAGATGGACAAAACCCAGGAATCCTTTGGTCCAATTTTACTTCAACAATGAACAGCCTGAATATAAGTCAACTGGCCAAAAAAGTGGCGCCCTTATAAATCAATTACTATCAAAACAAAGAAGCATGACATGGAGCCACTAAGTATCACTTTAAAAACATGTAATTAATTTGAAGTTAGGCGATCTGTGTGCTAGTCCAACTTATTATTAAGCTTATAAGTTATTTAACTTATGTCTGTGCAATAGAAAAAAAATGAAGCAACTGATAGCAAAACTAAACATGTCAGGGTTTCCTAATAAGATCCCAAAACATGATTGATAATAATTTTGACCTAAAGAAGCAAAACAACTAGGCAAAACAATATGTACAACAGAATTCACTTTTACAAGACACAAAATTAGCATAACACGTCAATGGCATTAACCTGACGAGCTACACGCTGCACACCAAGTGCTCTTGCCACAGTGACCCAAAGTTCATTACCAAAGGAATGCCATATATCGCCTATGAATGAAGTCATTGGTAGTACCACCATATCACCTAGTCGCTCCCATCTGTGGGCACACAACCATCAACTGAGAAAACTTGAATTTTTTATATTTGATAAGCTAGAAGCTTCAGAAGATTAGAGGTTAGTGGTTATTAGTTTGGTAGCAATAAAAGAAAATAACTCTTAAAGGATCATAAGGGCGACTGAATGATTTCACAAGTACTACCTCACAAACAAACTTTCAACTGGAAAACCCTAATACAGAATAAACAGCATTTGACTCAAAAGAATCATGTTAAGAACTTTGATGACATGTCTTTCTACTGTACAAGGGAGACTGCTTCTTTGAACTGAAGAATGTGTCAATCTATATAATGTCAAGCAACAAAAAAGTCATAAATTATGAACAAAAAAGTACTGAAATATCACAGAACGCGAAATTTTTTTCCCTAGATAAATAGGGGTTTTACTGGATACCAAACCAAAACATAAATAACAGAAAATGAGATTAAATAAATTACTTCACTAATGGGAAGTGTGTGAGATAAATTTTGTGACATATACCACAAAACGAAAATTTTACAAAAACCCAAGGTTTTACCACCCACAGAGAAGCAAGAAAACGTAAAAAACTTGCAGAACACATGAAAACTACCATAGTTCAGTTGGCTGTTCATCTATATAAAACTATACTCGAAAGTGAGGAATGTGTCAATCTATATAATGTCAAGCAACAGAAAAGTCATAAATTATGAACAAAAAGGTGCTGAAATATCACAGAACACGAAGTTTTTTCTCTAGATAAATAGGCGTTTTACTGGATCCCAAACCAAAAAAAAATAAGAACATAAATGAGATTACATAAAAAAAATCATTAATGGAAAGTGTCTGAGATAGTTTTTGTAACATATACCATATGACGAGAGTTTTACCAAAAACCAAGGCTTTACCACCCACAGAGAAGCAAGAAAAGATTAAAAAAACTAGCAGAACACATCAAAACTTCCAAAGTCCAGTTGGTTGTTCATAACTGATACATAATGTACTGAAATTCAAAATAGTGGCCAAAGCATAACTTAGACAGAGGACAATAACTATTGCTCTAACCTGAGGTTTAGCAACAGGCCTCAAATCTTTGCAATACAAGAGACTAAGATGAAAGGTATGTCAGTTAGCAAGATTAAGAATTATATTTGGAAAAACACTGAGTTCAGTTATAGTGAATCTATCGGTACCTCTGGGGGCTCAGTCACTTTATGGGATGGTAATTGGGTGAATGGATAGGTAATTCTTAGCTCTTCTAATCATTTAGCCATTCTTTTTAACTCGGTCAAGGATAGCAACGAGTCTTGGATCTTTTCTAACATTTACACCCCTAATACTTTGGTTGGTAGAAAAAATATTTGGGTTAGCCTCTTAGACTTCAATAAATCTTGCAAAAAATTATATTGGATCGTCATGGGAGACTCTAACACTCCTATGAATCCAAGGGGGAAAATGAGGTAACCAGGAATATTCAATTAGTATGGAAAACCTAATTGATATAACTTTTGATAACAAGCCTGTAGATATTGAGCTTTAGGGAATCAGTTACACCTGGAGTAACTAAAGGATGGGGGAGGATCTGATC
This sequence comes from Taxus chinensis, assembly GCA_019776745.2. NCBI lineage: Eukaryota > Viridiplantae > Streptophyta > Pinopsida > Cupressales > Taxaceae > Taxus > Taxus chinensis. The sequence continues at coordinate 340,096,434 of CM034157.1, read as the reverse complement.
TAAGTCGGGATTGATATGGCTCTTCTCTAAGAGGATTGTACTTTGATACAAGATTTTAAAATCTCTTCTCTTCCCCACATGGGCTCAGATCACAACCCAATTCTTCTCAACATCTTTGATAAAGAGGTAAAACCAAATTCTCCATTTAAATTTGAGAAAAAATAGATGTCTCGTCTAGAGTTATATGATAGGATAAAATAATGGTGGAATATAAACATTAGGGGTTTAGTTATGTACATCTTTCTGTAAAAATTGAAGAATGTTAAAAGGAATGTCACAAAGAGATTTTCAAGAATACATTTGAAAGGATAAAAAATGATTGAAGACGTGGCTGAACTTGAAAAAAGATTCATGAAAAAGGCATGAATGTAGATGACTAATACCAAGAAAATATCTCCTCTCTGAGTACCACATGATCACTGCTAGGGAAGAAACTTATTGGAGGCTTAAATCTAGAGCTATTTGGCTCAAAGAATGTTATAGAAATAATAAGTACTTTCATATGACAACTCTAAAGCAAAGAAAAAAAACAATATTTCAAAAATCATAACTATGAAAGGAGCCTACACCAAGGATATGAATACCATTAGGAATGAGGATGTCATGTTCTATAACCAGCAGATAAATTGGGATTATTCACAAAATGAAGAAATCATGGTCAATTTTGTTGATGATATATCTTTTAATGTGATTAGTTGTCACTCCTTCAAGAATATTACTAAAAAACACTATTCAGGAGCTACACAAGATTGTTTTCTCAATGGAAGAGGTAAAATCTCTGGAATCGTATGGCTGTTCGGAAATATTTTTCCAAATTTATTAGGATATTTGCAATGATGACCTTCTTACGAATACCAGTGATTTTTTGAGAGCTAGTAATTTTCTCAAATAGATCAACAAAAAATGTATTGTTCTTATCCCAAAGAAAAAAGGGGCCAAGGAGTTTAAGCACTTCATACCAATTAGTCTATTAAATGTTCTATACAAAATTTTCACCAATTCTATTACAGCTAGAATTCATTCCCTTCTACCTACACTCATCTCCAATCAGTAAGGTGGGTTTGTGAAAGGTTAGATCATCTATGATAGAATCATCTTGGTACAAGAAATAATATCCTCCATGCAAAATATCAATAAGGAAGGTATGATTGTGAAATTAGACATGAAAAAATCCTTTGATAGGGTTTCCTGGGGTTTCCTTGACAAAGTTCTTCAGAATTTGGATTTGATGACCATTTTCAAAAAATTGTGAGGACAAGCATTTCTACTCCTATGTTTTCATTAATTGTCAATTATGCACCCACGAGATTCTTCAGAAGCATTAGAGGAGTTAGAAAATGGGACCCCATTCCCAACTGCTATTTATTCTCATGGTTGATAGTCTCAGCAGAAAATTTGATGCCACCATTCACTCAGTTTTTCTCAAAGGCTTAAACCCATCTTCAACTGATCTCGAAATTCTTAATAAAAATTTTGTGGATGACATATTTTTTTATCATGATGGCTTTAGTGATTGAGGCTAGAAGATTCAAATCCCTCCTTACTAATTATGAACAAGCTTCAAGTCATCTTATAAATTTTGACAATATCTCTATGATCTTCCTCAACACCCCAGAACAAAGACAAATTAAGATTACAAAAATCCTTGGGTATAACACTAAAAATATCCCTTCTTCTTATCTCAGTATGCCTTTGTTTAATGGAAAGGTTCATATTGAGGTTTGGAATGCCTTAATCGAACGCTTTTAAAATAATTTTGTGGGCTGTAAGGGTATGGTTCTTCCCCGAAAAGGTAAGTACTTACTCATCAAAAGCACTCTCCAAAATCTACCTATATATCTTATGTCTCTTTTTCGGATTTCAAGATCTATATTTGATAAAATAGAAAGAATTCAAGACAGGTTTTTGTGGTCGGGGGTGGAATAAACCAATAGAATCCAATTGGTCTCTTGGGAGAAGGTTTTCCTTCTTAATATATGTGGTGGGTTGGGAATAAAGAATATCAGGTGGATGAATAAGACCATGATTATGAATATGGGGTGGAGATTGATCAAAAAGGATCACCCCTGGACCACAATTCTCAGAAGTATCTTTTCTCCAAGAATAACCTTGATTGGCTTCTCAATGATGATATCCCCTTTGGCTCCTCCCGAAATGATTTGGTTAATAGAAGGAATTTTATCACTAAAGGAAGCAGATGGAAATTAGGTAATGGTAAGGTTATTCTCTTTTGGAAAAATAAATGGGCCACTAACTTTCCTCTTGGTAGAAATCGATGATGATTCCTAGCTCTTTACTCACTTCAAGAACCAGTTTGGAGAAAACATTAGTGACTATATCAACAACAATTCTTGGGTTCAACTTCAGACTAATGGCAACTCCAATGATCGAAAGCTTACTGAGATTCAAAATATTATCAGCAATCAACACATTCCTAGAATTGAGAGGTAGGATGAATTTATTTGGGATAACTCCTTTGATGGGCTTTACTCGGTTAAGTTGAAAAAATCGTAAATCGGGATTAATCGGCAGGGCAAATTTTGAATCGAAAATCGGGAATCGGCAAAAAATCGGCAAAAATCGGCAACTTTATCGCTACTTTTAAAAACATTTAAATTCATAAAATATACTTAAATTAAATGTAAAAACAATGTTAAATGATGCAAGAAGTGACTCTATAGAATGCCATAGGCCCATATGCATATTTTCGATTAAGTTTTGACCAAAAAAGAGAGTACAAAGTTTGCAAACAAAAATGCTCATAGAGTCATGTCACATGTGACTTTTGAAGTATCACTATCAAATATCAATAATATTCTATTTCATTATGCACGCCTAAAATAAGTCTGTTGCACTGGAGGCTGCCTCGTGGAAGTGGAAGGTAAATATTCCTCCTCTGCAACACCAACATTGTCATCTGCAAATATATCATCTGGATCATCACCAACTTCTAATGTCCCTGATGGTATTGCTTCTTCAGTCTCCCTCTCCAAAGCTGCTATCTCCTCTGTAGTAAACATAGGCTCCGCATCATCAGGCTCAGCAATCCAGTCATCATATGGATCAATGTCAGCCAAGTCAATTGCATCATAACTCTGTGCCCCCTCCACTTGTCTCACACGAAGACGAAGATTGTATCGCACGAAGACAAGGTCATTGAGGCGTTGTGTTGTCAACCTGTTGCGCTTCTTTGTGTGAACAGCTTCGAACATGCTCCAATTACGTTCGCATCCAGAAGCACTGCATGGCTGACACAAAATGCGGATGGCTAGCTTTTGAAGATTTGGTGTTTTTGCACCATAATCTTCCCACCACAAATCTGCAAATAAAACATTTATAATTTTGTAAGTTAACTAAGCTTGAATAAATAAAAGAATTCTAGACTTCTAGTTTCTAGTTCTACGTGTAATGAGACTAAATACAAATGACTCAATTTGTTTTTACCTGGCTGAGAAGTGTTTCTTCTTTTCACACATAGAGCCGAAGAAAAGAGCCTCCCCTCTGCAGTCTTATAAATCTGCAGCTCATCAACAATGGCATCTCTAATATCTTCGTCAGATATCATCCTCTCTATGCACGTATTAAGGCCATCCATAACCTCCTCATCAACCTTAAATGATGGGGAATAGAAAAACTTCGGGTTTAGGTAGTACGCTGCTGCATGTATATGCCAATGAAGTGTCTTGTTCCATCTGCGATCAATTATGCGCCAAATGGGTTCATATTTTCGTTGATTGTGCCCATAATATTTAGCTATGGCCTCCTTGGCCACATCCATAGCCTCATACAAATAACCCATTGGGTTTTTCTCCCCATCCACCATCCGTAGAACTCGAACCAAAGGCTCTGACACCTAAAACAAAATAACATATATATTTAAAATTGAAATTAATAAAAAATTATATAACAAATGATAAATAAACAAATATTCAAGTTTAGATTACCTTCATGATTTCTTCCATTTGCTTTGCAAACATATCATCAAAAACAGTCTTCACCACCCTTTCTGCTTCGGTCTTCTTAGCATAGGGAGAGTCCAACCATCGCGTGCTCACAAACATCTGCTTAAGGGATGTTAATGAGGTTGCAATGCTCTGCAATGTAATGAAGTTTGTGGCAAATCGTGTGACCCCTGATCGCACAAGCTCCTTTCCATTGGTGTGCTCTCTCATCAAGTTTAGCACCCAAGTGTGATTGTAGATGAATTTTGTAATATTTCTTGCGTCCTCAACCACATTTTTCACCCATGAGAGTTTTCCTATGTCCTCCAATAAGAGATCCAAACAATGGGCTGCACAAGGGGTCCAAAAAAGTGTAGGGTGCCTCTCCTCAAGAAGTCTCCCTGCTGCTACATATGCTGCCGCATTATCAGTCACAACTTGGACGACATTCTCCACACCCACCTCTTTCACCACCTCATCTAACATATCACACAAAGTGATTGCAGTTTTCACTTGGTGGGAGGCATCAATTGATTTCAGGAAGACCAACTGCCCACTTGATGCCACTAGGAAGTTAATCAATGTGCGGTTTTTCCCATCTGTCCACCCATCAGACAAAATGGTGCATCCTTTTTTTATCCACACCTTTTTTTGCTCTTCTACAAGAGTTTTGGTATGTGCGACGGAATCCTCCAACAATGGGCCACTCAAATCATGGGGAGTAGGAGCCTTGAACCCCTTCCCAGCAACAGTCAATGCAGTGACCAAATTCTCCCAATATGGACTTTTTGCCACATTGAAAGGAATGTTGTTGTAGTACCAAAAGTTTGCCGCAACTATTCTTGCTTCATTGTGCATTTCTTTATTCCAAGCAGTACCTTCGAGTGAAGGTTGTGAACCAGGACTACTTCGAGGAACAAAAAACATCGCAAAAATACTATCAGTGGATGATGAACCCCGTCCCAGTGTTTGACCTCGTGGAGTTGCGGCATTAGAAGATGCCTCAACGTCAAAATCTTCCCTCGCTTCCCTTCTATTTGCTAGGGCTGCAAGTGCATCAGCTTTCCTCTTCTTTTCTTCTTTTTTCTCTGCATAAGTTGCAAGGTAAGCAGACAACTCTCGTTGAGCCTCAGGCGGTGCTTGATTGCACACTGTCACTTCATTCCCTGGTATCCGTGCAATGTGGAACTTAAGGCGATAAACACCTCCACTCATCTTCATGCCACAATAATTGCATATAACACAAGTGCCCTCTACTGGTTCACAATGCTTCCAAGAGGGGTCATTTAATTTAGGCTTACTACGAGCCGCTGAACCAGAACCGGATCTCGATGCCGTTCTACAAAACAAAAAAAAAACAAAACAAAAATTAAATTGTCTTAGATTAAGAATAAAGCTATTGCATGAAGAATAATTACAACAAAGCTATTAATATTAATACTTATAGTATTTATAGGTAATATTAATATACAGTTGTATACACTATACACTGTAATATGTATACAGTCACCACTGTACACTGTACAGTAAACACTCAGCTATTACACTTACAATTATTTATTATTTAATATTTATAATATATATTATAAGTGTAAGTTTGTAACAGTATTAATACAAAACATGCATTAATAATAAATATTAAATATACACAATGCACATACCTGCAGGCTGCCACGAACAGGGAAAAAACATAGATAAAAAATGCAGCGCGAACCATGGTAAAATACGCAGTACAACAACAGGTATTAACCGCATTACAAATTAAGGTATAAACCGCGCCCAACACAAACAAGTAAAATTTCTCCCGACCGAGTAAATAATGAGCACGAACTGGTAAAAACGACCACTGGATCGGTGAAAAACGCGCATCGAACTGGTAAGAAATGCACACGATTTGATAAATGTGCATACGCGCTGTATTTTAGTGTCCTTCACGCGTCGACTGTAGCCCGTGGAAAGAGAAAAAAAAACAAATCACCATTTACTTTATTTTCGTCTTATACCCTAGCCGCGTTTTTTGGCCCCCGAATTTTCGCCGATTTTAGCCGCGATTTTCAACGATTTTCGAGGGTTTTTGAAAGCGATTTATCACCGATTTCAAAAATCGCGATTTTTTGAGAAGTTTAATCGTATGGCAGGCTGGAATGCGATTTATCGCGATTTATCGGCGATTTTTGGCGATTTTTGAATCAACCTTTTTGGGGGGATTTTCGATCTACCCATCCTCTTTCACAACAGTCTCCCTAATCTCCATTTGAACCTCTACGTCACTACCAACCTGGTCAAAATCATCAACATCCTTTTCCTCGGATCCAGAGCTTACATCGATATTCTCCTGCTTACCTTGCCCGCCCTCCCCTCTCATTTTCTTCCTGGGGTTTTCCTTGGCTGTGCAAGACCTTGCCCTTTTGGCCACCGTTTTGCCCTCATCCTCCAACCTAGGGTTCTAAGTATTTTCTCCAAATTTAACACTTATGCCAATTCTGGGGGTGCCTGCTTTGACCAAGGCCTTAAGAAGGCCTTGGTGGAGAGGAACATTGAAGGTGCCTTTCCTAACCATCTCTATGGATTTTACCAGTGATTTATATAGACAAATTAGGAAAATTATACTGCCTCCCATGTTCTAATGTGATTGAGCATAGGAAAATGGTAACCATACAACACTCTATAACGTTCCTTCAAGAGTAATACTAAGACATTAGCAAGTCAGGGCTATTTCATCACGAGGAGGTAATATCTTCTTTATCATTTTTAGCCATTGAAGTGTTGTTTGAGAGAACCCTTACTTTGCATGAAGCTATCCACCTCTAGGCTACAGTCAGTTTTAGGTTTAAAAACACATATGCCCTCCAAAGGTAATCTAGTCACTTTGGCAATCAACTTAGGCGATATGGTGAAAGAGGCACTTTGCAAGCAAACCCGACCTTCATTCCAAGTATTGGTAATTTGGATGCTCAATTCTTCATCATAGCCATTGAAAATTTTAAAGAAATTAAGGAGTCTTGCATTCTCTAACAACTTTGAAGATTCCTCAACTATATCCGACAAGGTGGCAGGCTCTGTTCTCACTTAGTCTCCCCCCATCTTGCTTTTACAAAGTTTCCGTCTTTATGTGTAGAGACTTCTGTGCCCCAAACTCAGACTCCAAAACAAGGGTTTCTCGAAAACTAGACTCGTTTGTTTCAAGAAATGAATGCACCCAGTAATTAAAAGCACAACCCCTCTCTTTGAATCCTTGAAGTAATGTGAGGCAATATTTGGCATGAGTCGAGCATTCCTTTCCATAATAATACATATCTCCATCTTGTCAACATCATAAGCAATTAAAATATTAGGTGCCTTTTTGCTTTTTCTATCCATAGTATAATTACACCAAAACATATTCCACCTATGAAGGTATAGGTTAGGGAAGTGAGTCCCCCTCAATAAGTCTAATGCCGTTTGTACATCCAAAATCTAAGTTTATCCACCATGCATTAAAGTCTAGACTTAACACTCCCATAAAGTTAGCCATAATTTATCAGTCGATCCATTTCCTTCACGAAAGACGTGTTGGAAAGCAGTTATAGAAAGTGAAAGAATGAAGTTTACTCTTCATACTCTTAATAAAATCTTCCAAACGAGTCATCGATATAGTGCCTTCCTACCCAATCATGCTAGAGATTATACGATGCATCAGAACCATGTTCGGCAATCAAGGATTTAAAGCCTTTCTCTTCACCCTCCAGAACATAGCAGCAGCCTCTGCCACGTTATGATTAGCTTGGGTTCCCAAAATTGGGAAGTAAGAAGCAAAGATGTTACCTATGAAGTCATGGAGATGCCAACATCCCGTTTCACAGGATTCCCTTTCGCAGCTCTAAGTCATCAATGTATGGTTTACTTGACAAAACCTTCCAGATATTGTCCATGTACATTTTTTCTTGGAAATTGCTTTTTCTTGTCGCACAGCATTAAGTTATAAGTTCACATTAGGAAAATATAGTTTATCTGGGTCCAATGAATGTTCCACTTGTACATTAGGATTAGAGAAATTACCTTCATTAACAGGTAATGTATGCATCTTTTTGTAATATGAATAACAAGGTAATGGATGTATGAATTGAAGTCTTCCTATTCCGTTCTTTCCAAACCTCCCACCATTTTGAGGTGCCCAAGACTCAAGGGATGGATTCCCATCTTGGGAGATTGGCTGGATGTTACAATGCCATTCAGGATCATTTGATGTTGTTGACCTACTTAAGGGTATTAATTTACCATATAAATAATTGGGATCTTGGATATCTCTTGAGAAGTGTTTATTTTCAAAAAGGTGGGATTAACTGTCATAGTTCTTATCACATAAGCACAATCTTGGCCTATTTGTACCATATGGAAACCTCTAATGTTGAAAGGTTGTCAACCGTCATCTATCTTGTTGATCAAGTTAGAAGTTTTCAAACATATTAACTTTAGGGATGGAACATAATTTCAACATTTTGCCAACTAACAAATCTTCATCAGTTTGGAGTTCTTCGAAAGATTGGCATGGCAAAGTTGAAGAAAAAATTCCAATGTTTCATCTAAATCCCATACAAGTAATGTCTTGCATCATTTTTGTTATAAGTTAGCTGGCGTTGAAGAAAATCATTAATCGAAGCTTTCCATCATGAAATTTCAAAATCCTTGTCTATCCATCTTGTGAAGTGTTTCCAAAATCTGCAAACTCCCCTCCTCCCTCATGTAGTTGCTTACCAAGACCCTGTCTTGTCTTCACAGGAACAATTTTGGGAATTTATCCTCCAATGTTGCTTGAAGTTTCGAGACCACTTATCTTGGATCCAAAATTAAAGGGATTTTTGTGCCATTTCCAATTTTCCATCTACACCCTTAGCCCGAAATTATTCTAGAATAATTTTGATCAAAAGGGCGGCTTTCCAAATAGTTTTGAGCCATGGGGATGGTAAGGTGTTTAACCATTGGAGGTTTGATGGCTCAAGATTGATGCTAGAGAATGGTAACAAATCCTATGGGATATTTCTGTTTTAAGATTTTTGTATACATTATTCTATTCTTAATTAGTCTCTAGCATTACAATTTTTGGATAATAAGCGAAAAGTCTCAAATTTCATCCAATTCCTAGAGGAATCTTGAACAAGTTTTCTTAGGTTTACACATTTGGTTCCAATAAGAAGAAAAGCAAGAGGAATACTATCATTGAAGTTTACTCGTGATCCATAGATAAGTGTTTTTGAATACTTTCTAGAAGATCTGCCACTTTTAAAGTAAGAAGAAATGTATGTTGATGACAAATAGTAAGAAGGCTTTGAAAATAACTTTGCAAGAGGGTGGTTTACTTGCTTGTAGAGGAGGTTTGCTTTCCATCCAACCAATTTCCTTTCAATATTTCAATTAAGAAATTCCATTCACAACTAAAAGGTAATTTCTTTCCTAAACCCTAGCAAGCAAAATAAGAAAGGGAAAGATTTGTATCACAATCTAACATGTTGCAAGTATTCCTTTCCCTAAAGGAGTATCAAGAAAATGGATAGAGCTTATTCTAAGTTTTTGAAACTGTCCTAAAACTCTCCATATGGATAAATAACTGTTTTACAAGATGTTTTAGCTTTCTGCATCGATGGCCTATGCCCCAGTATTGTATCATGGATATCCTTGGTTAGATTGGGATACAATTAACCTTAATGTGCGGAGATAATCATTTTATAGTACAATTTCCAGAGGCTTCATTTTAATTATCACACTTAAAGCTTCTGCAATAAAAATGAATGAGAAACTTGCAAAATGAATTGTTGCCTGAAGAAGGGAATGAGATTTTCAGAAGGTTAGGCTGAAGAACAAGGGATGAAATTTAGAAGAACTGAGAACCATGCTACTCAGCAAATACAAGCAATTAACCATACAAAGGTTGCATCATCAGAAATAATAAAGTTGTCTAAAATTTTGTCTAAGGTTGAGGTCCTAAGATTCCACCATATATCTTCCCATAACATCAATTTGATGAAAAAAATCATTGTTTGCTCATGTACCTAATTACATAGAAGGGCATTGTAATCTATATAGATATACATGCTGAAATGTATTTGTCTAGCAATAATCAAGGCTATGTTCAGAATCAATGGAAGAAGCAGCTATATGAAGATGGAATCATAGGAATAATTATTAATAATGGATGCCGAAGGTGCATATGTACAAGATGGAATCAGTTAGTAGGGAATATGGAATCAATCCTTGGATCCATCACCCATTAGGATCTCATATGGGTGGTTGGAGGATCGAGCATGGTGACTATTGTGCAATAATTTAAATCACACTCATTATATGGGTTTTTTTTATGTTTCAGGGACGAAACATGTCAAAGAGGGAGGCAATGCTATGTACCTTGGGATATGATATTATAAAGTATATGGGTTGATGGAGATGCCAACATGTGGCACACATCCCCTTAGTTAGATGTATGGGTTCACATGGGATATAATATTATAATGTATATGGGTTGATGGAGATGCCGACATGTGGCACACATCCCCTTAGTTAGTTATATGGGCTCACATAGGAATTAGTTATATTGGGTAATGAGTCGGCGTACATTGGGATTAGGTATTACCCATCTATTAAAAGTAATGTATATCTATATAAGGGATGTGAATATCAAGGTCATGGATGTATGAGTTGAGTTTTCTACTTGGTAGAGGTATGTTAGAGGTGTCCCCCTCGAAACGGATTCCCATCTTGGAAGATTGTGGAGTTACTCCTTCCTTAAGGAGCATTGTATGGTGTTACCCTACCTTAAGGGTATTATTTTGCATATATTGAATATTTGAGCATCTTGGCCCCCATATCTCGTGTTGTGTTATATTCTGCAAATTATTCATTTATTATATGTGAAGTTCTTATCATTATATATATATATATACTGTTTGTATACATATATTTATATAAATATATGATTGCATTGTTTTCTCCGAGCGAAAATGAAATTAATTTTTTAAGGCGTTGGCTGCAGGTTCTTATGATGGCGAGGTTGTGCTTCCCTCACAGCCTTTATCACCCCTAGACGGCAACAACTACTTGCACTTACTGTTTCTCTACAGTTAAACATCTTTAATGGAATTTGACTCCATTTTGAAATATGTATATATATATATATATATATATATATATATATATATATATATATATATATATATATATATATATATATATATATATATGTATGATATTTAATGTGTGTGTGTGTGTGTGTGTGTGTGTGTGTATAAATTATACTTTGAGAATTGAGACTTGAGTTTTAGTGATTCATAATGTTCAAAACATGATAGTAAGTAACATAATACATTCAAGTTTCAACTTTAAAATTAAAAAAAATTGCATATTTTTTAAGTTTTTTCGAGTTGTCTTTTAAAAAAGACGTGTAGAGGCTCTGGGTACGGCAGTAAACGTTTCCATAGAGGCAGGGTAATATACGGGTATGGCAAAACCTTACCCTTAGCGTACCCTGCCTCTGTAGAAACATTTCCAGCCGTAGTCAGAGAGTACCAGTCCTCGTACCAGTACCTGGTACATTTCCAGATTGGTACGAGGACCCCCAGGGCGTTTCCGTGCAGTCTAGGTGTTAATCTTAATAATTTCCAAGTTTGGAATGAGGAAGAGTCCCCCCTATTTGCTCTATTAATATCATTAATGATGAGAGGGCAGCTTTCGCTAGAGTTTTGGAATAGGCACGTGTGGTGTCTTTTACTACTTTCTTTATATCCCCTCTCACATCATTTCGACTGTTGCATTGTTAATTGTCCCTGTCTTGGTGTGTTGTTGATGCAGGAGCATCATCCTAATAGCTTGGAGAGTACAATAAAGTTTGAAAAAGCCTATAGAAGGCATTAAGCATAAACGAGGAGTTGTGTTTTCCCTCCATTAGCTTATTGGTCAAATTCAAATTGAATGTGTATGGTAATAGTGAAAGTGAAATCATTGTAATAAGGGGGTAAATTGTCAAGTTTGACAAGTAGGAGAGGTTGAATAGGTGTGCATGAGTTGTCATATCTTCAAAATCTACGTAGGAATGAAAAGGTCTAAAGATATTGTGTATGATCGTTAAAGGTCGTGTTTGACCAACAAACCCCTTACTCAAATGTGTTTTAAGATGTTTTCAGGAAATCCCACCAAGATTTATTGAACTAGGGCACAATAAGGTACTAGCATCTAAGTTTTGAGCATTTCCACAGGAAATGAGCTCGCATTCTTGGCATCCCTAGATTGAGGACTAGAGAAAGAATGTGTGAGCTTCTTACAGAAAATTAGAAGCAAGTGGTCAGCACTAAATCAAGTGACCACAGGAATAACAAGGAAGACGCATGTTTGAATATGGAAAAAGCTTGTAACAGGTTGCCTTCGACAATGATAAATTTTCAATAGATGGTATGGCATGATTACGAATACAGAATTTGCATGAATCTAGATGATCCAAGTGAATTTAGCAGATTTCTAATGGACTGTGTTGTAGGATGTGCCAAGGCATCTGGGTAGAAAACCCTCAATGGCATTTATGTTGAAATTCACTCTTGACTGTACAATATGGGAAGATTCTACCAGGATGACTAAGGAATATAATCATGATTTTTATAAGAACTCGATAATGCTTGATAAAGAATTTTATTGCAATTTAAGTTCTCTCTCAGGCTTGATATAGGGCTTCTCACATCTTTTAACTGAACATGACAGAAATTGAGCTAGAGATTTTCAAATTATCTGAAGTCTTCATCCTCGGAAGTTTTAAAAGAGGATGTTTCAAACATTTGTTCGTGATTACTGCAAAATGTAAATTCAGAGATATCAATTAAACAGGAAGCCCAAGCTGGTAAGACAAAACACATTCAGAATCAGAAACAAAGGCCTAATTTTGGACTCACATAGCTGAAAAAACTTCCATGGATAGAAAAAGGGGTAACGGCTGATGTGGAGTGAGATCTCAGAGCCCTGAGAAGGACTGGGAATGAGATTAGGAGTTTTGAAGACCATACCACTGTCATGTTAATGCAAACCTGACTGTACAGGGTAACCAAACTGTACTAGATCATTTAGAAGACATAGATAGAATACTCGCCGAGTTTACAAAACTTGCAAAACGATTAAATCACAGGAAAACTCGCCAGAAAAGGAAAAAAAAACTCGCCGAGTTTTGGGGAATACTCGGCTCGAGAGTTCGTGGGTAAAACTCGCCCAATACGGTTTTCACACGCAGAACACGGTTTTCACACGCAAAAACCGTTTTTTTACACGGTTTTGGCTCTTTAAAAAGCCCTCTACTCCCTCATTGTCACTCACACAACCATTTGAGCTTGCATTGCTTGTGTTGAGTGGATTTTGGAGCGAATTCGAGGAGAGAATTTGGAGATTTGCATTTGGAGGTAGGTTTTTTTTTTAATTCTTTGAAGTTTTTTCAAATTTTGTGTATATTATTTAGGTTTTATAGATTCATATTGTGATTCTAAATACATGTAATGTAAAATCGAATGCTTGTAATTTTTTTATACTCATTTGCAGCCAGAGGTATGTATTTTTTTTTTTTTAACGCAAATTCATTGTAAATTAGTTAAATTTTATGTATGTGTATTGTAATCGATTCGTTTTGTAATTCTAAATACATGTAATGTTAAATCGAATGCTTGTAATTTTTTTATACTCATTTGCAGCCAGAGGTATGTATATATATTTTTTTTACGCAAATTCATTGTAAACTAGTTAAATTTTATGTATGTGTATTGTAATCGATTCGTTTTGTAATTCTAAATACATGTAATGTAAAATTGAATGCTTGTAATGTATTTTTTTTTATTTACGCAAATTTGTTATTCAGGCACGTTTTGTTTTTAAAATTAAATTAAGTTTACGTTTTCTAATTTTTTAAATGTGCATTGTGTTGCAGATTAGAGCTTAACAATGGCATCAGGCTCGACATCAGGTTCGGCATCTGAATCACTAGCAGGGACCGTTCCTCTGAATGCCCGTTCCAAAGCATGGAAGTATGTTGTACGTGGAGCTAGTGAGGGCGAAATTTATTGCAATTTCTGTAACAAAAAAATGAATGGAGGCATCAATCGTTTGAAATATCACCTTTCAAGTATTGTTTGCCGAGATGTTACGGTTTGCCCCAACGTGTCGGAAGAGGCAAAGCGAGAGATTAGAGCAGAGCTGGCAGAGTTAGAGGAGAAGAAACTAGAGAAGGCAAGGCTGAAGGCAGCCATAGCACAAGCTATTAGACCTGGGGCTGCAATGGAAGAGGATTTAGACGATGATGCGGCAACAATTGTGGGCTCTACTCGTGGTCCACGCATACGAAGAGGAAGAGCCGGAAGAGGCGCATCTTCATCGAGTTCGAGCAAAGGCATACCGAGTTTTTTTGTGGCAAGGAACACACCTGGAGCACAACCTTCATTGGAAGGTACAACTGGAACAAAGATATGCACGAGGAAGTGGATAAAGCTTGTGCAAATTTTTGGTACTACAAAAACCTGCCGTTCAATGTGGCAAAGAGCCCATACTGGGAGTACTTGGTGACAGCGTTGACAGTTGCAGGGAAAGGGTACAAGGCACCCTCTCCAAAAGATTTGAGTGGGAAATTACTTGAGGGTGCAATTGTAGATGCCACTACCATGCTAGAAGAGCACAAGAAACAATGGAAAAAATTTGGATGCACCATTCTTTCAGATGGGTGGACGGATGGAAGGAACCGCACCCTTGTTAATTTTTTAGCAGCTTCAAACGGTGAGATGGTGTTTTTAAAGTCTATTGATGCCTCTAACATAATAAAAAATGCAGAGAATTTGAGTGTTATGTTAGAGACAGTTGTATTAGAGGTTGGTGTACAGAATGTTGTGCAAGTTGTCACAGACAATGCAGCAGCATATGTGGCGGCTGGGAGACTACTGCAGGAGAGACATCCATCACTCTTTTGGACTCCTTGTGCAGCTCATTGCATTGACCTTCTTTTGGAGGACATAGGCAAAATTGATTGGGTGAGGCCGGTTGTAGAAGATGCAAGATCTATAACGAAGTACATATACAATCACCCTTGGGTTCTGAGCTTGATGAGAGAACACACAAAGGGGAAAGAACTTGTTCGAGCCGGTGTCACAAGGTTTGCAACTAACTTCTTGACGTTGCAAAGTATTTCTAGTTTGTTGACACCTTTGAAACAAATGTTTGTGAGTCAAGCATGGCTAGACTCACAATATTCAAAGAAAGCTGACGGAGAGAGGGTTGCAAAGATAGTTTTTGATGATATCTTTGCAAAGAGAGCTATAGAGATCATCAAGGTAATTTCAAACTTCGATTTATATTTCATTCCTTTATTTTAATTTGTTAAATTATAAATATATTGTTCTACTTTTCACTTTTTTATTTCATTTCTAATATGTATTGTAAGTTTGCAATCTTACATTTTAATTTGTGTGTAGGTGTCAGAGCCGTTGGTGAGAGTTTTGCGTTTGGTTGATGGGGAGCAAAACCCCATGGGGTTTATATATGAGGCCATGGATAGGGCCAAAGAGTCTATCCAAAACTATTACAGGGGGGATATCGTCAGATATGGTCCCTTTTGGGAGATTATTGATCGGAGGTGGAACAATCAACTCCACCAACCTATTCATGCAGCGGGGTACTACCTCAACCCCAAGTATTTCTACTCCGACAGCTTCACAGATGTGAACGGAGAGGTTATGGAGGGCCTTTCAACATGTATTGAGAGGATGATACCAAATGTTGAGACGAGGGACCTCGTCATTTTAGAGCTGCAGAGTTACAAACATGCTAGGGGGAGACTCTTTTCTTCGGTGCTAGCTATTCGAGGGAGATCCACACAGTCACCAGGTAATAAAAATTAGAATGTTTACCAAGTTACTTATTAGTTACAGATTTGATTTTATTAATTAATTATAAATTTTTTATTATCTTGTTTGTAGGTTCTTGGTGGGAGGATTGGGGAGGGAATACCCCAAATCTTCAAAAGTTAGCCCTCAGAATTCTATCTCAACCTTGTAGCGCTTCTGGATGTGAACGCAACTGGAGTTTGTTTGAGGCCATTCACACGAAGAAGCGCAACAAGTTGACTCAAAAAAGGCTCAACGACTTGGTTTTTGTGCAATACAATCTCCGGCTTCGCACAAAAAAAGTTGAGGCCACATCAGAGGAGCTCATTGATTTGGATGAGATAGATCCATACAGTGAGTGGACTGGGCAAGAAGAGGAAAACCCTGCGTTCACAGCGGACGAGATTGCTTCTTTTGAGAGGGAGGCTATGGAGGGAGATGCACTAGCAGGACTCCGAGGAGATATTGGACTGGATGACATCTTTGGAGGTGATCTCCAACATGCAGCAGAGGAGCCACCAACACCACCATCTAGTTCCATGATCGAGCCAGATTCGCAGCCTTCTAGGAGGAGCGTGGAGACGCAACCGAGTGTGGGGACTAGTAGAGGCACTAGACCCTCTCCCCAATTTTTCTCTAGATTGGGGAAGAGGAAAATGTAATTTATTGTATATTGTAACTTGCATAGATATGAAATTTATGATGATATTTTTCAATGTCAATCATCATAAATTCATATTACTTATCAACCGGTTGTTGTATTCGCATGATGATGCGATTTTGTATTGTATTTGTATTCAAATCTAATAGAAAACACTTCTCCAACATTTTATGGGCTCATTTGATACATTTTGTAGCTATGTGTTGCTTAAAATTTATGTTTTTTAAAGAAATTTGAGTATTTTTTAAGTTGTCGAGTATTCCCGAGTATTGGCCGAATATTGCCGAGTTTTTGCCGAGTTTTTTTTTTGGGGTCTGCCGAGTATTTGGATTTGGCGAGTATTCCTACTATGTTTTGCAAGCATGTAAATGGTGAGTTAAATTGCAGGGGCAGTGAAGACATCTAGATGAGCTTAGCAAGATTTGATATTTGAAGTCTTTGTGATGGTGTATTAGATAGGGGTTGAGGTGTTAGAGCACCCTAGTGAGGTGGAAAGGAACAAGATATAGGCTTGTACAAGGAAATTAGGGAAGAGTTGTATAGGAGGATGAATAAGGTAAGTACATAGGAGATTGAGACTTGAAGTATTTATCAGTGCTATATGATTATAAATCAGTCTTAAATATCAGACATGAGGGACAGTGATAAGTGTATGCATCGTATGAAGAGGAAAGATTGCTAGTGAAGTTTAGAACATAAACTTGAGGACATGATATTGTCATCATGGTGGGAAGCTGAGCTAAGAACACTCATTAGTTGTCATCATGGTTATCGTTTTCCAACATGGGGGAGATGGCTGCAGAGTGGAGCAGGTGCAAATCAATGAATGGAAGAAAAATGAGGAGCTTTGGGGCATCTTGCACAGGGGGGATTCTCTTGGTTCATGGAAAGAACCATGGGGTATGAATTCCGCCTGTCAAAAGATTTTGTCAAAAAAATGGAATGACAGGAAGGTGAATTATAAGGGGGGAATTTTGATATCAATGAATAAATCGCTGCCAAAGTGACAGGGCTCAAAAGAAAGGGTTTAAGACTCTATAAGAATAGCATTGATTTTGCTGCGGAGGAACAGAAGTTTCTTGGCGATGGGGAATCCTTGGTTCACAAAAATGGAGGCTTTACCCGTGACTCTCTCCCATCGCCATTCAACATCGTGGGCCTCTTGGTCATGAAGTTCATTACACTAGAGGGTAGATTCTCGGTGATGCCCTCATTTCATCTTATCTTTTTGAATCACTTTCATAGAAATTGTTTTGTCAGTTTCCCGTTCTACATTCTCCATTCATTGGAACACTCGATTAATTTGGTTAGGTCGGGTAAGTGAATCCATCCCATACATCATGTTGTCATTCTCCTTCTTTACAAATATTTCGATTTTCAAATCCTCCACCTCCCCCATTGGTCTCTCCTCCCCTGCTTCACTTCCGCCCCTAACCTCCTCCTCTTCCGCCTCTGTGCCCCCTCTTCCTTCCCTACCTCCCACTCTCACCCCACTTCCTCCACCCATGCTTCCTTGCCCTCGTCCTCGCCCCCTCCACTGTCCCTTCCTTCCACCTCCCCTTTTCTTGCCTCCCTTCCACGCTCTTTTGTCCCCTTCTCATCCCTCCCCCCTCTCTCCCTTCCTATTCCTACTCCTCCCCCAAGTTCACCTCCTCCTATCATTCCCCATAACCCTTTCCTTACATCCCATACATCATGTTGTCATACTCCTTCTTTACAAATATTTCGATTTGCAAATCCTCCACCTCCCCCATTGGTCTCTCCTCCCCTGCTTCACTTCCGCCCCCAACCTCCTCCTCTTCTGCCTCTGTGCCCCCCTCTTCCTTCCCTACTTCTCACCCTCCCCCCACTTCCTCCACCCATGCTTCCTTGCCCTCGTCCTCGCCCCCTTCACTATCCCTTCCTTCCACCTCCCCTTTTCTTGCCTCCCTTCCGCGCTCTTTTGTCCCCTTCTCATCCCTCCCCCCTCTCTCCCTTCCTATCCCTACTCCTCCCCCCAGTTCACCTCCTCCTATCATTCCCCATAACCCTTTCCCCTCTTCTAGTAAACGTACAGTTGGCCCCTTTCCCAGAAGATCTATCAGAAGCAAGAGGGCCAATATTTCTTATCTGGAGCCTATTCTCCCGCCTCTTACTTCCATGGGGGATGGGGTTGTTGTTTTGGGCCTGCTCTCCATTGGAGGCAACGGCCATGATAGACCACTCAAGGCTGACACCATAATCATTGATGAACAAGATGATCAACTGTCAAAGATTAGGGATCTTAGAGGAAAAATTGAAGCTTGCAGCTCTTATCAACGTTGAGGACATGGTAGATAAAAAGATTGTCATTGAGCTGCAAAATAGAGTTACCAAAATTGAGGAGTTGGAAGCGGTCAAGGCAAAACAATGTGATATCCTTTCAATGCAAAAGAGCACTCTTGACTTCCTTTCTATTTTCATGGACCAGGTTGAGGTTCAAAACAGCAAAGACAAATCCAGCAAGGGCACCACTTTCAGAGACATTAAGAAAGGGCTTGGATAATGATAAGAAGAGCTTTTACAAGCTCATGAAATGATTTGGTCTTCTTCTTAGTTGGGTCTCTTTTTGTAATTTTGTTGACTTTGTGTTGACATTGTGCTTACAATGTGTTGTGTTTGTGTTGCATGTCGACTATGCTTCTTACTAGTCTTGTTTCTGTCTCTTGTTATGTTTCTGAATATCTGGGCTTTGGGCCTCTTTTGTAACTAGGTAGGGTCTCAACCAAAAAAACCTTTATCCTTGATTAAAAAAATGAAGCTAATTGGCCCTTAGTTAGCACTCCCGCTGGTCAACACAAATAAATCTCATAGGATCATAAGGTTAACTAGATGATTTCAAAAGTACAAGCTAACAAATTGTTTTGAACAGGAAACCCCTATTACAAAATAAACAACATTCCATTCAAAATAATCACATAAGGTAACCTTCTTAACACAACTATTGCTCAAGGGAGTTGTGTATCTAATGAACTTGTCAATCTATATAATGAAAAATGAGGAAAACATCATAAATTATGAACAAAAAATATTGATATAACACAGAATGTGGCATGTTTTGCTAGATAAATAGGAGTTTTAACAACTCCCCCAACCCAAGAAAAGAATAAAATATGAGAATTAACCAAATTCTTCATTATTGGAATGTGTGAGTTTGTGACATATCCCATAAAACAAGAGTTTAAAAAAAACAAAGCTTTATCACCCAGACAAAACTAGTAGAGCACACCAAAACTGCTAAAGTCTAGTTAGTTATTCATAATAGATACATATTTTACTAGCATTCAAAAAACTAGCTAAAACATAACTATCGCTAGCTAGTCCTTAGCTCACACTACCAGTGGTCTGCATGACAGTCAATGAGTTGCAAGGTAAGCATCATTCCTTTTGAGTTCTTCGGCATCAATCAAGAGTGATGCTCTAGCCTCCCTATAAACCAAACGCATGGTACAATATGTGTGGTAATGTTAGAGAGGAGGCATAGTGTGCCAAGTAGGCATATTAATAGTCCCTTAAATGGTACATCTAATGGCATGCATGGGAGCAACACATCAAGAGAACATATTGGTTGCATTGTTTGTTGCTAAGTTTGTCAATGTGCATATATGTGCTTACCCGTTTCCCACCAAGAGAACTAGGCGCTCTTGGGTTGACTAATCAAGAGGACACTAGATGCAACGATGTTACAGAGATGGGAGTGAAACATCAGTGTAACCCTCCCGTATATTTGCGGACCTGTTTTCATTGTCCATGCACATAGGTGCCCATATACGACTTTAACAACACATGGAATTTGGAAATTAGGTTCTCCTTAAACGAGAAGACTTATTTTTGCTCATAGTGTGTTTAGAGGGTTCAAATCATGTTCACCAAAATGTATGACCTAGAAAGTATAGTCTTTAGGAATTCACATAACCCTAAAAAGGGCAAACTTGGTATACTAAGATCCTAACCATGATAGAAACTCTTAGATCTGAATGGAAGGTTACAAAAATGAAAGACATGTTTGAAGATGATGCACTACAGCGTAGATTCTAACCCTAATAGAAACTCTTAGATCTAAATGGAAGATTACAAAAAGAGCTCTCATCAACATTATTGCAGTAAGCCCTCAAAGGGCCAATGTTTCTGAAGGCTATTGATTGTGAGGGGAAGTAAAAGATGTCCAATTCATTGCAAATATTCTCATTGAGGCTATTGAGTCGGTGGGCTACAGAACGTTGTCCAAGTCATCACGGACAATGCCAAAAATTGCAAGGAGCAGCATTGATAGTAGACGGTAGGTATGAGCACATATTTTGGACACCATGTGCAATACACTCCCTGAATCTAATGCAGCAAAAGATTGGGAAAATTACATGGATTGAGAAAATCTACACGGAGGCAAACGAGATTCAGATGTTTGTCACCAACCATCACGTCTCAAGCCATATTCAGAAGATTCTCAAAGTTGGAGTTGTTGAAGGTAAGGGAACAACTCATGAGCCATAACTTATAAGTTTTACTTTTTAAGTTTTAATTTTTCATTTTAATCTTTGATTTTAAATCAATTTCAATTTGTGTTGTTATTGAATTGTTTTCATTCATTTTTAATAGGTTGTTGAGACTAGGTTTGCCTCTCACACACTCGTCTTGAGATGACTTGTGAAGGTGAGACATGCTTTGAATAGCATGGTGATTGATAATGTTTGGACCATCTGGAGGCAAGCTAAACACATAGAGAGCCCAAAGGATAAAGACATGGATCTTTGATGATGATTGGTGGGCAAAAGTTGAATATTTGTTGAGTTTCACGAAGCCTATTCTAAGTATGATTAGATTTGTAGACAAAGATAGTGTTTACATTGAAGAAATATATGATGGCATTGACTATATGCTTGAGGAAATCAAAGATATCATACAAGCCAAAGAGCAGGACCCTGAGGAAAACTTTTACAATGAAGTTAAAAGTGTGGTCGTGAAAAGGTGGAACAAAATGACCACCCCATTGCATCTCCTTGCTTATGCCTTAAATCCCAAATATTTCAGCAGTGAAATAGTTGGGTTATGTGGTAGGCAACGACCATATGATGACCAAGAGGTTGCAAATGGGACAAGGGCAGCATTCAGGAGGTTGTTTCTTGATCCAGCCATATCTAGTGCAATCCGCCAAGAGATGGCAATGTTTGTAACTGGAGGAGGTAGCTTGGGAGAGGTAGATGCTCTTTGTGAACAAAGCTACCTCGAATCCAATCATGTGGTGGATTGTACATGGCCATGATGTCAAGTACCTATGACCTGTTGCGATCAAATTGCTCTCACAGGTATAAAGTTTGTAACTTGTTATTTGATATTTTAATTACCAATTAAGAATTAAAATTCAAAATGATATCACTCTTTTTTATATTAATAATACTTTGTTTTTGTGACAGGTGGCTAGTAATTCTTCTGCAAAGCGCAACTGGAGTACTTATGGCTTCATCCACTCAGCCAAACGCACCATGTTGGCATTGAAGAAGGTTGAGGATCTAGTATACGTACATTCCAACTTGCGCCTCTTAATGCATAAGACGGAAGAGTATACTAGTGGTCCTAACAAGCTTTGGGACATCCAACCTGAAACCACGGACTTTGAAGCTTTTGTTGTTTGTTTCTCCAATGTTTCACTACTTGGTGTTGATGACGAACTTCCAGGGAGCCCTTCACAATGGTTTGAAAGTGGCACTGATGGGAGTGGAGCTGCAAGTGCTATCCATGAAGATGATTTTGAGGATCATCTAGATGATTTGTTCTAGGCTTTTAGGTTTAGGAAACTAAAAGTGAAGCAAGTTGAGAACTTGAATGTATTATGTTATTAACTATTATGTTTTGAACATTATGAATCAATACAAACTCAAGTCTCAATTCTCAAAGTATGGGAAAAAAATTTCATGTTCTATGAATGATTGTAAGTTGAATGAGTATTAAATTTCAGTTAGTATGAAATGTATGAGTATTAAATTTCAATAAGTATGCAAATGCTTCTTTAAATTTATAATTTTTTATACATATTTATATATATATATATATATATAATGTACCCAAAAGCGTACCGTACCCAAAGCTTTTAAAAATTTGCCACATCAGTGTACCGTACCCATACCCGTACCGAAACAGCCTAGGCATCCATACTATCATCTCGTCCTAATGCCTGCATAAGTCCAAAAATCATCTATTCCCAAGTCTCTTGTCCTCTATTTGAGTGGTGCAAAGTTGTGTCGACGGTCGTCTGTGCATCGAAGCTATCTCACGTTGGATGAAGCACCTACATTCCAATATGTTTCAGGCCCGTCCAAGTCATAGCCTGATCTAAGGTTCACAAAGAAATACAATGAAGAAGGTATAAATTTGAGTCATTTTGCTTTCTTGTTATGCAAGGATTTTAGTTATGTACGGGAAGAATTAATTTATTGATCTTGAGTCTTCTGCGAGCTGTTGAATGAAATGTGTCTGGGAAAGTGGAGATGTGGTGATTAAGGTTGCACTTTATGGTTGGTAGGGGCATCACGTCAAGATCTCTCATAGCATCCTTTCTCACTGTCAAGATTCTCATCATCCACCACGCTTCTACTGCGTAAGAAAGCCATTAAAATTGTTGTATTTGAAAATCACGTGAGCAAATTGACCTTGGTGATGACAAAGGTGGTTGGCAATAGCACTCGCCAATGTGACCGTGGTGTGGAGATCAAGAGGGCAGAGAACCAATGACCAAGACTCAAATGCAAATCACAATGTAAAGCTTAATATTGAAGGCCAAACAATCTACAGTCAATGTAATGTGTACAGTTGAAATAGGGTTTGCAGTTCCGACCCGATCATGAGCCGAACAGAATCAATGCAAATCACCGAAAGTAAATGGCAACGAAGAATATGGGAGGAGATGCGACCAGTGAGAAAACATCAATGCATGACAGGATCTGTAAAGTCAAATCTCGTTGTAGCATGCACCCAGATCTGTCAATAGAGACATTTTGAAGAAGATGAGTTAAAAAAAACTGTTGAGATGATTGTTCAATTGGTCTATTGAATGCGTAGGGATTGGACGTTGGTCTCAATAACCCATTAGAGGAATAACCCACTCAATGCTCACAGCAGATCTGATAGCGTGAAAAATGCAGAGACATTGAGAGTGCTGACATGGGAAAAATTCAATCCACAATGCACAAGAACAAATCTGAGCCTGATAGACTTGCACGAGCATGCACAAGTAATTTGTGCAGAATGGGACGTGACTATGAAAAGAGGCAGAATGACTAGGCTTTGGTTCGCCGAGTGTGCCAAAAGAAGCTTCCGATGAATTTTTCGATGCAACGTACTTCCAATGCAATTGCTCCTCAAAAGACAAATCTAATCCTGTCATCTCCTTATACTAATCTTTACTTTTAATCTACGCTAAAATCCCTTTAAACAGAACTAATTCAATTGCTATTGAATTCTACACTAAAACTTTCTACACAAATTTAACCTCTCATTACCAGGGGCAGCCACGAATTTGTGGAAGCCCCTTAACAATTTTAACACTCCATGAAGCAATCAAAGAAATTGACCACTCTGATACCAAATGTAGGTTTGGTTAAGATTTGCAAAAGTAAAATACAAAATAATCTATCTAATTGATTCATACGGTAAGAATACATTACACACTTATAGGATTTAGAAATCCTATTTTCAAGATTCCTACAATCTCTCCCAACCTCCTAAAAACTATCTAAGTTGCTTAAACAACCTAAACAACTTACATACAAATATAACCATTAATTTATCCAAACTCACGTATAACCAAATATGCTCATGTAACACAAATAATATTCACCCAAACATTTATAATACTAAACACATTATTTTCCTAACATTTTCTTGTCAACGTGAAGTTTTTATACTTCATAAGGGTTTTCTCCGCATAAATTGGTGTCAATCATCATCTGGTTTGTTGGTCTGATTTATATTTTCTGCAATTTCATTTCCGTTCAACTAAAACATTTATCATAATGTTCAATTAAGCACTTTCACATACATTTCTAGATTAGTTGGTGTTGAATTTTTGTAGCATAGCATTAGGATCAACATTAAACATGATGGTTTTATTTTAATTTTTATTATTTTTGCAATAATCATAGGTTGTGCAAACTACGTATCACTATGGTCATATTGCAGCTTCATTGAAGGCACCTTTTAAATACAATGAATTTATGTGGTCCAATGCTTCTACCCAAGCATTTGAGCAGTTCAAGGAAACTCTTCTACCGCAAGATTCGATACACTAAACTTCGCTATCGATGCAGAAAGAGCACCCTCGCATTTGAAAGCAGGTACTTAAGGGGGAAAATACAGAAATAAACATTTGAAAAAGAGATGCTGACCATTTCTTCATGAATTCGAGCAATGGTGCCAATATCTAAAGGGCCGGCATATCAAGGTTAAAAGCTGATCATTAATGCTCAAGTATTTTCTAGAGCAATGGATGTCTTCAAGAGCAACAAAATTGGATCACAAAGAGAAAATGGTGGCAAAAGCTCTTTCCGTACAAGAGGAAGATAAGACTCTCCTTTACTCAATCTCATTGGGAACCCTAGAATGGATCAAAGAAGCATGCATTGAATGGAAGAATTACCCAACCACTATAAAAAAAATAACAATTACAAATTTTTTCAGCTCCCTTTAACAAGTTCTCGCGGCAAGGAAACTCATTATGATACAAAAGCTGACTCTTTTTTATTTCAGACTCTTCGATAAAGAATGAGCCCTTTCCCGAATGCTTGTACGGTCTAACATTGAGACGCTCAAATCCGAAAGCCTATTACAACCCTATTTAATTGCAGACCAAATATGGGACAAAAAATCAGTGGATTTCATTGTTTGTCTTCCCAATTTGAAGGAAAGAGGCATCTAAACATTCCTATGGTATAGCGACCAAAGCTCATGGTATAACAATTCATCGCCAGTAATCATGATAAAGTTATTTACAAGCAGTATGACCTTGGCAATGTGTTAGGTCTACCATAAACAAACAACCAAACAGAAGTAACTTCACTTCTAACAAACAATCACCCCAGCCCGAGCGGCGTCCTCAAGCACAGTTATGGTATACAACACAGCCTTGAAATCACGTTTCGTCAGTGAATCATTAATTACTCTTATATCATAGATTTTATATAGGCATCCCCTCCTAATCTGGGCAATTTTCTATGTCATCCCAGAAAACTCGTCCTTAAGACTTAGGTAGCTATGATTTTTACTAAATAGTCTTGTAAAGATTCGTTTCATCAATTCTGGATGAAAACAATAAATTCAAGAAGGCTCATCTAAAGTTTCATGCAACTCCTTCAATCGCTTCCAAATAGCTAAAGCATCATCTTCAGTTGCACTTGTGGTAGCATTTCATCAATCACAAAGAGTTTTATCAGAATCATCTGTAAACTCAGTATTCCACCGATCACAAACTTGTTTTTGCCAACATTTATTGTTAAGTTGTTCGTACAATGTTGAAGCGATTCCCTGCAACATTATACCCAGCATCCAAACAGCTGTACTCAAATCAATGTGATGGTGAAATTTGTCCTGATTTCCAGGGATTGATAAAAATATCTTCGCACAAAAGCACTTCAGTTTATCTTCCAAATTATACTAGATAAGCTAGCAACTTTTTCTTCTTTTAGCAAAAACATTTCAACCTATCTGCTGCTAAAAATAATTAAATTTACTGCTGAAATAGACTTACTGTCAAAAGTCTGTGTTACATGAGAAAAGAAAAATATTTTTCTAAAAACTGATGAATTGTGGAACACTAAAATAATTGTAGAACACTGAAAATTCGGAGAAATCACTAAAAAAACGTTGAGGGAGACTGCATATCTGGACACCATCGGTCAGAACCTTTAGATGTGAAAATCATCTTCATTCTGTATCATTGAGTTCCATGCAGTAGCCATAATGTGGCATGCATAGATTCTTGTAGTCTGGACTGTCTCTCTGCTAGATTCTGTACATGTTTCTCTTTGTAGATAGCTCAATTCTTCTTAATTTTCTTTAAATTAAAAAAAAAAGGATCTCGGTTTAAACCAAAAAAAAAAAAATCGCTTTCTTTCCTCAAATGCCCTTTCAGTTTCTTGATGCATATTATAAGCAGTCCGTTGCTCCATCGCTGATCTGAGCAGTCCCTTGGTCCGTCATTGATCTAAGCAACCCCTTGGTCTGTCACTGATCTAAGCAGTCACCATGCCTTCACCTGCTACTTCCCGACTTCTCAATGTGTCTTGATTAGCATATTGTTTTTCAGCTCGAACGTTGCTGTTGATTGCCAGCCAATGCTATCATTCAAGTTGAGAACTTGCTATTTTCATGACTTAGAAATACTTCAATATGGGTGTGTTTAATAAGAGAAATTGTCTCTTTATGGTGAAAGTAATAATGATAAGACCCTAAAAGCTTCCAGCATGATCACAAAACCTAGAATCCCTAAGAACGACTGTATCCGCTGCTTTCCTTAAATCCAAAACATATGGGTGACACAAAACCTAAACTGAAAATGACTTATGTGAACATTGTGTCATATTTAGCATTCACTTTCAGAACAATTTCAGCCTGTAACTGCCAGTCATCCACCAAGTAAATTTATAGCCCAATGCCTATCACTACAATCTAGTAAGTGATACATTATTGCTTGTTACCTTAGTCGTCTAGCACTGCATTGCCAATGAAAGTCTGAATATCAGTGCATATCAGAACCAGAGTAAATTCATGCTTGTATGTCCAAGCATTCTACCTAACACTTGAGGGACAACAGAAGCACTCGAGACATGGAAACACACGACAGGTTGCAAGGATTATGCATCCATGTTCGTTCAAATTATCTTAGATGGATCAACTACTCGAAAAATCCCTTCAGATGTAGAGGGGGAAGTAATGCCAACCTCCAGAACAAAAGTAATGCCAATATCCTTTCCCACAGATTCTGCTGTGGAGTGTTCCAGCTGAACAATCCAGTATATTCGATCAATCTAACCCTTTGAAAGTGACTCTAAGATATTCATTAAGACATATCAAATGAGTTCTGAAACCCTTTTGTTTGAAGTCATAGTTACCATATTTTTACGAACTTAGTGAAAATTCTATTCGAACTGTACTTTTTGGTCTGACCAAACTTACTGAACAAGTTCAATCGAACATTCTTTTTTTCTTTTTTTAATTAGAAAATTAGAGCATTTAAATTAACATGAACTTCAACACAAAACGAAAAACGAAACAAGAAACACTAATACCTAAGCACGTAAAGGAAAAATTCTGTAGATAACATATTTACTTATTGTTATGTGTAATTGGTTTTTCTTTTCAAATATCATCATATATCTATAGTATCTATTATATCTATATATTTTATATTTGTAAATTTTCTAAACCAGACCGAACCTTCTGAAAAAATCCAAAAATTTTATCTTTTTTCCTATGTTCCACCAAGTTTCCAGGACGGGGACGGCAAGGGAAGGGGGGATGTGTTTCCGGACGGATTTTTTTTAGACCTTTTTTTAGAGGACGGCAGGGGACAGCTATTAAAAATAAGAGAAAATTTAAAAAAATTAAAATATATGAAATTTCAAATATTCATATGATAACATTGCTAAACTAAAGCATTCATCACACACATTATAGAACCTTAATACATAAAATTAGAGTTGAATTGAGATTTCACATAAGATTTAACCTTACGGTGCAAGCCTTATATATAAAATGAACCCTTTGTAAAACTAATGTGATGTATATTGATGCCAAACTTCATTACGAGAATAAAAAACATTCTAGTTGGTTTTTTGCAAGTTTACGGGACTCTTATGCTTGGCTGACTAGATCTGGTAAGAGGGATTTCATAAGCAAGAAAGTTTTTGTTTTTGCACATAATGACATAAGTCCTCTTATTCACCATAAACAAGGACTGTTTTTTCCAAATCCATTTCTAGGAGCAAAACTACATGCTTATTGAAAGTTGATATTCTATTGTTTGATATGTTCTCATTTCTTGGTATTAGTTGAGCCTAAATGTGTGCTTGATTTCAGTTCTCCCATTAGGTACCATAGATTTATGATTTTTGTTCATTTGACAGACATACATTGCATGTTGTCAACGATAGATCTTGGTATTGTTCCCATTTTTGCTTCGAGAGCATCCCAAAAGTTGATTTGAATTTTTCATTAATTATAATCATGTCCACCTTGTATTGCGTCAAGTAGAATTTCACAATTTTTGTCATGTTTAAGTCCATCACACTGATTTCATTCAAAACTAGCATTGGCATTTTCCTTTCAGTGTTGGAAAGAAGCTTTGTATGCATGTATAATTTTGATTCTGTAGCATTTCTGAGGTAACTGACCATTAAAATGCATCTGATGGTCTAGAATATAGATAGAGTTAAAGTCATATGGAGCCCATTTAGCATAGACCAATCAATGCCTATAATAAGCCTGATCACTGATTTTCCTATCATAATTTCTTTCTCTTCTCAGTTCTGCAAACTTCAACACATCCTACGAGTCAAGAATTCAACAGAAGAAAATTATTTTGACTTTGTACAAATTTCTTTCGTTATTTGTATTTACGTGTTGACATTTCCAGAAATTACATTAGTGAAAATTTCCTTTTGGGCACCCAAAAAAATTGCACTAAGGTTTTCAATAGATAACATTAATTTGTGTTTTAAAAAAAAACGTTTTTTTTGAGGCTGTTGACGCAGGGGACGTCCAGACGTCCCTGGTACTTCGAGGGGACTTCTTGAAGTCCCCTAGACCGGGGACGTCTGGACATCCCCTGCCGTTTCCTGTGGCATTTTTTAAAGTCCCCAGGACGTTTCCGAAAATTTCCAGAGTTTGGGGACGGGAAGGGGGGGGACGTTTCCTACCCATCCCCGAGGTTCTGAAACGTCCCCGGTACAGGGACAAGCTCAAGAACCTAGGGAACGCGTCACCGTGGAACATATCTTTTTTCCCCTTCGAACTATCCGAACTTTTCGAACATAGTAACTATGTTTGATATCAAAAATGCCTCTGAATGTTCAGCAATACATATAGGTGAAATTTTCTTATGCAAAGCATTTTCATCTAATACTAATGTTTCTCAAACACAACCAGATGCATTCAAAATATAGAAATTTCAAGATTTAAAGAAAGAGCATTCACATTCAAAATTTTAAAAAAAAAATGCATTATGACAAAAATATCAAAGAAGATAGTATGTTTGTAAAATGGAAAATAGTAAACACACCGACTTGGCAATTCATCCAGTATAGATGGAGAAACCCCCTTCTGCTTGATTAGCAAAGCTACTGCTTCTCGCAATACCTCTTGAGGAGCTTTTAATTCTTTACTTCTGCTGCAAGCATCCCCCTCAGCAACAGTCACATGACAAGAATTCATGACATCTAATAATGCAGAAACAGAAACATTGTTTTTAGAAACCCCATTTCTCAATTTCTCCACTGAACTCTCCCCTATATCCATGGATGAATGGTCTTTCATTTTATCAATAAATCTGAAGTTCTTTCTATGGAAAAAGAAAACAGCGTCTTCCGTTATTGGGAAACAAATATGGGATCCCTGTTTAATTACCCTCGCTTTCCTGCTCATATCCAACCAACCAAGTTTTTTCAACGCATCCTTTGCTAGCTTTGCAGAAAATTTGTCAACTTGCAATATCCACCTGTTGTTTCTATGTATAGTTTCACCTTTCTTCTGCTTTTGGTCATCCTCACACTTTGTGCCAAGTTTAGAGAAAAGAAAGGACATATTTATTGGTGAGATGAATGATTCGGGACATTTACCTTTACTTTTATTTTTGTCGTTTTCACCGCTTGCATTGGAAATTGTACACGCGGGAAAGTGTTTATCTGAATCTTTTTCATTTGTAGCATTGGTTTTACAAATTCTAACTTGCTGTGCAGTATCATCATTTCTATTTAACCAGGGGCCTTGCTCTGAAAATATCAATAAGCGCAAGTCTAATTTAAAGGTCTCATTAAACTTTGTTCCAAAAGCATAGCATGAACATCCTCCACCAATAATAACCAATTCATTCCCAACCACATTGGCAGTACTGCGTACTAGAAGATAATCACTTATTGACGAAATAGATACACGCCTCCAAACCAGAAGCTCAAGATCCAACAAAGCAAATTGTTGAAATTGCCCCGTCAAAGGACATCCACCAATTACAGCAAGATAATTGTCAAAAACAACCATCGAATGAGAAAATTTTGGGCCAGGTTTTCTGCCAATTGTTTCCACCTCATTCCAGAAACACGTTTCAACATCAAAAGTATATAGATCCCCAAGAATCCTACTTCCATCATATCCACCAAATAAATAAATTTTTGTTCCTCTTACGGCTAAAGAATGGGAATGACGAGCACAAGGAATTTCACCCTTAGCTTCAACCTGTTTCCACTCCATTATATTTGTGTCTAGTACATGCATATCCCCATAAATGGTGAAACCATGAATCCCACCAAATACATATATACATGAACCAACCACCGCAGCAGCATGTCGATGCCTGCATATAGATAAACAAACTAATATTTAAATATAACAGTAGTACTCGAGAAACAAATCAATTCATTAATATTAGTCTTTAGACCATTCAATGTCTCAAACCCAAGTTTTAGATTTCATTTTAAAAAGCAATGTTAAAGGGCATTCCAGCAGATAAAATTACCAAGAAATTGTCTGGCAGACTGCAGAAGTCATTAATGTCAGTCATTTCCTTATATAATGAACAAAATTTAAAAAAAGCATTTCAAACACCTTGGACCAACCATAGTAACATTCCATTTACACAGCATGGAAAAACTGTAAGTGCTTTTCAATTACACTGGGTTAAAGTTGGAAAATTTGGCAAAACGCAGCAAATAAAATAGGGACATATTTGAAAAAATTAGGACGCAAAATACACATGTAATTGAAAATTCAACTTTTTTTCGAATTTCGCCCAGGTTTGATGGGGAAATTTCCGGGTCTGATCATTGTGCAATGTGGTGGCTTAGAACAGCACGAGAAAACCATTGGCTTGCAAATACCCAAAAAAATTTACCGAGTAATGCTTCTATGGGACCAACATTACACCACATACAGAAAACAAAGGAAATATACATCACCACAGCCAAGCAGTGATGCATATTATACAAAACATGAAATAATGCTGATATTATATTACAATTGCTTCAAACCTATGCAATGATTAACAAAAGCATGTGCTGTTAATTCAAAAGCATAGGATTAGGACATGCACGTAAAAAGATCAAATGTATACCACAAATATTGTGATGAAACTGTGGGCAGTACTAGGTGTCTAGACTCCACATCATCAAATATGTGTCAGTCCTAACAGCAATGGCAATCATCACAAGCTCTGTGAAACACTTATCTAAACTAGGATAAACTTAAAGAATTACCTTGGAGGTAGAACTTCACCACTGAACTCAACCATATGCCATTTCAATTCAGTTACGTGAAGAAACCATACTTCACTCAAAATTCTTGTTGGGTCTTCCCGGCCACCAATTATGTAAAGATGCTGTCCCACAAACAAAGCCGTATGACCCATTCTAGGATTTGGTGGATCTTTTACATTTAAAGTCTTCAAATTACCACTTTCAGTATCCAGAAGCAAGGAATCATTCTGTCGTGAATGACGCCCTCTACCCCCATAGCCACCAAAAATAATCAATGACTTGGAACTTGTGAAATATTCAACACATGTTGAGTGACCCCATCGAAATAGTTTCTCAAGTGGCTCGCCAACAATTCTCATTTTGATAGCCATGGGCCTGCACCCAGAAGACATGCGTGACTCTGTGCAAGAGCAGTCTAGAAGTTAATTGAAAAGTCTTTCAACAAGTTGAACATGTTTACAAAGATAACTATCTCTGAAAATCAGGAATACTAAATTGAAAATTTACTAGACTTCCTAGCACTGCACAGTAAAGAATAGAGAAACAAGGAAACCCAAAATACAAACAAATCCCTTAGCTAAAAAACTGGTAATGTATTCCTCCGCCACTTGGACTATGATGATTGTGTAACTAGCATTCTCACAGTTTAAAAAGACATAAAGCAGAGCCCAAGCCAAAGAGCAATTAAAACTAGATTAAGAATTTGAGAGATTTATAGAAAGAAACAGTTTTAGGCCTGCTTTACAGAACATGCAACGTGAGAGTATCATGCTTGCTAACTCAACGAAATAGACATACAGGCTTAAAATTACATGCAAAATGCCCAATTAAGACTGCAGTAATTAAATGTAAAGAATTCAACTCGTACCTAATCTAATGGCTTACCAGAGCTTTGATCCTGATTCAATGATGTCGGCAGACCATATTCATGGAATTCTGATATATTATTTTGAGGTCGGCTAACTAAAGGATTGCAGGTAGCATTATGACCTCCATCTTCAATTGCAAACACCTTAGAAGATGTGCCTTTTTCATTATAATGAAAAGCATTGCAGTTGGGAACTGCTATGTCACTACCATTATCATCATAACAAGCCATAGTTGTTTCTAGCTTAATTATTAATAACAGAATAGTGAGCTGCCTGCGTTCAAGCTCTGCAACACTACTATGTTCCTCGAATAATTTTTCAGCTCTCATTGCCATTCAATATTTTTGCTGCTGTGTGTTTTCCTTTAACACGCCGATGAGCATTTTCTTGCAGCTTGCAAGAATGCTCTTTGACGGATGGAAACTTACCAATCTACAACATCAACAATATAACATTAACAAAAGTAGACAAGTAATGATAAGAATCATTTGTTACAGAGTTAGACAAAAAGTATTACTACACAGACACAATTACTTTTAAAAGGAATAATCATTGAGATTAAAATACAAATAGATGTCATGGTAAAGTCAAACATAGATCAATACTAATTTTACAAATAACCTTTAAAATAAGAGTATTAGAGGTCCAATGTTTAAAAAATAGTATTAGAGGTCCAATGTTTATATATACAGACTCTCTAGTCCAAATTCCATTGAGTATGAACCCTGTGCAATGAAATAAATCACAATATCGTATATAACGCATCCCAATAACTCCACACTGCTATAAAATGGAAAATAATGTCAGTCGGAAAACTTTAAATGCATCCTACAAAAGCCCGAGTACGAAGATCTGCTACTAATGCTGTTTTACAAGTCACATAGTTGTCTCCAGTAATATTCTTCCATCCAACCAATATTAGGTTTGAAATAAAACAGAAATGAGCTTATCCTTTGGGAAGCTTTCTCATTCCCAAAAAATGTCTGGGATGCCTAGCAGACTCAACTGAATTTTTGATGGAATCCACCTTGACTTACAAGTCCTAGACACTCGGAATTGAAACTTGTTACCATGGTTTATAACTGTTTGTAGCTTCTTACATATAGAAGTTGTTGAATATAGGAACTGCATTGAAGTTGATTGCCTTAAAACTTGGAATTAGCTTCAGTCATTGCAGGTCGGGATTGAATTGCTACCATGTGGTTTACTGGTGAATCTTGGGGTCAACATGTAGCTTGGAATTTAAATAATTAGAAAATATGGTGAAGAATTACCACAGGTGTGGAGGCGTTGGCAAGAATAGCATGAAATTGAAGCATTGCCCTGGGAGTAAAGCAAACAAGACAATGGAAGAGTTGAAAAAATGATAAGGATAAAACACAAGATAATACCATGAGTGGAAGAGAATGTAACTGTTCTTTCATGTAATATTTTGTATAGGTTGAGATGAAGACTAGTCATAGTCAAAAGACTAAGGACCATGGGAGCAGTTGAGAAAGGAGCACTGAAAATACATAGTAGAGAGAGACAGAAAGAAAATATATTGTCAACAAATGACCAAATATAGGTCAACAGGACTCGAGGATGGACCAGAAAATTGGACCTGCAAGCATGTGTAAGCTGATGTGATCTCTAGAAGTTAGCCTTCGTAAAAAAACTGGAATTCGTAGAGAGACGGCTTGGAGACATCGAAAATCATGACCTTAGTTTTACTAAAGTTGACACAAGTAGTCGAAGATCACAGAAACAAGCAAGGGCATCAAGTTGTCACTATAAGCCATCGATAGAGTGTGAGAGGAGTAAAGGTTTTTGAAGTGTGGATGGAGTGCAAATCAGATTTGAAAAACCCTTTAAATGAAGCTAGCATCAACCAACTCTTTCCTTTGACCAGCTTCTCCATAACTTCTAGGCTCACTAGCCATAGATTGTTGGGAATGTTTCAACTTTGCATGTCATTGCACAAGGTCTATTGTTTATTGGTTCGATTGTGCAGTAACCATTGCACAATGGTTTGGCATGCACACAAGCGTATGGGTGCTTGAGCATTATGGTATAAGCTATGGAGGTGCGGAGACATAATGTGAATTGTGCAGAACTAGGCGTGGGATCAGTGTCCAGTGAGAGTTACTTTATGGTGCACACCAGAGTTGTGCAACATTGGTTAGCGACGGGTTCAGATAGCAACTGCTATGAGTGGGCAAGCATCTTTCAGTTGAACTAGAGATGCCAACTACATGGTAATGATGATTAGGAGGTGATTAGAAGCAATCTTCTGATTCTCTGTCACACTAATCATTGGGTTGTTCTAAAGCATGTGCATGCTTTGAGCATGCTGATTCCTAGGAGCTAATTAGAGAAAGAGGTTGGACAGCTATTTTGAATTGTTGCTTATCTATAAATTCATAGCCGGGTTTAGGACAAGATAGAGCCAGAAGAATGTGTTTAACACACATGAGATTGCAGAAACAATCTGAGTTTGCGAGTTAGTGCACTGAGCACGTTATGTGCCAAATACTGTAGGGTATTGTAAGTTAGTATTGTAGTTGCACAAAAGGATTGTGCATGGACTACTGAAGTGCTATGAACAGTCCTGTAATTTGTTGTATTGTTGGGTTACATTATGTGCAATAAGAAAGATCTTTGTTAGTTGGGTTTTTTACCCAAAAGGGTTTTCCCAAGATAAAACTTGTGTCTATATCTTGTGCTCTTATTTTTCTAATTGTGCTGATTTAACAATTTCTCTTTTCTGCATAAAGATCTAGTTTAGTTTCGTGGTTGGGTTTGCGCAGACTGTGAAATTAATAATCTTAGGCCTGATTTCCCCAACATTTGGTATCAGAGCTGGTTTGGGTTCTATCAAGTATGAAAAAACTTTGAGAGAAAATCTTGGAAAGTTGCGTTGAGTGAGGTGTGTGGGTCTTGCACAATGAATAGAAATGGCAGGAAGCACCAGAATAGAGATTGAGAAATTCAATGGGCAACATTTTGAGCTCTGGAAACTCAAAATGGAAGATCTCTTGATAGACAAACATCAGTGGGTTATTATAATCATCAGGGAGGATATTTACAAATAGTTCATCCATGCCACTTGGGTGAACCCTCATGGTGGATTACACCCGAAGATGGCTTTTTATGCAAAGCACTTCTTGGAGTTGAGTGACGGACTTATTATCTGTCCTCAATATACCCTTCGCCATTGGATATATGCTCTTCGCATCCCCCTGGGTCAGTTCAAAGTGGGTTCTCATAGGCTTCGGAGTGAGACGAACCACTAGATCGATTGGTCAAACAAGAAATATCAGCTACGCAGTCTTTAGGAGGTCAAGACGGAAGTATACTTCATCTTCCATTGTCCCATCGACACTATGAGATTAGGGGGAGGTTCCATTGTCTTTTCAAAGGGACCCGTGCACTTACTGACTTTTTCAGATGTGTCAATTAGAAGTGCCTGGATTTATACATGCAGGTAGCTCTTAGGCTTCGGGATCACACTATTCAGACACTTAATAGAGCAGACTCTCCCCAGAGGATCACTTCCTTCTTTTTGGCTCTACCCTCGGAAAGAGGCACTGAGCACCAGATCGATACCAATACAGCTTCACACTCCAAATCAATACGGTTCAGGGGGTCCATATTTAGCCCCCTGATATCTCCCATGCACTATTATACCAGTCTCAGTACCAGAGGGAAGACTAGATCCACAATGCCCTTGAGACATACTATTTTCGACAGACAACAACACAGGGAGAGGTCTCGTCATCTCACCCCCTCTTCCTTTTCTTCGGATCATCACACTATTCTGAGTTTCTTCTGGTCGGCCTCGGATGTTAGGAGAGATGGGTTTACCATTCCCGGATAGACAATCTCCATTGCTTCACCTAGGTCTACTTCCTTCTCTTCTACTTCCCTTCTCTTGCTTTGCACTTCTTTTGGAAACCTTTTGGTTTCCTGCTTTGTATGGACACATTTGTACTCGGCAGTACCTTTGACCTACTTTTGCGGTCATCCGTTCAACATTAATATAATTATCTTATCTTCTCTTATGACTAAGACGGCACCTGGGGGGTTGAAGAAAGAGGAATGGGATAAAGTTGATAGGAAAGCAAGAAGTTCTATTCGGTTGTGTATATCATATTCAATATTGTTAAATGTATTTCTAGAAGAGACTGCAAAGGATCTCTCGGATAAGTTGGGAAAGTTATACCAGGCTAAATCTTTGGTTATCAAACTATTTCTACGAAGAAGGATGTAATCCTTGAGAATGAAGGATGGCGACGTGGTCTCAGAGCACATGAATGCCTTCAACACTTTCCTGAGTCAATTATTGTTTGTTGACATCAAGATAGATGATGAGGATAGATGTATTGCACTTTTATGTTCTTTGTCAAGCTCTTGGAATAATCTAGTGATGGCGATTACTAGCACCTCGACCAAGTTCAATATGGATGAGATTGTCTCAACCTTATTGTTAGATGAGGTAAGGTGCAAATCTGATGAAGATCACCAAGGTGATGTGTTGCTGGTGCGTGGTAAAGCACAGGAAAAAGGCAAGAGGAAGACGGGAAAAATGCGTGAATTATAGGTGTAAGTTGAAAACTCCAAATAAATATTCTTTGAAGAAGTCTTAGAACTGCGACAAGTCAAGAACTTTAAGAAGGATTGAAAGGTGAAGGTGGACAAGTAAACCACCTTATAGTAACTCCTTTGGTGAAAATTCCACTAATGATGGTGGTGACGCATACTTAGCAACTCTAAGTGCACAATCATGAAATGAAACATGGTTAATCGACTTTGGTGCATCCTCCACATGACTTCTCACAGACATTAGTTATGCAAATATGAGAAGTATGACAGAGGCAATGTCTTTCTAGGAGATGACTCCACTCACCAAATTGTGGGTCAAAGCAGAGTTTAAATAAGTTCATATATGGTAGGATCAAGACTTTACCGATGTGATGCACATTCTAGGTCTTGCAAGAAATCTAATTTTAGAATTCTCTTTTTAGATTTCTAAAAATAGAATTTTGCACTTAACCAAAAAATCTCCTAAAAACCAAAAACACGACTAAAAATGAGTCTAATAATAACTAATCATGGGCTCATATTAGCATCATACTCAACAAGGAGGACAACACCATTGGCAAACAGATGGATAGCTATAACCACCTCATACAAAATCCGGTCGTCATCTAAAGTGGGTATGTTGTCAAAGAATCTCCTCCAACTCATCAATGTAAAAGTGGAATAGGGTCAGAGAGAGAGGACACCCTTGCTTGACTCCAATAGGACTCTTCACAAAGTTAGAGAAAGTATGAGAAATACGAAACTTCCCAGTAACTATCTCATGAAGCCTTTAAGCGACAATAATCAAAGAATCTAGAATGTTGATATCTCTCAATTTCTAGAAAAGCAGGTGTCCAAAAACCAAGTCAAAGGCCTTTCTAAAGTCAACAAAACAACAAAAGAACTTAGGAGGCCCATGATGAGATTCCTCAATAATATCTTGGAGTGTAAAGATGTAGTCAATGGTATAGTCCCTCCTAAAGCCAGACTTCCCCTAGCTCTAATATTATTCCTTTCTAAATACTCCAACATCTACATGTCCAATATCATGACATAAAATTTGGCAAATGTATGCCCAATCATAATGGTCATGTAGTTGTCAGGGATACAAAGATTTCCATGTTTACGAATATAGTGAATGATGTGTTGGGACCATGACTAAGGAAAACCTGAACACATCACCTCATTAAAAAATGTGGCACACATTAAAGAGCATGGCAAGGGAACACACCATATTTGATAAATTCGGCTTGGAGACCTTATGCTACTTTCCAATGGACAACTTTGAAATAGCTCTCTTAACGAATGGAAGAGGATGGCAACAGCATGGGGGCAGTGACAGTAGGATGGTCTAGATTCTCATTGAGGGAACTAGCATAAGAGACCTATATGTCGGGGGTGATCTCGAAAAATAGGGTTCTTCTTGAGAGGAGTATGCCAAAAGGTCTTAGGTGAGTGGTGGAGATTAGCAACGAGTGTAAGCCGTCTGGATGTAAGAACCTCCCATTTCTTACGTTAGAGAAGACAACGGTACTACCTACGAGGAGTGGCTATGAAGGGAGGTTCATGGGCTAGGGAAAACCAAAGTCTCCAATGAAGGGATTTACACTCATCATCATACTACTGGTTTATGGGGCAAGATCCATGGCAGAAAGAGATCTAGAGTGATGATGGGCAAGGGCAACATCATAGAGGGTTTGACGTAAGAATTCGTATATGGAGTTAGTGGTGAGAAGAGGGAGGGAGTAAAACCCAAACATGAAAGGTAAGAAACGAGCATGGTCAACGATGTAGTCATCATCAAAATTGATTTTGGTATCTCTGATGTTGGGGGCGAGGTGGCGAGCGAGGAAGCAAGTTAGGAGATCCAATGCGGGGGGTGAACATCAAGATGGCATGGTCAGCTAGGGGGAGTTGAGGAGAAATAAGGAATCCACATGTGGTAGATGAGGGATCTGCTAGTGAGAATAGTCAGCGACACTCGTGCCACCGCCATGGGGAAAACAAGTGAATCTACCATTGTCAAGGAAGCAAGGAAACTTGTTTAAAACGTGGAGGCTCTAAGATTCACCCAACTGAAGGTGTCACTGTAATTGTAGAATTCATGTCAACAAAGGCTCTCTAAAGGCCAAACTCCTCTAGATCTAACTCATCAAGACAACTCATATTGTGCAAGGTCGTGAATAAGTGTTTGGAGGTTCCTCATACGGGGATTAAAATCACCTAAAAGAACGATATTATCGATAGTGGAGTACAAAGAGATCTTTGGATAGAGGTCAAGGTACAGGTCCCTATCAATGTGGATGATGAATGGAGATATGGCACGGTGGAAGTTGCATACAGCTATGAAGACATCCCAAAGAGAGGAAAAAATAAGGACTCGAATGGGCACGATGTAAATTTTGGCTTAAGAAAGACACTAAAATGGCAAAATGGTTCCATTCATTCCGTTATTTACAAAAAGTGGTGTTCTATTCGCTGACAATTTTCACAATTAGTAACCTAGGGAATTGGTCGAGGTATGCGTCTATGCACCAACCACAATAGATGGTGAATCGTTTCATAGAAGGACATGGCTAGCAATACGATTTGGATCATACATTGGGAGTGCTGATGGATCGCATTTGCATACACTTAAATGTCCACCACTAGAGTGTTTTAAGTCAAAGGAAACTACTCAATACCTTACCATGAGTGTTTCCCAAAGGTTTCATAAGGCTTTGTCGAAGGTTTTTATCCTTCCAGAAAGATTTACTAGAGAATAACCATAGATTGTCTAAGAGTTCTCCAAAGAAAAAGTTCTTTGAAACATTTGTTAATTTCTCTAAAGGGTTCACAAGGGGGTTCCCAAAGGCCTCCCCATGGGAAATTTTGAATGTTAACCCAATATGTAATAACACGTTCAAATATATCAAAGCAATGTAAGAGTCATTGTGTCAATGTGAGATGTAATGATGCCCTAAATAGTAGATCCCCCACGTATCACAATTCTTTGTATGGGCCACATTGGTGTCAATATCTGACCTCCCATTCACTTTTGTTGTTATAATTGAAGTGAGGCAAAATATGAATGTAGAGAGTCCATCCAATAGACTCCCACAGCACAGTACTCACAATCATACAAAGTGATCTCTACACAATTCTTTTGCCAAAGAACATAAAAGTATATTACAATTATATTTGTGTTAGAAAATATTACACAGAGACTTGTCTTCTACCACCAAAATGCGTCTCGAAGACATATACTTCTCTCAAAGACTAGTACTCAACCCATAGACCAGTACTCAATGCTACTAGTCTCAAAGACTTGCATTTCAGTGTTTTTAGTATTATATATTGTACTCTTGAGTCTTGACCCTCAATATGAGGAGATATTAATGATAAATATCAATATAATTAATCTTACCTTTTGTTGACATCTAATATCTTTACTTTAAAATGATAGAAATGCTTTCTAGGCTACATTAGTTTGTATAATAATGTTTTCTCTAAAATTTATGCACACACATAAGCTAGGTGATTCATAGTACATCCTTGTCTTTATCAGCCATGTAGGGAAATCAAACCTCAAGCAACCAATAGCATTTCCTGCACTTTGTTAGGAAAGAGCTTTTCAACAATATTTTTCGTGTTGTTGCCAAGTCCATTGTTTGTTGATATAAATGGGGAGCACGAACTGAGGACTTGATAACTTCATGATTTCAACCTAGTTTTCACCATCACACAAACAGTGTTTGTATTAGTGTTTAAGTGAAGAATCACTTATGATCTCTAGAGGGGCAACATAAGCTTTGAGGGAGCACAGAAACCATAAATCCAAAAATAGACGAAAACTGAAGTTCTGACAATTTTAGCAAACCTAGATCCAAAAATAGACAAAAAAAAATGATGTTTTGACAATTTTGGAAATTTTCTGCCATAATCTCTAAGTCTGAAACTCAGATCTAAACTGGAATCTGAAATCAAATAGTTTTGAATCTGCTGTGGTGTTTGAAATCAGAAAATGATACTATGAAACTGACATTCTGAAAACTGCACAGACAAACTATGATACTGCTGAAAGCTGATTTTTTTGTTGCAACTGCAAAAGGAAATGAAGTTTCACATTTCTGAAAATACATTAAACAGTAGATATCAGAAAAAATGACTTCCCTAAGAGGATATGGCTGTCGACTTAGGCCGAATCCATGACAGTATAATTGCTGCCTTCACCCAGAACAATCCTAAAATGCATGCACAAGATGTACTTTCTTCCAAACATGTCCTTCTCTAGCACCAACAGCCAAGTTATAACTAATTATCCACACTGGCTCTTTTTTTTTAATGTAAAATTAATTTGTTTTCTTACAAACAAGTAAATTTAATAAACTAAAACCCAAATGGGCCCACATGGCTAGGTTGAATGGACCCGCAAAAATTGTATTAGTGTACTCACAAGATTAACTTTAAAAAGCAAATCTTAGTGGACCCTGCTAACAGAAGCACATAGTTACAAGGGTTAATAACAGTCCCCCTTCTGTGAATTGCTTTGACCCAAAGCAATATGAGGGTTGGAATTTGTACTTCTTGAAGTTTCTTCAAATCTTGGTGGTACTGCCTCTTAGATCGAATGGCCAAAGAAAATAATCCAGTAGATTCTTGCTAAGGTAGGTAATTCTCCAACTTTAACCCGCAACGTAGGAGTTTCTTGCATTATCACCAACAATAGCAGATCGTAATGACTCCAAAAAGACAAAAAAAATCTACAAATAAATTTGATTGCCTTTTGAAACAATACCTGTAAATTTTGCAGCACTCCAAAACAATTCTATCGAATAACAACATTGGTCACGTGGGCTAGACCACAGCATTCGAGAGATGTCGCTATCATGCCATAGTCCCTTTATCATTGCCTCATTTTCTCCCTTAGTTCACACATTGTACCCATCATGTCTACTTGTCCCATTATGTCCACTTGTTTACACTCATGCATACTATTATGATGAATCCATGTTTTCAGTCATCTTGAATCTTCATCATTACCTCCATTTATTCTCCGACTTCCACTCAAATTGTTTTACACTCTTTGAATTTAAGTTTCCCCCAAGGCTAACGCCATCACCCATAAGCAATGGTGTCGAGTTTGATTTCTAACATGGCCGACGCCATCGCTTGTGTTATGTCCACTTGTTTACACCCATGCATACTATCATCCCTGCTTTCAATAGTCTTGCATCTTCATCATTACCTCCATTTATTCCCCGACTTCCACTCATATTGTTTTCCACTCTTTGACCTGAAGTTTGCCCCAAGGCTGACTCCATCACCCATAGGCAATGGTGTCGAGTTTTA
This sequence comes from Taxus chinensis, assembly GCA_019776745.2. Classification (NCBI taxonomy): domain Eukaryota; kingdom Viridiplantae; phylum Streptophyta; class Pinopsida; order Cupressales; family Taxaceae; genus Taxus; species Taxus chinensis. The sequence continues at coordinate 340,053,735 of CM034157.1, read as the reverse complement.
TTTCTAACATGGTCAACGTCATCGCCCACGGGGTAATCACATTAGGTATATATACTTGACCACTCTTGTTGTTTATCATCATCATTCATTGTCACTTGCACACTATGCATTTTCACATTAGCTAGCACTTATTTGTTGGATTTGAGGTTTTGAAGCTTGCCCTCCTGCATTTGGGTCACCATAGTAAGTTAAGGCTAGAGGTCTTCTTGTTGAGCTTTCCCTTTTCCACCCATAGCGAGTCTCTCCCAGTGTCGTTGTCTCCGAGGAGGATCATGCATCAACAGTCACATTTTGGGTAACTACTTATAAACCCCTTTGTCCTTAATCTTGATTAACTGAAATTGGACTATATGCAAGGAAATAGCAACCCTAGCTAATCTAAATGGGGGGACTAAAACGCTGTAAAGAAACTAAAGCAATATGCAATAAATGTAAATAAATTATTCTAAATAGAAATGAAACCCTAATGTGCAAGAGAAAGGGAAGAAATGACTTAGCTGGTAAGAGGAGACTGTCGCAGGTAGTCACAGATCTGGAAGTGGAACTCGGCAGTGCAGACGAACACTCAGGGGCACTACGAAGGGCAGATCGGGGCTGTTTGAGATGACATAGGTGCCTGGGAGTGTACTAGGGCACCCCGGGTCACCCTAGTCTGCAAACTGGGCGCTCAAAACAGCGTGGATGCTCAAAACCCTAATTTGATATGGTCGCTAAGTGTCTCTGAATACTCCCTGTCTATCGTGTTGGATCCGTCGGATGTACTATAGAGTGACCTGAAATGCAAGGAGAAATACCCAAACCCTAGAAAAATAAAAGATGCATATGAATGGGTTGGACTGACCTCAGCCACCAAACCAGTGGACTTATCGCTGAGCGTTGCACTACATTTCGGACCCGGATGTAGTTCTGGTGCGTGTGTGCATGTTGTGCCCTAAGTGCTCTCATGTCAGTTGCACTTTGTGAAGTAGCAAGCAATAGTAGCTATAGCAAATGTAAATAGAATGTGTGCATGGAATAGAATAGAATCCCTCCCCCTGTGTAGTGTGTGTGATGCAGATCTTCCTAGTCTTAATGTATGGTGTTATGTGGATGCAATGGATGCAGCCCTAATGGAGTGATAGATAGTAGTGACGCTAAGACCCTCATTATGGTCTTATAAGCTTTGTATTTACATGTCTCTCAAGTCTAATTTCGTAATTAGTCCCGACAAGGCCGACTGAGAAAAAGATAAACATGACCAACAGCAAGAAGTGACCCAAAAAGGAGCGAAATGGGATTTGCATAGACCGGGGCGCCCAAGTACAAGCTGAGGCGCACTGAATTAGGGCTAGAATGTCAGGGAAGTTGCGAAATAGGTGGATAAGTACTAGAAAATACACGTGAACTACAAAATAAAAAATAAAATAAAGATGGCCAAAAGGTGGGATTAATTAGTACTTTAACCACTTGAGAACCTTCTAAATAGTAGTATAAGACCGGGCCAAATTATGTGTAAAGTGCATAATTTTGTGTCTACAAATCTTGTGTTTATTATTGTGTGGATGGTTGATCATTTATTGTTATAGATTAGGGTAGATGTATGTTTGTTTTGATCTATTTCTTTGTCTTATTATGTTATGCCCCTAGGCTTTATCCATCTCTTGATCGACTCGTATTCTTAATCTTAGTAGGACTTTATCTTTGATATAGGCCTTGGAAACATATAGCTACCATAGGGTTAGGGTTATTATCCTCTAGAATTACGACACTAGTGCTCATTGAGCACCTTCATATCTACATCTTGTGTACATGTCTAGATTTGATTCCCACCATTTGAAAACCCAAGCAGGAATCCATCTTAGCCCATCATACACTCTAGTGAACCTGAAGTGAATCTTACTTTTCCCTAGGTTAGGTCAAATCAGCTCTACCTTTTAATTTTTCTTGCTTTCCTTACTGTGTGAATTTTCTCCTAGAGTTGATCATGCCTACGCATAATTCCTTGACCTTACACCATCGGCCCCTATGCAAACACTTACACGGAAAATCCTATTTGGTTATCTTTGCTTTCTCGCACTATTCTACCCTGATGCCATCAACCCCTGTGCAATCTCTCTGCATGGCCGATCTCATCCAAACATCTTCCCCTAAACCTCTTTAACCTTAGAAAACTTCGTAATGGAATACTTATTTGGTGGTTCCAATGACTCTTTTTGCCACACAGTTTCTTTATAATGAAAATAACGTTGAAACTAATGTTTTGCCTGAGTTAGTCCCTCATTAAGTTGATTGTTTAGCCATAGGAGTTTCTAACACTAAGAAGTCAAAACCACCATCTCGCAATATTCACACCAAATCTAGCATTCGTAATCCTATTTTTGACTCAAATAACCAAGCAGAACATGAAGATATTCGTAAGTTTGATTATCCCCCTACCATGGAAAAAAATCTTTAATTCCCTGAATTCATAGGAGAGTCGCCCGACATATTGCAAAAATGCATCAAAGATTATCTTTCTAGCAAGTCGGATTCAAATATTAATCATATTGAGCCTCCTGCAAATGAAGCACTGACAATACTATCAAGATTCATTGCAAACTACCTAATACCGACAATACAATCATTAATCACATAACAATGTCAGCTACTAAGACATGCAACTAATAAGATGTTGAAACCCACAACAGTACTAATATGACAGTCTACAACATCCCCCATTAAAATAAGTTGAAGAACCTTCTGACACGACCCATATTCAACATGATAAAGTAAGATTGAAGAGAAAAACAAAATTCCAACCACCTGGAGTTGAGAAGAGAAGTCTGAATCTTTGAACAAGTGCTGAAGTCTGATATTTTCACACAAAACCGACCTCTTGAAGGTGGAACTGAAAACCCATGAATCCCTTTTTTAATGAGATTGTTCTATTTGTTGTTAAGGAAGAAGACGTTGTTCAATAGATTCCCAGCATATGACAATACAAAGGCTGTACATGAAGAAGCATGCGGCAGCAATGTGGGCAGCAGACTGTATGGTCAGTACTTTTCCCAACAGAGCCATTTGGTGGAAATAAAAAGCCTAGGTGCACACTCAGCAAGGAGGGCAAACACCCTACAGAAAGGAGGGCCATCCGAAAATCAACTAAAGGCCATAAATCAGTCAGGTGATGCAATGCAAAGTAGTGCAACGTCAAGTCGTGCAATGTCAGGTGATGCAACATATACTGATGCAAGATGATGCAATGTACGAACAAGGGGTTATATGGCTCAAACAATTGTACATGGTGCATACAGCAGTCAATTCAGTGCTTTGGGAAAATGGAGGAACATTCTTGGTTGTATGACATGATGCTTGGGCCATACAAACTGACGATGTACTTCCTTTGTCTCAACATAGCCCCAAGAGACCAATGTGTCGCGAATCTTTGATACTTCAAGGGGAGCATCTTTGCGTCCAACCATACTTCAAAAATTGTGCACCTTCTAGAGTACTTTTAGATTTAAACCCCCCCATTCACACTCACTCTAGTCAGCTCTATAAGCTTCATGTCAGTTAAACACCTCTATCATCAAAGGTTATTAACATCTGTACTCATGAACTAAGCCAACTTTATCATCAAATTATGTATCCCTAACATTGTATTCTATGAACTAAGGGTAATACAACTTTGATGTTAAGGGATCAGTAGGACTTGGCATTACCGAATTTTTTCTACTCATCTCATCGCAAGCTTTCACTTTCTTCAATCTCCATAATCGCAACACTATTGCAATCAGGATAAAACACTTCATAGTCTTCCATCTACCAACGAAGCATACCATTGGGAGAGTTCATCTCATCTTCCAATAATTACTATAACTCAAAGACCCCTTCAATCTTCAGCTCCATCATACCTTAGTTCCCATCCACTAAATATTCTTCTTCAAAGTTTGATTCGGATGCGTCTAATGAGGTTGCTTCCTCATCTACTGCCTGATTCTTCAAATCTATGATATACTTTCGACCTTTGCTTCCAACGGTAATCAGATTTTTTTCCCAGCTATGCATAGTTACCAAGAGACAGGTACGGGTATGGGTACAGGTACGGGTATGAGGAGACGAGGACAAGTACGCCAATTTTTAGAAAAATAGGATATGGGTGCTCGGAGAAGGGAAAAACTATATATAACTTTATACATATATTCAAATATATAGTAATTTTAAGAACTGTATATTTAAATATATAGCAATTTATAGAGAGAAATGATACTACAACCCCTAATATAGCCTAACAAAAACACTAATAACTTTTTAAAGTAAAGATATTAGATGTCGACAACAGACAACAGTAATTTTATTGATATTTATCTTTTTTATCTCATCATGGACAAAATATATTACAAGTCTAAAGAGTACAAAATATATTAAAATAAAAAAGCATAAATATAAGTCTCTAAAATGACTACCAATATGTACCAGTCTCTAGGACACATCTATGGTGGCAGGAGAAAAGTCTCCGTTCAACACTGCAGTCATAGTTGGCATACTCGGCGAGTACTCGCCCAAAAAAAATTGAAATGAACATTCATTCCAAAAACTCGCCGAATGGGCTCGCCGAGTATTGGCAAATTCACTCACAACTTTATCCTACTGTTCTCAAAACTGAAATAAACAATAGATACACTAAAGAATAAACTGGAAATCAAGAAAAGTGGAAAAAAGTGGAAATTCCTTACATTCAAGGAATAAGAAAGCATAAGAATCAGGGGTTATAAGGGGTAAGCACAGGAGCCTCTTGTGTAATTTATTGGTAAAGCTACAAAAGCTTTGCAGAAGTCAAATGTGTTTCAAACATTTTACAAGGTATCCTGAGAAATTAAACAGACGAATTTATAATCTAAAGATATCCTCAAAAATACCTTCTCCTCCTTTTAAAGCTCCAAAGACAATTGCAAACTAGTATCTATGAAGGTATTTCTCTGAGATAAGCACAAGCTTCTTCAGCCTTAAGTTTAGTTGGCAATATATGCATACATTTATTATTTAATTAGTTGCAACAGGCCACAGAAAAATACTGAAGTTCTTCTGTTGGTGATACAAAACCAATCACTGAAGCATATGTAGTTGCCCAAGTTTTAAAATTAATAATCTTTACCAAAAAAAATTACTAAAAACAAGTAGAATGTCACATACAATTGATCTGACGAAACAAATTAATAACTATATATTTTCTCACATAAAAGCTAGCGAATAGATTTTGGAGTACTACCAGTCCAGGTCAGTTTCCCAACATCGCACTTTATGAAATCCATTCCTGTCTGTCCTGGACATCATTACAAATTAATCAAATCATGGTTCTCAGTTGGTATGGCTCTAACAAAATTCCACAAAGACTAATAGACCTAAAAGCCTAAGAAAGACAAAACTAAAAGTAATTTTTCCAAAGATTCCTTTCAGCATAATATATTAAAAAAAACAAAGAAAATTAAGCAAGATGGTTGTTAGATTGCATTCTAAGTTCAACACTTTGTTTTGTAAGAATAATGTGCTTGCAGTAAAAAAGTATAACGCATACTTATCAACATTTTTTTACTAGTAAGACGATAAAATAAAGTGTTGTAACCTGTAATGAGAGTGGGGAACAACAGTACCCTGTATCAAACATAAAATACACAAAATTGAAAACATCGAATTCTCCACCAATTGATAAAAGCATTTGGAACAAAACGCTTGAAATGATAAAGCTGCTATCCCAACACACTACAGGATTTCAGCTATCTTAAAAAATCACAGTACTATTTTCACAAATAATCAGTGTTACGCAATAGGGTTAGATGCATACCCCCCCTCCAACCCCCAAAAATTCTGGACGTCCCAGGGACAGTGGGATGGGGGGGTATTCCCCCCCCCCCCCCCCCGACGACATTTCATGCCAGCGGAAAAATATAGGGCATGCCCCGGGACATCCCTGAATATCAGGGGATGTCTTGACTCTCAGGGACATCCCCCTTTTTGGGGGACGTCACGTGGACATCTGGATTTTTTAAATTTTTTTTTTATCATTTTTACGATAAATTTCTGTCTTCTCTTAAAAAACTGAATTTTTTAAAATAAAATAAAAATGAATTAAAGCTCATATTGTTATTTCAGATGATAATTCACCTTCTCTGCAAATTTCCTGATCTCTGGTAGTGGTAATGGATGGCCTCAATCTAGCTGCACCATTGCGTTGGGCTCGAATAAACTCAAAAATGAAATAAATTTGGGAAGGAACTATTGTACTCTTGTAGTGTAAGATTGTTTTTGGAAGCCACTCATCTCTATTCGAAATAAAAAGTCTGTATGTATAAATCTAGTTAAAATTCACTTCGGAAGCTCTTCAATCACTCAACAAACTTACAAAGCCTATATGTATATTTCAATCTTCTATATGAAGAGAAAGGTTGTGCGATGATAAATGCAGTAAGGCATAGATCAAAACATTTACAAGTAACAATAACCCGACTGTATTGTTACTTGTATTACAAAGACATTATAAGAATCAAGAGTGATATATGAATACAGAAATTTCAGAGCACAAATGCGGATATGGACTGTCACAGACTGCTATTCATTAAAAAAAAATTAAAAATTGTATATTTTTAATATTTATAATTTTATATATTATTTTAATAGCCCTCCACCCGCTGTCCAAAAAATTTGAAATTTTTTTGCGGTCCCAGAAACTCCTGCCCGTCATCCTGGAGTCTTAGGTAACTGTACAAATAATGAATAGAAGAGCAAAAGGTACATGAATAGGTTCTAATACATTGAAGAACAAAGGAGAATTGACAGACCAAGCTCTTGAGAGCTAAATTGTATATGACGAGCTCTAGCAGTACTAAGAGTCTACAACCATAGGAACTGAACTTCTGATCAACAGACAACACAAATTAACCCTATTTAACCAATATGAAATTCTGATTTTGCACATCCAAGGTACACATACTAACCACAATACTGTTGTCTTGAGAAACGAGTGATTACACAATACACAGAACATCACAAGCTACTGTGTTTGACACCAAACACGCAATGAAGTCTCAGATACATACTAAAGTATACAAAGAACCAGAAGAAAGCAGAAAGAAAAGGTAGCAATTGGACAAAAGGATCAAAATCTTAAAAGGGGGATGCGTCCCGGAGGTTTACATCACGTCCAACGACGTCTTCAGGGACTTGGGGACGGGGACGGGACGTTTCCCTGCCGTCCCCATTTTCCAAAAAAAAAGGGGACGTCCCCTAAAAACAAGGAACGCACCCGGGACGTCCCGGGTGCAAACAGAGTTTAGGGACTTCGTTGGGGACGTCGTGACGTCCCGTCACGACGTCAACGACTTTCACGCCAAGCAAAAGCAAAAACAGCTCGCAGTTTATTATTTTTATGTTTTTTTTATATTTTTTAAACTTTTAATGCTTTCTAATTAAAAGCAACATGACCTAACCCTAAAAGCAACAAAAAAACTTATAAAAAGAGCATTTCACACTCATTCTAATCACACCAAGCAAGAGCAAAAAAAAGAGAAGGAAAGAGCAAGAGTAAAAAAAAGAGAAGGCAAGAGCAAGGAGCAAGGTGCAAAGAGCAAGAGCAAGGAGGAAGAGGAAGAGCAAAAAGAGCAAGAGGTATGTACATACATTACTAATTTACTACCATTCTTTGTTTTTATTTTTTTAATTTCCAAATGCAAAACTTGAAAGTTAAGGCATTGCATTTGCTTGTATTTTTTTTCACTATTTGGTTAGCAACCTGCTGATTCAAATGTTGATAAAGCATAAAGGGAGGGCATTTTTATTGTTTGTGTTTCATTAAAAATTTTTTTTTAATGTATTCATCGTGTTTTTTTTTTAAATGTATTCATTGTTTTATTGTATTGTATAGTTATATTGTTTTGTATTTTAATTATTGCAGCTTCAAAATGAGTTCCGATAGTGATTATCAAGCTGAATATGAGGTTGAAATGGGTGTGCAAGGAGAAGGAACACAATCAAAAACACCTAATACTGCTACTAGTTCACAAGGGAGTGTGGACAAGTTCAGTTGCCCCTCCGAAATGTTGAAAAAGTATGCTAGGGGGCCTTTTGATAAGAAAAAACCTTTGAAACAATTTGGTCAAATTATGCAGGGTCCTAGATCAAACATTTCAGGGGGCACTAAAATATGGAAATGCAACATTTGCTCATTATCTTGGTCAGGCAACATTACTAGGTTGAATGCACATTTATTGCACATTGCGGGGAAAGGTGTAGGCATGTGTGGACAACTATCACTTGAAGAGAGGGCAGAAATGGTGAGGTTGTATAATGGAGATATGGTGGAAAAGGTTCCAGAAGTTCGTGGCCGTCATGTTAGTGGCACTGGCACCCCTTCTAGTTCTGTGAGAATTAATACTAGTTGTGTTACAGGTGCATCTTATGAGGTGTCTGAATTGGATGCTTTTGGTAGTAGTAGGGGGAAGAGGAAGGTTGTGGCCTCCAATCCAGTTGTTGAAATGTATGATACAAAGGCTAGAGAAGAGGCTGATGATGCCATTGGAAAATTCTTTTTTGCTACTGGCATTCCATTTCATGTTGCTCGCTCTCCTTATTTCAAGGAGGCTATGGCTAAGGTAGCCAAAGCAGGTGTGAGTTATGTGCCCCCAGGAGACACGAAGTTGAGAACCACAATCTTGGATAGGAACTATTCCAAGGTTAATTTACTGATGGAGGAAATGAGGTGCACATGGGTCTCTCACGGTTGCAGCATCATCATGGATGGGTGGACAGATATCAGACACCACCCACTCATAAATATCATTGTTTCATGCAGAGAGGGTCCTTACTTTTTGAGGGCAGTTGATTGTTCAGGGAAGAAGAAGGATGCAGAGTTCCAATTCACCATTTTGCGAGATGCTATTGAGGAGGTTGGCCCTGCCAACGTTGTGCAGGTTATTACAGATGCAGCTTATGTGTGCAGGGCAGCAGGTAAGCTTGTCGAGGCTCATTACCGACATATATATTGGACCCCATGTTGTGTGCATGCCATGAACAATGCACTAAAAGATATTGGAAAAATTGATTGGGTCAAAAATGTAGTGGTTGATGCTAGAGATGTGCAGATGTTCATCTGCAACCACCATACGTCATTGGCACTCTTCCGTAGCTTTTCGAGGAAGGAATTCCTCAAGCCAGTGGACACACGTTTTGCATCATATTTTATTTTGCTGGATAGGATGGCTGAGTTGCAGGAATCATTACAGTGTATGGTCATGACATCAGAGTGGTCTAGGTGGGATGGGTCGAAGACAGAGCAGGGGAAGAAGGTGAAAGCAATTGTGGTGAATGAAACATTTTGGATAGATGTGAGATATATCACATCCATAATATCTCCAGTTTTCAGTGTGATAAAATATGGGGATTCTGAGAGCCCTAGCCTTGGTGAGATATACGAATGTATTGATAGTATGCTTGGCCAGATGAAGGTTGTTGTTCGAGCAAGGGACCCCACCTTGGAGTTCTACCATCACCATATTCAGCCTATCATTGAGCGGAGATGGGAGAAGTTGAACACTCCTTTACACATGGTTGCATATGCACTAAATCCGAAGTGGTATGTTGAGAGGCCTGGCAGAGTTCTCCCAGTAGATGATGAGGAGGTGAGGAAGGGTTTCTTGAAAGCCCTAAAAAAAATGTATAATGCAGAGGATGCTTCACGAGTCAGAACTGATTGGCTCAAGTTCGCTTATCTGGATGGCTACAAAAAATCATCAAAGATAGACAGGACCACATTGGCACAGGAGAGTCCAGTTAGTTGGTGGCGATTGTATGGACATGTAGGATTGCTACGTACACTTGTTATTCGTCTTCTTTCTCAGGTTTCTAGTTCCTCTGCTTCTGAGAGGAATTGGTCAACATATGGGTGGATCCACTCTCTTAAGAGGAACAGACTTACCTCTAAGAGAGCAGAGAAACTTGTTGTACATAGTGCCTTGCGTCTCATGGATCGCAAGACACCTACGTACAAGGAGAGCCCAGCATTGCGGTGGGATGTGGATCCTGAGGATGCAAGGCAGGTTGATGAAGATCAGGAGCAGCGAGGACTGGTTGATATCTCCTTTGCAGATGCAGATGACGTTGATACAGATACTCCTAGTGAGGAGGAGCGGTTCGCAACTGTTCCTTCGGAGGGCTCTGATAGTGATTTTTGAGTTGTACTTGTCACTTGTCATTTTGGTTATGTAATGTCATTTTGGTTATGAGACATGACATAATATTTCATAGCATATGTAATGTGGGTGTAGTTGTACTCTTCTCATGTTGATTATTGAAGAGTAAGACTAAGACTTGTTTTTAATTTTCAGCTTTACTATTTACTATTTAGTCTTTCATTGTCATGTTGAAGTTTTGAACATTGAATATAATATATATAGCTGTAGCATTTTGGGCCTTGGCTTATGTGATGAATAATTGGATTAATCATTAATGGTTTCAATCTTCAAACTTTCAATTTTAAGTCTTAGGTTATTGAATTATTCATGTTATATTTGTAAAATTAATAAATTATATATATTTTTTTTTTTTTATTAGCCGTCCCCCTGCCGTCCCGAAATTTTCAAAAAAAATTGCCGTCCCGGAAACCCCGTCCCTATGTCCTGACGTCGTCCCGGAGTCTTAGGTAACTTATTTCAGTCCAAATTGCCCTTACTACCGTTAAAAGAACCCTCATAGACAAAGGTTTTCGTACTTGTGTCGCTTCCCTAAATTTCATCAAGCGACTTGACTATTCTATTGACAATCTCAAATCCACTAAGAGCACATGTCAAGGATATGACTGTCAATAGATGTCCCATATGGGCTGCATTTGTCTCCCTATCACTGTGCCTCCTCGTACCGTCCACGTCAAAGTCATCATGTTCAATTTCCCCTTGTCTTATAATAACCTCTTAGGTCGATCGTGGACCCATCGGATGCGCGCAATCATGTCATCCGCCTACCAATGCATTATGCTCGCACATCTAGGGGCTATTTATAAAGTACAAGGTGACATTAATCCTTGGAACTTCAACCTCATTCAACAACATGGGACATTCAAGATTCCTACTTTAGAAGAGCTTCCTACTATTCCATTTGACAAATATCAATGCTTTAACTATCATGTGGACTCTCTTCGTGGTTATAGTTGTCATCCCTAGGTTGTGGATCATACTCGACCCAACCTTCTTAACGTCATTATCTCACAATTACCTTTTCTACGACCTGATTCTTGCAAGAAGGATGTCGATTGAATCCCTATTAATATTACTCTTACTCGCACCAAGTGCCCTCCCGTTGGACATTTGGTTCAGCTTGAGACTATCATCAACTTGTGTGCTATTGATGTTACTACATCTGATTATGACAACGGTTATACCCTAGATGACCCCTTCCTAGCAAGCTATGTCCAAGATAAAAATGTGGAAACTCTGTGGTATCAAGAATTGTTATAATCCCACCTTACTCATAGTATTAACACTATCGTTTTCTTCACAAAATAGAACTCCTGATTTTGAGCCCAAACAAGATGATCTCATGAATGATGAGGATGATTGCTCTGAATTTAGCTCTAAGCACAAGCTCGTGAACTAAACTATTTTGATTAGCAAACCCGATGCCTAAGCCACAACATGCTCCCTCAATTAGCCCTTGTACTCCCGCAACACATCTTTTGACATCTCTTCCTTATTTTCCGCCTTTTACCTCTCCACATGTTATTACGACTCTACCCTCCACGAGATCGCCTTCGACTCTTCTTCCCATTATGGCCCCTAGCCCTCTTGTGGCTATACCACTTTGCACATGGCATGAAGCTCCTAGTCATGATGTTTCAGATTGTAGAGCCTACCGATGACATATGAAGAAACTCGAAGCAAAAGTTGGGTGAGATCAACAAAAGAAAGCCACTCAACCTTCCACTTTTACACCACTTTGTTTCTCTCATCACGATTTTTTCTATCATACAGATGATACTTGTTGGGTTATCTCTTCCAAGCGCTAACCTCAAGAACTTTCCCCTCATACACCTAAGCAACGGGCCCGATCTCCTCCATCATAACCTCAACCTTCCATGCCACCACCTAGGTCTATCTACTCTTTCCTCCTCAGCAACTTATCTCTCAGAGATCCCCCACCTCTATCACCTGTGGTCCCTTTGCTCTTCCCGCTCCCCTACATCGCTTTCTCTTGGCACCTGACAATGGTGCATGCCTAACTCGATGTGGCCGCAATGGTGGAAGAGATACTACTAGCCCTGTTCTCTTGCCCCTCTCTCTGGCATGGTGTCGAAGATACTCTGGGAAGGGTGGTGGAACTACATTGGTCAGACGCCCAAACTACAACAAAATGCTATCAATTGGGTGTGTCTCCGCCCACCACAAATAATGTCATGTAATCTCTGAAATACCCTCTACAATAATCGTTGTCGGTCAATTCAGCCACTAATCCACAATCCCCCTATACGGCTCCCATACTACCTGATCTTTTGTAACATTAATCAAGGACCTATATCCAACAGCAGCCCTCACTATTGGACCTTTCTCCCACTGTCATATCCTTGGGCATCTTCTACTACCTGTAGCATTGTCCTCGTTGGTCTGTACATAGGGAAGCTTTCATAAATCCAAGTTGTCAAAAGAATAATAGGTCCCACAGCCCTATGTTGCCTCACACAAATATTGTAGAGGTCATGCACTAGCCGCACCCAAGTGGCACTCCCCAAACTAAACTAAATCCCTAACTCCAAGGCATCCCTACAAGCCAGAATCACAAATAACAACACTACTCCATATGCCTTGTGACAAAAGATTTTAGCCATAACCATATCAATGCTCGCCTTTTGGATATCTAAAATATGTGCCGCAAACACGACACTCACCCTAATGAATCTAAAAATCAAAATGCTCCCTAACCCACCTAGAACTTGACCCGATCTACATTTTTACTGTCTTTTTGGACAAATTTTGTTAGCTAAATTTATCCGACACACATTTTTCCATTTTTCTCCTAGCTACCCATTCCCAATTTAAAAATAAAACCTATCACAGGATTCACATTGTCATGTGCCCCGTCTCAACCACCACGTTCGTCATCTCGTACTCTTGTCATCGTCACTAAAATCACTCGAATTCTCTCAATCTCAATTAGCAAAGTGACAAATGAATTCCTCCCATCGCTATTGATAACAATTCTTATACCTAATTTCGACGAGATCTCTAACAACTTTCATATATTTCAAACGACAAACCCTAAAAACATTTCGTAAATTGTGCCATAATCGTGGCGATAAACTAGTCATTTTGACATATTAAACATACCTCTACAAATTTTTGCTAAAAATTCTTTTTCTTATATTACTTCGCATAGGTATATTTCATTTGGTGGTGCTCATCATCTCCTTACAACACTTTATCACCTTCCCTTCAACATTTACTTTCGATTTCAAACATTGAATAGATCTTTTCCCAAAGACGATCATGTGTTTCACTATTGTGACATGCATTGATCTTCAATTGAGGCATATGTATACACCTCATTTTTTACGCTTGTTAATCGTTTCTCTTGTGCAAGGACTGTTGATGCATTTTACTCTCAAGTGGGTGCCTCAAGAGGCCTGTCGAGATTGGGGTGTTATCAAACTTGGTCACAAGGGCTAAGGCCACATCATTTGAGAGATGTAGCTATTATGTCATAGTTCCCTTATCCTTGCCTCATTTCCTCCTTTTGTCCACACATTGTACCCATCATGTCTACTTGCCCCATTATGTCCACTAGTTTACACTCATGCATGTTATTATCCCTGCTTCCGATCATTTTGCTTCTTCGTCATTACTTTCATTTACTCTTGGGCTTTCACCTCATAGTGTTTTGAACTCTTTGACCTTAGGTTCCCCCAAGGCCGACGCCATCGCCCATGGGCAATCGCGTCAAGTATATATACTTAACCACTCTTGTTGTTTATCATTATCATTCATTATCACTTGCACATTGTGCATTAGCTCGCACTTATTTGTTAGACTTGAGGTTTTGGAGCTTGCCCTCGCAGTTGGGTCACCACAGTGAGTCAGGACTGGAGGTCTTCTTGTTAAGCTTTCCCCGTCTCCACCCATAACATTTCTCTCTTGGTGGTGTTGTCTCTAAAAAAAACATGCATTGGCGGTCACACTGTAGGTAAATATTTCTAACCCCCTTTGTCCTTTATCTTGTGCTTATTTTTGTGTGGACGACTGATCATTCATTGCTATAAATAAGAATAGATGTATGTTTGTTTTGATCTATTTCTTTGTCTTATTATGTTATGCCCCTTGGCTTTATCCATCACTTGATCTACTCTTATTTTGAATCCTAGTGTTGGAAATATTGTCATTGATGTCAAAGGAGTGACTGAACTTATGAATGGAAGTTTGTCAAAAAGTAACGAAAATGTCAGAAAGTAAAGAAAATAACCAGCAATGTTTAGAGCCATGATAAAAGAAGTTTAAGTATATGGAAAGGACCACATTTGCATAAGAAAATCAGCGATATGATAGAGATGTGAACAACAATCAATAGAAGGGAGATATCAGTGTATATTGAAGGATATAATCTGTAATATGTTGCAGAAAAAGATCAGCATTCATCATGGACAAATCAATTGTTTCTAATCAGCCCTCTTTTATGTGAGCCTTGTAAGAATGCTTCGCCATTAATGGAGGAATGGTTTGCAGAACAGAAACATGCATGTAATCTAATACAAAGGTAGTGGAACTAGTTCTAAGCACAAATGCACCATGAGATAAACATAAACATCACAACGACATAATAGAATCAGATCTGAACCATGAATAACATGAAAACACACTAGGGTTTGGTCTATAAACATAGATATTTGGAACAGAGCTTCATATATTGATTATAATCATTTACAGTAGCCATATTACATCAAAAAGGGTCATATCAGACCATATACATCAAGGAATAACATCCCAACCCTACAAAACTACTCTGCACAGAGAGCCCTAGCTATGTTCTTCCATCTCAACTCTAGTTTTAGACCCGAGCGCATACATATATGCACAACTTCATCCCTTCCTAGCCTCTCTCTAGCACTAACAACAACAACAACCTACAACAACAATGGAAACCCCCAACATCACAACCACCACAACATTCTTGCAGCACTTTGTTACCTCTCCTCCTTATTTACCCAAGCACTCCTTTAAATAGAATTTGGATCTCCTTCACCGCCATAATTTCACCCATGAGCAGATCTCATGCCAGGTGGAAATGTGCTCCTCCATACTCAAGTGCTTATGCCAGCTTGCAAAATCCTCCACTAACTGTAATGATCCTCCTTTGGAATATTCCCTTCATGGAATATTCTTTCCTTGAGCTCCAAGACTCCAGGCTGGCACCTTATCCACTCATCACACCTACTCGAGCCTTCACATGTTTTTCCTGCGATACCACCTTAGAAATGTGGCTAAGTCCCCAAACCCTTTCCTGCTTCCACGCGCCAACCTTTTCTCCTGCGTGCCTTTCCTTGAGCATTTTTCTACCTTACTTTCCCTTGCGCACGTGCTCTCTTCCTCTACCTTAGGACTTAGTCAATTTCAGGGTCCAACATCACCCCACACTAAACTTGTTGTTCATCCTTAGAAACAACCTGATCTTCTGCAAAGAATAAAGAATGGGAGGAAAGAATAACATGCTTCCGACTTGCACCAAAGAATGAAAGAATTTCATCACTGCTGAAGAAGAATTGGGAAGTCTTTATTCAAGCCTACTTCAATCTTACTCCAGGTCCACCTCATTCTGTGCTTGCTGAAATAGATCCCCTATCAATGTGTTGACTTCATCAAATGACAATTCCTCACCCTAAGCCTTTAGTGTATCAACAATGTTTTCCATCTGCTTGCTAAGGTCACTCAACACGTCCATCCTCCGCGTAACCTGGGGATACAATTCTTTCACTTTATTTTTAATCGAGACCCTTAGGCCTTCGATCTCCTCAGACTTCTTCTCAACCTCCACAATTATTTTGTCTCGTTCTGTCTTGTTACCCTTGTTCTTCTCCTGAAACTCCTTCAGGTCCACGTCATGGGTAGCAACCAATATACCTGCCACCCTGTCCCTATCTCCACAGTTGTCATAGACAACTTCAGCCATGTGCACCATGGTTTTAACTGAGGCAAGGAGCTCAGAGTACCGAGTTATGGTTTCCTCAATCTTAGATTTTTCCTCGGCCCTTTATCGCGCCAAAACTTCCTCTACTGACTCGAATGCAAGCGAGTGCTTCTCCATTGTTATCAACCGTGTCAAGTCCTCTAGGAAGAGAAAAGGATGACTCATACTTCTGTCAGGGGGGGCCAAAATCTGGTGCACTAAAATAATGGAGTCTGAGATAGTCTCTACTTTCTTGTATGCCTCACACACTTTCACCTTCTCTTCTCTCAACTCAAGCCTTTAGCTATGCAATGATAACTCCTTTCCCTTTTATCTCCCTGTCTCTCTCAATTATCTCCTTATTCTTTTCCTCCAATTCATCCTCCAAGGGCTTTGATTTGTTATTCCTCCCGAATAACCTCACCTCTACTTCTACCGACACCTTGTTGAGCACATTACATACCTACTCATCAGTTAACCATGAGTATCCACAATAGGATTCACCTCATTGGGGTTCTCTATTTCTATTATTGCATCTGCATTAACTTCAAACTCAAGCTCATCAACATCAGAATTAAAGGTCCATGACAACATCTTCTTGGTGTGCATGTATGATCTACCACTATCAAATGATGACCAACAAAAGAGTAGTTCTATGGGCATTGTGCTCTGGAAGCATGCACGTAGGACCTTGTTTGGATCATTGACATAATTCATTATGTGTCCTTGCACCACTGTCACGCCCTTGCCACCGGTGCGCGCTACTGTCGGGAAGCTGACTGCTAAGATGGGATCTCCACCCATGCTCCCATACTCCTTTGCTTCCTTTGTTTCCTTCAATACCTCCTCAGCATTGTGCTCCACTTCTTGCTCCACCAAGTTTTGAATGATGCCTACCACTTCCCTTTCCACCATATCCTCCAATTGTCCTCTGGCCAAGTGTGGGGTCTTCTACACATTTGTCCCCACTTCCTCCCACATTATGAGCACCTTCCTCATAATCATTCTGCTCTTCATCAGATTCATGTATATCATGAACAAGGGGACTCTTACCTTCCTCACACTCTTCATCTCCTCCTTAGATTCATCACCCTTCATGCTCTTCACTCCTCATAGTCTGAACTATGCGCCATCTTCTACTTCTTCTTTACTGGTGATTCCTCTAACACAAGGGACTCTTCCTTCTCTAGAAACTTCTCCTTAACATTCCTTTTCAGGGGGATTTCTTCCTCCTTGTGTAGGTACTTGGACCAGCACCTGACTCCTGCACTGCTGCAGTCTGAACTGTACGTGTTTGGTGCCCTACTTGTTGTAGTCTCTTCCCTTTCTCTCTTCATCCCTTTCTTCATGGTAGGGTCCTCTAGGATGGATACATCATCCTCAATGTACGCACCCTTCTCAAACTTGGGCCTTAGGTGTATATACACCCTTGTTGTCATTTTTCCTGCAATAGGTATTGACACGGGCTTCACCATACGTACGTCATGGGAGACATACTTCTCCACATACGCATTTCTTAGGGTATACCAACATTCTACACAGGGCGCGGTACTCCTGATCTACCTCACTTAGATCAAATCTAAGTTTCTTAGCCTCCTTGAACCTGTTGACGACACTCTGAAAATATTGTGCTATGAAGGCAAACGATAATTTACACCATGGGCTTTTTGAGCCATCTGTCAAAGTAAATCTACCTATGCAGAAGTGTTGGTATACTGTGAACTCAACCTCACCATGCACTAAGGCTGGTAGTTGCTCAGGGATTCTCCATTCTACCCCAAACACATCACACATTCTCTTGTACCACTTCTCCAAGTGCACCTTATGTGCAGTAGTCATTGTGTCACAAGTGTATGCTTCAAACCTCTTTATGGGGGAAGGGTCCTCATTAGGGTACTCCCAGACATAGCTATTTGGCCCATCAGGGCACTCCAATCTCTGAAAACACAATGGTAAGAAGGACATTACCATACATGGTATTGTCCCCATCACACGCCACATCTATGATCTCCTCTACAATGAAGGCCGAGAGGTTGTAGATTGTTCCCTCTGAAATATTCCTACAAATATTCAACCACCTCTTATTCACTTGCATCCAACGCTCTTATCCATTCAACTTGGTTAGCAAGTGCATGGCCATCTTCATAACTGGGTTGGTGATCTTGCTAATATCAAAGTAGAATGGACCCTTCTTATACTCATACTCTTGCGGTTGTTCCTTGACTACATCCTTTTCACCCAAGTCATCATCCAACGACTCTCCCATGCATATAAGTCCAGTGTACTTAGAAATCAACTGGGTAGTCAAGTGCATTCTCCTTCCTGTGAAGTAAAAATAATCCTCATGCACTCGCGACATCAACCACTGGTACAACCTGTCAGGTTTACCAAAATATGGCAACTCATAGAGTTATAAGAGTCCAGCCTTCTCCAATGTGGTTTTCACCGAGTCATCATAAACATACTTATCATTTTTTGTCCTCTCTCCCATTGGGCGAACTAACTCCAATGCCATTTCCTTCTCCACGGTGCTCATCCTATGGTTGTAATCACTTACAACCATCTTCCACACGTGAGACACCCATTCCATCCCCAATAGAACGCCATCGGGGTACTACAACTTTGCGTACCACTCTTCATTGAAACTAGTTGATGCGATTGGTTTTCCCTTACCCTTTACCTTTGCCCTTCTTAGGTGAGGTGTTTGATCCCTTCCTTGGTGCCATTTTTCCTCATCTAGTCCTTGTAAGTTCTTCCTTTCTTCTTGCTTCAACTCTTCTCAATCCCTCGGCTTCACTCCTCTACGAAATTCCTCCAAAACCCATGCCCTAGCTCTGTAAACCCTAACCTGGAAAACTCTCCTTCCACAAGACAACATAAAACCCATGAGAATCCACCAAACAAAATCCTCCACTCATGCCCATGTACTCCCTTTCCACTCTGGTTCACAAATCTACTAAATCTTCTGCTTCGCACACAAATCTCCACAAATTTTTTTTCGCAAGGATGCCCTAGTTCGCAAGAGCTCTTCAATAAACAAATGCAAGGTAAAAAGAAATAACTTACCCCGACCTTCTATTTATAGCTTTTTGCTTTTTCCCACACAAACTCCCATGCCACCTACCAACGTACAACCACATTAAAGTCATATTTTTCCAACGCCATCCTTCCACGTGTTTTTTCCAGTGCTTTTCCTCCACGCCCAATCCTATGCAAAACTCCCACAACCTTCTGGCATGCAAAACTTCATTGACCATAGATAACTTACATCCCCAGCCGAAGTATATCTTCCTCTGTCCTAAGTTCTTGACACATCACCTACCTCAGGTTTATCTATGCTTTTATCCTTGTACATGGTTTTTATAAAGCTTTTGACACCAATCTCCACCCATAATCACTTCTGCTACTACGCATTCTCTTCTGAAACCACACACTTTTGATTTTTTCACTTGGGCCGCCAATCCACATCATTTTCAACACTTGCTTCTTACCAGACTCTTCACATAGAAACTCTCCTTTGACACCTTCCACCCCACACTAAATAGATGTGTGGTCCTCTACGCATAAAAACCCTTTCAGATAGTAACTAGCTACCAGTGCACAAATGCACCCACAACAAAAAAACCAAAAGACAAAGCAAAGCGATGAAAGAAAGGAAACACATAAAAAGGAAAATGCATTAAGGGAAATCCTAAGCTAAATGGAAATACTGCCTTATTTACAAACACACTGAAGACTTATTTATAGTAGGGCTTCAACCTACTCCCATTAAAATAACCAGGAAACATTGTTCCATCCAGTGCTTGTAACTTGTAAGCACCTGAATCAAGTATGTAAGTATACATATGGTCCCAACCAATGTACTTTGAGCTTTCCTAGGATGGCGCAGAAACTTAGAATCATATAACAGAACCATCTACCTAACCTCAAACTTCTTATTTTTAATATGACAATCATGTCATGCCTTCTATGGTGCTTTCTTCGTCTTCTGACTGCATCGAGCAATGGCTCACCTCTCATCCAACTCCATAAGTTTATCAATGTGCTCCTCTAATGTTTGTTCATCAACCAATCCTCCTGCACACGCAATACGCAGGGATGGTAACATGAGTTCCACGGGCAGAACAGCTTCTGCGCCAAACACCAATTGAAAAGGTGTGGCCTTGTTCAACCTTTTATAAGTTGTGTGATATGCCCATAGTACTGCAGAGACTTTATCATCCCAGTCCCTTCTTCCGACATCACAAATCTTAGTTAATGTGTGGCTTAAAATCTTGTTAAATGCCTCAGCAGTTCCATTAGCCTGAGGGTGATAGGGCATAGTTTTGTGATGGGCCACCATGAACTCTGCCAACAAGATTCTAACAGTCTCATTTAAGAAATGAGTACCCCTATCACTCGTTAAACTCAACAGACATCCATACCTGCTGATTATATTCTCCCATAAGAACCTAGTTGTTGTAGCCCTCATGCAATCCTTTGTAGGTGCACCACTTCTTCCCACCTTGTAAAATAGTCTGTGTAAGTGATAATATAGCACGAACCTGTCCTGTGCACGGCTGGGGAAATAGGGCCCACAAAGTCAATTTCCCATTTTTCAAATGGCTCTGCACTAGCAATAGGTCTTAATGGCATTTCATCTCTCTGCCTGGCTTACCAAGGCACTGGCAATGGTCACAGGCCTTGCAATACTCTATACAATCCTTATAATTCATCTCCCACCAAAGGCCTGGCAATAGGATCTTACGCGCAGGTCACATTTCCCAACATAGTGACCTCCTGCAATGCCACCACGAGCTTCCTCCATGATTACAGTACATTCATGTTCCAGTACACAATGGTGCAAAACCTCATCTCGGCCTAGCTTGTATAGGTCTCCACCAATCAACATATAGGGCACGACACATATAGCCAACTACTTTTTCTCCAAGGCCTTCATTCCTTCTGGCGCCACACCTGTTCACAAGAAAACAACAATATCCTCCAAGTCAGAGGGTGCGCACTGCAATCTAAACAATTGTGCATCTGGCATTGTGTCCTCAATGCTCTGTGCGTCCTCACCTGAGTTAATCTGTGATAGATGGTCAGGTCCCAAATTGCTTTTCCCTAGTTTTACTACGACTGAAAATTCAAACTCCTGAAACAATAAATCCACCAGACATATGCACCCTTGCAAGACAGGTTTGTTCACCAAGTACTTTAATGCCATATGATCTATGTAAAAATAAAAGGAGTTGCTAATAAATATTGCCTAAACTTGTGCAGTGCATAGATCATAGATAATGCCTCACGCTCCGTGGTGGTATAATTTTTTCAGCTTGGAGTTAATTTCCTACTTGCAAAACACAAGTGATGATCAATAATCCCCTCTCCATACTATGCCAAAACTCCTCCTATCGCCATACCTGATGCATCAACATGCACATGAAAAGGCCTATCCCAAGAGGGAAAGGGCACAATAGTAAGTTTATCCTTTAAGGTGTCAAAATCCACCTGTTGTGCCTCTCCCCAATAAAACTTACTTTTATGTTTCAATAACTCTTACAGGGGAATGAAAATCTTGGCATATCCCTTGATGAATTTCCTGTAGTAACCCATGTATGCCCTAAGAATCCACACACCACGCTTTGACTGGTAGGCTCCTCCAATCCCTAAGATAACAACAACTTTGGCAGGGGTCTACCAATAAGCCTTCCTTTGCAAATAATGTGACCTAACAATGTGCCAAAAGGAGTAGCAAAGACACATTTCTTAATGTTCAGGGAGATACTTAACTACCTGCATCTCTCAAACATCAACCTCAAATTGTCACAATGATCTCTTACTAACCCATACACCATCCAATCATCCAGGTAAACTTGCAGAGACTTGTGGATGAAGTCTTGAAATTCCTGCACCACAATACGCGAAAATACCACAGGCGCGCTCTTCAACCCAAAAGGCATGACCATATAAGTAAAACTTCCCCATTCAATGGTGAAAGTAGTCTTCTCCTGGTCTCCCTTCACAATTCTTACCTGGTGATAACCTGAGAATCCATCTGTAAAAGAATAGATCTCTTGCCCTGCTACACCTTCCAAGAATCTCTTCAGTAAATGGGGTTGGGAAAGGATCTATGACACATGTAGCATTCAAATCCCTATAGTCTACACATATCCTTATCCTTCCATCCTTTTTGATACTAATCACCATTGGGCTCACCCATTCAGATTCCTCAATTGCCTCAATGATTCCAGATTCTATCATCTTATCAATTTCCTCCTTAACCTTTATGCACAAATTTGGGTTCATCCTATAGGGCCTCTTCTTGATGGGGCACACACCTTCCTTTAACTTAATGCACATTTCCCCTAAGGAATGATGAACTCCCTTTAATTCATGGTATCCATGTGGGAACAAATCTTGGAAGTCACGCAACAGCTCAACTATTTTTGAAACCTCCTGGTCTGTCCAGTAATCCCCAATGACAACTTCTTTTGGTTCCTCTTTTGTACCAATGTTAACTTTCTTTGTTTTCAAGGGCTCATGGTAGGTGTGCACTTTCTCATCTGCTTTGTCCAATACCTCGCGCATACCTTCTGTGTGATCAACATCCAAAATTTCCACCTCCTCATCATCTATCCACCAGGTACACCAACTTACCCTTTTCTTTCTCCATGAAGGCACACTCAAGTTGTACTTCTTCTGCTTCTTCTTCAACAAAGCACACCCCCAACTCAGGTTCTCCTAATAAAATCCAAGATTCGGTCCTCAGTCATGACACTATCTCCCAAGGTAAGGCACTTGACTACCTGTAACACCTCATTCACTGATGGCTTAGGAGATTGATACTCAAAAGTTTGAATAATATCCGCTGTCATCTCTTGCCAATTTCCCGTCTGACAAAGTAGCTCTGAATGGATATACCATGCACACGTGCACAACCCTGCAAGGTGGAATAGAACTTATGCACCTATAGTGAAGGAGGAAAGGCTTCCAGGCCTACCATCCAGGTTATCTCACACTCCTAGACATGGAATGAGGCGAGATCCTTCCCATGATAGTTGCATATCTTAGATGGTGCATTGCTTCGGAGAAACCTAACAGAGAGCACAATTCTCACTTTGTGCCACTCTAGAAGATTATCTCGATGTGTCACCCACCAACGTGTTGTTGTCCCACGCAAGGTATAAGTAAGCATATTCCTCCTCTCTACTTGACATTCCACTGGATTCCATTTCACATAGAAAGACATCAGGTTTCCCTCCCCAGTGTAACTTGGTAACTTCCTTCCTCCCAGGTGCCTAACTGAGCACACTCTGGTAACTCGAGTGACAGATCCCTTCAGTTGTCTTCCAACCAACTCATAGGTCCCATGCGCCCAATTATCAAATGTAATATTGGTTGTGTCACTCATGGACTGAGCATCTTCCCATTGAATGACTCTTTTCGATGAATGAATAACTTCAGGGTCCTTGATGGTGTGCACATATATTCTATCCAGATCCTCTTCTCCTAAGGGTTCCACATAAGGCACAAACCTTCCATCAGTCAGTGGGATAATCACGCAACCCTTCTTGTTCTCAAAACTAATGTACCCCTTGTTGAAGCACAAGTCAACGTTATTTGTGTAACACAAGGGGCATCCAAGTAATGCTGGGAAATTTTCTACCTCAACAAGTTCTAGAACCTCAAAATCCCTAGTAAACTCAGCCCCTTGAATGGTTATGGATGCATCCTTCAAAACCCCAATGGGCATAGCCTTTGTTCTATTAGCCATATACAACACATTTGAAGATGGTTGCAATGGAGGCCTTCCCATCTGATTCCATGCATCTAAGGTAAGGACATTGACTTTCACGTCTATGTCAATCAATATGTTGCTTAAAATCCATCCATAAACCACCACATTCAATGTGATTTCCTTATCATAGTCAATACTGTGAGGGGGTAGATTAACATGTACAACTTGTCTCTTGCGCTCACCTCCAACATGTGTCACCTTTTCTCTGAGCCATCCCCCTAACAGAGGAATAATGTTCTCTTGGCGCAACATCTGACATACCTCCCTAACTTCATCCATATCCTTCTGAGGGACCTCAACACTCTTTTTCTGTTCCAACTTCCGTGATTGCTCCTTCAGACATTGAATCTCCCCTTGTAAACTCCTAATCACCTCCATGGTCTCTTGATAAACCTCCTTCTAATGGCTTGGATCAGGATACTTTCCATGTAATACGTCTTCTCGTGTAATGAGGGGCCTTTGATTTAGTTCTTCCCTGGTGCGCAAGGCTTCCACCCGCGTAGTCACCAGGACTAGTTCTAACTGAGGGTTATGCGCCACTCTAGGCATCTATAGTGGATCAGCCCGCTTCACGCTAACCATTACCACGTCCTTGTCCTTTCTCTGGTTTTGGCTCATGTGTTCATACAAACTAGGGCACTCCTCATACCTATGCTTCTTCTTGCACCATGAGCACTGTAGTAGATCTGGACATTCGCACTTGTAGTGTTCGGTAGATCCACAATTGTAACAAGTTCCACAGGGGAACTCACTTCTACCTCCTTGACTACCACAGCCTCGGAATCCTCCGCAAAAACCTCTTCCTCGACTACCTCCATCTACGCGCCCTTCATATTGACATCCTTCATTCTTCAAACCGCTCCCAATGCTGGTTTGGTGCACACCAGTGTCAATGACACCATGGATTTGATCTATCAGTCTGCAGTCCTTTGTATCATGGGTCGTAGAAGTACAAATCTTACAATAACAGGACACATTCCTGCGGATCATGCACTGAAACAAAGGACATCTACTTCCATCATGATCCCCATGGCAAATTGCACAATCTACTGACATAGCGTGCACCGACTTTCGAGGGTAAATATCCTTAGTGTGTCAGTAATGTCCCCCTTTTTAAAGACATTACTACCTAATTGATTCACTCTTTTTATTAAGCATTGTAACCCCTTGGTGTGTCTAACGCAACAAGTGGGAAGTTCTAGGTAGTTTAGAATGTGCACATAGGATAGGAATTTCTTAATATTAAATTAAGAAATTAAATAAAGTGCACATGTAGTGGTTTATTAAATACTTTTTATTTAGAGGGAAAACATTAAATGTTTAAAACATTGGCATTTGCACCTCTTATTCTATAAGAAGGGGTCGCATTTCCTTGGATGAGCATGTTGATTGATCATTTGATTTCACTCCATGCTTGGAGTATTGGGATGTATGCCCCCTAGTTCTTGCATTGTGCTCTCTCATTTGGATCCATTATTGAAGAATATTGAAGATTCCATTGTTCTCTCTATTGTGCTCCTTTTGAAGTGTGTGTTATGCATTGTTTCTACCAGGATTGGCATTGGTTCAGGATTGGCATGACTTTTTAGGTTTCACGATTCCCTCTTGCTTTTACTAGAGCTAAAGCGACTTGCATGGGAGGTTGTTTGGCATGTTTTAGAGTCTTTTGAGCTAGATCTGCAATCTGATCTGATTTAGCATAATTTTGTGAGTATGTGTGACCATATTTGAGGGTTTTAAGAGTAATACAAGTGCTGGAATTAATTTATGTGCAAACAACAATTTATTTTGCCCTAGGCGACTTGCTATTTTGACTATTTTGGGAGTTTAGCTACTGTTGTTCTAATTTGGTTTGGTTCATCTTGTTCCTTGTATTTTTCCGAGTCCGGGCATATCTCATTTGCCCAAATCGGAGTAGTTTGGAGGAAGATATGAATTTTTAAAGATTGCAGCAGACTGGGGTTTGATTAATAATTGTTTTCAGCTGTGTATAATCAGATTTAGAAATCTGATTTGTCTATATAAATTATTTTTGAGCAAAGGGAGTGATTTTTGGAGTGTTTGGAAGCTTGTGGAAAGGCTGAAATATTTTTATTGATTTTATTCTAACCCTAGCGACTGGGTTTGGGATTTTGAGGGCTGTTTTGTTAAGGGTTACAGTGGTTCAAAAATCCAGATTGGTAGCTCGTTGGAAAACCCTTGATTTATAGAAAATTCTGCATTTTATTTGAGGACAAAATATGGAATATTGAGCAAGTTATGAATTTTCTAAGTTTCAGCTGTTATGGTGCATTTTTAATTAATTCACTGCTGCAATTAATTTCAGATTTGAAGTGATTAATTTCCTAACTGGTTCTCCCATCTAATCCACCACCTTGGCTCACTCCAACCCATTTTTGGGTTGTATTGAAGCTAACATTGGATTATTTGAGGTCAAACTAGGAGGGTTTAGTCCTTCTAGAATTGATTCAGCGAATTAATTTGCATATTTGGATAATATCCCAAAAGGGGATATTATAGTGTCCTCCTACTTCATTGTCTGTACACCAAAGTCCACTACGAGTTTCATGCACCAACTTCGCAGATAGTTTTTCAATTTGCCTTGCCATGACAACAATCTGTGCTTCCAAAAATGGGCTTACTCCAGTGTCAACACTTCTAACGGCTTCAGCGCGCAAAGCAGCTTCCATGTCCTCGCGTGGATCCGTGAAAGTCTTATGGAAAAGCGCTCTTCTAAAAGGCGTTATCAATTCTCTAACAAACCATTAAGCATGTTGAGAGGGATGAATATCATAAGACAACTTTAACAAGAGAGTCTTAAAGCGCACATCATACTCCCACACACTCTCTATCATACCTTGTTTAATCTCCTTGAGTGCATTGATGCTCTTCTGCTCAAACTCAGGAATATGAAATTCCACCAAGAAAGCATCACACAGTGTTGTATAATCCACCGTTGTTTGATGTGGGTCATACTTTCAGTACCAGCTATGTGTGCGCCCTTACAACATAGTTGCAAACTAACTTGCCTTCCGCTATGGGGCAGTGATGCCCTTAGTGCGCCATAGCAACTCAGATTTGTGTATATGCTATGTAACATCCTCAACAACTTTGTAATTAGGTAAATGGAGCGACATCTCATAGAACACCTGTTGGGGTGGTTGAGATCCTTATCTGCCAGTTCCAGAACCTTGACCTCTTCCTATGTTGCCACCACTACCAAATCCACTGGATCCACTAGCTCCTATTCCTCCAAATCCATCAGATCCTCCTCCCATAACAAATAAAGGGCCTAAAGCAGTAATTATGCCTTGCACCCCCATTGTCGTGTTGAACTACACGTAAACAGTTTGTGACGTCGAACCACCCACAAACGTGGTACTCAATCCTTGTGTAACCACACTTTGCACAAATGTTGTGCCAGACAAGATGCCTCCAAACACAGAAAATGTTTTTGCTACTATAGATGAACTAAATGAAAAATTATATCTACTAGGTGCTGCTTGACCACCAATACTAATACCAACTGAGTTAACCACACTTTTCTCAGGAATTGGAAAACTAAGCGCCAGGGTTTGGTCAACAGGTTGGCTAAGATGCGCGCTTATGGCTCTCCTCCTTTCTCCATACGACGAGCTCTCACCAGAAGCCGAGGGGGTTTCTCTCTCGTGCTTGCCAAGATAGGGTAGCACAGACTGCTCAGGTTCCACATCTTCCGCGCGAAACTCACATCCTTCCTAGAACGTCTGACTCCATAAGTCCATCACTCTTGCAACTTCACGTTGTCTCGCAGAATCCCTTTCTCACACTTCATTATACTTGAGCCGCCTCTCCTCTCTTTCCATTTCTGTAGCAAGGTCCGCCATCTCTTACCACACCAATTTCTGTTCCTTGCGTCTAGTGGGAAGTTAGCCAACCATAGGAAATGCCTCCATGCTGAGAGTGATGATCAAGATCTTAATGGCTAATGGTAAAGCACACAAAAACGATCCTCTTGGCTCCCTCAAGAACTCAAACTTAGTAATCTTCGGGCAAGAATACATAGAAACCGCGTATTCCAATGTATAACTAGCCAACACTCCACTCCACCAATGATCAACGACACGAGTCCATGTCAGATCAGCATTATGTAGCCTCTGATACTCTTATTGGGTCCAAACACGAGGTCTACAATACCATCTTCTCCTTGATACATATGTTGATAACCATTCATACAACTCTACAAAAGAATGTCTCATAAAGCTCATGATACAGGTACTCTTCTACCCATTTACATGCATCAAAATCAGATCCAGTACTGAACCGCTGTGCAAACTCATCCTCCGTGCTTTTAAGCCAAGTCTCGATGTTGTCCAAGGTCAAGCGCTTTGTCATCACGCACCATTCTCACAACAGCTTCAAAAGAGGTCTCGGCAATGGAACCAAGATGTCACTTTTTCCTACTCCTAAACCTCAAGAGCGTCAGCCTATCACCCAACGTAAGGAGGTTGGCACCTTCATATTCGAAGAGATTGGTGTCTTTTGATGAGTTGGTGCTTGGCGAAAGGGGTTGGTGCTCCAGTAGGTTAGTGCCTACAAAATTCTAATTTGGGGATTGGTGTCTCCAGTATGTCGGTGCCTACAAACATTTGAGAAATATATTAAGAAAGATTTTTTCCGTGGTTTTCCCAAAAGGGTTTCCACGTAAATCTGGTGTCTTCTTGCATTACTTTGTGTTGTTCTTTGATTGCTTTCAATATCTAAATTGTGAATCTAAGATTAAGTGGTTGAAAATAAAAAGAATATATTATACTGATTCATCCACCCCCTCTCAGCATAATCATGTGCTTAACATTTGGTATCAAAGCAGGTTCCTTTAGGAACAACCTAGCCATTGGAATGTAGATCTCAAAGACAAACATGGCTAGTCAATCAGTATCAGAAGGTTTATCCACAAATAAGGCACCTTTGTTTGATGGAACGAATTATGCATTTTGGAATATAAGGATGTGAACTTATCTAATGGCTTTTAGTTTTGATATTTGGCAATCAGTTTTAGACGGTTATACAACCCCACAAACTCCGCCA
This sequence comes from Taxus chinensis, assembly GCA_019776745.2. Classification (NCBI taxonomy): domain Eukaryota; kingdom Viridiplantae; phylum Streptophyta; class Pinopsida; order Cupressales; family Taxaceae; genus Taxus; species Taxus chinensis. Next base: position 340,024,736 of record CM034157.1, on the reverse strand, counting down.
ATAGATAAGCTGAAAAGAAGGCAAGCAAAAATAATGCAAAAGCTATGAACGCAATCTTATGTGGTCTTTCAGAGACTGTGTCTGTTAAAGTCAGGCATTGTGAATCCATGAAATATATTTGGGAGAAGCTTAAGACTATCTATGAGGGTGATAATAAGGTGAGAAAAGTAAAGCTCCAAACACATAAAAGGCAGTTTGAGAGTCTAAAGATGAAGGATGAAGAAAATATTGTGGGATATCTTCTTCATGTTGATGAAATTGTTAATATCATTCAAGGGCTCGGAGAAATAGTAGAAGAGTCTGTGATCGTCCAAAAGGTACTAAGATCCCTACCATTTAGATTTGATGTGAAGGTTTCTGACATTGGCGAGATTAAAGACCTAGATAGGTTGAACATGGACGAACTACATGGAATAATTACGGCATATGAAATGAGGACTAAATATGAAAAAACATCAAAGAAGGAAGAAACATTCAAATCCTCGAAGAAAGAGAAAATCAAAAAACTGAATCAAGTGATAGCTCAAGCAGTGAAGAAGATGAGAAGGAAATTTTGTTCATATGGAAGCTAAAGAAAGGATCCGACAAATACAAAGGTAAGTTACCGTTCAAATGTTTTAATTGTCGAGAAATTGGTCATTTTGCAACTAATTGTCCAAAAAAAGAAAATAGCAATGATGAGGAAAGCAAACCTAAGTTCAAGAAAGGATTCAAGTAAAACAAAGAAATAAAAGATTTGGAAACCAAAAGAAAAGCTTATACTCCAAGAGAGGTAACAACTCATCCGAAGAAAGCGAGGTGACTCTGATAGCAATAATGAGTAAATATTGAAGAACTTATTTGTGCTTTAGGAGAAATAAAGGCACTCAAAAAGAAGAATAAAAAACAAAAGCTACAACTCCAGAAATATGAAGAAGAGAATCAAATTTCCGAGGCAGGGATATTACAAAGTCTTGAAGAGACAGAAAATAATCTGAAAATCTGAAAATCCAAATCGAAGAAGCAAAAAGAATTGAGGAAGATTTAAGAATTCAGCTAAAGATGAAAGAAGAAGATTGTGAGAAGCGTGAGTCTGAGATCCTTGCTTTGAGAAAGGACTTAGAAAAGGCAAACGCCAAATTGACGAACCTAAGATTTGAAAAGAGCACTGAGTTTCTAGATGAGATTCTAGAGAGTCAAAGGTCACATGTCAGTTCTTGGCTATGGAGAAAAACTAGAGAAGGCTTCAATGTCTACTGAGCTCCCAAAGAAGACAAGTGCAAAAAAGGCCAAGAGCCATGCAAAAATTCTGAAGGGACCCACAAAGAATGAAAGCAAAAAGAAAGAGGACATCACAAAGACCAACACACTGTCCACAAAGAAGGCAATGGAGAGAATAATTCCAAGAGATCATTTTTCCAAGACATATGAATATGACCAGGTTTGGAAGTTCCTTCCATGGTTATTGTTTTTATTGCAATCTCTTTGGTCATAAGAAGATAGATTGTAGAAAGTGAATGAAAGATAATGAAGCTAGGAGAAAAATCAAAGGTGCCCATGGAGTTTCGAATAGAAACTACAATTCATTTGCTCCCTTATCATGCTATAATGAGGATGTTATTGTCCGTTATAATTGCAACAATTATGAACATATAACACATTTTTGTAGAAATGTGTTTGAATCCTCTAGACAAGATCAAAAGACAAGATCTTCAGATTTAAAGAAAAAGGAACCTACAAAGATCTGGAAAAAGAATAACGAGGAAGTTGGGCAAGATAAAGAAAAGTCCATACTTGTACAAATGACATTTCATGCAAGATATGAAGGGCAACAATGGTACATTAATAGTGGATGCTCAAAACATATGACTAGTGATAAAATTAAGTTTATCTCATTGAAGAAAGTAAGTGAAGTTACTAAGAAGTTTGGTGATAATGCCACGGAAAAGATAGCAGGAAAAGGTACACTTAGCCTAGACAATGGAAAAACAAAAACAGAAAATGTTTTATATGTTGAAGGATTAAAGCATAATCTTTTAAGTGTAAGCCAAATGTGTGATCAAGGACACACACTTAAGTTTTATGCCGAAGGATGTGAAATCAGAAAAAGCAGACACGAGAATTAGTTGCAGACGCCCACATAACCACAAACAATCTATAAGTGCTTAGAGATGTGAAATGAGAGAAATTTTGGTCGAGTCAAATTGAAGAAAGTTGGCTATGGCATAGAAGGATGGGTCATATAAACTTTGATAACCTTGTAAAAATCAGCAACAAGCAAGTTGTGAGAGACATGCCGAAGATAACAAAACCTTCAAGCACTCTTTGCAAGCAATGCCAACATGGAAAGCAAACAAGAGCAAGATTCAGAACGAAAGAACATTCAACCACCAAGCCACTAGAGTTGGTTCATACGGATCTTTGCGGACCCACCAGAACACAAAGCATACAAGGTGAGAGTTATTTCATGTTACTCATTGATGACTATACCAGAACGACGGGGGTTGCATTTTTAAAAGAAAAATCTGAAGCATTTGGGAAGTTAAACGTTTAAAGCCTTAGTTGAAAATGAAACTGGGTTGAAGATCAAATGCTTAAGATCAGATCGAGGAGGTGAGTTCACTTCAAATGAATTCATTGAATTTTGTGAAGAACATGGAATAAAAAGACACTACTCAGCTGCAAGAACTCCACAACAAAATGGAGTGGTAGAAAGGAAAAATCAAACTGTCCAAGAAATGGCTAGAACAATGTTAAATGAGTCCAAGCTATCAGACAAGTTCTGGAGAGAAGCGGTTAGTACAACAATCTATATCTTGAATAGAGGACAAATAAGAGTAAATCATGATAAAACTCCGTACGAGTTATGGAAGGGAAGACCAACCTCTGTCAAGTATTTCAAGGTGTTTGGGAGTAGATGTTTCATTAAGAGAAATGAAGAAGACTTGGGAAAAACTTGATTCAAGAGCTGATGAAGGAATCTTTCTTGGTTATTCCACCAAAAGCAAAGCCTATAAATGTTATAACAAAAGGTTACAAACAATTCTAGAAAGTGCCAGTGTTAGAGTGAATGAAATCATGAACCAAAAGGCAAAAGAACCTTCAGAAGAACCTTAAACAATACCTGATCTCATTGAAGAAAAGGAAGAGGAAGAAGAAAAGCTAGATGAAACAAAGCGGGAAGACACGTGGGCACCACCACGATTTGCTCAAAAGAATCATTCTGAGAGTTAAATTATTCGCAACATTGATGTTGGGGTACAAACTAGGAGAAGAATTATGAGTACACCTGAGCAAGTAAATTTCTCTTTGTTATCTAAGACAGAGCCTAAGAATTTTTCAGAAGCCAGTCATGACAAGCATTGGATAAAGGCAATGGAAGAAGAGTTGGATCAGATTGAGAAGAATGAAACATGGGAACTTGTACCTAGACCCAAGGATCATAATGTAATCGACACCAAGTGGGTATTCAGGAATAAATTGAATGAAGATGGCCAAGTGACACGGAACAAAGCAAGGTTAGTTTGCAAAGGGTATGCTCAAGTGGAAGGTATTGACTTTGAAGAAACTTTTGCTCCTGTTGCAAGACTAGAAGCCATCAGAATGTTTCTTGCATATGTTGTTTTTAAAGATTTCAAAGTTTATCAAATGGATGTAAAATATGCTTTTCTAAATGGCAAGTTAGAAGAGAAGTATATATTGAACAGCCCGAAGGGTTCTTCCTATTAGAAAAACAAAGACCATGTGTGCAAATTGAAGAAGGCATTGTATGGTTTAAAGCAAGCCCCCAGAGCATGGTATTCAAGGCTTGACAAATATCTACAAGAACAAGGATTTAAAAGAGGATTTGCTGATAACAACCTCTACATCAAGACTGAAGGTGAAAATCAATTGATTGTTGTAGTATATGTGGATGACATCATTTTTGGAGGAGATAATGAGCAAATATCCAAAAAGTTTTCCGAAGATATGCAAAAGGAGTTTGAAATGTCTATGTTGGGTGAGTTGTCATTTTTCCTTGGTTTGCAAATATCTCAGTCTAGCAAAGGAATATTTATTTCCCAAACCAAGTATGTAAAAGAGATGTTGAAGAAATTCGGAATGGAGGATTGTGCACCTGTTAGCACACCCATGGTTACAGGGAATAAGTTGAGTAAAGATGACGAATCTCCTAATGCAGATCAAACACTCTACAGATCAATGATTAACAGCTTACTATATGTAACAACATCTAGGCTAGACATTATGCAAGCAGTAGGCATGGTAGCACATTTTCAAGCAACACCAAAGGAAACTCACGTGCAAGCAGTAAAAAGAATCTTCAGATATTTAAAAGGGACTTTGGATTATGGCTTATGGTATCCAAGAGGTAAATATTTCACGTTGGTAGCATACACAAACTCAGATTGGGCAGGATGCATTGATGATAGAAAAAGTACAAGTGGAGGAGCATTCTTCCTTGGAAATCGCTTAGTATCTTGGTTGAGAAAAAAGCAAAACTCTGTTTCACAATCTACAACAAAAGCAAAATATATAGCAGCAGTGCTATGTTGCACACAAATTCTTTGGATGAAGCAGACCCTGAAGGATATCAAGGTAGAATATGATCATCCAATTTCTATATTCTGTGACAATACTAGTGTAATAAGCATCTCAAAGAATCATGTTATGCATTCAAGAAAAAAACATATTCCAATCAGATATCACTTCTTAAGAGAGCAAGTTGCAGAACAACAGGTCAAATTGGAATACATCGCCACAACTGAATGGATAGCAGACATTTTCACTAAGCCTCTTCCAAAGGAAACATTTGAGCATTTACAACATAAATTGGGAGTAATATCCTTTGCTTCCTCTCATTGAAAAAATAAGTGAAGCATTGGTTAAGGGGGAGCTAACATTGCATTATTCAAGCTCCTTGAGTATCCCTTTGCCATTGATGTCAAATAAGGAGAATTGCTGATAGGGGAGTTATTGAAAGGAGGAGTTGCAAAAAAAGAAGATTCTTTTAAAAAGGTGCATTACAACAAAGAGGGAATAAATTCTTTGCAAGGTTGCCATCAATGACAAAAAGGGGGAGATTGTTGGAAATATTGTCATTGATGTCAAACGAGTGGCTGGACTTAAGAACAAAAGTTTGTCAAAAAGTATCAGAAATGTCAGAAAGTAACGGAAATAACAGCAATGTTTAGAGCCACGATAAGAGAAGTTTAAGTATATGAAAATAATCCTTTTTGCATAAGAAAGTCAGCGATATGATCGAGATGTGAACAACGCAATCAATAGAAGGAAGATATCAGTGTTTATTGAAGGATACAATTAGCAATATGTTACAGAAAATGATCAGCATTCACGAAGGACAAATCAATTATTTATAATCAGCATTAGGCATCGTTCTATTGAAGGTAAATAAGCGTATGAACGGAAGAGAAACAATCAACAATCAGCAAAAAAAATAGCAGTCATGATCAAAAATGGCACAACTCCCAAAGGCTTGCAATTTCCTTTGGAGCCACAATTTGCACTTGGAAGGCCCACAATCTTGCATGGAGGGTGGCACTAGCATTTGAGGAGGCAACATTAATTGTTTGTATAGTTATTTAATTAATGGGAAGCATTTAATATAGTTATGGCCGACATATGTATTTGCATTGTTAAAATAAAATATGGTTAATTAAATTAAATGAAAGGGTGTGTCGGTTGGAAGAAAAGACGTCTTTTCGAAAAGGTGTGAATGGCTATATAAGGAAGATCGTTTGAGATTTATTTCAAAGCATTCAAGTTGAATATCTTAGGGCAAAGAGAAGAAGAGAGAAGAAACATAAGAGCAGATTGGAAGAAAAGATGAGTTTCCTTTTCGAAAGAGGTAAGGAAATTTCAGAATGGCTATATAAGGAAGATCATTTGAGATTTATTTTGAAACATTCAAGTTGAATATCTTAAGGGAAAGAGAAGAAGAGAGAAGAAGCATAAGAGCAAATTTTTAGAGCAGCAGATCTAAAATTGAAAAGAAGAGTTTCCATCATTCGTTGAGACAACAACAGTTCAAAGGTGGTAAGGAAGTTTCGTAAGGAGGTTGGTGCCTTCATATTCGAAGAGATTGGCGTCTCTTGTTGATTTGGTGCTTGGCAAAAGGGGTTGGTGCTCTAGTAGGTTGGTGCCTACAAAATTGTAATTTGGGGATTGGTGTCTCCAGTAGGTTGGTGCCTACAAACATTTGAGAAATATATTAAGAAAGATTTTCTCCGTGGCTTTTCCCGAAAGGGTTTCCACGTAAATCTAGTGTCTTCTTACATTACTTTGTGTTGTGTTCTTTGATTGCTTTGAATATCTAAATTGTGAATCTAAGATTAAGTGGTTGAAAATAAAAAGAATATATTATATTGATTCACCCCCCTCAGTATAATCTTGCATAATTCAGTACACTACATAGTAATACAAAATCATTGTTCACTACAACTACATAGCAAATGATTAAAATGGATGTGACTGCAAGACATGTTAGCATCCCTGTTGACAGAGACTAATACATAGCTCAAGAACTATAAGGGAATGGGGATGAGGAAGACGACCCTATTTGTGGAGTAGCTGAAGTAAATGGTACATGTCTTGCTACATGCAATGCTTTACTAATTCTGTGGATGTGCTAATCAACCCGAACCCCAAAGAACCTGTTATACCAACCTTGAGCCACTTCACCTCAACTCAAAAATGATTTTACTTCGTTTACTTCTTCAAATGGCAATACTAGTATGATAAGTATTATTACAACATGTAGAAGTATAGTAAGTAGATTCTGACAAGTTGTGATCACCACCATGGTATGTGTAATGTCCCCAAATGAACATATTTGACCCAAGTTGGATTTTGGGCAAATCCAAACCCCAGAAGCAATATAATAAATTATTTATCAAATCAAACACTACAGATCTGAATTTTATATGAGAAGTGCGACTAGGGTGGAGTGAAATACCACCACAAATCAGCCCCTAAATCTATATCATTCCACGCAAATCTGATACCACTAATTTATAAAGCCCAAATATGTATAAAAATACAGATTTCTGATATAAACAATGCTGCAATAAATTATTTAAAACCCATGTCCGCAGCATAACTTCAAAAATTCATATCTTTTGCTAGAGAAGTCCAAATGAGCTGAAACTTTGGATCTTGGGCCACAAAAATATGAAGAATAATATTCTAAAATTAGTTTTTGCACAACAAACACAAAACCCTAATTTTTCCCTGAAAAGTAGGTCGTCCAGCACATTTAGGGCATCAAATCAGCTCCAAAAATTATGAAATTAATTTATTTTGATTCCCAAAATTCAGTACAATAAGCAACAATAAATTTTAGACCTGGAAAGTCTCAAATACACTGCAATCCAGCCAAAAAATGGATCGCTCCAGCTGGTACAATGAACATACAACTGCTGCAATTTTATTCTTCAACAACACTGCTGAAAATAGTAGAAATCTGTGAAAGCCCAATAGAATTTCCTGAATGGAAATTCCTCTCAAACTCTTGGGAGTTTTCGTCCACAAGAGGGAAATACTAAAGGTTTTCGTCCTTAGATATTTCTATGCAAAAGCTACAAGCTTAAGAAACAAATCAGAAATTATCAAGTGAATATCGAATGCCTCTCAAGCAAGTCTACTCCTTTTAAAGGAAGAAGAGACCCAAAGGAACCTCCAAAATATCCAATCAACTTGCATGATTCTTTCAATGCATTTTCCACCCTCCATTTCTTTTAGGGAGAATACAAAAGGCATTTAATAATTATTTTCTTCTCCCAAGTCTGGCCGCTTTTTCCCTAGAGGGAATACAAAATAGAAATGTTTTATCCTTTCTAAGTTCCCATTATTCCCCCAAGGCAAGTCGCCATTTTCCCTAGAAAATACAAATTAAATAAATGTTTTTCTTTTTATGCACTTTTCTAGGTTCTATTTTAATGTTAAGTTTATTAATTTATTATATGTGCTATTATATTTTAATTTTTTTGCACAATATAATAAAATTAATAAAACTTAAGCCACCCTTATATTTTTCCTTTGGCCGTCGGGTTGACAAAATAGGCTAAAGGTCTTCGATTGGGAAGGGGATATTACATTATGTAAGAACATCGAGATAGATCGTATTCACAACACACCATACTTCAAGATATTTTCTTCAAAAGGTACTTCTTTATTAGGTCATTCTTCAAGAGGTTGTTTCTGAGGAATTTAATCTTCGTCAAGTCATTATTCATTAGGTCGTTCTTCGCCTTCCATTATCATTTACAAGTTTGTCTTTAAATCTCAAGTTCACCCTCACAATAGTTGGCTTTTTGTACTTTATGTTGGTTGAGCTCCTAAACTTATGTGTGAGCTTATCATCAATATTTGCTTCACAAACCTAGTATCTTGTGTATTCTAGAGGGTAAGTCAAATATGACATGGAAGGTTCAGAAGAACTCAACATAACCAAATTCTTTCGATCATCTCGAACCACCTTCTCTCACTTTATCTCCATCATTTGTGCACAATTGCAACAAGCTAAAAGATCTCATAATCTTCCACCTACCAACGGAAGTGGCCGCTACGTAAATTTGTTTCATCTTTGAAGCATTGTCACAATTCCAACACTCTACCTTTCAACTCCATTATACCTCCATAGGGGTCTTCTTCTTTGGAGTTTGAGACTAAAGAGTCAAACAACATTGGCTCCTTTTGAAGTCAATGGCATCCCTCATACCTTTTTTTCTCTAGGAGAGAAGATTCTTCTTCCAATTATAATCTACGTTTGTTACTATCAACCGGTCATTAGCCAACAATGTTCCATAACCTTCTTCTATAGTGAGATGATCACAAATTTCAATACAAATGGTTTGGTTTCACTTCACACTTTTGTTAGCATACGTGGCATAGTTCATATTTTAGGAGTGTTTGTTTTGTTTTTATCCCTTTATTTTCTCTTCCTTGGTGTATTCCATTATTGTCTCTCCTTCATCCAAATCTTTCTCCTTCAGTTTAGGGGAATGTAGTTGATTATTTCTCCTATATAATGTACACACTTCTTCATAATAAAATAAGTGTGTCTCACTTATTTTATTATGAATATTCACACAAGAACACCAAATTTCCACGCAGCTGCTTTAAGTCTTCACGTTTGCTTTCATCCACACTCACGTCTCCATGTTGGTCTCCACATAGATGACTGTCCAGTCTCCACACAGGTTGAAAGACTTTCCACACAAAGAATTTTAATACAAGCCACTCCAATTCCTCCACGCAGGTGTCAAAGCAGGTGACAAAACAAGACAAAAAAATGCAAGCTGTTGTTTCTCCACCACGCTTCCACTGCACTCAGATCGAGGGGGGGAATTCACATCAAATAAGTTCTTGGCCTTCCTAAACCAACAAGGCATTTCGCCATAGCTGAAAGCCGGAATATCAACTCGCCAGTCAGAAAACACCGTGAAGAAGCTCCTGAGAGCTCCGGGTTCTACTTTGCTTTGCTGAACGAGCTTCGGAATACCGGTAATCTAGCATTCGACAAGCTAGTTCGAGAAGGACTTCTTGAATACTTTCTTTTCGACGTCAGTTGCCAAGCAAAGTGAGTACGGGAAGAATTAGAAGCCGGGTACGACACCGACTGTGACGATGAAGAAGAACGCCCTACAAAGCGTCGCCGTCTCACAGCACGTGAATATCGTGAGCATCTACGAGCCAAGTAATTCTCATCAGTGAGTCAAAGTTGTAATAACTCTTGAAATAAATAAATAAATTTTTTTATTATTACGATGTCTGCTCCAAAGTTACTTCTGTCGATGCTCAGTTGCTCAAAGGGTCCAATTTTGCGGCCTGGAAGACAAAAATGAAGACAATCCTTCAGTTTGAAGGATTATGGGGAATTGTCACAGGGTCTGTGCCCGCTCCCACAGCCCCCGATGAACTAATAAAATATGAAATGGCTAGTGCTAAAGCCTTGATGCTGATAATGCTCAGTATCAGTGACGATGTGCAACCGCATGTTCAGAATGCGAAGAAACCAAGGAGGCCTGGGACAAGTTGGCAACCATTTATGAAGCCAAAAATCAGACGAAGATACTTCATCTTCAGTCAAAGCTGCACACCCTCTCTATGGGGTCAGATGAGAAAGTGGAGGAATTCTTACGTCGCGTGGCTGAGCTGAGATCGGAGTTATTAGCACTCAGTGAAATGGTGGACGATAAACTTCTCGTCGCAATCACCTTGAGAGCACTCCCTTCTCAATTCCGAGTGTTCGTTACGACACTGAATGTGTCTAAACAAACAGTGACATTCGAAGAGCTTGTGAATTTGCTGCAGTAGGAAGAGGCCATCACTTCATCCCATGAGGAGTCTCAGGATAAAGCCTTGTTCTCAAAGCCTTACCATGGCCAGAAGAATTTGAAGGGTCCCCCAGAGAAGCCAAATCAAGCGCAACCAAAACAACAATAGAAAGATCAAAAGTCAAAGAGATGGTGTCACATTTGCAGAACCAATACTCATGACACTGATCACTGCTAGCATAATAGCTTGAAACAGGGGTCTTCAAGCCATACAAGCACATCCGGGCGCGAAGATTTTCAAAATTCCAAACGACGTCCCCGCTGGAGAAAGCAGAAGGGACATCTCGCAGCCCAAGAAGATGATGAATCTGATGAGGAGACATCAGAAGGAGCCCATTGTGGTAAGAACCTTGTACTCGTCTCTCAAACTTCTCAGCCCACGAAGAAAGTCTGGTTGATAGACTCCAGTGTAAGAAAGCATATATCAGGTGACAAAAAGCTGTTTGATTCACTACACAAGGAACCAACTGGAGATCGAGTTCGGATAGCGGATGACAAAGAGTACATTGCAGAAGGAATAGGGAATGTCACCATTCCTCTGGGACCATGAAAATGTACACTTACAAAGGTACTATATGTTCCTGGCTTGACTAGCAACCTCTTGTCAGTTACTCAGCTCTTGAATCATCACCTTAAGGTAGAATTTCTTGTTCAAAATGGCATTAAATCATGCTTAATCTCCCGACAAGGTACGGTTCTTGCTAAAGCTTTTGTAAAAGATAAGTTATTTGCTTTAGATATTGTTTCATCTTCTGCAGTAGCTTTATCTGCTTCAACAATAGAATCAACTGCCCTATGGCATTTTAGATATGGACACTTGTCGGTCAGTTCATTGCACCAGATGAGTTCAAAAGCAATGGTCCATGGACTACCCAAATTGTCCAGTTCCTTGCCTATTTTCCCTGGCTGTCTTGCAGGAAAACAACACAGAGATCCGTTTCAAGCGAGCACCTTCCATGCCAAGAAGTGTCTGGAGGTAGTTCATACCGATCTGAATGGCCCATTGCCTGCTTCATTTTCAGGATACAAGTACTTCCAACTGTTCGTGGATGACCACTCTCGCAAGATGTGGGTATATTTCCTAAAGAAGAAAAGTGAGGCTCTTCAACATTTCTAGAACTTCTATCATCGTGTTGTCAAAGAGTCCAGACAACCACTTCTTCTACTTCACTCAGATCGAGGGGGGGAATTCACATCAAAGAAGTTCTTGGCCTTCCTGAACCAACAAGGCATTAAGCAGCACCTGACTGCTCCCTACACACCCCAGCAAAATGGCATTGTTGAGCGTCGCAATCACACAGTGATGGAGATGGCTCGCTGCATGCTATCAACTGCAAAGCTAGAAGAACGCTATTGGGCTGAAGCAGTACAAACAGCTGTATATCTTCTCAACAGGGCACCGACAAAGATTCTACAGAACAAAATGCCAGAAGAGGTATGGAGTGGTAGAAAGCCATCAATTTCTCATTTGTGAGTATTTGGTTGCACAACATACATGCATGTCCCAGCTCAGAAGAGAAAGAAGGTAGAGCCAAAAACACTCCCGTGTATCCTTCTTGGCTACAGTACTACCTCAAAGGCATATCGTCTCATGGATCCTGAGACAAAGAAAATATACGAGAGTCGGGACGTGGTTTGTGACGAGTCATCCTTTGACTCAATAGTATCAACAGAAGATCCACTTCCAACCACATCTCACCGATTAGTCTCTGAATCAGATGATGAGCCAGAGGAGACTACTCAGAGAAAATAAATGCTGCCAGGAGAACTATTTGTTGACCTTGGAGAACTGGAGAATGTGACTCCACATCAATCCACATGGCAATGACACAGTTCTTCTCAAAAGCAGCCAAGTTCTCATCCGAAGTGGGTACAAAGCACTATCAAGGACTCACATTTGCAACAACTCCCAGATACATCATCCGGAGTCAAAACAAGGAGCCAAACAAGAAATGAGGTAAACTTTGCACTCATGAGTTCACTGATGAATAGCTCCGAGCCAGATAATGTTCGTGAAGCACTCAGTCAACCTCAGTGGAAGGAAGCCATGGATACAGAATATGACTCACTCATGAAAAATCAGACATGGGAACTTGTCGATCTGCCTACAGGAAAGAAACCCATAGGCTGCAAATGGGTTTTCAAGACAAAATATAAGGCAGATGGATCCATCGACAAACATAAAGCATGACTTGTAGCAAAAGGATATGCTCAGAAAGAGGGCATCGACTATGAAGAAACCTTTGCACCCACTGCGAAGATGAAGACCATCAGAGTAGTTTGCGCACTTGCAGCACAGAAAGGATGGAGACTTCAGCAGATGGACGTCAAGAGTGCTTTCCTAAATGGTGATCTGAAAGAAGAAGTATACATGACCCAACCTGAAGGATTTGTTGATGAAGAGCAGCCTAAGAAGGTATGTCGTCTCATCAAATCACTTTACGGACTGAAACAAGCTCCCAGGGCATGGTATATCAAGATCAACGATCACCTTTTGCAGCATGGGTTCACTCGTAGCCCCTCAGATTCAAATTTGTATATAAAGAAGGTAGGAAAAGAAATTGTCATTCTTGTTGTATATGTAGATGATCTTGTGATCACTGGCAGTTCAGAAGATCAGGGTGATATTGTAAAGAATGATCTCAAAAGAACCTTCGACATGACAGATTTGGGGCTACTACATTACTGTCTTGGCTTGGAGATATGGCAAAAGGAGCATCACATTTTTGTCTCCCAGACAAAGTACGCCAAGACACTCCTGGAAAAGTATAGAATGTCTGACTGTAAACCTATATCCACTCCCATGGAAAAAGGCTTGCAACTTTCAAGATTCCAGGACTCACCTCAAGTAGATGCTACTCTCTACAGGCAATTTGTTGGAGGGCTCATCTATTTGACATATACCAGACCAGATCTCTGCTATGCTGTCAGCTATCTTTCCAGGTTCATGCAGGAGCCAAAGAAATGTCACTGGAATGCAGCAAAGCATGTTTTGAGATATGTCCGAGGAACAACTGATTATGGTCTGGAATATAAGAAGAATGATCAATTCTTCTTACAGGGATACGTCGACTCGGACCACGCCGGATCTGTTGATGACAGGAAGTCAACTACAGGATACATATTTCATCTCGGATCTGGACCTATCTCGTGGATAAGCAAGAAGCAGAATGTTGTTTCTATCTCATCCACAGAGGCAGAATATCACGCCGCATGAGGAGCTGTGTGCGAAGTGATATGGTTACGTCACATTTTGGATGACCTGGGAATTCCTGAAAAATAGTCACCTATTCTCTATTGCAACAGTCAGGGTCTGTTGAAGCTCGTGCAGAATCCAGTCTTTCATGAACGAACAAAGCATATTGAAATTGACTGTCCATTTCATTCGAGAGCACATCTTGAACCATCAAATTCAGCTCCAGTACTATCCTACAGAAGCACAAGTTGCCGACATTCTCACTAAATCTCTTGGAAAAGTGAAATTTGAACTTTTCAGGGGTCACATTTGCAAGAATAATGTAATAAGGGGGGGAATGTTAGCATACGTTGCATAGTTCATATTTTAGGAGTGTTTGTTATATTTATCCCTTTATTTTCTCTTCCTTTGTGTATTCCATTATTCTCTCTCCTTCATCGAAATCTTCCTCCTTTAGTTTAGGACCATTTGCTCTCAATCATGGGTGTTCTCAGGTACTAATGTCATAGCACAAAATGCTTTCCCTAGGTCAAGAATATTCTACAAGTAGTTTATTACCTTCAGCAATAGTTGTTTACAAGACTTGTGTTGTAATCTCCTTACCCGACGCAAGTAACCAAGTCAATGTACTCGTACATTCACATGATTGTCTTTGTTCTTCAGCCATTATTTTCTCAACCTCTGGTCTTAATTCAACCAATCTTTCCTTCTCCATCCTTTGGTCAAGATATTGTGCTTTCTTTGTTGAGACAACATTATTGCCATAATTTCATCACTTACCACATCAATTATGTTAATATTTTCTTTTGAAGATTGCTTCAAGTGATTAATGTCATTACGATTCCCTCTCCCACACCATCAACGATGAAGCCTTACATTCTAATTCATGGGGAAATCTCAAACAAAATGTCCCTATTGATTGCACTTTTAGCACCACACGATCGATCGACCTTCAGGGTCATACTGAATATGTGCGTTGCCACTATTGTTGTTCTAACACCCATTGTTATACCTTTGGTTATGGAGCATTCTTCGTCCATCTTTCTCAACCTTTACTCTTGCTTCAACCAGATTTTTCCTTCTCCGGCCTCGGGTCAAAGTATTGTGCTTTATTTGCTTGAGACCACATAATGTCCATGACTTCATCTTCTACCATGTCAATCATGTTGACGTCTTCTGCTAGAAATTGCTTCAGGTGATTAGCATCATTATGGTTCTCTTTCCTACACCAATGCAAGAGCGTCCACATTCACTTGCAATCCAATGTCAACCAAAAACATTTAGAGTTAGTCACATAAGACTTGCACAATCCCACAGCACCGTGCAAAACATGGCAAGCAAAACTTTATGCCGCAATATGCCGCGGAGGCTTATCTTTACCGCACAGAACTAGGAAGTCCTGTCAATGTCACAGAGCCCTATTGATGTCACACAAAGCTACAAAGTGATGCAAAACGTCTAATGATGTCACACAAAACTCTAGAGCCTAATCCCAAGCCATGAAATGCTACTTCGTGTCGCACAATGCCGCAAGCCCATACCTAACCATGTGCAATGCCATATTCAAAGATTTACACCACAAACACTTGCACAACTACACAAGCTTGACGCTATAACATTCTTGCATACAAAAGTCGTGAAGAGCTTGCACGATGCCGCGAAGCCTTCCATGTTGTCGCATGGCCTACAAGCCCACTTGCTTATGCTGCCATGATGAAATCTTGCACCTACCAAAATCTCTTAACATCAATACAATTAATGACGAAGCACAAGTGGGCCTTGATCTGTTTTATTTGCCCAAGGACAAACCAATCAACTTGCTAAAGCTTGATTCAATTAAATTCTTCATCCCATCAAAATCCCACAAATTTCCATAAATAATTAACATATAATTAATTGATGTTAATTATAGCTAATTAGTCGATATTACCACCTAACTGAATCATACTAATCACCCCATCCACATCATCTGCCACATCAATCCTCCACCATCTCCCACCATCAAATAAATAATTTGGTCAATTCTGAAAACCCTATAAATACACCCGCAACCCCCAAGATTAAGCACAATCTCGTGAGCATAGAATTACCATGCCCATTATTTCCTAGAGATCTTCATTTCAAGCTCTTAAGCCTGAAAATCCCCCATCACACCTTGTACTAACACATTGTTGAATCCATCGCGCGTGGAGCATCTTACTTTGGGAGTATCTACATACCGAAAAATCAATGGGCAAATCCGCTTCATAGCCTAATTGAGGGTCACTCATGAGATAAGCATTAGACTTCATTAACATGTTTGACATTTGATTTCGATCTGATTTTGATGATTTCATTGTATACAATTTCCATAATCATAAAAATCAAAGTGTTAGTTACTCAATATCATATAGTTATGATTTCATGATATTGAGAAAGAATAATTTTTTACTTACTGATTAGGGTAGATTCATAAGAGAGAACACAAATCTGCAATGTAAAGGAGACTCATCTTTAAATATTGTCTACAAGAGCAAATAGCAGAGTTCTCAAGACTTCACTCATTTTGCCACAAACTACCCAAGTCTTCCAACTCTACAGTTCACCAATACAATAGACATATATCTATATACATATATATATATATATATATATATCAAATTGAAAGATATTCACGAGGGGGGCTTAAGATGGTACAACAATATTCAATAATAGTATATTAACATTTTCCATCTCTATCGGCAATGAGGAACTTAGCTCAGAGTTTAATATCCAAAAACATTATGGAAGGCTTGCTTGTTAGTTGCGTGTAAGTCAATAGAACAACGAGCAAACTAGCATACATACTCAACATAATTCGGTGGCTTGAACAATAGTGTACATTTCTCATTATATTTCATCACCTTTTAAAGAAATGCAGATCGTATGCCATAGAGGGAAGGGGTTATAGTTTGAGGTATATGAAAGAATCAATCTTTCATATCAAGATTGATGAATCATTTTGATGCAAAATGATCTAAAAGATTATACATAACTATACTCGAGGCACATAAGGCACACCCTGCCAATTTAAAGGATTTGTTCACACTAGCTCTACCCATATCTATGTTATTTCAATCAATCCCTTCAAGTTTCTATTTTCAACAGTGGTAAAACATGGGTATCATCATGCAAGAAAAGTCCCAACAAGATGAAGGCTAAGTGGAATCTTCTACCAAACTCAAAATCCATTTCAAGAATAACAACACTTCCACAACTGCAGATCAGACAAGAACCTATTGTAAATTGAGTATTGACCCTGTCATAATAAGCAAACAACAGTACTGAGTAATTTCCTAAAGAAAGACTTGAATGAACGCATACAGTCTAAGATTTCTAAGACATGTCCATTTAATGCAAGGCAATATAGTTCCAATACAATTCTCAACATTGGATATCTTAGATCTATCTAGACCAGCTATCAACAACATTATATATCCCCGAGTGTAGCAGAGGGAAACGCATGTGTTAGAATTTACCAACCCTCGAATATCCTATACTCGAAATTCAAATCAGTCAATACAACCAAGATATAAGGCATCTCAACATGAACAATTAACCTCCTACTTAATCTCAAGCTACTTCTACAAATGAGGCTGGGATTAGGTTATAAGTACCTAATTAATCATAGTTGACAAAGCCTTCACTTCACATTCTCAACTAATTCTCGTGTATGTGTGGGTAAGTTACCTACTTGCGAACTACACAACTAGAACAAGATCAGTTAATACAACTCAACAAGTATAACTAAATCACTTCATAATCCCTTCTACAAATATGGGATCTATTGTCTCTATTACACTTACTATTTTACTTGGAATCTTAAAGACAAAGGTATTGCTCCATGATAGTGGATTTGAACATGAATTCTAACCCACTCATTTCTTTAATTACATCATTCTTTCAATCTGTGACTAATTAGGTGCTCTAGAATAGAGTGAGGGCATCCATAGTTACAAGTGTCTAAATGGATGCATATGTAAAACAAGAAACATACGCCATTTATATGGGGGGAAATAAGTGGGTTAAGTGATGTCTTAGGTTTCACACCAGCATATTTCATATCATATTCTTTTATCAGGTACCTTCTTGAGTATTACTTATATACTATAGGGATCAGAGTTTATAATCAAAAACTGCATCGAATATAAGATATTATAGTCAAGTAATTAAGTATTCCTTTCAAGCTACCTACTCTGCTGGAGATAGTCCAGCTAAGCAGCCATCACCGGGAGTTCATGGAAGGCCAAACATGGGTAGTTATTATTTCAGTCGACAGTCCCATAGGTAATAAATCATAATACTAAATACCCTGAAATCCAGTAAAGTAACTCAAGATTTTTTACTGTTTGAAGACGCAACAAATCAGAGAATGAAATTCAACATTTACAGACCAACCAAGGAATTTTTCCAACTTTTGCAAGGATAGAGAGTAGAGCCCTCAAGAGACAGTAAAGAGAAATCTAACCTTCTTTCACCTAACGACACTTTTAGTTTCATTAATAGATACAAAATTTAATCTTTTCCCCTTTCTTAAGACAGTAATACTGATCATAACATCTAGCATAATGGAAATAATTTCTACTTTCTCAATTCACCAAATTTACTGCGAAGAAGAAGCTCAGTTTACAAATAGTGCAAGGTTCTTTAAAATATAATAGGAATACAAAACAATGTTTTTCCATTCAACATTCCAGATATTTATCCAGGCAGAAATCTTATTTAAATGATGCAGACCAACAAAGCAAAATGTCAAATAAATAAAAAATGTCGCAACTTTCCATTTTCTTCTAATTTCCTGCAAACGTCTGCTAAATGACATGAGTCGGCTCAAATGTAAGCCAACATGAATGCCTTTTCAATATGATAAAAACCACATATATATACAAGCATCATATTTATGACAGAAGTGTCACGAGATTCCAATGATTCGGAGTTAGAAAAACACAACTTTCCCACTCATACCATTTCAAAATAATGCCATAATGGCAGGCCAATATTCACAACCACC
Organism: Taxus chinensis; assembly: GCA_019776745.2. Taxonomy (NCBI): domain Eukaryota; kingdom Viridiplantae; phylum Streptophyta; class Pinopsida; order Cupressales; family Taxaceae; genus Taxus; species Taxus chinensis. Next base: position 340,006,177 of record CM034157.1, on the reverse strand, counting down.
ATTCAGAGAGGGAGAGGGAGTCGAGGTATACCTATATGCACTGTAAATATATTTTCTAATGAAAGAACCGTCCATATCAACGACTACAACCCATGCCTGGTCGTGCCCTAATATGACCAACAGCAACCACAGTGTGTATCAATACAACCAACACGCCCTTCAATCACAGTCTTGTTTAAGAGCGTCTATAACTTCAACACCGTTCGTGGATGTTCTAGGGGCTTTAATATTTATGTCTTTCCTGCTAGCTCAAACATCCACTTCTCAACCCATGTTAGGGCAAGGCATGCAAACTCCGTCTTCATGCAATCAACTATAAAATCTGAAACCGTCAATGCTCTAAGTGTCTTTCGGCTTACTATAAAAGGTGACTAAAAATTTACACATCAAACTAAAATTTCAAATGTGACAAACTAAAATTTCAAATTAAAATTCTGGTGGTGAAAATGGCTCCCAAGCGCATACGAAAAATTTGTGCTGAAAAGTCTACGACAAGGTATGGAATATGAATCCTCCCGGATGTTGTTATTTCTGATGAATGTTTAGACCTTATGGTCAAGTGGTATCATAATAATTGCCTTATTGCATATTTTTGTGGCCGCATTCCCTCAGAAGCCTACCTTCAGAACTGGATAAAGAACCATTAGGAGTCCAACGATATCCTGGTTTTAGGTATCTGTAACCTCACCATAGGGTTTTATCTCTTTCCTTTCATGAGCCTTCTCAGCTCCAAGCCCTCCTCCTTAAAGCGACTTGTTGGTATTTAGGGAATACCATGTTAGTGCTTTCTCAGTGGACTCTTGATTTTAGCCCCACCAGCCAAGTTTCATTGAAAATTCCAGTTTGGATTGAACTTCCTGGTCTTCTTGTTCATCTCTGGTCTTTCCTTCCAGAGATAGTCAAACCCATTGGCAGGGTGATTTGCCATGAACAAGAGCATTTTTTATGTTCGTCCTAACAAGCATGTGTGTGTCGAAGTTGACCTTGCAAAAGATTTGCAGGACCACCTGGATATTCAAGTTGGGTCCCTGCGTATCTCTCAAAAGGTGGTATATTTCAACCTCCCCAACACATGTTTTCGATGTCAAGCCCTGGACCATCGCATTCGCGATTGTCCTCTACTAGCTCATTCGTTCTAAGCCAGTGGTGATGCAACCCATGGTTTCCAAGCCCAAACATTACCCTCTATGAATGATGGTTGGACTATGGTGGGGAATAAGAAGGGCTCTGGTATGAAACCCACTCATGTGGTTCCACTTACCCCTCTCCTTCCCCCCCCCCTCCGTCCAAGGATGATTCAGGTTCGGAGCCACCCCACTCATTGGTTTCCATTCCTTCCAAACCCTCGCAGAGTCGGGTTTTTCCTTCAAGTTCAAAGAATACTGGGAATCTTGCTTCAACTTCTCTTCCTCTACGACGCTCTTGTAGTCCACCCCGAGAGGTGTCCCACAACATGTAGAGGAGATAATGGGGCCAAACACTGCTCCATTCAAGTTGAGTTTTCTAATTCAGACCATATCCCACTTGCTAATAATTTTTCCATTCTTGGCTCGGAGGATGGTATTCCAGATGGGCAGGGGAGTTTGATATGTCTATTTTTCATGAATTTCATCTCATGGAATGTTTGGGGTCTTATAGAGCCCTCTCACAAATACTTTGTTCGTTTAGCTTGCTAGCATTTCAACAACCTTGATATTATTTGTTTGCAAGAAATTAAGATTTCTGGTTTTTTGCTTCAAAATACTCTAACTTGTATTGCCCCAACTTTTTTGCATTTTCATACTCAACACATTGATGGAAAAGGTGGTGCGAGCATTTCCATAGCGCCAAAATTCTCGGCCTTAATCACCTCCTCGGGCCAAGATCCTTCAAATCGGGTTGTGTGGGTGATTATGGCAATTAATGATCTTTCTTTTGGTATTCTTAATGTTTATGCTCCTAATGATGGCTCTGAAAGAACAACTTTATGGAAATGGTTAGGTGATAACTTACCTTTAGCTTATTGGCTGGTGTGTGGTGACTTTAATATGATAGAGCATCCAGATGATAAATTCGGCGCCCTTCCTATGTGTTGGTGTGTCGGTGAGCGAGTGTGGCTTGATATTTCTATAAAATCCGTTGGGGACTTTTCGATCCTTTTCTTAGTCGAATGGTAGGAATTTAAAGCCCAAGCTTGGTATACTTGGACCAATCTTCGAGAAGGATATGATCGGGTTTTAAAAAGGCTTGATCGTGTACTTCTTTCACAACAGACTTTTTTTTATTTTAACACGCAAGGCTCCTCCCCTGTCAAGGTGCAGTCAAATGTGCTTTTGTCATACCATCACCCGATCTCATTTAAGGTTGTTTGGCGTGGGGCCCCTTTCAATGTCTCGTCTAATCAATTCTTTCTTAATGTTTCATTGCTAAGTCATCCAAGGGTGGTCCCACTTATAACTAAGGTTTGGAACATGGTGCCACGTGTCTGCATTTTCCCTGCTAACTAGAACGAGTGGTGGGAAGTGGCAATTCAGTGCACCACCCATTTCCTCCACCATTTCGGCAAATGTGGCTCGAGTTCGTAAACTGTTGACTCGGCTCTGCACAAATAATTAAGAAGGATCTCCGCTTGTTTCTTGAGTCCAATCCCTTTGACATTCCTCTTTAGATACAGGCTGCTGAAATTCGGCATAAGCTCAAGCTCATTGAATCTCATTCGGCCTGTGGTGTGCAAATCCGGTCGAGGCTGCATTGGCTTAAGGTGGGAGACAAAGCTTTTCTTCAAATCCCTTCGAGCTAAGCATGCTCATCAACATATAAAAGTTATCCATGATTCACATGAGCTGCACATAGAGCTACCAAAGATCTCAAGTGCCTTTGTTGAGAATTATTGTCTAGTCTTTCAAGCTCAAGAGGCTACTAATGAGTGAGTTGTCACCTTACAACAATGTATCAAGGTGGTTCTGGTAAGCTTTCTCCCAAAGAGCAGGACAATTGCAATGCCCCTCTTTCTTTGGAAGAGCTCTATGCTACCTTGTTGTGCTTATCTGATGATAAATATCCAGGTTTGGATGGTTTCCTTGTGAATTTTACAAAGTGACCTGGTCTTTTGTTAGGACCTGATCTGCTTTGTGTTTACAATGAAGCTCTCCGATCCAATTCTCTTGGGAGTTTCATCAATCAAGGCAACATCAAATTCATTCCTAAGGCTAATGATCCAGAGAAGATAACTAGCTGGAGGCCTATCACCCTTTTAAATGTCTCATACTAAATTCTTGCAAAGGCCCTGGCTCTTCGTATTGCTGATCTGTTACCTAAAATTGTTCACCCTGAGTAAACCATGTTTTGTCAAAGGCTGGTACATTGTGGATAATCTTATTGCAGTTTGGGAAGGGAATGGAATGGGCCCACTTTCTCTACAATGTCCATTGTTTCTCAAAATCAACTTTGAAAAGGCCTATGATCGAATCAAGTGGCCATTTATTTTGGCTATGCTCAAAGCATTAGGTTTTTGTGAATTCTTCACTTCAACGGTTTGAACTCTATCTTCTAATGCGTTTGCTTGCCTAACCATCAATTGCGGATATTCATCGTATCAACTGTACAAAAGCTTCATACAATGTCAGACATGTGCGCATGGATCTGTTACAATTATCCAGTCTCATGTACTCATGTATCTCTCTTTCTTCAAAACATGTGTCTCTGTATATCCCCCCTATTTACTAAGTAATTCATTACATATATATAGGGCGGGGAACTAGCCCTTCACCACTTAACTCTACTAGAAATAGGTTACATGCTAATAACAGCCACGCGCCTTTTACAACTATAACCATTGACTTGTGAGAAGGCTATCTATAGATCACTGATCAGTTAACTGAAGCGGTGGATCTATTCTTGGCTTATGCCCATGCAAGAGTGCCTTGGCATGTTGGTCAAATTTTTCCATGAAGAGTTGCGCGCAAGTCTCGGCATCACTTTGTGTGCTCCGCACGCCAATCTCTAAGAATAGACCTAATATCCAAAATCGGCTAAGTCCTGAAAGTTTGACTTTACACCTCCGCGCGTGACGCCTTCCTATACCTTCGCGCCTTTGCTCCTGTGTTGTTCTTCATCGCAGACTTTGTGTGCAAGTTCAGCTAAGTGTTTTCTCTTATCAACACACTCTATTAGAAAAGGGTGTCATCTTTACTCTAACCTTGTTTGTTCTAGTTGTGAATGATTTAGGCTATCTTATTGCTCATCATATTGCCCAAGGTTCGTATTCGGGGGATATTTTCCTTCCCGATCATACGACACAACTTATCAATGGTCATTTCGCTGATAATTCCTTTCTTACCATTGTGGATGAATTCGAACAGAATGTGGCTATGGTGTTTGAATGCCTTGATACATTTTTCCTTTCATCTGGTTCCATTATTCAAATGGCTAAGATGTTGGGTTATCAGACAAAGATGCTTACCTATCGCATATTTGGTTGAAATCTTTCCCTTGGAAGTGGATTAGAAGAGGCGATCGGTTCAAATTCTTGGGCATCCCTTTTGCCTTTGATAACGACTTCGCCACTCTATGGCACTATGTTATTAATAGAGTTGAACATAAGGTTTCTCGGTGGTCTTCCAAACCAATCTCTCTTGCTGGCAAATTCCAAGTTTGCACTAAGATTCTTGCTACCACTCATGGGTATTATTTTGCATGTTGGTGTCCTTTCATGTGCTTCATTTTCCAAACTTGCCAAATTGTTGCAAGGGACTATCTTTGGTGTAAAATTTCTGGTTCAAGCTGGTTTTCATAGGGTGGCCTGAGAGGTTTGTTGTCTTCCTCGTGAACAAAGTGGCATGGGAATCAATGATGATTACCGCCAAAGCATGACCTTATGTTCTAAATGGGTTGTGCATTGTCTGATCGGGAGATCAAGCTTGGAAAATTCTACTCTCGACATTGCATTGCTTTCTGGTGCACCCGTATGTTAAAAATATGTTGGAAAAAAATTGGCTTGCACACCATTATTATCACTAGGGCTCTTGTCAGAATCATAAAAACCTATATGTTGCCAAAAGTATCTGGGAAGCCTTTGAGATTGGTGAAACCTTTGTTGTGTTGGACTGGCGATGGCTTTCGCACTGGGCTCTCTTTCAATTTTTAGAATATTTGGTGGCCCCCCATCATTGCTGATGATTATCTTTCCCCCTTGCAGAAACTCCATGGGCATTAAAGCACTCCAACTTTCTTGCAAAGGAATTCATACCATCCAAGATTTGGTCACTCGCAGAGACTGGATCCCTTGGCCTAAGCTCAAGACAAAATTTAATCTTGACAATTCAGATCTCTTGTCTATATGCAAAATTCAATAATTAATGCCTGATGTCATGCTCCACAAACTAGGCATTAAACCACCAAACGCTTGGTGACATGATTGGCGGTGGAATCATGAAATTGCCTTCTTCCGCTACAGCACTGGAACTACTTATCAGCTTATGAGCCCAGCCTTGCCTCCCATTGTCAAACTCAATGCCCATTGGGGTCTGTATTCTTCTCAATCCACTTGGCTTCGTCAGCTTTCCCGTGTTTGTAATTTTCTTCTTGAGCCTAAAGTTAATCACTTTCTTGTGGTGCCTTATTTATCAGGGTCTGCCTATAGGAGAACATCTTAGCCACATAGGCCTTCCTAATCCTAAATGCTCTTTCTATTCCAGACTTGAATCATTTGAACATTTATTTTGGTCTTGTCCTCGTGTTCAGACTATCTAGAAGTGGATCCATTCTTTTTTCCAGCCTTACCATCTGGAATTCTTTCACATACGTCTGACATTGTTCAGTGATTTTAGTAGTTGGCCATATTATATTGATACTCTATGGTAATTGTTTAGAGCTTATATTTAGTTTCATCTTTGGAAAACTCAAAATGCTTTGATATTCCAAAATGATTAGTCTATTGCTTTCTTTTCCACTAATGACAAAGTGGTTATCTTGTCTATTGTGCGCATACAGATCCAAGCTCAAGCTGAAAAGGTTGCCCTGGAGTTTGCTCATCTTCAGGAGTTGCTCGCACACTGGAGAAGTGCGCCTTACACAATGAGTCGGGTCTCTCTGGATCCTTTGCTTATATATATATGAGTGCACGAGCAACTCCTGAAGATGAGCGAACTCTAGGGCAACCTTTTCAGCTTGAGCTGGGATCTGTATGCGCACAATAGACAAGATAACCACTTTGTCATTAGTGGAAAAGAAAGCAACAGACTGATACATATGTCTATATGTCTATATATATATATATATATATATATATATATATATATATATATATGTATACACACACACACACACACACACACATACCACCACCACCTGTAAGACTACGTCGCAGAAGCCGCTCTCGCAGTCATCACTTCATCACTCCTCGGGGTTGCCCTTCAGCTCCGTCCTCCTTTGAACCGAGATGGAGACCTCCTTCGAGGGGGAAGGACATTACTAGTTCTCCACGGCAGGGCTCACCACTGCTTGACATGCAGACTATGGCAAGTTCTCTGCCCTCTAGTTGGGGCATTAGTGTTCCATTGTAGATGCAAATGCCCGACCATGATGGTTGGCAGGTGGATCCTCCTTCGGCTGAGCTGAACAATGGAGTGTTTATCCCTCCCTGGGATGACCCTCCTCCTCCCGGGAAACGACTTGTTCCTCATTTATTGTAATTCTGGTGTTCTCTGGTTGCCCTTTAGGCGTTTCGTTGTAGCCTATGTGACATTTTGTTGTAGCTTTCGTGGCGTTTTGTGAGACCGTAGATTTTGTGGGCTGCCCCTGCCAATGTAAACTCTCTTTTAATTAATATTAATATAAGGGCAATTCCTCATATAGTATAAGTTAATATATTCATTCAATGTGATTTGGTCATTTTTTCTTGTAAACTCCATTAGAAAATCACCTTGCAACAAGAACTTGTCTTGCGATTTCCTAAAAATACCTAGACGAGAGATATCCACCAAAATTTGATCAATCCTTCATATAATAAATTTTTTTTTCTCAAAAGTCAAGTCCTATGTGATCTGGATGATTTTTTCCCGTTGAACTATCTAATCAAGATTTCAGCCCAAATCCAACAAAAATGTTGTAAGTCATGTCAAGAACCTATTTCTCCATTTAGTGTTGATAACCACAAGAGAATTGTATCAAAATTAGAGAGTTTATTCCTATTTGAAACATATTTCAAATGGACAAGGTATCATGTGTATTCGATAAGTTATGATTTCATGGTGATCTAATCAAGGTTACATCTAAAAATTTGTTGATAGTTTTTTCTCATACTTTATCAATTGTTTTATATCTTTCCCGTATTGTTTCAATTATTTTAGAGATCGGGCTTTCCCGATTTACAGTATTGGAGAAAATTTTCAACATAAAATATAATATAATTTGATCCATGTATTGCATGATGATGTCGAATATTTTTGGAAGATATGGATGATTGAGTATTTTTATATTATTTTGCATGCTTCATTAAATTTTAAATTTTCCCATCGATCATGATGAAAGAATTGTCTCAAAATTGGAGCATCACTTGTTCTCTTAAGAATATTTCAAATGAACCCATATGGGATTGATTTGTATGAGTCATTCTTCCATGGTAAATACATCTATGTTGTAGCACAAATTAGCATAGAGGAACAATGATTACACCTGAACAGGAAGATAATTTCATTTTGTAACCTAATTGAGATCGCACGTGAGCATGTAACATATAATTTTGGTTCAATTGGGAAGTTGTATGAAAAATTGAGGTTTTGGTGTATTAATTATCTCGCTTACCATTCTCCATTAAGGAGGCATAATAAGAAGCACTCATTTTCTTCATGAAGAGAGTTTCCATGAAGAGAGTTTCCATCCAGTTGGTGCTTAATTCTATCTCACGAAGAGTAAGTGTTTCCGTTTAGAGAATTAATATGTTGTCATTTGGAATTCTAGGGAATGTCTATTACTGATTTTAAAAAATATTTTTTTTGTAAAAAATGCTAATAGGATATTTTAGAGTCACATGCAATAATATAATAATGAAGTATAGAATGTGACACAAGAAATAAGAAAGATAATTTAAAAACCTAAGTGCAAGAGAAGGGATGAGACACTTACATTTTGTAATAATTGCAAAGTTGTGTGAAGCTAAAAAAATTATATAACGATAATGAAGATTGTCACAATCGAGCCCAAAAATTGTCATGACTATTAGAAATGTTGGGACTAGGGCGCCAATATTGGGTTAGGAAGGCGCCTAGGCACCTGGGGCCTTCTGTGAGTGCCTGTGACTGCCTAGAACCTCATGAAATGATTTTCACAGGGTTGCAAGATGTTCTTAAGGTGTATTTGTCAGTGATCTGCATGTTGTTGGTTGATCTCTAAGTTCTCCTCAAACTTGCAAAGAGAAAGAGCACCTCTAAAACCAAAAAACATATCAAATCCTAAAAAGAAAAAGATTTAAATGGGGAATCAAACTGATCTCGAAGGTTACTTGATAGATTGAAATTATGATACGGGAATTGTACTACATTTCATACTCCATGTATTTTTGTATGCGCATGTGTGTAGAATTGTTCCCTTGGTGGATCTTGTGCAAGATGCACTTGATAGTGAGCAATAGCTAGATGTAGAAGATGTAGATAGATGTGTACATGGAAAAATGAACTTCCCCTCCTATGAGGTATATGCAAAATAATTCAGTCTCTTATCCCTAGAATGGATGCTAGATGGATGCATTGATGCTCTCGAAATGCCTTTTGATGCAACTGTAGACAAAAATTACCAACTTTGGGTAATTATATAGTCCTGATTACATACTACTATTCATATTATTCCTAAGTAAGAACAACACTAATTAACCCATGTCTTTGGCCACATTTCTCTCCTATCTATCACTTTTCTTGGTCTTCTACTTCTGCTTTCTTATTCTATCTTTTCATACTTTGGAAGTTTTCATCCTGGACATCAGTACCCATACTAGAACGCTAGTGCAAGGAGTCCTCATCCAATCTGGGCGCCCCTGTCCTCTTTGTACTTTTGTCACACTTTGTGGGTCTTTTCTATCGGTTTGAGCATATTATCTTTTTCATAGTCGACCTTTTTAGGGTTAATTAAAAAGTTCCATGTAATTTTAATCACATAAATATAAAGTTATGTAGTCATAACAAGGGACCAAGCACTTAGCATCTACTATCACCACCTAAGGCTGCATTCATCAAGTGAAATTATAGAGCTCCATTTGCATCCATCTAGCTCTATCAAAATGGACACACAGAGATGGTTTTCTACATCACACTTCATAGGAGGAAAGTTCATTTTATTCCATGCACACATTTACTACATTTATTTGAAGAACTACTTTCTCGTGATTGTGCGATTAAGAGAAAACCTAGGGCATGATCTAAGCTTAACATTTATAAGATGATTAGTAATAGGTGTGCGAATGGCTTCAAGAGAAACCTAGGGCACATATTTCACAGAAAACATATTAAAACTACATTGGGTATGAGATGTAGTGCAATGCTCAGTTGTGAGTTAGTCATTGTGGCTACTGAGGACAATCTGAACCCTCATTTTACATCTTTTTTATGATTTGATGTCTATTTGAGGGTTTTGCAGGTTCTTCATTGTAATTTTATTATGACCTCGATAATCATTGTGCGAATACATAACAAAAAAAGGTGAGCATCAACAAACATCTTATGACCCCAAGAATTCAAGTTTATGAGAATTTCTATAGACTCATGCACCCATAATCAATACCCAAGCACCCATAGGTGCCTCTGTCCCTCTCTAGCCTGTTCCTCCAGTTATGTAATTTTCTGAGCTCAAATGTGATAGTCAGTGCTTCACATTTATTTGTCTTCCATATCTATGTACTTTCCAAAACTCAGCGAATCAAATAAGGCATCTTACCCTTATTTTCACATTATCATCCTATTCCTCCAGTTATGTAATTTTTTGAGCTCCAATGTGACAACTAGTGCTTCACATTTATTTTTATTCCAGATCTATACACTTTCCAAAAATCAGTGAATCAGATAAGGCATCTGACCCTTATATTTTCACATTATGGTTTCATTATTTATTGATTAGTTTTCTATGCTATATTCTTATACTTCATTATTGCATTTATTTACTGCTACTATAACATCAAATTAGGATTGTGTATTTACATTTTAGCTTAATAATTTTTAGTGAACTTGAAAATTGTAACCACCTTTCATTTAGGGTTCTTCTCCTCTTTTTTACTATGGCTCAATATTCTAAAGAATTTACTAAATCCCATCTTAAATCTCTTAATGATCATATCGCTGAGAATCCCCTAGATTTAGACTTACTTTTATATGTTTCTCGAGAGGAAGCTACGAACCTTGCAGAGCTTAATGCTTCCACCACTACTCCCACCCACTATGTGCTACTCAACCACTATTGCTGCCTCTATAGTCACATGCAATTATAACTCTTCCACACATTTCCACCATCCCCCATTTCTATTCCTACTCCTACTAATCACTATTCTCCACCTCTTGTTTCTTATACATAGAAAAATCCTTCTTTTGGCACCCAATATTTAGCCTTCCTTTATGTTAGGAAATAAGAGATAAAATATGTGGAATAATCCCTTACAGAATCGTAATAGTAGAAACTAATATGCAGAAAATATTACAGATCGCAAATAAAAGTGCAGAATAAATAACACAACACAGAGAGACAATATTTAACGTGGTTCACCCAATTTGGGCTATGTCCACCAAGAATCACTTGCTCAGATTTTATTACAAGCCACTGCTCTCTGAATACAATACCTAGATCCGTTTGGAGCTATGCTCAACAAACTCTACAGAATTCACAGCTTGAATTCAAAACACCTATGCAATACATTTGCTTCTCTATCTATCATATGCATAAGTCCACTATATAAATAGACAATCTGCTTAAGCAGTTTGATACAAAACCGTGGGTATCAAAACCAAGGGCCCAAAACCGTGGGTATCAAAATAATGGGCAAAAGACCGAAAAAACCATGGGCTGAAAAACAGCCCATAACGGTTACCCATTACCCATGGGTTAATAAACCACCCATGAAAATTTGCTTCGGGACCGCCATAAAAATACCCGAGTGTAACACATGGAAGGTGTACCATACTCTAACATGAAAATAGGCTCCACAAACATAACAATCTCCCACTTGGAGACTAGTTTCCACTGAGCAAGCTTTTCAACCCTTCACTGTCATCCTCGAAGGCCACAAAGCTGAACATAGCTTTAGTTTATCCCTTGTGACCACCTTGGTCATCATGTCTGCAGGATTCTGACTGGTATGAATCTTCTCCAACTTCAACTTATCTTCCTCCAAAGTTGTCCTGATGAAGTGATATCTCAACTGTATATGCTTCGTCCTGGAGTGGAAAGCAGAGTTCTTAGCTAGGTGTATAACACTCTGACTATCACTATATAGCTTACATTCCTCCTGCTTATGCCCCAACTCCTCAAGCAATTGTTGTAGCCGAATCATCTCTTTGCTTGCCTCTGTGGCAGCAACATACTCAACCTCCATGGTTGGCAAAGCCACCAGCTTCTGTAATCGTGAAATCTAGCTCACTGCTGTCCCACCTATAGTGTAAATATAACCTGTTGTGCTCCTCCTACTGTCTATATCTCCAGCCATGTCTGAATCTACATAACCACGTAAAGTGGTGTCTGATCCACTGTAGCACAAAATTGTCCCCATGGTTCCTCTCAAATACTGAAGGATCCACTTTACTGCATGCCAATGCTCTTTACCTGGATCACTAATAAATCTACTCACAGCTCCCACTGCATGGGCAATATCAGGCCTAGTGCACACCATAGCATACATCAAACTTCCAACTACTGATGAGTAAGGTGCCTTGGACATCTGGTTTCTTTCCTACTCTGTCTTGGGACACATGCTCCTTTGATAACTTGAAATGGCATGCCAAAGGGGTCCCAACTGGTTTAGCATCCTTCATACTAAATCTCTCCAAGACCTTCTTAATGTACTCTTCCTAAGATAAACTCAGCTTCTCATTCCTTCCTATCACTGAGATATCCTCATACCAAGGATTTGTTTGGCTACACTACAAATCCTTCATAGAAAAGGAGTCACTTAGCTGCTTCTTGAGTACTTTTATTCCCTATATGTTTTTACCTGTAACCACAATTTTATCAACATACAAACACAGGATAATATAGCTGCCATCCTCAAATTTCTTTGTATACACACAATGGTCAGAATGACATCTGATATAACCTTGCTCTGTCATGAAGCTATCAAATTTCTTATACCATTGACGTGGAGCTTGTTTCAGGCCATACAATCTCTTCTTCAGTTTGCACACCATCTCCTCTTTACCTTTGACTTCATATCCTTTTGGCTGTTGCATGTATAGCTCCTCCTCCAAATCGCCATCCATGGAGAAATTGCAGTCTTTACATCTAACTATGCTCTAAGTGCAAGACTTCTACTGCTACTATTCCAAGAACAGTTCTGATAGAAGTCATTTTTACTACAGGAGAAAAAATCTCATCAAAATCTATACCTTGTTTCTGTGTAAACCCCTTGACCACCAAACTAGGCCTTATATATTTTCTTTCCTCCTTCTTCATCTTTAACTCTGTACACCCACTTGTTCTGCAATGCTCTTTTACCTTCCGATAGCTTCACCAAATCCCAAGTCTGGTTCTCCATGAGAGACTTATGCTCCTCATCCATTGCTTTCTCCCACTTATTACTGGCATCTACCTGTATTGCTTCATCAAAGCTCTTTGGCTCTCCACTATCAGTGAGTAATAAATAATAAAGAGAAGGAGAAAACCGTTCAGGTTCTTTTCTTACCCTAGAAGACCTCCTCACTGTAGAAGTTTGGAGTTCCTGTTGCTTAGGTTCTTGAACTGATTCATGGGTCACTTTCCCAATCCAGAAGATCCTCTACCATTGCATATTCTTTCTTGGATTCTTCACTGTTTTCCTGCAACTGTTGCTTATACATGACTTTCTCATTAAAGAAGACATCCCTAGATCTGAATGATTTTCTTGTCCTTAGATACTCCAGACATTTAAACCCAAAGGTCATCACCACCATAACCAATGAAAGTACATTTTTCTAATTTAGCCTCTAGCTTGGTCCTATCATCCTTGTCTATATGAACAAACATTTCACATCCAAAGACTCTAAGAAATGAATAATCAACTTTCTTACCATACCATGCCTCCTCAGGTATGCCTCAATCCAAGGCACTTGAGGGTCCTTTGTTTATCAAGTACAATATAGATCATTTACAAACTTTAATTGATAAAATAACTAATCTAAAATTCAAGTAGGCATGTTACTATCTCATATAATGCATCGTCACCTTCCAATCGGGTACCTCACTTTAATACTTTCACTATTATAATTTATATTTGCAACCAATATTTGACACACATCCCCTTATACCTAAATACCAATAAGAATATATGTATTTATGAGTCTTTACACACGTTGGACTCAAACCATCTAATATGAGACCTCTTCTCACTCATTTTATGAAGTTTCAAGGATATGTTGTGCTTATGATAGCTTATGGCTTACATGTTATTGCAACTAAAGTTTGGGTCACTCTTGATCCCCAACGTACACCATTAGCCTTTGGTAGATCTTGGTTATGACATATATCTGGTACACTCAATAACCATAATAGTAGCATCAATTTTTCCCTACTCATAAGCTTGGTTACTATTTGCAATGACTCCTTCCCTAATTATGAACCTAACATGACACATTGGACTCATACTATGTAAAGAGAAGGTCCTTCTTATACTAATGGAGAATACATTATGGCACTACATAACTTTCATGAGACATGATCGTTCATTGGTTCCCACTTTCAAAAATTTACTAACATAGCTAATTCGGATCCCATTCGGTTTCATCCTTCCATGGATTATCTTCTCAATGAGATTTGGTAGCCCTGGTGTTGCCCCTTTCTTGTACATAACTATGCACTAGAAAATAAAAACAATAATATAATCACAAAAAGTAAAAACAGTCAAATTTTTTCAAATTTTCAAAAATCATGACATGTTTCTCTAACATAGATTGTTAGCACTTTACATTATACATGTTGTTTATCCTTCTAGTCTGATACATAGCATTTTTCTTTACACACATGCATTCACGGGGCATATTAAGCATTATTCAGGACATACAAATTGTTACCTAATTATGGGAGCTATCATTGTTCCTCACATACTTATTTTAGAGGCATCCCTCCACACAAACCGGGTATTATTACTTCATTATAGTGCCTTTTCACTTCCTCATCACACTTGTTTATATATGTAACGTATTTTATATCTTTTGAACTAATGGGACTAATGCATGTGTCTTATGTGGTGTTGAATACTTTTGGATTCATGATCAGGGGTTCAATTTTAGTGTTAAAGGTTCCCTAAATTTCCCTAAAAATGACAATGCAGTAGATCCTTTAGAGAGCTTTGTGTAAAAGCCATAAGGAGGCAGTTAACAGAAAACATGCTATTTTTGAAGACCTTGCACTCAGATTGGGAACTCAGAGTAAAAAGGTGAAATGGAGGGAATTCTTAGATGATTCCAAAATGTAAGATTTGATGTTTTTTTTGAGTTTTAACCTATTTTTGGAAGCTTTGAATGCAGTTTTTAACAGGGATCTACAAGACAACTAGTTGGAAAACACGAATTTCAATGCACTTCTGGTCCGAAAAGTGACTTGGTGTAAACATGAAAAGTGTTCAGAATTTAGAGATGATCTCAGATATATGATTTTTTTTCATATAATGTTTTTAAATCTCCATTTTTAGGTGTTTTTCTAACGCAGTTGCAGGGAGATCACATTGTGAAAACACTGTAGGAGCCACGGATCATTCTTGGGACAGTTTCTGCTATTTTTCAGAGTTCTTGGGACATTGATCAGCTCATTTGTAGGTTGTGATTCATTATTGGTTGTTTTTAAGAGTTATTGTACTTACATTTCAATATTATTAATGGATCGGTTCAATCCGAACCCGGGGACGTAGGAATTTCTGAACCCCGTAAACAATCTTGTTTGTTATCTGAGTGTTTTTAGTTTTCTGATTATTTATTTGTTACCCAAGTTTTCCGCACTTCTATGGATGCATAATAATTAGAATTTAATCAATTTTTGGAGTTTAGAATACTTAAAATTGGTTAAGAAAATCATGATCTTTGGAAACTTTTAAAAGTGAAAAAAATACAACACACGTTTTCAGATCAAGTTTGGTATCAGAGCAGTTAGATTGCCGGATTAGCTTCTAATTGTGTTTGAAAATTTGGCTTCAGTTTCAATATTGATTTTAGTTTTCAGTGTGCAGACATTTTGGGGCTTGTTAATCTTCTTTTGCAGTGTGTAGTTTTGGAAGTACAGGTTGTGTTTGTAGGAACAGGGAATCATGGGCAAGTCATCCAAACAGGAGCAACTGGATGAGCTTGAAGCCATAAACCACCAACTCCAAGAAGAAAACTCTTTCCTGAGAGCTAATTTTTATTCCTTGGAAGAGGAAATAGTGCAGTTAAAATCTGAGCCACAATCCTCTATAACCAAGAAAGAGGAGTATGTCAACAAGATGCTTGAAGAGAGCAAGAAGTTGATGGGCTTTGTTAAAGAGTTGCAGGAAGAAATACGGACCAAGGATGCCCTCTTGGAAAAGCTACAACAAGGTGAACACAAGAAGGAAATGCCTTCCAAATCAGATGCAGGTACTATGACAGAATGCACTGTAAGTTGTTCACATTTTAATTCTTCCTCTCATTCAGTTTCAGATATTCCTTTGGGTCAGTTTGAAAAACACACTAAGGGAATTGGGTCTAAACTAATGGTTAAGATGGGATTTAATGGAAAGGGCCTTGGTAAAAATGGACAAGGTGATGCTAACCCAATACAGGTAGAGGATCAGCCTTGGTTTGCAGGTTTGGGTTATTCTAGTGGGCAAATGGAAATTGGAGAAAGTTCCAAAGCAGCTGAAGGAAGACAAGCTTCCAACAGCCAAGGATCTATGCCTCTAGAATTGTAGGATTCCGCCATCAGGAGGAACAATGAAAGGTGTAAGAAAGTAGGTAAACGAGGTAATGAAATTCCACCTCCTCCCACTTACACTAAAAATAGCACTAAGGGGAAATTAAATCCTAAGACTTCTAAAACACTCTTTCAGTTTGAACAATATAGCTTTGGTAGACAAAAGTATGGTTTTCCTTGCACATTTTGTGAAGGTACTAATCATTCTGTTGCATATTGTTGGAAGAGGAAAAAATGGTTAAGAAGTTAATGCCTTTTGTGAATGATAAGGCAGGTGCAAAAGACCAATCTCACTCTGGTAAAGGTGAGAAATGGAAAAAAGGTTACCTCTCCTAAACAGAGGAATCATTTCCTAGACAGAGTTCAGGGAATGGAAAAATGGGTAAGACTCCTAAAAATAAGGAAGTTAAATTTTGTTCCCATTGTAAAAGGAATGGTCATGATGTTAAGATGTGTTGGTATGTTCCTAAACAGTTCAAAATTGGAAAGTTGTTAAAAAGAAAATAATTGTAAACCAACAGTTGTTGATCTAACTCATGTAAATGCTCATTTTAGTACTGGGAAGGTAAAACCACCTAAACGGAGAAATCCAAGTAATTGGATGGGTAAAACATTCCTGAACTTTATGTTTGCATTACAGTAATTGGTGATAGTATGCAAACATTTTCAAAGATATATTTTAGGGATTTTGATCCTATGTTTATATTCAGCTTTGAAATAATTTGGAAGCATCCATAGAGAAGATTTGAGTGACAGGTTCATCATACTCATATTCATCTTCTCACATTTTGGTTGGTTATTCCATTTCTGACAACAGTATGCATGTGTATGGGCATCATCAGAATGTCTATTTTGAAAATTTTAGTTTTATAGTGTTGTCATTTGTGCAAATATTATGGATGCTTATAAGACCCATTCGGGCACCTGTTTGATATTGTAATAAATAGACAAACTTGTTGTATCCACATGTGTTATTTGCACTAATTTATAAGACCCTTATTTTGGGAAAATTTGATTTTTGTAACTATCAGATGTGGTTGCAATTAGGGTGTAAATTTATTACACTAACAAACTGGTTTGCAAAGGCATCAGGTGATCATTTTGTAGATTATGGCAGTTCACCAATTTGGGTAAGCATACAGTTTATAATCTATCCCTTTACAGTTCAGTGTATGGATAGAATATTTACATATTCACGTTGATTCAGATTTTGACTATAGCCATTTTGGGCGTTGATGGTTTAATTATTCTGGATAGTGAATATTTGCAGTTGTAATCAACATAATCACAAAGTGTCAGTTGAACACTAGCTTCCGTTATAGATGGGTGTTATTATCTGACTTATTATTTGTGATGGTGATACAATGTTTTGGCAGATTCACGTGGATTCAGTTGTTGACTATAGCTATTTTTGGGTTGATAGTCTAATTTATTCTGAATAATGAATATTTATAGTTGTTACAGTTTCAGATGGACAGTGGGCACTAGCCTAATTGTGGGCAGTTTAGATGTCTTGTATACTGATCTGTGTTATGGAATTGTAATTTTTGGTAATCGGCCATATCACAAAGTGACAGTTGAACACTAGCTTTCCATAATAGAATGGGTGTTATTATCTAGTCAATTATTTGTGATGGCATTATAGTGGGGTATGACAGTTCACAGTTGTGTGCAGAGTTGACAGGGTTGCAGCATTTCAGTTGAACACTAGCTTAATTGGGTGTTATTATCTGATCGGTTATGTGACTAGCTAATCAACTATTTGCATTTATTTAACCTATAATGTTATTTTGGGTTCTTGTATGTGTTTGTGCAATGCAGGAAGAGATAGCATTATTTGTGGGTTGATAAACAACTTTTTGTGGACAAAAATCCTTCTCAGTAGGGAGGAGTGATCAGGGGATAAATTTCAATGTTAAATGTTACCTAAATTTCCCTAAACATGACAATGTAGTAGATCCTTTAGAGAGCTTTCCGATGACTAAAAGAACGTGAAAAACGGACACTCTGAGCTCAAGATATGTCTAGTCAAAGTTGGTCAAAGTTTGGTCAACATGTGGTCAAAGGTCCATGGTCAAACTAGAAAATTAATTATCTTTTAATCTCAAAAAATACTTTTATTTCCTAGATATTTTCATGATCTTTCCGACGCATTTTGAACAAATAAAATCCGAGTCCGTATGCGAAAGATATGGTCAATCAAAGTTCGGGTCAAACTTGCGAGAAACTCAAGTGCCAAATGTGGGATTCAAGTGACATGACAAAAGGTGAACCAATCACATGATGACACATGGCAGAAATCCATTTGAGCACGTGGAACTCCAATTTTGGTATCAAAATTCTATGAGTAGTCATTCCACATAAAAATAGGACAGTTGAGCCTTATTAAAAGGTTTGGCTAAAATTATCTCCCATGGACTATGGGATTGATTCCCATATAAGGATAAAAGATTTCCATTTGCTATATATAGTGGATAATACAAAATCTGGTGGCAAAGGGATTTGAACCCTTGACCTGCACCAAAAGAATAGGTAGACTTACCAACCCACCACCTTTGGTGAAGTGCTATAAAAGGGGCTCACAGGGTTTTATACAAGACAAGTGCCAGGTCTGTGTAAAAGCCATAAGGAGGCAGTTCTCAGAAAACACCATTTTTGAAGGCCTTGCACTCAGATTGGGAACTCGGAGTAAAAAGGTGAAATGGAGGGAATTCTGAGATGATTCCAATGATGTAAGATTTGATATTTTTTGTTGAGTTTTATCTATTTTTGGAAGCTTTGAATGCAGTTTTTAACAGGGATCTACAAGACAGCTAGTTGGAAAACACGAATTTCAATGCACTTCTGGTCTGAAAAGTGACTTGGTGTAAACATGAAAAGTGTTAAAAATTCAGAGATGATCTCAGATATATGATTTTTTTTCATATAATGTTTTTAAATCTCCATTTTTAGGTGTTTTTCTAACACAGTTGCAGGGAGATCACATTGTGAAAACACTGTAGGAGCCACAGATCGTTCTTGGGACAGTTTCTGCTATTTTTCAGAGTTCTTGGGACATTGATCAGCTCATTTTCAGGTTGTGATTCATTATTGGTTGTTTGTAAGAGTTATTGTACTTACATTTCAATATTATTAATGG
The DNA here is from genome assembly GCA_019776745.2 of Taxus chinensis. NCBI lineage: Eukaryota > Viridiplantae > Streptophyta > Pinopsida > Cupressales > Taxaceae > Taxus > Taxus chinensis. The sequence continues at coordinate 339,986,973 of CM034157.1, read as the reverse complement.
ATCGGTTCAATCCGAACCCGGGGACGTAGGAATTTCTGAACCCCGTAAACAATCTTGTTTGTTATCTGAGTGTTTTCAGTTTTCTGATTATTTATTTGTTACCCAAGTTTTCTGCACTTCTATGGATGCATAATAATCAGAATTTAATCAATTTTTGGAGTTTAGAATACTTAAAATTGGTTAAGAAAATCACGATCTTTGGAAACTTTTAAAAGTGAAAAAAAATACAACACACATTTTCACTTCAACACGATTGAATGTCAAGGTTAAAGTAGATGCTTATCTACTTTATGTTAAGTCCAATTGTATGTGACTCAACATCAAGTAAAGGAGGGGGAAGTAATGGAAGTACACAAAATTGTACGCTCTTGGGTACATATGTTGGATCCATAGATAAGATACTGTAATTGAAAACTATCAAAGTGATTTTATTTGTTTAAGTCTTCCTTCTGATCTTACATACCCTACAACCCATAGTGAAATTTCACTTGATTATGGAACCATTGATTTGAAACTAGCACCCAGACATAATGCCAATGACTTAGGCACCCTCGTCCCTTCTGGGTACCCCCGACCTCTTTGAGTACAAGGTTAGGACTCATGTAAGGTTTTGGGAATCTTGTTCTCTTAAGGGTGTTTTAGATTGAGATGATGAGACACTAATTAAGACATGACCTGGGAATCATGATAAATACAAAGTTGATTGACCAAAATGGAAAGGACCAAGCTCTAAGAATCTATTATCATGACCTAAGTTATAATAAAAGGAATAATATAGAGTCAAGTGGTATTCATCTAGCACTCATTCAAGCGTTAATAAATTTTCTGCAGGGACACGTATAGGAGGGGAGGTTCAACAACAATTTCCCCATTTATCGATCTATATACATTGAATACATCTTGCGGAGTTGGGGACATGAGTCAATGCACTGACACATTAGGGACTGATAAGCATATGTGTCTATGGGAGGAACGCAGAAGAATACATTGAATTTGAGATGTAGTGTAGTGATCAGTCATAATTTCACTCTTCTCACTTATCACACATGATACAATCGGTGGTTTATGAATCCCAAATGAATTTATGATCTTTCTTTATTTGAGGATGTTAAATCTAGTTTGGGGAATGTAATGAATGTCAATATTATTTCATGTAAGTTAAATGGATGAATTATGAATCATCAAGGACATACAAACTAACCAAAGGTTGAAGGTTAGTGACCATGGGTTGCAACACAGGAAGGTGGTGAAGGACATGTAAATAAGCAACAACACATGTCATAAGACAAACATGGTCTTCGCATCCTCAGGTGCATTTTACCCATTCTAGGCAATCCTAGTCATGAAATTTACATCTGAAAGGTGGTGGGATTAATGTTCAGGGGACGTAAATTTGATCCTCATGATTTACCATCTTTGAGTAACATCATACTTTGAATTGGTGAATGAAAGGCAAGTGAATTTTATCCCATCTCAATGAACACCTAGGGTTTCATTTTTAATCACTACGGGATTTTCTTAAGAATTTGTGAAGGTCATACCCATAGTTATTTTCATATGTGAATGGATAGAATATCTAGTAAGATAAATTTTTTGGTTAAATCAAATGATCAGTTGTGTGAATCTCTTACCCCAGTGTGATTTGGGAAAATTTAAATTTGTCCAAATCTAATTACAGAGTAACTGATTGAAGGTTAGAGTACCAATTCTACTAATATATTTAATCACAAAAAATATAAGATGTAAATATGAAACCCTAAGCAAGGTGAGAGATTCAAACTTAGTTGATTACATGTGGAACCTGGAATTGAGATAAAATAATTTTCCCAATTGTTGAACAGGATAGGGCATTTTCACAAGTTCTATGACATCTGTAAAATATGGAATCAGCAAGAACAATAGTTGGACATGGGCTTGCCCAGGGTTAGGAAAATTTTAGTGCCTGGGCCAAAGTTGATGATCTAATGGGTGTCATGACTAGTGAAAGTGGTTAAAATCTAATTTTTTAAGGTGTCACAAGGGTGTCACTAGATAGTTCCTATTGGTTATCCTGTAGTCAGTCACACCTAGATCACCATAAGGTACTTGTAACTTGCAAAAAGATATTTCACCTGCAAAAGCCCATAAACCACATCAAATCTAAAAAGGAAAATGTAGAATGGGGAGTCACTGACCTTGGTAGTCACCCTTACTAGTGAACTTACAATTGAGTTGCTACATCTCACAGAATCCATGTAGTTCTTGTGTGTGTGTGTGTAGAATCATTGTATAGGATGCCCTTGTGCAAGTTACACTTGATAGCGGGTTGTAGCTAGAATGTAGCAATGTAGATAGAATGTGTGGATGGAATAAAATGAACTTCCCCTTCCTATGTTTGTATGCAGTAAAATGCATTCCCTATCCCTTGAAATGGAAAGCTATGATGGATGCCTTGATTCTTTAGTGCCTTTTGGATGCAACCTTAGTTGATGATAGTAATGCTTAGAGCTTGGTCCTTTATTTTGAATAACATAAAAATGTATTTATATGATTCCTTTGTTTGAATTTCATAATTGACAACTAAAAGGCATAACCCATAAGTGAAAAAGATGCCCAAAAGATAAAAGAGACCCAAAAGAGGTGAGTAAGATACAGAAAGAGGTCAGGGGCACCTAAGAGGGGAGTGCTTAGGCGTTGGTATCCTGGATGGGCGCTGGTGTCTAAAGTCATGAAAGATAAAGAAGTAAAAGTTCCGATTGGGATGTAGGGTGTGTAAGACCAGAATAGAAAACTAGAAAGACAAAGAAAAGAGGCCAAAGATAGTTGTCAATTACTAGTTTTCTTGCTTAGGAATCATATGAATACAAGTATGTTTTTAGGACCTAGAAATGTACCCAAGTGCATGATTTTGTGTCTACATTTTCCCCCACTTTATGTTGTTGAGTGAATACTCGATAACATAAAGTTTAAGAATGCATATGTGATATCCATGTGAATCATTAGAGAAGATAAGTTGTGGAGACAAGTGAAAGCATGAAAATGAATGAAGTGTGGAAGCTAAGAAAAGGAAGTGACCCTAGGGGTGAAGCGTATGTGTTGTTGTATCTGTGTTGCACCTATTGTTTGTGCTTGATGTTGGGGATTTCTTCTTATTGCGTATTAAGGACAAACCTACAAAAGAAGAGCAAAATAGTATCAAAGTCCCTGTATTATGAAAATCTATTAAAAATATGTGCATAAGTATGTAAAAGTGTGTAAAAGGAAAGTGTGCACCTGATGTAAAATGAGTGTAAAAGGATAGAAAGTGTCCTAAAATGTTGTGAAGAGCTTGTGATTTTTTTGGGTGATATCATGCCAATAGTGAGTTTTTTATGGGTGATTTTCATGCCAAGGGGTGAGTTTTTTGGTGATCTCACGCCATGAGAAGAGTGTTGAGGAGAGATGTCTATTTTTAATCTCCATCCATGAACTCACCTATTATAAAACATTGCAGATGGTGTGATTTGTTCTATTTCCAATTGTATTTTGTTCTAGATTTAAAATGGATTGTAAGGAGATTGACATGACATATTTTGTAATGCTGGAGGTTGTGCCTGTACTGTATGAAACTAAAATCTACTAGAATTATTGTGATTGTGTCGATATGAGAAAGTAACTTTCTATAGGACATTAGTGCCAGGAAAGGGGACAGCAGATCACCAGGTGCTACTACTGTCTAATTGATATCATAGGCATTGTCTATCTATTGCTGAAACTGGATTTCAAGTCAGTTCTGGGCCCATTTCTGTAACTATAATTTTTTGTTATTTTTTATACTATGTAGCATTTTGTACTAAGCTTTGAAGCTATTGTATGGGGTGATTGTTTTCACCCAATGTATGCCACCCCATTTTTTGATATTTATTGATGACTAGGAGGATTCTGCGTAAAAAAGAGAGGACCTATTTATGTTGGTGCATTGAACACATATTTATCCTACAGGGGAGGGATGTGCATGGTAGAAACCAAGGCACATGCAAACAAAAGTGAAAACATGTGTTAGAAAAAATTTAGATACAATATAAGGAAATATTAAAATGCATGAGGTACATGACAAATGGGATAGAAACACAAAAATTAAGGTTTCAAACATGGGGTGCTCTCACAATGTCACAACTAGGTGCTTCTATAATATAGGAATTTAAACAATTTCAATTCACATAAATTTACAGGTTTGTGATAAGTATTAAGGACAAGAAAATTTTACTAATCTACTAATCAAGTCCATAAAAATTGAGTTTAATTCATTTCATTATTTAACATTATCCATTACCATTCATTCACCAAGACATTCAACCAGTAGCTTATTAAGTGTGCATAGGGCCTGTCAAATAACCATCAACACATAAGAGAGAGATCACATAGACAAAAGATTTAAGTGGAAAAACCTCATGGGGAAAAAACATTGCCATCTGATTTTGACATAAAATTGTATACATCCATTCTTCAAATTTAGTGAGGCACCAACCCCACAAGGAGCACCAACCCCTAGTTTAATATATCACCAACCCTGGAGCACTAACCCCTAATTTAGTGAATCATTCACACAAACCAGGCTATTTACCCCCTAAGTCTGATGACAAGAATCAAACTTGTAGTTACCTCTTAAATGATCTTTGATTTTTTTGTCCTATCAAAACTTGATGTTGGTTCAGATCTAAATTCAACTCATCATGAATTCAACCTTCTTTCAAACCCTAGGGACTTAGTCACTATTTCCAATATTCTATGAATCTTTGGCTACATGTATTTGAATCTATATGAAATTGTTAAATATTAGAATTTCTTCCTCGAACCTATAAGAATAAGTGTATCCAACATAATAATTTTTTTGCATTTACACTATCTTAAAAATAAACTTCTCTAGGTCACAAATATACTTTTCCCTATTTGAGCCAACTAGTTCAATTTAATTGAAGACAAGGGATATGAATTTATACAGCTTTCCTATTTCTTCAAACATGAATATAGGTCAGTCCTAAACCTTTTTAAACATAAAAACAATAATAAATTCAAATATACTCATTAAAATGGTCACATATGACCCATATAGGTCAACCATGCAAAACCTTTACATTCATACAAAATATCCTCAAAACCCCATCTTTAGGATGAGAAAAATCCTTTAGTAATCAAAATTTTATTAAAGCTCTTACATTCACCATACATGAGTAATATAACATTAAAATCATAATGGTCACTATTTACTTGAACTCAATCAAATTATTCATTAAATGGGCCCAAATTTATCTCATATACCTTCCCACCAAAAACTTATTTCTCAATGCACCATGTCTTTTCATATCTTTGGGACTATGGTATAGACCACTGCAAGATAAATAAAATATGGCATGTGACCATATAATCATGGAATTCCCATAGGGATTTATCACTTTTATTTTTAATAAATATTTAAACATCAATAGTTAATCACCACAACAAGGTTTGACTCTAACCAAAACAAGAACCTAAAAACCAGTTTTGAAAATCTAACTAGTTTTTGAACCCTTTACTGCCATTACTCAAGACCTATAAATTGGGATATACAATAGTTAAAATTTCAAACCTCTTAACTTTATGTGATAGAAATCATTCAAAATCAATCATTCTGCTTCATTCCACTAATTCTTTCTAAAGCCTAAACTAAAAGTCTATCCTCAAAATAGCAAGCTACAAACTTCTTCCCAAATCAACTTGTCATAATATAAACTAATATAAAACATAATAGTTTAAATACTCTAAGAAATATATTAGGAATCATATTTCCAAACATAAAGCACAACACTCTATCCAAATCCAAGTGGAAGGCCTTTGGCAACCAAGCTAATCTTCTATTCAAACTGTATTTATCCTTAAATTAGGACTCAAGAACTGGTGGTTCAAGGGCTTATAACCTTATCATTTTCGAAAAAACACTTCCAGATGATTAACCAAAGGCATGGAACTATGATGGATTATCTCGACTAAGGATGTAGTGAAACATTCATCAAGTAATTAAATCACTTGGTTAATTGACAACTTTGGTTCATAGTAGCTACTTAACACCTTGCTAGAGGAGAAATCATACTTTCATCACTTGTCACTTTTTGAAAGATCCTTTGTCATATGGTCATTGCATTCCTAGTACAAATGATTCCGCAATTTTGAGTGTCATTGGAATACCTTTTATCCCAATCCCTTATGATTGGACGTCGATCATTTATGGTGCCCTAGCTTAACCGTCATTGGTCATTTATGTAACCTATCATGTCACACTTTAACCTAAAAGTTTCCCTTGCCCCACTAACCAGTATTTCACCTGTCGCCACACATTTTCACCCAGGTTTTAATCCCGACTCACCCATGTAGGAAACATACCTATGTAATTTGATACCTACCCCTACATATTCCTTTATTGCATCTTAGGAGCTATCAGTTTAATCCTATACCTTGGCATTACCTTACCAACCTATTTTCATAAACTTGTTAACAACATGGTTGACCAATGGAAGCCTATATGTACTCGTTAAGGTCCATTGATTTGCTGTTAATATGTTTCTGTACATTTTGCCTACCAGTACATACCTTTAATATCAGCTGGCAAATGTCGTTTATCCCAATTTTTTCAAAATAATTGGGTATGAGAAATATTGATAAACATGGTCCTACTAGAGGTTTTGCTCTAACCTAATGTATGTTTTAGGGAAACCATTGATCCTATATTTAAATTGGATTAGTCATACCTAGAAATAGGCTCACGCATTGTTTAGATAAACCTATCAGACCTTGGAGGTGTAGATTTTGCAAAAGACTCTATCAACCTAGTTCCATGTTGTAATCAACTACATGTGCGTGTCATTTGATTTCCATTAAATGAACCGATTCATTGACAATGACCTACTGGGGATGCTTACCCGAGTTGATTCTCACCATTTCCCTCATATACTCAAACCTCTTCCCACACCTACCAACTTATATCAAACCATCAATGAAAATGTCATCCTGATAACTATAACAAATGTATCATCAGTTTACCGGTTTGAGGGAGATCACCTTCACCTAGTAGTCACATGGGGCATTCACTTCCTATTTTTGTCATCGTCGCTTACCAATTAAGCTACGCACAAAAATTGGGAAAATGTAGACACCAAAATTGGGTCACACTCCCCTTGGTCCCTTTTCAAATAACCAGCTCAAGCATACTCATCTAACCATGGCCCCTTCCACCCCACATTAATATTAATTTAATTAACTTAATTAAATTAATACCCATCCTCACAATATTCATTATTAATTATTTTAATTAAGCTAATTTCCACCTCACCTCAGCCACCACCTCACCCTAGACCTATTCTTGGCATGTTTCCATAACTAACAATAACTAAGTCTTACTTGCCTTAATGAGCTAAGATTTGGTCTAACCCTAAAATCAATCCCTAAAATCTCTCTAACCACATTCCCACTCATTAAAAGGGAAGTTTCCATTCTAATCCATGAGAATAAACTAACTGGGCCCAAGAAATTAGAAAGATCTACCCATTTTAGTAAACCTAGGGAATCCTACCTTAACCGACGCCGGTCACCCCTAAACCGACGCTGGTCAACCCGGAACCATCGTCGGTTACCATTTATTCACCCAAACAGCCTTGTTTTTGGGTTGGCACATTCTGAGAGCAAGGAAAGGAGATCAGAGCTACATGCAAGAAAACAAGCATCCTTTTACGCATCCAGACATCCAGAGCCATCACCAGGATCAATCATAGAAGCATTGCATTCACGGAGCACTCTGGGAAATCACCGCTATGTACCATACACCATTCTTCGATCAACAACCACCTCCACCACTCAGCCATCAGATCCTACAACATAGTAAGTATGGCCCTACCAGTAGGGTTTATTTCAGTTAGTAATCTTTATTACTCCTGTTATTAATTTATTCTTTGCATGTTTATTGCTTCATCACCCACTTGCCTGTGAACTCAAATATCCCTTCACCCACATCACCAAATCACCTATCCTCTGACCTGTTGTATACTTCTAAGCATACCTAAGACCTCCACAGACCTTCCCATTCACTCTCCCAAACTTTATTTGACCTCAGATCACCCCTGCCATTTAATCTATTTGAGTTTCTTTTACCTCGACCATACCGACGCCGGTTATCCACAACCGTCATCGGTTCTACCTAAACCAACATCGGTCACACTCTGACCGACATCAATCTCTATGTTTTACACCTTGATCAAGAACAGACCCAACAATCACCCACCAGTTGACCTAAATAACCCAGAATCTAGACCCTGAACCAGTCCCAGTACCTTGACCAACTACCTCACCTCTCAGATCTAATCTGACCATAGCCTAGCCTGTTATGTTAAGATTTGCTTATTGTACTTGAATGAGATACCTAAATCATATCAACTACAGTAGGAATTTGTTTATTTCTCGCATTAACTTGTTTTAAACAATGGATTGACAACCATCTAGGAAGTATCACACTTCCTAGAACTAGCATACGCTAGGCAGTCCACTGTCATATATCATTTAACTATCTTTTTGTGGTCTTGTTTTCTATTACAGGTAGTTCCTCCTAGCCAAAAGGAAGCTCTCACATTCGACACTGGATCAAGAAGTTAGAACATGTGCAACAACCATCAACCGACCAACATTTAACAGGTATTCCTCCTTGGCCCTTACCCTTATCTGTTTCGTCATTTCGAAAAGGTAAAGAAAATGGTGAAACATTTTGGCACGCCCGGTGGGACCCATCAGGGGTTCTTTTGCATTTATTCATTCCTAGGTGAAAGTTGTGTGTTTTTTTCCCTTCGAAAAGCTTCCACATTAATTTTCTTCTTTTGGAATCATTCTCCTTCTTTCTATTGTCTAAAAACAATCATATTTTTGGTGCTTTAAAAAGAACACATCTTCCTTTCTTTTGCATTGCATTAGTGAAAGAGCATCCCTCTTCCTATTCATCTCTTGCTACATCGAATATTACACTTCGATTTGGGTTTAAAACACTTGCATTGCATTCTGATTTGTTGCATTATTAGCTCACATTAAAACTGAGGGCAACCTATATGCTAGGAAGTCATGCCCAGCTGATGGTTGACACAAAGAATCATAGAAAGCACATTTTTCTCTCTCTCTGTGTCTTACCAAACTTGCACAAAATCAAAATATACACATCTTTCTTAAACAACATCTTACCTGGGAACATCTGTCAGTGATCACATGATCCGATTGGTAGGTACTCCCCAGCTCGTTGCCTCTGTCGAGTCATCATCTCAGAGGACGGCCCGCCCCCACCATAACATACCTGAAACCTCTCCTTTTAGATATCCTTCTTCGTAGGATGCCTTCCCAACCAAAAAATTCTGTTCTAAATACACACAGTCAGTCCTAAATAGCATAAGCTAAACAAACATAAGAAAATCACTGTTAGGATCGTGCTTTTTCTTAGCATTCTTCTTGGCTTGTGTTTTGAGGTGTGAGACTACGAATCTCCATTTTTCTTCTTCCTTGCACACTCCACCATCATAGTTGGAGTATTCTGACTTTTTCTGAGTGTGTCAGGGCCCCATCTCCTCATTCTCAGGATTCTAAGTTTGATTCTTCACTTAATTTAATTCACAAAACCAATTTTCTTCATTTCTTTCTAATTTCACAGTCACCGACGTCGGTCCAGCGACCATCGTCAGTTCACATCTGACCATCATCAGTTAAACCCTAACCAGTGTCAGCTTCTAGCTTTCTAGTTACTTTACCTAGAATAGCCTTCATCACTATTTATGTTCTTTTTCTAGCCCTCAGGGCATCATCATATTTCTCCCTGTTGATACCTACTCTGTCATACACAGTTTTCACAAGTACACATCCAACATTCTTGTTTCATTCCTTGAGATTGGTTTCTTCCACAATGACCGATATTAGTTTTAGAAACCATCATCAATGTTCCCTCCACTTTAACCATCACCAGTCAACCTGACCGTCATCGGTTTTCCCTCAACCGTCACCGATCAGTCAACCTGACCATCGTCAAGTTTCCTTGTGTTTGATTTTCAAAATCTAGACATTGACCAGATTCACCTCTCGGACCCCATTATTCTCTATTTCTACTATTTTCTGTGTCATCTACAGAATACAGTCTTACCAGGTCAGCACTTGTTCACATGGTGCTGACTCACAGCCAGACTAACACCCTCATATTCCACGCTAGTCGTCAACCACTCCCACCTAGTCCCTCACCACCTTCTGTCCTATCACCCATGGATCCAACCTTACCTACCACCATTGCTGCAGGTGACGAAGAGTTTGCACGACTCCTTGATCAGAATCCCATGGCCTTACAGTTCTACCTTTCCCACTCTTCCACCCGAGACTCCTCTTGTCAGTTGATATACGACATGCCTGTATCCATCTCTCCTACCCTTATTCCTGCTACTGCATCAGCCCCTAATAATGTGGCGTTACCCTCACCTGCTTCACCCCCAGTAGTTTCACAGCTAGGACCCATACCCACCATGACCACTGCATCTGCAGTTTCACTCGTGCCTGTCGTATCTGTTGTCCCCTCATCGACCACCCAGACCATAGCACAATCTACACCCATTGTCTCACAAATACCCATTGCAACACAACCACCGTGGTGTCAGTGACCCCTACTCCATTCTAGAATCTTGTCCTCTCCATCCCACAAACACTACCCCCAATCACTACCAGAGTCACGACAACCATCCCACCTACATACACCTACTATCAACAACCCCCTATCTCATCTTTCACCCATTCTGGATATGTGCCTTCTATGTCGGTTCCTTATTCTCAACCTCCCTATCAGGTTCAATATCCACCTCCTTATGCCATAGGAGGTGTCCCTCCATCACAACCTACCAATGACCTCATCAAGTTGATGATGGAAAAGATGCAGACACTAGAAGCATCAGTTTCTGGCTCACACAATTCCCTCACCTATGATGAAATTTGTAATGAGCCTATTCACCCATCCATTCCTATTTGACCATACCCCATACATTGGGAAATGCCAAAATTCAACCACTTCAATAGCAAAGAAGATCCACAACAACATTTGTGGTCCTTTAAACATGGGTGTTACCTGATTTCCCACGATGATGCTTTACTTTTGAGGACTTTCCCAATGTCCCTGACAGACCTGCATTAGACTGGTACAGTGGACTACCAAGACACTCCATTTACTCATTTAATCAAGTAGCCCAAGCCTTCCTAGATCACTTCTCCATCAACATTGTTAAGAAGGTTACCATGTTGCAAATCAACAGCCCCCATATTTATTCCACACAACTAGTATGACAAGTGATCTATCGTTGATTGCACAACATTGAATCTTTTCCCACAAGTGTGGGACTTCGCAATCTCATTAAAGAATCTCCAATTTCAATTACCTCAAACTAAGCTCTATAGAACTATTTACCAGGTGCAAGTTTCCACATCTCACCATTTGAAGGTGCAAAATTTTACTTTTTTGATGAGGAATTCACCATGGCATAGAAATTGGAAATGCTCATGAGGTGATCGAAGAAAGAAGATTCAACTTTTAACAAGAACATCACATTCAAATGGATGATTTACGCATTTTCAAAACCCCAAAACAACTATTCAAAAATCCCAAAGATTTCACCAAAGTTTTTCTCAAAACAACCCCTCATCAATCAACTCATTCACCCCTTCTAATCTCTCTTGCCAAGTTTCTTTTTAGAGAAAAACAAAAGTACACTTTGGGAGAATCTTAACTTCTAAAAAATCAGTCTGGAAGGGTCATTACCCTTTGGTGGTTTCTGTATAATGAGGAACCAAAATCACCTTTTTGTTAAATTGAAAAGGTTATCTTGCCTCCAATACATTCAGTCAAGATTTCCTTTGGGATTTTGCCAAATTTGGCTTTCATGTTGCTCCTCAGCCATAGTTTTCATTCTTCCATGGAGATTTTTCCAAGATGTTGGTAAAATTCCAGCTTCAACCTATAGCAACCATTGTTTTATTTCACCAAAACTGAATTAGGAACTCTAGAATTTTGCAAATTTTGTCCTCAAAAAATTTGATAGAACTATTCAATCTAAACAGCTTTATGGAACTCAAAATTCCAATAAATTGCAAAAACACATAAGAAGAGTTTTTCATTTTGAATGCACTCTCCTAACCAAAATTTTTCAAAAATGGCCCTGAACTTACCAATTGCAACATAATTTCATTGACCCTAGAACTGAATATGAAGTTTGGATCCAAACCTTTTCTGAAAAATGAAAGCAATTGAAACCCAAGGTCAAAACAGATTGATTTTCAAGATCAAATTTTCACACCAATGCATTCCCATTTCTCAGAATGGTTCTTCCTCCTTCAAATTTAAGCCCGTCTAAAGATTTATTTCCGGAAATCATCATGCTTTTGGTAGAAAAATTATTGTTATGGCCAAATGAACAACTTACCGAAATTGTATAAGCTATGAGGATTGGCATAAGTTTCAAGAAACTATAATTCACTCATCACTTCTGAGGTATTTTCGAGAGACACGTGGCAGACCTCCATTCATTGTGGGATTCATTTCCTTATTTCCCTACATCCTACTTTGTATTTTTTCCCGCCACTGGACACGTGGCAAGCTTCACATCTCCTTTTCCCATGTTTTAAATTTTACTCCATAGATGTCTAAATTTCTTAAATTTAAATTACTTTGGGGAAATTGATAAATTTTCCTCACCTTAACCTGGTCCACTTCTATAATGTTTCTCCTCATCTTATTTCCACGGGACCTTGGGGCAAACCCCAATTGCTTTTTGAGATCCTTAGATTTTGGGACAAAATCCCAATCTTCCCCGTACTCCGAAACTCCACCCCTAACTCAGGCTGTAAATCATGATTTGGCCTAATTTGCCAAAACCTCCATCTCCTTACCAAAAGTTCACCATAATTCCAATATTGACATCCACTCTACCTCTTCCACACACAAATCTATTAGAACACCTAATGACCTCATTGCAGGGTGTGGGCCTTTCCTGGAAATTTTCCCAGGCGCCATTTATGCCATAAGAGGTGTCAATTTATTCATTGGACACCTATATGACCTCACTCATCGGTGGAAATGCACCAAAAATATTCACCTTTTGAAAACTTTGGTCAAACACTTTTCCACCTATTCCAAAATTCCTTGACCCCTCCATTCATTTCCATTCCTATTGGCTCCATATTACATTGGGAAATGCCAAAATTTCATTGTCAATAGCAAAAAAGACCACCGAGCCACAACTTTGGTCCAAACATGGAGTTAGGAAAAACCTGATTTCCCATGATGACACTTTACTTAATTGCCTATCTGGATTTCCAATGTCCCTGACACCTGCATTGGACTGAGTATAGTGGGCTACCAAGACACTGATCTACACAATCAAGTAGCCCAAGCCTTAGCCTAGATAATTCTCAATCAACATTGTTAAGAAACAGTTACCATGACTGATCTTTATTCCACACGATAGTATGACGATGAGTCTATCACTGACTTCACTCACTTGCTGGCACGTAGCCTCATTAACCAACTCACATTTCAATTACCTCAAACTGAGGTTATAGAACTATTTACTCGGGCTCGTACGAGAAATATCTCACCAACCCTACAGGTGAAAACCTTTCACACTTTTGATGAGGCATTCACCATCGCACAAAAGTTGGAAATTCATGCTATCATAGAAAAGAAGATTCAACTTCGTAACAAGAACATCACGTTCAATTCAAATGATACTTCTTCGTCTTCAAAACCCCAAAATAACTATTCAAATCCCAAAGGGTCTTATAATGTCATAGTTCTCAAGGCTGGTCCCCCTCATCAATCAAACCCAACCAAACCCCCTTCTAATCTCTCTCCTATCCAAGCTTTCTAGTTCAGACGAGAACAATGAAAGTACACTTCCCTAGGAGAATCTTATTCTTCTGTTTTGGAAAATCTTGTTAAAGCTGGTGCCATTACCCTTCCACCTATAAAACCACATACTGGTTTTGACCCTGAGTGACCCATGCCCACATGGTATAAGGAACATGAATTTTGTAACTATCATCATGTCAAAGGTCATAGCGACAATAACTGCATCACCTTCAAGAATATCATCCAAGAAATGATAGACAACGGAGATCTAGTCTTGGATAGCCCAAATGCACCCACTAACCAAAACCTACATATCTTCAAGAATCCATTCCCTAATCATGCCCCATCTTCCAACCAAGTGGTGATACCTCAAACAATGATAGCAATGTCCGCGAGGTCCACGCTATTTTCAATGACATGTCAGTTGCTTCCCAATTGTCTCATGTTCCTTCCATAGATGAAATCTTAGCCCACGCTCCCCTACCTACACCAAGAATCTATTTCATCTACTCCTCTACCCATAGAGGAACCCCCTTCATGTTCCCCTTCACCCGTGGAAGAGCCTATAATCAGCATGCCACCTTTGACCCCTCAAAATTCCAAGCAGTTGTCAGTGGCACCTCTCCTACTCATAGAAGATGCAGGTCCACCACCTACACCAACACAAGGAGAGTCCACTTTGGCTGGCCCATCCTCTCCTCTACCCATGGAGGATACTATAGAAGTACCACTACCTATAGATGACCATTCACCATCAGACCTTCAAGATCCTTGATCTACTTTCGGCTCTCTTACCCACAGAGTCCGAGGCTAGCCATTTCCCTGTATCTCAAACACATTTTATGGGGATTTCCACTTGATCCATGTCAGCCCTGCTTACAACAGTACCATTCTCATGCTTGGCCAATCACCTTGGACTATGTCGATAGAGCCTTACTTTGGGGATGCCTTCTACTTCTTGTTTCAACACAAATGCAGTTGTCACTCATTGACACCTCCACTATCTATCCAAAAGTGTTTCGAGCAACCAAACCAAACACAACCACAACTATTGCAATACCTTCCATGACACCACTCATGGCCCAACTCACACCTCTACCCATAGCCCAACATACATCTACACCCAAACCCATGCCTATATCATCTCCCTTACCTAAACCTATCACTACCTTAGGGGTCATACCAACAGCTAGCCTTACTCACCCACCCATCAAATTAGATTTAGCTACATCTTCCAAAACTAACACCAAACTTAACCTGACCCCTAAAAAGAAGATCCAATCTCCTAGATCTCATACCCCAACCTCACCAACCACACCCTTATCACCTTCACCCCTTCCGTCCATCCTAGGACCTCACCCCTCGACCCTGGCCAAGAAACCCCCATCCACCAGTAAACCAAGAATGCAACAACCCATTTCCCCATCACAGACCTCTAATATACCCAAGTGACCCACACAACCTCCACCCTCACCCGTAACCTTCTTACCACCCATACCTCCAATACCATCAATAACTTCTTCACTACCCATGACACTTCCTTCTCTTTCACTCACGCCTCCTACCCAACCCACACCACCTACCTCCACAGCACCTCGGTTACCCCCATGGGTAACCCGCCCTCTTCCACCATCTACTTTTCCCTCCACATCTCATGCGCCCATATCACCTTTACCCAAAAAGATGCAACCTAAAGCTAAAAATCCGCTACCCTCCAATAAGGTAGTTAAACCAACCAAACCTTCCATTTCCAGTTCATCTACCATGCCCCTACCCAAGCAGATACAACCAACACCTAAGACCACACCACACACCAAACTAGTAGCCCAACCTACTCCCCCTCTTGTAAAGACTCTTCCTCCACAATCAGCCGCACATGTACCCAAACCCACATTCACCTCCCATTGTGATCCATTAGCAGGATCCTATGCCAAAATCCTAACCAACCTCCTCGAAACTTCTGTCATCACATTACCACCTCTTAGACCTTACGACCCACTCAAACCCAAACCAAAAGGGTTTGACAAAACCAAAATTTGTGCCTACCATCGTGTGCCAGGACATGATGTAGAGAACTGTAAGGCTTTGAAAACCACTCTTGTCCAATTGTGTCCTCCTGAAGAAAACTTTGACGATGATGATCTTCTTGATGAGGACCCCATTTCACCTTCACCAATTTCCATAGATCTTCCCTCATTTCCTACTCAGCGACCAAAATCTCCACCCCCACAACTCTTAGATCCATCCCCAAGATTTGAAATTAACATGGTTCACATAAGAGAGTTGGCCAAACCACCACCCAAATGCCAATGCACCCTACTCATCTCACAAGGCTTGTATCTACCACTAGGGATTTTCCCCTCTTGCCACTATACCTTCCATGACAAACCCTCTTCATCCACCTCCCCTCAGATTAACATGATCAACATTGCCACCCATGCTCAGAAAGACAAGGGAAAGGAGAAAGCAAGTGGCCCATCAACCAACCCTGTACCCAATATACCATCCACACCCACACCCAAAGTCATCATTCGAGGTCCTGCATATCCCATTTCCAACGGGGTCACACATCGCACAATGCTAAAACAACTACACCAATCCCCCCTCAAAATGTCTTTATATGACCTCATCCAAACCTCAGAGTCACATCGTCAAGCCCTCATGGAGGTCCTTCAATCTATCAAAGTCTTACCAAATGACCCCACACCCGTAGCCTCCATCATTACCCCTCACCACGTAGCCTCTCTCACTAGGTCTTCGCCTTCCTCTACACCTCCACCCACTCACCAAGTGGCCACCCTCAGCTTTTTAGATGAAGAGATCACTCCCTTCCAGTCTGATGACCCCACCCCACTCTTTTCATCTTTGTATTTATCGATAATATACACATACGACACATTATGATCGATGATGGTGCTAGCATTAACATCATCTCCTCCCATGCATATGAACCAAATGTAAATACCTGCCCATTGCATGCATGGTAACCCTGTTATGTTGCATTCCTTCAATGATGCCATGACCTCTACACTAGGTACCATTGTTCTCCATGTCCACGTAGGTCCCCGCACCATCCTGGAACTTTTCTATGTCCTAGAAGGGGAGTTCCAGTATAACTTGCTGCTTGGCCGACCTTGGATCCATGCTATGGGTTGTGTCCCTTCAACGTTACATCGATGCCTCAAATTTGAACTTGAGGGACATAATTACACCATCCCTATTGACCCCTCACCTTTCAAGACATGTAACATGCTATATCGACCCAATGATGTGCTTGTACCAGTCAAGGCATCTACCACCACAACCACTTCACCTTCACCCATGAGCCCATCCACCAAAATTGCCACTACTTCTATGCTGCATCTAACCTCACTATCCCTACTACAGCTGTAGCCTCTACCATTGAGCACCCCTGTCTCCCCTTCATCTAGTGAGCCATCTATACCCGCTACCCACATACCAACTACTGATCCCTTAGAAGGTGTTTTTCAATGCCTCACTCTTGGGGGAATACCACCTATACAATATCGATACCTTCCTCACCCCACAAGAGTATGGGAATCTACGTCAACACCCCAGTTATGACATTCACATCGGTGATGTTTTCCCTTATGGCCCTCCCCACCTTCACACCAACCTAATGTATGGGGGACTTGATATGGCCACCTATAAACCCAAACCTCCATCCCAAACCCAACCATTTTCATCTGACCTACACTCCCTCACTAACCACCATTTCACTCACACTTTCCTCCACCGGTGCACATGGAAAGGATTTGGCTTCAGTTTTTATGAACAAGGCCACCACACTGTCATCTCCTGTACCTCTCATAAACACAATGACCGTAGTGGCATTGGTTTTGATGCTCCATCCTTCTAAGAAGGTTTGCATCGACCTTATCCAGGATGAGAAATCTTCCCCCTCTCATTCACCCACATTACCATCTTCACCCACAGAGTCCATAGATCCTGAATCTATACCTCCTAACTTTTTTTTTTCATAAACACCATTTCCCTGGGACCACTGACCTATCAACGCGATGGTGAGGCTCCCTCTTCTCTCCCATTCCTATATCCTGACATGATCGATGATGATACACCTTCAATTAACATCATTCAATGTCAGGATGATGAGTCCATCCTCACCTACCTTGGTGCATAAGACTCTTATATTCACCGGTCATTACCCTCTGAGACGTAAACCATGTTGAATGAATCAACCATCAAAATCAACATTAATACTCAGGATGACCCACACATTCTAAAGATTGTCCAATCCTTAGATGCTACTGAACAAGGAAGCCTTCACCTCTTTCCTTCAGGACCATAGCAACGCATTTTCTTGGTCCTATGCCAATATGCCCAGGTATCGACCCAAAAATCATGGTTCACAATATCATAACCATTCCTGATGCCAAACCCATCAAACAAAAGCTGTGGAAAATGCATCCTCGCATTGCTCTTCTGGTCAAAGAAGAGCTTCAACACCTTCTCTCAGTTTCCTTCATTCTACCCATTGATTATCCCCAATGGATTTCTAACATCGTTCCTGTCATGAAAGTGACAGGGGGACTCCACATTTACATGGATTTCCATGACCTCAACCTCACCTGTCCCAAAGATGATTTCCCACTACCAGGCATTGACCAACTAGTTGATCTCACCGCTGGCCATGAAATGTTATCACTCATGGATGGTTTCTCAGGCTACAATCAAATATTACTAGCTCCCAAGGATCAACACAAGACTACCTTCATCACCCCTTGGGGGACTTTCTTCTATCGAGTCATGCCCTTTGGCCTCAAAAATGTTGGTGCTACATATCAGTGGGCCATGACTTACATCTTCCATGACATCATGCATCACATATTGGAGGATTACGTAGATGATCTGCTTGCCAAATCCAAGCATCGAACCAAACACCTACCCATTCTTAAAGTCATCTTTGACCACCTCATCAAATATTGTGTTCATCTTCAACCAAAAAAAGTGCATCTTTGCGGTACTTTCTGGGAAACTCCTAGGTTTCATCATTTCTTTGCGTGGCATAGAAGTTGATCCTGCTAAAGTCAAGGCTATCCTTGAAATGCCGCCACCCACTAATCTCCATCAACTTTGTAGCCTACAAGGAAAGTTGCAATCAATTCATCATTTTATCTCCCAGCTTTCTGACCGTTGTCAACCATTCCATCATCTTCTCAAGAAAGACATTTCATTCAAATGGGATGATGAATGCCATAAAGCCTTCGAAGCCTTGAAACAATACCTACTTCAACCACCAGTGCTCATTCCTCCTAAGGATGACCAGCCCTTCTACCTATATATTTCCACCACTGACCATTCTCTAGGTGCCATGCTCACTCATCGCGATGACCAACACCGAGAGCAAGTGGTTTATTACATAAGCCATACCCTTCTTGACTATGAAACTAGATATACCCATGCCGAAAAACTTTTCCTAGCCTTAGTTTTCATCACCACCAAACTCCACCATTACCTACTCAACCACAAAACCTTCGTCATTACTAATACTGACCCATTACACTACATGTATGCCAAACCTTATCAAAATCAACGTGCCACACTGGCTTATGCTTCTGGCTGACCTCGACCTCAAATTCATCCATCAAAAGTCCATCAAGGGCCAAACTATCACCGACCAATTGGCCAATGCACCTATTTCTGGGGATCAACCCTCTAACTTTGACTTTCCAGATGAGTCTATTGCTACCCTTTCCCTGGACGAACCCACTTACCAAATGACACTCTTCTTCGATGGCTCCAAGTGTCAGCATGGGGGTGGGGCTGGTGTTATCCTCATTCCACTTGATGGTGAACCTATGCCTTTGTCTTTCAAACTCGATTTTGATTGTACAAACAATATTGTTGAATACGAAGCACTCGTATTGGGTCTTCAGGCTGCTTATGCCTTAGATGTTAAGTCAATCAACATCTTTGGTGATTCTCAGTTGGTCATAAACCAAGTCAATGGTATATACCAGTGTCATAATGAGATACTTCAAAAGTATAAGCATCATGTGGACATACTTTTGACCACCTTCAACCGTTACGCACTTCAAACCACCCCACGTTCTACCAATAAATTTGTAGATACCATGGCCTGCTTGGCTTCTCAGATACCTGCTTCACCCGCTGACTCTAAAATCTTTGTCACCATACAAAGACTACAATCACCCTCTTATTTTCCTCGTGAAGTCTACTCTATCGGAACCACTGCTCCTGACCCAAGTGACCTTTGGTATAAGCAATATACAGACTATCTTTCCCTTTCCATTTTACCCACTGATCTCACTCGTAATGGACAACGTGCCTTTCTTAAAAGTGTCTCCCGTTATGTCATCATGGGTGGTCTTCTTTACAAATGTGGTTTCACAACATTCTCTTATGATGCCTTACAAGTTCTGAAATTCCTTACACCATTAAGGAAGTCCACGATGGAATTTGTGGAGGCCACTTTAGTGGTCTCACTATCGCAAAACACATTCTTCACCTAGGCTATTACTGGCCAACCCTAAACCATGACTGTTGTGATTATGTCAAATGCTACATAAAATTCCAGCAACATGCTAATCTCCATCACACCCCTAGTCATGCCTTACAGGTCACGCGAGACCTTTGGCCTTTCTCTCAATGGGGTTTGGATCTTGTCAGTGAGATCAACCCCCATTCTTCACAATGCCACCAATGGATCATAACCACTACTGAATATTACACTAAATGGGTAGAATCCATTCCCCTCATTTCCACCAAAGTAGAGAAAATATGTGAATTCATCAACCATCACATCATCTGTCACTTTGGTGTCCCTCACCGCATTATCACGGATAACGGAAAACAATTCAAAAACAAAACCCTACGCAAACTATGTGATGCTTTTGGCATCCAACTCAGTTTCTCATCACCTTATTACCCAAAAACCAATGGTCAAGCCAAATCAACCAATAAAACCTTGAACAAAATTCTTATGAAGGTAGTCAATGATACTGGGAAGGATTGGCATACACACATTCCTTTCACCTTGTGGGCTTATCGCACTAGTATTCACACTTCGACTGCTGCCACCCCCTTTTCTCTGGTCTATGGTACTGAGGCTGTATTACCTCTCGAAGTCCAGATTCCATCCCTCTGCATCTCACTACAAGACATGCTCAACGATGATGAATTTCACCAGGATCGTTTGGTGCAACTTGAATTATTAGATGAACGTCATCTCAATGCTCTTGACCATCTCCAAATCTACCAAAAACGTATCAAACGTGCCTATGAAAAACATGTTCACGAATGAACCTTTCAAGTCGGTGACCTCATCCTGAAGGAAAATCAACATGTAACCAAAGAGGAGAAAAGTAAATGGGGAAAATTTTCTCCTAATTGGCTTGGACCCTATATCGTCACCCATGCCTATGGATCAGGTGCTTATCATTTGTCTTCACTCAAAGGTAAACCTGAACCTGAGCCCCTTAATGCCTTGCATCTTCGACCATTTTATTGTTGATATCAAGTCCTATATCACTTTCTATCAATTGATCACTCATCCCTTGAGCATTTTTCACCTTCCATAATTACCCATTTTGAGGATCCACGACTAAACAAGAATCATGTGATTACCCATCACCTTTTAGCCTTGTCTTCAATATGAGTACCATGGCTCTGCTCATAGCATGATTCTCATGGATACTTTTCATCTTCTTCAAGATGGAATCCCATGGTCGTTCATCACTCGAAACCACCTCTTTCATAGTTAATCTTTGTGCACTATGATCTTGTCTTCTAAAACAAGAACCTAATCATCCTCTATAGTCTTGTCCATGACTTAAACATCTAAAAACAAAAAGGGATACAACTCCTTGAGTCAAACTTCCAGCAAAAGATGACTCCCTCAAAAGGGACATCTCTTCTTTATATTCTACCACTATCAATAGACTGCTCCCTAGAAGGACAACTATATACAGTCATTACAAAAATATAATAACTATTCAGAAGCTTCCCGCATCGATCAGCTTCACGAAGACCTCAAGGAGATAATATACCCATCCCATATAGACTTCCCACATCGATCAGTCTATTATAAAAAAAAAAATCAAGAAAAGATGAAATTTTCATCATGGACTTGCCTATTTTGGATTCTGGGTTTCTTGTTCCAAAATACACGTCATCGTACACTAAGTTACGCTAAACCTCCCATTCTCATCTCCTTGCCTTTTTCACCTAAATTCCTTGTTACTCAAGGGACTTGCCGCAAACATGACATTTCGTGATCATGTGACTTTTCTTCACCCTTAGAATAGTCCATTATGCAAGGCCTGTAGGGTCTTACGTTCATAAGCCCATCTAGGGTATGGTAGACTCATTAGGGTTCTTATCAATTAAGCAACTCTTTTACCACCTCTTACCATTCACCTTCCTCATTACTTATTGATTATCCTATACAGGACCAGATCCTCGACACCTGTATGTTTTAAAAATCACTCAACCATGCCTACGACCTAAACTCAATCATGCCTATGACCTACATCACCCATGCCTAACACCTATCAACCCATTCCGTTATTTCACCCTAATCTTCCCTAGCTTATGGGAGAACTACATCGGCCTGAGGTCCCTTTTCACCGAGACTATGTAGGCAACACTCTGAGGGCATGGGGCCCTTAGAGGATAGCTCAGCCACTCTCTACCCTAACCAATTCCCTCTACCCCTTTCCTATTCACATTCTACCCTAGTTAGTTTCCTTTTTATATCAATAATTGGAAATTAAACCAAACAAACAACAATTGCTTCACATCTTTACCATCATCACTCATACATTCATTTCATCTTGTCTACCATTTCTTTACCATTATCATACATTTTCCTACAAAACATCTTAACATGATCCACATCATCATTAATTACACAAATTAATGAATTGGAAACTCAACCATACCTAAACCAACCTAAACTCAACCATACCTAAACCAAACATCCATACCTAAGTCAACCTGAAATCTCCATCCATACCTAAGTCAACCTGACTCCATCCATGCCTATGACCTGACTCAATCCATGCCTATGACCTAACTCCATCATGCCTGAACCAACCTGACTCCACCATGCCTACACAACCCTGACTCCATCATACCTAATTCACCTAGTTTCCATCACATACACAAATAATAATGGAAATTAAAACAAGTACACCATCCATGGTATAAATATCATCATCTATAAATCATGACGTCTGTGTATACATACATATGTACACATATATAAATGAATACAAAAATCTCAAAAACCCTCATGTACATCCTCACCATCTTCGGCACGCAGGCCGGTATATCATTAAAAAATATACAAAACTCTCATGTACATCCTCACTATCTTCAGCACACAGGCCGGTCTATATATCAACAAAATATATATATAACCCATCTCTGGTGACTAATCATCACCCCACCTAATATCTGTCTCACCTGTCTCCTCCTCCTCCTCCTCCTCCATGCCCCATGTGGCATCCTACTAGCATCTCACCACCCACCATGGGCCTTGGCCTACCCTCAGCTGGTACCACACCTAGAGCTAGCCTCCATACACTGGTAGCCTCACCCTGACCCTGTCTCGGGCTTGATGACCCCCTGTACTCTCTACACTATGCATACGAGACCTGGTCCTCTCACTCAAAGCCTGTTGTGCTCTGTACTCTATGTAGGATGGGACATCTATCCCTGAGGCCATCAAATGATCCTGATAATACCATGCCTCTCCTAAGGCATCTCTGAACTGGGCCATAGGTACCATCTGTGGTGGAGCCATCAGTCTCACCCCCTATACCTGCCTCTCGGGACCCTGTCCCATTGGTACCTATAATGAGGGACCCTGTCCCTAACCCTGTGCCTATGCCTATCCTGAGGGACCCTGTCCCACCCCTGCCTATATCTGGGCCTGAAGGGCCACAACCTATGCCTGTGTAGTGGCCAACTGGCCCTACAAACCTACTATCTGTGCCTGTAAAGTAGCTACATGTGCCTGTAAAGTGGCCACCTGTGCCTCAGACCCTGTCAACTATCCCTGCACTACCCCCAACTATGTAACTAGGGTCACCACCTACCCCTGGAGGGCATCTCTCTACACTGTAATGGTGGCCAAGTCTGGCTGCCCCAGCCTCAGTGGTACGGCTCACAGCTGTGCTTCCCACCACTATCTATACCCATCTGTAACTCTGGCATCATCAATCCTCTAGTCGACCACCTACTCCTCCTACCCTGTAGGCACCGTCGGCTGTGGTAGAGGCATAGGCCTCTCCACATCATCTCTCTTGTATAGTGGGAATGGTGGAGGTACATCCTGTGGCAACCCAAACTACCATCTAACCCTGTCTACGGGTATCATCTCGTGCTCTCCTACATGGCACCCCTCTATCCATCAGAGCAACTGTAGCTCGTCTAACTCTGTGGCCATCTTCCTGTATGATGGGAAGTCCACATATGGCCTCCAAATGATGTCTACCCTAGACAACCCCTCTAGTATCTTCCTGTAGTGAGCTACATCATGTGTAGCCCTAGTCCCCCACCACACCCCACCAGCTGGAACCCATCACCTGTACCCAACCCAGACCATACCTGGCTCAAAGGCATCTAGCCGGGGCAACCCAATCAGATGAACACACACAATGTGCTCATATGCCCAACAATGAAGCAAAAACGTACAACATAAGTTGAACCTCCATAATCTCCCATAGGCCCATAGCTCCCGGTATAGCTGTACCAAATACGTAGGTGCCCAGGAAAAGCAAGTCCTCTCCTCCATCATATCATGTAGGACTCCCATCAGTTCTCATGGGAATCTCCCACCCTCTACATCTGGTAGTGTGAAACAACACACTACCTCCATAATCAAAACTACTAGCCTCATCTCCTCAGGATGGGCCACATACATCTCTCCATAGCTCAAGCTGGCACTATGAAACCTCATCTCCACCATCCCCTCCCCAAATATTGTCAGCATCAACTCCTCTGCTACCTCTGAAAAAATCAAATACACCTGCACCCCTACTATCAGCAGCTGTAGAATCCTGTAAACATCCTCCAAGGTGACGGTCATCTCCCCTGTCGGAAAATGGAACATGTTGGTCACGGAATCCCATCTATCGATGAGAGTGACCATCAGACTCAGATCACAAACTATGCACCTATAACACCGAATCCCAATCAGACCCACCTCAGTCACGTGCCTCCACTCCTCATCAGTCACATCTCCTCAGACATCTAGCAATAAAGGTGGTACCCTATCCCGCATCCGTAGCTGATCCCTCACCTGCATCCAATAAAAAAATACTATTGTTAGAACCCCCACATACCAAACACACTTCCTACCTAATAAACCTCATTTCCAACCCTCATTACTTATTCCACCCACCCTACAGATTACCCATTGCTAAACCAATCTATTCATGTCATTTATACTTATTACCCTACTTTCCTCTCATGAAACCTATCTTTACATCACCCGACATATCCTCACTTCTTACCTTTTCTCTCTATTGCTCTATGTTCCCCAAAATCTGACCACCACCGGTCAGCCTCGACCATCATCGGTCACGTGTAACCGGCATCAGTCACCTACTTCTGGACCGATGCCGACCAAAATACCACCGACGTCGGCCAACACTTGACCGACGTCGGTCACTGTCGCAAAGCCAAACACGCAAAACCCCTCCCCTCTTTTCCAAAATTCTTCAAATCCAACCTATACACCTACTCTACCCTACCCAAAGCTAACCTAACCCCTGCCCATCCCTATCTACCCTACCTAGAACCTCCCCCCTCCCTCATTGCATCAATTTTCACCACCAACTTCATTATCTTTTCCTACCCGCGAAACCCATACCCACATCACATTTTTCTACTTTAAAAAGGAAGGATCGGGATAGACTCCTACCTCGTCTCGGTGTCACCGGCATGGTGGTATGGCTGGCCACTGAACCAGTGGCCCACCCAAACCTTCTCCTACCTCGGCCATGTCCAAATCACCAACACAAATACTCCTGACCTCCAATCAAATCCTCCACACCGATCTCATGGACCCGACTACCTGGCCCGTCTAACCAACCTGATCTCTCCACCTCAGCCAGGTATTGTACCTCATACTTTCCTCTCACAAAGGCACAAAAGGTTCCATGCTCTGTCATTTTCCCAAAAGTCAAAATGCACAAATGAATCCCCTTTTTGTGGATTTCTCTTTTTAAATACCCAACCCGACCCGACCGACATCGGTCAGATCGTGCCCTAGTAAACCGATGATGGTTAAACCTAAACCGACGTCAGTTACCTATCATTTCACTTATAACTCTTTTTTTTACCTATTTTTTCCCACAAATTACCCAACCCCTCCACCATTTGACCTTAACCATTTTTATCGCAACCTACCTCCAAGCCTACATTACCTATACCTATCCTTCATTGCATTTAGGGACTTGTTATTTTACCCATACCTCGGCCTTACCCATGTCCAACCTATGACCTAGCTACCTTGGACCTAATGAACATTGTTAAGTGACCTTTGAACTCATGTGCTCACTATACCCTGTGACACTGTTACCCATGTTGTTTGACCTAATGACCTTACCTTGCCTATTGTCATGTTGTTTATCCTGACCCAACATTTAGTGTACCGAAACATACCTAAACATTCCTGCACCTGACCTACAAAGTGCTTCCACACCATATCCTATACCTTGGATACCAGAATCACCTCAACCTTGTTTGGATAAACCTATCGACCTTAGACAATGTAGAGTTTGCATGCTCTTCAACCTGGTACCATGCCACAGTTTATACATGTGTGTGTGTTTGACTGTTACTACCTTTGACCCTGGCCCATTACCTGGATTACCCGATTGGACCTTTACCCCATTACCCCCAGTGTCCACCTTCCTCTTCATCACATCCACCTTTTATCAAACCACTCACCGATTCTGTCTTCTACCTCATTCATTCCTAGTTTGAGGGGGATCACCTTCACCCACACATGGGGCAACCACATCTTATTTTTGTCAGCGTCACTTACCAATACAAGCTACACAACAAAAAGGGGAAAAATGTAGACACCAAAATTGGGTCACACTCCCCTTGGTCCCTTGTCAAATAACCAGCTCAAGCATACTCATCTAACCATGGCCCCTTCCACCCCACATTAATATTAATTTAATTAACTTAATTAAATTAATACCCATCCTCACAATATTCATTACTTAATTATTTTAATTAAGCTAATTTCCACCTAGACACCTCACCCCACCACCTCACCCTAGACCTATTCTTGGCATGTTTCCATAACCAACAATAACTAAGTCTCACTTGCCTTAATGAGCTAAGATTTGGTCTAACCCTAAAATCAATCCCTAAAATCTCTCTAACCACATTCCCACTCATTAGAAGGGAAGTTTCCATTCTAATCCGTGAGAATAAACTAACTAGGCCCAAGAAATTAGAAAGATCTTCCCATTTTAGTAAACCTAGGGAATCCCACCTTAACCAACACTGGTCACCCCTAAACCACGTCGGTCAACCCAGAACCATCGTTGGTTACCATTTATTCACCCAAACAGCCTTGTTTTTGGGTTGGCACATTCTGAGAGCAAGAAAGGAGATCAGAGCTGCATGCAAGTGAAACAAGCATCCTTTTACGCATCCAGACATCCAGAACCATCACCAGGATCAATCATAGAGCCATTGCATTCATGGGAGCACTCCAGGAAATCACCGCTACAGTACCATACATGTATTCTCTGATCAACCACCTCCACCACTCAGCCATCAGATCCTTAACACAGTAAGTATGGCCCTAACTAGTAGGGTTTATTTCAGTTAGTAATCTTTATTACTCCTGTTATTAATCTATTCTTTGCATGCTTATTGCTTCATCACCCACTTGCCTGTGAACTCAAATATCCCTTCACCCATATCACCAAATCACCTATCCTCACCTGTTGTATACTTCTGAGCATACCTAAGACCTCTACAGACCTTCCCATTCACTCTCCCAAACTTTATTTGACCTCAGATCACCCCTTGCCATTTAATCTATTTGAGTTTCTTTTACCTCGACCATACCGACGCCGGTTATCCACAACCACCGTCGGTTCTACCTAAACTGGCATCGGTCACACTCAGTTGACGTCAGTCTCTATGTTTTACACCTTGACCAAGAACAGACCCAACAATCACCCTACCAGTTGACCTAAATAACCCAGAATCAGACCTGATCAGTCCCAGTACCTTGACAGACACCTCACCTCTCAGATCCAACTATAGCCTAGCCTGTTGTGATTGGATTTTCTTATTGTACTTGAATGAAATACCTAAATCATATCAACTACAGTAGGAATTTGTTTATTTCTCACATTAACTTGTTTTAAACAGTGGATTGACAACCATCTAGGAAGTATCACACTTCCCAGAACTAGCATACGCTAGGCAGTCCACTGTCATATATCATTTAACTATCTTTTTGTGGTCTTGTTTTCTATTACAGGTAGTTCCTCCTAGCCAAAAGGAAGCTCTCACATTCAGCTATGGATCAAGAAGTTAGAATGCACGCAACAACCATCAACCAACCAACATTTAATAGGTATTCCTCCTTGGCCCTTACCCTTATCTGTTTCGTCACTTCGAAAAGGTAAAGAAAATGGTGAATCTCATTTTGTATGCACTAGGGCTAGATATAGGCCTAAAATGACCTCACTCAACCATGAAACCACATGAACTGACCATACTGACCTCATGCAGGCTCATGTACACTTGTAACATAATACTAAGACCATGTATGACCTCGTGAAACACTCTAACCAATTTAGGAGGACTCAAACCATGACTTGGCATACTCAATCATGCACCAAGATACTATAAAAATCACCAAACCACTTAGTCTTCATGCTTGACACCTAAATAAATGCAGACACAAAATTATGCACTTTAGACATTATTTAGCTTGGTCTTATACTACTATTTAGAAGGTTCTCAAGTGAATAAAGTACTAATTAATCCCACCTTTTGGCCATATTTATTTTATATTTTATTTCATCATTCCCACATATGTTATCTAGCATGTATCCATCCATTTCGCAACTTCCCCGTCATTCTCAGCCCAAAATCAAGGCATCCCATGCCTATATTGGGGTTCCTCGAGGTGCCCTCGTCCCACTTTGGGCACCCCCGGTCTTTGCACATCCTTTACCGCTTATTTTTGGGGCCTTTCTAGTCATTTTTCATCCTTATACTTTTCCCAGTCAGCCTTGTTAGGATTAATTACAAGATTAAGCTTGAGATCCCTATAAATATAAAGTTATAAGATCATAATGAGGGTCCTAGGTCCATCACACACTACTATCACTCCATCTAGCGTTACATCTATTACATCACTTGCATCCACATAGTGTCATGCATCAAGGCTAGGAGATCTTCATCACACACACTGCATATGGGGAGGGATTCTATTCTATTCCATGCACACATGCTATTTACATTTTCTATAGTTACTATTGCTCGCTACTTCACAAAGTGTGACTAGCACATGAGAGCACCTAGGGCAGCGACATGCACACACTCACACAGAACTACATCCGAGTCTGAAATGTAGTGCAATGATTAGTGATAAGACCACTAGTTTGGAAGCTAAGGTGAGTCTGACCCATTCGTTTTGAATTTTTTTATTTTTCCTAGGGTTTGATACTTCCTCTTGTATTGCCGGTCATTTTCATAGAAGTCATTTGGCAATGAATCCAGTGCGACAGATACAGTCAAAGTTCCAGATTAACTTGCAACCCTACCAA
Source organism: Taxus chinensis (assembly GCA_019776745.2). Lineage (NCBI taxonomy): Eukaryota > Viridiplantae > Streptophyta > Pinopsida > Cupressales > Taxaceae > Taxus > Taxus chinensis. Next base: position 339,957,258 of record CM034157.1, on the reverse strand, counting down.
AACCATTTTCTGAGCATTTACAAAGACCATGGCACCCATACTGCAAATCAGGGCTCCTCGGGATGCCCCAGTACCTTCCCAAGGTGCCTCAGTCAGTTTAAATTCTCTGATATCTAGTCTTCACAGGACTTCCTAAGTGATTGTCATATGCACTTCTAAATTTTATTTACAGACCTGTGACAACTGTGAAACCAGTCTACAACAATCAAGCTAAGTCCATTTCCTTCTACCTTCTCTTTGGCATATTAGGGTTTTGTATTTCATTAATATTTATTATGCAATCACTTTACATATTTTAGCATACTGCATTTACAAATGTTTTAGTCCTCCTAATTAGATTAACATTAATACCCTAGTGTACCCTATTTAGGCCATACTAGGCCACTAGATTATCAATTTTGTTAATCATTTTGGTGAATCCAACATCTCTTTATAGCACCTTCTAGGGTTTTACATTTGCACCTCCCATCATGGGTAAACATCATATAAAGTCTTCTTCCTCTAATTCTTCATCTACTCTACAATTTGATAGCCCTGGTCATGCTTTCATCGACACTCCTACTGCTACTTCTGGTTATATCCCTTGTTCTTCTTTCATTCAACTTCCATCTTCTAGAATGGATCCTTGTTCCATTAAAGATGTTGTTACCACTTATTTATGCATCATTAATCCTGTAGCCCTAGCTCAGCTTGTCGTAGAAGTCTAGGCTCTCCCTCCTAAGGACATAAATGACTCTAGTTCTATATTACCTCTCCTACACACCATCCTTCTTCCCATCCCACAATTGGTTCTCAACCTCGACCAACTCCCATGACCTAGTTCCTACCATCTGCATGGTTGATATGGTCCCTTCTACTTCTTACTCCTATTGTTACCAATGCTTAGATACCATCTACCACGCCTACTCTACAATACTCAGTTACTTTTCCTATTCCTCCCTAGTCCTCTTTTCTCTATGAGATGCCATTTGCAGTACCACTATTTGCATGCTTAGTACAGTCTCTTCCCCACAATCTGTTACTACTACCACTATTGTACCATACCAGAGGACCTTTACCATCTATGGATCTCATCCCATCCTCTCTGCCATCATCCTCCTCCTTAGTATGCCCACCATTCACTTGCACTCTCTTCATCAATAATTCTTATTGGGAACACATACCACTAGACACATCATGTATGATGACACCGTATGTTCCCATGATGGTCTCCTTCGACTTGGGTTTGACTTTGATGACCTTCATGCTCCTTTATGCGATCCACATTTTATCATGGTTATGTCATTCTCATGGCCACCTATGGCTTGCATGTTTTCCACTTGGTTGTCCACCTTGCACGTTGTCATACTATTTCTCCACTTACACTTGGCCAGTCTTGGTTAGATTATATTGGAGGCACACTTGATCCTGATCATGTTGATATCACATTCCCTATGCCTTTTCGCACAACTCACATTTGTAGTAGTTCTTTTCTTTCCTATACACCGAACTTCACTATTTGGTATGCTCAGGGATGTCCATTACCTCCCTTTATGGATGAAACAATACGCCATGGTCATGTACATCTTATGCATTCATGGTTACTTAGATGACCAACCACACACCCTTCCTTACCAAGTTTCCCGCGCTGTCCAATATGATTTTGATACTTTTATTGATGATCCTTTAGAAGATCTTGATCCTCCATCTCCTTTTTGTTAACACCGATCCACCATTTTGTCTAGTAGGCACTATATTTACCACCATTGTTGTTGATTCTCACCCTTGTGATCCTCCATCTAATACACACCTATTGGAGGCTATACAAGCACTACAAGTTCAATGTCAGTCCATGGAAGCCACAATTGCATCTCTCCATGCTGAGATAGGGAAACTTAAGGATGCCTCTACCTTGCATGCTCCTACTACTCCTACAACTCTTGCACCATCCACATCCCCTACCAGTCCCTCACCGATCCACCGACTGTACCATTACCTCCACCTCTTATCTTTCCTGTCCAATGCTACACCACAAGACATTCTTGGCTACCTTCTTCATCAACAACTCCTTTCTCTACTATTTAACCATTGCTACCCTCCTTCTCAACTAATACAATATCAGGATCAACCATTTTTCCACTACCATCAGATTCAAGGGCATCATACCGAATCATGTCATGCTTTGAGCCATATTATTCATGATCTCCAATAGCTAGGCTCATCTCATTTGCTCCACTTTTGCCTTCTATTCCCCGTTCTACCCGTCTGGCTCGTTTGGCTCATAGCACTACCCAGGACCCATCTTGATAACCCTCTCTCCTCTAATCATTCACCATATCAGTCTTCATCCTTCACTCATCCTTTGCCTACACATAGTTTTCATTCACAGGCACCAATTTTATCTACTATATCCCCCCTTGTGGATTATGACCCTATGCTTTCATCATTCCTGGTACTAATCGATGGACATCCATCCCTCGACCTTATAGGTTGACTCATCTTTCATGATTTCTTTGGGAGCATTACTATTACCCAATCCTCCCTTCTTCATATTAGCATAACTATACCTATATTCTTTATATTCATATTCACATATATATATGCTTCTTACATATTCTAGCACCCGCATTACTCAATGAGGTACTCTTGTGCTTCGATTCAAACTAGATTGTTGAGGGATTACCATTACAATGAACCCCACATACTACACTATAGGTTTTACACATTTACATCCTATCATACATACACATCTTACATCATCATTTTTATACTTAGTATACATCCTACATTATATTATACATCCCTCATCTATTAATCATGTATACATCATCTATCTTATACATACTACACTAGTCGTCATATGATTTGCGTCTAGTTTTGCATTTACTTCATTCATTCTACACTACACTAGATTATAATATATATGGGTCTAGTTTCATCTATCATCCTTACATATTATACCTATCACCACATCTTCATATCCTACACACCTTACATTTCCTACATTGTATAGTTCCCATTTCATCTATCATATACATTCTTGCATGCTACACTAGATTCCATTACATATGGGTCTAGTTCATATCATCATTGCCATTCCATTATATACACCTTATTAAATCCTCATTACATTCCACATCTTTACATCACCATGCATTTCCATCACTATTCATCACTTGGTTTTTTATACTATGTTGTCTTCTACGCGATGCACTCACCACCCTATGACACACTTTAGTTCCTCAGTCCATACTTGATTACTAAGGGTTTACCAATCAAATGGACCTTACTTTCATCATGTGACATTTTTTTCATCCCACATCTCCCGCCTTCGTGACATACACCTTAGGTTAAATTGTCACCCATCCTATCATCTTGTAGTGGTATACGCTTTAGGCTAAATCAACACCCCCCATTTTATCATCTTGTAGTGGCATACACCTTAGGGTACATCACCACTCCCTTCTTATTCATCTCATAGTGACATACACTTTAGGATACATCGTCACCCATCTTCATCCTTTTCATTCTATAGTGATATATGCTTAGGGCTAAATCATCACTCACACATTCAACAAGTTGTGGTATATGCTTAGGATAGGGGGTCCACACACATCTTTCCATATGTTACATCCCCTTACATTCATCCTATAGTGATATACGCTTAGGGATAAATCATCACTTGTCCATTCAACAAGTTGTGATATATGCTTCAGCTATAGGGTTCACACACATCTCTCCACATGTCACATTTCATCACCATTACATATACACACTCATCACAACACGCTAGATACAACCAACACTACTCGACCATTTTCCGATGACACACTCTCATTTATGGTTCATTCTTGACTACTGAGGGGGAAAACAAAATGAACCTCACTACATACACATTCCATCCACTCAGGGGGCACATTGCTCCTATCATTCCATTTTGCATTCCATTCATCCATCCACAACATACTACATTGTCTTGGTGGCATTTACTCTTGTTTACTAGTGTTTTGCATGATCACTTTACTACACACATTATCTTGCTTTCCTATATTTCATTATCATTTACACATGTGTGTTCACGCCTTTTTTTAGTGTGATTGTAGATACATGTATCTACACGTGACATGGATTCTCACCTTCTACCCTTCCTATATTGGTCACTGGGGCATCCACATTCTTCTTATATAGGTGCTATTGTTTCATTTTGTACTTAACATCTTATACTATTTGTTTATACACACTTTGACATATTGGTTATCACTCTAACATGCTAACGGGTGTTCCATGTGCAACACTTGTTTTGCAGGATTACATGTTTCCATGACTACTTGTTTGTTTCTACTTGTCTATTTTATTTTCCATTGTATGCGGGATTTTCCCTTTGCTTGTGTGCACACTTGTCTATTATTTGCAGCCATGATGGCCTTGAGTTTTGTGCGACATTGTGAGTGATGTCCCATGTTTGAAACTTGCTTTGTGTGGTTAGCTTGTTTTCTTGTGTGATTACACTACTTTGTTTGGTAGTTACTACATTGTCTGCATATTTTACATTTGTCTTATTACATGCATGTGTTTTCTAACTAACACTTGTATTGGCTAGCCATCCCCTTTTGTGCGTGCCTTGGTATCTACCAAGTGTTTCCCTTTCCCCATACAAGGCAGAGTTCTATAGGTTAGAGTGCGGTTGGTCCTCTTTTGGGGCCACATTATCCTTTCAGTGACATCGCATGCACCCCCAAAGAGGGGGGAATCATTGAGGTTTTTCTACTAACACAACATATTTACAATGGTTTACACATAGTGAGTGAGTTCAGACCAGTCTACAAACTCCATACACAATGGCCTTAATAGGACATGGTGTCCTTCAACAATTTTGTGGAGCAGTTACAGGCTTGGGGGTTACAGTGGGTGTGCCTCTCTACACTTCTCCATCCAGTGGCATCGGATCACCCAAAAAACCAAGATAGTACAAAGATCTCTTCACACATTTTAGTAGAAGCAGTTAAAGTTGGAGGATACAATGCATTTCCTCCCTATACTTCTTCAGCCAGGGTGGCATGAGATCACCCAAAAAACTCGCGACAGTGCATGATATCCTTCTACACCCTTTTTTTGACATGGATCAAGTGCACATGTTCCATTTACATTTGCATACTTTACACATTTCTATATACATGCGTATTTTACACAACATTTTTACATACATACATATTTGACTACTTGATCGTTTTCTCCTTGTAGGTCCTATGTATGAGAAACAAGGAGTCAAATTGGGGGAAAAAATAACAACAATGAAAACACACCACTATAGGAATTTTACTTTACTAACCATATAGGTACACTACACACAACAACAGCTACACACACATTCTGCCCTAGGTTCACTCTCATCACTTTTTATGCACATTTTTCATCTTTAGAATCCATGCTCCTCCACATTTTTCTTTTTTTCATTCCACACTTGAGTCTAGTCCATCGGCACGTCTTCTTCTACACTCTACATGGATATCAGGTATGCATCTCTATCTACTTTATGTTATCGAGCTTTCCGCTCACCAACATAAAGTGGGGGGAAAATGTAGACACAAAATTATGCACTTTAGACATTATTTAGCCCAGTCTTATACTACTATTTAGAAGGTTCTCAAGTGAATAAAGTACTAATTAATCCCACCTTTTGGCCATATTTATTTTATATTTTATTTCATAGTTCCCGTGTATTTTCTAGCACTTATCTGTCCATTTCGTAACTGCCCCATCATTCTAGCCCAAAATTAGGGTGACCCAGCCTATACTGGGGCACCCCGGGGTGCCCTGGTCCCACTATGGGTGCCTTGATATATGCACATCCTTTCCCACTTCTTTTTGGGGCCTTTCTATCCATTTTTCATCCTTATCCTTTTCCCAATTGGCATTTTCAGGATTAATTACAAAATTAAGCTTGAGAGCCCTATAAATATAAAGTTATAAGACCATAATGAGGGTCCTAACATCACATACTACTATCACTCCATCTAGAGTTGCATCCATTGCATCACTTGCATCTACATAGTGTCATGCATTAAGGCTAGGAGATCTGTATCACACACATTACATAGGGGGGTGGATTTTATTCTATTCCATGCACACATGCTATTTACATTTTCTATAGTTACTATTTCTCACTACTTCACAAAGTGTGACTGACACAAGAGCACCTAGGGCACGACATGCACACACTCACTAGAACTACATCTGGGTCTGAAATGTAGTGCAATGCTCAGTGATAAGTCCACTAGTTTGGTGGCTGAGGTCAGTCTGACCCATTCATTTGCATATTTTATTTTTCTAGGGTTTGATACTTCCTTTTGTATTGCAGGTCATTATAAAGATCATCCAACGAATCTAGTGCGATAAACATGCAGAGTGTCAAATCAACTTGTGACCCTACCAAAATCATTTTCTAAGCATTTGCAAAGACCATGGTGCCTAAATTACATACTAGAGCACCCTGAGGTGCTCCAATACCTTCCAGGGTGCCTCAGTCAGTTCAAATTATCCAGATTTGGTCTTCGCAGGACTTTTGAGTGGTTGTCAGCACTTCTAGATTTTTTTTAGACTTGCGACAACCTGCGACAGTCTCTTCAAATCAGCTAAGCCATTTCTTTCCCTTGTCTTGCATATTAGGGTTTTTTTCATTATTTACATCATTTTAGCATACTTATTTACAACATTTTAGTCATCCTACTTAGATTAACTAAGGGTTACTATTTCCTACCACATAGTTCCTATTTTAGTTAATCAATAACATATCATGGAGACTCACATGACTAGATGATACCATTTTCCATCAATGGAATTGACATCAATGTAACGACATACACACAATGGCCAACACAAAATATCATGCCTTAACAAATAATGTCAAGCAAAGTGTATCAGTTAACCATGTGGCATATAGTCCTGTAAAATAAATTCTACACATGAAGCACACATTAACATATTAGAAAGATAAATAATATGTTAAGGCGTGTATAAATCAACGAAAGTTAAAGTGAGAAATAGTGGAAAATGTAGTATTAAAACGTATGATAGTAAAGAAAGTAGATGCCCCCAAGAGTCTAGTAGGACTAGTAAAAGGTGCAATGCCAAACATTATAATAGTGTGTAAGAACCTGTAAGAGAGATGTGTTCACTCTAAAAGACCAAGTGAACGCGCATGTGTTTATATAGAAAGATAATGACATACTGACAATTTGACTAGCATAGTCAACAAAGTTTATCATGTAAGTAGTATAAACAAGCAAGAGTAAGTGCAACCAAGATATGTAAATGCAATGTGTGAATATGATCATAACAACGTGCCCCCTAGTAGATGTGTATGAGATGAGGTTCATTTATAAAAGATCCCTCAACAATCAAGAATGAACAATAGAATATGATGGTTTGAGAATGTGAGATAGAAAGATAGATCATGAAGCATAGAGTGTGAAAATTGAATGTGGTGAGATTCATTTCAGATTTAGACCCTGAGAATTTGAGTATGAACCATGGAAATAGAGTGAATCACATGGTAATGATGATATAATGTATGTATCAAGATGTGTAAGAGTAGTGAGAAGAATAGTATAGACAACTAATGATGCTAGGAGGGGGGAAGAAGAAAGCATGATGACCCCAAGTGTGAGAAGGATAGAAGGCTATCCAATGATAGTGAAGGGAAAGGGCCCTCCACCTGATATCCAAGGAGATAAAGGCATGTGACGATGCTCTAAGATTAGTGGAGTATGAGAGTAATGACGTACATGTGAAGGAGACCTATGTGGTGAAGGAGGTGGTGAACACCTATGTGAAGGGGCCACCTGAGTAGGGGACTTAGGCTGATGAGATGGATTAGTGGATCGATGCATACGACAATGCCATGAAGTAGGATGTGTGTGAATAGGTGAACTAGGTGTAGAATGTGCCTTAAATTTGAGAGGCCTAGATGTTATAACTGGTGTAAAAATGTCATCAAGGCTAGGCTTAAGCAATGGTGTGCACGGTGGAATGCCTTTAATAGTGAAAAATTTCTTATTGTGAATGAACTTGATGCACAAATGATTCTTGGAGGGAATGGCTTGGGCAGTGTGGAGCTATAGAAGACCTAAGAGCATGTCACAACCTTTGATTGAAGATGCCACAATGAATGGCAAAAGCATGGTAAGAGGCCCAAATGTAATGGGAAGCTTGATGTAGCCAAAAGAATAGGAACTAGATATGTGATATTAGATAGTGGACATTTGATATCCATAAGAAGTGCAATGGAGAACACACTGATAGGAGCCACTAGAGAGATCATGGTGTTATTGACAGTATGTAATCTGATAGAAGTGTTGATATGTAATGAATCAGAAGTGAATGTAGCATGATAATCATGATCTAAAAATGAAATGACTGGTGGTGATGCATCAACAGAAGCGACAAGGAAGTCAAGGGGCCCTGATGAAGGAGGGGGCACAACTTGATATGTATGATTAACAGAAGAATCAAGAGCTTGTGTGTCATGCTTAGGAAAAGGGTCATTAAATATTTTTAGATTTTTATTATCGTTGATCAACTTAGAAGTAGATGGCTCAAGGAGCTTGAGTGAATTATTTTCAATAAGATATTGAATGAGATGTCTGAGTTTGAAGCAATGATCAATAGAATGCCCAATGCATTGGTGATAGTTACATTTAGCATTTTCATCATAATTACGACCATGAGGGTGAGATGGATCAAGATTGACCAGTGGTGGAAGAGTGATTAGATTGCTTTCGATGAGTTGAGGCAATAGAAATTGAGGTGCATAGGGTAATTTGGTGAAAGTATGCTTTAGAGGTTGTCATTGAAGCTTTTTAGGTGGAGAGACGACATTAACAGTTGCCTTTGCTTCAGTGGGCTTAGGAGATGGATTGAATGTTGATTTAGCTTGAAACCTATTAGAAGATGATGAAGGAGTATCTTGATACTTTAATTTGTCCATAGATAGAATTTTGAATTCATGAATTTTGAGCGTATGACATAATTGATCAAATGAAGGAGAGGTCTCACCTGAAGTGGTGGTAAGAGGCTTTGAACAAAAAGATCTTGCAATTCTAAATCAGCAAGTACATTGGTCATCTTAGCTAGATTGTTCTTATAACACAAAACATAGTCAACTAGATGCTCATTAGATCTTTTTTTGATTTGAGCAAGTTGTGCATAAGAGATCTTGGTGCCAATATTGATTGAAAAGTGATCAAGAAAAGCATCGACTAGATGCGTAAAATAAGTTACCGAATGAACAGGTAGATCATAAAACCAACATATGGCATAATATTGAAGACTCAGAGGAAATAAATTAGCTAGCAATGTATGATCATCCACATAATCAAGACATGCCACATGAAAAGATCTGAGATGCTCTTGAGGGTCACCATGGCCATTGAAGGTGGGCAACTTAGGGGTGACGAATTTTAGAGGAAGTGGATAAGTAGAAATGGTGGGTGCAAAAGGGGTGTGAAGAAGTAAGGAGGAATCAAGAGATGGAGAGGAGTGTGAAGTAGTTGTTGTAGTTGATGGATTTGAATTTGCAGATCCTAATATAAAGAAGCTAAGTCATGGGTGCTGAAAGAGGAACCATGTTGTGGAAGCATTGGGATGAAGGAGAGGAGTGGTAGAAATAGGAATAGAAATAGGAATGTGAAGGGGTTGGGTAGAGGCCATGATAGCCAAAGAAGAAGCTATAAGAGGTACACAAGAAACATCTTGAGAGTTTTTGGAAGCAAGTAAAGCATTGAGAGAATGTAGAATATGCAAAGGATTGACACGTAAAGCTTGATGGAAGTTAGTGAGATTGTTTAATTGCTCTTGATCAACACTAGTGTCCTCATCATAGGATTTTTCACAATTAGAGGTTTTGACATTTTCCAGAGGAACATTCTGTGAGTTAGTAAAGGGATTACCAGATTCAGTCATTGACTTAGAGAATTTTTGAATAGAGGGAGGAAGCTAAATGAACTCAAATGAACCAAAATGACCACTACAGGTGATAGGCATAAAAGGAAAATCCTAGAAGGAAGGTTGGATTCAAGTGCCGGGTTCACAAAATAATTTAATCTAATTTGAACTAAATCTAATTGTAGAGTGACTATTGAAATAAATATTGTATAAATGCTGCAATATAGTAATGAAAAAAGTAAACTAAGATTTAAAATATGAAAACCTAAGCAAGATAGGGAGATAAGGATGACTTAGCTGATATCCATCATAATTTGGAATTGATTTGGATAGGGAGAGGTGATGAAAAAAAATCCAATAACATAAGAACTGACCTCTGTAAAATCAAGAACGTAGAAATAACATTGGACACATGCACCCATAATAAGACAAGGGTGCCTAGGCACTGATGACTGCTCTTGGGCCCTAGTGAATGCACAAAGGCTCATGGATATCTTTCTACATGTCACAAGGGTGTTGCAGTTATTCTTGTATTGATCACTTGGTAGTCACTCCTGGATTGCCAAAGGTACTTGTAACCTATAAAATAAGAGTTCACCTACACAAGCCCATAAGCCACATCAAACCTAAATAGGAAAATGTAGAATGGGGAGTTAGATTGACCCCGAAGTCACCCCGAGAGTGAACTTACAACCAAGAGTTACACTACATCTCAGACTCCATGTAGTTCTTGTGTGTGTGTGTAGAAATTGTGCCCTAGGATGCCCTTGTGCAAGTTGCACTTGATAGTGGGCTGTAGCTAGAATGTAGCAATGTAATAGAATGTGTGGATGGAATAGAATGAACTTCCCCTTCCTATGTTATGTATGTAGAGTATGCAATCCCTTGTCCCTTGAATGGATGCTAGATGGATGCTTTGGAGTGCTTTAGGTGCCTTTTGAATGCAAGCTTAGGTGATGATAATAATAGTTAGTGCTTGGTCCTTCATTTTGAACACATAACTATGTATTTATATGATTCCCTTGTTTGAATTTCGTAATTGACAACTGGAAGGCCGACCCATAAGTGAAAAAGATGCCCAAAAGATAAAAGAGACCCAAAAAGAGAGAGTAAGGTAAGAAAGGGTTAGGGGCACCCAGGAGGGACAGGAGCACCTGGGCACTGTTGTCCTGGCTAGGCGTTGTGTCTAAAGCCATGAAAGATAAACAAGTAAAGTCCTGACTAGGCTGTAGGGTGTGTAAGACCAAATAGAAATTAACAAGAAAAAAGAAAAGAGCCAAAGATAGTTGTCAATTACTAGTTTTCTTGCTTAGGAATCATGTAAATGCTATTATTTCATTATAATTTCTTTTCAATTCCTCATTACGCTTTATTACATACATACTTTATTTGATATCTTTTGAACTAACAAGAATAATGTGTGTCTTGTGTGGTGTTGGTTGTTGTTGTTTCATATACACTTATATATCATTTCTTGTTATGTCATTTCATCACATTATGATACTCTTGTTTCTATACATGTTTGCTAGTTGTGTGTAGTTATTTGGTTTGATAATCTCTGATTATGGCCTAAGGGACTTGTGTTATCTCGTGACAACATTTGGTGTCCCATGTTTGTGGAATCATGTATTTTTTGTGTGACATTACATCTCTTGATTTCAGGCCTAAGGGACTTGATTGTCTTGTGACATTGTAGGTATCCCATGTTTGCATGTGCTAAGCCTTTTGTGTGACATTGTTTGCACTGCTATCTTTTCACTTATTTCTACTTACAGATCCACTACTATTATTGTTACTGCTAGTTCTTTTGTTAGCATCAATGCTACTATTATTCTTGTTACTATTTTTGATTTTGTTATGTGCCATGGTCTCCACCATATGCGCCCTCTTTATAGGAATGGGTTCTTCTTGGTGGCCACCACATCAACCCTTCATGTGTTTTCTACACATATTATCAAACTTATCAGACATGGTAACACATCTATTCTTTTGAGCCACAAGTTCAAACTCATTATCATTAAAAGAGAGGGCATTAATTTGGGTATATTATACACCTACAACAGAAACATGTAGATAGAATTATGGACTCAGACACATTGGAAAAAATATAAATTACTAATTAGAAACAACATTAGACACATAAATTCTAAGAAAATTAATCATAATGTCAAAAACATACATTATGGTTAGGACTGTACAAATATTCTTGACCTATTTACATAGTTTTCCATGGGGATAGTTACTTCAAATTTCTCAATAGTTTCATATTTTCACCTACAAGAACATGTTTTTGGCATAGTTTTAGACTCAGATGACTCAGTTTCAGATCAATTTCAGAGGGCCTTGAAGTTTTTCATTCCTTATTCTCCATAAAACTTAGTTTCAATTTCAATTTCAGGGATATTGGGGACATGTGTCTCCTTTCTTCAGATACATTTTAGAACATTTAAGATTTATTTAGTTTACACTTAGTTGTGTGCCACATGAAGAGAGTATGGGGGAAATTCATTCATTTTTATAATGTATGTCCCAAATTGTAATATCATACCTAGTTACATATGCAACGGTATGGTTTGTGGGGTCATGGTAGGTATTAAAGCTACTAGTTATTCATAGGATTCCTTCCTCTCCTCTTACACTTAAATGGGAAGATATCAAATTTGTACAATAAATTTGATACACGGTCTTCTTCTTTCATGGGGTGCTTCAACCCCACATTCTTATTCTCCTCTTTGGCATTCTTGTGTGTTGGGTTCCACATAACCAATACTTTGGCATCTCCTTACAAATTGGGACTGATCACCCCATAATCCTTCAAAAATTTCAACAATCCAAAACTCCAAGTACAAGAAAATAATGGGAAACTCTTCCCTCTACAAAATAAACAAGTGTATTCCTTCCATATTTTGCATCTCTTCATTTCACTCTTTCTAGTTTTAGATTTAACTTACATTACATCTTTACATTTGAGTTAAAGTTCAATTATCTATCATGGACATTAACTACACTATGTATTGCAGGTTTCATCATGGATCATGACAACACCAATATAGTGGGATCTTGCAAAACCAACATCGAGCGAAGATAAAGTGTGTGTAACACCTAGGTATCTTTTCCTTTAAGCATGTAATTTAATTTCATGCTTAAAGGGGGGTGAATTTAGATTCTCATATTTGGTAATTATACTCTTCGAGACTACTAGTCTTGACATTTCTCTCTTGGTCAAACAAGTGCACTTTACCCAATCTCATTTGACACATCTCTAGGTCTCTTGTCTAGCTTTCTTGATCATACACACTCATATGTCAAAAAATTTACAAGAATTGAATACATGAAATCCATTAAAACTCCACATGTCAGTTTCCAAACTTCACACTTGAGATTTCTCTCTAGGGCGGAAAAGTATACAATAGGGTAATGAATGTCCAATCTTCCTGACCCTAAACTTATGTTTTTCCCTTGTTCACTTTGATCCCAAAATTTTAAGTTGCACATTATTATTTGGGTCATTTACTCCCCTTAATTGGCCTTTGTCAACACAAAAATCAGCTTCAAAAGCATATATAAGAAAGTAAAACTCACCTCATTTAGTACCTAGTACTCTTATGGAATCCTATTGCAAAAGCTAGCACAAAATGCACCCCAAGTTCCCTAAACTTCAAAAATACCTCTACACATTTATTAGGGAAAGCACTATCTACAATCTGAAGCTTCCCATTAGGTTAAGGGACTACTTCCCACATTTACAAGACTCAAAGTCAGCTCATTAAAGTAGATTTGCAAGAGATAAACTCAAGTCAAGCATTTTCAAAGAGAAGGATGTCAAATTTGATTGTATACAACTAGAATATCACATGTTAGGTGGAGAATGATGTGAGTTTGAGGCCTCTTTGGAGTAGTGCAAATGTTGGAAGTGCACGTGGGTGCCCAAAACCCAAATAATGTTTGTTTTACATGACTTCTCATTATCCATGGTTATATTTTGATATGATGATCAATCAATTGAGAGATCTCCGTTGCATGTGCGACAATTAGGGTTTGATGAAAAACTCATATTTCTAGGCCACCAAAGGGTACAAGATGTTATAGATTCCATTTCACAAGGGGGTCCAAGACCACAATAAAGGTAAAGACTAGATATAACAAACTGAAATGTATGTATTATACCACATAAGGGCAATTTCATGTTCTAGAATCAAAGACGAAGCATCTTTAGGGTCAAAATAGCTTATTTATACATTTTACATCATCCAAATGTCCTTTTTTAACCTAAAAAGCTAAGTGGATCTTTCCATTTTATTTGTGATTTTAATTTCATAGTTAGGTTAATTAATGTATGGTAATTATTTCTATCTGATCTCAGTGTAAATATGATTTAGTGTTTATATCGTATTATCTTTGTTAGATTGACAATCAATTCTTATATACCGTACACCTAATTAAATTGAAATAGAAATTTAATTTAGGGTTAAACATTTGTTTTATATTTACACACCAACATATCAAAAAATATAAGAATACAATGCATAAAATACATATACAAACATCAATTGACAAGTTCCAAACTTTGTTTTACATGTTTTCTGTACATAGTCAGGGTTGTACAGTTGGTTGGAAATTTATATTTGGTCTTGACTGACTTGTACGGTCTTAGACCGACATGTCCTCCAACACTTCTTTCAAATTGATATATTTTATTGGGTTTTATACTTCAAGATGGGTCAACCTTTCTTGGATAAATAGCACCTACAAGACTTATATAAGCAAGTAAACATTACCTCATCTGCTAACCCAAAACTCCTAAGGAAATGCACTAAAACACCTACTTCATACACTGGTGTAAAATGCATATAAAGCTCCCTTAAATCTCACAACAGCATGTCTAAAATCATTAGGATGAAGACACCCAAATTGAATCTAAAGCTCCGAACTAGGTCAAAATAGCCATCTCTCTCTTCCAAGGGGTTTACTCAAAATCATCTCTCCCCTCAAATATTTTATGCAAGGGATCCAAAGCACAATTTTTCCTAATGAATTGTCAAAGAATGTTTTTTTGTCTTACTGAATTTAATTGATCACTACCTAATCATATCACATTTCCATTTTATAACATGTGAAAATAAGGCCTTTCAGAGTATTACCAATGTTAGGGTGCATAGGGGTGCCCACAAACCTTGTTTAGATTTTTTGTAAGATTTTTCATGAATGAAATGGTGGAGGACAAATATCACGCTAATTAAGACTAGATATTGTTAAAACATTATTAGGGTTTGATAGTGACAAATAAATAAAGTGGTTTGAAAGCATCACATAAAGTTATTTTGAAGGAAGTAGAGTTTGGTCTTGAAAACCTGTATACATAAGAGATTATACCACATGGTATGGTCTAGACCCAAGGTGGTGTTACAATCACTCCCATATGCCCTATAGATTTTTTATGGTGATTTTAATATGGTTAAATATCCTGAGGATAAATAAGGTCACCTTCGTATGTGTTAGTGTGCGGGAGAGCTTGAATGTTGGTTCTATCAACACAAGCTTGTATTATCTGATTTTAATTAAGATTGCATGCATTTGATATTATATGCATGGCTTGTGTGGTATAATTTTAGACATGGGAAAGATATAATGGTCTAAAGATTTAACTAAGATCTTATGGCATAACAAAACCTCTTTGACCTCTCCACTATTTCTAGTAGAAATGGCTATAAACAAATGACACTGCCTTCATTTTTGATCATCATGGTTTAGGATATTTGAGGACCACTTGATCAACATTTCGAGAAATAGGTAATACATATTAATAGGGTCATTAATCACCACCCATATCAAACATGATAGAGATATTGTATATCATAAAATTACATAAGTAATTTTCCTCCTAGACCCGTACAAAAGGGGCAATTTGGTATGGATTGAATGAGGTGGTTTACATAACATTTTCTAATATCTTTCCTTAAGGGTCTATTCAGGTAAATAATATATCACCTTTAAAAAAAGGGATCACGAGGCATTCATAGTCCCATAGCTTCCAAATCATTTCATATGATAAGTACACTCATCATTTGTATTTGTAATGCTCTATAATCTTCACATTGCATGCTTTAAAACTGCAATTGTATAACATTAATGGATTGGAAGTTTTAATCCAAATACGACCACTTACTATCTAGCTAAATTGAGCACAAATATGACCTCACTAACATTAAATCTTATTTAATAATACTCACAAGGTCTTCATATCAAAAAGGGTGTATACATTTTGGCAAACTTGTTTTTGATTTCATAGGAACCTTCGTATAATTAGGATTACTCCTAAGTTTTATTCCGTGGAAGTATAGGCTTATCACTAACACACATGATACCTATCTACCAAAAAGGTTTTTTATATTTATATCTACCCCTTTCCTATGATATTAGTCTTCACATTATCATTCAAATTGTGTAAATAATTTCAATTTTAGTTTTTAACAAAGGTCAGTTTACCATATCGGGTCACTTTGGCATGTGCCCAAAATACACTATCGTTTTTCTTGTTATCAAGCATAATGGTTATTTTTAATTCCTATGACATGTTTTTTTCTACCTCATAGTTCTCTTTACGGACCCTACGTCATAAAAAATTCCAAGGTATTACACAAAAATATGATGAAGTGATAGGTCCTTATCATAGTAGCCTCAATAGTTAAGTTTCACACTAGGAACGATTCATATCAAGTCTCAAATTAGTTGCATCTAATTTGTCAATGATGTAATAATAATTTATCATCTAAGTTTGCACTTTAACCAGTTTATGAGGCAAGTCTATGGTGAGATTAATTAGTGCAATGGGGTTTACCGTACCCCATTGATCTCTTTAGATACTTCCCCAAAATTCTAGAATCCATTGCTAGTATGTTTCCATAGAAAAAGGGATTAGTTTTAAAGATACATGTCGACTCAATACCGAAAAACAGCTCAAGAACAACAAGTTTTCAACGACTCAAAACCGCTATCATGAAGTCCTAGAGAGATCATAAAAGGCATAAGTCATCCCACAACAGAAAGACCAATCTATGTGGATTGGAACGAAGAATACTAAGAGGAAATATTTCATCTAACACCAAGGATAATATCTAACATAAGGTTAATATTTCATTTATTTCATGCAACAACACCATTCGTATGGTAGCTCCAAGGAAATAACTTACCTCAAGACACTAGTCTCTAATGATACATCAATTCCAACTTCATGTTTATGATCAAATTTTTACATTCATCTCATCCTATAGAAGGAATGTTTTTACCATTATCTTTGTCGATTAGTGGGGCTTTCTTCCTGTTCTTTTTCCTCCTAAGGGTGTGCTTCCCACTTTTCAGGTATAAGCTTTGACAATTTTACATTACAATAGAATAGATATAAACAATAACCACACCCTTCATTTCTCTTTGTATAACAAGACTTATTTAGATTTATTTTGATTAAAATAAGTATTTCCCATTGATGTACTAACGTGAGGGTTTCACCTCACTTTATTATTGTAAGCAACTTATTCCATAACATTTTCTAACCCGCATTACCACCCTCATAAAAGCTTTCCAAATGACAAGCAATTGAATTGCTCTAGACACTTTCACTTGTCATTTTTTTCCCCAATGAGAGCATTTGATAATTGATGATATATTCCATCCATTATTGTATGCACATAAATTCCTATTGCTAGGATTCTAAGGAATGCACGTAAAGGTAGGTTCTAGGTAAATACCTGAATGATTAATTTTGGATCTTTTCACAAGGTAAGCTCACTAGTCATGTACTTCTGATTATGGTATTGCTTAGTTAACATACCTCAATCTATCCCTATATAGAGAATATGTGTCTTAAGAGTTAACTCATAGACTACTAGATAAGTAGTTGACACACTAGACTATAATTACAATGTTGTCACTTAGGTTCCATCCTAATCAGGTTGACCATTTACAATCCCAATAAGGGGGTTTTATTTTGTTTTCCATTTAGTTATACATTCTCAAAGGCATGTTTTTTCTTGCACTTTTTTATTTTCTCTACGTTAGTTGAGTCTAATATGCACAACTATAACTATGATCATTTTTATAACTTATGTTCTATATATTAGAGAGGCAATTACACATATGGGCAATCCACACAAGAAAATTAAAATTAGCTCATTATTTTCTATTAAGTTCTTTCCTTCCTAGTTCTCTAATGTTTTGTTAATCACATAATGAACACATTCATTATTCTACACATGAGCATCCTATAAAATAGTATTTTATTTTCAACTAATTGATGCATATATACCCTTATCAACATATAACATGCAATTAATATTACATCCATGTCATAGTACCCATTTCATAACATCCCAATGCATTAAAAATTTCCTACTCTTTACAAAAAATCAATAATTACATTTCCATTAATGAAAATAGTGAAGGTATATCCTTTTCAATTACATTACATTCAAAGATTACTTGCTATTACAAAACTGAATCCTTTTGTCTAGGTTACCTGCAAATAAAAGCATGGTCAACCCTAGAAGCTGGCATGCCAATATGTTACAATCTAAAAAATTCTACATATGCATATTTCCCATTCATAATGATATCAAACTATTTGCATGCAGTTAGAGAGTGTAATGAATACATCTTTAGTTTAATTGCATTTTCAAACTTTAGAGAGAGAACATAGAGAAAAACACAATATCTCCCAGAAGAAAATTTATTAATGAAAGTAATGAACAAACGTTCCATACAGTCATATAATGGTGTCCTAAAGTATCTCAACAATCATTATTCTTAAAGGGGGTCCCACAAAACTTTTCTTGTTATTGTTGCAAATTTACAAAAGTGACCAATTTAGCTAGATTGGCTACAAAACTAGGTTTGGAAAAAAAACATCCAAGAATCAAACACACATTCCATAAATTCCCATACACTCCATTATATGTTGAAAAACTCCCAAAATTTACGAAACTCATTTCTAATAACCAAGAATCAATCTATGACTACCTTTCAGGAGTTGATTACTGTAAATTTTCCAATTCATTCTTGCTACAGAATGTCAAGTGGCCTAAAAAACCCACTTGTAAAACTAGCTCCCAAATTACTTTTCTCAAAAACAAAAGTTGATTACAATTGTTATGGCATAATTCTAGAGGTATGTGGTGGTAGATTTGAGTTTCATAACATAGATCCCTAAACCATGAGCCAAAACCAAGATGAATTTCTAACTTTTGACAACCGCCCCTTACCGTGAAACAGCCAATTAGGCTCATAAATGTATGTCATTAAATGATCAACCAATCATATAAAATTAGTTTAAGGTTTTACATGACATTCCACATTACTAAGGAATAAGGTCAAACATTGACATCTATTCTACAGGAGTTAGGGAGGAATTTTACACGTTATTTTCAAATGTCTTCACTAAAATTTGCAAGTTGTTTTAAGGTAGATTATTTGTATGTAATCTAGTGTTCAACACATAATTTGTGGGTACATCTCCCAAATTTACTCATCTAAGTTTTCAATTCATCTTTTTGGCTAGATTTTATACACAACTAAAAACCTAAGCAGTCATGAGATAAATCAACCTCATTTAATAGTGAGGCTCACGTGTAAGATGTTTATCAATCTGGTAAGTATGAATCCTAATAACTATTTGCAGGGGGTTTTAATTTAATTAAAAATCTCATGAACCATAGCTTAGCAATTCTACAACAAGTAATTAGCTGTTATGAAGTATTTGTAGAAGGGGGAAATAATGGAATTTGGGAAAGAAGGAAGGAAGATTTGTGATTCAACCAATAGTTTACAGAGTTGGTTTTTGAAAGGATAGATAACTAGATCATACCAAGCCAAGAACACAGATGCTAATCAAACACCACGATCAATAAGATGAAAGCAATTCACCAAAATAACTTTACATAAAACCTTTTGTAAACAAATGAGTAGCAATATCATATATTATTATGGGACTCAATGCAATACATTGAGAATGGGCCTTGCTTAAATAAGCAAGGAATAACAATCTAAGAACTAGTCAAGGTCGTAGATCAAGCCATAAATCAAGGAAACAACCAATCATCAAAGAACTAGTCAAGACCATAGATTTAGGAGAGAACTAGACATCAAGGATCTAGTCAATACCATAGATAAAGGAAAGAACTAGTCAATATCATAGATCAAGGAAAGAACTATACCTAACAACTAGATAATATCTCCTAATATCTAAATAAGATAAAAGAAATATCCACACACATAAGTGGGTGAGGATAAATACAATAAAGGTAAATAAAGTACCTAGGTGAACATGAGCTAAGGTAAATACCTACTCTAACAGTTTTATACACATAGATTAAATAAACAAGTAGATATCACAATATTAAGAAGTAAAGGAAAAGAAAAGTTTCTAATCTAAATCTCAAATAACTTAAATTTTATACAAAGATCCATACTAAAGTAAGAAGAAAATACACCATGGACACAAAGTTCTCCAGAAATCTACCTTTATTCAATTCCTCATCTTTCACAAAAATGACATCAAGGGCTGCAACACAAAGTATGGAACTCAAGAATGCTGATTAACAAATTGTGATGACGATCCTTTAACCCATAGGCTCTTCCTCTATTTATAGTGTATAGAGGGCAATTACAAATAAGAAGTTTTTAATGAATTGCCACATGTGGAAGCTATGAAAAAGGGAAAAAATTGACAATCTTCCTCCTGGAATTCCTCTTTGCATGACATGTATGATTTATAACTGAAAATAGAACCTTTTATTTTACATGTCTGCCACCTATTTCCAAGTAATTTACTTCTTCCAGTAACTTTAAGTAATGGATTTTAAACCAATCACTTAAGTTTTACAATTAATTGATTACTTAATTAATTTGTTGGAGAAAATAAGAGGAAGAAGAAGAAAGTTGCTGCAACACTCCCAGTCTTATTCTTCTTCCATACTTTGCATGCTGATTCAACCTGTATTACACCTCTGTCTCATGAATGATCATAATGATATCTTTGCCTTGAATATGAGATGCTTTTTTCCCCATATGCTGTTGAATTTTTGCCTTTGATTCTAACCAAACTAGATCTAGAAGCAACTGGTTGTGATTTTCTTACGGGTGTTACCTCTGACCTGTCTTCTCCTCTTATCCTTGAAGATTTTGCAGTTCTTCTTTAGCACGTACATTTTTTCTCTAGTATGTGCACTAATAAGAAAAAACTCATCACCTTTTATTTTTAATTGCATATAAGCAATTTTAAATTCTAGAAAGTACTTTAGGTGAAGGAAAATACAAGTAAATTCAATGAATGCTTCAACTAGAAGATTGGGAGCACATGCACAAGCTCCTGAACGAAATTTTCCATGAAATGACTTCTACATGGGCTATGTTAGAAACAAGAGGATGAATTGTTGTCCGAAGCCTTTGCAATTATGAGAGTTGTATCTATTTCTTCCTCTGATTTTGAAGATATATTCAATGTATCAGACATTGAATTTTGCTTTCTTCACCAATATGGGGATAAATGAAGTATTCCTGCAAATAATTCAGATAAGTATGGAGTCCATAACATGAATATCTAATTTCTTCACCGAGATTTGATTATAAAGCCTACTTCCCTCTATTTTTAGACTTTTCTTGCATGCCAAACAAATTAAAAATATTATTTTATTCACCCATGCACTCACATCAACATATAACTAGACAAAATAATAAAAAGGAAGCCTTTCCAACCATAGGTGCCAAAACTGGATGCTTCCTGACAATTAAAAGAATTCAACTTTTAGGCATTTAATAATGCAAGGATGGGTCACACTTTGTGGCTATAAGCCAAGGGAAAAATACAAGGGGAAGGCAAGTAAAATTTACCCTACTTGCTAAGGTCCAATTCTCTACTTTTAACTTAAGTTGATTTTGAGGGAAAAACATAAGCAACAGGTAGGTAAAATTTTACCCTGCCTCCTAGGGTCCAATTTTTCACTTTTCACTTAAGTTGCTTTTGAGGGAAAAACATAAGCAACAGGTAGGTAAAATTTTACGCTACCTGCTAGGGTCCAATTTTCCGCTTTTCACTTAAGTTGCTTTTGAGGGAAAAACATAAGCAACATGCAGGTAAAATTTTACCTTGCCTGTTAGGGTCAAATTTTCTACTTTTCACTTAAGTTGCTTTTTAGGGAAAAACATAAGTAACACACCGGTTAAATTTTACCATGCCTGCTAGGGTCCAATTTTCCACTTTTCATTTAAGTTGCTTTACGTTAAACTCCGACCCAATAGGCAGGAAAAAAGTGTAACTTTCTTTGGATTTGACTTCCCATATTTGGTGTGGAAATTTAAGCTGAAGGGTGGCTTTGAAAATCGTGACTGACATGAAGACTACATTTCTTTCCATTTTTGGATTTTCAGTGAAGACAAGTATAGAGTAAAATTTTCCTTTTTTAGAAAGGGTCTGGGAAGATGTAGCAACAAAATCTTGCAAGTGCCATAACTTTCACTCCGTGGCTCCATTTTAGGTGCCATTTTTTCTAAAAGTGCATATTTTTTTGAGCTCTACACATTGGTGGTAGTATTTTTCTTATTTTCATAAAATCCATTATTGCACCTTTTTGGACCAAACAACCTCTTGCAATCTCTTGAAGGAATCCCGAGATCTTGCAATTAAAAATAGTGGATAAATTTTCAAAACCCTAGGCCCAGAAAAAGGTCTGATAGGAAGAATGAATAGGCTACAGGAATTTCCAGATGGAAAAACGGAGAAAAACCAAAACATAGAAGAAATAAAAATGAGAAACCTCACCGGAAGTTGCAAACAATTGCTTTGAAAATAACCTTCCAATTAATTGGTCAGTAAAAAATCTTCCCTGGTGAACACTCCATGGAGAGGCAGAAGCAATAATGGCATGAAAATACTCAGTAGGGTTCAACTGCAACACAATTTATTTTTAAACAGAGCTTTATTTATTTAATAAATAGATAAATAAGATACTCTCAGACAAAACCTGGCGAAGGGATAGAGTAAGTTTTAGCATGTGGTTATTTGTCGAATTTGGCTTTTATGACTCTCTGGGGATACCTTAGAGAAATGTAAATAACTGTAGGTAAAACAAACATAAAACAACCCATTACTTTGAAAAGGATGGTTTTTTTAAAAGGGATAGTCCCAGATTTGAGGGTGAAATCTTGGGGACACCACATCTTGAGTCACATTCCATGATCAAGGTCAACATTGCAATAAGGTTACACTAGTTGTGCATAGTTAATTTAACTCTTAACATTTTGAAGCAACACAAGTAGTTCCATTTAATAAAAAACATGCTCATCACTTGAATTTAATATTTAATACAATTAAGAAAAGAAATCTACAAATGCGAGAACCATGCTATATAAGAGAAGAGATACAAAATTGGAGGATGAAGATGTAGTGTAAGAGAGGCACTACTAGAATGAGGTCTAAAATATTGATTTTGTTAAATGTGTTGATTAAGATGTGAGACACCTATTGTTCTAAGGAAATACAAAGCAAACACACATGTATCTGCAAGAATAACAAAAATGAGAAGAATAAAAGTAACAAGAAAACAACTCAACTCAACCAATTGGATCATAATAGAATGTTGCAAGTGATGTATATATAGGAGGTGAATATGTAACCTCCTCCTAGAATAACAACAACATCTACCTATAATAGTGGTAACCTCCATACCTGAAATAACCAGTCAACAAAGAACTTTCCAAGGGTAGTAACTACCACTAGCTAAAATATTGTGGTCAAGTGTAAGCCTAAGCATGTGTATCCCATAAGTGTAGGAAACATCTAAGTAAATAAACAAATACAAGGAAAATTAATATCCTACACTAACACCCCCTATAAGCAAAAATTAGGTGGGTAGGAAAAAAATAAAGTGGGTCCTGACAATAAAGCTTGATGAGGTACCCATGTACAATGCAAATCTCTCATAAAGTAGAGATAAGGAGAAAACCCATTGGGAAAAAACTCCCCCCAAAAGAGAGAAACACATAAGTGAATACGAATAGAAGTCCCCCTGAAGATGATGAAGGTGCTAATGTGGATAGAATAATTGTGTCCCGGTAACAAGGCCATGTCAGGTACCTAAGTACATAAAAAGATGAAATGGGAAGAAATGATAACTTGATAAGAATCCAAAATTGGATGAAGCACTGAGGAATTGAGAAGTCATTGTACAAGTTTGTCAATCATGTTGGGTCTTAAAACAACTTACCAAGGGTTATTTTTATCAGATCAAGGGAAGAAAACAGGTTGAAATCGAATGTTTATGCTATTAGGGAAGGGAAAAAACCTCTCTAATGGGTTGTAGAGCTCCTGAAACAACAAAAAATGCCCCTCTATACTAAAAAACGTGGCTACAAACAACACAATGCCCTTAGAATGGCTAAAAATGTATTGGAACAATAGATCCATGGCTTCAGATATAAAAACATCCCTCTAATAGAAAAAACACCCTTACAGATGCTAAAATGCCCCTTTACTTCCTGAAAGCTCCTTCAAATGGTAGAAATGAGTGTTGAATGGATTGCAATGTTCTTTCTCTTGGTATGGCGGGGTTATTGAATTCTTAAAGCAATAGGTCTACATTCAAACAAAAAACAACCACAACCAACTTCTCCAAAAAAGGATTAACAAACATATACAACAAATCTTAATATTTCATGAATATCTTAACAACAAATAACCGGACATAAAAAAAACTAGAAAATTCTTTCAAACCATATCAAAACGAGGTTTAGGAATACTGATTCACTCGAATGCACTGATCAAGATGTGAGACATGTATTGTTCCAAGATAATACATAGTAAACACACATATAGTTGCAAGTATTATAGAAATGAGATAAATGCACATAACAAGAAAATAACTCAACTTAACTAGATGGATCATAATAGAAGGATGTAATTGATGTACATATAGGAGGTGAATGTGTAAAATCCTCCTAGAATAATGAAAACCTCCAAATGGTAACCTCTATACCCAAAAATAGCCATTCAACAGAGAATTAGTCAATGGTAGTAACTACCACTAGCTAAAATAGTGTGGTCAAGTGTACACCTAAGAAAGCATATCCCATGAGTGTAGGAGAGCTCCAAGTAAATAATTAAATACAAGGAAAATGAATATCCTACAATAACAAGAACTCCCAAGTAGTCTACAAGAAAAATAAGTGAGACAACGAGCTAGGCACATACCACTTCTCTTAGTTGTTTTTCAGACTAATTCCATACCATGTGATTGATTCCTCCTTCCCCAAATCCACCTCTAGGAATTTTGTCAAATATTTTTCATGTGCTTGAAGAAAATAAAGGAAAATTCTAAACTTGGCATGACTAGAAGTATACTAACAAGGTCAACTGATCAATGTTACACATTATACCCTGGTTGCATTTGGTGGACAAAATTATTTCCTCCCGAAGATACTTGTGACTTCTATAAACTATAAATATAATATTCCATGAGAATAATTCTCATTCAGTTATTTGATCAAATGCTTTGTAAGCATCCACTAATTCTCTGCATTTTCACATAAACATGGAAGGGTTTATTGTAGAGGTTTTGAGTGGAAAACATAATTTCTTATATAATTGTCAAGTTGACTTGCTTACCCTCTAAAATGGATTTCTTATAACTGTAGATCTATAAGAGTTGGAAATATGTAGAATAGTTTATAGTGGGGCTAGGTGTGTAGCAAACATCACAATGAGCGTCCCACTTAACCAAGTCCCTCTACATATTGCTATGAGATTAGGATTGGTCATATTTGGCATGGAATTAACATTATATGAACATAATAAAATCATTTAAAGTTTCCACTGAAAAATCCTCCCAACACCATTGAAATCAACACCTGAAACAAAAAAATAACTCCCTTAAACTACTTCAACAAACCCATTTTATGCATTTCTTATAGTTAATATAGTCTATAAGACCACACATTTATGAGGCATTTTGTCAAATAGTTCATGTGCTGACATAAAGCTCTTAGTTTGGTGCAGGTTGGGGACATTAGAGACAAGATTTGAGGAATTAGGCTTTACATCTGGTACGATGGAAAAGGAAAACTACATATTATTGACCAATATTACTAAATAAGAGAACTGTAATGGCTAGATCTAGTACAAGCCTAGGTCTTCATCTAGTTCACTTAGTGCCCAAGAGAAAATCTATAGGTCTAAGGCTGATTTGGCATAGTTGGGAGAAGCTGGAGAGGTTATGGAAATTTGATTTACACTTGGAGATTGCATTTACTTAAGGTTTCCAAGTCTGTTTCAACAAAATACACTATTTGCATCCATTAAAGCTCCTAACATCTTCCTAGTAACGATGAACATGTCTACATGAAAAGAAGATGCTCAAACCAGGATTTCGTGGGAGGAGGCATCTACAGTTGGAGAATAGATTTACACCTCCCAATGCATTTGCTTGAGATAATCCAAGGCTAGCTCAACAAGCTCTCACACCTTCATATGGATTCCACATGGCTAGTGCGAGGTCCTAGGAAGATAAACCCATGTGCCCTCCATCATTTCAACAAAATGAATCCCACATGGCCTTATTGACCTACTAATAACACCCCCATGTCGGTCAAAGACCATCCTTGCTTTTATGGTTTTCTTATATTTTATATTACTTATTTACTTCATTTTATTTTGTTATTTTAATATCTTATTTTTCATTTTATGATTCTAATCACTTAAATAATAATAATGACTATTATTATCATTATTATTATTCACATTTGAGAATAAAATGAGATCATAATCACTTCACTAGGTGTGTCTACAAGATGACATTCCAATAACCACCAATGTCGAGTGAGACACTTACAAATCCTCTAAATACAAACTTACCACCACCACAAATTTGAATGTCTCTATAGTGCATCTTGGAATTGTTTATATGATTCTAAAAACCCTCATCATTAGTGTTTCATAATACACATGACATGGTCAAACATGAAGGGTGAACAAATCATTTCACCTTTAGCAGGAAAAGGATTTGACAGTGGAAAACCAGTTTGTAACAATAAGCTTGTAGCCCTACCAACCATGTGCAATGGGCATGTCACTACATTTCCCTCCCCTTATAAGATCATCATCCTCGATACAAAACAATTCCAAGGTAGGAAGGGGTACTCATAAGAAATGTGGAAACAAACATCAAATATTATCAGCTATGAATAAGGATCTTGTCACTGGAACGTGACTATATGGAAACAAGCATGATTTGAAATTTCTCTCCAATTTCATGTTTTATGAATATTGGTTGTTATTTTTATTTACTACTCGTTTATGTATTTTACTTTATACCATTTCCTTGATTCAATTCTTATAACATTTTCATTTTTTAACAATTCAATTTTAAATTTCCAGCAGGTTTCCCAATAACACGCGACATCACAACACCATAGAAGGCCTAAAGTATAACACAATCAACTCCAAAAAACACCCTCTAACTCATTTTCATGA
Source organism: Taxus chinensis (assembly GCA_019776745.2). NCBI lineage: Eukaryota > Viridiplantae > Streptophyta > Pinopsida > Cupressales > Taxaceae > Taxus > Taxus chinensis. Next base: position 339,929,825 of record CM034157.1, on the reverse strand, counting down.
CTATAACCCAAACAAGACCACTAACCCAAACATAGGAAGAAAGTACAATCCACACATCATAATACCCAGTATAGATGCCCCCAACATAGAAGATATACATAACACATGCCTAACATATAAATAATGCATCACAACAATACATATGCAACATGTCTCACATGACTCAAAATCATGAATGTAACCACATAGTGTCAAGATATGATCAAATATCACATGCCATCCATGAGGAGAATTAATATTTAAGAATGAGAATAAACCCACTAACTAGTATTGAATATCACAAAGGCTACTCCACCAAAGAGTTCTGAGTATCGTAAGAGTCACTCCATAATAGAGGACTGAGTATCATAAGAGGCACTTGGCCATAGAGGACTGAGTATCATAGGAGTCACTCCACTATAGAGGACCAAGTATCATGATATCTAAGTGAGGTGCTATCAATCCATGGTCCTAGAAACATAGAGCTCTATCACCTCAAAATAAAGGGCATGCATGCAATCCCAAGCATACAAAAAAGGTACCCTGTGTGTACCCACATACAACATATAAGCACATTGGGAATGAGATATAACTAACTTATCGATTAATTAATAAAATACACATTAACATTATTAAATAAAACTAAATGACATCAAATCCATAAAACTTTGAGTTGCAAACATAAAAACCAATAAATCTCAACTAAAGAGAAATTTCTAAGTAGCCGCATTCAAAATACGAATAATCTCATAAGAAACAAAAAAATAATCAAGAAAAACCTCAAAGCTTTATAATAACACAAATAAAATTTTGGTTATGATAATGTCAAGTTTAAAACTAAAAAACACATGAAAAAATACACATCACAATAACTATACAACCTCTATTGGCCATGTGTAAGGGTACTACATCATCGAGCATACGTCTCGACATCCATTGGGCATCAGAACTAGCATGACATCTATAATGACTTGGATATAAAAATAATAATGTAGCTACCAATATATCTGTTTGAATCACCATCTACAAAGTCCCACAAGGCTCAACATATTCATAACCACACAAAGGACATCCCTAAGACAACTAGTTAAGGAATGAGAGAATGGGACACCAAGTCTTCAATTTACTGAGTCTACCATGTCCATGCAACACAATATGTATGGATCCCGCCGAAAAAATGTCATACATATCAAACAAAAAGAAGTGGTTTTTCAATTTATGCAAGACTCTACAACCTATTATGTACTCAACTTGAGTAAAATAGACAACACTCCTCTTTTCCTCACTCTCCACATACACCTTTGATACCACCTGTAGGGGTCATTAATGTATGGTACAAAACATAACACATAACCATGCCACTAATATAATGATTAATTATGCTCAACAACCATAATGTCATATGCATAGGTATACATACAAGGTACAACATCACCATATGTTCATGGTTCATATCTTGTCATGATTCCACATGATGCACTAAAAGCATAAGTACAATAAAAAGCAGTAATATGGTCACTATATGCCGCTAAATCACAAGGAACAAATTTATCATGTAAGCATAAGAATACACATGTATAATAAAACAAGGTGATGTATCATCACTAACGTCCAAAATTCACTCCAAAAACATCTTGTCACGTATCATATTGGTTTTACATGTATGCAATAACATGGTGTTACACCATTATAACACATTCATAACTCACAAATATGTGGTTTTCACAATTATCTTGATAACACACACACACACCCCATACATCTAGGGTTCACAAGGGATACTTTCATCATGAACCACAACAATAGTTCACAAACTCACACCAAGCGATAATCACAATAATCTCATTCAAAACAACATAAATAAATAGTTTCTAATAACACAACATAATATTACATAGCTTTTCCACAATCATACTCAACTATACAAAGAATAAAAATTAAGATCTCTTGGATTTCAACAGTGAAAAAACCAAGATAAGTCAACAATGTGTCAATAATGCAGTATGACGAGAGGTTGAGAAGGGTCAAATATCAAGTCAAGTGTTATAAGAAGGAAAATAAGTCTTTAAGGTGCCAAATACTGTATACAACAGTCACAATCACAAAAGAATAAAAATCAAGAGCAACTCACCAATCTCCTGATATTTCTCATACCTTTTTTTAGATGTCACCTACAATACTACTATATGAAAACCACAATAAGCAATCAATGAACCATAATATGAAGGTCTTTGTTCGGTTTGATGTAAAATGGGTCCACACAACATGTCTATAACACAAAAATAGGGATTTACTAGATAACATGTTCACAAGGAGTCACATGCATAATACAATAAGTGGGGTAGAGAAACATCATAATAACTCCACATAACACACCAATATGGCTAGACATGAAATTGATGCTACATACATAAAAACAAAAAAATATGAATCATTTCTAGTTTATCCTAGAGGTTCAAGTGTTTGAACCTTCACTCTGATACCATATGTAATGCCCCAAATTTCACAACTCAAAATGCAACAGTAAAACTAATAATATTTTAATTTGTTTGACACAACACTTACTATCATTGCATTGAGCACAAGACACATAACACTAGACCAACATATACACTAATAACCATAGTTTTCATCAACCAAAAGAACACATAACTTACAAGTTTAATTTCATAGGAATTATATTTCGTTACTTAAGAAGTGTTAAAATGTGGAAGCATAACTAACCTCATTAAGACATATGACACCAATGTCTCAAAAAAGGGTCATTTTATTTTTTGTATTCTTTCATGAGTTAGTTTCACCTCTCTATTCTCATTATTTCTCTCAAAATAATTTCAATTTTTTAGTAGTAAAGAGTTGGTTTTGATATGCATGAATTTGATGTATAACCTGAAATGTGCTCTATCCATCATGATCATTATGAGATTATTACTTATAAATACATACCACATGACTACTTTTCTACCTCACAATTCTTTATACGGTTCCTGTTGTCATGCTAGAATGCACCCTTTGGGGAGTGGTGTTATGAATCTCCTTCTAACTGAAAAAATTGAAACACTCCTAGGTTTTGGGAAACCTAAATTTGGAATGAGTCTTTAGAGAGGGTTGGTTCCTCTAGTGTAACCCATAAAATTAACTCTACTCAACTGCAATAATATGGAAAAGGGGTCGAAACTAAGCACAAGGCTGGAATAGAAAGTTAAAAATAAGGTGATTCACTAGAATTTTTGAGGACCTCTACTTACCTGAGTATACACAAGAGGATTAAGAAAATCAGCACACCCTACACAACTCACAATTTGATGTGCTTGCAAAAGTATTCCATAGAGAGGATTAAAGTTATGAAATCACATAAAATGGGAAATAAATGTTTTTATAAGGGCTCAAATGATGAAACTCCACTGCTAAATCCTACATAAAATTTATGGAAACACAAACTATGACCTACAAATGAATGTATCCTTATATATAGGTAATGAAATAGGAGTTCAAAACAAGGGAAAAACACTTCTCTCATGAGATAAAATAAGCTATTTCACAATCCTACACAATATACAAGTAGTGAGAAGGTATAAATGGTTCCTTTATTAATCCAAAAGGTACAAGTACGAAACCAACAAGGCTCAGTTGCAACCAACCAGAGGTCTCCTCTTTACTGAATAATCTCTAGTATATAAGATAAATGAAACTGCAGAGAGAAAAGAACATGTAAGAGTTCATGAATGCTAACATTATGAAATTAAATAGTTCTCAAACTTCCTCCCATAAATTTTCCCTTAGATTGAGGTTGTCTTCATGAAGAATAACATAGGAGATTTCTAGAGAACTCAGACTAGTCAAAATATTTTTGATATGCCCTGTTGCGTGTCCTCTTAATACAATATTACACTCTCCATGATCTTGCCCTTGTATGTTAAAATTCCTCTTAACCCCAACTTGACCTCTACTCTAGACTTGAGAAAAATTAGGGTTTTGCTCCAAGTTTGGACCTATGATCTCTCATGATAACTCTTGCAGCATGATCTTTTGTACCTTTTTCATGTTGAATATTTTCCACTACTTTAAGGTGAATAATTAGGGAACTGAAAGAAATTAGGGACAATTCCTCCTGTTTCGCCTAGGGCTGACCTGGATGACTTAAATTGCCCAATATGACTAAATTGGAAAAATGGAGAATTGAAGTAACTAAGGAACAATTCCTCTTATTCCTCCAAAAGATGAATTAACATGCCCAATAAGATAAATCAATAAAGTGGGGAACTGAAAAACCAGAGGAACAGTTCCTCCTGGTCCTCCGATGATCAATTTGCCCAAAAAATAGGTGTGGGATATGAACTAACATAATGCAAACTTGATTTTGGCTATGTTTTGACCTCATGGAAGTGGGATTTTCTTGATGAATGATCTCTTAGGCATGTGAGGGTTGTATAAACTATGTAAAATATTACAAAGATCCTTCTCTTCTTGTGAGTATAATGATTATACTTGATGAAAGAGACCAGGGTTCCTGAAAAGGAAACATCCTTCATGATCTCTACTACTTATTTGCCTTTTACACAAGGATACTAATAGCCTAAAAGCATCCATTGGGCATGGAGTCATATTGATCTACTTTAGTGAAACCTCTTAAAACAAATCAAATGCTAAAGATGCCTTCTCAGAACAACAATAAAATGTGCTAAATCACTTATGGGGAAAACAACACAAATAATGTGCACAAGATAATTAGAAAAATGAAACTAAAGTAAAAATGTGTGTGAAGAATTTTTAGGAAAACAAAACAACCACATAATATGTATAAAGGTGAATCATGACCTAGATAGAAATGCTCTAAGTATATTCCATTAACTGGGATAAGAATCTCTTCATTGTACAACTTGGAAATTTGAAAGGCATTGTGTTTCTTGCAACTAGAAATTATGTATGGTCCACTCCACAAAAATTCAAGCTTGTGATATGCCATCCAGGTTTAGTCTTTTCCTCATCCTGCTTGAGAATAAGGTCTCTTTCCTTGAATGTTCTTGAAACTATTCTCTTGTCAAAAGACCCCTTTAATTGGGCTTGATGAAGCTCCATTGTATGCATTACTTGGTATTTATCTATAGACACCTAATTTTGACCACAAAATTTTAATACTAAAATTGTACTATTTTTCTTCTTTCCTTCCATTTCATTATAATTAGTGATTTTTTTCTAATTAGCTAACATTCCCATTTGTTGCAGTCAATTAATGACACTTCATTAATTAATAAGCCTCATTCCCCATCCTGGATGCCAATTAAGGTCATTTTGTTAGTTAAAATCCTCTTTTAATTAATTAATTAATTAACCATTATTAATTAATTAAGCCTTTCAATCTTGTATTTAATCAATAAACCCTCTTATTGGTTAAATCCCCCTTTCAAACCCTTCAAATTCCACTATTTTCCCTCCTATAAGCTTAATTTGACCTATTAATTAGTCCTATTTGATTAATTAAATCACTCCCAACTCCCATGAGCTGATAATCTCTAATTAATCTCTTCTAATCATACTTATCCCTTTCTAATTCTATATCCACTTTATTCCACATTCAGTAGGTTGTAAGCTTCCCCTAAAATGACAAGCTATATCAAAATCCTACTACACCTTGTCTAACCTTACACCATATTCTTGTAAGACAATACACTCGAGAAGAACATTTTCATGGTATTGGAAGGCTTTCTCAATCCCCCTTTCTACTTGGAAAAGATTAGTAAGAGAAGAACTAAAATGGAAATCAAGCCATATTGGCGAGATCTCTTCCTCTTCTTTGGATAAATTCTTGATTGCGCGTAGGTTACATTCAACTCATAAAAGAAGTATCTACAAATCTAAATAACATCGAAAATATCAAAGGGAGGTTTGCATTTAATGTTATATTCATGTTTTATGCAAGCTAATTAGCTTTCATTTCATGCTTTATCATGATGTCGTAGTTTGAATTAACTAAGTTATGAATCTACTTAGTGTTATGTTATTTCAATTAGCTTAGATTAGTTTAGCATGCATACATATGACATGCCTAATGGGATACTCTTTTGTCTCATACACATTCATTTATGTTTAGTTTAAATATTCATTTTCCCATTTTTTACATGTAAACTCTTTCAATTGTTTTTCACCACCTCTTTTAAAACATCCCCCAAGAGACCCTTTTCTTTCAAAGTTATTTTCACCAAAATCAACACCGTTCTTTTCATTTTTCCTTGTATTTTAAATAGGTTTATGTGCTGTATTTTTCCCGACAGTCTTCATTTTGCTGCCTTGTTTCTTCCACCATGTTTTTTTAGGAGCTAATGATGTAGGTGAGCTAACACTTTTCTTACATTTCTCATCCTTGAAGGTAAAAATTTATTACAACTTTTGTTCCTGCCTTATAGATTTTTTGAACACTCCTATTGTAGATGGTCCATGAACATCTACTTCACCTCATATGTTTGGGTCTGACCCCATGATAAAATTATTGATTCTAATTTTTCATCTTTTTGGTATTGAGGTACTTATTTTAATAGCTTAGTAAAACATTCCAAATACTCCACCACACTCAGTTTACCCTAAGTTAGATTATCAAATTTAGACATTTTCTGGTCAAAATACAACCGAGGCAACCAACATTGATGGAAGTATACTTGGAACTGCTCTAAAGTAATGGAGGTAGTATATACTCCTAACTCCATCTTATGGTTATCCCAAAATGAATATGATTTATTATAGAGATGAAAAGTAACCTAAATTTATTTTGTTTCCTTTGAAAATTCCCTTATTTCAAAGTACTTCTCCATCTCACTTAACCAATTTTACGCTCCATCCCCCAAAGTAGTTCCATCAAATTTGGGTGGGATGATCCACTTTATGTCCCTTGACAAGTCAACAACCAAGTGAGCTCTTTTATCCCCTTACTGATTTTCAACATTATGTTGTTCAGGTTGTTCTTCCTCATGCTCTCTATTCAGGTTTTTCTTCCTCATGCTCTTCATTCTCACCCACTATCCTACTTGCTCTAAGGCAACTATCCTGGTTTTGGGTGTCCTGAAGGACTGTTAGAATTTCATCTAACTTTTGAGCTATTTAACCTTCAACATTTGTTGAAATGGTTCTATCATCATTGTTCAACCTTATTGTAACCATTGTATCTTGATAATAAAGGGATAAAATATCAGTTAACATTATAAACTGATTAATTCGAAGAGATGATAAACCTTCAACTCTGCTACCAAACTGTAACACCCATGTGATGATTCATCCAAAATAAGGTATTATTTTCAAAAAAACCCTTAATTATAATTAATGCTTATAATGATTAAAATTATTATTTAGCTTACTACTAAATAGTCCAACATTATTCAATATTCATAATCCATCTGATAACATATGATAACCATGTGCAACTGTAAGGGTATATCTAGATCTCCACGATATTCCTTAAATCACTCTACCTGAGTGTGTATATCTTGTATACTTGGTTAAACATTTTAAATGTTGTGAGAACTATGTGCATATCCTAAGTGTCTACCTAGAAAACATTCATATTGTATTCCATCTGGTATCCTACACAACAAGTTTAGGGGATTGGTGAACAAGAAATGTAGTCAGCTAATACATTACTTTGGCCAAGGATTTTAAGCATTGCTTTGCAAGCTTAGTTTCAAGACTGCACACAAGTCTACGAAACTTGTCTTCCATCACCACACAACCATCTCAACACAACTATCTAAATTCCTTTTTGTTATTTAAAACTGTGGTTTAGTTTTGAAGAAGGAGAGTTCATGTAAAAATCATCTTACTAAACAAAAGGATCATATCTGTACCATCTTAGGATCCTTATGGTAAAGATATTGACCACATAATGATTTCCATAATTATGTCCTCATTACCCTTCCCATAGCCATCCTAAGTTGGCATGCTTAGGATACTAATGAGAAGACGAAGGGACATTGCACCTATGCTTTTTATATTCTTTAAGTTACCTTTGTTAGATAAAGTAACTAAGTCTTTCTTTATGACACATTAAAATGTGTTGATACACGATATTAGATTCTCATAAGAGGGTTATAGTAACTCAACGAGTTACTAACTTTTATTAGTTCCTCTTATCATACTATTACCATGTAGTATACATCATTAAGTATAGGTTTACTAATCATTTCCCATATCAAGTTGTTTCATTACATTCACTCATTAAGAATAATCTTTATTCCATTAAGTACATTACTTGTCATGATTAGTCCATTTAATATCATAAGGTACAAAAATATCTCTAAACACATTCTTTTCATTTTCATTGACATCCTTATTGTTTAAATGTTTTCATTCAATAAACTTGATCATTTCAATTGAATCAATGAAATCAAAAATTAATATATAACTTAAGAATAATCAACTTTATTAATAATCAGTTGTATAAACAATATATCCTCATTTTCATATCCAACAAGATAAGTCAAAAATCAGCTAAGTCATATATTCTGATTTAAATAAGGATAAACCTTATTCTTCATTAATAATGATATACAAATTAATCAAAGATAATACATTTGGTATAATTCCCTTTACAAGATGTGATGGAATTCCATTCATGTTTATCAAATGATTACAATAATCCTTTCCATATTTATATCAAAATAAACTTAAGACATAATACAATCACAAATCAAATCCAAACAATCACTTTAAGCATGACATACTTTCTTGCAATCTTTAGGAGAGAGATGGAAATGGTTCAACTCATAAGAACTAGCACGAGTCAGCAAACTTATATTACATGTTGTAATCATAATGAAATAACTCAATAAGTTATGGTCAAGTTTATTCAAAATCAATACATTATAATTATAAACTTCCTAGTTTATAATAAGAATTCTATTGCACACACATATAAAAATGATACTTCATATTTATATAAAAACAATATGTTCACTTCCACTTTATGAAACCAACCATTTAAACTTAACATTTAGATGATAATGAAACATATTAATGTTCTCATTTATTTCTATAATCTACGATTCGAAGCAATAGTTCACAAAGTCAATTCTTATATAATTAAACCTTAATTCCTTTCAAGATTATAAATAACAAAAAATCATGCCTTTTCATCTATAAAATTAACAAGCACAATGATAAAAACAACATCAAAAGTGGAGCCGAAGACACATGAATCTTATATTACATCAAATATTCTTGAATTGAATGAAACATGCTATCAATCAAGCTCATAGAAGAAACTGTATCTAACTAACAAGTTCATTTGTATTTTCCCCAAACTTCATATATCCTTTTGAAATAGAATGTGATTAAGAAGAAAATTTTAATCATATTATTACAACTTACGCTCACAAGGGAGTTTAGTTTAAACTAATGTAAAAACATTAGTGCTGTTAGAAAAGTTTATAGCTTACCTAGTTTATTTTCCCTTTTCCTACACCTTACAAAATCATAATGATCAAAGCCAAAAAAGTATGCATAGGGAGAACAATAATAATAATTTATTTATAAGAAACTATATCAGTCCTATTTCCTTGACCAAATTTCATTTAATGAAAAAAAGAGAAACATGTTCATAGACAGGTTATAACATTCATGCTCGATAAGAGCTAAAATAATGATAACAGTCAAGATCAAAGATGAGCTGAACCACACAAATACAACAAATCTCTACAAGATCTATTTTTATTTTTATAACATTACCATGCTTCATAATGATTATCTCAATTAAAAAATTCTCACATATATATATATATATATATATATATTCATGTTTTAAAGTGCTCAATAATAAACAGCAAAACTCATAATGAGCTAGAAACCCACAAATATAGACAAGATCTTTACGAGATGTGTAACAAATGGTGTTCACAAAACTAAGGAAGGATTGAACTGAATAATAATGATACAACTCTATAAGAGCTTATAAAACAATATTATCAACTAAGCTTTAAAAATGAGTTGAACTTAATAAAAAATAGTGAATCTATATATGAGTTGTGTCTAAATTTGAACATTGTACAAACCTAAAGAATCCAACTAATACCAATATATATAATGTCAAACAAAACCCACATGTATTCTGTAGACAATTTTTTTTGATATGCTCATACCCCATCCCATGTTCAATCCCCTTTATCATCATTTTATACATACATACTCTTCCTATTTGAATTTATATTTCCCTCCCAAATCCCATTTAATTCATTTGATTCCCACTTTCCTATCTTAATCCTACTATTATTTAATCTTTCCTAATCCAGCCCTAATCATATTTAATCATCCCTAAACCCATCCATTATCCTAATCACTTCCCTAAATACCCAATTTATCATCCCTAGAGTCCCATCTACCCTCATTTAATGATTTTCCACCCTTTAACCACATTTTTCCTCCCCATGCAACCGTAACCCTCCTAAGAAACTTGAAACCCTAATTAACCTCTTTAGGGCCCTTTGTATAGAGTTATGCATCATCTCCACTATCCAAATCAATGGTCAAGAATAGTCGACAGTGACCCTAAAAGGTTGCTGTCAACACTATAAGTATACCTCTACTCCTCCCTCTCAAGAGAATGCAATTTTACATGTTCAACCTTCTTGAAATCTTCTCTTGTTTCTTTCTCTTCTTATGGGCAACAACTATCAACTTGAAGCTATCTTGGAGTTCTTGTATGCTATCCTTAGAGATTTGAAGATTTAGAGTTAGTTGGAGTCCCACCATTGTTCCATCATCCATTTACATTAGTCTTGCAGGTCTTCTCGATATCTTGGAGATTTTTATCATCATCAAGCTTCCTTATCCTTGCCTTACACCCCTTTTCCATATATTAACCCCCCCTCAAAAACCTAAATCTATCCCCGGTAACCATCGACCGTACCCAGTCGCCATTGACTTAATTTGAATCTGCCTTATTTTATACCTTCTACCTTTTCTTCCACCTATTTTCCAGCCCTTACAATACCTCATATCTTCCAACCTTTTATTTCTACCCACTAAACATTTCATATATCATCTTTACTATCTCTAGTCACTGTCGACTCGATATGTTTCATCTCTGTTTCGAGCATCCTGCCTCACATGTTACTTGTTTTACAACTTCTTTAACATTCATGCCTCTATGTTCCTGTTAACCACCTGTCCGATAACCCAGGTCCTACCTTTTTGACCCAGTCATTTTCAATCGTCCCATATTTGCCCCTAGTTGCCATCAACCCGATCTACATTTTTATCAGATCTACATATTTCTTACATCCTCTCTATTTATTTAACATCCCAACATTAGATCCAAGACATCTCTAACATTTCAAAGTCCATTTTAGATATATTCTCTACATATATTTTAGGTCTATTCTATTGTAGTCACCGTTAACTATACCTATCAGTCTTGGGTCGTCGTCAAATTGATCAGGTTTGTTTTAATTCATTTTCAAATCTTTAGCTTAGCATATCTAACATATATATGATCTCTTTTTCATTTTTTTATCTGCTACATCCATTATTTTCTATCAAACGTTTTATCAAAGTGGGTTGACATCCTCCCTAGGAAGTTATGATTTCTTGGGATTAACTTTGTTAGGCAACCCACCATCTTATCTACTCATCCTTTTTCATGTTTACCTTCTATTTGTTATGAAAATTATTAGACTCATTACAAAGAGGATCTTTGCGCCCACATTTTAATCTTTATCATCGCATATAAGAAGGCATCCTTAAACCCTCCCATTATTTGGAGTTTCCTATTTTCTTGCCACCATTCCATTAACTTGAAATAGGAGTGGGAAAATTGGTCAAACATTCTGGCATGCCTGGGGGGACCACCCTTCTTCTATGGTGAGTTCTTTCTTTATTTCCATTTTTATTTTCCTTTATATTTCTCTCTTTCTACTAATTCTGTAGGTAGATCTTCTTTGCTTGCATGATTTGGGGGTCTTGCTTGTTTAGATCAACAACATGTGTGCTAAAATTGGGAAAAAAGGAAAAAAAAACATTTATCTAGGTATTCTCCATTTTGTTCTTACTTGCTCTTTTTTTGCATTTTTTCCCTCTATTTTCCTGAGTTGGTATCTAAATTGCTTATCCCTTGGAAATTAAGCATCATCACAAATTTAGCAAGACACTGAGAGACAGAAAGATCATATTATGAGTCATTTTGTAGCTGGGGAGGGGATTTGTCTCTAACTCTTTGTCACTCAGGCATCAGAGAAATGGATAGCACCTTCATTAAGGATTTGATCTATCCTCACTACTTTAGGCCGTGCCTTTCGACCAGGGTGAGAGGACCCATTTTGTAACCTCTGTCGGTGAAGGAGAATGAAGATATCCTTCTTTGCACAAATTTGAAAGGGGACCCTGAGAAAATATGATCAATGCACCACAATTTAACTCCACGAGTTGTCACTTCTAAAGAATGGTAATATTTTCTAAACAGGGTTAAGGTTACTAGAGACATTATGGAATCCTGATTGCTTCTGCATATTTTGGTAGTAGAATTTATACATTTGTGGACACACAGGGAAAACAGGGGTAGTTCAGGATGGATTCATTGTTTTTGAATAATTTTGGTGGGAGATTAAGCAGGATAAAATTGATTATACCAGATCTTTGAGAAACTTCACAACAATTGGAAAGCTAAATGACAGAAAGCTTCAGAATAGCTAAAATATTCCTTCAACCAGAAGGTGTGCATCAATGGAGGCCCAGATTTGCATGGTTTCACACAATCTCCAAGAATTTAACATGAAGGCTCAAGCTAAAGACTCAATTAAACATCAAAGACCCCTGGTTCCTCATGCCTAAGATACACTCAAAGGCTTACAGACAATCTTTATCAACAAATGATAGTGAAGTGATTTTAAATTGTTTATCTCATTACAGGATGAAGGATCTTTCTTGAAATGAAATTGCAAATGCCACTAAACTGTCACAGGGATGAGATCCTATGTGATTCAGAGGGACTTTAACACAAGATTGCAATAGGAATAAGAAAAACTACTTGCAGACATTCTGAAATAAAGCAGACACAAATTGGTCCAAGATTGACACAGATTAATTCAAAATTGATTAGATTCATCAGCAGGGGAAAGTTTCTTTGAACAGTCTCAGAGCTTGTCAATGGTTGTACACTCGCAACCAACTTGACGTGATTGAAATCTAAAACACAGGAAATTAACAGGTTTCTCAGATTGGTCTCTCAGGAAGATGGGCTCTCTCAAATTTTCTCTTAAGAATTCAACCCCTGACCCTTTGCAAGAGTATTCTCATTGCATTTATACATTTCACTCACTCACTCATCCCAAATTTCCCCCCAAAAAAGAAGAATATTCAAGGAACCTTTTCTTGTTACCAATTTGTCTCAGAAAGTGACGTTTAACAAATTTACACCCAAAGCTTCCAGGTGGAAAAATCATGAACTGATCACATTTCTCAGACCCTCGACTAATGACTAGGATGCCATGCCACAACTTTTTGACAGTCCTTCTAATCATTCTTATTCTGTCATGTGAGAAATCCCCATTTTAATCATTTTCCAGTGGCTCTGTATAGCTGGATCTGACAGGTAATCCTTTTCACCCTCGAGGCAACACCTTTTTCATCCTTTGTGCCTGCAACCTCCATCATTTCATCCTTTTCCCATTCTTTCCTCTGTAACTCTACCCCACATCCAGCTTCTCTGGTAATTCACATTTTTGCAAGTGCCTGAGAGCAATTCCAACTTCAAAATATCAACCTTAACAATCCTTGGACTCACAAATTAAGTTCTAAATCCATTCAATGGAACTTTACAGACAAAAATGACAAGGAATTTCATCAAAAAATGATGAAAAATAATGCGTATTCACATCTCTAGGAGTCTTGGAGAAAAAATGGTGGAAAAATAGATGCAATGCACAACAACCATTGATTCTGCCCCTTCTCAACTTTAGATTAGAGCCGTCCACATGTTTCCTTGGTGCAACTACAAAGGAGAAGTACAGAGGAAAGTTTCCAAACAAGCACAGGCCTTCCACGTGCCCTGGGCCCAAGAAAAATGCCTTTTGGCCTTTGAAAAGTCTCAGTATAAAAGGAGCCAGTGGAAGCCTCCACGTGTCTCTCTGTCACTCCTTTTGATATGGTGCCCAAAAGTGGAGACCCCAAACAAGTGTGGGCTCACCACGTGTCTCAGTCTGGCAGAGTTGTTGAAAAAATTTAAGGACCAGTGGAAGGTGCCATGTGTCTAGGGTCTGAGACAGTTTTCCTTGGCCATTGAAAAGTCCAAGCAAGGGCAGAGTGAGCAGAAACCTCCAAGTGTCCTCCTGGTGCTTCTTCAAAATAAAATTTAGGGGTAGGTCCCCAAACAGGCATGGTCCCTCCACATGTCCCAGGCCTTTAGAAAGTTTCTTGAAAATTTTAAGTATAGAGAGGAGCCAGCGGAAGCCTCCACGTGTCTCCCTGGCACAACTTTGAGATGGTGCCCAAAAGTGGAGACCCTGAACAAGCACGGGCTCACCACGTGTCCCCTTGGTGCAACTACTAAGGTGGGACCCTGAGGTGGATCCTCAAATGAGTGCCAGCCCTCCACATGTCCATGGTCTGCTAAAGCTGCACCGGCCACATGAAAAAATGTCTAAGTCTGGGCAAGGCAGTGGAAACCTCCACGTGTCTCCCTGACGCAACTCCAAGGTCAAACCAAAAGGTGAATTTTCAGATGAGTGCTAGCCCTCCACATGGACAAGTTTTGAGTTGAAGTGGGCCTTAGAGTTTCAAAGTGCCCCACCGAGCCACATCCAATCAGAAAGGGCCACATTTCCACAGATGCTGAGATATAAATTTGATGGGGAAAACACACCTGTCAAACTGTAAAATGTAGGGAAATCACCATTTGTGCCTGGAAATGAATCTTTCTTTAAGGACAGAGAATTTGGAAATGATATAAGGCCCAAATGTGATCCACCGAGCCACATCCAATCAGAAAGGACCACTTTTCCACAGATATTGGGACAAAAATTGACAGGGAAAACAAAACGTGACTGTGGAAAAATGGAAGGAAGGGAAAAAACCTGAATTTATGCCCAAGTTACAAATTCTTTCACATGGACAGAGGAATGGAAAACAAATTCTGGACTTAAAGTGATCCTCGACCAAAGGAAAGGACTGATCATGGCAACCAAATGAAGGACAAAGCTTTCATGCATCAATATGGGGAGATAGAAAATATGACAGAGCCCACAAACTGAAGAATTTCAAGGAAAAATAGGGTGAGATCAAATTGAGCACCAACATCAGCTCCGACTATAGGATGGGCACTCCCTACGAGTGCCACAAGAACAAATAGTAGACCAAGTGCCAAAAATAAACCATTGGGAAATGGAGTCAAAGAACAAGCTTGCAGAGTAGAACAATAATAACCAACTCCCCCAAGGACGAACCAAGAAACCAAAAAAATGACTACTAAGGAGCGGGATGAAACAAAATAGAAAAACATGAAAGCATAAAGAAACCAAAAGACTATACACTGTACAATGGTGTATACCTTGATTCTGAGAAATCAATCAAGGAAATGTTTCAAATGCCTGCCATTAACAGGAAATTCAAGCAATTCCCCATCTAAGTCTTTTAAGAAGAAGGTATGTTCACCAATTCAAATGTCAATTGAATAAGGGCCCATCCATAATGCATCAAACTTTCCATGTTTTCCCTTATCCTCATGCCTGTTATCCCACAATAGCACAAGATCTCCCACACTGAAAGCTCTTGGAGTCACTTTCTTATCAAACAAATTCTTCAATTTTTCTCTGAATTTCACATGCCTCTGATGGGATGCCCTTCTTTCTTCATCTAACTCAACAATCTGATTTATGTGAGCATCATAGGGACTAACCTCTTGATCTTCCAGTTGTTGAAGAAATTGAAATGAAGACAATTGCATATGCAGGGGCAGCAGAGCTTGAGTTCCATACACCAACTCAAATGGGATTTTTCCAGTAGCTCATTTAACAGTGATTCGATCAGCCCAAACAAAAAATTCAACTACTCACCCCACTTCCTTTTGTTCAACTCCAAAGTTCTTCTAATTATCTTCAACATATTTTTATTGTTGGACTCTGCTTGTCCATTTCCTTGGGGATTATAATTAGAAGCATATGTCAAATTGATCCCATATTCATGGCACATGGCCACCAAAGGTTTATCCCGAAAGCTCATGGCATTATCATCAACTATTTTGGCAGGTACCCCAAATCTGCAAATGATATATTTTGGGATAAAATCCATGACAATTTGGTGAGTTTCCTTCTTGGTGGGGATTGCCTCCACCCACTTGGTGAAGTAATCTGTGGCCACTAGTATCCACTTATGGCCTGCACTTGAAGGATCAGAAATTTCCCCAATGAAATCCATTCCCCATTGCCTAAATGGGGCTTCAACTGATACAAGCTACAAAGGAAGGGAGCCTGAAGCTTTCAGTCTTCCAGAAAAGTGTTGGCAACTTTCACATCTTCTTACCAACAGAGTTGTATCCTTGAAAAGAGTTGGCCACCAATAACCAGCCCTTAAGATTTTATGAGTTGTGACTCTTCTAGAAAAATGTCCCCCACAAACTCCTCCATGGAGATCAACAATTATCTTAGGGGCTTCATCTTCAGCAATGCATCTTAAGAGAACTCCCTCAGGGTTCTTCCAAGCTAACCCAAAATCAGTAATGACATATTTTTGGGAAGCTAACTTAAGTGCTCTTTTCTGATTCTTGCTCAAATGTTCAGGGCATTGTAGATGTTTGAGATAAAAAATGATGTCCTTGTACCATTCAGAATTTATCATTTTTTCAAGGACATTCAACCTTTCTTCTTCAACTTCATTTACCTCAATTGTCTGCAGATTGCTCTCTGCCATAAGTTTTGTCAGGCCCAAACCTCTGACCAATTTTTTTGTTTGGATATCCATATCATACTCTTGCAATTTGTTTACCCATCGACATCTTTTGCTTGAAACCTCCATTTCTGATAGGATATCTTTCACCATGGTGTGGGGAACATAAGCAATGACTTTGGAACTCAGAATATATGGCCTGAAGACCTTTGTTGCTTTTACCAAAGAAAATGCCTACTTCTCCATGATAGTATATTTTAGCTCAGCTCCTTGTAATGCCTTACTGAAAAAGGCAATTGGTCTTTCAGCTCCCTCATCATCCTTCTGCAACAATACAGATGCAATAGTACTTTCTGAAGCAAAAGAAAACATTTGGAAAGCCTTCTTATAATCTGGAGCTGCTAAAATAGGGGCATTCTTTAATGCTTCTTTGATCCCAGCAAAAATCTTGAATAGTTGCTTCTTCCCATTTGATACTTTGGTCTTTCTTCAGCATGCTAGTGATTGGGATAGTTAGTTCAGCAAAGTTGGAGATAAATCTCCTAATAAAATTAATCTGCCCAAAAAAGGATTGAATTCCCTTCTTGGTTCTTGGAATAGGGACTTTGTTGATGGCTTCTACCCTTTCAGGATCAATCATGACCCCTTCCTTTGACACAATGTGTCCAAGCAGCTTTGCTTTCTGAACTCCAAAATGGCACTTCTTGGGATTTAGTGAAATACCATACTCCCTGCATATTAACAGCATTTTTTCTAAGTGTTGCAGGTGGTCACTCCTTTTTCTGGAGAAAATAGTCACATCATCTTGATATACAACAATGAAATCATTAATATAGCCAGAGAAAGCTACATCCATTGCTCTTTGGAAAGTGGCTCCAACATTCATTAGACCAAAAGGCATTCTGACATATACATATGTTCCCCAAGGAGTGGTAAAGGTAGTCTTGATTCACTCTGATTCCTTCACAACTACCTGGTTATATCCAGAAAAACCATCCAAGGTGGATAACAATTTTAAACTAGTAACCAATTGTAACATATTGTCCATATTTGGTAGAGGGTAGTTATCCTTCATTGATGCTCTATTCAAGTTTCTAAAGTCCACACACAACCTTATATCTCCATTCTTCTTTCTGACAGGTACCAAGTTTGCAACCCATGATGAGTACCTTGTGGGCTATATGATTCCTCCATCCCTCAATTTTTTCAATTCTTCTTGCATCTTCAGGGAAAGGAGTGGATTGATCGGCCTCTATTTTTTCCTGAATGGCTTGGTAGAAGCTTCTAAGGGAATTTCGTGCTGGAAAATATCCTCTCTGTATGCTTTCAATTCAGAATAAGACCATGCTAAGCAGTCCTGGTATTTCTTCAACAATTGGACATACGACTACTTTTCTTCCTTGCTCAGATTGCTACCTAACCAGATCTTACATGGTTTATCCTTCATGCCCAGGTCGTGCTCTTCAACATCCCTTGAGGCTGACATGTGTCTGTTGACAATGCAATCAACATTATCAAAGTTTGATTCAAGTGCTACCAAACCTCTGGGAATAGTATTAGTCTTCAACTGAATGATGTCTTTTCCAAATAAAGTCTCCTTTCCATCAGCCACACAAACCATTGGCTCCCAATCTATACATTGATCAAAAAATCTCCTTGGTTCTATAAAAACCTTTACATACCTGGGCATCGTCTTCAAACACTTGCCAGTGTTTAACATTGTCAGGAACAGATGGCCTAGTCAATACCTCAATATTATACTCACAATAGGGGGATACAATATAATTTTCAAATCTGAACCCCAATACAGCCGATTTGTCTGCTAGAGTATTGAGCTTCCTATTGTGATGTATTATGTTGAAGGAGTCAAAAATTTCAGTGAAATCCTAGACTATCATGCTTATACTGCTTCATTCTCTAATTTTTTGTTGCATACAATTTTCTAACCTACTTAACAATTAGTCTGAATCTCCTTCAACATTGAGCTTTCCCAAAGTGTGGGACCTTTGCAAATGGGGAAAGCTCTCCAGAGAAGGTTGGTTCCTCTTCCTAAACTACCTGCCACAAGCTATTCCAGTGCAGGAAAGCTAATCTAATCCTAATCTAACTTCCAAGGAGACAAGGGAGAGAAAGAAAACAAGGAAAAATAGAGCCTACACTAAAACGGTGATACACCAGAGAAGGAAAATGTTGATCATCTATCAAAACTGCCATGGAACAAGAAGAGGTGAGCAATGGAAAGGATGGACAAGTGCATCACAGACCAAAGATGGATTTCACACAAAAAATGTTCCAAAACTCCATGAACACAGCTCCAAAACCTGCAATGAACATCCAAACATGCACAAATACCTGCAATGAAGAGAGGCAAGAAGAAAACAACCAAAAAATGAGCAAGGATGGACAAATGCATCACAAAACACATTTTTTATTGCTCCAGAAGTTTGCACAGAACATCATTTCATGGGTAAGAGGAAAAAATGCCATTACAGAGTAGGGGAGGAGGTTCAAACTCCATTTTTGACCCTGGGGAAGAAAAGAAGGGAGAGGCAGAGAAGAAGGATGAACAACTTTTTACAAATGAGCCAAAACTGGCTTTTATCACTCGAACAGAATGAAAGAAATGAGAAAACATGGGAAAATTTGATTTGAAACTCCAACCACCAACAAGATTCATTAAAACAAAAAGGGTTCCCTCAAAAATCCATTTTTTGATGCATTCGGCCATGCTGGAGAAGAAACAGACGCCATACTTCATCAATTTTGGTGGTTGGGGGTCAGTTCTGCATTTTTTCCCATGCCAGAGACATTTTCCCATTTTTCTCCCACAAAACTCCATCAAAATTTAAAATTGAAGGGTCCATCATGTGGAGAATTTCAACAGCTTTCCAATGATACCAAAATCATGAAAATAAGCTCTGGTGTGAAAGATATGCCCCTCTGAAGATTTAGGGCAAAAATGGCAAAATTAGGGCAAAAATCGGGTTCGCGGGCCAAAATTTGAACTTTTTCCCTCTTTTTTCAAATTGGGAAAATTTCCCAAAAAATCTCCATGCCCCACTCCTCTGATGACACGTGGCACCCTCTGGTTGATCCACGGCTTCAAAACAACATTTTGCCCCTTTTGCAAAATTGGGAAATTTTCCAAAAATTCTCCGGCCCGCCACTCCCGCTGCTGATGTGGACACGTGGCACCATCTCTGATTGGTCTGGTGGGATGTGGTTCAATTTTTTCCTTTTGTGTTTTCACCACTTTGGAAAAAAAGGCCAAAATCCTCCTGACGCCCCGACTCCCACTGTTGACTGGACACGTGGCATCTTTTGATTGGCTTGTCCTTAAAATGCGCTCCTATTTTTTCCTTTGACACATTTTGACCAAATGCCAAAAAACTTGAAGTTCCTTTGCCCCCGCCACTCTGCCTTGACACGTGGCATCATCATTGGCTGCGGGCCTTAAACAATTTTTTTCCTCCTTTTTTTTTTTAGCCCAAAAGGGCCAAAATTTTCCTTTGAGTTTTTTTCCCCAAAAGGCTAAGTGCCAAAAAATTTTCCCTTACCTCTGGGTCCGCCTTGGGGAAAATTTCCCCTCCAAACTCCACCGAGCCATAACTTGAAAAATACAAGGAGTTAGGAGGACTTCCTTACCTTTCTGGAAAGGGGAAAAAATTCTCTATCTGATGAAGCAATACCCAGAAAATTTTGAGTGCCTAAAATGTGTAAAAATTTGACTGAGGCACAAAAAGGAAGCTAGTTAACCCAAAATAAGAGGGAGCTTATTTTGGTTAACAATTTGGTGACTCTCAGGGGTCATCTGCCTGCTAGATGAATGATCAGTGGCCTTTGAAGCATCCATTGGGCATGGAGTCAAGCCTGATAAACAATTCTGATCTGAACTATGAAAATCTGACCTCTGAGCCACTTGGAAACCCACTGAAACTTGGAGTTGATCTTCACCAAAATGCCACTGAAATGGACTGTGCAAGAGCAACCAAAACAACACCAAACAACTATGTACAAAATTGAAATCATACATACCCCAAGTGGGATATGCAGAGTGTGCAAAAGCACTTCTTCTGCTGAAAGAAAACCTACCTACTCTACTCTAACCAAGAGCAAAGGTAAGCTAAACAAACCCTGCAACTGGTTGTGAAAATAGCTTCCTTTCCTCAAAATTGGCAGCCATGCAAATGATTTGGAGCTGATCATGGCTGGTTGGATGAGTGGAAAATCAACAAGAAGCTAGTCTTCTACCCAAATTAGCAAGGTGTCAACTGAAAAAAATTAGATACCTCTTTTAGTTGCTCTGCATTTGGATTGAAGAGGTATTGCAGCTGATCCTTGATACTTTGATATCATCCTCATGCTTAGAAGCAAGCATGACTGTTGGCTTCTCCTTTGGCTCCAATGAAGCCAAGTACCTGATTGGGCAAGGTCTGATCCTTTGATATGCCCATTTCTCTGAAATTCAACTCCAAAAATGGAGTCTTCTTGTAGACCTTCTTGGATGGATGGTGTGGAAGAAATGATGGAATCCTCATGCTCTTTTCCTTCCTTCATGGCAGTATGGAACTCTTCTATAATATGCCTCATCATTATTGATTGCAACATCCAATGAAGTTGCTTTTGCGTTATTGTAGCCTCTTGCAATACATTGTTGGCTCTGGAGTTCCTCCATTGTAGCTTTTGGAAGATCAAATTCTTCCAACTTTGATTCAAGAGGCATGTTGCAAACTACAGGTGGTGCTTGCATGTTCTCTTCCATGGAAGCAGGTTCTTGTGGTTGAAGAATGAATGATGAAGAGAGAAAAGTTACATTTTCTACAGGCTCTTTCTCATCAAAACATTCTTCTAAGTCTGATGGCAAATCAAACTCTTCAATGTCCTGCTGCAGCAAGGTCTCTCCCTTTTGTATGGTGACCTTCAAATCTGCATTTTTTTCACCATGTGGAGCTTCATCTTCAAACATGAAGCTTGTCAGCTCAAACTCATCCAAAAAATCAGATTTTTGGAGAGATGAAGTGGGAGAGAAATCTGTAACTTCTTGTGCAACCTGCTCATGATTCAGTGCCTTTGAAATTGTTTTTATCACCTCCATGATGGATTCATCAATCAAATCAGGCCCTTCAAATGAAAGCAAAAAATCTTCAATAATGCTTCCTTCATCTAGTTCCAATTCTGATTTGATTTCTTCCAGTTTCTCCTCTTCAATTGGACTTGGAGCGGATTGTTCTTCCTCCTTGTTGATGTGCAACTTGGATTAGATCAAATTTTCTTCAAATAAAGTGCCAACATGGACACTACACTTGGAACAAATCTCTTTTAGTTTCTTCTTCTCTTCTATCTTCATTTAATCTTCTTCTGCTGCCATAAAATCAGCCTTGAGCCACCACTTGTCTTTGCTTGGCTCTTCTTCTACTAAAACTCAGCCTTTACCACTTGTTCTTCAACCTTGGCTTAACCATCAAGGGGATCTTTGTAATCCCAAATTTGGCAGCCCAACTCTTCAGATTTGTCTATCATTTCTTTTCTGTTGGGCTCCTCTTCTTGTTGTCCTTGACTGGATTCTGATTTTCATCTTCCCAACATGGATTTGGGAATGCAAGAGGAGGGGTGGGTTGTGACTCAACTGGTTTTGCAATATTTGTGGTGGTGGAGGGAGGTGGAACTTCTTGTTTCTTTGGAGGGGATGATTGTTTGAAAGGGAAAAGGACAGAAGAATTGAACTGAGGTGGAAGACTAGGGGATGGAGAAATGAAATCAACACTTGGGGCAGCATGGGCTGGATTTGGAATTTGAATTCAAAATGAGATGGTGTTGCTTGAGGAATGGAAAGAGAAAAACCAGATGATGGTGTAGAACTTACCCATTGACAAGGTTGCTCAGCACCAAATTTATAGGCCTCTATCTCCACTGTCCATTGTGCAAGTTGGGGCAGCATCTCAATCATGAAGTCCAGCTTCTCCTGAGGGCTGAAGTGTCTTGGAAAAGGGCCAACCCATGGACAAGGTGCCCTGAAACCAATTCTGAAAGCCTCCATTTGAGCTGTTGCTCTTGATTGCACCATGCCAATCTCCATTTTTTGGATCTTCTCCAACAAATCAACATCTTCATTTGATTGCCCTCATCATTGCATGCATACCCTTTCTCTTGATATGTTTCATAGCCAAACTGGTTTTGGCATTGTTCATATGGGTATGCATATGATTTTGAATTTTCTCATAATGCTGATTTGAAGGATTTGTAAAACATGTTGCAGGTGGACTGCATTGCTGTTGTAAATGTGAATTCCATTATGGAAATGAAGTCATGATTGCATAACTTCATGGAATGAAAAAGAATGAAAGATATGGAAAGAAGAATGGATGAAAAAGGAATGGAAATGAATGGAAAGAAGGTCTACAACTTCAAAGATGGGTTGTTGATCAGATGGAGTCACCAGATGTGTTTGAGAATGCCTCCAAAGGCTGAAATCTTCACAGGAACACATCAACCTACAAAAAATGAAGTGGAAGACCTCTAAGGTCCCACCGGGCATGCCAAAACTATTAGTGGCAAATTTGTTGTTTTTTGCATGAGACACTAAGAGAAGATGAAATATCTAACCCCAGTGTCCCACTGGGCAAAAACTGTGTGAGTTATGGATCTACTTTTCTAAGGCAAAGTCATTTGGTGTGATTGCACAACATTGAGCTTTCCCAAAGTGTGGGACCTTTGCAAATGGGGAAAGCTCTCCAGAGAAGGTTGGTTCCTCTTCCTAAACTACCTGCCACAAGCTATTCCAGTGCAGGCAAGCTAATCTAATCCTAATCTAACTTCCAAGGAGACAGAGAGAGAAAGAAAACTGGAAAAATAGAGCCTACACTAAAACGGTGATACACCAGAGAAGGAAAATGTTGATCATCTATCAAAACTGCCATGGAACAAGAAGAGGTGAGCAATGGAAAGGATGGACAAGTGCATCACAGACCAAAGATGGATTTCACACAAAAAATGTTCCAAAACTCCATGAACACAGCTCCAAAACCTGCAATGAACATCCAAACATGCACAAATACCTGCAATGAAGAGAGGCAAGAAGAAAACAACCAAAAAATGAGCAAGGATGGACAAATGCATCACAAAACACATTTTTTATTGCTCCAGAAGTTTGCACAGAACATCATTTCATGGGTAAGAGGAAAAAATTCCATTACAGAGTAGGGGAGGAGGTTCAAACTCCATTTTCAACCCTGGGGAAGAAAAGAAGGGAGAGGCAGAGAAGAAGGATGAACAACTTTTTACAAATGAGCCAAAACTGGCTTTTATCGCTCGAACAGAATGAAGGAAATGAGAAAACATGGGAAAATTTGATTTGAAACTTCCAACCACTGACAAGATTCATTAAAACAAAAGGGGTTTCCCTCAAAAATCCATTTTTCGATGCATTCGGCTTGCTGGAGAAGAAACAGATGCCATACTTCATCAATTTTGGTGGTTGGGGTCGGTTCTACATTTTTTCCCATGCCAGAGACATTTTCCCATTTTTCTCCTGCAAAACTCCATCAAAATTTAAAATTGAAGTGTCCATCATGTAGAGGATTTCAACAGCTTTCCAATGATACCAAAATTGCAAAAATCTGAGCTCTGGTGCGAAAGATATGCCCCTCTGAAGATTTAGGGCAAAAATGGCAAAATTAGGGCAAAAATTGGGTTCGCGGGCCAAAATTTGAACTTTTTCCCTCTTTTTTCAAATTGGGAAAATTTCCCAAAAAATCTCCATGCCCCACTCCTCTGATGACACGTGGCACCCTCTGGTTGATCCGGCTTCAAAACAACATTTTTCCCCTTTTCACAAAATTGGGAAATTTTCCACAAATTCTCGTGGCCCCACCGCTTGATGTGACACGTGGCATCATTTTGATTATTGGTGGGATGCGGTTCCAACTTTTTCACTTTGCATTTTTGGTTTTGGAAAAAATTCCAAAATCCTCCCGACACCCCAATCCCGCCGATGAATGGACACGTGGCATCTTTGATTTAGCTCGGCGGGGATGCGCTTCCATTTTTTTCCTTTGACACATTTTGACCAAACAAGCAAAAAACTTGAAGTCCTTCTGACGCACCCTTTTCCTCACCTTGACACGTGGCATCCTTTCCTTTGGGCTGTGGGCCAAACAATTTTTTTTTAGCCCAAAAGGGCTAAGTCTGTGGGCTTTCGGCCAAATTTTCCTTTGAATTTTTCCCAAAAGGGCTAAGTGCCAAAAAAATTCCCGCCCTTGGGAAAATTTCCCCTCCAAACTCCGCCGAGCCATAACTCAAAATACAAGGAGTTAGGAGGACTTCCTTACCTTTCTGGAAAGGGGAAAAAATTCTCTATCTGATGAAGCAATACCCAGAAAATTTTGAGTGCCTAAAATGTGTAAAAATTTGACTGAGGCACAAAAGGAAGCTAGTTAACCCAAAATAATCAATCAGATGTATTCATCTTCTTTTCATCTGATTCAACTTTAAAAGGATTCCCTCAATAGGTATCATAGTGGAAAAAGACATATCCATTCCTGCACACTACCACCCACACTAGCAGCTCTGCCCTTTTCTTGAAACAACATTCCCAATTTGGCAGGGCAATCAACAATTTCAACATCTAGTTTTAAGTTCTAAATTGGGTAAATAGCAGTTACACTATCATACCCTTGACACATCCAACCATTGGCACCTCTTTGGAATCCAAAGTAGTGCACTTCCCATAAGATGCTATCACTTTGATATCTAATTCATTCATGACCTCAAGAGGCATAACATTGCATGATGCTTCAGAATCAAACATACAATTGTGTAACAACCTATCCTTAATAATCAAAGTGGTGAAAAATGGATCTACATTCAGCTAGGACTCAACTAAGGATGTTCCCAAATATACTTCAGGTGGCTCATCTAGTTCTTCCAGCACTTGGGGTTTTTTCAACTCTGCAATGGTAGGAGGATACTCAACATTGTTTACATTTCTACCTTGGGTAATCTTTTCTTATTTCAATCCCAAATACTCAAAGGCTATTTTTTTGTGCTCAGGAATCCTAAGCAGTTCAACAATTGGAACATAAATCTTGATCTGACTCAAGACTTGGGCAATGTCATAAGGAACGTATTTGGGGAAGGCAAGATTTGGAGGAAGACTGAGAAACTCATCTAATAGTAGAGGATGTTTCATGGTCTGAGCATGGGCAGGGATACCGGTTTTGCTTGGGGACACAAGGCTTTTGCCAGATGTATCTTTCTTAGGAGTTTATTTTGAGATATTTGGTGAGAACTAGAGTTTTTTTGTTTGGCTTGAGGCCCTGCCCCTTTGACAACTTTAATCTGCTAATGTTATATTATTTTTCATGGCCAACTACAACATTCATTAACAAATTCCTATCCTCCTCAGAAGGGATTCCTCTATCATACTTGATTAATCTTTAATGCCCTTAAGTATTCAAAATCATTACTAGGAAATTCAAAAGCTTGTACCATATCTATTTCAAAAGTATGAGAGGGAGGAAGGGGTAATACCTGGTGGATGTAATCCCAGAAATCTACAGCAGTTATGGCATTGATTAATTCAGTCGAAGTTGCTCCTTACTGTGAGCTTGTAGAGCACCCCACCATGCACACATCATCATCAGTGTCATCATCAACTTCCTCAACTTATTTTCTTCATCACATGGGGCATGTGGCAAGAAACATTTGTGACACCACTCAATTTCATTGGCTTCTTCCACAACAGAAACTCTGGTAGTCAAAGGATCAGACACAATTCTATTCTCATAGGCTTGGGGCTGTCTATTTCCTGACCCCATGAGTCCTTTTCCTCTGTCATCAGATCTCTGATCACCCCTAGTATGATTTGCAAATATTTCTTGACCTTGTGCTTTATGATGACCTCGGGAACCTTGTCCAATCCCCTTCTCTGCTTTGGGCAGTTTACAGGATATTTCCTTAACATCTCTAACCAAAGTTTGTACAACCTCCTCCAAATCCATAGAATTACTTGACTGAGGATTCTCTGAATTGATCAAATTGATACCTTCCCTCTTAGGAGGCTTACCAACTGCTTTGATATTATTTTCAATCTGCAAATCCATGGTGAAGGCTTGCCTAAATGTTGCTGGGTTCTTATCCCTCAAATAATAGGCAACCTTTTTATCAAAAGCATTAGAGTATTTTATCAAACAAGAAACATCACTTGGCCTCAGGATCATAGGCATCCTATTTAGGGTCTTATTGAACCTTGTATTGAAGTCATGAACATAATCATTAGGATTCTTTTCAATATTTTCAAATTCTGATAAAAGAAACCTAAGGTCTGTTTTATCTCCATACTGCAATCTAAAAGCATTCTTCATTTCTGTCCATGAATCAATGGAGTTTTCTAGAAAAGATTTATACCGGTCCCATGCATCCTCTTCCCAGAGTATGAATAAATAACTTTATGTACACATCCTCAAATTCAATCTCAAAGTCTTCCATCATATTGACAAAAATCTTTAAGTGCAGATCCCTAGTAATAGCATTATTTCCTTGAAATTTAGTCAGTCTATTTCTAACATCTTGGGGCACAACATTTGGATATTCAACCATACTTCTGAAATCTATAGGATTAAAAGTGTTCATAAAAATGGAGGTTTGGGTGGGGGCTAGGCCATATTGTTTTGGGTAGGTGATCTTAGAGGAGAAACATAATGATGAGGAGTGAGGGGCCTGTGGGGCAAAAGAATGCAATTATCAGAATGACTGTTCTCTATAAACTCTATTTCTTGGAAGATCTTATCAACTTTGGAGAGTAGAAGGAAAAAATGAGATGATAATATTTCAAATATGAAAGAAGGACCCTCTCTAGTTGGAGAATTTGGATTTACAAAGAGACTACCTGATTTGGAAGTACTTGAGGAAGTATGGCAATCTTTAATGATAGGCTGATTAGTTTCCACAATTGATAAATCTTTTCTTGATTTTTGATCTCTAACAACTTTCTAGATTCTTCTTCCTTCTAAATTCATCTTTCCTAGCTCTGGAAACAACTTTCTGATAGGGTCTCTAGCAAAGAAAGATCTTCTTCCTTCCAAATTTGTAAATATTAGTGATAAATTGCAATTGATAGAGGTTAAGACACTAACATTTATAAAAAAGTCATTCAATACAGAGTCACCACTAAGGATTTTCAGCTTAGTTGTGCAAATGCACTAAAATTGGTCTGTTAACACTAAATTCATGCAAATATTTATAGATTTGATCTTCCTTTACCCATATTTAACATTGATGATGTAAACTTAGTGCAAAAAACCACAAAACTGGAAATATTGCATGCAAAACTTGTAACTTTGCTTGATTCTTACAAATCTGGACACATGATGATGTTTCAACAACATATTTACACTTTAAAATTTGTAAGAAGCATTTGACAGGGTCTATAGGTGTTTTTGATGGTTTTCAAACTTTGAACACAACTCCATGTCCCCAACAACAATGCCATTTTGGTGTTGGTTTCCAAATTGATTCTCCCTTAGAAACTGAGAAACATCACAGATTTAGCAAGACACTGAGAGACAACCAAATATTATTATGAGTCATTTTGTAGCCTAGGGAGGGATTTTTCTGACTCTTTGTCACTCGGGCATCAGAGAAATGGATAGAATCTTCATTAAGGATTTGATCTATCCTCACTGATTTAGGTTGTGCCTTTCGACTAGGGTGAGAGGACCCATTTTATAACCTCTGTTGGTGAAGGAGAATGAATATATCCTTCTTTGCACAAATTTGAAAGGAGACCCTGAGAAAATATGATCAATGCACCACAATTTAACTCTCACGAGTTGTCACTTCTAAAGAATGGTGATATTTCCTAAACAGGGTTAAAGGTTACTAGAGACATTATGGGATCCTGATTGCTTCTGCGTATTTTGGCAATAGAATTTATTGCATTTGTGGACATACAGGGAAAACAGGGGTAGTTCAGGATGGATTCATTATTTTTGAATAATTTTGGTGGGAGATTAAGCCAGGATAAAATTGATTATGCCAGATCTTTGAGAACCTTCACAACAATTGGAAAACTAAATGACATAATGCTTCATAATAGCTAAAATATTCCTTCAACTAGAAGGTGTGCATCAATGGAGGCCTAGATTTGCATGGTTTCACACAATCTCCAAGAATTTAACATGAAGGCTCAAGCTAAAGACTCAATTAAACATTAAAGACCCCTAGTTCCTCATGCCTAAGATACACTCAAAGGCTTACAAACAATCTTTATCAACAAATGACAGTAAAGTGATTTTAAATTGTTTATCTCATTACATGATGAAGGCTCTTCTTGAAATGAAATTGCAAATGCCACTAAAATGTCATAGGGATGAGATCCTATGTGATTCAGAGGGACTTTAACACAAGATTGCAATAGGAATAAGAAAAACTACTTACAGACATTCTAAAATAAAGTAGACACAAATTTTCATTTTAAGACACCCCTATAAAATTGAAGGTGGAAAATACCTGGCGAATATCCCCGTAACCAGTTTCAGCGAAAGGCGAATTTGACAGTATTCAAAAACAAAATTTTCACCTGGTTTTTCAAGGCTCCATCAGTGACGTGCGACAACACTAGTCCGTAATGACGCACGTCACTGGCGCGACAATAGCTCGTAATGACGCGCGACACTCTAGCGACACTAGGTCGTAATGACGCGCGACACTGGCGCGACACTAGCTCGTAATGATGCACGACACTGGCTCGTAATAACGCGCGACATTGTCTCCTACTGTCGCACGTCACTGGCCCCTGATGACGCGCGTCATTTGCTCCTACTGACGCGCGTCACTTGCTCCTATTGACGCGCGACACAGTCATCAAATGACGCGCGACATTGTCATCTATTGACGCGCGACACTGTAAACAAATGACGCGCGACACTGTCTTGTATTGACGCGCGACACTGTAAACAAATGACGCGCGACACTGTCTTGTATTGACACGCGACACTGTAATCAAATGACGCGCGACACTGTAAACACATGACGCGCGACACAGCCTTCTATTGACGCGCGACACTGCCTTCTATTGACGCGCGTCATTAGAAGCAAATGACGCACGTCAATAGGGGACAGTGACGCCCTATTTAGGTTATAAATACCCTTGTGCCGCTCATTTTCTCGTTTTTGTTTTCCCGTTCTTGAATTTTTGCAGGTCTAAATCTTTGACAAAGACGCAATTACAGCTATAATGTCGACTTCACATGCTTCCCAATTGCAAGTTCAGCAAGAAAATGAAGAGAATCCAACTCAATCGATTTCCAAGATAACCTACAGGAATCCCTTATGCCCTCACATCCATACGGCTTTAAAGATGTCTTCAGAATATCAAGCTATAATGGAAGAGTGTGAATTTACAGGGCTCGTTAATATGCCCCATTTCGAAACAGATCCGGATCTTTTGAATTACCTTCTGTCATCCTACAATTCCGAGGACGGTATATTTTATGTTACTCTGAACGATGGCCAAATGTTCCAATTCACTATTGAAGCAAATGACATACATCGGTTTACGGGCCTTCCTATCAGAGATGTACCAACTGTGACAACCAAGGCAACACTCGTGGAAGATGACAAGAAATTTCTCGAATCAACGTACGGTTTCCATGTTGATTGTAAGTATAATTCATTTTAATTCATATTTTTTAATCTGTTTTTTATTCTGATACAATTTTCTGTTATAAATTTATAGTAATTTTCACTGTTTCGCATTTGCAGCCCATGTCAATAAATCCAGGCGTGGTGTAGATACACAATCAATTGCACACCACTTTCTTGCTGCACTTATTGCGTTTTTTCAAGCCAGAATTGTTTTGCAGGGTCGCCAAACAGATATACCAAATTGGGCCATTGCATACATTTGTGCCACTATCTCAAAATGAAAATTCGATTGGTGCACATTTCTATCCAAAAAAATAAGAACTGACATATCAAATTCAAAAATCTCAGATAAACCTTTCATTTATTCAACAAACTATCTCCTCGGCTTCTACTATGAGGCACTTTTAAATTTAAAAGCTAAAGAAATTCCTACTTGCTCTGATGAGGCTTTGAAGAAATTCTCAATTCCATTTGCAGAACAACAGGTATAAACTATTTAGTTTGTAATTGTATTACAATTTTCTTCATTACAGTGCACAGTTATTAAAACTTAAATTTTAATGTTTTGCAGAGAAGATATCTTGAAGCCATTCCCAAAAAAAAAAGATGTCGAGAGGAAGAGGCCAACTACACGCGGAGGCTTCGGGGGACTCCCAATCTGAAATGGAAGCTCACTCCTCTCCAAACCCTCAACAGTTTGAACTCGTTAAACGCCAGAGAAGTAATACATTCTCATATATTATTTACAAATTCCAAAGTTGCAGATTTATTTTTCAATTTAAATTTTAACCAAATGAATTGACAACATTTAATATTGATGAATTGCAGGGACTATGGAACCTTCTTCCCCAACTCACTCCATACAGTCGCATGCATTGATATCTTCTGAACAGCCACTGAGTACAACTCCTACAAGGCCACCCGTAGCACCGAAAAAAACAACCCCTCGACAACAAGGTACAACTTTTCTATAGAACGTTTAATTTCGTAGTTTTGACTTTATGAATTGTTTTAATATTTTTCATTTTTTCTTGTACTTTTCAGCACATGTCAGTCATGGTCAAACCACGGCACCGACACCCACTCAACCATTAATTTTTAAAATGCCAACCAGAGGAACAGTGAAAAAGACCATTGGTAAACGCATGAGTTTTGCTCCGGCCCCTAGTGGGACACTAAACCTTGACTCCTCGTTTCGAATTCCAACTCTATCACTTGGTGGCTTGCCCAGCGCAACGGGCATATCTGTTTTGAACAATATAAATTTAGATGAAGATTATTTGGGCATTGATAGCAATGACCCAACTGGTTTTTTCGATACCCGCGAGATGATTCAAGGCCAGCAGGTATACTTCAAATTTCAATTTTAATATGCTTTACAATTTTTAATTACATTCTGATTTAAATTTATTTATCTAAATCTTGATTTATTTTTTCAAAAACAGGATCAGCCCACCCAAAGACAGAAACAAGGAGCAGTTGATCTTGGTGAAAGCCCCCACACTTCTCCAGCAAGATCGTCTGCATCAGATTCAGATAGTGAAGAGTTTCCACCTTTTCCTTTGGAGAACTTAATTGGTAATGATTGTCAATCCCATGTCAGTGAGTTTATTATTCCTCAAATCCAACAGCTTATAGAATGGGAGAGAAGGGCTAAAGTTCTTATCAATGAGATTATTAGTCGTTATGAAAATTATTGGCAACGGGATAGTTTATACGCTGCAGTCCAGAATCAACCTGCGAAGATGGATTCCTTACTTACCCAAGTAAGATGTGGGACTGTCACGTTTAACAACGACTATAAAGATGGCATTTTAGATAAGGCACTAAACAAATTGGAAAATATTAGTGCCGAGGCCCAGGCATATTTTAACAAATGGTCAAAGGACAAGGATTTGGTATCAATCGCAAATGCCGAAAGAGATAGAGCGGTTGTAAGTACTATTACATTCAAACAATCATTTTTGTTAATTTGAAATTTTGAATTTACATTAATATTTTGAATTGACGTTACTCTTTTTGTGCAGTTGAAATATGAAAATTTGAAGAGTCAGGCGAAGGTTTTGCAAGTTCACTTGGAAACAGCAAAGAACAGCTTATCCGCAGCAAAAAATTTGAAGCAAAATATTGTTTTGGTTAACAAACAAAACAATACACTAAAGCGGATAATTAAAGAGCATGGTCTCGACCCTGACATCTTGTTCAAAGCCAAAGCAGCTGCTGATCCAAATTTGCTGTCGCATGGAGATGCAACAAATCAAGAAGAAAGAATTATAAAAAATCTGGACAGTGCTGCAGAAGATCTTATAAGTTCAGGGGTTATTTCTGGTGTTGGGGAAAGAGGTACAGCCAGAGTGGAAGAAGCCGTTGGGGAAGAGAGCAGAGCAGAATTTTCTAAAGAAAAAGAGGGTTTTCAAAATTAGAAACTTTTATTATTGACTAAACTTTAAATATTGAATTTGAAAACTTCTACTATTGAGTATGTACTATGCTATTTGAATTTAATTATATGGTGATTAGATGGTGACTATCATGAATTATATGTATGTTTCTTGTTTACTTGCATTGTCATGAATTGTATGTGGACGTAGATGATCAATGATGACAATTGATAATCAATGATAGATGATGATGAAAGACGATGATCAATTTAATGTGTATAATGTAAAATTTAGTGCCTAAATATCTTGTGGGACTTTAATTATCTTGAAAATTATGTCTTTGGGAAAAAATAGCAACTAAGATTTGAAACAGATCTTTACTATTTAGGATTTCTCCTTAATAGACTTATGGTGTAGGAAAATTCTATTTTAAAGAGATTCACCTCTATATTAGTGCATAATCTTTCACTAGAGAGGTTGTTTGACATCCAAAATAGTCAAGACCATTTGTCAGAAAATAACGTTTTGCTGGAAACAATCATTGATGTAGAGGCTAGATTAGCCAATTATGAAATAGTTAAATTCCAGGCCATAAGAATTAGAGCTTGGGAAATTGGTTTAAAAGATATGGTTTTGTTATCATGGATATTGTTTTGTGTAGAGTAGATTATGGAGGCTATGGAGGCTAGATTAACCAAAGTTGGAATAACCATGTGATTAAAAGATAGGTCAAGCTCGATATAGAACTTTGAAGTTTAATGTAAAACATATAAGGTTTTTATCATGAAGATTAGTCTGTATAGATCAAGTTCCTAGGTTGATGAACTGGATCATTTTTTAATATTTGATAAGGGTGAAGAATAATTGTGGATTAGAACTGGGAGGCTATAAGTTGGAATAATTTTGAGTGTATAAGAAAATATTGAAGGTTGCAAACTAGATCATAGTAAACTGTGTGTGTAAGTATTTATGTAGAGCCTTGAAGAAGGCACACTACATTTGCAGGATAGTTTATGTAGAGTCAATTTTATTACTAGAAAGGATTTTAATTAGATAAAGACTCTGTCAAGTTAATTTAAATAGTTGTGATTAGTGTAGATTTGGGTGGGTGACTATAGGATCTGGAAGATAGCATTAGAATTGAGTTTTAATAACTTCATGGAGAAATCCGAAGAAGTGATGGATCTATGACAAAGCAGGGAATTTTAGGAAGAGTGTCAGGACTTATATTTATAATAGTATAATGTATTGTTTAATAGTTAATATATAATAAATTAAATATAATTCTAAGAAATCAAGAAAGAATCATCACTGGTAAGAAATTAAACATAATTGAAAATATGATAGGGTTTAGCTTACCTCTTGCGTATAAGATTGCTGTGAAATCATCAAGGGTAACGTGCTAGATCTTTGTTTTACCTGACATTGTAGACAGAGGGGTGAGTTGCCTGACATTGTCAGTCCTGAGAAGTCCCAGCAACATCTTTAAATATATAGACCAACAATATCTTTAAATAAATGATAACAAGAGCTGAAAAAATGTAAAGTAACAAACAATAAGATGATGTTGAAGAAGATACCTATTTAAAATTGAAATCATCACCGGTAATGTGCTAGATCTTTGTCTTAATAAAATTCAACACAAAAAATGGATTAGTAGATAGATGGGTGAGTTGCCTGACATTGTCAGTCCCGAGAAGTAACAGCTTCCTCGGACGGATGTCAACCCACGTTTTCAAAAAATAAAAATTTTGTATTTAACTAAATGTAAATACATACACCTGTAACATCTTTAATTATAACCAGAGCTGAAAAAATGAATAGTAACAAACAATAAGATTAAGGGGAAAAAGATACCTGCTTAAAGTTGAAATCATAACTGCCACTGGTAATGAGATAGATCTTTGTTTTAAAAAAATCCAACACGAGAAATGGATTAGTAGATAGATGGGTGAATTGCCTGACATTTTTAGTATATAGACCTGTAACATCTTTAATGATAAAGATAAAAGATAGATAAAGAAGATACCTACTTAAAGTTGAAACAATCCATTATCAATAGCTTCATCAAAGTTGATGTTGTCTTCTGTAGAATGTGACGAAGAGCCAATTACACTCTCAAGGTTGGGAATATTTGTACTTGTAGCTGTATTATTTACACCTCTTTTTTCGCAAAGGGAATTCCAGTGAGCAATTGCTCTGTCAAAAAATGAATAGTAACAAACAATAAGATTAAGGGGAAAAAGATACCTTCTTAAAGTTGAAATCATCACTGCCACTGGTAATGAGCTAGATCTGTGTTTTAAAAAAATCCAACACGAGAAATGGATTAGTAGATAGATGGGTGAATTGCCTGACATTTTTAGTATATAGACCTGTAACATCTTTAATGATAAAGATAAAAGATAGATAAAGAAGATACCTACTTAAAGTTGAAACAATCCATTATCAATAGCTTCATCAAAGTCGATGTTGTCTTCTGTAGAATGTGACGAAGAGCCAATTACACTCTCAAGGTTGGGAATATTTGTACTTGTAGCTGTATTATTTACACCTCTTCTTTCGCAAAGGGAATTCCAGTGCGCAATTGCTCTGTCAAACGGAAAGGTTTCGAGGGAGTATCGTGAAACGTAACACCTCATGCAACTTTCCAACCAACCTGTTTCTCAGTTTTGATTTTATAAATGACAATGCACTGAAAACTCTTTCATCCTCCACAGACCCCAAAATCATTGTCTGGCATAACTCATATAGTCTGAAATACTCACTGATATCTTCTTGTAAGATAGAACTTTGATAGATTCCTCGCCACAGCCTTGTAATAGCACCACTTTCAGAAGGTTGATCTAAATTCTTATATTGGTTCCTCATTGTTGTTGCAAAATTTGTTGACTGAAACTTTAATAAATCGGCATTCAGTATACCTTTGATTTCCGTACCCTTGAGCTCTGACGTCTTTGTAAATTGTTCCATTATTGTACCCATTGATTTATGGAAATGCTTACTGACAAAGTCTGCACGGCCACCTTCTGTATTCCAAAAATTCGGATTCATCACACCCATGGCTTCCAGAATTTTATCTTTACAGAAACGTTCCCTAATTTCTGATGACAAGGTTTCTGAAATTTTTTTAAGCTTTATTCTTGTTTCAACTATCACAGACTCAAACAAATTACGTGTCACAGGAACATCTTCTCGTTCCGATCCTGTAATATCTTGACGTCTTTGCAAAATGTGCATTGGTATTTCCCTCCCATTAACCGAGATGCATAGGTGATCGTGGATATTAAATCTCAAAAAGGTGTTAGGATTTTTAAGATCTAATAAATCTCTCCAATTTTCAAAAACAGGTGCATCAAAACTATCCTGGGAACAGTACAATATATCAAGACTTTGACATACCATTTTCCTCATCCGTATAAAATCCACAATATAGATCAATCTGCCCTGTGCATGCTTCATCAGTGTATTGATCTCCTTTAACATTGGAAGAATACCAACCAATGTAAGCAATGTCTCCAAATCAGTTAAGCGGAACAACAGGTCCCTTGCCCTATCAACTTCATGACGGTATTTGTGCATGAAACCAACCAATGAAGGATACTCCTCACGAACTCTGCATGCTGGTTCATACAAAGAGATCCATCTAGTCTCCACATCCTTCAGAAGTTTTTTGCCGTCTGTAATTCCAATTGCAAATTTTTGGAACTCGAGAAAACGCTTTGGGCTGCTTGACATATAGGCATGAAGTTCTCTTATGAGGTCTTCTAATTTAGCAACATTTTCGTGGTTGCTTACCATTTTATACGCTAAATTCATTCTGTGAGCCATACAGTGAATTGGTAGCATATATGGGGCCACTGTTGTTTGTAATCTAACACACAGCCCTGTTCGGTGACCCTGCATGACAGATGCACCATCTGCTCCAACGCATACCAACTTCGTAGCAATTTCATAATCAGTCATACCAGCAACATCTTTCAAATGAGAAACAACTATTTTATATAGGTTTTCAGCATTGCAGTTGTCAACCATTTTCATAACACCCAACAGATGAGGAGTCCTTATATGATTTTCTAAAGTATATATGTGGATACATACCCATGCGGTGTTGTCGACTGCTGTCACTTCATCAATTGAAAGAGAGATAAAGTTTGCTTTTTTTACATTCTCTTTCAAATCTTCCTTCTCTATCATCGAGAGGCATTTTGCCATTTCCCATCCACTACTCTCAGACCAATGAGACTGAGGTACATTCAGCATTCCGTTAAATTGATACAAAACTTTGAAATCAAGGAAATCTGACATCGCCCTTCCTTTTTTAAGTATTTGAAAAAGAGTAGAGAATTGTATGAATTTTGCATGTAGATTTGTTTCTTTCATCTTACCAATATGCGATGTGATTGTTCCTCCCTTTTCCAACAGATGTCTGTGTTTTTTCTGCTCTGCCTCATATTCCGCTGCGTATCTGACATGCATGCACTCCTTTTCAGTTTTCCACCTATGTGTTTTGATTTTCTGGCCATCCGCCCCTGTTACAGTTAAATATTGTTTTCCACAATGTTTTTCTATTGTGTCCAGCTTCAGTTGCATTTTTTGTTGCTTTCCCAATTTCCACGTACATATTGTACATGTACATTCACATGGGATTTCTTCAGAATTAGATGATTGTACAGGTTCAATAAATGGAAATTTAGCTGCCCAATCAAACTTGTATGTCCTGCCAATGGTCCACATATTCTTGTTCGTTTTCAATGCTTTACTTTTTTGAGTAGAATTTTGAGCAATATCGCAATCACCTGGTTTCCTCTTTCTTGGACCAGAGTTTGATATTGATTTCTGTCTTCCATTTTGCTGAGTGTTTGTATCTGTGATATCTAGCTGCACTTCTGGTTGCACCCCAACAGGAACAATATCTTCAAGATCTGGCATATTATCGTAGGTTTCATTTGTTTGACTGTGATACTGTGCAGAATGCATGTCCACCTCAATAATACCTTCCACACAGTCAGTATTCTGATTCTTTTTGGTGGCATCTATATGATTGGTATTTACATTATCTGTATCCGCAGAGTTTCCAAAATACTTGAAGAGTGATTTCTGAGATTTCTTACTTACTTTTAGGTTATTCATATTCTTTGAGCTGGCACCTTCCATTATTCTGAAAAGAGTCCTGCGTCAGCAAAAGAACCAAGAAGCGACTCTGTCCAGTCTCTGAGGTCTTGTCACGCGTGAACTGTCTGAGGTCACGTGTCAACTCTACCCAAGTCGCGCGTCAACACTTCCTCTGTCGCGTCAACCCTTCCTCTGTCGCGCGTCACTTCTTAGCCCAAGTCGCGCGTCAGTATAGCTCTTGTCGCGCGTCAATACAGCTCTTGTCGCGCGTCAGTACAGCTCTTGTCGTGCGTCAGTACAGCTCTTGTCGTGCGTCAGTACAGCTCCTGTCGCGCGTCAATATTGCCCTTGTCGCGCGTCAACACTGCATTTTTCGCGCGTCAACAATCACAGGATAACAGTAATATGAATCTCTGGTGCTCAAGGTTATGCGAGTTCAAATTTCACAGTATTGGTAATTTGGTAAGCTACTTGAGGTATACTACCCGGCGAATCACATAGGTTTTTATAGGAGATGTTTTCAAATGAAGGCGAAGCCGACCCCCCAAAAAAAATATACTTTATATTTTAGGCGAACAGGACACCGACCCACTCCGAATAATTCGCCTTTTCAAATTTTCCTAAAATGAAATTTTCGCCATATTACGAATATTCGCCGCTAAAATTATCCCTGGTGAGAAATCCCCATTTTAATCATTTTTCGGTGGCTTTGTATAGCTGGATCTGACAGGTAATCTTTTTCACCCTTGAGGAAACAAATTTTTCATCCTTTATGCCTACAACCTCCATCATTTCATCATTTTTCCATTATTTCCTCTACAACTCTGGCACACATCTAGCTTCTCTGGTAATTCACGTTTTTGTAAGTGCCTGAGTCAATTCCAACTTCAAAATATCAACCTTAACAATCCTTGGACTCACAAATTAATTCTAAATCCATTCAATGGCACTTTGCATTGATAAAAACAACAAGGAATGTCATCAAAAAAGTGATGAAAAATAGTGCGTATTCGCATCTAGGAGTCTTGGAGTTAAAAATGGTTAGAAAAATAGATGTAAGGTGCACACAAAGTTGATTGTGTGCCTTCTCAACTTTAGATTAGAGCCCTCCACATGTTTCCTTAGAGCATCTGCAAATGAGAAGTACATGGGCAAGTTTCCAAACAAGCGCAGGCCTTCCATGTGCCCTGGGCCCAAGAAAAATGCCTTTTGGCCTTTGAAAAGTCTCAGTGTAAAAGGAGCTAGCGAAAGCCTCCATGTGTCTCCTGTTAGGAATAACTATGTTGTAGTGTGAACATAGAATATTATGTGAGTGATTATATTATCTAGGATAATATAATATGTGTTGTAATAATTAATTACATTATTTTAAATGTAATTATGAGTTGGGTGAGTAAATATTGTCTATGAGTTGTTGAGTAAAAAAGGGTCATTAACAATATTAGTTTTTTGAGAAAACAAAATCTCACGTAAATAACATGAAGTTGTTTTAGGAGTTGTGTGTGGAGATATTTATGGAGATTATCTCTCCTTAAATATAAGAACTACCTCTCCTATATAATGGGGTGTAATTCTTCTATGTAAGGAAGAAAGAACTGAAGAGTAATTTTTGAATTTAATTTATGTAATTCTGATATTATATTTTCATTTGGTATCAGAGCAGGTCTGATGCGGGAAATTTTAGTGTTTAATTGATCACATCCGTCTCAAAGAATATCTTATATATTTCATTTCCGGATTTGGGTTTTTCTATAATTTTGTATGTTGAACCAAGTGTTTGTCAAAAAATGACAACATAAATTTTAGTAGAACATAGTTTGTATTTTTGAAGTAATATGGATTTCACTATGCAGCTATCAAATTCAGCATATCAATTCTTCTACTAAAAGTTTTCTCCAATTTCCAATAATGCTGAATTGTTAATACAAAGTCTTATAGATAATGCTTGGAGGTTCAAAGGTATTCTAAAATATTTGAATTTTTATCTAAATCAGCTAGTTGGAATGAAAGAGTCTTCTAATAATACGATGATGCTAAAAATATTCCTGAATACTATGCCTAAAAGGATGATTCACAATATTGTGATTTAACAAGGAAGGTTAAACAATTAGCTTGGAAGAGAACTCAAAAATGACAGTAATCTTCAAATTACTTGATTAAAGAACAGAGTCATTATAAATAATATGAAGAACAAATGTATGTATAGAATAAAGAAGGTAATTCATCTAAGAAAGGAAATTTCAAACCAAAAACTTCCCCTTTAAAAGGTAAAATGAAATGCTATTACTGTAATGAATCGGGACATGTAGCCTTGAACTGTAAAAAGAGGGAAAAAGATCTACTTGATGAAAAATAAGATCAAAAAGCTCTTTTGGTTGAAGAAGAAACTGATTGGGATGAATACTCTAAAGATGAGGAAATTTCTTTTCCTAGTGATGAGAATTCTTATGGTAAATAGTTCACTTTTTGGAGGAAGGAGGAACAGGAGGAAGGAGGAATTTCACTCGTCTCACTCATCCACTAATTTGGGGTCGCAGAAAGCACTGGTGGCACATTTTAATAGGATCATTTTTTGGTTGTTACGCTTTGTGTGAGAAAGTGACATTTAAAACATTTACATGTCAATATTGAAAAGAGGACCAATGTGAACTTTCACATGTCTCAGAACATTTGTTTAGTAAGACTAGGAAGCCATCTACGTACAATCCTTTGATATCGTACGGTCCTTTGACTAATCATACTTCATTGGAAGCAATATATCCCAGTTTTAATCATTTTCCAGATGTGCTCATATCAGCTGGATCTAGATAGGTGATCATTTGCAGCAAGATCCAGACAACAAGATCCAGTAGCAACTGTGAAACTCTCTCATACTCATGTTTTTAGGTGCTCTTGCCCCATGTTCACACTAAGGGGGAGAATGTTAGGAATATCTATGTTGTAGTGTGAACATAGAATATTATGTGAGTGATTATATTATCTAGGATAATATAATATGTGTTGTAATAATTAATTACATTATTTTAAATGTAATTATGAGTGGGTGAGTAAATATTGTTATGAGTTGTTGAGTAAACAACTCATTAACAATATTAGTTTTGTGAGAAAACAAAATCTCACGTAAAATACACATGGATTTGCCCCTTTTAGGAGTTATGTGTAGAGATATTTATGGAGATTATATCTCCTTAAATAGGTGAGGTAAGAGGCAAGTTTCCAAACATATGTGGGCCTGTCCACATGCCCTGGACCCAAGAAAAAGCCTTTTGGCCTTTGAAAAAGTCTCAGATATAAAAGGATGCCAATTCTGAAGCCTCCACGTGTCATCTTTGGCACATCTTTGATATGGTGCCCAAAAGTGGAGATCCCAAATAAGCGTGAGCTCACCATGTGTCTCAGTTCGGCAGAGTTGTTGAACAAATTTAAGAACCAACAGAAGGTGCCATGTGTCTAGGGTCCAAGATAGTTTTCCTTGGCCATTGAAAAGTCCAAGCAAGGGCAGAGTGAGTAGAAACATTGAAGTGTCCTCCTAGCACTTCTTAAAAATAAAAATTAGGGGCAGGTCCCCAAATAGGCAAGGTCCCTCCACATGTACCAAGCCTTTAGAAAGTTGCTTGAAAATTTCAAGTATAAAGAGGAGCCGGTGGAAGCCTCCACATGTCTCCCTGGTGCAATTTTGAGATGGTGCCCAAAAGTGGAGACCCTGAACAAGCGCAGGCTCACCACGTGTCCCATTGGCGTAACTGCTAAGGTGGGACCCTGAGGCAGATCCTCAAATGAGCACCAGCCCTCCACATGTCCATGGTCTGAAAAAGATGCATTGGTTGCATGAAAAAATGTCCAAGTCTGGGAAAGGCAACAAAAACCTCTACGTGTCTCCCTGGCGCAACTCCAAGGTCAAACCAAAAGATGAATTTTAAGATGAGTGCTGACCCTCCATGTGGACAAGAATTGAATTAAAGCGGGCCTTAGAGTTTCAAAAAGTCCCACCGAGCCACATCTAATAAAAAATTTCCATGTTTCCATAGATACTGAGATATAATTTTAACGGGGAAAACACACTCGTCAAACTGTAGAATGCAGGGAAATCACCATTTGTGCCCAAAAATGAATCTTTCTTTAAGGACATAGAATTTGGAAATGATATAAGGCCCAATTGTGATCCACTGAGCCACATCCAATCATGTTTCCAAAGATATTAGGAATAAAATTGACAGGGAAAACAAAACGTGACTATGGAAAAATGGAAGGAAGGGAAAAAACCTAAATTTACGCCCAAGTTACAAATTATTCTACATGGACAGAGAAATGGAAAAGAAATTGTAAACTTAATGCGATCCTCTACCAAAGGAAATGATTGATCATGACAACCAAATGAAGGAAATATCTTTCACGCATCAATATGGGGAGATAGAAAATATGACAGAGCCCACAAACTAAAGAATTTTAAGGACAAATGGGGTGAGATCAAGTTGAGAACCAACACACTCGACAACCTTAGTACTGCGGCGTGTGAAATAAGGGGGTAGGCACAAATACCAAGCCATGTATTGGTAATCATCACCAATTTTTTCCTCATGCATCTTCAGGTATATCGAGGATTCCAACCTAAAATACCTGAAACACCCCTTAGATTGACCACTTGTTTTATTCCTTTTGATCCCCTTTATTTTCTTTTTCACACTTTTCTAAAAAACAAGATAATTAACACTTTGCTACTTGATTTTCTTGTCATATTAATAATCAACATAATATATTTTTTGTTGTTTCATACTCATTATCACTCATTCTCAAGCCATTTTTTTTGAAAAAACAACCTCATCCAACAACATCCCCACCTCCAACAATCTCTCTCAACAAACATCAGTCCTTTCCATTGTATCCTCCACACCCTTGATCTCTTTGTGTTTACTTTCCCAACCTATTATTTCTATGGTTCCTCTTCACGAGTCTCATAAAATATAAACCAATGCTCATGTCAAAACTAACCCTTTCGTCTCTCATCAATGCATTCCCTCTACACCAGCTACACCCAAATCTTACACTTCTTTAGGAGCCTTTTGACTTCTCACCATCCCTCATGGATGTGTGGAGTTTCAAGAGATCCTTGATTTCAATCTTACAACTCTCCATGATTGCCTTGCTTGGAAATCCACTTAATCCCTATCGATGGACCTTCCGATAAAAAAATATATGCTTATGTAATATAATTTTTGGGATATTAATCAAAATAAGAAAATTACTACTTGCAAAAGTAAACTTAGAAGAGAAACCCTTCTAGGTTCACCTCAACAAACCCAGTGTCGGCTTCAATACAACCCAAATGGGGTTGGAGTGAGCCAATTTGATGGGTTTAGATGGGTTAACTAATTGGAGATGACACTTCATTAACCATATTAATTGTAGCAATAGTAAATTATTTTAAAACACTGAAAACCAGTTGAACTTCAAAATTCCATAACTTGATCAATACTCAATATTTTTCAGTGAAACAAAATGCATTTGAAAGCTAAAATTATGGTCTTTCCAACCAGCTATTAAACAGAATTTTCTGAGCACTGAAAACTCCTCAAATCTTCCCACAAAAGTTGGAAACAAGTCGCCTAGGGTTAAAACAACATATAAATTAATTTCCTGATTTTTCCCTTAGCTTTCCAACTCTCAAAATATCATTTTCAGATCTGCAAAAACTAATTTATAACAACAATTTGCAAACTCATAAAAAACCCTTCTAAATGTGATATTAATTTCCCCAAACCAGTAGATCCACTTTAAATAATTAGCAGCTGTATTAAAGCCCCAAAATATCATCAAAACAAGGGCAATACCATTAGAAAATTATGCTAGAACAGACCAGATTTAAACCCTTCTCAAATATCATCAAAACATGCCACAAAACTTCTCCAAGCAAGTCAATTTGGATCACAATAACCAGCAGCAATAATCAGATTGTAATCACCAAATAAAGCTCACAAAAACTCTCATAAATCAAGCTTACATACTCTCAAAAATGGCGACTTCACATAGGTAATTAACTAAAGCAACAACTCATCAATTCATAGCTTGAAGGGCATACACACTTCACATTTAGGTGGTGTTGAAGAACACCTTTTATTTTAGATCATTAGTGGGCATACATCCCTCTTCAAGAATGAAGATAAGTTTGATAAACTGTCAACATGCCAAAAGAGGTGCCCATCATCTTCTTTTATAGATTTGTCCTTGTGCAATCTCCAATGTTCTCTCTCCTTTTTGGCACCATCTTCTAGAGGAGAGCTTTTAATTTAAAAATAGTCTGAAAGTCAAACTCCAATGCAAATATTAATTTTTTCAAAATAATATTTAAAATAAAATACATAAGAGAATTAAATATAATAATTGATGCCCAAAAAGAATTGACCTTGACCAAATAAAGTCGATTTGCCCATAAACAATAATTAATTAATTCCAAAGGAAGTCGACTTGCCTTTTATTTATTTTCGTTTTTCCAAATAAATT
Source organism: Taxus chinensis (assembly GCA_019776745.2). NCBI lineage: Eukaryota > Viridiplantae > Streptophyta > Pinopsida > Cupressales > Taxaceae > Taxus > Taxus chinensis. The sequence continues at coordinate 339,885,354 of CM034157.1, read as the reverse complement.
GATTTATTTCAAATTATATTTAATTGGCCTATAATAAATCGATTTTTCCCCTTTTTATTTTGACTTGCACAAAATAAATAATATTTTTAATTTTTAATTCACTAGCACAAATCAATTAATTATCCTTTAATCCAAGGGGACGAGTGGATTAAAGGTTTCCAATATTTTTTATTTCATTAATGTCCCAAAAAGGGGACATTACTGTCCTCCCTTCTCAAAATTACTTTCCCATAAGCAATAACAAGCTTGTGGATTCATGCAACATGCTCTAAAGAGAGTATGTGGGGTGGTTCATCCAAAGTCTTGCTTGGGTGCCTGTCAAACGATGAAGAGTTAGGGAGAATAAACTTCTTTCCTTCATATCAATCCAAGAAGGTGGGTCATCATCTCTATGAAATGTGTTCCAAGTAATATTGTCCTCAGTGTGGTATGGGGAATCATCAAAGATATGAGCTTTGCCAAGCTCTAAGGTTGCCCACTCAAAAATACTCTCATGAATAGAGTAGGACATCGGTTTTCCTTCATAGGCCTTCAAACCTACACATAGAACAAACGTATTAGAAAAAAAAGTGTTAAGGAACAAATTTCTTGCTTCCTCTTGATGTCTCGATGGCATGGATGATGCCCAATCATCCTCATACATGGGCTACCCCAAAATTCTATCATGTCACTGTTTCACCTGATTCTTAGACATTTCTTTGAATATTGACGAAACAGATAGGGTAATGGGCGTAGGAGGAATACCTGTTGAAATGATGGTTGATAGGTTGTTGCGCGCATATGACTTCTAAACCCACAGCTGATCGTGAGAGCTTCCTTTTGGCTGGGAGGAACTACCTGTAATGGAACACAAGACCACTAAATAAAAGTTAAACAATATGTGCAGTGAACTGCCTAGCGTGTGCTAGATCCGGGAAGTGTGATACTTCCTAGACGACTGTCAGTCCACTATTTAAAGCAATTTAATGCTGGTAATGAAGTAAATCCTATTATAATTAAAATGATTTAGGTATCTCATTTAAAACATAATAAAAAAGATCTAATCTAACAGGCTAGGTTAAAATAAGATCCAAAGGTCAAGTACCTGGTTCTGGGTCTCTGCAGGTCTGACAGAGGTCTTAGGTAGGTCACAGGTGATTAAGCGTGATGCGAGAATAGGTGGGTAAGTCACTATTTTGGGATGTATTGGAAAATATAGAGACCGATGCCGGTTAAGGGTGATTGACACTGGTTTGGGAGAACCAGTGCCGGTTACTGTGAAAAATTGGGAATGCCACAGAATGAGCTTTGGATCTCCGTTATGATTGCACAAAGGACTAGGCTGGTCGAAATGAGGTATTAAGTTGTTTAGATGTGATTTAGTGAGGTTTTAATGGGGATATGGAGGGGTGAGTATTAAAAGAGTCAATTGGTGGCTAGGAGAACAAAGGATGAAGATAAAATAATTAAATGAATGAAACAGAGGAGTAAACTATTCTACTTACTTGAAATTTGGTTCTGGGCACCTGTGAGTGATGAATGAAGGTGCTGGTAAGAGGTTGAATGCTGTTAAGGATCTCCAAACATTACAAAGCTCTTGCATGGGCTGCATGTGCATTCCTTTTTTCTTGGTTGGATCAAATTTGTGTTGGGTGGTTGCTGGATGAATGTTGGATGTCTGTGTAAGAGAAATTGCTTGATCTCCTTCCTTGCATGCATGTTCTTACAGAAAATTGTTCTCAAAAGATGTGTTATCTCTTAGGAATCCACCAACCTTTTGCCATCCTAAAAAATAAGGTTGTTTTGTGGATTAAAAGGTGACTGATGGTGGTTCTATCTTAATCGGTGGCGGTTAGGGGTAACCGACGTTGGTTAGGGTGGGATTTCCTAGGTTTACTAAACTAGGTAGATCCCCTTGATTTTCTGGGATCTGAAGTTGTTAACCCATGGATTAGACTGGAATCTTCTTGTAAGTATGTGGGAATGTGGTTAGAGGGAATGTAGGCATTGATTTTTAGGGTTTGGGTAGACTTAGTTATTGCAACTTACTAAGAATAGGTCTTAGGGTGAGGTGGCTTGATGAGGTGTCTATGCTAGGTGTATGTGTAGGCATTATCTAAATTAAGATATTTAAATAATAAATATGGTGAGGATAATGAATTAATTTAATTAAATTAATATTAGTGGGATGAAGTGGGCCATGGCTAGGTGGATGTGTTTAAAGTGTTTATTTGTCGAGGGACCAAAGGGGAGTGTGACCTAATTTTGGTGTCTACATTTTTCCCCTTTTTGTTGCGTAGCTTGTATTGGTATGTGATGCTGAAAAAAATAAGATGTGGTTGCCCCATATGTGGGTGAAGGTGATCCCCCTCAAACTAGGAACTGATGAGGTAGAAGGAAAAATTGGTTAGTGGTTTGATAAAAGGTAAATGTGATGAAAAGGAAGGTGGGTAATAGGGGAAAAAAGGAGCCAGGTATACTCGGGTAATCTAGGTAATGGGTCAGGGTCAAAGGTAGTAACAATCAAATGCACGTAAACATATAAACTGCAGCACGCTACCCGGTTGAAGAGCATGCAAACTCTACATTGTCTAAGGTTCACAGGTTTATCCAAACAAGGTTGAGGTGACTCCGGTATCCAAGGTATAGAATATGGTTAGGAAACACAATGTAGGTTAGGTGTATGAACGTTTAGGTATGTTTCGGTACACGAAGGTTAAGGCCAAGATAGATGATCATGGCTAGAGGCTAGGTAAGGTCATTAGGTCAACAAGACAGGTTTTAGTGCCGCAAGGTATAGTGAACACATGAGGTCAAAGGTCACTAGCGATGGTCCAGGTCCAAAAATCTAGGTTACAGCATGGGTAAGGCCAAGGTATGGGTAAAATAATGAGTCCTTAAAAGAGGATGAGGGTAGGTGGTAAATGATGAGGTATGGAGGGTGAGGTAAATGGTCAGGGTAAAGGTCAGGGGAGGTAAATTTTTTTTTAGGTGTTTGTGTAAGAGATGGTGGCCGATGCCAATCAGGGGTAATAGACGCCGGTATAGTGCAAACAAATATGGTAAGGTAGGGAACGTGACTGATTCTGGTGAAGGTAAAACCAACATCGGTTAGGTTGGGTTTATTATAAAATTAAAAAATCTATGCTTTTTGTTATTCATTTCTCATTTAGCGAATTAAGAAAACGACAAAGGAGAGAGAGAAAAAATGAAAAGTATCTAAATGGAACAAAGTGGCGAGTTGGTGATATGAGCAGTGGGTGATTAGATGTAGAGAGGCGAGTCCATAGGATTGGTGGGTGTGATTCGATTGGTTGGAGACGTGGGTAGAGATTTTTTGATGGCAGAGGCCAGATAGGGATCAGGCAGACCACTGGTATAGTGGCTAGATGTGCCACCATGACGACAACAACACGATGAGGTAAGTTTCCAACTCTTGTATTTTGTTAGATAGACTAGGTGATTTGTAAATTAGGTTTTTGGTTTTTTTTTGTGGGTGGGGGAAAAATAAAATTGGGAAGATGGGAGGGTAAATTAGGTCGAATAGGAGGGGGGAGAGAGATAAGTGGGAGAAAAGGGGAAGGAATGAGGTGTAGGGTGGAGGTGTAGGTGATTGTAGGTGGGAGAAGTGTCAGGGTAGGAAGTTTTTGAGAAGGGAGGGTTTGGGGGACATAAGTTTTCGCCGCGATAGTAATCGATGTCGGTTGGGTTGAACCGACATCAATATTATTGAACCGGTATCGGTCACGAAATAGGTGACCGATGCCGGTTTAGGGGTGACCAATGTAGACAACAAAATTAGGTCGCACTCCCCTTTGGTCCCTCGACAAATAAATACCTTCATAACATTCACCTAGCCATGGCCCCCTTCACCACACTAGTATTAATTTAATTAAATTAATGCTTTACCCTCACTATATTTATTATTTAAATATCTTATTTAAATAATATCTACACATACAGCTTCACTTAGACACCTCACCAAGCTAACTCAACCTAAGACCTATTCTTAGCAAGTTACCATAACTAACTAAGACTTACCCAAACCCTAAAAATCAATGCCTACACTCCCTCTAACCACATTCCTGCATGCTCATAAGAAGCTCCCAGTCTAATCCAAGGGATAATGACACTAGATCCAAGGAAATTAGGAGGACCTCCCCTAAGTTTGGAAAACCTAGAAAATCCCACCTTGACCGATGTCAGTTACCCCCTAACCGCTACCGGTTAAGCCGTGCCACCATCGGTTCCCCCTTTTTAACTCCTAAATTATCTTATTCTCAAGGTTGGAAAAAATTGGGAGCAAGAAAGTTGACGAGCAAGAACAAGATCTCAAAAAGATAACACATCTTCAGAGAGCCAACCCCAGCAAAAACTGGCATCCAAAGAAGGAGATTTGAACATCTTCTATTGCACAGCTATCCCAGCCACATTCTGATCTATCCAAGCAAAAGAGGAGTGTGCATGCAGCCCATGCAGAAGCTTTTCTTCAGTTGGTGATCACTTGTAGCCTTCAAACCCATCATCAACACCTCCATCCTTCACACACAGACTTTCAGAAATGAAACCAAGTAAGTATAATATCATACTTTCTTGGTTAATTCATTTAATCATTGTTTTATCATCCTATTGTTCATCTTGCTCCTTTTTGACCATATCCAATGTTTGGTACCTTCATAGACCCATCAAAACCTTGTAAAACCTACCCCAGTCACTTAATACCTCATCCCAACCAACTAAATCCTTTGTGCAATCACAAAGGGGACTAAAAACCCCGTTATGTGACATTCCTAGGTTACAGTAACCGACACCGGTTGTACCTAACTGTGGTCGGTCACCCCTAAATGATGCTGGTCTTTGTGTTTTCCCACACAGACTTAAACAGATACCTATCCACCTAATTTTACCTTACCCTCACTCACCTGTGACCTACCTGAGACCTTTATCAGACCTGTAGAACCCAGAACCAACCATTTGACCTGTGGATTCTATTCTAGCTTAGCCTGTTAGATTAGATCTATTTCTTATTGTGTTTTTAAGTGAGATACCTAAATCATTTTAAAATAACAATAGGATTTACCTTTTTTCAGCATTAATTTGTTTAAAATAGTGGACTGACAATCATCTAGGAAGTACCATACTTCCCAGATCTAGCTCATGCTAGGCAGTTCACTGCCCATATTGTTTAATTCTTTTTGGTGGTCTTGTTTTCATTACAGGTAGTTCCTCCTAGCCAAAAGGAAGCTCTCACAATCATATGTGGATTCAAAAGTCATATGTGCACAACAACCCATCAACCGATATTTAAACAAGTATTCCTCCTACACCCGTTACCCTATCTGTTTCGTCAACAATTCAAAGAAACAATCTAAGAAAAAGGTGAAACATTTTGGCATGCCCAGTGGGACCCATCTCGGGGTTCCTTGCATTTCATTCATTCCTAGGAAAAAATTGTGTGTTTGTTTCCCTTCTAAAAGCATACACACTAATTTTCTTCCCTGGTAATCCACTCCTTTCTAGTTGCTCTAAAGGAAATCTTTATTTTGGTGTGATTAAAAAATCATTTCTTCCCTGTTCATTCTGCAATTTAGTGAAAGAGCATCCCTTCTTCTATTCATCTTTTTTTTGTCATTGAATATCATACTTTCGATTTGGGTTTAAAATAAGTGCATTTCATTCTGATTTTTAGTATTAGCTCACATTAATTGAGAGTAACCTATATGCTGGATGTCATTACCAGCTAATGGTTGACAAACGAATCGTAGAAAAGAACTTCTATCTTTGTCTCTTCCTCTGAGTCTTACCAAACCGCACAAAAATTAAAATACATACATTCTTAAACAACATATTACCCGAAAGAAGCTGTAGGTGATCACACGGTCATGACACAGTGGGCACCCAGCTTGCTTCTGTCGAGTCATACTTCAGAGTGTAGCCCCACCCCCACCATAACATACCTAGCAAACCTCACCCTTTAGATCTCCTTCTTTGTAGGAAGCCATCCTCACCAAAAACTCTATTCACAATTCATTGTGTCAGTCCCTAAATAAAATAAGCTGAACAAACATAATAGAAAATGAACTCTTAGGATCGTTTTTCTTAGTGTTCTGTCTTGGCTTTGTGTTTTGAGGTGAGAGCATTTTCCTTCATTTTTTTGTATTTCCTTGCACACTCTCCTCATCATAGCTGGTGTATTCCAGCTTCACCTGAGTGTGCCTGGGCTATATCACCATCATTCCCATAATTCTGGGTCTGATTCCACTTCAAATTCTAATTCACAACCACTTTTTCTTATCACTGTTTTAGTTTCACAGTGACTGTCATTGGTAACCACTAACTGCCATCAGTTACCCTCAACCAACGTCAATTCCAGGTCCCTTTGCTAACCTATTCAAAAGGACAGTTCTCACTTAATTTTTCTCCATTTCCCATAGTCTCTATTATTGTCACCTTTTCCATTGACGTTTTACACATCCCTAGATTGGACATACTTATTAGATTTTAGCCTTCTGCCTCACTGATTTTGACTCACTGTCCATTTTCAACAGTAACTGGCAGCAGTTACCCCTGACCGACGTAGTTTTCCCTAACCGGCATCGATTACCCTATTTCACAGTCCACTCACCATCTGTTACTTCATCCATTTGTTATCACTAGATTTACCCATTCCTACTATTTTTTGTATTATTTATTTAGAGAAGCAGCCCCACCACATTAGTACCAGTTCACATGGTACTGACCCGAAGACAAGTGAATGCCCTTCATGTTCCATGCCAGTCAACCACTCCCACCTAGTCCTTCACCACCCTCTATTCTATCACCAGCCATGGATCCCATCTAGCCTACCAATATCGCTATCGAAGATGAGGAGTTTACACGACTCCTTGACTAGAACCCTATTGCCTTACAGTTTTACCTCTCCCATTCATCCACTCAAGATTCCTTAGGGTTAGTTGATATATGACATGCCCATATCTATCCCCCTAACACTCGCACCCACTTCTGCCTCAGCCCCATTTGGCTCCCTGTTGCCCGCTTCCACTTTACCCCGAGTCATTTCACAATTAGGTCCTATACCCGCTATGACTACCGCATGTTTATTACCCCTGTTGCACCCATTACATCTACCATACCCTCATCGACTACCCCAAATACAACTTCATCTGCCCCTCATGTCTCATACATACCCGTAGCTACATGCTCCCACCTTCAGTGTTGGTGACCCCTACCCCATTTCAGAACATTAGTTCTTTCCATTCCACAATCATTAGCCCCTATTGCCACTAGGGTTACCACAACCCTTCCTCCCCCATATACATACTACCAACAACCACCTGTTTCATATATTGTTCATTCCGAGGTACGTACCCCCTATTTCATTCCCTTCTTCTCACCACCTTACATGGCAGCAATATATTGGAATGTCACACCCAATATACACCAAAATCAACCTCCTTACACTATAGGAGGCATTCAATCCATCACAACCCACCAATGACCTAATTAATTTAATGATGGACAAGATGCAGACACTAGATGCATCAGTTTCTAGCTCCTGCAACACTCTCACTTACGATGAGATTTGCAACGAGCCTATTCACCCATCCATTCCCATCCGTTCATACCTTGTGCATTGGGAAATGCCAAAATTCAACCACTTCAATAGTAAGGAATACCCACAATAAAATTTGTGCTCGTTTAAACATGGATGTTATTTAACTGCTCATGATGATGCCTTACTTTTGAGAACTTTTCCCATGTCCCTCACGGGACCAGCATTAGACTGGTATAATGGGTTACCAAAAAACTCCATATTTTCATTCAATCAGGTAGCCCAAGCTTTCTTGGATCAATTCTAGCTATCAACATCGCCAAGAAAGTTACCATGACCGATCTATATTCCACATGTCAATATGAAGGATGAATCTATCACAGATTTTGTCGCTCATTGGCGTAGCCTGATCAATCAACTCACCTTTCAACTACCACAAACTAAACTCATCGAGCTCTTCACTTGAGCTTGTGCTAGACATATCTCCCTAACCTTGCAGGTCCAAAATTTTAGAACATTCGATGAGGCATTTACTATGGCACGAAAGTTAGAAATTCACGCTATTGAAGAGAAGAAAATCCAATTACAAAATAAGAATTTGACATTCAAGTCGAATGAAACCTCTTCTTCTTCTAAACCACCAACCAATTATTCAAAAGCTAAAGGTACCGCTAACGCAGTGGTACTCAAGGTTGGCCCATCTCATCCATCAAATCAAGCCTACACCCTCATCTAATCTATCACCTGTCAGGCTTTTCGATTCAGACAAGAGAAATGAAAATATACCCCAATTTGGGAACCTTACTCTTCTATTTTAGAAAAATTGATCAAATCTGGTGCCATCACCCTTCCACCCATAAAACCACACACTGGTTTTGACCTTGCTCGCCCCATGCCCACGTGGTATAACGAACAAGATTATTTTAACTATCACCATGTAAAGGGTCATAGTGACGGTAACTACATCACTTTTAAGAATATTGTCCAGGAAATGCTCGAGAAAGGTGAGTTAGACTTGGATAATCCCAACACCACCCCTAATCAAAACTACAACATATTCAAAAAACCATTTCCCAATCATGCCCCTTCATCCAATCAAACAGGTGAGACATCCACTCATGATACCCATACTCGTGAGGTTCATGCAATCTTTAATGAGGTACCTGTCGCATCTCAATTACCTCACATCCCTTCCATAGTAGAAATCATATCCCAAAACCCTCCTTCCATGTCTGAACCCAACCATCACATGTTCCTCACCAATAGAGGAACACCCTTCATCCCTCCTCACCTATGAGGATACTTCCATTGACATTGAGACCATCTCTCCCCTAGCTTCTCCACTCAGCAAACCTTTACCTACCGTAATTCCTCCACCCATAAAGGAGCACCCATTACCTCCTCCACCCACAGAGGAGCAAGCTTTAGTTCCTCCACCCACAAAGGAGCTCCCAGTCATCTCCTCCACCTTATCATAGACCTAGTAACAGATACCTTTAGCTAGGGTGACATTCTCCATCAGCTACCCAACATCAATAGACCTACTTTCAAAATCTTACCCATGGAAGCTGAAGCTAGTTCGATTCCCCATCTCTAAGACACATTACAAGGAATTCCCATTAGGTCCTCACAACTCCACCCACAAACATGTCATTCTCATGTTTGGCTGATCACTTAGAGTATGTGGATAGAGCCTTATTATGGGGGCGCCTCTTACTCCCTGTCTCAACACAAATGCATAGATTCACTCGATGACACTTCCACTATCTACCCAAACACTTCCACCCATCAAACCATATAAACCACTACTATCAAACCCATTCCACGATACCACGTTAGCACTCAACCACATCCTTACCCATAACCCGACCTATGCCTAAACCTAAACCCATACCTACAACATTTACCTCCACTAACCCTATCACCACTTTAGGGGTCACCCAACCACCAGCCTTACTCATCCACCTATTAAATTAGATTTAGCTACATCCTCCAACATTAACAACCACACCTACTCTGATACCCAAACTAAAGAAATAAAATCCCAACCTCATACCCCTACCGCATCAATCACACACACGTCCCATCTGCCTTCAGACCTCAGCCACCCAACAGGGTTAAAACCCCTCACCCATCATAACCAATAACTCAACCACCCATTCCAGCGTCACAAATTTCTAACCTACCCAGGCACACAACACGAGTCATACCTACACCTGTAGTCTCTTTACCACTAATACCTCCAATACCTTCAGCCGTTGCTTCACTACCTACTACACTTCAATCATTGTCCCTCACACCCCAAGCATGACCCACGTCATCTACCTTCATAGTACCCCCATTATCCCCATGGGTAACTCACCCTCTTCCTCCATCTACTTTCCCTCATAGATCTCGTATGCCCACATCACACCCTGAACTGTTGTTACTTCCTCCTGAGCATACAAGTGTTGATATGTGATTTCTTTTGTAAAAAGGATGTGTTCCTTTGATTGAGAAGTCATGCTTGATATGGACTGTATCTTCTTTGAAATTGCAGATCTTTGACTGAGTCAGAATATAATTGGACTCTTTTAATTCTTTCATTTTACACCTGAGTTTAATCTGATCTCGGAATGAATTATGGAGTTATCCATCTATAAGACCCAGCCTTGGATCAGTGGCATTGATCCAAGTAATGCTTTAAGTTTATTCGGGATGAACTAAAATTATAGACCTTTCGCAGGTTGCAAGGTCTGAATGCGTTGAATAAACTGTTCCGGAGTCTAACTCAGGCTGATCGTGTTAAATGAATTGGTTCCCGATATCGTAATATCAGGAAGGTCTTGATCGTGGACCAGGTAATAATTCAGATACATTTAATTCACTAGCCTATTGGCAGTGCAGGAGTGAATCCTGTTCGTGAATGTATGTTGTAGGTTCTTTTTCTGAGCATTTGAAATGTTAGACCTAAACTGGATTTATTAAGGTTAGTAACCTAAAACTAAACTATGATCTATGGGTTAGATTAGTGTTAATCTAACCTAGGCCTAAGCTATAAGCTAAATGTTCTAAGTTAGTAACTTTGTGCTATGGAGGTTAGACTAAGTCGCATCTTAAATCCTAACCTATGTTACTAACCTAACTAATGAACAAGGAAGAAAGGGGACCTATGGAAGGGTGCGAGCCATGGGCGGCAGTTTCTATGGCATTAAATGGAGGGATAAGCATGGAGGACAGGTAATTTGGTAGAAGTTTAAACGGCTAGCAAGAACCGACGTGGCAGAGTCGCCAAAGTTAGAAATGGTCTTTGAATTTTTTATCCATCGCCAACTATGGCGGTCGGTGGCAATGGAGATTGAGCGGGAAATTTGGAGTAAATGCAATTAATGAGCTCGGTCTTCGAGCTCGGGTTTCACGGGAAGGCATGCAAAATGGAAAACTAGTAGTTTGTTTGGTTTTTCATGCGCTCCGGTTTTCCCTCTGTCTGATCACTGGTTCTTCGCACCAGTCTTCTTGGAGTTGCATGGCAAATATGAGTGTAACTCGCTCTTTTCTCTGGCAAGGAAAATTTATAAGTCATGGAAATAACAAATTTTTGTTGGTGAATCTAACTTGGAAAAAGAGGAGAAGGCTCGAGCTCTTTCAGTGGTCTTCTTCGGATTTTTAAGCAAATAACCAGGCATGTTAGGCCCTAACCTTTAAAAATCTTGCTCTCTTTCAAATGATTTCATTAGAACAACTCTGTTCAGATGATTTTTGGGTTCAGATGGTTTTTATGGTAGCTTTGTGTGATTTTATTACTGTATCTTCTTGCTGGTTCGATTTTTTCAATTTAACCCTTGATGGGTGTGTATTGTGTTTCGAACTGTTGCACTATCTCGTTGTGTTTTGCATTCCGGATAAAGTTTGTGAAATGCATGCAAGAAGGTATACTAAACCTGCTCTTTGAGAGCCCATGAATTGTTTCCTTGTTGGGTTCAGGCTACAGTTGATACTTGTTGTTGATACTTGTCGGAAAGGATACTGTTGGATTTTTGTTTGAATGTTCAGTATAATTCGACTTCTTTGTAAGTTCTGTCGTGGTTATTAGAGGTGGTGGTTACTGAATCTTGTTGGGTTTCGCTATGATACTTAAAGTTATTTGTGAGCGGATAACTTGCTGTGTTTACAGTATTTCAATGCGACCTTGTAGAAGTTGTTTCCCCCCCCCCCCTTGTGTTGCGATTATGGGATTCAACCCGTTGATAGTTTGCAATATATTTATTTATATACAAAATGACTCTGTGGAGTCCATGGAATGGTACGTATATTAAGGACTACTGTAGAAGCCATGTATGTGAATACTGGTAGTTTGATTCTGTCGGAGTCCTGGAGGGGTAACTGGTATTACGACTTCTGTTATCTTGTAATGAATACCTTCGTTTAGCAATGAAACTTTGGTACAGACTCAGTTGGTGTACTTTTTACGTTTCCTATCTGTGTAAGCTTGAGCGAATATTGTTGTAGAGGCTCAGTTGGATTCCTTGTTACGAAATCAGTATTTAGCTTCTGTATAAGCCTGATTGTGAATATTTACCATTGTTGGCACGGTTGGAATCCTTAACTTATATTTATCTTGTACATCGGTTTCTGTAGAAGCTTTATCGTGAATACTGTTGTTTGGATTCAGTTGAAATCCTTGATAGGTAACCAGTGTTTCTGCTTCTATATAAGCTTGATTATGAACACTTATTATTTTTGGCTCTGTTGGATTCCTTAATTTATATATAGATATCATGTATCTTGGCCTCTGTAGAAGTGGGTCGTGAATACCATACTTTTCAACCTCTGAATGAGTTCAGATGTGAATACGGTATGTTATGTTTCCTTTCTGAATAATTCCAGTTAAATGAGGCTGTGCATGTTGCGTGGATTTCGTATGAATATCTCTGCATAGTCATAGGGAAACATCATTTGCTTTAATGTTAATGAGTCTCTTGTTGACTGCGATAAAAGAGAAGTTCTTTTGATTTCGACCTTGGATCTAAAGCCTTACAGTGTTAGTAGGGATTAGAATGAGCTGTATGTTGCTGAGAGGGATTGTTGTCGTGTTTGTGCGTGATTACGTCTTTGTTGTTGAGGTTTTCTTGTCTTGTGCTTGACTGAGATAAAGAGTTAACAGTTGTGCCTTGACAAGCGATTGCGCTAGCTATTTTCTCGTTCCTATAATAATATGGAAGGTTATGTGGAGTCTATTTAGGATAGAATACTCATCACTGCCTTGGCGCGAGAGCTGCTGTACTGCTAGTAAGATACATGATATTGTTTAATTTAAATTTTTACCAAACTGTGATGCTTCTGGTGGTCTCGTCTGATTTATTCGCATGTGTTTAAGGTGAATGCTTTGCTCTTGGAGAGACGGTACAGTCATGAGCTTGTTCTGAGGGAAATATGTATGATTCGTTTTATTTCTCTTCTGTTGTAAAGTATATGTTGATATAATTTTTATCTAACTTTTGGAATTGTTCTAACATGCTGATGGAATCATGAAAGGTTATGATATTCATTTATTATGTTGAATATATTAGTCCGTCTGATGTTGTTGTCCTTGGGATTCAGATGGATAGTTGTTTAGATGCATTTTTCTTCTTGGTCACTAATGTTTTGATGAAATATTTGAAAGGTATCTAGGACTATTTAGTGACTATAATATGAGTTACGCGTTTATAGTCATGTTGTTTTACAAGAGCATAGTCTAACATATGTTTACTTGTTTGGTGAAATGATCTCATTTAAACAGGTTGTTTAATGAAAACAGTTGGTGGATTGCAATTGTTTTAAGAGTTAGTGCTTATCATGCTCAGTTCATCGAACTGACCCATGTTGACAATTTTTGCAGATGGTTGCCGTAAGTGGTAAAAGCACGCAGATCTGATAGGATGTTCAGATTGTTTAATTTGGTTTTATGATGAATTACAGCTTGATTCTCTAAATGTACTATATGAGGAAAGATGTTCTTTTTCTGTTGAAATATTGTATCAAGTATGCTGAAAGCATAAAATGTATTTGATTAGTTCTGAAAGGAATGGAAATAGATATTTGTTACTTATGTGTTTGTATTCTTATCTTGATAGTTTGACCTTCTTCGGTTCAAATGATCTTAAGAGCATTGTTATTATTGTATAATTTGGAGACTTTTGTGATTATCAATGTAAGCTTGCAAGAATATGTGACTGAATACTTATGATTGTTTAGCAGTTCTAGTATGTTCTATCTAAAGCTAAATTGAAATTTAGATCACTGTCTTTCTGGAAGCTAGGGTAAAAATAAACCTAAGCAGGACGCTAAACAAGCTGAATTAAATTATTAATTCCTAGTCTTGATTAAGCCAGGACAACGTTTAATTGGATTCTTAATCATTATATCTTGATACTAATAAGTAAGATATAAATTCAGTTATGAGAACTGATATAAACCTAAAAAGGGTTTGGTTAGCAATCTCATGTGAAGGATGGGAGTAATTGTCCAATTTCGTTGATTTAGAATTATGTATATTCTATGAACTCCTTGATGGGACCTCTAGTCTTAATAACTTCTCTTGTGTATTGGGTTTTATTAAGAAAGGTCATTCTAAGGTGAGGAACCCAGGGATTGGGAAAGACTACCCTTAAAGGGAGCGTCTTATGGTATAATTTAACTCAACGTATGTAACACTTTTTAATAAGTAGATCTTTTCGAGGCGGATTTAAAGGTTGACGGCACAAGTCAACTGCAGGGTTGTACCTTCGAGAAGATTAGGATCTTCTCGAAGATACAACAATGCAGGTGACTTATGACGACACCCTTTGCATTGATCGTTAAGATTTACACCTTAAACTCGAACAAGTTACTCTGGGACCGATTAGGAATGTGGTCACGTTATAAGGCTGCCTAGGAGACTCGGGGTATCTTGACACACTGGTTTAACTAGGGTTGACCCAGTATGTCATCGTATCCCTAGTCCTCGGGAGCATCCATATAACGTTGTCACCTTACTAATCCGTTTCCGAGTGAATAACTTGGGATAGGAGGGACTGACAGAAGTCAGTATAAGACATTCTATATAACATAGGAATGGGGTGAAGGACGTATTCCAGATTGACGAGTATGCCGTTAAGGAATACGAGACATAAGCAGTATGTTTCAAATCTTTGGCCAAAGTATCGCAAGCTGCTGATTGCGTTGTCCTAAGTCACCTAGTCTAAGGGATGAGATGCCGATGAATAATGGTAACAATTATTCAGATAGGTTCCTTAGACAGAGCATTCTGAATCCCAGATTAGGGAAGAGAACCGCAAGAGTATTGTGTTAAAGTGAAAACGCCAACTCTTAATACACATGAATAGATCGGTAGATTACCGAGTCATGGAATGAATAGATCGGAGGTACTCCGAGTCATTACAGCTGCATATGGTTATCTGTTATAAGAATGGTTGTTTTGATTTGTGAGATCTAAATTATGTATTTAGAACCAGGAAGCATTTATCAAAAAAAAAATTATTTGTTCTAATATATAAAAATGAGGATGTCACATGCACATACCATCATGTCCCAGGACACGATGTGGAGAACTATAAGGCCTAGAAAACCGTCCTTATCCAATTGTGTCCACCTAAAACTAACTTTGATGATGATGACCTTCTTGACAAGGAACCTACTTTACCTACACCCCCTCTCACATTACCCACTCAACAACCAAAACCTCCACCCTCATAGCTCCCAGAACCACACACAAAATTTGAAATTAACATGGTTCGCATCAGAGAACTCGCCACACCACCACCCAAATGTCACTGTGCCCAACTGACCTCATAGGGATTTTCTCCTCCCCTAGGTTTTTTCCCTTCATGTCATTATACCACTTACCTTACACCCTCTCCATTTGACAAATTCCCTCAAATCAACATGATACACATTGCTACACATGCTGTAGATAAAGGTAAAGGACAAAGGCAAACCCACCATCTAGTCCTATACCCAACATACCATCTGCACCCATACCTAAAATCACTATATGTGGCCCCACATACCCCATTTCTAATAGTGTCACACATCGCACCATGCTCAAACAATTACACCAATCTCCACTCAAAATGTCCCTATATGACCTCATCTAAACCTTAGACTCCCATCGGTAAGCCCTCATGGAGGTTCTTCAATCTATCGAGGTTTTACCCAATGACCCTACACCTGTAGCCTCCATTATCACACCCCATCATGTAGCTTCTCTCACCAAATTACCACCTTCATCTTCACCTCACCTTGTTCACCAAGTAGCATCCCTTAGCTTCTCAGAGGAAGAGATCACACCACACCAAAACAATGACCCGGACCCAACCTCTTCATCTCTATCCACATCGATGATATATGTTTATGACATGTTATGATTGATGGGAGCACTAGCACTAATATCATCTCATCACATGCATTTTCTCAAATGTGCATACCTGAAAATTGCATGCATAAACATCATGTCATGTTGCATTCATTCAATGACGCTATCACCTCTACACTAGGAACCATCATCCTCCATGTTTGTGTGGGCCCCCACACTATTCCAGAGTTATTTTATGTCTTGGAGGGGGAATTTCAATATAACATGTTGCTTGGTAGACCCTAGATTCATGTCATGGGTTGTGTTCCTTCCACTTTACATCGTTGTGTAAAGTTTGAGCATGAAGGACACACCTATACTATTCCAGGATGACCCATCACCTTTTAAAACATGTAACATGCTTTACCGACCCAATGATGTGCTCATACCCATTAAGGCCATCTACCTCTGCACCTACTACCACTTCACCTACACCTCCACCTACCAGTACAGTCATTACCTCAACCACACATACCTCCTTCCTATTCACTACAGACCTCCAAAGCCAACCCATCTAGCTCTCCTAATCCATTAACTTCCACCTCCGCATTGACCTCCAACACATCATCTATTTCAGCTACCCACATACCAACCACTGATCCCTTAGAAGGAATTTTTCAATGCCTCACTCTGGGGGAGTACCACCTATATAGTGTCAACACATTCCTTACTCCACAAGAGTATGGAAGTCTTCACCAACACCCTCGTTATGATCACCGTATAGGAGAGCAGCCTCCTTTATGGTCCTCCTCACCTCTATACCAGTCTCACATATGGGGGACTTGATACTACCACTTACACACCTAAACCACCATCACAAACCCACCCATTTTCTGCTTACTTTCAGTCACTCACTAATCACTATTTCACCCACACCTTCCTGCACCAATTTACGTGGAAGGGTTTTGGTTTTGGATTTTATGAGAAAGGCTTCCATACTGTTATTCCATGTACTACCCACAAACATAATGACCGTAGTGGTATCAGATTTGCTGAACCACCTACCAAGAAGGCCCGCATTGAACTCATTAAGGACATCAGCCCTTCTCCACCTTCATCACCACCTTCACCAACAGAGTTGATGGATCCAGAATCCATTCCTCCTAACTTTTTTTTTCATAAACACCATTTCCTTGGGGCCTCTGACTTATCAATGTGAGGGCGAGGCCCCTTCCTCTCTTCCCTTCCTGTATCCTGAAATGATTGATGACGATACACCTTCCATTAATGTCATTCAATGTCAGGATGATGAATCTATACTCACCTACCTTGGTGCAGAAGACTCATATATTCATCGATCATTACCATCTGAGACGCAAACCATGTTGAATGAATCGACTATCGAAATCAACATTCATACTCAGGATGACCCGCACATTCTAAAGATCGGACAATCTTTAGATGCTGCTAAATAGGAAGCCATCACTTCTTTTCTCAGAGATCATAACCACATGCTTTCAGTTGGTCTTACATAGACATGCCCGGTATTGACCCCACCATAGTGGTCCACAATATCATAACCATTCCCGATGCCAAACCCATCAAACAAAAGCTGAGGAAAATGCACCCTCACATTGCCTTCTCATCAAAGAAGAACTTTAGCACCTTCTTTCCATTTCCTTCATCTTACCCATTGATTATCCTTGATGGATTTCTAATATTGTCCCCGTCATTAAGGTGACAGGGGTACTCCATATTTATATGGATTTATGTGACCTCAACCTAGCCTGCCCAAAAGATGACTTTCCTCTACCTGGTATTGACCAACTGGTTGACCTTACCACTGGTCATGAGATGCTATCACTCATGGATGGTTTCTCAGGTTATAACCAAATCTTGCTTTCCCTAGAGGATCAACACAAAACCACATTCATCACCCCTTGGGGGACCTTCTGCTATCGAGTCATGCCTTTTGGCCTTAAAAATGTTGGTGCCACATATCAACGGGCTATGACTTACATCTTCCATGACATCATGCATTGCATATTGGAATATTACGTGGATGATCTCCTGGCCAAATCTAAATGTCCACTCTGAGAACCTCACCATCCTAAAACCATCTTTGACCACCTCATTAAATATTACATTCCCTTCAGCCTAAGAAAGTGTGTCTTTGTGGTTCTCTCAGGAAAGCTCTTAGGATTTATCATTTCCTTACATGGTATAGAAGTTGACCCAGCTAAATTCAAGGCCATTCTGGAAATTCCTCTACCCACTAACCTTAGGTAACTTCGTAGCCTGTAAGGTAAGTTGCAGTCTATTCACCATTTCATTTCACAATTATCTGATCGGTGTCAACCATTTCATCATCTTCTCAAGAAGGATGTCTCCTTTAAATGGGATGATGACTGTCACAAAGCTTTTGAGGCCTTAAAACAATACCTTCTCTAACCACCCATACTTATTCCACCTAAAGATGAACAACCCTTCTATTTATACATCTCAGCTACCGATCACTTTCTAAGAGCTATGCTCACTCATCGTGATGAACAACATAGGGAGCATGTGGTTTATTATATAAGCTATACCCTTATGGAATATGAAACTTGATACACTCACCCTAAAATTTTTTGCTTAGCCTTAGTTTTCATTGCCACCAAACTCCGCCATTACCTACTCAACTAAAAAACCTATGTTGTGACCAACACCGACCCCTTACACTTCATGTACACCAAACCTTACCAAAATCAACATGTGTTGGCTGCATGCTGGCTTATGCTTTTAGCTACCTTGACCTCGAATTCATCCATCAAAATTCCATAAAGGGCCAGGCTATCACTTGACCAACTGGCTCGATGCACCTATTTCTGGGGACCAACCCTCTAACTTTGAATTTCCATGATGAGTCCATTGCTACCCTTTCCTTGGATGAAACCTACTTACCAAATGACACTCTTCTTCGATGGTTCCAAATGTCAGCATGGGGGTGGTGTAGGTGTTATCCTCATTCTGCTTGATGGTGAACCCATTCCTTTATCTTTAAAACTTGATTTTGATTGTACAAACAATATTTCTAAATATGAAGCACTCGTATTGGGTCTCAAGACTGCCTATGCCTTAGATGTTAAGTCAATCAACATCTTTGGTGATTCTCAATTGGTAGTAAACCAAGTCAATGGTATATACTCAGTGTCATAATGAGATACTTCAAAAGTATAAGTGTCATGTTGGACATACTTTTGACCACCTTTGACCACTATGCCCTTCAAACCGTTCCCCGTTCTACCAACAAATTTGGATACCATGGCCTACTTGGCTTCTCAAATACCCACTTCGCCTACCGATTCTAAAATCTTTGTCACCACAAAATGCAATCACCCTCTTATTTATCAAATCTTTACTCTGTGTTAGAACTCCACTACCTTGCTGACCACCAGTGACCTTTGGTATAAACAATATCTTAGACTACCTTTCCCTCTCCATCTTACCTCCTGATCTCACTCGTAATGGACAACGCACCTTTCTTAAAAATGTCTCTCGTTATGTCATCAAAGGTGGCCTTCTCTATAAATGTGGCTTTGACGATATTCTCTTATAATGCCTCACTAGATCTAAAATCCCTTATACCATTAAAGAAGATCATGATGGCATATGTGGAGGCCACTTTAGTGGTCTTGCTGTTACTAAGCATATTCTTCACCTCGGTTATTACTGGCTGACCCTTAACCATGATTGTTACGACTATGTCAAATGCTGCGTGAAATGTCAACAACATTCCAACCTTCATCATACACCCAGTCATGCCTTACAAGTCACCCGTGACCTTTGGCCCTTCTCTTAATGGGGTTTGGATCTTGTCAGAGAAATCAATCCTCATTCTTCCCAATGCCATCAATGGATTATAACTGCTACCGAATATTACACCAAATGGGTCGAGGCCATACCACTTATCTCCATGAAAGTCGAGAAAATATGTGAGTTTATTAACCATCAAATCATATTTCGCTTTGGTGTCCCTCATCACCTCATCACTGACAATGGAAAACAATTCAAAAATAAAACAATGCAAAAAATTTGCGACGCCTTTGGCATTCAGCTTAGTTTCTCCTCACCTTATTACCCATAAACCAACGGCCAAGCTGAATCCACTAAAAAAACCCTCAATAAAATTCTCATGAAATTAGTTGATGATACTGGGAAGGGTTGGCATACACACATTCCTTTTGCTCTATGGGCATACTGTACTAGTATTCACACTGCCACTGCGGCTACACCCTTTTCATTGGTCTACGGTATAGAGGCTGTTTTGCCTCTCAAAGTCTAGATCCCCTCACTCTGAATTTCTCTCCATGACATGCTTACTGATGATGACTTTCGTCAGGACCACTTGGCACAACTAGAGTTATTAGATAAATGTTGTCTTAACACTTTGGATCACCTTCAAGTTTATCAACAACGTATCAAACATGTTTATGACAAACATGTTCATAAATGAACCTTCCACGTTGGTGACCTTGTTTTGAAAGAAAATCAACACGTAACCAAAGTAGAGAAAAGTAAACGGGGAAAATTTGCTCCTAGTTAGCTTGGAACCTACATCATAACTCATACCTATGGATCAGGTGCCTATCATTTGTCCTCACTTGAGGGTAAACCTAAACCTGAGCCCCTTAATGCATTACATCTTCAACCTTTCTATTATTGACTTGTTGTCCTACCTCACCCTGTGTCTCTTTACAGGCTCGCCCCTTGAGTGCTATCCACTTCATACACCTCCCTAATGATTACAAAAGAATCATGTGAGTACTCATCACTTGTTATCTACTCTTGAATACATGCAGCACAACACTACACATAACATGATTCTCATGGATAATTTTCATCTATCTTTAGATGAGATCCCATGGTCATTCCACCTTACCTTTTGAACAAGAGTCATATCCTTCACCTTGGTCTTGTCCATGATTTCAAAGACCTCCAATGGGACCAAACTCCTTGAGTCAAAATTCTAATAAAAAGATGACTCCCTTAAAAGGACATCTTCCTCTCAACCAAAATTTCTACGATAAATAGACTGCTCCCTCGAAGGACAATTATGCGAGATTTCCAAAAAAAAAGAGAGAAAATGAAGCTTCCCACATCGACCAGCTTCACGAAGACCTCAAGAAGTACCATATTATTTATCCCATATAAACTTCCCACATCAATCAATTTATCACAAGAAACAAAACTTTTTAGTTATGGACCTGCCCATTGTTCCCTAGGACCTCTTGCCCAAAATCCTTGTCACTCAAATATATCAAATTCACTACCTTTTCCCACCTTACCATTTCTACCCTCATTTCCTCAGTTTCCTTAAGGGACATCTTGGAATTTAGACATTTGGTGATCCTGTGACTACCTTCATCATAGAACAGTTAATCATGTGGCGTCTTTTGGGTCTTGTGTTTATCACCTCCTCCAAGGTATGATCTACTCGGTAGGTTCCTACCTAATCAGGTGGCTCTATGGCCCCCTCTTATCTTTTAAACTGTGTTTGTTTATGTTTTGATTACCTTATACAAGACTTGCTCCTCATCGCTTACCTTTGGGGGTAGCACTCCCCTTTCGCCATAATCACCTTCACCTACATCATTTTACCTATAATATACCCACACCCATTAAACCTAAATCCCACTACATGCCTAAACACCTACTAACTCATTTTCATCTTTCTTCCCTAGCTTATGGGAGAACTACATTGGTCTGAGGTCCCTTTTCACCAGGACTATGTAGGCAACACTTCTAGGGCATGGGGCCCTGGAGGGTTAGCTCGACCACTCTTTACCCTAACCATTTTCCCCACCTTTACTTGATTTCCTATTCCTATCACACACCTCAAATACCATATACCCATTACCACTTATTTTATTTCCTATTTTCATACATGAACAACATTTCTCACATTTTATACCATCTCATGCATTTACATTGTCATTTGTTACCAAAATACCAAAATAAACATCCATGCCTAAACCAACCTGACTCGATCCATGCCTAAACAAACCTGAATCGATCTATGCCTAACACCAACCTGACTCAATCCATGCCTACACTGACATGACTCGATCCATGCCTAACACTGACCTGACTCAATCCATGCCTACACCGACCTAACTTGATCCATGCCTAAACCGACCTGACTCGATCCATGCCTATACCGACTTGACTCGATCCATGCCTACACCGACCTGACTCGATCCATGCCTATGACCTAACTCTATCATGCCTAGCTCATCTATTTTCCATCCATATCAAAAGTACAGTAAACCTCATACATATCACAACAACATCACCGGAATATCATCTATCTCCTCATATATACATGTGTGTCTCCATACAATGTACACCCATATCACATAAATGTGTGTCTCAATAAACATGCCTATCTCATCATGGCTATCATCTCAAAAATGTTGGCATGCAGGCCGATATGCTATAAATAATCATCATCAGCTCGCAGGCTGGTATCATGTAGACCAGTATAATCAATGTAAAAATGTCTTCGGCTCGCATGCCGGTATCATGAAAAAAATATACTTAAAAAAACGTCTTTGACACGCAGGCCGGTCTCATATATCATACATGCAAAAATGACTTGGCATGCAGGTCAGTCCATAACCATGTCAATCATCTCCCCATCTGATATTGGGGAATGATCCCTGTACCTGTGTCTCTCCAGACCCCTCTACCACACCTGTCTAGGGCCCGGTACCTGCCTCACCTCCTACTGATGGCCCCTCACCTAGGGCTTGCCTCTATACAATAGTGACCCCACCACAACCTTGTCCCTGGGCTCTCTGGCCCCCTGTACTCTCCACACTATGAGTGGGGGATCTAGTCCTCTCACTGAGGGCCTGCTATGCTCTGTACTCGGCATAGGAGGACACATCTATCCTGACAGCTAACAAATGATCATGGTAATACCACACCTCTCCTAGGGAATCCCTGAACCTGGACATGGGTCCTGCTATCTGTGTAGGTACTTGTACAATGGGACCCTGTCCCTAAACCTACACCAAGCTCTGTATTGGTGCTAGATCCTGAGTCGGCCCTGGAATCTGTGCATGTGCCTGTAGCTGGGCCTGTAGGGTAGTAATCTGTGCCTGTGTTGCTGTCAGTTGACCCTGCAAACCTGTAACCTGTCCCTGTGCTATGGCCAACTGGCCCTGTAGAGCCTAAAATTAGGCCTATAGGGTGGCTATCTTCCCTCCATCTCCACCTACCTCCTCTCCATCTCCATCTCCCCCTACCTCCACCTATGTAGGTACTTGTCCCTACCCGACTTGAGCTTGTAGCGTCACTATCTAGGCCTATAATGTGGCAACCTGTGCCTCTGTACCTGTCAGCTGCCCTTGTATGATCCCAAGATACATCACCAACATAGCCACCTACCCCTATAGGGCATCTCCCTGAACTATGATGGTGGCTAAATATAGCTGCCATGGCCTTAGTGGTATGGCTCTCAGCTGTGCCACCCAAAACTACCTATACCCATCTGTAACCCCGGCATCATCAATCTGCGTATCTACATGATACTCCTATCTAGTCGACACTGTGGGTCATGGTGGAGACATAGGTCTCTCCACATCATCTCTCCGATACTGAGGGAATGGTAGTGGGGACTAATCCAAAATGATGTCTAACTCACTCTATAGGTATCTGCTCATGCTCTCCCACTCTCCTCCCCTCTATCCGCAGATGTATCTATAGCCCAGCTAGCTCCGTGGCCATATGTTGGTATGAAGGGAAGCCCACATACGGCCTCCAAATGATGTCCACCCCAGAAAACCCCTCTAATAACCTCCTGTAATAAGCTACATCATGCGTAGCTCTGGCACCTTGGGCCTCCCCCATGGCTAGTACCCACCGCCTATACCCCACTCTCAAAACTCTTTGTGGGAATGCATCTACTTGGGGCATCTCCACTGGTCACACACAAACAATGTGCTTATATGCCCAATAATGTAGTAGTAGAACGCATCAGATGTTGAACCTCCGTAGTCGCCAATAGGCCCATAGCTCTCTGTACTCCTATGTCAGCAATGTAGCTACCTAGGAGAATTATGTCCAATGTACCATCATATCATGGAGAACCCCCACCAAGGACCTTGAGAATCTCCCACCCTCTGAATCTGGCAATGCATAGCATCTAATCACCTTCATCATTAACACTATCAACCACATCTCCTCAGGATGGGTAGCATATACCTCTCTGTAACTCAGGCTGGCACTGTGGTAACATAACTTGCTTGCTCTCTCTCCAAATACCTCATCTATACACCCCGCCGTGACCTTAGATGTCACTGAGTACACCTGGTCTCCAGTAATTGGTAGTCTCAATATCCTATATATATCCTCTAGGGTGATGGTCATCTCCCCTGTTGGCAAGTGGAAGGTAACCATAGTCACCTCCTAGAATCCCATCTCTCAATGAGTCTACCACATGACCATCAGACTCTCCTCTCTCAATAAAAAGGGTGGCCCTGGGCCCATAACGACAGATCCTAATCATTCCGACATCATCAATATGGCTCCACTCCTCAAACCCATCAACTATCCATGCTGCTCTAGTAATATAAGTAGCTCCTCAATCCCTCATTTGCAAACTCATCCCTAGGCCTGCATCCAACCAACACTATAACCGATTAGTATCCCCTGACGACCATGTTCCATTAACCTTGTGTTCACCCCTGGTCGCTAACCACCTATTCTTCACTGTCGCACCCCCTCTACCCTAATCCTTTTTTCCAACTTCCAACCACAACCCATCCAAATCTCTCTTTTAAACCACACCTTTCCATCCCTTACCCTACCCATTGATCATCTGATTACCACTTAACCCATTTTTTCCTATTTTGAAATTCTTTCCCCCCACTCCCCATTTCCTTATTTTCACACTTCACTCCCGGTTACCCATAACCATCAATCCTACAGCCTTTAATCACTATCGTGGTCACCTCCGGTCTCTTGCTCCTCTCAAGCCCTCCCACTTCTACATGACCGACCTCCAACTCCTACAAGGACCAGCCACCAAACCATCACTGCTCTCGATGATAGCAAACAACTCTCGCCAAAACCCCCGACTATATTTTTTTTATTCATTTTGACCAAATCCACCCCACTACCCAACCAAACTTATTTACACCTTCCCTACTTCCCTTCCCACTCCTATTGACCTACATTCCAACCTCCGCCCACCCTACAATTATATCTACGACCGATTATCTCCATAATTACCTAAATTTACAAATCTTCCCTACCTCACATTTTTTTGCCCTTACAACTACCTATTTTACCCCTACCTTGGCCTTCCACCCATGCCCGTGTTGACCTAGACCCCTATTTGGACACTGTGACCATTGCTAGTGACCTTTCTCCACCTCATGTGTTCACTATACCTTGTCAGCACTGTTACCTGTGTTGTTGACCTAATGACCTTACCTAGCCTATTGCTGTGACCGTTTATCCTTGACCTCTACCTTTGGTGTACCGAAATATACCTAAACGTTCCTGCACCTAACCTACGTTGTGTTTCCTTGTTACCTTATCCTATACCTTAGATACCAGATTGCACTTCACCCTTGTTGGATAAACATATCGACCTTAGACGATGTAGAGTTTGCCTGCTCTTCCTCATCCTAGTAGCGTGTTGTAGTTTATACATGTACTGTGTGTTTGACTGTCACCTCTACCTTTCACCCTAACCCATTACCTAGATTTTACCCACGTAACCCTTTCACCCTCTTCTCTTGCACCCGTTTACCTTTTCTTCACCTTTACCTTTTATCAAACCACTCACCACTTCAGCCTGGCTTTTGACGTCAGTTCCTAGTTTGAGGGGGATCACCTTCACCCACACATGGGGCAACCACATCTTATTTTTGTTAGCATCACTTACCAATACAAGATATGCAACAAAAAGGGGCAAAATGTAGACACTAAAATTAGGTCACACTCCCCTTTGGTCCCTTGACAAATAAATACCTTCATCACATTTGACCTAGCCATGGCCCCCTTCACCACACTAGTATTAATTTAATTAAATTAATTCTTTACCCTCACTATATTTATTATTTAAATATCTTATTTAAATAATATCTACACATACAGTTCACTTAGACACCTCATCAAGCTAACTCACCTTAAGACCTATTCTTAGCAAGTTACCTTAACTAACTAAGACTTACCCAAACCCTAAAAATCAATGCCTACACTCTCTCTAACCACATTCCCACAAGCTCATAGAAGCTCCCAGTCTAATCCAAGGGATAACGACACGAGATCCAAGGAAATCAGGAGGATCTCCCTTGAGTTTGGCAAACCTAGAAAATCCCACCTTGATCGACGTCAGTTACCTCTAACCGCCGCCGGTTAAGCTAGACCACCGTCAGTTCCCCCTTTTTTAACTCCTAAACTACCTTATTCTCAAGGTTGGAAAACATTGGGAGCAAGAAAGTTGATGAGAAAGAACGAGATCTCAAAAAGATAACACATCTTCAGAGAGCCAATTCCAGCAAGAAATCACATCCAAAGAAGGAGATTGAACATCTTCTCCTGCACAACCATCCCAGCCACATTCTGATCTACCCAAGTACAAAGAGGAGTGTACATGAAGCCCATGCAGAAGCTTTTCTCCAGTTGGTGATCACTTGCAGCCTTCAAAACCCATCATCAACACCTCCATCCTTCACACACAGACTTTCAGAAATGAAATCCAAGTAAGTATAATATCATACTTTCTTGGTTAATTCATTTCATCATTGTTTTACCACCTATTGTCCATCTTGCTCCTTATTGACCATCTCCAATGTTTTGTACCTTCATAGACCCATCAAAACCTCATAAAAACCTACCCCAGTCACCTAATACCTCCTCCCAACCAACTAAATCCTTTGTGTAATCACAAAGGGGACCAAAAACCCCATTCTGTGACATTCCCAGATCTCATAGTAACCGGCGCTGGTTGTACCTAACCGTGGTCGGTCACCCCTGACTGACACCGGTCTCTATGTTTGCCCACACAGCCTTAAACTAAGACCTACCCACCTAATTTTACCTCACCCTCACTCACCCTGTGACTTACCTAACACCTTCATTAGACCTACAGAACTTAGAACCAACCCTTTGACCTTTGGATTCTATTCTAGCCTAGCCTGTTAGATTAGATCTGTTTCTTATTGTGTTTTAAGTGAGATACTTAAATAATTTTAAAATAACAATAGTATTTACTTTGTTTTCATCATTATTTTTTTAAAAATAGTGGACTGACAACCATCTAGGAAGTGCCATACTTCCCAGATCTAGCTTACGCTAGGCAGTTCACTACCCATATTGTTTAATGCTTTCTGGTGGTCTTGTTTTCATTACAGGTAGTTCCTCCTAGCCAAAAGGAAGCTCTCATGGTCAGCTGTGGATTCAGAAGTCATACACGCGTAACAACCCATCAACCGACATTTGAACAGGTATTCCTCCTATGCCTGTTACCCTATCTGTTTCGTTAACCATTCAAAGGAACAATATAAGAAAAAGGTGAAACAGAGGGAGGTCGATTAGAGAGAATCAACACCGGTTGGGTTTTGGAGAGTAAGGGGCCAAAAGTGCCACAGGTTAGGTGGTTGAGATGGGGAGAGGTAAAATAGGCTGTAAAAAAAGATAGTGGGTGAGTATGGGTATGAGAAATGTAGACTAATTTCTTATTTATATTGAGATGCACAGGGAGAGTTCAGTTACACATAGCAGGATCAGGGTTCCACCCCTGCTCGTGATTAGTTTGTTGTGTAGAAACACCTTGAGGAGTTGCAGCATGCGGAGGTGTTTGGGCCTAAGTGGGGTCTGACGATATCGACATGCAGTCTGATAGCCTAGTCTGATGGTCGTGCTCATTGATAGATGGGATTCCATGACCAACACATTCCACTTGCTGATGAGTGAGATCACTGTCACCCTGGAGGACATGTTTAGGATTCTGTGGCTACCCATATTGGGTACATAGGTCTATTCGATATCCTTTGAGGCATCAGATGAGTTGATGCTGACGGTTTTTGGAGAGGGGATGGACAAGTTGACATTCCATAGTTACAGCATTCACTATGGAGAGATGTACCTAGCCCGTCAGGAGGAGATAAGGCTAGTATTTCTATTGATGGAGGTAGTGTGTTTCTTTACACTACCGAATGTAGAGGGAGGTATATTTCCCCGATCACTTGATGGGTTAGTAAGCTACATGACATGATGATATCATTCAAGACCCCGATTTTCTTGGGCACCTAAAATTCCTAGGTGCCAGCATTCCTGGTACAGTCTATACAAATGAGTTATGGGCATATGGGCAGCTGAAAATGCAGGTTCAGTTTGTGTTGTACCCTTTTACTTCTATTGCTAGGCTTATGAGCACATAGTTTGTGTGTGGCCAGTAGGGATGCCCCGATAGATGCATTTCCACCAAGTTTTTGTGTTCAGGTGGGGTATAGGCGATGGGTTACCTATTATTGGAGAGCAGAGATCAAATTAGGACCACATCGTGATGTGGCCTATTTCCAAGATTTATTGGAGGGGGTTATTCTAGAGTGGACATCATATGGAGGCCATATATGGACTATCCCCTCATACTTGGAATATGCATGATGAGCTAGCTGAGCTTCAACTACTGAGATGGATATAATGGTATGCCATGTAGGAGGAGCACTCAGATGATCACTGGTTGACAGGTGTTAGGCGTGTAGTTTGGGCTACTACAGGATATACCCACCGCCTTTCCCATAGTACTAGAGATATGATGTGGAGAGACCTTACCTCTACCATAGCCAATAGTACTATATAGGGTAGGAGGAGTAGGTTTAGTGGACTGGAAGATTGATGATGCCATGGTAGACAGATTGGAGGTATAGACAGTGGTGGGTGGCTCATTTATAAGCATTACCTACCTGGATGCCGGGGCAGCCGATCTAGCCACCATCACACTGCAAAGGGATGCCCTACAGGGGCAGGTGGTTACTCTGATTACCCAGCTAGGTATGGTTCAGACATAGCTTGCGAGCTCAGAGGTGGAGGTAGCAACATTACATGCTCAGATGGCCAGTCTTCGGGCCCAGATGGCCGAGGGTGGGGATGGAGATGAAGATGGGGATGATGAGTTGGGTGGCCGCCCTACAGGCATAGGTTACAGGTTTACAGGGCTAGTTGGCCACAACTCAGGCATAGATTGGGGATTACATAGGCACAGATACAAGCACATGGGTATAGAGGGCACCACACAGGCACCGGGACAGGGTCCCAGTTCATAGGCAGGGGAAGGACAGGTACACAGGGCCGAGGCCTATGGGGCCAGCATAGACTATGCCTATATCCAAGTTACTGGATGCCCTAGGTGAGGCCATATACTACCAAGATCAATTGATGGTGAACAGGATAGACTTTCTATCCTATAGAGAGTATCAGTATGCACAACAAGCCTCAAGTGAGATAGACTAGATCTCACACTCACAGTGTAGAGAGCACATGGGGCCATCAATCTTCTGAGGCAAATCATGGAGAGGCCACTAGCTCACAATGAGACAAGCTCTAGGTAAGGCACCAGCAGGGACCCAACCACCACCTATGATGGGTGGGGAGATGTTATTGAGGTCACCAGACTGGGGCCGAGGAGGTAGAGGGTACATGTGAGATTGAATATGGAGGATGTGGGTTGAGATGCCTGATGGGATATGGCTCCTGATTTTGATGTATTGTGGTCATTTTTTGATATATACCGGCCTGCGTGCTAAGAGATTTTACATGTGAGGCGTGCCGAAGTGGGTTAGGATGATATTTTTGTATATTTTGAGCATATACTTAGCCTGCGTGCTGAAGATATTTTGTATTTATTTATTATTTTATTGTATATGAGACAAGTCCTAGCTGCCGATGACATTTTGTATCGAGTATCAGCATTGCGTACCGATAGGTTTATCATTGAGATAGACATAGATGGGATATCCTTGTATATTTAATATGTGAGGAATACATATTTAGTATTATATGATGAGATGCATTAGATTCTTGATTTTGCATCAGTGTTTTATGAGACTTTTAATTTTTTTGTTGTAGATATGGAGTTAGGTTAGGCATTGTAGGTATTGTATTAGGCATGGATCAAGTCAGGTTTTAGGCATGGTTGAGTCATGTTTTGGTTGTAGGCATGGATTCAGGTTGGTTTGAGGAATGGTTGAGTTAGGTTGGTTTAGGCATGGTTGAGTTGAAATTGGTTGAAAGTTGTGATTCATTAATTTATGTAATGAATGATAATATGGGCTATTTTAATGGATGCTTTATAATATATGGATGATGATGGTAGTCATAATAAATGTATGTTGTGGTGATGATAAAAATGTTAAGCAACTTGTTATTTGTTTGGTTTTTAATTTCCAAGTTTTAGATATAAAAAGGAAACTAAGTAGGGTAGAATGTAATTTGAGAAAAAATGAAAGATGAATTGGTTAAAGTAGAGAGTGGCCGAGCTAACCTCCAAGGGCCCCATGCCCTTGGAGTGTTGCCTACATAGTCCTGGTGAAAAGGGACCTCAGGCTCGATGTAGTTCTCCCATGAGCTAGGGAAGAATATGAGGATGAGTAAAATGGTTGGTAGGTTTTAGGCATGATTTAGGTTTAGGTTTAGATTAGGTGTGGGTGGTTATAGGTTTGAAAATTGGTATAGGTGATGTCGATTGGTGGAAAAAGAAAAGGATTACCCCAAAGGTAAGCGTCAAGGACAAAGTCTTGTATAAGGTAATCAAGACATAAATAAAGACGGTTAAAAGATAAGAAGGGGCAATAAAGCCACCTGATTGGTTAGGATCATACCGAGTAGATCATACCTTGGAGGAGGTGATGAATGTAAGACCCTAAAGACATTGCATGATTGATTGTTCTAAAGGTGAAAAGTAGTCACATGATCACCAAATGTCTTGGTTTCCAAGAGGTCCCTTGAGGTAGTAGGAAATGGGAGTGGGCAAATGGTGAGAGGGTGAAAGGTGGGTAATTTTATATGATATGAGGTGGCATGCTCTTTGGGCAAGAGATCTAGGTCAAAATGGGCAATTCCATGACTAAAAATTTTTTGTTTTGACTTATATTTGAGATAGACTGATCGATGCAGGAAGTCTATATGGGATAAGGAAATGAACTCCTTGAGGTCTT
The DNA here is from genome assembly GCA_019776745.2 of Taxus chinensis. NCBI lineage: Eukaryota > Viridiplantae > Streptophyta > Pinopsida > Cupressales > Taxaceae > Taxus > Taxus chinensis. Next base: position 339,854,294 of record CM034157.1, on the reverse strand, counting down.
CGTGAAGCTATATCGATGCGGGAAGCTTCAAATTTCTCTCATTTTTTTTTGAAAGGCTTTACATAGTTATCCTTCGAGGGAGCAGTCTATCTTTAGCAGCGAATGAGAGGAAGATGTCCTTTTGAGGGAGTCATCTTTTTATTAGAAGTTTGACTCAAGGAGTTGGGTCCATGTGAGGGCTTTGAAGTCATGGACAAGACCAAGGTGAAGAATACGATTCTTTTTCGAAAAGAAGGGTGAAACGACCATGGGATCTCATCTAAAGGTAGATGAAAAGTATCCATGAGAATCATGCTATGTGCAGCGCCATGGTACACATATTCAAGAGAAGATAACAAGTGACAGGTACTCACATGATTCTTGTTTAATCATTGGTGAGGTGTATGAAGTGGATAGCGCTCAAGGGACGAGCATGGAAAGAGGAAAAAGGTGAGGTAGGACTAAAAGTCAACAATAGAATGGTCAAAGATGCAAGGCATTAAGGGGCTCAGGTTCAGGTTTACCATCAAGTGAAGATAAACGATAAGCACCTGATCCATAAGTATGAGTCACAATGTATGGTCCAAGCCAATTAGGAGAAAATTTTCCCCGTTTACTTTTTTCTACTTTGGTTACATGTTGATTTTCTTTCAGGACAAGGTCACCAACTTAGAAGGTTCGTTTATGGACACGTTTTTCATAGGCACATTTGATACATTTTTGGTAAACTTGAAGGTGATCAAGAGCATTAAGATGACGTTCATCTAATAACTCAAGTTGTGCTAAACGGTCTTGACAAAATTCATCATCATTGAGCATGTCATGGAGAGAAATGTTGAGTGAGGGGATCTGGATTTCGAGAGGTAGAACAACCTCTGTACCGTAGACCAGAGAAAATGGTGTGGTCAATAGTGGAAGTGTGGATACTAGTGCGGTATGCCCATAGGGAAAAAGGAATGTGCGTATGCCAGTCCTTCCCAATATCATTAACCACTTTCATGAGAATTTTGTTTAGGGTTTTATTAGTGGATTCAGCTTGGCCATTGGTTTGTGGGTAATAAGGTGATGAGAAACTTAGCTGAATGCCAAAGGCGTCACAAAGTTTTTGCAATGTTTTGTTTTTGAATTGTTTTCCATTATCAGTGATGAGGCGATGAGGAACACCAAAGCGACAAATGATGTGATGATTGATGAACTCACATATTTTCTCAGCTTTCATGGAGATGAGTGGTATGGCTTCAACCCATTTTGTGTAGTATTCGGTAGCGGTGATGATCCATTGATGTCATTGGGAAGAATGGGGATTGATCTCTCTAACAAGATCCAAACCCCATTGAGAGAAGGGGCAAAGGTCACGGGACCTGTAAGGCATGATTGGGTGTATGATGAAGGTTGGCATGTTGTTGGAATTTTACACAATGTTTAATTTAGTCACAACAATCATGGTTAAGGGTCGGCCAGTAATAGCCTAGGTGAAGAATACGCTTAGCAACAGCAAGGCCACTGAAGTGACCTCCACATATGCCATCATGAACTTCCTTAATGGTATAAGGAATTTCAGAACTTGTGAGGCATTGTAAGAGAATACCATCAAAGTTGCACTTATAGAGAAGGCCCCCCATAATGACGTAATGAGAGACCTTTTTAAGGAAGGTGCATTGTCCATTATGGGTGAGATCAGGAGGTAAGATGGAGAGAGAAAGATAGTCGGAGTATTGTTTATACCAAAGGTCACTCGGGTCAGGGGTAGTGGTTCCGATAGAGTAAACATCGCGAGGTAAATAAGAGGGTGATTGGAGTCATTGTATGGTGACAAATATTTTAGAATCGGCAGGTGAAGCGGGTATTTGAGAAGCCAAGCAGGCCATGGTATCTACAAATTTGTTGGTTGAACGTGGGATGGTTTGAAGGGCATAATGGTCAAAGGTGGTCAAAAGTATGTCTACATGATGTTTATACTTTTGAAGTATCTCATTATGACATTGGTATATACCATTGACTTGGTTTATGACCAATTGGGAATCACCAAAGATGTTGATTGATTTGACATCTAGGGCATAGGTGGCTTGGAGACCTAATACGAGTGCTTCATATTTGAAAATATTGTTTGTACAATCAAAATCTAGTTTGAAAAACAAAGGCATGGGTTCACCATCAAGCAAAATGAGGATAATACTAGCCCCACCCCCATGCTGACACTTGGAACCATCGAAGAAGAGCATCATTTGGTAAGGGTTCATCCAAGGAAAGGGTAGTAATGGACTCATCTGGAAAGTCAAAATTAGAGGGTTGATCCCCGGAAATAGGTGCATCGGCCAATTGGTCGGTGATGGCTTGGCCCTTGATGGAATTTTGATGAATGAATTTGAGGTCGAGGTCTGCTAAAAGCATAAGCCATCATGCGGAATGCTGATTTTGATAAGGTTTGGTATACATGAAGTGTAAGGGGTCAGTGTTGGTCACAACATAGGTTTTGTGGTTGAGTAGATAATGATGCAGAGTTTTGTGGCAACAAAAACTAAGGCTAAGCAAAGTTTTTCAGGATGGGTGTATCAGGTTTCATAGTCCAAAAGAGTATGGCTTATGTAATAAACCACCTACTCCCTGTGTTGTTCATCGCGATGAGCGAGCATGGCTCCCAAGGAATGATCGGTAGCTGAGATGTATAGGTAAAAAGGTTGATTGTCTTTAGGTGGAATGAGTACGGGTGGTTGGAGAAGGTATTGTTTTAAGGCCTCAAAAGCTTTGTGGTAGTCATCATCCCATTTAAAGGAGACATCCTTCTTGAGTAGATGATGAAATGGTTGACACCAATCAGATAATTGTGAAATGAAATGGTGAATAGACTACAACTTACCTTGCAGGCTACAGAGTTGTCTAAGGTTAGTGGGCAGAGGCATTTCCAGAATGGCCTTGAACTTTAGCAGGGTCAACTTCTATACCACGTAGGGAAATGATAAATCCCAGGAGTTTTCCTGAGAGGACCACGAAGATGCACTTCTTAGGCTGAAGGTGAACATAATATTTAATGAGGTGGTCAAAAATGGTTTTTAGGATGGCAAGGTGCTCGGAGCGGCATTTAGATTTGGCTAGGAGATCATCCACGTAATCTTCCAATATACGATGCATGATGTCATGGAAGATGTAAGTCATAGCCCACTGATATGTGGCACCAACATTTTTAAGGCCAAAAGGCATGACTCGATAGCAGAAGGTCCCCCAAGGGGTGATGAACGTGGTTTTGTGTTGATCCTCTGGGGCAAGTAGGATTTGGTTATAACCTGAGAAGCCATCCATGAGTGATAGCATCTTGTGACCAGTGATATGTGGCACCAATGTTTTAAGGCCAAATGGCATGAATCGATAGTAGAAGGTACCCAAAGGGGTGATGAAAATGGTTTTATGTTGATCATTTGGGGCAAGTAGGATCTGGTTATAACCTGAGAAGCCATCCATGAGTGATAGCATCTTGTGACCTGCGATAAGGTAAACAAGTTGGTCAATTCTGGGTAGAGGGAAGTCATCTTTTGGGAAAGCTAGGTTGAGGTCATGGAAGTCCATGCAAATGCAGAGTCCCCCTGTCACCTTAGTGACAGGGACAATGTTAGAAATCCAATGAGGATAATCAATGGGTAAGATGAAGGAAACAGAAAGAAGGCACTGAAGTTCTTCTTTGATGAGAAGAGCAATGCGAGGGTGCATTTTCCTCAGCTTTTGTTTGATGGGTTTGGCATTGGGAATGGTTATGATATTGTGGACCACTATGGTGGGGTCAATACCAGGCATGTCTGCGTAAGACCAAGCGAAAGCGTGGTTATGATCCTTGAGAAAAGAAGTGATGGCTTCCTGTTCAGCAACATCTAAAGATTGACCGATCTTTAGGATGTGCGGGTCATCCTGAGTATGGATGTTGATCTCGATAGTCAATTCATTCAACATGGTTTGCGTCTCAGAAGGTAATGACTGATGAATATATGAATCTTCTGCACCAAGGTAGGTGAGTATAGATTCATCATCCTGACATTGAATAACGTTAATGGAAGGTGTATCATCATCGATCATTTCAGGATACAGGAAGGGAAGAGAGGAAGGGGCCTCGCCCTCACGTTGATAAGTCAAAGGCCCTAAGGAAATGGTGTTTATGAAAAAAAAACTTAGGAGGGATAGATTCAGGATCCATCAACTCCATCAGTGAAGGTGGTGATGAAGGTGGAGCGGGTGAAGAAGGTAGAGAAGGGTTGACATATCGATGGGTTCAATGCGGGATTTCTTAGTAGGTTTGATCTACGGTTGTTATGTTTGCGAGTGGTACATGGCATGACATTATGGTGGCCTTGTTTGTAACAGCCAAAACCAAAACCTTTCCACACACATCGGCGTAGGAAGGTGTGGGTGAAATGATGATTGGTGACAGACTGGAAGTCAGTGGAAAATGGGCAGGTTTGTGATGGTGGTTTTGGTGTGTAAGTGGAAGTATCAAGTCCCCCATAGGTGAGACTGTTCTATAAGCTTCATCAGGACCATATCCCCTAGGAGTATATCCTATGGAAATGATCATAGTGAGGGTGTTGGTGAAGGCTTCAAGTACTCTTGTGGAGTAAGGAATGTGTTGACACTATATAGGCAATACCTTGCCCTAGAGTGAGGTGATTGAGAAACATCTCTTCCAAGGGATCGTGGTTGGTAAAGGATGGGTATGCCCTTACTCACCTATACCTGTGTCCATGGTGATAAGCCCACACTTCTTACTAGTAGCATTGGGAGGCTAAGGTGTAGGGAGGTCCTCTTGACAAATAGGACATGGAGGAGGTCATAAGAAAACAATTCCATTGAACTTTTGAAATTGTGAGTCAAAAACAAATGAATCAGGAGGTCCAAAATTCCAAGAGAGTTCAAAACCCTGAAACCCAGATTTTGTCTACCATGTGGCCATCTACGGATCTAAGTCTAGATAAACCGCAAAGCAAGTTGCATCCCAAACTATGGAGTCACTCGAGTAGAGTAAGCTTATAGCATCGTAATTTGGTTCCACCAAAGCTTTGTCTATCTCTCGTCACTACCATTTCAACACATTTCATAAATTGTGCCCTTTCTATCTCTCGGTGATGAGCCCTCGCATCTTACTAGTTGCATGGAGTTAGGAGTGGGGAAATTTTATTTGCTCATCGTACCAGTTTATCATCACATTTTTTCAAAACAAATATGAAGTACCAAAAAATTGCTTATAAGAAACTAGAGTTTAAAATCACATCGTGTCTACATTATCATTTATCAGCATCACGAAATACAAAAAGAAAGTAAACATTTGTATCGTTTGTTCTCCATTGCACACATTCTGAAAAACATATAAACATAACATTATTGTTTACATACAAAAAACAAAGTCATAAATGCCAAAATTCTGATCCAAAAAGAATATATATATGTATATATATATATATAAATGATCAAGTTTCCTGTACAATGCCATCATGTGCTAAGCATGGTCAATATGCTCAAAGAGCCCAGGAAATACAAAATACATCATACAAATATTCTAAGAGAGCCAAGTGGCTTCTCAACCCCTATGAGATACCTCTGAGGGTGCATGTCCACGTCTAGGACTCTGACTACGGCAGCACTCTGAGTGCATAGAGGGCTCATGATCCTGAGGAGAAGCTGCGGTCTCACCATGAGAGTGACTCCTCATCAGGCGCTCTTCTGTCCTGTACCCTGCCAACTCGGTAAGGAGGGTAAACACCATCCTGACCACATGCCAGATAGGGGAAAAGATGTTGGTATGCCTATCGGCTACTGAAGGCTACCCTGCATCCACAAATAGCTCCACACGGGTCTTCTCCATAGGTATCATCGGGGTATCAGTACATACCCGGTGAATAAGATCTCACCACTCATTAGTAGTCTCTGCAAGCAAAGGAGAAAATCCAATTAGAAATAATCAACAGATAAAAACAAAAACAAACAAGAGTAGAGACAACAACTATGACAAATCCTAGCTAAAGGCAAATATTAAGAGAGGGATGGTAAGTCACTAGGATCTCTAGGCCTCTAAGAGGGATCCCTAGGGTCATCACCTGCCACAGATGCCGCCGCTGACTGAGGTAATCCTCCCATGGCTGGAGCAACATAGCATCCTGCTACAGACTCATCCTCTCCACCAAGGCCCTGAGAGAGTGGCTCCTCTGAAACCAGAGTCACCCTCTCCACACTTTGCTCTGCCCTCTCCGCTTGTAAGATATCCTGAGTGTTATTCCACTCAGAATCATTGTCCTCCTCTCCGCCCGACTCACTGAACTCAGCCTCGGTCTCCTCCTCCATCTCCCCCTATGAACTCCTTAGAATCAGAGTCTATGCTAATGGGGTCATTGATGCTATGGGTAGGACTGGAGGTAATCTGAAGTAAGGGTGCCTGAGGGGCACTGGCTCTCCCTCGAGCTCGTACTACCCGCATAGCTGCAATGGGGACACCAGGAGTAAAAAATGTCCAACCATGGCCTCTAGGATCTATATAATGGAACCACTGGGGGAAGCATACCCACGTACAGTAGGCCAAACTGCTGAGGCACTCAACCAAAAGGATGTATCTCCACCCTCCTCACCCTATCAACAAGCTGCCCTGTGGTGGAGTAAGAAATCAAAGTAAGAGCCTCCTCACCCCATAAACCTACCATGACCTGATAAGGTGTAGCCTCCATGTCATCAGTGGTCAAAGAGGTGACTGGCTGGTGAGGTGCTCTGAGCACCGACATGTTTGTCCATCTAGCTGCCCTCACAGCTCCAGGGATCTTCCACCTCTACACCTCTACCATAGGGGATGAAACACTTGTAGACCTAGCTCATAACCAGGGTCGGATGGATCAATGACTACCCCTGTAAATGGACCACCCTATAAAAATCATGGTAGGTAGTCCCAAGTATGTCGGCTCCCCAGGCATAGATCCATCCATGTCCCTCAATCTGTGCAATGATTGGGGACCAGCAATATAATAAAGTGTCTCCTCCCTTGTCCCCTATCAATCTCGAGGAAAGGATCCCCATGATGGCCTGGTGAATCAACGGGATAGGCAGGCTAGGAATAGATCAGACCCTCATCCCCTTCTTTGAACCAGTGGAGATAACTACATCTCCCATATACGAGGCCCACTGTACTTTCTGAGCCCGTGACCCTGCTGTCTCAAGAGTGAGCCATCTCCTGATGATCGGGACCCCCAGTATATGGTAAACATCCTCTAAAGTAATGGTCCACTCACATCGGACCCCTAGTAATCGGAAAGTGTTCCGATCTGCATCCTAATATGAAAATAAGTCACAGAGTATGTGACTAGATGGTGTAACATACGGAACCCATGATATGTGTAGTATACCAGCCCTCTGAAGAGTGTCCTACTCATCCTGAGAAAGGGCATCTAATACTTCCAGGAGCCAATCACATAAGTGTTAAGGAATGCCACCCTGAGTAAGGCGGCGGTTTTGTAATCGCCGCCTTAAAGGTGGTAGTCTTGTAACCACCGCCTTGATCACGGTTGCGGTCATGTAACCGCCACCCTGCCCAGGGCGGCAGTCGTGTCCCAAATTTCCGTACGGGTCACATGCCCTAAATGACACCTAAAAACATAAATAGAGCCCGTTTTGACTCAAGCAGAGCTTACCCAGTAGGCGCCCCCTAGATAAACCTATTAAAAATGAAATTTTTGAAAATAACCCCCCATGACAAAGATTTCAACATTTTAATCTTTTGGGGACAAAAATGGTAAATCGAGAAAAACTAATCTCTGATCTCGTGGGTCAGTGTTCCACTCGTGGAGGCATGATTACGATCTCATCTCGAACATTTTGACTATACTCTCATGAGAAACTATCACCATGGGTCCCAGAGCTCAAAATCAACCAAATCAACATGCGCAAATTAATAGGAATATGGGCCCACTTTTACATATATAACACCCTAACTTTTTTTAAATCCCCTTTTTGCAGGTTTGTGTACGTACCCAAAATTGTAGGGTACTGCACCGCCAGAACAACGTAACACATGCCCCAATGATGATACAGGTCTCCTCGCAAGGTGTTCGGGATCCAGAAAATCTCTCCAAGTATGCGTTAACATCCCGCATGTCCTGCTTAGCCCCTGCATGCTTTGTTGTTCTCTTTTCCCCTCTTTTCTTTGTGTTTTGTTCTTCAGTTACGAAACCGCCGCCCTGCCTGGGCGGCGGTCTCGTGACCGCCACCCAGGTAGGGTGGCGGTCCTGTAACCGCCACCCTGCTCAGGGTGGCGGTCCTTCATGCATTTTCCAGAATGTTCTTTTTAACGTGACTCACATAAATTTCAATGTTTACCAGCTTTTTTCACCACCTTTGCTTGTATTTATGATTCTGGTTCCCTGGAATAGTGTTTTGGCATTGTTTATGGTTTAAGAGATCAATTTGGTTTTTACCTTTGGGTAAATGGAAATGCTATAAATAGCTGGCTTGTGCTCAAGCAAATGGCCCCTCAAATTTTCCTCTGAATTTCTCATTTCAATAGTTTAGCCTTTCAATTTTTGCTTAGGATTCATAGTTTCATTTGTTGTATGCATGGTTAGTATTGTTTAGCTGTCAGAAAGCCACATATCCTCCTTGTGCAAATGTTGTTATTATTTCATCCAATCAATTGGAGTAGGATAGTTTGCTTTTCAAAAGGAAGCCATTAAAAGTTACAGGTTTTGTTCCTCAAACAGGATAGTTTCAGGTTCTGGACATTTTATGTTGCATGACTCGCAATAAATCCCGCTAGGAATTACATAAGCCAAGCTCTGTACTCTTGCGCTATCCCTCTCCTACTCGCATTGTATTCAGTCTGTATCCTAAGCTGCCATTGCTCCAATATCTACTTCTGTTGATGCTAGCATTACACACTTTTCTGGGTCCACGTGAGCACGAAGGAATGAGGAGATCACACTGAGGGGACAAGGTCACACACCATCAGATTCGCCACTGTTCTGCAGAATCCAGGTTCTAGCTTTCAAAGTTCTAGTTAAAAGCATATCAAATAGAGTAGCTAATCATTTCATTTCAGTTAATTTTACTTTCGATATTGCCAAAGAAGTTGTAGGGATTGATAGTTTCTGAGAAACTATGATTCACTCCTCACTTCTGAGGTAGGATCGAGAGTCTTTCAAATAGAGTAGATCAGTTATCAGGTTATTTAGAATAGATCTACAAATTACACAGACAAGTAGCTATACTCGGTTGCTTTGTTTGTTTTAATTACGTTATTAGTTTAGTTGTCAATTTAGATATATTAGATAATTTCTCTTTAAAATCTGTTCAGTAGTTTATCAATAAGTATCAGACTTAGAAATATACGTAGATATATCTTGCATATTTAGTTTATTCTGTCATTAGTTAGCTTTATATCATTTTCTTTTGCATAACAATCACGAGACCTCAGGAGCCCAGAGAATACGTATTCGAGCCAATCGTGCCTCAACCCAATCTTATTATGGCAATAACTGATATAGATCAGAACCTTAGAATCCAAGTCTTCCGAACAACAACAGACTTACAACAGATCAGCTCACAGTTAAGCGGGTTAAATATAGAAGACGACCAAGCGCACACATTTTGGTCAAATCAGCCAAACTACAGATTACCCTAGATAAATATCCGCATGACTGTAGAAGGGCTTGAAAGAGAGAAAACATTTGGTTGTGACCCTTTGGTCCCACAGCCAGAGCAGGAGACACTCTCACAGACATAGATACTAGCTTAAGAATTCAGGTTGCAGGAACGCCTGTGAGATACTCTGAGAAGATTGCACAACTATTAATTCTGAACATAGAGGCCGAAAAGGCATACGACTATTAGATACTAGGGATTAGGGACTGATCCCACACATGACCATAGCATATCCACAACAACCATGAATCTATGGTTGTGACCCACAAATCTCACAACCCAACGAGTCCACAACATTGCAGGAACAGATCTGAGAATATTGCACAACTGTTAATTCTAAACATAGAGGCTGAAAAGGCATATGAATATTGGATACTATTAGGCTTACAACCCAACGAGTCCATTCAGTATGCTGGCTTACAGTATTCAGATCTACTCCACTTCCACCTACCATCATCACACAATTATCCTTGTTAGACATAACAGCTAACAAAGCTAAAGATTTCTGGACTAGACCAGAGAATCGACCATAGAATCCACTATATATCCATCATCCATCATATGACCCTGTCTGGAGACATACACGAAACCATCCCAGGTCATTTTCCACGTATCCCACAACCTATAGATCGGATCATGCCAGAGCTCGATATTGATTGGAGCCTTCGAGCAGTCATCCTTGCCGACCAATCTATCATGCCAGTTCAGGTTAGGAGGGCCTTCTTTGCCTTAGATTCGTAGATTCCACTGGTGCACGTCGAAGACATAAGATTGCTTGACTAGTTTTCCTATACCCCACGCGTATTCCATCCCCACCGGCTGTCTCGGCATGACCTCGGGAGGTCAGGTATGAGGAAGAGTTACTTGTAGATTCCCATGCTCGCTTGTCACTTTTCCATCGTACAAAATTGGTGAACCCGACGTGAAAAACACAGTGCTTTCACTATTACCTCTTTCTTCCACCTTCCCTCCTTCCCATTATTCTACGGGTATTCATATACCCCTCGAATATGTCAGGATTCGATGCATATGGCAGACCTCTCCTAGGTCTTGAGGCATACTACGCTCAACTGAATAGACAGTCATCACCCTCGCTCTCAGTATGGGGTGACAATTATTCAGCCAACCAGTTGTCAACACAAACTCCACCTCCAAGGACTAGATATAGCTCATCTTTCCAAACAGAGGAGTTGGATCAGCTCGCTCAAACACAACAAATAGAGCCTTCAGGCTCGAACAATATGACGTTCACAGGAGAATCTGGTTCATCTCCTCAGGTGCTTCTTAGACCACAAATTAGTAGACAATCAGATCCATACCTAGTTTTAGATGATGAGCATTCAGTGCATTATGCCAGGAATGAACAACGCTCTTGGAGTATGTACCCACCTATAGGAAGTTTACAAACACAACCCGAGGTCTCATTTCAAGAAAATACCTCCATGCCACTACATATAGGAAATGCCCTCGGGGAAACTTGGCAGGGCAATGATCAGTTCATAGCGGGATATCACATGCCTATACAACATCAGGATATACAACAAACGCCACTAAGGAAAAATACCGTGACTTCACCGAATGAAGTCATTTCAACTTTAGTAGAAAAGGTTAGAGGATTAGAACTTTCTCAAGCAAATCAAAATTCTCAATTCATGCTGGCAGGAAGTTCCAATCCTGCACACCATCCTATCCAAGTAGACCTCCTCACAGGAATAGGCACGTTGGGCATGCCTCCTCAATATTCACAACAAACGCCAACTAGAACCGCCATTTCTAATACCGTTCCAGTACCTCCCGGTCTAGTACAAAATAATTCATTCCTAGACAATCCCCCTTCATACTTAAACATGTACTCCAAATCACCACAGGGAGATATGTTCTCCTCTCCCGGCATGTTTTCTCAACCACAGGGGTTTCCTTATGCCCCTACCAATGCATACGCTACGCCATATCAACAACCCATTCCACCACCGCCCCCTCAGCAGGCACCATCAATGGTCGAAACCTACGCGATAGGGACTTATTCAGAATATTTGAAAGAGCCCTTAGACTTCACCATACGAAGCGTCATGCTTCCAAGACCTCTTCCTGATTTACCCAAATACAAAGGGGAGGGAGACCCGAATGCACATATCAAAGCCTACGCCACAGCCATTCGAGAACTGCTCCCTTGGGATGGGGTTGTTGCTAAAATATTCCCCAAAACCTTGGAGGGCATCACCCTCGATTGGTATTATAGAATACCTGAGGCTTCCATCCATTCATTTAAACAACTCATTTCAGAATTCATTAAGGCATTTGACATGAACAAACTATTGAGAACAGGAATCAGGGAATTCTTGCACATTAAGCAAGAACACAATGAATCTGTCACTCATTTTATCCAGAGATGGCGTACAGTCCTTTATTCTTCGGCCAGTGCTCCAAACATGGACCAAATGGAACTATGTGATTTATTCCTTCATTCTCTCAGCAGAGAAGTGAAGGAAGAAGTCCAGAAGTTCCCACTAAGGACTTACGATGAAGTACTTGAGAGCACTCTCCGAATAGATCAAGCGGCAATAGATAGCGGTCGCAAGACGTATGGAGCAAACAGGGAGGTTAATCACCTCCAACCAGAATACTACGACTTACCCTACTACCACAAATGTCAATCAAGGACCTAAAGTCCTTAATAAAAATCATGGAGTGACAACAGATGGAGTAACTGATCAGGCTAAAAAGGTAAATGTTGTGAATACTCCACCACTAATGAACAACCAACGAAACAACAACTTTACCCCAACAATCAATGCAGTGGATTTTAATCATCCACAACAACAACAACAACGACAAAAAACCTTACAAAGGGTCCAAGCCAAAACTCAACTGGATATCAAAACCAGAACCAAAACCAAAAACAACAAATGCAAAACTTTAATCCTAATAGGCAACGGTTTGATCAAAGTTTTGGGCCACAATATGCACCAAGCCAGCAACCTAGGAATTACAATCCTAACTCATATTGTGGTTTCCACAAAATTCAAGGCCATGACACTAGAACGTGCCGTGACTACAATAAATTCATGCAACGTTTGCCAGAGGAACAAAGACAACTTTTCATAGATATGTTCTTGGCAGATCCTGCATCACCAGCACCAAATACTTTTACAGGGGCAGTTTCCCCTCAAAATGCACCCCTCAAAATCTTTAATGATCCGCTCCCAAACCACAATAACAACAGGTTAAATCCAAATGGGACAAATAAGGGCATAATGACAGGAAACAATGATCATGAAGCCTCGACTTCACTAAATCCATTAGTTGCACCACAATTAGGAAGTCAGCCGCGACCCAAGATAGTCGGTTTAGTGGAATTAGATGCCGAACTACCCGTGGAAGCTGTAACAAGGACACGAGAGTATTCCTCTCAGCCAAGTCCAAGTTACCTGCCAGAGACAGATAACATCCAACAAATATTAGTAAAACCCGTGGGTGCCTACGATTTAATTAGTGATCTAACAAAAACCTTCTTGCACATTTCTTTTTTGGACTTACTGAAGAACTCTCCTACCCACAGGGCTGCTCTTTTAGAGGCATTAGGTTTAGGTCATTTAATTAACATCACTCCACCTCCCGAAACACAAGTAAACCATATAGACTTTGATATCCACCCTCCGGGGCAGCCGGATAGGGATATCGAGTTTATATTCGAAATAAACAAAATGCCAACAGACGCTGAGATTGCACGCAGAGGTGATCCAGCCTTACATTTGCAAGTATGGGTTTATAACAATTATGTGAAGCACGCGATGGTTGACGATGGGGCAGCGGTTAACATAGTCCCCTTCTCTTTCCTTCAAAAGCTAGGGTATGGAGAAACGAATTGTTCCACGACTCGAAATACATTAAGAGGCTATGATAGCCTTAAAGCCACGTCGATTGGAACTATAATACTACCGGTCACCTTAGGACCCAAAACAATCCTGACTGAGTTTTATATTATAGATCGGGAAACCAACTATAATATGATCCTTGGCCGACCATGGATACACCGTATGAAGGCAATCCCTTCTACATTATTTCAAGAAGTAAGATTCTTGCATTTAGGAAAGGTGTTCGTAGCCAAAGGTGATCCAAAGCCATTCGATATACACCTAGCTGACTTAAAGAAAAGACCAGGCGTTCACTCAGAGTTTGAACTCCCAACAAACCAACTTAATAAACCCACCGACGCAAAACCGGAAGAAAAGTTGGTACCTACAACAGATCTTGAGACTATGAGCCTAATCAAGACTATCCCAGCCCTCAAGGATGAGGCTAACATTGTAGAAATAGTATCATTAGGAACTACTACAAAAATTGTCAAATTATTAGAACAGGATCTACCGATGTTCCTACCATTTGATTCTGTAGGCATGGGATATACCCTAGGTGTTGGTTCTCTTCCAGCAGAGGATCTCTGCATGGTAGAAGTAACCGAAGCAGAAGATGTTAACACAACAAATATCCCAACATCCATATTCCCAGCTAAATATTGGACTCTCCATTTCGATGGAGCTAGATGTCATTATGGAGCTGGGGCAGGTGTAATCTTTACTTCTCCCGAGGGAAAAATCCTACCATTTTCCTTTAAACTAAATTTCAAATGTACGAACAATGGCGCTAAGTATGAAGCCCTCCTCCTTGGCCTCATCTTAGCTAAGAGGATCGGTGTTAATAACATCAGGGTGTTAGGAGACTCACAATTGGTAGCAAACCAAGTCTCTGAGGTGTATGAAACCAGAGCTGAGCACTTACAGCTCTACAAAATAGTTGTATTGGATTTGAGCAAAGAGTTTGACTTCATATCAATTGAAGCAATCCCGCGAGAACAAAATCTTCTCACTGATTCTATAGCAACCTCAGCATCATGCTTCACTCCAAACAGTGAGTTGGAAGATACCCGTTTCATGGTATCCCTTCGTACTGAACCATTGGTGAAAAAATGTCAAACCCTTTTTTAACAAACATAGATGAGAACAAATCTACTATCCTAGACCACATTGATAGTGATAGAGCCACTTTGGATTACTTAAACACCTATGTAGCGCTACATCTCACCCATCACGTGATAGATTTGTCCTTAATCCCACATTCATCTTCCTACTTCGGAAATCCCATGATAGAGCTTCCCCCACAAAAGGAACTCAGCATATACACAGTAGAAAATGGAGACGATCTGGAATTACTTCCAGCCCCACCTGAGTTTGAAGAAGGTAACGCTTCTTTAATCGAAGAAACAATTGATATTAACATCGGAACAGAGGATGAACCAAAGATCTTGAAACTAGGATCCTTGTTAACTCCAATAGAAGTAGAAATACACACTCGAATCCTCAAGGAGCATCAGAAAGCCTTCACATTTAATTATAAAGAAATGATAGGAGTTGCACCACACATCGCGGTACATAACCTCGTCACCAAGTCAGATGCAAAGCTAATTAAACAAAAATCGAGACCAATGAAACCTAAGGTAGCTCTCATGGTAAAGGAAGAAGTAATGAAACTCCTCCAAGTAGGATTCATCAAACCGGTCGATTACTCTCAGTGGGTATCTAATATCATTCCCGTTCTAAAAAAATGGGAAGATACGCATCTGCATAGACTTCTGAGACATTAATAAGGCATGCCCCAAGGACGACTTCCCGTTACCATCCATTGACGTCATCGTTGACGCAACAGCTGGATTTGAGCTTTTGTCCCTCATGGATGGGTTCTCAGGATACAATCAAATCAGAATATCCAAACAAGACCAAGCCAAAACCACGTTTATAACTCCTTGGGGAACCTATTGCTACGTTGTTATGCCATTCGGTCTCAAGAATGCTGGCGCTACATACCAACGGGCAATGACATACATATTTCATGATCTTATTCACAAAATCATGGAGTCCTATGTAGACGACTTGTTGGCCAAGGCCAGGAAGCGTTGTGATCACCCAGAAGTACTCCGCATCATCCTTTCACGTCTAATAGAATACGGAGTCACACTAAATCCAGAAAAATGCATCTTTGGTGTGACAGGAGGGAAGCTCCTAGGTTACATTATATCGTCACGAGGGATCGATGTAGACCCAGCCAAAATCTGGGCTGTTCTCGAAATGATCCCACCTTCGGATGAATTCAGAATCAGGTCATTTCTTGGAAAACTCGGTGCAATCCGAAGATTCATCCCCGATTTAAGCTTTGCCATTCATCCAATCAACAATCTACTCAAGAAAGATTATAGTACCGATTGGACTAAAGACTGCAACGAAGCTTTCAAAGCTGTTAAGCATTTCCTGTTGTCACCACCCACGCTAATGCCACCTAAGCCAGACCACCCTTTAATCTTATACTCACGAGCTACCAATGTCTCGCTAGCCTGCATGCTAGCCCAAGAAGATGATGACAAATGAGAACGTGTGATCTATTTCATTAGCCGAACGTTGCTCGACTATGAAACACGTTATACACAAGCAGAACGAGAATGCCTTGCCATAGTCTTCACAACCAAATGCTTAAGACATTACATGCTAAATCAAGAAACAAAAGTCATTGTAAAAATAGACCATTTACGAACTTTCCTCACGCAAGGATCCTTGTCTAAAAAGGCTGGACGCTTTATAACCTTAATGGGTGAATTCAAATTAACTTTTGTTAACCAGAAATCCATTAAGGGACAAGTCATTGCAGATTGGTTAGCTGATAACCCATTAGACAGAGGTGATCTAGTAGATCTAGACTTTCCCGATGAATGCATATACTACGTCGAAACTAGACCTCCCATCTCTGAATGTCCTTGGTATACTGATATTATTAATTATACCATCGACCATACTTATCTAGAAGATGCTACACCACAACAAAGAAGGTGGTTACACATTATCATAGCTAAATACATTATTATAGAACAGGTGCTCTATCGTAAGGCTTTCGATGGAATGCTCCTAAGGTGTGTTGACACAGAAGAATCCAAAAAAATTCTATACAAATCTCACAGCGGCATGTGTGGAGGCCACTTCGGTGGCCATGCCACCACTCACAAAATACACCATATGGGCTATTTCTGGCCCACTCTAGAACACGACGCAGTAGAGTTTGTACGTAGGTGTCATAAATGCCAAGAATTCTCCCACGATATTCACATGTCGGCACAAGCTCTACAACCAATCGCTACTCCATGGCCCTTTTCTATGTGGGGCCTAGATTTGATAGGGAAATTCTCTCCCTCATCTACAGATGGCCATAACTTCATAATCACGGCCACCGAGTACTTTACCAAATGGGTAGAGGCTATGCCTCTTACCACTATACCAGGTTCCGTGATCGCCAAGTTCATTTTGAACCAGATCATTTACAGGTACGGTGTCCCACAAATCATTATCTCAGATAATGGTACTTTCCTTTAAGAATGACGAGGTCCACGAACTATGCAGTAAATTTAAAATAAGTCATCATACGGCCTCTCTGTATTACCCTCAAGCCAACGGGCAGGCTGAAGCAACAAACAAAACATTAAAGGCCATTCTTCTCAAAGCGGTGAAAGAAAACAAAAGAGATTGGCATTTAAAGTTATACCCGGCCTTGTGGGCCCACCGAACCTCAATAAGAACACCAACAGGAGCAACTCCTTTCTCGCTGGTATTCGGAGCGGAAGCAGTTCTCCCACTTGAGGTTGAAATACCCAGTCTCCGTATTTCATTACAAGGGATTCTGGATGAAGAAGCTTATAGAGAAGCACGTCTCTCCCAACTAGAAAGCCTAGATGAGGCCAGGTTAGATGCTGAACAGTGGCATAGAGTTTATGCTGACCGGATGTGCCGACAGTATAACAAAAAGGTCTATGAACGAGAAATATATGAAGGAGATCTAGTTCTAAGACTAAATAGCCGGATCAATAAAAAGATCGGTGAAGGAAGGAAATTCCGGCCCAAATGGTTGGGCCCATACCGAGTCACGAAGGACTATGGAAATGGTGCATATCTCTTATGTACACTGGAAGGCGAGGAATTTGGTGAAACTGTCAATTCCCTGCACCTTAAACGATTCTATGCATAAGCAACCAACACTATTTGTATAAATATATCTACATTGCATCTTCATGTAGTTAGGTTCATTTTGTCCACTTGTTTCATACAATTTTGTGATCAAGGAACTCATTCTCAAAGCAATTCATTACAACTTCTGATGTTATTGGCATGAACACTCTAATCATACTTCTTCACTTCCATAGCATCATCAATCGTGTCATAATCATTTCATCAGATAAAGCTAGATATAACAAAGCCTTAACGGTAACCATACCAAGATCTGCATGCTTGTTCTCATCTTTGGTTTCTTCCTAGGATAGGTGCCTTGCCTATGGTCTGTTCTAGAAGCTTCATCATGTCACATCTATCCCCTATGTATATCTCTTTGGAAATAAGAACACACTGACATTTTGCTCAAATAAGCAAGTCAAACATAGATCAAACAGAAAATTTTATTTTTACACATTTCCTTGCCCTACCAACCTTCGGTGATGAGCTTGCATCTCTTACTAGTGACGTAGGGTTGGGAAAGGATGGGAATGCCCTTACTCACCTATACCTTGTCCATGGTGATAAGCCCACGCTTCTTACTAGTAGCATGGGGCAAGGTGTAGGGGGTCCTCTTGACAAATAAACGTTGAAGGTCATAAGCAAACAATTCCAATGAACTTTTGAAATTTTGAGTCAAAAACAAATGAATCAGATGTCCAAAATTCCAAGAGAGTTCAAAACCCTAAAACCCAGATTTTGTCTACCATGTGGCCATCTACGGATCTAAGTCTAGATAAACCGCAAAGCAAGTTGCATCCCAAACTATGGAGTCACTCGAGTAGAGTAAGCTTGTAGCATCCTAATTTGGTTCCACCAAAGCTTTGTCTATCTCTCATCACTACCATTTCAACACATTTCATAACTTGTGCCCTTTCTAGCTCTCGGTGATGAGCCCTCGCATCTTACTAGTTGCGTGGAGTTAGGAGTGGGGCAAGTTTATCTGCTCATCGTACCAGTTTATCATCACATTTTGTCAAAACAAATATGAAGTACCGAAAAATTGCTTATAAGAAACTAGAGTTTAAAATCACATTGTGTTTACATTATCATATATCAGCATCACGAAATACAAAAAGAAAGTAAACATTTGTATCATTTGTTCTCCATTGCATACATTCTGAAAAGCATATAAACATAACATTATAGTTTACATACGGAAAACAAAGTCATAAATGCCAAGAGTCTGATCCAAAAAGAATATATATATATATATATATATATATAATATATATAATATATATATATAAACGATCAAGTTTCCTGTACAATGCCATCATGCGCTAAGCATGGTCAAAACACTCAAAGAGCCCGGAAATACAAAATACATCATACAAACAGTCTAAGAGAGCCAAATGGCTTCTCAACCCCTATGAGATCCCTCTGAGGGTGCACGTCCACGTCTAGGGACTCCGGCTACGCCGGCGCTCTGAGTGCACGGAGGGCTCACGATCCCGAGGAGCAGCTGCGGTCTCGCCATGAGAGTGACTCCTCATCAGGCGCTCTGCTGTCCTGTACCCTGCCAGCTCAGTACAGAGGGTAGACACCATCCTGGCCACATGCCAGATAGGGGCAAAGATGTCGGTATGCCTACCGGCTGCTGAAGGCTCCCCTGCATCCACGGATAGCTCCGCACGGGTCTTCTCCATAGGGATCATCAGGGTATCAGTACATACCCGGTGAATCAGATCTCGCCACTCATCAGCAGTCTCTGCAAGCAAAGGAGAAAAGCCAATTAGAAATAATCAAGAGATAAAAACAAAAACAAACAAGAGTAGAGACAACAACTAAGACAAATCCTAGCTAAAGACAAATATTAAGAGAGGGATGGTAACTCACTCGGATCTCCAGGCCTCCAAGAGGGATCCCTAGGGTCAGCACCTGCCACAGATGCCGCCGCTGACTGAGGTACTCCTCCCATGGCTGGAGCAACATAGCATCCCACTACGGACTCATCCTCTCCACCAAGGCCCTGAGAGAGTGGCTCCTCTGAAGCCAGAGTCACCCTCTCCGCACTCTTCTCCACCCTCTCCACCTGTAAGATATCCTGAGTGTCATGCCACTCAGGATCACTGTCCTCCTCTCCGCCTGACTCGCTGACCTCAGCCTCGGTCTCCTCCTCCATCTCCCCCCTGTGAACTCCTCAGACTCAGAGTCTATGTCAATGGGGTCATCGCTGCTGTGGGCGGGACCGGCGGCAATCTGAAGTAAGGGTGCCTGAGGGGCACCGGCTCTCCCTCGAGCTCGTACTACCCACCTAGCTGCAATGGGGACACCAGGAGTAATAACTGTCCAACCATGGCCTCTCGAACTGATCTATATACTGGCACCACCGGGGGAAGCATACCCACGTAAGGCAGGCCAAACTGCTGAGGCACTCGACCAAAAGGATGTATCTCCACCCTCCCCACCCTGTCAACAAGCTGCCCTGTGGTGGAGCAAGAAATCAAAGTAAGAGCCTCCTCGCCCCATAAACCTGCCATGGCCTGATAAGGTGTAGCCTCCATGTCATCAGTGGTCAAAGAGGTGACCGGCTGGTGAGGTGCTCTGAGCACCGACATGTCTATCCATCTGGCTACCCTCACAGCTCCGGGATCTGCCACCTCTACACCTCTACCATAGGGGATGAAACGCTCATAGACCTAGCTCATAACCAGGGTCAGATGGCTCAATGACTGCCCCTGTAAATGGACCACCCTGTATAAATCATGGTAGGTAGTCCCAAGTATGTCGGATCCCCAAGCATAGATCCGGCCATGTCCCTCAATCTGTGCAATGATGGGGGACCAGCAATATAATAAAGTGTCTCCTCCCTTGTCCCCAATCGATCTTGAGGCAAGGATCCCCATGATGGCCTGGCGAATCAAGGGGATAGGCAGGCTAGGAATAGATCGGACCCTCACCCCCTTCTTCGAACCAGTGGAGATAACTGCATCTCCCATATATGAGGCCCACTGTACTGTCTGAGCCCGTGACCCTGCTGTCTCAAGAGTGAGCCATCTCCCGATGATCGGGACCCCCAGTATATGGTAAACATCCTCTAAAGTAATGGTCCACTCACCTCGGACCCCTGGTAATCGGAAAGTGTTCCGATCTGCATCCCAATATGAAAATAAGTCACAGAGTATGTGACTAGATGGTGCAACATGCGGAACCCGTGATATGCGCAGTATACCGGCCCTCTGAAGAGTGTCCTGCTCATCCTGAGAAAGGGCATCTAATACTGCCGGGAGCCAATCACACTCTCTCTCTCGGCTCCATCGAATATACTCCTCCCTCACCTGCATACACCCAAAAACACACAAAACAGAGTAAGTTAGTATCCAAATGACATTAGAAAAATCATGAAAGCAGGTAAAGATGCTAAAAATGCAAAAATGAATTCAAATAAGTGTTATTTAGGCATTCTGTGAAGGACCACCACCCTGAGCAGGGCGGCGGTTCCGTAATCACCGCCTTAAAGGCGGCGGTCTTGTAACCACCGCCCTGATCAGGGCGGCGGTCATGTAACCGCCACCCTGCCCAGGGCGGCGGTCGTGTCCCGAATTTCCGTACGGGTCACATGCCCTAAATGACACCTAAAAACACAAATAAAGCCCGTTTTGACTCAAACAGAGCCTACCCAGTAGGCGCCCCCCTAGATAAACCTATTAAAACTGACATTTTCAAAAATAACCCCCCCATGACAAAGATTTCAACATTTTAATCTTTTGGGGATAAAAATGGTAAATCAAGAAAAACTAACCTGTGATCTCGCGGGTCGGTGTTCCACTCGTGGAGGCATGATCACGATCTCGTCCCAAATGTTTTGACTATACTCTCGTGAGAAACCATCACCGTGGGTCCCAGAGCTCAAAATCAACCAAATCAACACGCGCAAATGAATAGGAAAATGGGCCCACTTTTACATATATAGCACCCTGACTTGTTTTAAATTCCCTTTTCGCAGGTTTGGAGTGCCGACGGAGGTAAGTTCGCATCCCCGCACAAATGGTACATCCTCATTTCATAATGTTTTAGTATTTATTATTCGATCTCTTTTGTCTATCTGCACTTGAGTCCTCTTTTCATTTTGCAGGTGGCGGGAATTCTGGATGGCATCATTTCGACACACGGACGTGTCAGGTATAACTTCTAACTTCCCATTTTGGGACCACCATACTCGGATCCACCATTTTTACACCTCTTCATGGCTAAAATGATTCTCTGAAGGGGCAATATGTACGTACCCAAAATTGTAGGGTACTGCACCGTCAGAACAACGTAACACGTGCCCCAATGATGATACAGGTCTCCTCGCAAGGTGTTCGGGATCCAGAAAAGCTCTCCAAGTATGCGTTAACATCCCACATGTCCCGCTTAGCCCCTGCGTGCTTTGTTGTTCTCTTTTCCCCTCTTTTTCTTTGCATTTTGTTCTTCAGTTACGAAACCCCTGCCTGGGCGGCGGTCTCGTGACCACCGCCCAGGTAGGGCGGTGGTCCTGTAACCGCCACCCTGCTCAGGGCGGCGGTCCTTCACGCATTTTCCAGAATGTTCTTTTTAACGCGACTCACGTAAATTTCAACGTTTACCAGCTTTTTTCACCGCCTTTGCTTGTATTTATGATTCTGGTTCCCTGGAATAGTGTTTTGGCATTGTTTATGGTTTAAGAGATCAATTTGGTTTTTACCTTTGGGTAAATGGAATTGCTATAAATAGCTGGCTTGTGCTCAAGCAAATGGCCCCTCAAATTTGCCTCTGAATTTCTCATTTCAATAGTTTAGCCTTTCAATTTTTGCTTAGGATTCATAGTTTCATTTGTTGTATGCATGGTTAGTATTGTTTAGCTGTCAGAAAGCCACATATCCTCCTTGTGCAAATGCTTGTTATTATTTCATCCAATCAATTGGAGTAGGATAGTTTGCTTTTCAAAAGGAAGCCATTAAAAGTTGCAGGTTTTGTTCCTCAAACAGGATAGTTTCAGGTTCTGGACATTTTATGTTGCATGACTCGCAATAAATCCCGCTAGGAATTGCATAAGCCAAGCTCTGTACTCTTGCGCTATCCCTCTCCTACTCGCATTGTATTCAGTCTGTATCCTAAGCTGCCATTGCTCCAATATCTACTTCTGTTGATGCTAGCATTACACGCTTTTCTGGGTCCACGTGAGCACGAAGGAACGAGGAGATCACACTGAGGGGACAAGGTCACACACCATCGGATTCGCCACTGTTCTGCAGAATCCAGGTTCTAGCTTTCAAAGTTCTAGTTAAAAGCATATCAAATAGAGTAGCTAATCATTTCATTTCAGTTAAATTTTACTTTCGATATTGCCAGGGAAGCTGTGGGGATTGATAGTTTCTGAGAAACTATGATTCACTCCTCACTTCTGAGGTAGGATCGAGAGTCTTTCAAATAGAGTAGATCAGTTATCAGGTTATTTAGAATAGATCTACAAATTACACAGACAAGTAGCTATACTCGGTTGCTTTGTTTGTTTTAATTGCGTTATTAGTTTAGTTGTCAATTTTAGATATATTAGATAATTTCTCTTTAAAATCTGTTCAGTAGTTTATCAATAAGTATCAGACTTAGAAATATACGTAGATATATCTTGCATATTTAGTTTATTCTGTCATTAGTTAGCTTTATATCATTTTCTTTTGTATGACAATCACGGGACCTAGAGAGCCCAGAGAATACGTATTCGAGCCAATCGTGCCTCAACCCAATCTTATTACGGTAATAACTGATATAGATCAGAACCTTAGAATCCAAGTCTTCCGAACAACAACAGACTTACAACAGATCAGCTCACAGTTAAGCGGGTTAAATATAGAAGACGACCAAGCGCACACATTTTGGTCAAATCAGCCAAACTACAGATTACCCTAGATAAATATCCGCATGACTGTAGAAGGGCTTGAAAGAGAGAAAATGTTTGGTTGTGACCCTTTGGTCCCACAGCCAGACGCAGGAGACACTCTCACAGACATAGATACTAGCTTAAGAATTCAGGTTGCAGGAACACCTGTGAGATACTCTGAGAAGATTGCACAACTGTTAATTCTGAACATAGAGGCCGAAAAGGCATATGACTATTGGATACTAGGGATTAGGGACTGATCCCACACATGACCATAGCAGATCCACAACAACCACGAATCTACGGTTGTGACCCACAAATCTCACAACCCAACGAGTCCACAGGTCAATCAGACATAGATGTTGGCTTACGCACATTAGTATTCAGATCTACTCCACTTCCGCCTACCATCATCACACAATTATCCTTGTTAGACATAGCAGCTAACAAAGCTAAAGATTTCTGGACTAGACCAGAGAATCGACCATAGAATCCACTATATATCCATCATCCATCATATGACCCTATCTGGAGACATACACGAAACCATCCCAGGTCATTTTCCACGTATCCCACAACCTATAGATCGGATCACGCCAGAGCTCGATATTGATTGGAGCCTTCGAGCAGTCATCCTTGCCGACTGATCTATCATGCCAGTTCAGGTTAGGAGGGCCTTCTTTGCCTTAGATTCACAGATTCCACTGGTGCGCGTCAAAGACATAAGATTGCTTGACTAGTTTGCCTATACCCCGCGTATGTTCCATCCCCACCGGCTGTCTCGGCATGACCTCGGGAGGTCAGGTACGAGGAAGAATTACTTGTAGATTCCCATGCTCGCTTGTCACTTTTCCATTACTTGGTGAGTAGGGTCGAGGTGTGGATAAAGGTGGCAATTTGGTGAGAGAGGCTACATGATGGGGTGTGATAATGAAGGCTATAGGTGTAGCGGGTGATTGGGTAAACCTCAATAGATTGAAGAACCTCCATGAGAGCTTGATGATGGGATTCTAAGGTTTGGATGAGGGTCATATAAGGAAATTTTGAGGGCAGAATGGTGTAATTGTTTAAGCCTGGTGTGATGTGTGACCCCATTAGAAATAGGATATGTGGGTCCATGGATAGTAATCTTAGGTGTGGGTACAGATGGTATGTTGGGTATAGGATTGGTTGGTGGGATTAGTTCCCTTTTCCTTACCTTTATCCTTCTAAGCAAGGGTAGTAACGTGGATCATGTTGATCTAAGGGGAGTTAGAAAATGGAGAAGGTGTAGGGTGAGTGGTATAATGACATGACAGACAAAAACCTACCAGAGGAGAAAATCCTTGTGAAGTGAGCTGGGTGCAACAACATTTAGGTAATGGTGTTACAAGTTCTCTGATGTGAACTGTGTTAATTTCAAATCTTGGAGGTGGCTCTAAGATCTGTGGGGGTGGAGGTCATGGTTTTTGAGTAGGAAGTGAGGGAAGGACTATTGGAATGGGTGTCAATGAAGTAGTGTCCTCATTGAGAAGGTCATCATCGTCAAAGTTAGCTTCTAGAGGACTAGAACTAGAATAAGGACATTTTTTAAAGCCTTGCAATTCTCCACATCGTGCCCTGATACACATGATGGTAGGCACAAAATTTTAGTGTCATCAAACCATTTTGGGTTGGGTTTGAGGGGGTCATAAGGTCTGAAGTGGTGGTTATGTGATGATATAGAAGTCTCAAGGAGGTTAGTTAATATTTTTGGCATAGGAACCTGCTAGTGGATTGCAATGGGAAGTGAAAGTGGGTTTGGGTGTAGGTGTGGCTGATTGTTGAGGAACGGTCCTTGCAGGAGGGGGGAGTGGATTGAGCCATGGTTTTGGGTGCTGGAGTGGTCTTGGGTGTTGGTCATGTTAGTCTGGGTAGGAGTATGGTAGATGAATGGGAAGGAGGGTGTATGGTTGCTTTGACTACCTTATTGGAGGGTAGCAGATTTTTGTCATTGGGTTTGCACTTTCTTAGGTAAAGGTGATATGGGTGTACGAGAATCTAGAGGGAAACAGTAGATGGGGGAAGAGGGCGAGTTACCCACAGGGATAAAAAAGGTGTTGTGAAAGGTAGATGATGCGGTTCGAGCAGGGGATGTGAAAGAACAGAGATTGAAGTGTAATGGGTAATGAAGAAGTTGCTGAGGGTATTAGAGATATGGGTGGTAAAGATGCTGCAGGTGCGGGTGTAAGCCATGTTGGGCACCTAGGTATTTAGAGGTTTGCGAGGAAGGAGTGGGCTGTTGTGCTTTTGGTTTACCAGCGGGTGGAAGTTTCTTAACCATACTGGGAGGTTGGGGTCCTAAGACAGATGAAAAGGGTGAAGGTGATGCAGGTGTGATTGGTGCCACTAGGGTATTAGTTATATGGGTTTGTTTCTTCTGTTTGGGTGCTGGAGTAGGTTGGGTGTTGAATTTGGAGGATGTGGCTAAATCTAGTTTGATAGGTGGATGAGTAAGGCTGGTGGTTGGGGTGACCCCTAAGGTAGTAATAGGTTTAGTTGAGGAAGATGTTGTAGGTGTGGGCTTGGATTTAGATGTATGTTGGGTTATGGGTAAGGGTGTGTGTTGAGCTATGATGGGTGTTGTGGGAGTAGTTTTGGGAAGGGTGATTGTATTCGGTTCGATTGGTCAAAATATTTTTGGGTAGATAGTGGAAGTATTAGCAAGTGACATCTGCATCTATGTTGAGACTAGAAGCAGAAGATGCCCCCACAATAAGGCTCTATCCACATAATCTAGGTGATCGGCCAAGTGTGAGAACGACATGTCTATAGGTGGCATTGATGAGGACCTAATAGTAATTCCTATAAAATGTGTCTTAGAGATGGGGAATTTTCTAGCTGCGGCTTCCATGGGTAAGAGGGCCGAAAGTAGGTCTGCAGGATCTTGGGTAGCTGATGGAGAATGCTCACCTAGAGGAAAAGGTATCTCTACTGGATCCGTGATAGGTGGAGGAGAAAATGGATGTTCCTCTGTAGGTGGAGGAGATGATGGGTGCTCCTCTATGGGTGGAGGAGATAAACAAGCATCCTCCATGGACTAAAGAAGTATTGTGAATGACGGTTCCCTAGGTGGAGAAGCCAAAGGTGAAATGGTCTTGATATTAGCAGAAGGCTCCTCCATAAGTGAGGAAGGAGGTGAAAGGTGTTCCTATGTGGGTGGAGGAATAGGTGAGGTGGGTGCTGATGCTGAAGGAGGACTTTAGGAAAGAATTTCCTCTATGGAAGGAATATGAGGTAATTCGGAAGCAACGAGTGCAATTACTGAAAATAGTGTGAACCTCGTGGGTATGGGTATCATGAGTTGAGGTCTCACCGGTTTGATCAGAAAAAGTGGCATGATTGGGAAAGGGTTTCTTGAAGATATGTAGGTTTTTGATTTGTAGGTGTGTTAGGATTATCCATGGTTAACTGGCCTTTCTTGATCATTTATTTGACAATGTTTTTGGAAGTGATGCAATTACCATCACTATGACCCTTTACTCGATGATAGTTACTAAAAATCATGTTCTTTATAACATGTGGGCATAGGACGAGAAGGGTCAAAACTAGTGTGTGGTTTTATAGGTGGAAGGGTGATGGCCCCAGATTTGATGAGCTTTTCTAAGATAAAAGAGTAAGGATCCCTCATTGGGGTGTATTTCCGGTGTCTTCGTCTAAATTGAAAAGTTGGATGGGTGAGAGATTAGATGAGGGGGTAGCCTGATTTGATGGATGAGATGGACCAGATTTTAGTACCACTGCGTTAGCAGTGCCCTTATATTTTGAATAATTTCTCTGTGGTTTGGAATAAGAAGAGATATCATTTGAATTGAATGTTGAATTCTTATTGCGTAATTGGATTTTCTTCTCTGTGATGGCCTGAATCTCTAACTTTCGTGCCGTGGTGAATGCTTCATTAGAAAGTTGAAAAAGTTCTAGACCTACAGGGTCAGTGAGATATGTCTAGCACAAGCCCTATGTAAAGATCTCGATGAGTTCAATTTGTGGCAATTAGAATGTGAGTTGATTGATTAGGCTACGCCAACGAGAGACAAAATCTATGATAGATTTGTCATCATACTAATGCATGGAGTATAGGTCAGTCATGGTAACCTTCTTAACAATGTTAATGGAGAAATGATCTAAGAAGGCTTGGGCTACCTGATTAATTGAAAATATAGAGTGTCTAGGTAACCCACTATACCAATCTAATGTAGGTCTAGTTAGAGACATGGTAAAGTTCCTTAAGAGCAAAGTGTCAACACGTGTGATTAGGTAGCACCCCATGTTTGAATGACCACAAATGTTGTTGTGGGTCTTCCTTGCTATTGAAACGGTAGTTGAATTTAGGCATTTCCCAATGCATGGGGTATGGGTGGATAGGAATGGATGGGTGGATAGGCTCGTTGTAAATTTCATCGTAGGTGAGGGTATTGCGGGAGCTAGAAACCGATGCTTCCAATGTCTGCATCTTGTCCATCATTAATTTGATTAGGTCGTTGGTAGGTTGGGATGGTTGGGTGCCTCTTGTAGCGTAAGAGGGTTGGTGTTGGGCATGTGACAAGGGTGGCATTATAGTATATGGTGCTTACCATGTAGGTTGATTGAGAAGAAGGTAGTGATATATGGGCGTACATACTTGGAAGTGAATAACAGATGAAATAGGAGGCTGCTAATAGTACATATATGGAGGTGGAAGGGTCATAGTGACCCTAGTGGCAATGGGGGGCTAATGATTGG
This sequence comes from Taxus chinensis, assembly GCA_019776745.2. Taxonomy (NCBI): domain Eukaryota; kingdom Viridiplantae; phylum Streptophyta; class Pinopsida; order Cupressales; family Taxaceae; genus Taxus; species Taxus chinensis. Next base: position 339,825,995 of record CM034157.1, on the reverse strand, counting down.
GGAATAGAAAGGACCATGTTTTGAAAGGGGGTGGGGTCACCAACACAGGAAGTGGTTGTGTAGCTATGGGTATATGCGAGATAATAGGGGTGGATGAGGTTGTGTTTTGAGTGGTTGTCAAAGGTATGGTGGATGTGGCAGGGGCAACAGATGTAGCAGACGCTGCAGTCATAGCAGGTATAAGACCTAGCTATGAAACGACTAGGGGTAAGGTAGATGTGGGCAGGTAACGCAGAGCCAGATGGGGTTGATGCAAGAGTGGGAGAGAGAGTTGGGGGGATAGATATGGGCATGCCGTATATCAACTGACCTGAGGCATCTCAAGTGGACAAGTGGGAAAGGTAAAACTGCAAGGTGGCAGGGTTTTGGTTAAGGAGTCATGCTAATTCCTCATCTCCAGTAGCAATAGTGATAGGTTGGATAGGATCCATGGTGGGTGATAAAATGGAAGGTGGTGAAGGGATAGGTGGGAGCGGTTGACAACTGGCATGGAATACAAGGGTGCTAGCTTGTCGACATGTCAGTAGCATGTGAAAAGGTACTGATCAGGTTAGGCTTCCTTTCTGTAAATGACACATAAATACAATGTGAATAGGAATAATAGGTGGTAACAAATGGATTAGGTACTAAATGTTAGCTGGAAAGTGGCATAAGATAACTGATGCTAGTCAGGATAATACCGATGCTGGTTACCAGGTAACCACTACCGGTCACTATGGGAAATGGAAAGTTGGTCAAAAATAAGGTATAAGGCCAAATTTGACAGGTATGCCGAATACTGATGAAGATTTAAAAGGTCAATGGGAATGATAGTAATGACATGGACTCTAAATAGTTGAAGAAGGTGAATAAATGTACTTTTGGGTAGGTTAACCAAAAGGACTTGGAACCGACGTTAGTTGGGTATAACCGATGATGGTCAGAGGGTAACCGATGATAGTCGCTAGACCGACACTGTCACTATGAAATTGAAACAATGATGAAATAAAAGTGGTTGTGAATTAAAATCTGATGTGGAATCAAACCCAAAATTCTTGAGAATGATGAGAATGTGGTCTAGGCACACTCAGATGAAGCTGGAATACACCAACTATGATGAGGAGTGTGCAAGGAGAAAAAGGAAAAATGAAGAGCATGACCTCTCACCTCAAAATGCAAGCCAAGCAGAAACACTAAGAAAAACATGATCCTAAGAGTGATTTTTTGATTATGTTTGTTTAACTTATGCTATTTAAGGACTGACACATGAACTGTAAAATATAGTTTTTTGGTGAGGATGGATTCCTACAAAGAAGAAGATCTAAAAGGTGAGGTTTTGGGTATGTTATGGCGGGGGCGGGATTCACTCTGAATTATGACTCGATGGAGCAGTGAGTTAGGGGAGTACCTGCCAATCCTTAGATCAGTGTAATTGTTGACAGGCATTCCTAGGAAAGATGTTGTTTAAGAATATATAATTTGTTTTGAATTTGTGTAATTTGGTAAGACTCAGAGAGAGAGAGAGAGAGAGAGATGTGCTTTCTACGATTCATTTGTCAACCATCATCTGGGCATTACTTCCAGCGTATAGGTTACCCTTAATTAATTTGAGCTAATGCAACAAATCAGAATAAAATGCAATAATTTTTAAGCCCAAATCGAAATATGAAGTTTGATGACACAAATGGATGAATAAAGAGGGATGCTCTTTCACTAAAATGTAGAAAACAAGAAGAAATGATTCTTTTTAAGTACACCAAAAGAAAGGTTTCTTTTAGAGAAAATAGAAAGAAAAAGAGGGTTACCGAGGAAGAAAATTAATGTGTATGCTTTTCAGGAAGGGAAACAAACACACAACTTTTCCTAGGAATGAATAAAATGCAAGGAACCCCAAATGTGTCCCACCGGGTGTGCCAAAATGTTTCACCTGATTCTTAGATGTTTCTTTGAATATTGACGAAATAGATAGGGTAATGGGCATAGGAGGAATACATTTTGAAATGATGGTTGATAGGTTGTTGTGCGCATATGACTTCTGAACCCACAGTTGATCATGAGAGCTTCCTGTTGGCTGGGAGGAACTACTTGTAATGGAATACAAGACCACCAAATAAAAGTTAAACAATATGTGCAGTGAACTGCCTAGTGTGTGCTAGATCTAGGAAGTGTGATACTTCCTAGACAACTGTCAGTCCACTGTTTAAAACAATTTAATGATGGTAATGAAGTAAATCCTATTGTAATTAAAATGATTTAGGTATCTCATTTAAAACACAATAAGAAAGATCTAATCTAATAGGCTAGGTTAAAATAAGATCCGAAGGTCAAGTAACTGGTTCTGGGTCTCTGCTAGGTCTGACAGAGGTCTTAGGCAAGTCACAGGTGATTAAGGGTGATGCGAGGATAGGTGGGTAGGTCAATGTTCTGGGATATATTGGAAAATACAGAGACCAATGCCGGTTAAGGGTGACCGACACTAGTTAGGGAGAACCAGTGTTAGTTACTGTGAAAAATTGGGAATGCCACATAATGAGCTTTGGATCTCCCATATGATTGCACAAAGGACTAGGTTGGTCGAAATGAGGTATTAAGTTGTTTGGATGGGATTTGGTGAGGTTTTAATGGGATATGGAGGGGTGAGTATTAAAATAGGTTCAATGGGTGGCTAGGAGAACAAAGGATGAAGATATAATAATTAAATGAATGAACCATAGAGGAGTAAAATTTTCTACTTACTTGAAATCTAGTATTAGGGCACCTGTGAGTGATGAATGAATGTGTTGGTAAGAGGTTGAATGCCGTTGAGGATCACCACATTAGAAAGCTCCTGTACTGGGCTACATGTGAATTCCTTTTTTTCTAGTTGGATCAAATCTATGCTGGGTGGTTACTGGATGAATGTTGGATGTCTGTACAAGAGAAAATTCTTGATCTCCTTCCTTGCATGTGCGTTCTCCTAGAAAATTGCTCTCAAAAGATTTGTTATCTCTCAGGAATCCACCAACCTTTTTCCAACCTCGAAAATAAGGTTGTTTTGGGGATTTAAAGGTGACCGATGACAGTTCTGGCTTAACCAACGGTGGTCAAGGGTAACCAGCGTCAGTTAGGGAGGGATTTCCTAAGTTTACCAAACTGGGTAGATCCCCTTGATTTTCTAGGATCTTGTGTCCTTAACCCACAGATTAGACTGAAGCTTCTTTTAAGTATGCAGGATGTGGTTAGAGGAAATGTAGGCATTGATTTTTAGGGTTTGGGTAAGACTTAGTCAGTTATGGAAACTTATTAAGAATAGGTCTTCGGGTTAGGTGGCTTGATGAGGTAACTAGGTGAGGTGTATGTGTGGAAATTATCTAAATTTAGATATATTAATAATAATTATGGTCAGGATTAATGAATTAATTTAATTAAATTAATATTAGTGGGGTGAAGGGGGGCGTGGCTAGGTGGATGTGTTCAGGTGTGAATTTGACGAGGGATCTCTAAAATAAGGACCTTTTTTATCCCACCCGCCCTCTTTCACATTTCCCTATTTTTTCCTGCCCCTTCTCCTATTTCTCTCCCCCTCGCTCCACCCTTCCCTCTCTTTTCCCCCCCCACCTCATTATCTCCTTCTGCCCCGCCTACTCATCTCCTCCTCCCCCCGACCCTTATCCATCCACACCTCCCCTCTTTCGTTTCTCCTGTGCTTCCCCCTCTCTCCTTCCGCCCTTTTTCTCTGCTCTTTGTTCCCACCCCCCCCCTCCCCCGCCCCCTCTTTTCTCCTTTCTTCCTGCTCCGTTTTTTCCTCCCTCTTCACTCCCCGTCTTTGCCATTCCCTTTACCTTTTCCCCTATTCTATCCCTTCTTCATTATTCCATTCTTCGATTATCCTTGTCCACCCTTGGCTCAGCCCTTCCCCCCCCTCCCCCGTCCCCTCCCCCCGTTTCTCTGCCCTATATACATTCCTCCTCTTCTTTCCTTACTCCTCTCCTTTCCCCTCAACCCACCCAACACACAACATTGGCTTTTTTCTGCTCCCATTCGTTCTTTCCTCCCCTCTTCGGGAGTGTGACTAATTTTTGGTGTCTACATTTTTCCCCTTTTCTGTGTAGCTTGTATTGGTAGCGATGATGACAAAAATAAAGATGTGGTTTCGCAGGTGTGGGTGAAGGTGATCCCCCTCAAACTAAGAATTGCGAGGTCGAAGGGCCTAATCGATTGATGGTTTGATAAAAGTAAATGTGATGAAAAGCACGGGGGGGTGACAGGGGTAAAAAAGGAGCCAGTATAATAGGTAATCTAGGCTAATGGGTCAGGGTCAAAGGTAGTAACAAGTCAACACGCAAGTGTATTAAACTACAGCACATATGGGTTGAATTGAAGGCAAACTCTACTCGTCAAGGTTGATAGGTTTATCCACACACAGGTTGAGGTGATTCCGGTATCCAAGGTATAGAATATGGTTAGGAAACAAAACATAGGTTAGGTGTAGGAACATTTAGGTATGTTCTGGTACACCAAGGTTAAGGTCAAGATAGACGGTCACGAACAAAGTCAAGGTAAGGTCATTAGATCAACAACAAAAGTTTTAGTGCCACAAGGTATAGCAACCACATGAGGTCAAAGGTCACTAGCGATGGTCTAGTCCAAAAAATAGGTTTGGCATGGGTAAGGTGAGGTATGGGTAAAATAATGAGTCCCAAAGGAGGACGAGGATAGGTGGTAAATGATGAGGTATGGAGGGTGAGGTAATGGTCAGGGTAAATGTTGGGGGAGGTAATTTTTTTTGAATGTTTGTGTAAGAGAGGGTGACTGATGCCAGTCAGGGGTAACCGATGCCAGTATAGTGCAACTGACTACAGTAAGAAAGGGCACGTGACCGATGCCAGTGAAGATAAAATCGGCATCGGTTAGGTCAAGTTTGTTGTAAAAACAAAAAATCTATGCTTTGTTATTCATTCATTTTAGCGAATGAGAAAATGACAAAGGAGAGAGGAAAAAAAGGGAAAAGTGTCTAGACAGAATGGAGTGGTGAGTGGTGATTGAGTATGGGTGATGGATGTAGAGAGCATGTCCAAATGACCTTGGTGGTGCATGATTCAGATGGGTTAGAGATCCAGGTAGAGCATTTGTGATGGCTAGAGGCCCGAGAGGTAAGCGGCCATTGGTGCAGTGGCTAGACATGCCACCATGACAACGATAAAATGATGAGGTAAGTGTCCAACTCTTATTGTATTTTGTTAGATAGATTAGGTGATTTGCAAATAACGTTTTTTTTTTTGTGGGTGTGGGAAAATAAAACATTGAGGAAGATGGGCGGGTAAAGAGGTGGAATAGGAGGGGGGAGAGAGTAAGCGGGAGAAGAGGGGAAGATTGAGGTGTAGGGGGGGGGGTAGGTGGGATCTTCATACTTTTCTTATTTAGAAACTTACCCCCTTATTCATCCCCCCTCGCTGTTTTTCCCTCTATTCCTCTTTCTTCCCCACCACATTTCCTTACCCAACCCTGCTCTTATACCTAAACCACTATAACTCCCTTTTCCACCTTCTCTCCTTTTTTTTTTTACGCTCCCGCTGCGCGGAGGGGCTGTTTCCCCTTTTCCCGGGTCTGGCTGGCTCGGCGGGGGGGTGTTTAACCGCGGACCGCAACACGTAATCCTTCACACGACCACCCCCTACCCCAGTTATAGCAATCCCAGTCCGCCTACACATGCTTTTCTCTTATTTTCCACTGGCGCCAACGCCCTAACGCCGTACCTTCCTCTCCTCCTCTCAATCCCCCCCCGTATTTCTCCACACCCACTGAAATTTTCTCCCCACGGGCCCCCTTTCCCTGCCCCAACTCACACAATGGTTCGCCCCCCCTTTCCCGATTGTTTCCCTTTATAATTCTCTTTCCCCTTCATTAACCTTCCCCATATCCCCCTCCCCCCCCTTCCCCCCCCCCCCCCTCCACGCCCATCTCATCCCGCATCCTGCCCTCCTCTCACTGCCCCCGCGTCAAGGACCCACCTTAACCCCTCTAACTTTTTCCGCCTTCCCTCTATACCCAATCTCCATGTCGTCTCCCCGCTCTCCCCTTCTACACCGTGGAACACCCCTTCCGCCTCCCCCCCCCACCCCCTCTCTCATACCCTTTTGTGATTCTTTTTCCACTCCCCCCCCGTTCCCCCTGAAGCTCGGACCCCACCCCCGCGGTTTTTCCTGAGCCCACCCTTTTAAATCCACCAATGTGTTATTACATTTCTCTTTCGCATTCCATGGACCATCGTTCATTCTTCCGTCTTCCGCCCCAATCCCCACACCTAGTAGGGTTACTTCTGTGACATTCACCTTGATTCATAAGTCTACACTTACTTTGCACCCACATCCCCGAACCCCCCTTTCCTTGTTCCTTACTTTAATCTAACTAACTGTCTTAATCCATACTACTTCCATTAGCCCCTCCGAGAAACTTCACGATAATCCTACTTTTCTGCATCAACACCAGACCAAAACCACCTGGCCCCCAACTGACCCAACATATCATGCCCTCCCCCCCTTAACCCGCTTTAATTGTATCCAACCCCTCCACCCTCCACCTACACCCTCTGTACCCCCGCCCCGACACTAACCTTTTCATATGTTCCCCTTTGATCCCCCCTCCCACCCTATTCCCCTCCACTATCCCCCTTTTCCCACCCTCTAGATTGCTTCCACTCTAGTCCCCTCATCAGCCCCCCCCGACATCTCCCCACCCATCCGACATTACAAATCATATATCTGTGCTGTCCTTCCCTTTACATCGATCCCACCTCCTCGGAGCTTTTTCTTTTAATTTATAGCCATCCTTTCGACACCTCCCCCCTTGACTACTCTAACCTGTCCGACACGCCCCGCCCCTCTCGACTTGTCTTCCTTTTGTGCCACCCCAACTCCTTAATATATTACTTACCTTTTCCTGTTCTACTCTTTCTTTTCTCCCTATCACCCCTTCGTTCTTTTCTTTAATGTTCCCTTTTTCTCCAATTTTTCTCTCGTAGCTTTCCCACCCCCTTTCCCCCTAGTTCTCCCCCCCTTTCCCCTCTTACTTTCTTTTTTCACTTAATCTCACCGTTCTCCCTCGTTCTTATTCCTTTCCCCCGTTATCATACCTAATCACCATTCCCGCTTATTTTTTTCCCTCTCTATCTTTATTCACTTTTTTCTCATTTAATCCGCTGTACCTCTTTTTGCGCTCCTCTTCTAGCTGATCTACAGTAACCCCCCAACATACCCCACTAGATAAACGGACATATAAACTTCCCCGCTTAAATACAGGCACACCGCCGCGATGTACTCTTTACCACCCCCACCCCAAATTCTTTTTCCCCTCCTGTTTTTTCCTTGCCGATCTGCCGTTTTTCCCTTCTTTTTTGCTTCTTTTTCCTCTTTTTTTCTGATTTTCTGCCTTTATTCGTCATTCCCCGTTTCCTCTACCCCTCCCTCATGCCTGTTCTATATGCCCCATACCTTCCGCTTCCGCTTCTTGCCCCCCCCAATTTGGTATCTACCTTTTTCCCCTTTTTGAATCCAAACGTCTTTTCCTCCTCTTCTGTTCTATTCCCATTCACCCCTCTCTTTATCCCCCTTCCCCTTGCGTACCTCTCTACCACTTCAACTCCCCTACTTCAATAATACCCTCCCATTAGTCTTTCTTCACCTCCGTTTTCCCCCCCCTTGTCGCCATGTAACGCTACTGGATTTTTCTCAATTCCCCAACTCCGCTCCACCTTCCCCTCCCCCCATCCCAACCCCATTACTTTAACCCCATATTTTTCACCAGACCAAATTTCCCAGCGCCGAACTCCTCCCTCTTTCCTTCTCCCCCTTTGCTCCCACCTTGCAATCTTTCCCCCACCCCCCCCCCACCCTTTAATTATCCACACCTTCCATGATTACTTATTGACACCCCATTTTTAACTTCTTCTTAACCCTTACTTACCATTATTTTTTTCCACCTCAATCCCCCCCTTTATTACTCCCTCCGTACATAACCACCTACTTCTTCCAATCACCCATAGCATCTTCCTACTACCTTCCCGGTCATTACGTACCCATTTTTCCGTTCGCATTCTCCCCTCTTTCGCCGAATATAATATTCTCCCTCCACCTTTCTCTTCGAACCATCCATATTAACCAATTTCAACTCCTCCTTTCTCTCCATTATCGGTCACCTCCTTACCCCTCCCTGGTTATACCCAAGTTCTTTCATCTTTCTTCCTCCTCTTAGTTCGTCGCTTTCTCCCTACCACTCGCAACCCATCCACTCCCATCTACCAAAGACCCCCCCGTTTCACCCACCCTTCTCTTCTTCTCCTCTCCTCTCTTTCTCCCTTACACCCTTCCTCCGAAGAAGTTAGCGATCTTATCCCGCATTTTTGTACACTACATTTTCTACGGACAGCCTTCTCCTTGCCTCCGTCTACCGCCATGTTGCTTCCACACTTTATCTTTTTCCCCCCGCTCTTCTTCCCTGGGCATTAATGACCCATACCCCCTCACTTGCCCAACAGCCCTCCTCCTTACACATACCACCACCTCTGGTCAACCAAATACCCTCCGATAATTCCTGCAGTAGGCCTTATATCCAATACATTCTCACCCTCCTCCCTCGTCTCCTTTCTAAATGGCTTCATCTCCTTCTACTTTCTGTCACTGGGGGTAGTAAACCAAACACATGATCAGATCCTATCTCCCCCTTATAATCTAACAATTTCTACTATTCGCCTTCTTCCTTAAATATACCCTACACTGGTTACGAGTGTTTTACTAACGCGTAAGGCCTAAACATCTTCGCACATGCACCCCAACAATGAGTGTTACCGTGAATTTCAATTAAGTTACTTCAAATTTATAAGTACAACTCTTTCTGTGCTTCTTTCCCCTATCATTACCCATTTCACACCAAAAAATCAGCAATTGTGTAGGCTTCCCTCCACCCACCATCACGTACCCCAACCTTCTTAAGCTAGCGTATTCAACACAAAATAAACTCCGATAACATCCCTTTTACTATTACTTTACACCTACAACTGTTTTCTTAGAATCGTCCACGTACAATACCCTCTTCATTCTTCTCCTTTGCTCTCCACACTCCCCCCTCCTCCCCGACCCCCACACCCCCCACACCGCCCCCACCTTTCCCCCCATTCCCCTCCCTTACCCTCTTCCTCTTCCCAACCTCCATGTATTTTGCCCCTATTTTCCATTTCTTCCCCCCCTTTATTTTTCCTCCCGTTCATTTTCCCCTCTCCTTTTTCTATTTTCTTGTTTATTTCTCTTTTCCCAACCCCTTTTACTTTCTCATACTTTCAATCCCTTACGTTTCTTACATTATCCCCAACCCTATTTCCTACTTCGCTATCTCCTTACCCAAGCCCCTTTCTCCTTCTACCCTCAATTCATAAACCTTTTTCTAAATTGTTATCTTCCCCCTTCCCCTCTTCCCTTACTCCATAGCCCTTTCCTCCTATGTTCCTCTTTCTTTTCTCCCTTTAACCTTCCCCCTACCTAACCTCAATTTGTTTACCTCTCTCTTCATGATACTCCCCCCGTTAAATTCATTATACCCCCCCCCCAGCCCTCCTTACCTCCCCCCCCTTCTCCCCCCTCCTCTTCCTTCCCCCAATCACTCATCACTCTCTCACCAATTTTTCTCTTCCCCATCTACTCCATAAGTCATTCCTAATTTTATTTTTCCCACTAATCCTCTGTTAATCCCAATCCCACCATTCACTTCTCCAAAAATTACGTGTGCGCGGTCGGAGTTTTTGAGAAGAGAGGGTTTGGGGGTCACAGGTTTTTACCGTGAAAGTGACTGGCGTCAGTCAGGTTGAACCGTCATCAGTATTATTGAATCGGTATCAGTCACAAAATAGGTGACCGATGTTGGTTTAGGGGTGACTGGGGTCGGTTAGAGAGAACTGGCATCGGTCGGGTTTTGGAGAGTAAGGGGCCAAAAGTGCCACAGGTTGGGTGGTTTAGATGGGGAGAGGTAAAATAGGGTGCAGAAAAATGATAGTGGGTGAGTATGGGTATGAGAAATGTAGATTAATTTTTTGTTTGTATTGGATGCAGAAGAGAGATCAGTTATGCATGCAGGATAGGGATCCACCCTTGCTCATGAAAATTCATGGCGTAATGACCCATGAGGAGTTGTAGCATGTAGAGGCGGTGGGCTTGAGTGGGGTATGATGCTATCGACATGCGGTCTGACAGCCTAGTCTGATTGTCGCACTCATCGATAGATGGGATTCTGTGACCAACACGTTCCACCTGCCGATGGGTGAGATCACTGTCACCCTGGAGGACATGTTTAGGATTCTACGGCTACCCAAAGTAACCATGCACAAGCCAACAATGGTCACCAACAAGAATTCCATCCACCTCATGTCTAAAAACACAACTGTAGAGGTGATAAGAGAGATGGAAATAGTGATAACAAACATGAAAATGATGGGACAATAGTTACCATTCTTCAAAAATTTAATCCCAATGTGAAGGAACAACAAACTAGTGTAAGAAAATGACTCCATCATGACTGAAAATTCACTCCCAACTCTAGCTAATTTTCCATCTAAGTGAGTCTAAACCATGCAATGAGAGAAAATCAATATGTAACACAACTTTCTCTTGCTCATGCCAAAGGTACCATCAAATTATTAAATAATAAAATCCATAGGGGCTGTCCTAACAAGTTATTTAATATGAAAATCATCATTATTACTCAAAAATATACCTTTCTCATTAGTTCCCAAATCTACCAATGTTAGGACATGCTTACCAACACTTTTGTTTCCCATTTTCAAATCTGAAACCTCATTTGAACCCATGAAATCAACTGTAAAAGTAAGAAAATCAGATTTGATTTCTTTTGAAAGATGATTGGTTCCCATACCTTTGAGTGCCCATGTGAATTATCTTATCCCAAGGAGTCTTCTTGTTCCATTTTGCATTCCATAATCCTCATTTTATCTCTGTCACTTGCATGTATCTCATTAGAAATACAAATATGAAATGAAAAATTATACAACCATAATCTATCCTCTTCATACCTTGGAGTGATATCATGTGGTCTTTCTATCATACCTCCATAGGGAAGAGTGTTAATCACTCTTTCTCCTTTTCCATTATGTTCCTTGTGCACCCAAGTGTTAGGAGCAAAAATACCAATCAAAGTGTGACTAATATGCCTCATATATATCCCTCTAACGTGCTCATAAACATACCCATAAAATCTCACCATATGAGGAGAAATAAAATAAGAAAGATCGTACCTTGGGCTGCTCTAAACATCTATAAAACTCAGACTTTAAGAGTTTAGGAAAATTATCTTTTCTCCACCATTTTCTTCATCCAAATCCCTTTTAACCATGAGACTCATACTCCCTTCTTGTTCTTTCAATGGCTCATGGTGAAGGTGAATGATTTCTCTCAAATATGATTTGTCTCCCATGAGTTATTTATCCATCAATTCTTCTCCATCATGCACATGCTTGACACTAATGCCCTCTTCATGCTCATCGTCCAAATCTGATTTCTTCTTGCACCCATTCAAACCCAAGCAATCATTATATGCCAAAAATGTATCATAAAAAACAAAATAGCTCATACCTTGGATACATGTCTTTACTTTGCTTGAACAGTGATTTACAATTATTCTTGCTAAGGAGTGAGCAATGCATGACTTCTCTTGTCGCAATCCTTACACAAGTATGGATAAAAAAGATTATGGAGGTTCCTCATACTCATGGAACATTAGGGATATTATGATTTGCATAGCATCTACTATTTCATATGAATGATCCTTATGTAGAACATCAAAGAAGACTTCACAAACATGTGTGAAATGGGATCATTATAATGAAGATCTAACATTGGAATGCAAGACCTTACCTTGGCCATGTTATTAAAGATCTTAAACCTCTTATCAAAGTGAGGGTTTGTAGTGTCCTAAAGATTTTGAAAGCTTCCAATCATGAGCTCATAGACCTTATCCAAAGTAGTGTCATCATATGGCAAGTTTGGGGCTACTATCCTTGTGATCTCTCTGATGTAAGTGATGACCAAGAGCCTTATATCCACCTCATCATGCCTCAATAGATCAGATCTATCCAAATGAGTCACCAAGGGGTCCATTGTTGCAAACATAGAGCCATAATCTAATTGCTTTACCAAATATAAAAAACTTTTCAATTCTTCAAGAGTGTTGAGCAACACACCCTTCTCATGAGGAGAAAATTCAAGCCATCTTCTAAGCCTATAGAGCTTGGCCTTCACAATTCCATCGCTTGCTAACCCCATGATCCAAAAAATCTGCAATCAACACCCACAAGAATAGAAGGAAATTGTTTTGATTTACCTCAAACAAATAGCAATAAGTTTAAATAATTTTTCCCAATCTATATATGTAAAACATTTTTTTGCTAGATCTAAAAATGAGAGGATTATTATAAATAGTAAGTTCATCACCATCCCTAGATGAATTTAGAAAAAATGCATAACTTACTCAAAACACCCCAGAATTGCTTGAAAATTTGTGAGACGATAGAAAATATTATGGAACAAATTTTCCAAAAGGAATTTTTTGAAAATAATTGAAATATGATTTTATAAACCCAAAATACTACAGAAAAATATAGAAATTTCAAAAATCCATATCTTTGGCTAGAGAATTCCAAAAGAGCTGAAACTTTGGATCTCGAGCCAAAAAAAATGAGGAACAATATCCCAAAATCAATTTTTTCATAAACAACATAAAACCCTAATTTTTTTCCTAAAAATAGGTCTCCCAACACATTTAGGGCATCAAATCAGCTCCAAAAATTATGAAATTCATTTCTCCTTATTCCTCCTAATTTTTTCCAACACAATCCCCACATGAGTAGAGGAAAGAAGCTCTAATACCATTTTAATATCAACTTTTGGGATATTAATTAAAATCTGAAAATTACTACTTGCAATAGTAAACTTAGAAGAGAAACCCTTTGAGGCTCACCTCAACTAACCAGTGTCAGCTTTAATACAATCCAAATGGGACTGAAGTGAGCCAAGGTGACGGGTTTAGATGAGATAACTAGTTGTAGATGACACTTCATGAACCATAATAAATTGCAGCTATAGAAAATTAATTGAAAACACTGAAAAACCAATTGAACTTAAAAATTCAATAGCTTAATCAATACTCAATGTTTTTCAATAAAACAAAGTGCATTTAAAAGCATAAATTATGGCCTTTCCAACCATATATTAAAATGAATTTTATGAGCATTGGAAACCCTTCAAATGTGACCCAAAATTAGAAACCTAGTCGCCTATGGTTAGGAAAGATATAATAAATATTTGCAACACTTTCTCTTGCTTCTAAAACCCCAAAATGTCCACACACAGATATGAAATATTAGATTTATAAAAAAAACTCATAAATTTATTAAAATGCCCCACATGTGTTGCCAAAACCACTCCCAACAAGTCGCTTCACTATAAATAAATTCCAGAAGCACAAAAAATCTCAAACTTAGTCAAATCATGGGCATTATAATTAGCAAAACATGCTAAAATAGATCAGATTTGAGATTTATTTCCAATGTCACTAAAATATGTCTCAAACACCTCTAATGCAAGTTGATTTGGTCCACAATAACCAACAAAAATAATCAATTGAATTCACCGTATAAACTTCACAAATACCATCATAAATCAAGCTCACATACTCTAAAAAATGGTGACTTCACATAGACAATTGATTTAAGCAACTACTCATCAATTCATAGCTTGAAGGGTTTACACACTACACATAAAGGTGGTGTTGAAGAACACCTTTTATTTTAGATCATTAGTCGGTATACATCCCTCTTCAAGAATGAATATAAGTTTCCAAAAACTATCAAGAATGAATATAAGTGTACCTATCATCTCCTTGTATAGATTTTTACTTGTGCAATCTCCAATGCTTTCTCTCCTTTTTGGCGCCATCTTCTAGAGACGAGATATTTTAATTTTAAAATGGCCTGAAAGTCAAAATCCAATGCAAATGTTAATTCCCCAAGGTAATATTTGAAAATAAAATACATAGGAGAATTTTATATAATAATTAATGCCCAAAAGGAATTGACCTTTGCCAAATAAAGTCCATTTTCCCATAAAATAATAATTAATTAATTATAAAGGAAATTGACTTACCTTTTATTTTATTTTCTCTAAGTAAATAGATTTATTTCAAATGATATTTAATTGGCCTATAATAAATCGATTTTCCCCCTTTTATTTTGACTTGCAATAAATAAATAATATATAAATTTTTATTCATTAGCACAAATAAATTAATTATCCTTTAATCGAAGGGGAGTGGATTAAAGGCTATTCAACTTTCCTTAATTAATTATTGCTTGGAAAAGGGTACATTACAACTTATCCCTCTCAATTTGAATCCACTGAAATCCTTACCTCCTAACTTGCAGTTTTATTTCCAAAAGCCATGAACGAGCTAGTAATGGATCAACATGAACATGGCCCCCACGAAAATTTTACCATGATCCCTCAAGCCCATCATTACACTTAATTGGTGGTGCACATTCCACCCAACCTACCTTGTATCAACACCATCCCCACATCTTGTATCCCCATCTCTTCTTCATCTAACGTGTTTATTGTTACCCTTACTAGAAGGGCATTTTAATTTTTTTACAAATTCTTCGTCCTTATTTTCCAAAAATTTGTTGCCTTAGAAATTTTTCCTTATCAAATAAAAATTGAATTTTGGGTTTTTGGTTATGTTTAATCTTTAAAATCTCAATAAATTTTCCAAACCCTAAAGTCAAAAATTTGGATTTCAGAAGTTCTTAGTTTCAGAGATTCGAAGGTTTTCTTATGGAAATACTTCAAAGAAGTCTTGAAGTTTGAAAGTATGAAGTTTGAAAATTTTGGAACTTCAGAATTTTGGGATTGAACAGGCATTTTTCAGGTTTTTTGAACCAAAAGTCCCGAAGTACAAAATTCTAAAATTTTGAAATTTTGGAATTTCGGGTTTTTGGGTTTAAGACTTCGGTAAGATGTCAAAGGGTAAACGAAAAAATCAAGTAGCATTAATTGTTCAACTACTTCACGCGTGTTGGCTTGGAGCATTAATGTTTTGGCCTACCTATATAAATCTTGATTTTCACCCATCATTTTCACCTAAAAATTTACTCTGACGCACTGATTTTTTACGGAAACCCTAGTGTACTTACAAGGCATCTTTTTAAGGTAAATTTTTTGTGTTTTGTTCATTTTCTTAGATTAGGTTTGACATTTGGGTTCTTATTTTGTTACTTTTTCCCATTTTTATTTTGGATCTTTTCTCCATTGTTTATCTCATCATGGATTTTGCCATCGTGTCTTCCTCATTCTCAATTATTCTTGGCATGGGTAATATGGTTTGTACTCTTGCACCTTGCATGCATTGGTTTCCTCCACACCTCAGAGCATTGATGAAGTTCGTCGTTCTGCGGAAGTTAAAGGATTTTGGAGTTCATTTTACAAACTATGAAACTTGGTTTCAAGATCTGTCAAATTTGGGAGTTAAAATTCAAAGGTTTTGGAATTTTGAAGATAGGAATTTTGGAAATTTCCTCTTCGGCTCTTCAGAAGTCTCTTTTTTGGGTTTTTAGGAATGTAAAAAATTTGGGTTTTGGACCTTTTCAGTTTTGTTTCAGAGATAGAAGACTTCACTTCAAAATATTTTTCCTTAGGACTTTAGGAGCTTTCAGATTTCGGAGGTGGGAGCTTTCAGGTTTCAGACATCAAGGATTTTTGGACTTTAGAGTTTTTTCTTTTTGGACACTCAGTAACTTCGGTGTTTGAATATTTCAATGGCTAATTCATAGTCAAGTTTTCAGAATTTCAGAATTTGGGTTTTTGGAGGTCTAAGAGGTGTTCACAGGTTTCTTCAAGTTTCATTCGAGCCAAATTGAATCAATGTATACTTCTTCCTCAAAAGGAAAAGATAAGATGAAGTATACTTATTTGGGAGTATCTCCTCCCACCTGTTTATCTTCAGATGTTGAAAATATTGGGGATACCGATCTTGGGCATATAGATATGGCTGAATTCTAGGAGAGAGTGAAAGATCCTAATAAGAAGCCTTGGATGCAAGCTATTTATAACAGTGGGCTTCCTCTCACCGCCGCTTTTCCCACATCTGTGTAGTGTCTAGAATTTTTCCTAGCTGTAGCTTTGCACTTTTAAAATGCCACCAGAACTGTAAGGGGTGATGATGGTAATGTAGTGATTAGATTGGACAATGATTTTTTTGAAGATCTGTTTAGGATTCCTGATGTGGATGAATATGCTACAATTTCCCTTGAGTCTGTAATTGAACATTGGGATAAAGAAATGAATTTGTACAAAGGTCATGATCAAGAGTTATTTAGCTAAAGCTAAAGGTACCATGACCAAAATTCCTAAGGTAATTCCTCTTTTGGATTTCATCCAAGAAGTCAATGATATCATTGTCTTGTTGAGTAGGGTTTTGGGTCTTGCCTCAGGAAGAGATTTTCAAGAATGGATGTTTCTTTACATAGCCACCATAAAGAAAAACAAGGAATTTATCCAGTGGGGTGAACATATAAGTAGCTAGATATGTTTCCAATTAGAGAATGTATCACACTCAAAGAAATTTTTTATGACCATATATCTTGTTTATGCAGCAACTGCAATGAGGGTTTGAATCTGAAAGGTGTTAGGAGCACCTCCCAGATTTATGAGTTCTATCCTCAACTCACCATGGAAGAGGGAATCAAGCATTTTTGGAGAGTAAATGATGCCTTATTTGCTATTATTTTCTATCATTTTGATCAAGACTTGTATAATCGAAGAATTTTTGATGAGGCTTTTAGAGAGGTACAAGAATGGGGAGTTTATTAATAATTCCCGACATTCAATTATATCAGGACACTTGGATTCTCAAGTGCTCTGTATAAAAAGTTGCCAAGATGTTCAAGTCACAAGTGGGTATTATTGAAGCTGGTTCATCAATTGATGGATTATCACAAGATTCAAAATAAGTGACACAAGGAAGGTGTTCAATTTACTATTTCTATAGGAAGATATACTTGCTCCAGCATTTATAAAGCCAAAAATGTAGAAGGAGAAATGTCTCAATTCACTCTGAAGAATTTTCATCTAAGAACTAATTTTGATTATTGGGGTAAGTTTAGTGAGACGGGGCTAGCCAACACACATGTTCCTCAGTTGGAGGATATTTGGATTCATTTTTGAGATGAAATCATTATAAGACAGAGAGTTTGAGCGTTTAACTCTAAGTGAAGTAATACAATTCGGCATTGCAGATATTCCAGAAGGGTTAGAGGATGATGAAGAGGTACTTGATCCTACTTACAAAAGGGATAATATTACTAACCAACCTCTACCTTGGATTGATTGGTATAAGGAAGAATGTAAAAATACAAAATAAAGGGCGGGGCCCATTTTAAAGAGAACATATGACTGGCTGGAAACTTTGGGAATCACACCCAAAGTGTCAGATCAACCTACAGGGACAGTTCAAGCCCAGTCAATGACAGGTCACCCTAAACCTTCAAGAGATAAAAGGTTAAGACACAAGGCCATTATAAATCCATGGAAAATATCATTTGTTGTAGGAGGTTCATCTTCTACAAAAGCTTCCATTTCCAAGGTTGTATCTCCTAAGTTGCAAGTTTATGAAGTGGTTGATTTAAGTACTTCTCTGATCGTGTCTTAGGTATTATCACTTTATCTTCCTCCTTCTCTACCATCTTCATCCACCTTCAAACCCACTTCCTCTCCATATCATCTTTCATTTCTTCCCTTTACATCTCTTATTTACCTTCTCCTTCCATGGCTCAAGTATTTTCTTCTCTCCCTACACTCTTAGTTGGAGAGATGATAGGATCTCCATTTTCCACTCCACTTCCTCAGCAACTCCTTCCTATTTCCACTTCCATTTCATCTACTCCTGAGGCCATTTTGACCACTACACCCTCCATTATCACTACATCACTTCCACTTTCTATGGATGCCACCAGTGCCATTGTAGTGTCTAGTACACCAAGTTCTAATATAACCATTCCATTGATAACATCTGCATCATCTTCTGCTATACCTGAATGGTTGCACAGAAAAACTCCCAAGCATAAGAAAAAGGTGCCCATTGTTGATGTAATTGATTTAAGTGTTTTGGATCTGAACCCCAGGAGACAAGTCAAGTGGCCAAGAGTCATCTCCAATCTGTTAGTAGACCAATCAGGGGAAAGATTCATGGAAATAGCTACCCCCACCAAAGGAAAGACAAAAGAAACCATCACAATGGTAGATTACCAAATCTCTAAATTTTCATTAGGAAAAGCCACTCACAAAGGAGCTACAAAAACGTACAAGTAGATCTTGGTAAAGTTTTGGAAAAATATGATAAGGACAAGGTGAGAAAAGATGAGTTGAAAGGAAAAGTTAAACAACTCACTGCTCTTCTTACAAAAGTTACACAGCCAGTACAAGCCACAACCACTCTTACCATTTCCTCAAGCTTCAATGATATGTCCTATCACATAGTGGAGAAAATAGGTTAGAAAGGAATATCAGTTAGTGGATGGATGGAATGTATGCTTCAAGAAGCTAATCCACTGATCAAAATGGTTGTAGAATTGTACAATGATTTATATGCTGAGAGAACTTCCATCATGAAGTTGGATGAAATCCTCTCTGAGGATAATAATAATTTGGATCTTAATTTGAATACTTGGAGAGAAATTAGAGATGTTAATTCAGATTTTCTCCTTCAGGAGGGTGTGATTGATGATGCCTCCAAGTTATTTGAGTTTCAAAAATCCATGGAGTTTAGAGCACAGGTGTTGCAGGATCTAATAAAGAAATTGGATGAGAAATGGGTTGAAATAATGGATGGATTGAATGACATTTTAGAGGAATTTGATAATATCCACTGTAAGTTCATTAATGAGACTATTGATGTCCTTCCCGTTGATCAAATTATAGCAAGTTTCAAAAGTTTGGTCAAAGAGGATGATGATGTGACAAAGACCTTTAGTATTGATTCCATTTACAAATTAGTTTCATATCAAAATTTTATAAGTCAGTTGAAGAAGGTTGTGAGAAAGTTGAAAATATTACCAACCAAAATTTCTAGGGAAGTTGAGACAGCAGATGTGGTGAACCATTACACATGTGGACCAGAGGAAGAGGAGGTACAGGGGATTATCAAGTGTTTCATTGAATACAAGCACAAGATGGTTATGTGGGAAAAGGATGAAGAAGAACCTGAATAAGGAAAGAGTGTTGCCAGCCCAAGCTAAGTCTGGTAGCCATTGATGGACAACTCCCAAGCTCTGAATTGGTCAAAGTTGTAGGGTTGACTTGGTCAAACCTGTGCAACTTATTTTGCTATTTTTATGGGAGTTTGTTCCCTAGAACTTTAATGCACTCTATTTTTAGTAATTAATTAGTTAGAGGTGGAGTTGTAATGGCTCAACCTACTTAGTCTATAAATAGTGGTATGCATTATGTTTTATGGATGACTTTTAGATCTTTTGTAATTTTCTCTTCAATCTTGGAAGAGCTTGAAAACAACTTTGAGCCTTTTAATAATATTCAGAATAATATTTTCCATTGAAAATTTGGTATATTGTGTTATTCATTAATTTATATATCAGTTGTGGATGTTCAATTCCTTGGATATGATATATTAATTCTCCTTTCTATTAGTTATCTTTATTTAATCTCTGTGGGAAATGATATTAAATCTTTACATTTTAGTTGTGGAAAAATTTATTTCCTTTCTGTTATTGAAGTGTGTATTTATCTAATCATTGATTGAAAAGATTATAAAAATGTGCATGCTATATGTTGTTTTGGGATATTAATTGTGCAATTAAGTGGATCTTTCTGTTAGTTTATACTTGGTGCATCACCCCTTTCAAGTTATTAGTTGTTTGAATTCCTCTCACCTTTATCCCAAGAATGTAGTAGATTAGTTTATTTTCAAGTGTTTTAGCCTTGCACATTGATCCTAAATCAAGTGCGCCAAGTTTCAAAGGAAGTCGACCTTCTCCAGAGGTTCATCCCAAGGTGAAAAGGTTCCACACCTTGGGGATGTTCCAACATTGCACGAGATCACTCAAAGATTCAACGGGTGCATGATCCGCGTGACAACATTTTTTGGCATGCCCGGTGGGACAAAGAGGTTGGTAATTCTCTTTGTACTTGTGTGAACCAAAGTACCTAGTGACTGCATATATATGGAATTCAAGTATCAGTGTGTTAACTTATGTGAAGAATTCAGATAAGAGATTCTTCAAGGAAAGGAAATTATCGACATATTAAGTTATCCTTGTCCCCTTTAAGAAGAAGGAGAAGGAGCATTTCAACATCACATGTTGTAGCATCAGCCTATAGAGGTCATTTTACGGCCCCTTATGAAATGTCTCCTCCACCTAGGAACAATCAACCTCTCATTGCTATGGCAGTCCCTAAAAGGAACCCATATTTTCCTCCTTTCAATGCAAGTAGTCCTCTCTAGTTGGATCAACGTGATCCTAAACCTGCTGTGACACTTAAAAGTTTACCCTTTTACATGGGGAAAATCATATTACTCCTGTGGAACATATTCTTTATGTGGCTTGTATTTTCACAGTACATAATATTACAGAAGACAATGTTGCAGTCAGAACTCCTAGCTACTTCCTTTAAAGGAAAATCACTTCAGTGGTTTCGTTGATTAGACATTGGTACTATATCCACTTGGGATGAATTGGGATAAAAGATCTACAAATAGTTCAAAGAGAAGAGCGATCACTTTCCACTCATGGAATAAATCACTACTATATAGAGAGCCCCCCAAGAGTATATGAGTGATTTCAAATTTTGATTCCAAAATACTTGGAATAGGATTCCAAAACTCATAAAACCTTCTCCCAACAATGCATTCTTGTACTACTTGAGAGCTTTAAATAGTGATGTCACAGTTATGATCCAGTCTATGGGAAGGACTACATTTCCTGATGCTTATGATGTTACTATAAGAGCAGAGAATTATTTGATTTAGGATGGAAAAATAGCTCCAAGACCACCAATGCCGTTGTATCTAGAGCTTCCTAATAACCAACCTACCATTGCTCCTCTTCTAGAAGCCTCCAAGCAACCAGCTCAGTCTGCACCAGCCCCTTCAAATGATATTTTTGAAGTTAAGTCACCACTACAAACCTTTGGGAATGAACTTGTAGTTCTCAAAAGGAAATAGTCTCAGTATTTTTTTCCCTCTCAGCCCCAAAATCACTAGTATCAACCCAATCGTCAACCCTCTCAAGGTAATAACCAATCACAAAACTAGGTTACAAATGTTAAGCCTCTGAACTTTAGAAATCCTCTTACTACAAGCTCTTCTAGAACCCTTGTACCCATTCAAAATAACCTAGTTAAAGATTATGAATGGTGCTATCCTTGTTCTCTACCACATAATCAAAATCTTTGTCCCAATGGGGTTCTTAGCCAAGCTCTTATGGTTCAAAGTATATATGTTCCTACTAAGCCAATAGAAGAGGTTTCTACGTAAGGGGGAGAAGATAAGCCACAAGTATCACAGGAAACAACCTTGTTGAATTGGTAGGAGGAAGATTTTTATGGGTTGAATGCAGATTCTTCATTGGTGGTAACAAATACCCGCTCCAAAAAGAGGGAAATGGAATCCTCATCTCCCAAATCTGACCAAGCATCTACTTCTCAGCCCCAACCGCAAGTGGCAGTTTATAAAGATGCAGGAAAGAAGTTGTCTTAAACATAGACCACAAGGAAAGAAGGTTATTTAGGCATCACAATACCCAATGAGAATTTTCCAAAAGATGATTCTTGTAGTCATTTATTTACCCTTAATACTTCTTTCTAACCCCAAGCACGTCGGCCTATCACCCAGCGGGCGCTAGGCGCTCACCCGAGGCACGCGCGGGCGCCGAGCCCCTCTTTTATGTGAGCTTTGTGAGAAGGTTCCACCATTAATGGAGGATTATTTGCAGAAGTAGAAGTACATTGACTTACTTAAAAAGGTAGAAGATGCAACTAACAGATCTACACATTAATGCATCACATAAGCTAAATAACATTGTAAGAAGTATAATAAACTAGATCTGAGCCATGATAAGTCATATAACATGAGGGTTTACACCCATAAACAAGTTATACAGAACAAACCCACATATATATTGATTTAAAAGAGTTCTGGTAGCCACATTACAGTCAAAAGGGTCATCTCAGACCATATATATTAAATGACAAAGACTTGTCTCCTATAAACCTTCCTGATATGAGATCCTAACTATACTTTTTCCCATTTTATCCCTTGTTACAGATCCCAGTACCCATACATATGCTTATGGCATCCCTTACAACCCTCTAACACTAAGTGCTCTAAACCCTAGCATTATTACAACACTTCATTACTCTATGTATTTCTTCATGAGTGTCTTATTTATCTCTCGTCTCTCTCTTCATCTATCTATCTCCCCATATCTATGTCTCTGTCCCGAGAATTTCTTTATATAAGATCAACACCCACTGCCATGCCTTCTCTAAGAACAGATCACATGCCAAGTGTTGATGTGGTCCTCCATTGGTGAATGCTTATCCCTTTGCAAACCCTCCACTCTCTGTAATGATGTCTTCTGGGAATATTCCCTGTGGGGAATATCCTTTTCTTGACCTCCAAGGTTCCAGGCTGGCACCTTATCCACTCATCACACCTAGTCGGGTCCTCACACTTTTCCTCAAGTGCCTCTAGAATGCCAAATATGGCTAAGTCCTTTAAACCCATGTTCTGCCTCCCGCGCGCACCCTGGTTTCACTTAAACCCTTCTTAAACCCCTTTGTCTTGTGCGCTTTCCCCTGAGTGCCCTTCTTCTCACTGGTCCTGTGCACGCGCCTCTTGGTACTTAGCAATTATATAGGGTCCAACATCACCCCACACTACGCATGTTCTCCATCCTCGGAAACATCCTTCTTCTTCAAAGAATAAAGAATAGTGGAACTGGGACAATCTGAATAAAGAATGAAAGAATAGAAGAATCTGCTACTGTTGTAGGAGGAGTGGGAATTCCTTCTTCACGGTTGCCTCAATATTTTCCCAAGCATCTACCTCACCCTGTGCCTGCTGAAGTAGGTCACCTACTAGAGTGCTCACTTCATCAAAACTTAATTCATTTCTCTTAGCATTCAGTGTATCTACAATGCCTTCTAGTTGCTTGCTAAGATCATCCAGCACGTCCATTCTATGAGTGACCTGGGGATATAGCTCCTTAAGCCATTCTTAATCAAACCCCACAAGGTTTCAATTACTTCCAAAAAATTCTCAACCTCGACCAGGATCTTATCACACTCCACCCTATTTCCTTTGTTATTTTCTTGAAATTCCTTCAGATCCACCTCATGCATAGCAACCAATATGCTCGCTACCCTATCTCTGTCAGCGCAATTGTCATATACAACCTCAGCCATTTGTGTGGTGGTCTTTACAGTGGTAAGGAGCTTAGAATACCAAGTAACTATCTCCCCAATATTTAGTTTTTCTTCCTCCTTCTGGCACACCATCACCTCTTCCACCGAATCCAATGTGAGTGGCCACCTTTCCATGGTGAGGATGCGGGTCAAGTCTTCCAAGCATTGCATGGTTGACTCATATTTTTACTCAGGTGGGGCCAGGTAGATTGGGTGCTTCAAGATTATGGCATCTGAAATAATCTCTATCTTCTTATGGATCTCACACACATTTACCTTTTCATCCCTTAACTTTGTGCCTTAATTATGCATTGATCAGCTCCTCCTGCTTTATCTCCTTATCTCTTTCATTGATCTCTTCATTTTTCTTCTCAAGCTCTTCCTCCAAGACCCTTATTCTGTCATTTCTCCTGAAGAGCCTCACCTCAACTTCTACTGATACTTTGTTGAGCGCATTGCAAAATTTCTCATCAGATAGTTGTTGGGCATTCACCAGAGGGTTTACTCCCTTGGCATCTGGTATCTTCATCAATGCATCTCGGTTGACCTCGAATTCAGGCTCATCAACATGGGACTCAAAATCCCAAGACAACATTTTCCTCATGCGTGGGTACACACCCTCTTCATCGAAAGAAGACCATGCAAGGAGTTGGTTTGAAGGCATGGTACTTTGGAAACACATTCACAGTACCTTATTTGGATCATTGATGTAAGTCATTTCTTGTTCCTACACCACTACAACACCCTTTCCACATATGCATGTTACCTTTGGGAAGCTTACTGCTAAGTTGGGGTCTCCTCTCATGCTTCTATACTCCTTTCCCAACACTTTCACTTTCCTCCATGTCTCCTTTAGTACTTCCTTAGCATTGTGCTCCACCTCTTGATCCACTAAGTCCTTTATAATGCTTGCTACCTCCCTCTCCATGGCATCCTCTATCTGCTCCTTAGTCAGGCTTGGAGTCTTTTGATCCTTCATGTTTACTTCTTCACTTCCCCCCCTTTTTGTGAGCACCTCCTTCGTCCTCATCCTTCTCTTCATTTCCCTCTTCCTCTGACTCATGTACATCATACACAGGATGGTTCTGAGCCTCACTATGCTCTTCATCATCCTCATCACCCTTGTCAGCCTCCATGCTCTCTATTTCTTCTGAGTCTACCTTTTCTGTTACTCTTTGCTTCTTCCTAACTGGTGATTCCAATATAGGAGACTTTTCTTTTTCTTCTTCCCTAGGTGACTCCTTTCTTGTCGATGATTCTTCTTTCATAGGGGACTTCTCTTGCTCTGGCACCTCTTCCTCAGGTAACTTATCTTTCTCTTTTGTGGGGGACTTCTTCCTCCATGCATAGGTGCTTGGTTTTGCACCCGACTCCTGTATGCCTACAAACTGCATTGTATGTGTACTTGGTGCCTTTTTCTCAGGGCCTCCTCTCTCTCCCTTTTCCTTGGCACAACCTTCTTCCTTATGGTGGGGTCTTCTGGGATAGAGACATCATTTTCAATGTAAGTGCCTTTCTCATACTTAGGCCTTATATGCAGGTATACCCTTGTTGTGGTCCTCCCAGCAACAGGAAATGTCACTGGCTTCAACATATGTACGTCATGGGAGACATACTTCTCCACATAGGTGCACTTCTTTGGATATATCAATGTTTTGCGCAGCTCATGGTAATCTTGGTCTACCATGCTGAGGTCAAACCTTAGCTTCTTTTCCTCTTTGAATCGATTGACCCCAGCCTGGAAGTATTGTGTTGTGAAGGAGAATGAAATTTGCACCAGGGACCCTTGGCGCCATCTTCCAGAGTAAACCTGCCAATACAAAAATGTTGGTACATGGTGAATTCAGCCTCACCTTGCAGTAAAATAGGTAATTGCTTTGGTATTCTCCACTCAGTGTTGAATGTGTCACGCATCCACTTATACCATTTTTCTAGGTGCGCCTTATGGGTGGTTGTTATGGTGTCACAAGTGTATTTCTCAAATCTTTTGGTGGGGAAGGGTTCTCATCTGGGTATTCCCAAACAAATTTATCTAGCCCATCGGGCACTCCAATCTCCTAAAAAGAAATGGTAAGGAGGAAATTACCAAACATGATCTTTTCTCCATCGCGCGGCATTGATGATTTCTTCTGCTATGAAATCCAAGAGGTTATAGATGGTCCCCTTCGAGATCTTACAGAAAATGTTCAACCAAGCCTTGTTGATCTATGTCCATCTCTCCTACCCATTTAGCTTTGTGACCAAGCATGCGGCCATCCTCATTACAGGGTTGGAAATCACAAAAATGTCGAAGTAGTGCGACCCCTTCTTGTAGTCATAAGCTTCAACAGTCTTCTTGATGGCCTCCTTATCATCCAAGTCATCATCGAATGATTCTCCTTCATAGATAAGACTGGTAAACTTAGAAATCAGTTGGGGAGTTATTCACATCCTTCATCCTATGAAGTAGAAGTGGTCTTCATGTATGCACGACATTAACCATTGGTATAGTCACTCAGGTTTTCTGAAATAGGGAAACTCATAGAGTTGCAATAACCCAGCCTTCTCCATTTTCACCTTTACCTCATCATCATAGATAGGCATTCCATCTGGTGTCCTCTTGTCTATAGGGAAAACCAGTTCCAATGCCATCTCATTCTCTGTGGTGCTCGTTCGATGGTTGTAGTCACTCATGAACCATCTTTCTAACATGAGACACCCATTCTTTTCCAAGCAATATGTCACCATCTAGATATTGCATCTCCGCGTACCATTATTCATTGAAACTAGTGGAAATGACTTGTTTCCCCTTGCCCTTACCCTTATTTGGTGAAACATTTGTTACTTTCCTTAGTGCCATTTCTCTATCAGGTCACTAAAAGTTCTTCCTTTCTCTTGATCCTGGCTCTGCTCAATTCTGTGGCTCCACTCCTTTGCAAAAATCCCTTCAATCATGTGCCCTAGCTGTGGAACCCTAACTTGGAAATAATTTTTCCACAAGATGACGTAATCACTTGCGGGATTCTTCCACACAACCTTCTCTGATCATGCCCATGTACTCTTTTTCCACTCTGGTTCGCTGATCAAACTAGCTATGCATGCAAATCTTCACAACCCTTTTTCACACAAATTTTCTTCAAGGATGCCCTAGTTCACAAGAGCTCTTCGATAACACAAATACAAGGTAAACAATAATGCACCCTAACCTTCTACTTATAGATTTTTCTTTTTCCCATAATAAATGCCATGCCACCTACCAACATACTCTTGCAATAAAGGTGGATTTTTCCTACTGCCAACCTTCAACACTTTTACCCCCCGTACCCAATCCTACAGGAAAACTTCTACAACCTTCTGGTGTAAAAAACCCTTACTGACCGAAGATCCTTATATGCACTTTCAGCGCCAAAGGCACTTCTTCTGTCCTTATCCTGATTTTTGACATCACCTACCTCATGTTGTTCCTGCACTTCTCACCCTTGTATGTGGTTTTTGTAAAGCCTTTCTGACACCAAACTCCTCATGTTCACCTTTTCTATGCATGCTCTTCCAAACTACACACTTTTGATCCTTCAACCTGGGCCATAAAAACACAGCTTCCAATAACAACTTCTAGTACTTGTCACATTACTTCACCCCACACAAAAATAGATGTGTGGTCCTCTGCGCATAGAAAACTTTTGAAATAGTAAGTGGCTACCAGTGCACAATGTGCACACAACAAACAAAAATAAAGGGAACAAGCAATGAGAAAGGGAAACACAAAGAAGGGAAATGCATTAAGGGAAATCCTAGGCTAACTTGAAATACTACCTTATTTACAAACATAAAGAAGACTTATTTATAGTAGGGCTTCAACCTACTCCCATTGAAATGGCCTGGTAACCGTGTTCCATCCAGTGCTTGTAACTGGAAAGTGCTTGAATCAAGTATATAGGATATAATGTATGGGCCCATCCAATGGACTTTGAATTTCCCAGGATGGCACAAAAACTTGGAATCATACAATAGAACCATCTGCCCAACCTCAAACTATTTGTTCTTGATGTGTCTATCATGTCATGCCTTCTGCCTAGATTTTTCTATTTTCTGACTCCAGCGAGCAATATCCCACCTCTCATCTAACTGCATTAACTTATCAATCCTCTCCTCAAGCACTTGTTCATCATCTAATCCTCCTACATGTGCTATACACAGTGATGGTAACATGAATTCAATAGGTAACACTGCTTCCGTGCCAAACACCAATTGAAAAGGTGTGGCCTTGTTTAGTCTTTTATAAGTAGTTTGGTATGACCATAACACAACAGAAACTTTATCATCCCAATCCTTTCTTCCCACATCACAAATCTTGGTTAACGTGTGATTCAATTTTTTTTTAAATGCCTCAACAGTCCCATTAGCTTTTGGGTGATAAGGGGTAGTCTTGTGGTGGGCTACCATGAATTCTACCAACAAGATCCTAACTATCTCATTCAAGAAATGAG
Source organism: Taxus chinensis (assembly GCA_019776745.2). Taxonomy (NCBI): domain Eukaryota; kingdom Viridiplantae; phylum Streptophyta; class Pinopsida; order Cupressales; family Taxaceae; genus Taxus; species Taxus chinensis. The sequence continues at coordinate 339,798,040 of CM034157.1, read as the reverse complement.
TACCCCTATCACTTATTAAACTCAACAAACATCCATATCTGTTGATTATGTTTTCCCATAAGAACCTAGTTGTTGTTGCATTGTGTAATCCCTTGTACGTGCCACTTTTACCCACCTTGTAAGATAATTTGTGCATGTAATGATATAGTCGTGAACTCATCTTTCGTGTGGCTAGGGAAATAGGGCCTACGAAGTCAATTTACCACTTCTCAAATGGTTCTACACTGGAAATTGGTCTTAATGGCATTTCATCTCTTTTCCCTAGTTTACCAAGGTGCTGAAAATGGTCATAGGCTTTGCAATACTTGATACAATCCTTGTAAAACATTTCCCACCAAAAACCTACTAGAAGGATCTTGTACGTGGTTACATTCCTTGCATGGTTTCCTCCTATAATTCCACAGTGTACTTCCTCCATGATTGTAACATGCTCATGTTCTAACACACACCCGCATAAAACCTCATCGTGGCCCAACGTGTATAAGTCTCCACTTATTAACATGTAGGGCATGGCATGTAGGGCATGTCATGTATGGCTGTCTGCTTCCTTTCCAAATTCTTCATTCCCTCTGATGCCACACCTATCTTGAGAAATACATCAATATCTTCCAAGTCAGAGGGCACACATCACAATATAAATAGTTGTGCATCTAGCATTATATCCTCAATGCTCTGCGCTTCCTCCCTTAAGTCAATCCTTGATAAATGGCCAGGTCTTAAATTACTCTTACCTAGTTTCAAAACAACCATAAAATCAAAATCTTGAAACAACATGACCCATTGACATATGCACCCTTGTAAAATAGTCTTGTTTACCAAGTACTTCAATGCCATGTGGTCCATGTAGAATGTAAAGGGTGTTGCCAAAAAATACTACCTAAATTTTTGTAGCGCGTAGATCATTGACAATGCTTCACGCTCAATAGTAGTATAGTTTTGTTATGCTGGGGTTAGCTTTCTACTAGAAAAACACAAGGGGTGGTCAATAACTCCCTCTCTAAGTTGTGCTAAGATTGCCCCAATTGCAACTCCTAAAGCATTAACATGTACATGGAATGGTTTATCCAATGAAGGAAAGCGTAATATGGGCACAATGATAAGCTTATTATTTAGTGTATCAAACACCATTTTTTGCGCCTCTCCCTAGTGAAATGCACTTTTGTGTTTTAGCAAATTTTCCAATGACATGATGATCTTGGCATATCCCCTAATAATTTTTTGGTAATACCCCATATGTCCAAGGAATCCATGCACTCTGCTCTGGATGGTAGGTTCCCACAATAACAACAAATTTGGCAGGATCCACCAGTAAGCCTTCCTTACATATGATATGCCCCAAAAGGGTTCCAAATGGAGTAGTGAAAACACATTTCTTAATGTTGAGGGATATCCTCAACTGCCAACATCTTTCAAACATCAACCTCATATTGTCACAATGATCCCTCACTAATCCATATACTCATCCAATCATCAAGGTAGACTTGAAGAAACTTATGGATGAAGTCTTGAAATGCCTACACCATAATGCGTGAAAATATAGCAGGCGCATTCTTTAGTCCAAAAGGCATGACTGTGTAGGAAAATATTCCCCATTCAGTGGCAAAATTTATCTTTTCTTGGTCCTCCTTTGCAATTCTAACCTGATGATATCCTGAGAATCCATCTATGAAAGAATAGATCTTGTGCCCAACTACTCCTTCCAGGATCTCCTCAGTGAAAGGGGTTGGAAAAGGGTCAATAACACATACCACATTCAAATCCCTGTAATCAACACAAATCCTTATCCTCCCATCCTTTTTAATGCTAATGACCATCATACTTACCCATTCTGATTCCTCAAAGTCCTCAATGATGCCTAATGTGACCATCTTTTCAATATCCTCCTTGACTTTGATGCGAAAATTAAGACTCATTCGATAAGGTCTCTTCCGAATTGGGTGCACACCTTCCTTTAACTTGATTTTCATTTCTCCCAAGGAGTGGTGAACTCCTTTAAGCTCATGGTACCCATGCAAAAATAAGTCCTGAAATTCTCACAACATATCAATGATCTTTGAAACCTCCTTTTCTATCCAGTAATCTCCAATAGTAGCCTCCTTAGGTTTGGCCTCCAAACCAATGTTAACCTTCTTTTTTTCAGGGGTTCATGGTAGGCACATGCTTTCTCATCAACACTATCCATAACTTCACACATACCCATAGTATGGTTAACATCGAAATTTTCCACTTCTTCACCATCAATCACATAGACCAATTTTCCTTTCTCTTTTTCCATGCATATGTGCTCAAGTTGTATCTCCTCCAATTCTTCCTTATTAAAGTGCACTTGTAAGCCAAGTTCACCCAATAATTCCAGTTGTCTATCCTCCACCATGACACTATCTCCCATAGTTAGACATTTAACAAACTACAAGGCCTCATCCACCGATTGCTTAGTAGTACGATATTCAAAATATTGAAGGATGTCAACCGTCAACTCTTTTCAGTTTCCTATTTGATGGCATATCTATGACTGAATGTACCATGCACATGCATAGCCTTGTAAGGTTGAGTACAACTTATGCACCCATAAAGAAGGTGGAAAGGATTCAATACCTTCCATCTAGGCCTTTTGACATGCTTATACGTGAAACGAGGTGGGTTCCTTCGCATGATAATCTTGTATGATAGTAGGTGCATTGCTCTAGAAAAACATAACAGAGAACCTGATTCTCACTTCACACCACTCTAGAAGGTTATCACGATGGGTCTCCCATGAATGTGCTGTGGTCTCAAGTAAGGTATAACTAAGAATCCTTCTCTTTTCGATATCACCTCTTCATTGGGTCTCCATGTCTTGTAGGAAAAAATTAGGGTTGGCTCCCCCAGAATAACTTGGCACCTTATTTCTTCCTAGGCACTTGACTGAGTATTCCTTTGTTACTCTCATCAAAAAGCCTCTTAATTACCTTTTGAATAACTCATATGTCCCATGTGCACCCAATTTTCACATGCCACACTAGTTGTATCACTTATAGATTAAGTGTCTTCCCACTGAATAAGGCCCTCTTTTGTTGGCTACAAAACCTCAGGGTCCCGAATAGTGCACACATAAATTATTTCTAGGTATTCTTATCCTAAAGGATCAATACAGGGTACCGAATTCCCATCCATCAAAGGAATGATAACACATTCCTCTTTGTTCTCAAAACTTATATACCCCTTATTGAAACATAAGTAAACATTGTTCTTATAGCACCAAAGGTGCCCAAGTAGCATTAAAAAGTTGTCGTCCTAAACAATTGCTAAGACTTCGAAGTCTGAAGTGAATTTTACCCCTTGGATAGTGATAATAACATCCTTTAAAACACCAATAGGCATTTCCTTCATCTTATTGGACATATACAACACATTTTAAGATGGTTGTAATGGGGGCCTTCCCATTTGATTCTAGGCAATCAGGGTGAGAACATTGACTTACGCACCCATGTTTATCAGAATATTTCTTAGGATCCATCCATTAATAACTAACTTCAAGGTAATCTCCTTATCATAGTCGAGGCTATGGGGAGGAAGGTTAGCATGAAAAACCTACCTCTCATGCTCTGCTCCAGCACTTGGTATCTTATTCCTTAACCATTCTCCTAATAGATAAATGATATTCTCTTGGTGCAACATCTTACATACCTCTCTAACATCATCTATATCTGACTGAGGGACCTCAATGCTTTAATTCTGCCCAACTTCTTGGATTTCTCCTTTAGACATTGAATTTCCCCTTAAAGACTCCTGATTACATCTATGGTCTCTTGATAAACTTCCTTATGATGGGTAGGATATGAGTACTTCCCATACACCACCTCTTCTTTTGTAATCAGTGGTCTCTAATTTGGTATCTCCCTAACATGCACAACCTCAGCTTGTGTCATAATCAGTACAGGTTCTAACTTTGACTCACATGCCACCATTGGCATCCAATGTGAGTCTACTTTATTAACACTTACCATCTTGGTGCCCTTGTCTTTTTGTTATTGCTGGGCCATGTGTTCAAACAACTCTGAGAAATCCTCATACTTTTACTTCTCCCCACACCATGAGCACTATAGCAGGTCTAAATAGTTCACATGCTTAATGCTTTGTGGACCCACAATTATAAAAAGTTATGTGAGGGAATTTACCTCTTGCACCTTTGCAATTTCCATAGCCAATAAATCCTATGTGAAATATTCTTCCACAAGCTCCTCCATCCGCACATCCTTCATACTGATGACCATCATCCTTAGAATTGTTTGCAACACTAGTATGGCATACACCAATATCAATAACATAATGTATTTGGTAAATTAATCTACAATCCTTGGCATTATGAGTAGTAGAGGTGAAAATATTGTAATAGCAAGAAACATTCTTACGGATTGCGTGCTGTAATAGAAAAAACCTACTTGTATCATGATCTCTATGGAAAATATCATAGTCTACCGTAATGGCACATATCAATCTCCAAGGACAACTTTCCTTTGCATGCCTATCTACCTCATAATCCGTGCACCATAGGCAATTGCAAGTATCATGGGCCGAGTTCATAGATAACTTCTCTAGCTACTTTTCCATTACAGTAATATGAGCTTCAAGAAAAGGAATAACACTGACATCCACACTTCTTATAACCTCAGTGCACAAGGTACCTGTTGATGTCGAATCGCAGCACCCCTGAATGTCTGCAACACTATGGGTTGAGAACTCTCATGTCTTGCATAACTCTAGATTTTCCCAAGTAGTGGGACCTTGCGATGTTGATGTCGAATCGCACCCCTGAATGTCTGCAACACTATGGGTTGAGACTCTTAGTATGATTGCATAACATGGAGCTTTTCGCAAGTGTGGAACCTTGCGAAAATGGAAAAAGCTCTCCGGATGAAGGCCGGTTCCTATTCCTCTGTTTAGATGCACACATAAAAATGCAGAGGGTTTAATCAAAACCTAAACTAACTTTCTAAGGAGACAGGGTAAGAAGATGCATAAAATAAAACCTAAACTAACTAAGGTGATGCACCGACTCAAGTGAAGAACACCCCTTTTGCCAATAAACACAAACCATAAAAATGCAATGCAAGATCATGCACAGATAACCACATTTGCAGTGAAAGATCAAGAGGATGCAAATGAACACAGAGAGGGTTGAGAATCATCCACAGACATGCATTATTTGCTCCAAATATTGATACAACACACTACAAAATTCCAAGAGGCAAAATTATCATTACAGTTTTTAAAGGTTTGAACTCCACAAATTCACCTGCCAAAGAGAAGAAGGGAGGGGAAAAACAAGAATGTCTAACCTTTAGAAAGAATCCCCTCCTTACAATTTATAGGAATAATGAGAGAGAGAATCCAAATCTACCCCAACCACCTCTAGGTTGCATTTAATTCATCTCATTATGGTGGTAGGTGAGAACCCTAGCAAACCCAAAAAGTGGCGAACTGTATTTTGCATTTTTAAGAACTTGTTCCCACCCAATTAAAGATATCTAGTCGTAGTTGGATAGAGGACTTCATAAGATTTCTGAAAATTCCAACCTTGCGTTAATCCGAGCTCCCTGTGAAAAGTTATGGCCATCTGAATATCTGGGTCAGGGTCTGCTTCCTGTCAGCGCTCAAAATGTTGCACCTCCTGAAGGTGCGCCATAGGCGCATCCATGTTTGTGTCGACACTCTCTTACCTCCGCCAAAGGCACATCCATGTTTGTGTTGACACTCTGTGTTGTGCACCATTTACTTGCGCCAAGGGCATGACTTTTGCCATGTCGACACTCTGTGTCGTGTACCATTTACCTACGCCAAGGGCATGACTTTTGCCATGTCGAGACTCTCTTACCTGTGCCTTGGCGCATCCATTTACATGTCAATATCCATTTTCATGTGCCCTTAACATGTGCCTTGGTGCATATATTTTTGTGTCGACACTCTTTGTTGTGCGCCCCTTACCTGCGCCTTGGCGCATCCATTTCTGTGTCGACACTCTTTGTTGTGCGCCCTTACCTGCACCTTGGCGCATATATTTTCATGTCGACAACCATTTTCATGCACCCTTAACCTACACCTTGGCGTATCCATTTACATGTCGACATCCATTTTCATGCGCCCTTAACCTGTGCCTTGGCACATCCAAGCTACATGTCGACATCCATTTTCATCCACCCTTAACTTTCACCTACAGGCACTATCCATTTACATGTCGACATCCATTTTCATGCGCCCCTTGATTTTCCATATTCTTTTGATTGTCTCTATCTACCCAGGGGGAAAGATATATACAACAGTACCCTCTAAGGCCTCGCACGGGTCTATGAAAGTTTTATACGAAAGCACTCTCCTGAAAGGCATTATTCATCCTCTAACAAACCATTGAGCATGCTAAGAAGGATGAATATCATAAGACCATTTTCATAAGAGAGTCTTAAAACACATGTCATACTAGCACACACTCTGCCATACCTTGTTGAATCTCCTTTAGTGTGGTAATGCTCTTCTATTCAAACTCAGGAATATGGAATTCAACTAAGAAGATATTGCACAATGCGATATAATCTACTACTTTCTAGTGGGGGTCATACTTCTGGTACCAACTATGTGCACACCCTTGAAATGTTGTTACAAACTAACTTGCCTTCCATTCTAGGGTAGTGATCCCCTTCACGTGCCATAACAGCTCACATTTGTGTACATGCTCTGTAGCATCCTCAACAACTTTATAATATGGTAAATGCAAAGAAATTTCAAAAAATACTTGCTGAGGTAGTTGATGCCCTTGTCAGCTAGATCCAGAACTTGGATTCCCTTTGATGTTGCCTCCACCACTAGATCCACTAGATCCACCAGTGCCTATCCCTCTTGTTAGGAAATAAGGGATAAAATATGTGGAATACTCCCTCATAGAATTACAATAGTAGAAACTAATATGTAGAAAATATTATAGATCTCAAATAAAATTACAAAATAAATAAAAAAAACACAAAGAGACAATATTTAACGTGGTTCACCCAATTTAGGCTACGTCCACCAAGAATCACTTGCTCAGATTTTATTACAAGCCACCACTCTCTCAATACAATACCCAGATCTGTTTGGAGCTATGCTCAACAAACTCTACAAAATTCACACCCAAATTCAAAACACATATACAATGTTACATTAACCCTACCATATGCATAAAACCACATAAGTAGAAAACTACTTAAGAAATTTTACAAAACCGTGGGTATAAAAACCATGGGCCAAAACCGTCCCATAAACCTATGGGTCAAAATCTCGCCCATATGAGAAAATCACGTTTCCCAGTATATCAAGCACATTTTAAGGCCAAAAATATTTACAACTGTGGAAAGAGTACAATACTCTTAGTTTACAGTCTTCAACACATTCTCACATGAAAATAGGCTCCAGAACCTAACAATATCCCACTTGGAGACTAGTTTTCCTCTAATCAAGCTTCTCAACCCTTCACTAGTTTCTGTGAAGACCAACTAACTATGAACATAGCTTCAGTTTTTCCCTTGTGACCACCTTGGTCATCATGTTTGTAGGATTCTGAATGGTTTGAATCTTCTCCAGCTTGAAATTCTCTTCCTCCAAAGTTATCTGTCTTGATGAAATGGTACCTTAGCTATATATGCTTTGTTCTAAAGTGGAAAGTAGAGTTCTTAGCTAGGTGTATAACACTCTGACTATCACTATGAAACTTTCCTTCCTCCTACTTATGCCCCAAATCCTCAAGCAATTGTTGTAACCAAATCATTTATTTGCTTGCCTCTGTGGCAACAACATACTCAACCTCTATGGTTGACAAAGCCACCAGCTTCTGTAGTCGTGAAATCCAGCTCACTGTTGTCCCACCTACAGTGTAAACATAACCTGTCATGCTCCTCTTGCTGTCTACATCTCCAGCCATGTCTGAATCTACATAACCACACAAAGTGGTGTCTGATCCACTGTAGCAAAAAACTATCCCCATGGTCCCTCTCAAATATTGAAGGATCCACTTTACTGCCTGTCAATGATCTTTACCTGGATCACTCATAAATCTACTCACTTCTCCCACTGCATGGGAAATATCAGGCCTAGTGCACACCATGGCATACATCAAACTACCAACCCTGATGAGTAAGGTACCTTGGACATCTGGTTTCTCTCCTGCTCTGTCTTGGGACACTACTCCTTTGATAACTTAAAATGGCCTGCCAAAGGAGTCCCAACTGGTTTAGCATCCTACATGTTAAACCTCTCCAAGACCTTCTTAATGTACTCTTCCTGAGATAAAGTTAGCTTCCATTCCTTCCTATCCCAAGATATCCTCATACCAAGGATTTGTTTGGCTGCCCCCAAATCCTTCATATCAAAGGATTCACTTAGCTGTTTCTTGAGTACTTTTATTTCCTGCATGTTTTTACCTATAACCAACATGTCATCCACATACAAACATAGGATAATATAACTTCCATCCTCAAATTTCTTTATATACATGCAATGGTCAGAATGACATCTAATATAACCTTGCTCCATCATGAAGCTATCAAATTTCTTATACCATTGACGTGGAGCTTGTTTCAAGCCATACAAGCTCTTCTTCAGTTTGCACACCATCTCCTCTTTACCTTTGACCTCATAGCCCTCTGGCTGCTGCATATATAGTTCCTCCTCCAAATCACCATGGAGAAATGTAGTCTTTACATCAATCTGATCTAAGTGCAAGTCTTCTATTGTAACTATTCCAAGAACAGTTCTAATAGAAGTCATTTTTACTACAGGAGAAAAAATCTCATCAAAATCTATACCTTTTTTCTGTGCAAACCCCTTGACCACCAACCGGGCCTTGTATATTTTCTTGCCTCCTTCTTCCTCTTTGACTCTGAACACCCACTTGTTTTGTAATGCTATTTTTCCTTCGGGTAGCTTCACCAAATCCCATGTCTGGTTCTCCATGAGAGCCTGATGCTCCTCATCCATGGCTTGCTCCCACTTCTTCTTGGCATCTACTTGCATTGCTTCATCAAAGCTCTCTGGCTCTCCACTATCAGTGAGTAATAAATAATAAAGAGAAGGAGAAAAATGTTCAGGTTCTCTTCTTACCCTAGAAGACCTCCTCAATATAGGAGTTTTGGGTTCCTGTTGAGGAGGTTCCTAAACTGATTCATGTGTCACTTTCCCATCCGGAAGATCCTCTACCACTGTATATTCTTTCTTGGATTCTTCCCTATTTTCCTACAACTACTGCTTATACATGACTTTCTCATTAAAGACCACATCCCTAGATCAAATGATTTTCTTGTCCTTAATACTCCAACATTTATATCCAAAGTCATCACCACCATAACCAATGAAAGTACATTTTTCTGATTTAGCCTCTAGCTTGGTCCTATCATCCTTGTCTATATGAAAAAACACCTCACATCCAAAGACTCTAAGAAATGAATAATCAACTTTCTTACCATACCAAGCCTCCTCAGGTATGCCTCCATCCAAGAGAGGGTCCTCTGTTTATCAAGTACACAGCTGTGCTCACCGCTTCTGCCCAAAAAGAAAGAGGTAGTCCTGCATGTAACCTCATGCTCCTAGCACATTCCATTATTGTTCTGTTCATCCTTTCTGATACCCCATTCTGCTGTGGAGTTCATGGAACTATTTTTTACCTATGGATTCCATTCTTAGAATAATAATAATCAAATTCATTGCTGCAATACTCCCGTCCATTATCTGACCTGAGACATTTTAGCTTAAGATCTGTTTCAATCTCTGCAAAGGCTTTCCATTTAACAAAAGTTTCAAATACATCAGATTTGTTTCTAATACAATAAACCCAAACTTTCCTTGTTGCATCATCAATAAAAGTAACATAATAACTTGAACCCCCAAGAGATGATACCTGAGCCATCCCCCACACATCAGAATGCACCAACTCTAACTTACTCTCTTTCTTTGTAGGTCCAACCTTGAGAAACCTTACTCGCTTTTGTTTCCCATATATGCAGTTCTCACAGAAATCCAAACCTATTTTTGTATATCTAGGAAAATTCTTCTTTATGATCTCCATGCCCTTATGGCTCATATGACCGAGCCTATAGTGCCATAATGTTGTATCTACATCTGAAGCCACAAGATTACAATCATTAGTACTATAAGTGGTTAAATACAAGGTTCCAACCTTCTTACCTCTTGCCACCACAAGAGCACCCTTGGTAACCTTCCAAGAGTCCAATGTAAATATCACAATACAACCATCACTTCCCAATTTCCCTGCCGATATCAAATTTCATCTTAATGTAGGCACATGTTTGACATCCTTCAATAGCCAAGTATTCCCATTCTGCATCTTAACCTGAACAGAACCTTTTCCAACTATGCTGCAAGGCTCATCATCACCAAGAAAAACATTCCCAAAATCTCCTTGAACATAATCAAAAAAATAATTCCTATGTGGAGTAGCATGGAAAGAAGCCCCTGAATCTAAAACCCAAGATTCAGTAATATTGTGCAAAGAAAGAATCAAAGCATCCTGACATACATTACCCATTGCCACATTTGCCTCCTTGTTTTCTTCCTGTTGTTTCTTCTTATCCCAAAGCTCCCAACAGTCCTTCTTTGCGTGCCCAAACTTTCCACAATTCCAACATACAATCTTGCTTTTGGATTTTGACCTTGCCCAATCTTTTGATTTTCCACGGTTTCCTCTATTCTTCTGTCTCCCTCTAGTTTCCACTGTCAAAGCATTCCCTAAAGTAGAAGATTCCCCAGAGCTTTTTCTTCACATTTCCTCACTTAGAATCACCCCTACAACATCCTCAAACTTCAACTTTGAGTTAGCTGGAACCGAGTTGCTTACCGCCATTACCAGGCTATTCCAACTCTCAGGTAAAGAGCACAAAATTAATAAAGCCCTAACTTCTTCATCAAATTCTATTGTAACCGAAGCTAGCATATTCACAACCGTATTGAAATCATTTAAATGATCTACTACTGAACTATTCTCAGACATCTTCATATTAAACAAATTTTTCATTAAAAATATCTTGTTAGAGGCAGAGGGTTTTTCATACAACTTCCCTAATGCATCCATTAGATCTTTTGTAGTCTTTTCCTTTGAAACATTAAATAATACCGAAGATGCAAGACACAACCGGATCGTGTCCCAAGTTCCTTCTGATCCAACAAATCCCATTCCGCATCTGTCATACTCGAGGGTTTGTTCACCTTCTTAGACAACGGAGTATAAAGATCCTTCTGATAAAGGTAATCTTCCATCTGCATCTTCCAAAGACTGAAATTCTTCCCATTGAATTTATCAACCCTAGATCTTCCATCATCTGCCATAGCTCCCACTCAAGCTAAAAAACTTTCCCTGTGATTCAACACTTCAGCAAACCAAACCAGGCTCTGATACCAATTGTTAGGAAATAAGAGATAAAATATGTGGAATAATCCCTCACAGAATCGCAACAGTAGAAACTAATATGCAAAAAATATTACAGATCTCAAATAAAATTGCAGAATAAAATAACACAACACAAAGAGACAGTATTTAACGTGGTTCACCCAATTTGGGCTACGTCTACCAAGAATCACTTGCTCAGATTTTATTACAAGCCACCGCTCTCTCAATACAATACCCAGATCTATTTGGAGCTATGCTCAACAAACTCTACACAATTCACACCCGAATTCAAAACACATCTGCAATGTTACATTATACCCTACCATATGCATAAAACCATATAAGTAGACAAATTGCTTAAGAACTTTTACAAAATTGTGGGTATCAAAACCATGGGACAAAACTATCCTATACACATATGGGTAAAAATCCCACCCATATGAGAAAATCACGTTTCCAATATATTGGGCACGTTTTAAGGCCAATTTTTTTTCTCAGGGGTTACGCCCGTGAACCCCCGCTACTAGGGGCTGCCGCCCCCAGACCCTCACTCGAGGCTTGGCCTAGCCCCAAATCCTATCAAGAAAACTACAGAAAGTGTACAATACTCTTAGTGTAAAGCCTTTAACACATTCTCGCATGAAAACAAGCTCCACAACCTAACACCTCTTAACCCACAAAATCCTCCAGATCTGCTAGGTTCACCAGGTCTGCTAGTTCCTATTGCATTTGATCCACCAGATCCACTTCCTGTAGCCGGTAAATATCTTGAAGTGGTCATGCCTTGTGTCCCTACTGTCATTCTGAATTGTGCACCAATAGTTTGTGATATTGCACCACTACTAGATATGTGTCCTGTACCAATTCCAGATGTGATACCTAACCTTTGTGTACCCATACTTTTCCCAAGTGTCACTCTAGACAATATACCTCCAAATATAGGAAATTATTATATATCCATAGATGTGCAAAATGAAAAGTTTTACCTCCTAGGTGCTTATTGGTTACTTCCACCAATACGAACTGGGTTAGTAATACTTATCTCTGTATTCAGAAAAAATAAGCACCAGGGGTTGGTCACCAGGTGGATTCAGATGTGCACCGAAGACTCTGTTTTATCTAAGTGATGAGCTCTCATCAGAATCTGAAGGGGTTTCTCTCCTGTAATTTCCAAGATTGGGTAGGACACAATGCTCAGGCTCCATGTCCTTTGCGTGAACCTCAATTCCTTCCCATAACGTGTGCCTCCATAAATCCATCACTCATGTAACTTCATGTTATCTATCTAACTCCATTTCATGAACATCATTATAGTTGAGTCATCTCTCTTCCCTCTCCTTTTCAGTTGTAAGGTCCACGATCCTCCTCCACTCTAGCTTCCTCACCGAGCGCTCAGAAGAAACATAACCAGCCATAGGAAGTGCTTCCAAAATTAGCGTAATATTCAAGATCTTTATAGATAAAGGGATATCACACAAGAATGATCCTCTTGGCTCCCTTTAGAACTCAATAGGCAAATATCAAAAATATCTAGAAAAGATTAAATAGAAATCACGTACTCCAAGGTGTAACTCATCAACACTATATTCCACCAATGATCAACAACATGTGTCCAAGTCATAGCAACATCATGCAGTATCTGATACTCATCTTGGGTCCATACTCAAGGTCTATAGTACCAACTTGAACTAGATGCATACACCAATAACCATTCATAAAATTCCACTAGAAAACAAAAAAATAAGGTCTCATACAACTCATGATACAAATGTTCTTCTACCCATTTACATGCATCAAACTCAGGTCTAGTACTAAATATTTGAGCAAACTCATCCTTTGTGATTGTAAGCCATGCTTCGACATTGTCTAAGCTCAAGTGCTCTCTCATGACGCACCATTCTCACAATGGATTCGAAAAGAGGTCCCGATTATGGAACCAAGATGTAGTAATTTATTTACCCTTAATACTTCTTTCTAACCCTAGGTGTGCTGACCTATCACTTAGTGGGCGCTGGGCGCTCACCTAAGGTATGCACAAGAGTTGACCCCCTCTTTTATGTGAGATTTGTGATAAGGTTCCGCCATTAATGGAGGATAATTTGTAGAAGCAGAAGTATATTCACTTATTTAAAAAGGTAGAAGATGTAACTAACAGATCTACACATTAATGCATTATAAAAGCTAACTAGCATTTTAAAAAGTATAATAAACTAGATCTGAGCCATCATAGTCATATAACATGAGGGTTTACTCCCATAAACAAGTTATACAGAAGGAACCCACATATATATTGATTTAAAAGAGTTTTGGAAGCCACATTACAAAAAAAGGGTCCTCTCAGACCATATATATTAAATGATAGAGACTTGTCTCCTACAAACCTTCCTGATATGAGATCCTTACTATAATTTTACCAGTTTATCCCTTGTTATAGATCCTTGTACCCATACATATGCTTATGGCATCCCTTACAACCCTCTAACACTAAGTGCTCTAAACCCTAGCATTACTGTAGCACTTTGTTACTTTATGTATTTCTTCCTGAGTTTCCTATCTATCTCTCATCCCTCTCTTCATCTATATATCTCCCCATATTTGTGTCTCTGGCCTGAGAATTTCTTTATATAAGATCAAAACCCACCACCATGCCTTCTCTAAGTGCAAATCATGTGCCAAGTGTTGATGTGGTCTTCCATAGGTGAATGCTTATCCCTTTTTAAACCCTCCACTCTCTATAATGATGTCTTCTTGGAATATTCCCTGTAAGGAATATCCTTTTCTTCACCTCCAAGGTTCTAGCCTGGCACCTTATCTACTCATTATGCCTATTCAGGGCCTCATTATTTGCCTCAAGTGTCTCTAGAACACCAAATATGTCTAAGTCCTTTAAACCCATGTTTTTCCTCCCGTACACGCCCTGGTTGTTAGGAAATTAAGAGTAGCGGAACAACTTCCTATGCTAATCTTTCAGGAGAGATATTATGCAAAAATTTCAACATAGTAAAATAGTTACAGAAATATCAACAACATATTCATAACAAAAAAACACACACCAGATATACGTGCGGAAAATCCTTTTGGATAAAAAACCCCACACTCCAAAAGCCCACTCAATGTATTTCAAATCTAATAACAAGATTACATACACTTGCAGAGCAAGTTACAAGAGTATCACCAGAAACAATTCTAGGAGGATTGAAACTCACTACTTCAATTGCTTCTCCAAGCCTTCAATTTATAGACCTTCGGTTATACAGGAAACCATCTATGGTTTACAAAACCATGTGCCAAACCTCTCATGAGGTGGATAGCATTAAAGAGCAAGATTTTGGTCTAAAATTAGGCTCCCACGTCCACAATATTCTCCCCTATTTTTGACCCTTACAGATGTCATAAAATCTTTCATAAAATCTCTAAAAATAGTCCTTCCATGATATAATATCATATGGGAATATTTTGACAACTCCTATTTCTATTTTTAGAGCCTAGACAATGTGAAACGGTTGTAGGAAAATCTTAAATGAATAAACCAAACAAGGTTGAGACACCTCATTTCCAACAATATCCCTCTTGTCGAATACCTTGCAAGGGCCAAGGGAAAGATACCATCATGGATCAAATTCTAGGGGCCGAGAGGCCCATAGACTCGGAAGACCACCTAAATTTCGTTGTGCTCACGAGCTTAGTTAATGCATCTGCAACATTTGCAACTGTCTCTACCTTTTCTAGCTTCACCCTTCCATCCTCAACCATATCTCTCATGAAGTGATACTGAACATCAATGTGTTTGGTCCTGGCATGAAAAGTCAGGTTCTTTGTAAGGAAGATTGCACTCTGACTGTCACAGTATATTTTAACTGCACCCTATTTTAATCCCATATCTGAACACAAACACTTCAGCCAAATGGCTTCTTTATAGGCATGAGTAACTACCATGTACTCTACTTCAGTAGTGGACAAAGTGACCACAACCTATCACTTTCTCATCCAACTAATTGCACCACCATTAAGAGTGAACACATATGCACTGGTGGATCTTCTGCTATCAACATCACCAACCCAATCTAAATCCACAAAACCATTAATACGTAGGGAATGTTTATCTCCTCTTCCATGAAAAAATATAGAGTACTCTGATGTACCCCAAAAATATCTGAAGACCCTCTTAACTGCATCCCAATGCACTCTTCCAGGATTAGACATAAAACTAGAAAGAACTCCCACTGCTTGGGCAATGTCTGGTCTTGTACAGACCATAGCATACATTAAGCTTCCAACTGCACTCTGGTAAGGCACTCTGCTCATTTCTTCCATCTCCGATGGGGATGATGGACATTGTGAAATGGAGAGATTCATTCCCAAAGTAACAGGAACACAAAGTGGTTTACAATCCTGCATGTTGAACCTTTACAAAACAGAACAAACATACTTACTCTGGCCAAGCCATAGCTTTCTATTCTCATGATCTCTTCTAATATCCATCTAAAGTATGTGTTTTACAGCACCAAGATCTTTCATTTCAAATTTCACAGAGAGCCGAGATTTCAATTCTGCAATCAAACCTTTTCCTTTCCCAATAAACAACATGTCATCAACATATAAAGTAATTACCAGGAAACAATCACCATCAGATTTAAAATATACACAGTGATCAGATTTAGACCGCACAAACCCCAAACTCAACACATATGAATCAAACTTCTGGTACCACATCCTAGGACTTTGTTTAAGGCCATACAGGGATTTCTTTAACTTACAAACCATATTTCTTTTACCTTTCACCATGTAGTGCTCTGGCTGTGTCATATAGATTTCTTCCTCCAAATCACCATGAAGGAAAGCAGTTTTCACATCCATTTGTTCAACCTCTAGGTCATAAGCTGCTGCAATAGATAATAAAAAATTGAATGGATGTCATTTTAGCAACAGGAGAGAATATCTCACCATAATCAATACCCTCAACTTGAGAGCAACCCTTTGCAACCAACCGTGCCTTATACTTTTCAACATTTCCATCTGAACCAATTTTTTTTCTTAAACACCCATTTACATCCAACAGGTTTCCGACCTTCAGGAAATGGTACAAGGTCCCATGTATCATTTTTTTAAGGGCTGTCATCTCTTCATCCATGGCTATTTTCTAGGAATTTTCATCATTCATACCCAAATCCTCTTTTACAGATCTCGTTTCATCAATGTTAGTAGTCAAAACAAATATACACTTCCAATCATTAGGAGAATACCCATACCTTTCAAGTGGTTGCCTTTGCCTTGTAGACTTTCGAACAAGCTGAGGTGGAGATTATTCCACTTCTTCCTCTTCTTCTTCCTCTTCTGAAGATTCAGAGCTTGGTGAGCTCTCCTCAACTTCTTGTCTATTTTGGGGTCTCGATTCAACTTTCTCAGGTGTAGAAGGAAGTTGAACCACATCCTTTTTTTGTTCATTTTCTTTATGTTGTTCTGGCTGAAAAATTAACAGGGAAAGATTTAATGTCTCTAAAAATAACACTTCTAGAGTATATTACCTTTTGTGCAATAGGATCCCAAAGCTTGTATCCTTTCACACCATAGCCATATCCGATGAAGATACATTTGACAACCTTAGAATTCAACTTTGTTCTCTTCTCCTTAGGCACATGTGCATATGCCTCACAGCCAAAAAATCTTAGATGTCTAATTGAAGGCTTTTTCCCCGACCATGCATCCATTGACATTTTATCAACAAGCGCTGATGTAGGAGATCTATTTATCAAATAGCAAGTAGTGGTAACAAATTCAGCCCAAAACCTCTTTTCTAGACCAGCTCCAATAAGCATGCTCCTAGCCTTCTCCATCAACGTTCTATTCATTCTTTCTGCAACTCCATTCTTCTCCAAAGAATACAAAGTTGTCTTTTGTCTTTTAATCCCGCAATTTGTACAAAATCTGTCAAAGTCTATAGAATAGTACTCACTTCCATTATCAGATCTCAAACACTTAATTTTCTTACCAGTTTGAGTTTCAACTATAGCCTTAAATTCCTTGAAACAACTAAAAACTTCAGATTTACTTTTAAAAAAAATATACCCATGTTCTCCTACTAAAATAATCAATGAAAGTAACATAGTAAACTAATTTAGCAATAGAAGCAACCTTAATAGGACTAAATACATCCGAATGGATTAGATCTAAGATACATGAAGACTTATGAGTAGACGAGTAAAAATGAAAGTGGTTCTGTTTTCCATAAATACAATGTTCATAGAAATCAAACTCTAGATTGCAATCATTCAACCCCTCAATGAGGTTCTTATTTTTCAGGGCTTTTAAACCCTTCTCTCCAATGTGGCCAATCCTTTGGTGCCATAACATGGTTTTCTCTGCAGGTAATTTTGATTCAGTAAACAGAGCACCCTTGGGTACCCAGAAGCCACGACCATCTGCAGAGGAGGAAACCCTCTCCTTTTTCAGTGAAGTAGTTACTGGCTTAGTTGTATCCAAAGTGCTATTGCACTCAACCATGCATGCATCAAGTTGGTACAATGTACCCAATCTACTTCCTCTAGCTATCACTATAGCACCTCTCACCATTATCACACCTGCTTCAGAAAACTGTACATGCACACCCACATCTATTAGCTTGCTAAGAGATAGTAAATTTCTTGCTAGTCCTAGGATATGAAAGACACCATAAAATATTCTAATTTTACCATCAGAAAATTTCACCTGAATACTACCATGACCAACAATTTCAAGGAAAGAATTATCACCCAAATACACCTTACCACCATCATATTTTTCATACTTACTAAACCAATTTTTGTTAGGATTCATGTGGAAAGATGCACCTGAGTCTATCAGCCATGCATTATCACTTGCATGAGTGGCCAAATCTGCAATAAAGGCATCTCCATCTTATTTTTCGGACTTAGAATCAAAATCATGCTTCTTATTTTTCTTTTTCTTTTCTTCTTTGCATTCCCTTCGGAAGTGTCCAGATTTTCCACAGTTCTAGCATATCACTTTGGACTTACAAGGGATTTTTATCTCCCCTTATTCTTGGAATGGCCATGCTTCTTCTCAGCTTTTCCTCATTCTTTTGTTCTTCCTCAAACACTCAAAGCCTCTTTGGCATTCACAGAGACCTTCCTTCTCATCTCTTCAGAGAGCAGAGAACCAACAACATTCTCCATCTTCAGAGTGACTGAAGTGCTCCCAATGGCCATGACTAGGCTGTCCCATGAGTCTGGCAGCAAAACCAACAACATTTGGCACCTTTCTTCTTTATCCATTTTAACCCCAACCGAGCTCAACTGAGTCACCAACATATTAAATGTTTCCAGATGCTCAGATATTTGTCCACCTTCTTCCATTCTCAAGGAAAACAACTTCTTCCTCAAGAAAATATTATTTACTAGAGACTTAGCTTGGTATATCTCACCCAAATTTTTCCAAAGCTTCTCCAAAGTGGATTCTTTATGGACATTTATCAGGATAGAATCTGCAAGACATAGTCTAATAAGACCTTTAACTTTTCTATCCATTACATCATATTGTGTAGCCAAAACTGGATCTGTAGGCCTATAGACCTTCTCATCCACCGCATCCCATAGATCTCAATCAACCAACAGATCTTCCATCTTCAACTTCCACATTTCAAAGTTTTTGCTAGAAAACTTATCTACGTCAATCCTCCCAGATGTGCTCGCCATTTGAAAAAATATCTGCAACCAGATAACAAAGTATTCTCTGCACAAGCTCCCACTCAAACCCGGATTAGCACAAAAAACCCAAAAACCCACAAATGAAACCAAAGGTGATCAGGCTCTGATACCACTTGATAGGAAATTAAGAGTAGTGGAACAAATTCCTACACTAATCTTTTAGGAGAGATATTATGCAAAACTTTCAACATAGTAAAACAGTTACAAAAATATCAGCAACATATTCATAACAAAACAAAAACACCAGATATACATGGGGAAAATCCTTTTGGATAAAAAACCCCACACTCCAAAAGCCCACTCAATGTATTTCAAATCTAATAACAAGATTACATACACTTGTAGAGCAAGTTTCTTACAGGAGTATCACCAGAAACAATTCTAGGAGGATTAAAACTCACTACTTCAATTGCTTCTCCAAGCTTTCAATTTATAGACCTCCGGTTATACAAGAAACCATCTATGGTTTACAAAACCATGTGCCAAACCTCTCATGAGGTTGATAGCATTAAAGAGCAAGATTTTGGTCTAAAATTAGGCTCCCACGTCCACATTATTCTCCCCTATTTTTGACCCTTACAAATGTCATAAAATTTGTCATAATATCTCTAAAAATAGTCCTTCCATGATATACTATCATATGGGAATCTTTTGACAACTCCTATTTCTATTTTTAGAGCCTAGACAATGTGAAATGGTTGTAGGAAAATCTTAAATGAATAAACCTAACAAGGATAATTTGTAGAAGTAGAAGTATATTCACTTATTTAAAAAGGTAGAAGATGTAACTAACAGATCTACACATTAATGCATTACAAAAGCTAACTATCATTTTAAGAAGTATAATAAACTAGATCTGAGCCATCATAAGTCATATAACATGAGGGTTTACTCCCATAAACAAGTTATAAAGAAGGAACCCACATATATATTGATTTAGAGTTTTGGTAGCCACATTACAAAAAAGGGTCCTCTCAGACCATATATATTAAATGATAGAGACTTGTCTCCTACAAACCTTCCTGATATGAGATCCTTACTATAATTTTCCCATTTTATCCCTTGTTATAGATCCCTGTACCCATACATATGCTTATGGCATCCCTTACAACCCTCGAGCACTAAGTTCTCTAAACCCTAGCATTACTGCAACACTTTGTTAGTTTATGTATTTCTTCCTGAGTTTCTTATCTATCTCTCATCCCTCTCTTCATCTATATATCTCCCCATATTTGTGTCTCTGGCCTGAGAATTTCTTTATATAAGATCAAAACCCACCACCATGCCTTCTCTAAGTGTAAATCATGTGCCAAGTGTTGATGTGGTCTTCCATAGGTGAATTCTTATCCCTTTGTAAACCCTCAACTCTCTGTAATGATGTGTTCTTGGAATATTCCCTGCAAGGAATATCCTTTTCTTCACCTCCAAGGTTCCAGCCTGGCACCTTATCCACTCATCACGCCATGTCGGGGCCTCATGATTTTTCTCAAGTGTCTATAGAACACCAAATATGGCTAAGTCCTTTAAACCCATGTTTTCCCTCCCGTACACGCCCTAGTTTCACTCAAACGCTTCTTAAATCCCTTTGTTTTGCACACTTTCCTCTGAGCGTAGTTCTTCTCACTAAGCCTGTGCATGCATGCCTATTAGTACTTAGCCAATATTTAGGGTCCAAAATTTGTAGCATGTAAAAAAATATTGGAAAGGTAGGTGGTATCCCCTTCAACATTGTTGAAAAAATGAAAAAGACCAATTTGAATATTACTATGTGGAAAGCACCCGCGATTCCCTCTGAGAGGAATTTTTGTAAGAAGCTTTACATTTTTTTATTCCATCTAGTGAAGTGATACACCGTGGATCATCAACTACTACAAGTCTAATCCAACCAAAAGGAAAGGTTATTCTTAAAAAAATTAAGCCCCCTCCATTTCATATCTCTTTAATTATTGCTGAATAATTTGTTAATAACTGTATTATTGATTCTGGTGTGAGTAGTTTAGTTATGATGAAGCAAATTGCATATGTGCTAGGAATATCATACACATAGGTCTCTAGAGGAGTTTTCTAATTAGATGGCATAAAAATTTAGATTGTTAGGGTTATCAAAGGAATTCAACTCACTATCCATGCATGTCCCGGTTTTTCATTCATGTAATATGTATCAGTTATTGATTTTGCCCCCCTTCTTTGCTATATGTTTGTCATGAGTCTTCACCACCAAAATGGTTGGTTATCTATCAATGAATTGGTCACAAATGATTCTTAGGACTCAGTATGATACTAAAGTTATTATAAGGGAAAAGCCAACTTGTCATAATCATGTGGAGCCTTATACTTCCATTCCCATAAATGGAAATTACACCATTTTTGATCAAGAAGAAGAGGTTGCCTATCATGAATCGAATAATCTAGTGGAGGATGTTCCTAATAGTTTCTTGGACTAGGTAAGTATGGACCATCAGTTTAACCCCTATGAGTAACTAAGTACCTAAGGCATGAAGCCTTGTGGCATGTAGAAGAAGGACATGAAGGCATGCAAAAAATTAGTCCTTGGAGAGGCACGAAGGATCATGCCAGGGAAGGATGGAGTTAGGACTTAGTAAGTTTTGGACAACTGGAAAGAAAAAGATGCGCATAGGGAGTGAATGGAAAAGTGACCAAATACATATGTGGATAAGCTATGGAGACTTGCGATTCAAGAAAAGGATATTCCAGGGAATCATTACAGTTATCATGAGAGGATAAGGAGTTGAGGTTTTTAAGGATTAGCTGACACATGCATACTAAAGACACTCGATTGAGGGAAACACATGATGACATCTGGCATATTCCTAGGTAGTGGTAGAGAAATCATAAGAAGATTCTTGTAGGATTTCACAGGTGATGATGGATGGTTAGGAGAAGATTCCTTCAGATTCTTGATATAGAGGGTATTTCTAGAAAGGAAAAGTAGGAGATAGGAAGTAAGGAGAATGTGTGTGAAATGTAATGGAAAGCTATGTGATGTAAAGAAAGCTCTGCTAGTATGAACATTAAAAGAAAAACAATGGAACTCTCTTGATGTAATCCTAGCTACCATATTTTGGTTTATGAATATAATGAAGTAATTCTGTAACACTTTTGTAATGGATCTTTATCTATGTATTTTCACCTTTTTTTCATGTGTGTGTTATAGGTTTTCTTCATGATGCTCATGGGTTGATTCTACTTTCCTTTAGTTGATCATGTTAATCTATGTTTGGGATGCATTAGGCTAGGAGTTAGTGTTTACATCTTGAATTCCATGAATGAATGCACTTATTTTTGGTTATATTACATCCTCATGTTAAGAAGGAATGTTCTCATGAGGCTCACATAAAGGAGGGACTCGGCACCTGTGCATGCCTTAGGTGAGCTTCCAGGCTAAGACTGGATGATATGTCAGTGCACTTGGGATTGGTTGTTGAAATAGGTGGTGATAATAGAGACTAAATTTTGGTTCCGTTGTCGAGACCTCTTTTTGAAGATGTTGTGAGAATGATGCATGATGACAGAGCGCTTGACCTTGGACAATGTCGAAGCATGGCTTAAAAGCATGGAGGATGATTTTTCTCAGAGATTTAGTACCGAACCTGAGTTTAATGCACATAAATGGGTAGAAGAACATTTGTATCATGAGTTGTATGAGACCTTCTTTTGTTTCTTTCCAGTGGAGTTGTATGAATGGATTTCAGCGTATGCATCTAGATCAAGCTGGTACTATAGATCTCACGTGTGGACCCAAGATGAGTATCAGAGGCTGCAGGATGCTGATCTGACTTGGACATGTGTTGTTGATCATTGGTGGAGTAGAGTGTTGACAAGTTACACCTTCGAGTACACAATTTCTACATATTCTTGTCTAGAGATTGTTGAGTTTGAGTTTTTGAGAGAGCCAAGAGGATCATTCTTGTGTGTTATCCCTTTAGCTATAAAGATCTTGATCATTACACTGAGTTTGGAAGCATTTCCTATGGTCGGCTAAGCTTCTTCTGAGTGTTGGTGAGGAAGCTAGGGTGGAGGAAGATGGTGGACCTTGCGGCTGAAAAGGAGAGGGAAGAGAGATGACTCAAGTATAATGAAGCTCATGAGAGGGAGTTAGATAGACAATGTGAAGTTGTAGGAGTGATGGATTTATGGAGGTAGATGTTGTGGGAAGGAATTGAGGTTCACATAGAGGACATGGAGCCTGAGTAGTCTGTGCTACCCCATCTTGGAAAGCATATAAGAGAAACCCCCTTGGCTTCTAAAGAAGGCTCATCATATGAAGAAAGGAGAGGAGTCATTGGCATGCATCTGAATCCACCTGGTGACCAACCCCTGGTGCTTAGCTTTCCAAATCCAGAGATAAGTATTACTAACCCAGTTGGTATTGGTGGAAGTGACCGATCAACACCTAGGAGGTATAACTTTTCATTTGGCACATCTATGGCTACACAATCATTTCCTGTGTTTGGAGGTATATTGTCTAGAATGAACATTTGGGAAAAGTATGGGTACACAAAGCTTGGGTATCACATCTGGAAGTAGCACGGGACACACATATGGTAGCGGTGCAATATCACAGACTGTTGGCATGCAGTTCAGTGCAATAGTGGGGACATAAAGCATGACCACTTCAGGACCTTTAATAGCTACAAGAGGTGGATCTGGTGGAATAACAACTAGGAAACTTGGTGGACCTGGTGAATCTAGAGGATCTGGTGGGTCTGGAGGGACATGCTTGGTGGATCTATTGGATCTAGTGGTGGAGGAACATTAGAGGGAATCAAGGTTCTAGATCAGGTGGATAAAGGGCCTCAACCACCTCAGCAAGTATTTTTTGAAATGTCTTTGCATCTACTAGATTACAAAGTGTTGAGGATGTTACAGAGCATGTACACAAATGTGAGTTGCTATGGTGTGCAAAGGGGATCACTACCCCAGAATGGAAGGTAAGTCAGTTTGCAACAACATTGCAAGGACACACACATATAGTTGGTACCAGATGTGTGACCCCCACCAGAAAAGTGGTAGATTACATCACACTATGGAATTCCTTCTTACTTGAATTTCATATCCCTGAGTTTGAATAGAAGAGCATTAGCACACTGAAGGAGATTCAACAAGGTATGGTAGAGAGTGTGCAGGAATATGATGCATGTTTTAAGACTCTCTTATCAAAACTATCTTATGATATTCATCCTTCTCAGCATGCTCAATGGTTTGTTGGAGGGTTGATAACACCTTTTAGGAGAGTGCTTTCACACAATACTTTCACAGACCCACGCAAGGCCTTGGAGGCTTCCCTACATGCTGAGGCTATTGGAAGCATGGATACTAGTGTTAGCCCTTTTCTTGAAGCTCATATAACTGCTATGGAAAAGCAGCTGGAGAAGCTATCTGTGAACTCGGCGCATGAGACTCACAGTGGCCTATGGTGCATGGATTGTGAGGTAAAGGGGCATATAAAGGATAGTTGTCCTCAGAGATCGGTATGCGCCATGACAGTAGACTATGAGATTTACCATGGAGATCATGATGCAAGTAGGTGTCCACTACTGCAGCATGATCCATAAGAATGTGTCTTGTTATTGCAAGATTTGCACCTCCACTACTCATGACACCAAGGATTGTAGATTGATTGACTAAATACATGATGCCATTGATATTGGTGTGTGCCAGACCAACATTGCAAATAATTCCAAGGATGATGGTCATCACTATGAAGGGTGTGCAGATGGAGGAGCCCATGGAAGAAGCTTCTGTGGAGGATTTTGAGGTCAAGGCAACCACAGAGGAGGAAGAAGTGAGTTCCCATGTGGAACTTTTTACAATTGTGGTCTACAAAGCACTATAAGCATGAATGCCCTGATCTGGTACAATGCTCTTGGTGTGGAAAGAAGCAAAAGTATGAGGAGTGCCCAGAGTTATTTGAACACATGATCCAACAACATCAGAAGGATAAAGGTGCAGGAATGGTAAGCGTGAAGAAGTTTGACTCACAATGGATGCCAAGGGTGGTGTGTGAGTCAGAGTTAGAACCTGTACTGGTGACAACATGAGCTAAGGCTACACTAGGGAAATACCAAAGCAAAGGCCACTGGTTACTAGAGAAGAGGTGGTGCATGGGAAGTATCCAGACCCTACTCATCAGAAAGAGGTTTATCAAGAGACCATGGATGTAATTCAAAGCCTACAAGGAGAGATCCAGTGCCTAAAGGAGAAATCATGGAAGTTAGAGAAAAGGAAGAGCACTTAGGCTCCACAGAAGGATCTAGATGAGGTCAGGGAAGTATGTAAAATGTTGAGGCAAGAGAATATCATTCCTTTTCTAGGGGAATGGTTATGGGAGAAAGTACCACACACCAGAGGAGAGTGCGAGTGACAGGTCTTGCACGCTAACCTTCCCCCTCACACCATTGATTATGATAAGGAGATTACCTTGAATGCAGTAGTCGATGGATGGCTCCTAAGCAATATTCTGATAGATACAGGTGTGAAAGTTAATGTTCTCACCCTGGATGCATGGAATCAAATGGGAAGGCCCTCATTACAACCATCTTCAGATGTGCTGTATATGGCTAACAAGACAAAGGTGATGCCCATTGGTTTCTTGAAGGATGTTATTATCACTATCCAAGGGGAAAAATTCACTGGAGACTTCGAAGTCTTGGTGCTAGCTGAGGTGGACAACTTTCCAGCATTACTTGGGTGCCCCTAGTGTTATAAGAACAATGCTGACCTAAGGTTCAATAAGGGGTACATAAGTTTTGAGAACAAGGAAGAATGGGTTATCATCCCTTTAACTGATGGGAAGTCAGCACCCTATACTGAGCCCTTGGGAGAAGAATTCCTTGATAGAATCTATGTGTGCACTATCAGGGACCCTGAGGTGATTAATCCTATGGAAGGAGTTATTCAGTTTGAAGACACTCAATCTATGAGTGATACCACTAGTGTATCATGTGACAATTGGGCACATAGGACTTATGAGTTAATTGGGTGGCAATTGATAGGCTTTGTTATAAGAGTGACAAGGCGTGCACCCACTTAGGTGCCTGAAGAGGGAAGAAGTTACCAAGCTACACTGGGGATGGAAACCCTGATGTTTTCCTACAAGCCATGGAATCTCAATGGAGATGTGAGATCAAAGAAGGATCATGATTGTCTACACTTTTTTTGGAACCATAACATGTTGGTGGATGACGCATCAAGACAATCTTCTAGGGTGGCGTGAGCTAAGGATTACGCTCTCTATTATATTCTTCAGGAGAAACAGATGCCAACTAAACTTTGTGTCTATGATGGGAAAGGATCCACCTCAGATCATGTCCAGGAGTGCAAGAGGATCTGATGGAAGGTGTAGAGGCTTTACCTCCTTCCCTTTGGGTGCACAAGTTTTATTCCACACTATAAGGATGTGTGCATGCATGATACGTTCATTCATAGTTATGTCGTCAGACAAGGAATTGGCAGGAGTTAACAAATGACTTGATTCAAACCTTTGAATATCAAAGTGCTAAGCCGTTGGTGAATGAGGTGTTGTAGGTTGTTAAGCACCTAACTATGGGATACAATGTCATGGTAGAGGATCGAGTACTAGAATTATTGGGTGATCCTAGCTTAGAAGCACACTTTGATGAGGGAGAATTAGATGAGACACAACTTGAGTGTATTTACATGGAGAAAGAGAAGGGAAAGTTGGTCTATGTGATAGATGGTGAGGAAGTGGAGAACTTGGATGTTAACCATACTATGGGTACACGTGAAGTAACATATAGTGCTGATGAGAAAGTGTGTGCCTACCATGAACCTCTCAAAATAAAGAAGGTTAACATTGGCTCAGAAACAGAACCTAAGGAGGCTACTATTGGGGACTATTGGTCAGAAAAGGAGGTTTCAAAGATCATTGATCTATTGCATGAGTTTCAAGATTTATTTCTGTGAGGGTACCATGATATTAAGGGAGTTCACCAATCTTTAGGGGAGATGCAGATCAAACTAAAGGAGGGAGCGTTCCTAATTCGGAAACAACCTTACCGAATGAACCTGAATCTATGTTTCTGGGTCAAGGAGAATATAGACAAGATGATCGATTAAAGTATCATTAAATATGTTGAGGAATCAGAATGGATCAAACCAATGGTCATTAGCATTAAAAAGTATGGGAGGATAAGGATCTATGTTGATTATAGAGATTTGAATGTGGTATGTGTCATTGATCCCTTCCCAACCCCTTTCACCGAGGATATCCTAGAAGGAGTAGCTGAGCATGAGATCTATTCTTTCATAGACGGATTCTTGAGGTATCATCAAGTTATAATTGCAAAGGAAGACCAAGAAAAGAATAACTTTTCACCATTGAGTGGGGAAGCTTTTCCTACACAGTCACACCTTTTGGACTGAAGAATGTGCCTATTGTGTTTTCATGCATAGTGGTCTAGGCATTATAGGATTTTATCCATAAGTTCCTTTAGGTCTACCTTGATGATTGGAAAGTGTATGGACTAGTGAAAGACCATTGTGATAATTTTTGGTTGATGTTCGAGAGATGCCGAAAATTGCACATATCCCTCAACATCAAGAAATGTCTCTTCACTACTCCATTTGGAACCCTATTGGGGCATATCATATGTAAGGAAGGTTTACTGGTGGAACTTGCCAAAGTTACCATTATTTTGGGATTTGGGGAGCCCACCAGCTAGAGCGCAGTGTGTGGATTCCTTGGGCATACGGGGTATTACCGTAAATTTATCAAGGGGTATGCCAAAATCACCATGCCACTAGAGGAATTGTTGAATCACATATGTACATTCCATTGGGTAGATACACAGTAGATGGCATTTGACACACTAAAAAATAAGCTTGTCTATGCACCCATATTATGCTTTCCCTCTCAGGATAATCTATTCCATGTGCATGTTGATGCTTTGGGAATGACGATTGGGGAAATATTAGCATAACCTAGAGAAGGAATTGTTGACCACCTCTTGTGTTTTTCTAGAAGAAAGTTGACACTAGTAGAGAAGAACTATATTACTACTGAGTGCAAAGCATTATCAATGATCTACCCACTAAATAAATTTAGGTAATATCTATTGGCAAGACCCTTCAAATTCTACATGGACCACAAGGTATTAAAGTAATTGGTGAATAAACCCATTTTACAAGGGCACATATGTCGGTGGGTCCTGTTGTTTCAAGATTTTGAGTTCACAATTGTGAAACTAGGAAAGAGTAACTTAGGGCCTAACCATTTATACAAGATTGAATCTGGGGAGGATGTGTAGAGAATTGAGGATATAATGCTAGATGTGTAACAATTTAGATTATGGCATGTGCCCTTTTACTTGGAAGATATTGCCATGTTTCTCAAAATGGGTGTGGTTTTGGAGGGAATTAAGAATTTGTAAAGAAAAAAATTAGGCATACGTGCCACACCCTACATGCTAATTAGTGCAGTCTTATACAATCTAGGCCGCGAGGAGGTTTTACGTTGGTGTGTGTTAGAACATGAGTGCATTTGGTACCCAAATTTGTTCTCCTTTTCAGTCTGAGCAGCATCAAAGATATGGCATGAAGCTTGAAGATAGATGGATCATGGTGTGTGTCATTTTGTAGCTGGGGATATGATCTAACTGGCACTCAGATTTGTGGAGAGATGGATAGCACTCAAATAGGACTTGATCTTGTCCTAACTGTTTTAGGTTGTGCCTTTCAACCAAGGTAAGAGAACCTATTTTGTAACCCTCAAATGGTGAAGGAGATGAAGATATCCCTCAATTTGTGCAAATAGTATGAAAAGGGCCTTGGGAAAATATGATCAACACTCCAAATCTGACTTTCACAAGTTGTCACTTCCAGATTATGGAGATACTTTCAATGTAAGGCAAGGGTTACTGAAGACATTTTGAAATCCTGATCTATTCTGCACACTTCAACAAATGGATTTTGATCTTCTGTGGGTATACAGGTCAAAAAAAGGGTAAAACAGGGTAGGATTAGTTGTTTTGAATGATTTTTGGGTGGGAGTTTAGATAAGACAAACCAAGGTCCACCAGACTCTTTGAGGATTTCAGAAAAATATGGAGAAACTTAACAACAGAAAGTATCAAAATGGTTAATCATCCCTTCAACCAGGATATGTGCATCAAATGGAGGCCCAGATCTGCACTTTTCCACACAATATTTGATCATCTATCACAAAATCTTGAGTTAGAATGAACCAATGAAGCATTTAGCAATCACTATTTAATCATGACCTAAGGTGCACCCAAAGGTTTACAAACAATCTCTAAAGTCAAGGAAGGTAAAGTGATTTTAAATTTGTTTATCTCTTTATCAGATGAAAGCTCTTCTAAATGTGAGATTGCAAATGCCACTAAACTATCACAAGAAATGAGACCATGTATGATCAAGAGAGATTTTAAACACAAGACTGCAACAGGAAACAAGAAACACAAATTTGAAATGCATTCTGAAATGTAAGCATTCATCAGATTTTTCCCAAAGATAACACAGAATAACTCAAAAATGATCAGATTTATCAGCAGGGGAATGTTTTGAAAACAATCTCAGAGCTTGTTAATGGCTATACATGTGCAACCAACTTAACATGATTTGAAATCTGATACAGAGAGAGTTACATGAGTTTCTCAAGTGGTCACTCAGAGAATGGGCTTCTTCCCT
This sequence comes from Taxus chinensis, assembly GCA_019776745.2. Lineage (NCBI taxonomy): Eukaryota > Viridiplantae > Streptophyta > Pinopsida > Cupressales > Taxaceae > Taxus > Taxus chinensis. The sequence continues at coordinate 339,768,244 of CM034157.1, read as the reverse complement.
GATTTTCTCATGAAATTTTTAGTTTTCCAGGACTTTTTAAACTCTTCCAACACTTTGAAAAATTCATACAATATATAGCTTTCAATCTCCTTCAAGCCTTATTTCCCAAGAAAATAATATGCCAAAGGATCAAATTTGTTACAAAAATTCCTCATGATTCGCAGACAGGGACGTTTAACAGAACACGTCCAAAAAGTTGCCAGTTGTCTCAAAAAGAGATGAATCATTGCAAAATTCACATCATTATCCATTGTGGAGGCACATTTTTCATCTTCAAAGCATGCAGACCCCCTTCCTTTCATTATTTCATCCTTATCCCTCCAAAATTTGACTCTGCAACTTTTGGATCTGATATTTCACATTTTTGGATGGGTTAGGGAAAAAATTCATTTCAAAAACATCTCTGATCTTCAAATTGATCCTCAAAACCATTGCATTGGTCCTTGCAGGCACAAACGACATGAATTTTCCAAAAATTTAGTGAAAATTGATGCAAAAAATGCATCTCCAAGCTTCGTGGCGCTCAAATGGTGGCCAAACTAAAAAATGCACTGTTACCATTGATATTCCTTTATCCTTTCATCTGAGTCCTCCATGTGTCATAATGTGATTGGAAATGGGCTTGGGATCACTTTTTGACATTTTAACACTTTTGGAAAAATGTAAAAATTTGACATTTTTCTCCGCCCCTCTGCCCTTTGAAAATGAGCTTGACACGTGTCCCAATGTGGGTCCCATTGGAATCGCGGCTCGATTCTACACATTTCCACCTTTTTTGGAAAAAGAAAAATTTTCAAAATATCCCCCATGGCCCACAATGATTTTGTCCTTGACACATGGCACAAAATGACTGCATATGGAGATGTGGCTCAATTTTAAACATTTTACCTCTTTTTGGAAAAAGGAAAATTTTCCATTTTTCCTCCACGGCCCGCACCTCCCTTTCCTTGACATGTGTCCTCACCTGATTGGCTGCGAGGGCAATGCTCTTATTTTGATTTTTAACAACATTTTCCACAAAGGAAATTTTTCACCATTTGGCTCTTCCGCCCTCCACCTTTCCCTTTATGCCACGTGTCACCTTCTGATTGGCTGTGGGGGCCACGTGTCTCTCTTTTTATACTTTTAACTCCATTTTCACCAAAAAGGAAAATTTTCAAGTTTCCTCCACACTCCCCACCTCCCCCTTTTGATGAAATGTACCACGTGTCACCTTCTGATTGGCTTGAGGGCCTGCGCTCTCATTTCATACTTTAACTCCTTTTCACCAAAGGAAAAAAACTTCCACCGTGCCTCCACAGCTCCACCCCTCCACTTTTTTGACTTTTCTAACTACCACGTGTCACCCTCTGATTGGTTGAGGGCCTGCGGACTTGCGGGGACAATTTAGACCTTTTTCCAAAAACACAAAAAATGCTAAGTTGCTCGAGAAGACCCGCCGAACCTTGTCCAATCACAAATGGCCACGTAGGAGAATATTTTTGAGCTAAAATTTGATGGGCAAAGGATGCCCGTATGACCGTCAAAAAATGTAGAAATTGCCAGCGATGCCCAAAATCAATTTTTCCTTCGTGGGTGAAGAAATTTTTTATCAAAGGACAAATGGAAAGTGATTCAAAGCAATTTACGACCATGGAAATGGATTTTTGAGGGAAAATAAGTATAAATCAAATAATTTCAAGCTCCAAAGGCTGGGAAAAATTGAAAAAATGGCAAAGGCATTTGAACGGGAAAAATTAGGGCAAAACGCAGGGAAAACTTAGAGATTCCTCAAAATGGTGCAAAATGGAGAAAAAATGAACAATTTTGGAGAAAAAACTCAAAGCATTTAAACACAGATACAAGAGTTTTTTTCATCAAATTCGAAGGATTTTTTCTCAAAACATCAAAAATGCACACATTCTCCTTTCTTAGGGCAAGGTAATGAGTTTGCAAACAATCCAATGCACAAGAATGGAGCTACAACTTCACATCATCGATTTCATGAGGAAAAAATGTTTCAGAGCATGTGAGCAAAGGGGAAACATGGAAAAATGGGAGGATCAAAATGGGCACCAACATCAGCTCCTGCTCAGGATGGGCACTCCCAGTGAGTGCCACAAGAAAAAAAGTAGACCAAGTGCCAAAATAATTCATTGGGCCAATGGAGTCATGAGCCAAAGCCACCAAAAAACTAGCTGAGAAACTGAAAAAAATGGCTGCCACACACCAAGGCAAACCACGAACCGACAAAACACCAAAAACAGAGCAAAAGCCAAACACTATACACTGTACAAGTTGGTAAGAAAACCTTGATTCAAAGAAAACAAATCAAGGGGAAACCCCAAATGTCCTCCATGCTGGATATGACCATGCCAAGAGGTTCTGATATGTTTTTAGCAACTGGAAATATACCTCTTTTTCTTCTTTGTTTAATTTGTAAACCATCCAGTTTCTTTGAAGCTCCTCCATTGTGTTCAGGTCAAACCTTTTAACATTTTTCAAGGCTGAATCAAGGACCAAATTTCTAGAAAAAACAACATACTTAGGAGATATGTTTTCAACAACTTCATACTCCCTGAAATCCACAAAACTCACAAAGTGATCAGTACTAGCATCTGCCTGCAAAACTTCATAAGATGCATTGTTTGGGTCTTCAATAAGGTACAACATCTTTTTCTCTCCATATAACTTTACTAAGTTTCCTTCAATGGGGATAGTGGCATAAGACATGTCCATTTGGACACTCCCACCAACACTTGCAGCCCATTTCCTTGATAATAACATACCCCATTTGGCAGGGCAATCAACAATCACAACATCCAATTTTAAATTCCTCCCAGGATAAGATGCAAGTTGCACCACCAGATCTTTGACACACCCAACAACTGGCACTTCCCTGGAATCCATAGCAGTACACTTGCCATACGCTGTTGTCACTTTGATTCCCAATTCATTCATGACCTCCAAAGGCATGACATTGCATGATGCCCCAGAGTCAAACATACAATTATGTAACAGCTTGTCTTTGATAACCAAGGTAGTGAAAAATGGATCCACGTTCAGCTGAGATTTAACCAAAGAAGTTCCTAAGTAAACCTCAGGTGGTTCCCCCAACTCTTCCAACACTTGTGGTTGTTCCAATTCTACAATGGCAATAGGAATCCCAACCTTGTTTCCAACTCTGCCTTGGGTACTCTCTTCCTCTCTAAATCCTAAATATTCAAAATCCCTCTTCTTGTGCTCAGGAATCCTAAGCAACTCAGCAATTGGGACAGGAATCTTGATCTGACTCAAGACTTGGGCAATATCATATGGAGCATTCTTGGGTAAAGCAGCACTAGGGGAAAGATTGGAAAATTCATCAGATGGTATGGAAGTATTTTTCAGTTTAAGCATAGGGAGGATCACAAGTTTTTCTTGGGGGAATAGGGCCTTTACCAGATGTATTTTTCTTTGGAGTTTCTTTAGTAAGCAATGGAAATTTTGACTTGGCTTGTTGCCCCTTGGCAGCTTTACTTCTGGTATTGTGCTCCTTCTCTTGGGAAACTACAACATTCATAAGCAACTACCTATCCTCCTCTGAAGGAACCCCTCCATCATACTTCTTAATCATCAAAGATCTTAAGTATTCAAAATCATTTTTGGGCAGCTCAAAGGCTTGTACATTATCAATTTCTAAAACATGAGAAGGAGGAAGAAGATGTACCCATTGGATACAATCCCAAAAAATAGTAGCAGTCCTAGCACTTATGACATCCATTGAAGTTTCTCCCCTTGGTGAACTTGCAGGGATCTCCATCATGCAGGCATCATCATCAATTTCATCATCAACTTCCTCTTCAATTTTCTGATCTGTTCCACATGGAGGATGGGGTAAAAAAAACTTATCACACCAATCAATATCAATAACTTCCTCAACAACAAAAACCTTACCAGTTAGGGGATCAGGTAACACTCTTCCTTCACGTGCTTGAGGATGTCTATTTGTAGACCCCATGGGTCCTTTCCCTCTATCATCAGATCTCTGATCACCCCTAGGATGATTGGAAAATCTGTCATGGTTTTGTGCTTTTTGCTGACCTTGTGAAGTCTACCCAATTCCCTTCTCTACCCAGGCTAACTTGTATGAGATTTCTTTGACAGCCCCTGCCAAAGTTTTCACAACCTCCTCCAAATCAGCACCCTTGCTAGCTTGAGGTTTTTCAGGGTTTATCAACTTTACACCATCTCTCTTGAGAGGTTTCCCAATGGCCTTAATGTTATTTTCAATCTGCAGTGCCATGGTAAAGGCCTGCCTTAAATTGGTAGGGTTCTTGTCTCTTAAGTAATAGGCTGCCTTCTTATCAAATGCATCTACATATTTGATCAAGCATGACTCATCACATGGCCTCAAATTAACAGGAAGCCTTCTCAAAGTTTTGTTAAACCTTGTGTTGAAGTCATGAACTGATTCATTGGGGTTCTTCTTGATATTTTCAAATTCAGACAAGAGAAACCTAGGATCAGTCTTGTCACCATATTACAACCTAAATGCATTCTTCATTTCAGTCCAAGAATCAATAGAATTATCAGGTAGAGCCTTGTACCAATCCCTTGCATCCTCTTCTAGTGTATGAATGAACAATTTAACATACACATCTTCAAACTCAATTTCAAAATCCTCCATCATGTTAACAAAAAGTTTGAGATGTTGATCACCAGTTATTGCATTGTTACCTTGGAACTTTGGCAATCTATTTCTACATCTTGAGGACAACATTTGGATAACCAACCATTCCCCTAAAATTTATAGGACCAAAGGTGTTAACAACAAATGGAGGTCTAGGCTGAGCCATATTGTTTTGAGGTGGTGATCTTGGAGGAGAAACAGAATGATGAGGAGTGAGAGGTCTTTGGGGCTCAAGAATGTGGTTCACAAAATTGGTATTCTCTAGGTGCAATTTTCTTGGAAAACTTTACTAGAATTGAAACACACAGGTGCAGATTGAGAAGCAAACTTTCCAGGTACAAATGAAGGACCTTCACTAGTTGAAGTAAACAAATTTATGAGAAGGATTATCTTGAATCAGAATCACTGAAGAAGAGTGATAATCCTCTATGAAGGCTGATCTCTCTCACCAATGGATATTCCTTTTCCTTGATGTCTGACCTTCAACAACCTTCCAAACTTTTCTTTCCTCTAAAACTGAGTTTCCTTGAATTCTTGAAATAACTTTCTACTTGGGTACCTCCTGAAGAGAGATCTTCTTCCTTCCAGTTTTGCAGAGATTAGCAACACCAAAAAACAAATGACAGAAAGCTAAGACACTGGTATTTATCAAGATCAAAACAACATGGAGTCACCACTAAGGACTTTCACCCTAGTTGTGCAAATGCACTAAAATACTCTGTCAAATACCTATCAGCACTGAAAATCTTGCCAAACTTTATAGATCAGACCTTCCTTTTCTTGAATCTATCAACCACAAATGCAAATGAAGTGCAACTACTGCTGGAAACTGATAAAATTGTAGACAGAGTTTGAAACCTTTGCATACACCTTGCAAATCTGAGTATAGAATGATGCTTTAACAATATATTTGCAGACAGAACTTGTAAGAGACATTACCAGGGTTTGATATGCAAGAATTCAAATATGTTGACTCAAATATGTATGCACATGGATCATATTGACTTAAGAATGTCCCCAGCAATGGTGTCACTGGTGTTGGTACCCAAATTTGTTCTCCTTTTCAATCTAAGCAGCATCAAAGATATGGCATGAAGCTTGAAGACAGATGGATCATGGTGTGTGTCATTTTGTAGCTGGGGATATGATCTAACTGGCACTCAGATTTGTGGAGAGATGGATAGCACTCAAATAGGACTTGATCTTGTCCTAACTGTTTTAGGTTGTGCCTTTCAACCAAGGTAAGAGGACCTATTTTGTAACCCTCAAATGGTGAAGGAGATGAAGATATCCCTCAATTTGTGCAAATAGTATGAAAAGGGCCTTGGGAAAATATGATCAACACTCCAAATCTGACTTTCACAAGTTGTCACTTCCAGATTATGGAGATACTTTCAATGCAAGGCAAGGGTTACTGAAGACATTTTGAAATCCTGATCTGTTCTGCATACTTTAGCAAATGGATTTTGATCTTCTGTGGGTATACAGGTCAAAACAGGGGTAAAACAGGGTAGGATTAGTTGTTTTGAATGATTTTTGGGTGGGAGTTTAGATAAGACAAACCAAGGTCCCAGACTCTTTGAGGATTTCAGCAAAATATGGAGAAACTTAACAGAGAAAGTATCAAAATGGTTAATCATCCCTTCAACCAGGATATGTGCATCAAATGGAGGCCCAGATCTGCACTTTTCCACACAATCTTTGATCATCTATCACAAAATATTGAGTTAGAATGAACCAATGAAGCATTTAGCAATCACTATTTAATCATGACCTAAGGTGCACCCAAAGGTTTACAAACAATCTCTGAAGTCAAGGAAGGTAAAGTGATTTTAAATTTGTTTATCTCTTTATCAGATGAAAGCTCTTCTGAATGTGAGATTGCAAATGCCACTAAACTATCACAAGAAATGAGACCATGTATGATCAAGAGAGATTTTAAACACAAGACTGCAACAGGAAACAAGAAACACAAATTTGAAATGCATTCTGAAATGTAAGCATTCATATTTTTCCCAAAGACAACACAGAATAACTCAAAAATGATCAGATTTATCAGCAGGGGAATGTTTTGAAAACAATCTCAGAGCTTGTTAATGGCTATACATGTGCAACCAACTTAACATGATTTGAAATCTGATACAGAGAGAGTTACATGAGTTTCTCAAGTGGTCACTCAGAGAGATGGGCTTCTTCCCAGATTTTCCCATGAAATTTTTAGTTTTCCAGGATTTTTTAAACTCTTCCAACCCTTTGCATGAAAAATTCATGCAATATATAGCTTTCAATCTCCTTCGAGCCTTCTTTCCCAAGAAAAGAATATGCCAAAGGATCAAATTTGTTACAAAAATTCCTCATGATTCGCAAACAGGGACGTTTAACAGAACACGTCCAAAAAGTTGCCAGTTGTCTCAAAAAGAGATGAATCATTGCAAAATTCACATCATTATCCATTGTGGAGGCACATTTTTCATCTTCAAAGCATGCAGACCCCCTTCCTTTCATTATTTCATCCTTATCCCTCCAAAATTTGACTCTGTAACTTTTGGATCTGATATTTCACATTTTTGGATGGGTTAGGGAAAAAATTCATTTCAAAAACATCTCTGATCTTCAAATTGATCCTCAAAACCAATTGCATTGGTCCTTGCAGGCACAAACTACACGAATTTGCCAAAAATTTGATGAAAATTGATGCAAAAAACACATCTCCAAGCTTCCTGGAGCTCAAATGGTGGCCAAACTGAAAAATGCATAGTTACCATTGATCTTCCTTTATCCCTTTAATCTGAGCCCTCCACGTGTCACAATGTGATTGGAAATGGGCTTGGGATCACTTTTTGACATTTTAACACTTTTGGAAAAATGTAAAAATTTGACATTTTTCTCCACCCCTCCGCCCTTTGAAAATGGGCCTGACACGTGTCCCAAAGTGGGCCCCATTGGAATCACGGCTCAATTCTACACATTTCCACCTTTTTTGGAAAAAGGAAAATTTTCCAAAATATCCCCGCATCTCCACCTCTTCTGTCCCTGACACGTGGCACAATATGATTGGCTACAGGGTCACGCTCCTTTTACACATTTTACCTTTTTTGGAAAAAGGAAAAATTTCCAAATTTTCCTCCGCGGCTCCGCCCTCCCATTGACACGTGTCCTCACCTGATTGGCTGTGGGGCAGTGCTCTTATTTATATTTTAACAACATTTTCCACAAAGGAAAATTTTCAACCCTTTCCCCTCTGATTATTCCCTTCCACCATTGTGGAGCCACGCTTCAAATTACCACTTTAACCTTTTGCAAAAAGGAAACATTTCACTCTTTTCCTCCGAATTGGCCTGCCGACCCATGCCCTTTTCATTTCATTTTTGTTCCCTTTTAATTTCAATTTTAGGAAAAAGGTTAAAAATTCTAAGTCTTCGCTAGCCTCCATTCCATCCTTTTCATGCAAACGTGACACATGTCCACCTTCTGATTGGCTGAGGGCCTGCCTCATTTCATACTTTAACTCCTTTTCACCAAAGGAAAATTTTCCACTGTGCCTCCGTAGCTCCACCCCTCCCCTATTTTGACTTTTCTAACTACCACATGTCACCCTCTGATTGGCTGAGGGCTTGCGGACTTGCGGGACAATTTAGACCTTTTTCCAAAAACACAAAAAATGCTAAGTTGCTCGAGCAGACCCACCGAACCTTGTCCAATCACAAACAACCACGTAGGAGAAGATTTTTGAGCTAAAATTTGACGGGAAAAGGACACCCGTATGACCGTCAAAAAATGCAGAAATTGCCAGCGATGCCCAAAATCAATTTTTCCTTCGTGGGTGAAGAAATTTTTGATCAAAGGACAAATGGAAAGTGATTCAAAGCAATTTACGACCATGGCAAGGGATTTTTGAGGGAAAATAAGTATAAATCAAACAATTTCGAGCTCCAAAGGCCGGAAAAATGGGAAAAAATGGCAGAGGCATTTGAACAAAAAAAATTAGGGCAAAACACAGGGAAAAATTAGAGATTCCTTCAAAATGGTGCAAGAATGGAGAAAAAATGAACTCAAAGCATTTAAACACAGGTACAAGTTGTTTTTCATCAAATTCGAAGGATGGGAAGATCCAAAGCCATTTTTTCTCAGAAATAGGGAAAAAACACACTTCTCCTTAGCAAATTAGGGCAAGGTAATGAGTTTGCAAACAATCCAATGCACAAGAATGGAGCTACAACTTCACATCATCGATTTCATGAGGAAAAAATGTTTCAGAGCACAAAGAGAAAAGGGGAAACATGGAAAAATGGTAGAGGATCAAAATAGGCACCAAATGAGATGGTCAAGATTTCGTTAGTAGAGTTTATGGTGGCCCATCACAAGACCACCCTGAATCACCTCCAAGCTAATGGAACCGCTGAAGCATTTAACAAGATACTGAGTCACATACTGAACAAAAATTATGATGTGGGAAGACAAGATTGGGATGACAAAGTCTTAGCCACACTATGGGCATATATGATAACCTACAAGTTATTGATCAAGGACACATTATTATAATTAGTGTTTTACATAGAAGTTATTTTACCAGTAGAGTTTATGCTACAGTCCCTGCGTATTCCATGCACAGGAGGATTAGCTCATGAAAAAGCACTACATGAGCATATGGAGAAGTTAATGCAGTTGGAAAAAAGGTGATCACTTGATAGATGGAGTTAGAAGACTGAAAAGGCGTGAAAAAAAGCAAGGCATGATCACCATATTAAAAACAAACAATTCAAGGTTGGGTAGATGGTCTTTCTTTATGACTCCAAATTTCTGTGCCATCTGGGGAAATTGAAATTTCGTTGGTTAGGACCATACATCATCTCGTACATCCTCGATTTAGGAATATGCTAGTTATAAGCACTGGATGAGATAAGGTTACATTGTTTCTTTAATGGGAGTAGGCTAAAGCCCTATTATAAATAATAGTTCTTTATACTCTGAAATAAGGAAGTTCTGCCAATTAGTTTAGATTTATTTTGGTATTTTTGTTTATTTCCTTTGTCATCGTTTTCAACTTTGTGTTGTACATTGGTGCCCCGATAGATAATTGCATTGTACGAGGTTTTATGCATAGGGCTCTGTGTAATTTTTTTTGTGGGGTGAGGTAGTAAAGATTTTAAACATGGAGGCCAATAACTTCAGACAGTGGACTGTTTGGAAAAATTGGTGCAAAGGTAGAAGAATGAGCAAAAATATGGCTAAAACTCATAAATTCGTGCAGTTATGAAGGTGTGTTGAAAGAACCTAAAGACCACAAGAAGGGAAGGATTGAGTGGTATGAGATGAGGTAGGTAAAATTATAGGTAACTACTTAGTAAACAACACAAAGGTTATGTACTTTGGCGTGGATTTGTGCATAGAGGTCTATGGTAGTCTAATTGGTATTAAAGCACTAGAAGGTTATAGCTTTAAAGCACAAGAGGAAGTCATGGAAGTTACTTTAAGTGAAGTAAAGCATTTTATTAAAAAGTGACATTAGGACACATGGTTAGAGGAACTCTAAGGCACCGATAAAGTATAAATAAGAGATAAGGATAGTCATTTCAACTACCTTTCCTTAGAGAATTTCTTTTGTGCTCCCAAGCTCAAAGTGCGATGAGGGTTTTTCAAAGAAGAGCAACGCGAAGTACTATCATGAACCAATGGACTTGTTGAAAGTTGTAGCAAAATATGTGACATAGCACGGGGGGAAGAAGACAATAGAGCAGGAAGGAGGTGACATGGAAGAGAAGAGGGGAAGTTGTCGAGTTAAGGAAGTCAAAAGAGAGGAACATAACACCTAGGGCATGAATGAAAAAGGAGAGGGAAATGGAACTAAAGAAGGATCGAATAAAGAAACCAGTGCTGGAAAAGGAGGACCCCGTGGAGATCTACTCAAAGATGCAGTACTCACATGGAGTTATCAAGGTTAAAAAATGGATCTCGAAGCTATATAAATGTAAGATCAGTGAGTAAAACCACATAACAAATGAAAACAAGAAGGTGATGCTAATAGACCTTGTGTCAGACACCTTGGTGGTGGACGAGCTTGGAAACCCTAAGGTTGATGACTTGGTGAAACAAGCACTGCATAAGATGGGGGTTTTGCAACTATGGGAGCTTCCCTTATTTTCCAAACCCGCTTCAATTTTTAGGTGGTTAATGTTATGGGTGCACGAAGATTTATTCAACTTCACAGGAAGAAGAATGGGGATCACATGCTAATTGATTTAGATGTTTATGGGCCTGCGGAATACTGGAGAATATATGGTGTTTGATTTATGTGCCACAGCTAAGATTGAGGAGTTGGTGAAAAAAATGAACTAGGAGAAGGGGGGAGGGCACAAGTAATTACATATCTCTTAGACCCAACATTGAGAGTCACCTCCCGACTTATTAGTTAAAAATTACATGCATCAGAAAGGTGTACATATATTAACCGAAGGTTCTTATACATAGCCTACAAGGTATCTAAGAGGGCACACTATAACTTTTTCCAATTCATTGCAAATGACATCATCAAAGAGACATGGGTATAGAATGAGGTAAGAGAAACTATCACTTAGGGTTCCATCTTGTTATTGATCATGTTCTAGGAGATTGGTGTGCCAGATAGACCAGATGAAAACATGTGGGTTCACCCATCCACGCACGTGTCTTGTAAATTACATTTAAAAAATTTCACCTGCAATGGGACCGTCTTAAGAGATTACAATGCTTGAATGAATAAATGGTTTGAGTGATTACCTGGAGCCTTCAAGAACGAGTGGTGCATTCCCCACAAGCTACCACAAGTTATTGGGGACAGGCTAAAATTTTTTGTTACCCAACATTTCTGTCTAAAAAAGTTTATGATGGACAAAGGAGAGATGGGGCCATGGTGCGAGCTCCCCTTTGTGTTCACAACCAGATATATGAAATGCATAATCAACCAGATCAAGGACATGCATAAGTTAATTTTTGATGCAAACACTACATACAAGTATCACACTCAGCCTGCCTACATCGAGGTGTTTCACTCGGAATGACTCGTTCCTATAGAAACAGATAAGAGTTATGGTGCTAGGAGGAATACCTGTAGAATGTCGAGATGGTGTGCGCGTACCGTAGAGAAAGATCAGGTTGACTGCGAAGAACTCCTTTTTGTCTTGGAAGGACTACCTGCAAATAAGAACACAAGACCACAAGATTTTAATTAAACAATAAATGAGGGAACTGCCTTGGGCCCAGGAAATATAAAACTTCCTTTCGAAGGTGGTCAGTTCCCCTGCTAATATGAATTAACACAAAAGACTGTAAAATATCAATTAAATTGTTTCATTGAACTGGGTAGGGGAAAGGCTGGTTTTCTGGTTTTGATCAGAGGAACCGATGCCGGTTACTGATAACCGATGCCGGTTACTGATAACCGATACCGGTGGGTTCTAGGATCTTCTTGGTAGCTATGGTGTTTGTAAGGCTGGTTTATGGATGATATTAGGAAATGAGATGATGAGGGGTAAAAGAATGACAGTTAGATGCAATGGCACGTTGGGTAGTGGATTCAGAAATGGATTTAGGAGGACTGTGATTCAAAGAGCATAAGAAATGTTATAACAAAGGACATACAAGATATGACTTATTGGTTTTGACGAAGATGCAAGTTGATCTCCTCTACTGCAAGCACTTCTGGTTTCTTCACTCATCTTTGCTTGGTTAAGTGAAGATCTGGACTCTGTTTTTCGCTTGCAATGCTCTCTGTTGATCCAGAAATCCTTTGACTGATCTCCAAAAATGAAATTTCGATCCGTTGTTTTGGTTTGGGGAGCCCATTTACAGGGAACCGACGGCGGTTACGTAACCGACGGCGGTCGAGTAGGAACCGGCATCGGTAAGGAAAAAGTAGGCTATTTTTAGTAAAATAGCCCACCTTCCCTGCTTTTCTCCCGAGAGATCAGTTGCGGGCTTGGTCAAGTGGCTAGAAGGTCGGCTTTGGGTGCGAGTAAGGAGGCATTAGTTATGGATGTGAGTCTAGACCAAGTCATGGGTCTTAATTAGGTTAGTTTAGGGTTAGGGCTAGGTCATGATGAGGTGGCAAAGTGAGGTGGTGGGTAAGGTGATGTGGATTTATCAATTATAAGGTAATTAATAAATAATTGTGTAAGGTTTAGGTAATGAGGTTAGGTTGCGAAATGAGATGCGGGTCACAAGGGGTCGTAAGACACAAATTTGGTGTCTACACGAGGTTTTGAATCCAGATTTCTTGGACTTACACCCACAAGTCAACATTACCATCAAGGGGTATGTCCATCAGGTGTTCGTCAAGCTGCACCTGAAGAAATTGCGAGGGGTTGAATTGGAGGTTACATACTCTCCCTTTGTAAAGCGACAAGAGACACCAATCCCACCCATGAAGGCAATACAAGAAGAAGAAGAAGAAGAAGAAGAAGAAGAAGAAGAAGGGAAGTTAGATAATTCAAGGAAGAGGAAGTACTACATGCACTAGAATAGTAGTAAGGGCGCCAACACTTTAGAACAGGGTGGCACCAATACCTCATTACCAAGGTGCAAGGAAGAGGAATAAGAGAAGGAATAACCTGAGGAAAAGAAACAAAAGACACAGGATGCATCGAGCCCCACAACAGGCTCAGAGGAAGGAGAGGAAGAAGACCCCACCACTTTCTAAGTAGAATTGGAAGTAGAGTTAGAGGGGTAGGAAGATGAGGTAAAGGTCATAGATCCAAGTGAGGTGTGAGAATAAGGAGATGAGCATTTGGTAGGGGTTGAGAAGAGTTTGACGTGTGAAGCTGCTACACTGCAAGAACGCCAATCCTAAGGGAGATAAAGGGGAACTCCTTTACTATAAAGGGGGATAATGGATTCATCCCTAGGGAAAATAAGTAGAGGAAAAAGCACAAGGCTACAAGGAAGAAGTGGATTCTAGTGTCCCCACACATGGAATTCATGGATGAACCCATGAAGGTCTTACGCATAAGATTCCAGGCCACCCTCCCACCACAAAAGTTGCATGGTTGGTATTTGATGGATCAAGATAGGTGTGTGCAAAGGACCAGGAAGATGCTCAGTTAGAGCATACATTGCCATGCCGAGGAACCTGAGTTAGCGGTCAATGATCATGTGATCGAGACCATTCACTTGAAGAAGAAGGGAGGAGATACATATAAAGTGGTGGATCCCAACAACCTAATAGATGAGCAGGTGTGCGGTGACAATGCCTATCCTTTACAAGTGTCAATATGCCTTCTGCTGCACCTCTCCCCAATGAAAGGCACTTTTATATCTAAGCAATCTATTCTAAAGGCGTGTCAATTTTGGCATACCCCTTGATGAACTTCCTGTAAGTACCCCATATGCCCAAGGAAATCCATGCTACCGTGCTTTGAGAGGTAGGGTAGGTGTCAATCCCACAATTAGGTGTATGACTTTAGCGGGATGCTACTAGTGAAGAGCCTTACTTAGCATATGATGTGTCCTAATAATGTTCCAAATGGGGTAAGAAAAGACACATTTCCTAATATTGGGATGGGATGGATGCTCAACTTGCAGGACACTCATGGGGATGTCAAACATTAACCTTAAGTTATCACAATGGTCCCTCACTAACCCATGCATACTGTCCAATCATCTAGGTAGACTTGAAGAAATTTATGGATGAATTCCTAGAAAGATTGTACCATTGAATGCGCGAGAATCACAGTAGGTGCAGTCTTTTCTCTCCCAACTCAAGGCATGACTGTATATGAAAAAATATCCCCACTCAGTGGCTTTAATCCATCTTTCTCCGGTCCTCCTTTGTAAGATCCTTACCTAGTGATGGTCCAAAAATCCATTTGTGAAAGAGTAGACCTCACACCCATCCACTCCCTCTAAAATTTCTTCTAGTGAATGGGGTTGGGCATAGGATCAATAATACACAACGTACATTCAGGTCCCTAGTTGTGTTAGTGCCATTTCTGAGCTTGCATAATGTGCCCTAATTTTTCATGTCTGATTTTCTCAGAAACATTTTTATTTCTCAAATTGGTGATCTGTAATTTCTCCCCCCTGGTTGAATGTTTCAAAAATGCCCATAAACTTGTTGTTTTACCATGGTTTAAAAGAGAAATCCATGTGTGCTCTTATTTGTGCCCTAGGTTTTTCTAATTTGCAGGTTGTGTCATTTTCCCTTTACCAGATCATGTAAAAATTGAAATTGATCAAATCTAAATTGTATGGGTTAATTTCCCAATCCTAAGGTCAAAAATAATGTCAAAACATGATTCAGTTGATTCAAAATAAAAAAGTTTACAATCCTTGTTGAAAAATTTGATTTCTAGGGCATCCTTTAAATTTTTCACGATTTGACGGTCATACGGGTGTCATGTGCCCATCAAATTTATCATTGTAAGGTAATGTCAATGTGGCAGGTTCCTATTGGCCGGGGGTTGTTGAGAAATGTCTCTAACTTATCATTTTTTGAAATGTTGGAAAAAGGAAAAATTTGATCCGTGGCTCCACCTTTTGTAATGAAGTGCCTACATGGCACATTTTGATTGGCTAGGGGATTGGTGGGTGGTGGGCTTTCCTTAGGAAATTTTGCTTTCATTATGCAAAATTTTCAAAATTAATTTTGTGCTCGAAGGCCCGCAGTGAATAGGGAGAGGACACGTGGCACGGAGGGTGTGCAGATGGCGGAGGGACTTTGAGAATTTTGTTGTTTTTTGGCTCAAAATGATGAAGTGAATTTTTGGCCCGAAAGCCATCAACAAATCATCAGTGGACACGTGTCTAGGAAAGGATAGGATGGGGCAGCGGGTTTTGCAATGACTTGGAAGTTTTTGACTTCAAATGGTAAAAAATCAAATTTTGGGCCGAAGCTCCGCAACAAGTCAGGAAGTGACACATGTCCAAGAAAGAAAAATGGAGGTGGAGGTTTGGACCTCGAGGGACAGAGTAAAATTTTTCCTTTTTGGAAAAAGGAGCTAAAATGTAAATGGAAGTGTGCCTCCATGGAAAATCAGAGAGCACCACGTGGCAGGGAAGAGATCAGGCTTCCAGGCCTATGGAGGTTTTGTGGAAAAATTTCCTCTTTTCAAAAAGGTGGAAAAATTGATAGAATCACTCTGCAGTTTTCAATGGGGCCCACATATGGACATGTGGCGGGTCTAGGGGAGAAGCGGGGAAATTTTACAAAATTTTCCAAAACTTTAAAAAGGTCGTAAAAGCATTTTTGGAAGCATGGGCCCAATCCAGTCACATTTTGACACGTGTCCCACCTTATCTAAAGGTTAAAAAGGTAATTTTGAGCTTATTTCTAGATCTCATCTTCCATGTGGAGGGCGGACATTTAAATTTGATACAAGATCAATGGTTATTGTGCATCCATCTATTTTGGTCACCATGGGAGCTCCAGGAAACTTGGAATCATGATTTCTTCATCAAATTTCATCAAATCTTATATGATTTTGTGTCATCTTGACCTTCTGAGAACATTGACATCATTTTCATGACCTAATTCTTTGATCTATGGTGTTTTTGATGTAATTTTGGCTCAGGCCCAAGAAAAAAAATGTGAAATGTCAACATCAAAAGTTGCAGAGGTAAAATTGAAAAGGGGAAAAGGTAAAAAATGATGAATGAAAGATGCTTGCATGCCTGAATGATAAAAACATGCCCCTGGGGTGGATAATGATCTGAATTTGTGTAATGATTTAACTTTTTGTGCATACCTGGCAACCTGCGAGTTGTTTTTCCATTTAGTGTCACTGTCATTAAATCATGAGGTTTTTTGTGACAAATTTGATCCCATAGCATATTATTTTCTTGGGAAGGAAGACTCCAATGTGGCATGAGGTATATAATGCATTTTGGAGAAATTATAAAGGGTCAGGAGTTGAAAATCATGAGAAAATTCTGAGAAAAAGCTCATTTTCTATGAAAAAATCCACCAAAGAACCAGGTTAATGTCTCATGTGTTGGAAATTCATGTATGTGAGTTGGTTACAAGTGTATAGCCATCACACAGCTATGAGATTGTTCATGTAACTCTCCCCTGCTGTTGAATCTAACAAGTTTTGAATTAAATCTATGTTTTTCTTTGGGCAATATGGTGTCTGTTATCATTTTTAATGCCTATAAATAGTTTTCATTGTTCTTGTTGCAATCTTGCATTGAAAGTCTTTAGAAATCACACAGAATCTCCATTTCTTGTTGATAGTTTAGTGGCATTTGAAATCTCATGTTTAGAAGATCCTTCATCTGATAAGGAGATAAACAAATTTAAAATCACTTTACCTTCCTTGACTGTAGAGATTTCTTGTAAGCCTTTGGGGGTACCTTAGGCATGGTTTGATCATGGATTTTTGTGTTTAATTGAGTTCTTTACTTCAAGATTTTGTGGTGAGTTCTCAAAGATTGTGTGAAGAGTGCAACCTGGGATTCCATTTGTGCCTCTTCTGGTTGAAAGAACATCCTGATTATTTTAGGCATTTCATCTAATAGTTGTTCAAGTATTGTAGAGATTATCAAAGATCTGATCTATCCTAGTTTTTCTTGTCAATCCCCCACCAAAAATCATCTAAACAAAAAATATCCTATCATGTACTATCCCTGATTTTCATTTGTATACCCACAGAAGATCAAAATCCATTTGCAAAAGTATGCATAACAGATCAGAATTTCCAATGTCTCTAGTAACCTTTGCCTTGTTTTGAGAACATACCCATGTTTTGAGAAGTGACAACTTGTGAGAGTTCAGATCTGGGGTGTTGATCATGTTTTCATCAAGGTCTCCATCACAGAATTTCAAGCAAAGAGAAGGACATCTTCATCTCCTTCACCATTACAAGGTTACAAAATAGGTCCTCTTACCTTGGTTGCAAGGCACAACCTAAAACAGCTAGGACAAGATCAAGTCCTATTGGAGTGCTATCCATTTCTCCACAAACCTGAGTGCCAGCTAGACCATATCCCTACATGGAGCTACCAATGACATACAACATGGTCTAATCTATCTTTAAGCTCCATGACATATCTATGGTGCTACTCAGACTGAACTAACACATAGTAGTCTTAAAACAAAGATAAATCAAATTCAATGCACCATCATGCTTAGAGCTTAAACAAAACTAATGTACTAACATCCTTGCATTAGAACATGAAAATATATTCAGACTAAAATTTTAATCCAATAATTTCTATCTCTATTTAATGCTAAAAATGAAATGAATCTACTTAGATCCTTAGCAATCAAATGTTTGAATCCCAAGGTTTTCAAGAATGAAGTCTTGTCAATCCTTGGCTACAAGACCATTTGACATATCTCCATATGACTTCAAAAATTTGATGGATGAATACAAGAAATGAAAGTAGCTAGCCTCTCCAATGAATAATACTCCAAGATGACAAAATGGCTATAGTGTACTTACTATATGCTTCACTTTTGTTTCTCAAGGAATAGGTGTAAGTGTAAAGGTAGGAGGAGGGATCTTTATATAGCCTAATGGATAAAGGGATCTCTACATCCCTTTACATGTGGGACAATAGAGATGTTGAGTTAGTTGTGGATAAGGGGGGTTTAGAAGGGGTTGAGTTAAATTTAGGAGATTTTATCTTGTCCTTTAGTGACTCATGTTGATAAAGGGGGTTTATTAATTGATCAATATGATTAATTAATAGATGTGCAAGCTTATAAAAGTTTTTTAGAAGAATCTTAGCATGATCTAGACTATAGAAGGGGATTAAATCAATTAAATAATGATTTATTGGTTCAATGAAAGGGGAAGCTAATTAATTAATATTAATTAATTAGTCTAGATAGAAGGAAGGATTAATTAATAGAATGTCATTAATTAGGGTGCTTATTGACTAGAAGACTTAATTAGTTACTTATTGTAATTAACTAACGATGATATAAGAGAAGATGAGCATTATTGATGATATGTCACCTGTTGGTACCTAAATTTGTTCTCCTTTTTAGTCTGAGAAACATCACAGATATGTCATGAAGTTTGATGATAGATGGATCATGGTGTGTGTCATTTTGTAGCTGGGAATATGATCTAATTGGCACTCAGATTTGTGGAGAGATGGATAGCACTCAAATAGGACTTGATCTTGTCCTAACTGTTTTAGGTTGTGCCTTTTAACCAAGGTAAGAGAACCTATTTTGTAACCCTCATATGGTGAAGGAGACGAAGATATCCCTCAATTTGTGCAAATAGTATGAAAAGGCCTTGGGAAAATATGATTAACACTCCAAATATGAATTTCACAAGTTGTCACTTCTAGATTATGGAGATACTTTCAATGTAAGGTAAGGGTTACTGAAGACATTTTGAAATCCTGATTTGTTCTGCATACTTTAGCAAATAGATTTTTATCTTCTGTAGGTATACAGGTCAAAACAGGGGTGAAAAATTGTAGGATTAGTTGTTTTGAATGATTTTTTGGGTGGGATTTTAGATAAAACAAACCAAGGTCTGCCAGACTCTTTGATTATTTCAACAAAATATGGAGAAAATTAACATCAGAAAGTATCTAAATGGTTAATCATACCTTCAACCAAGATATGTGCATCAAATGGAGGCCCAAATCTGCATTTTTCCACACAATCTTTGATCATATATCAAAATGGTGAGTTAGAATGAACCAATAAAGCATTTAGCAATCACTATTTAATCATGACCTAAGGTGCACCCAAAGGTTTACAAACAGTCTCTGAAGTCAAGGAAAGTAAAGTGATTTTAAATTTGTTTATCTCTTTATCAAATGAAAGCTCTTCTAAATGTGAGCTTGCAAATGCCACTAAAATATCAATAAGAAATGAGACCATGTATGATCAAGAGAGATTTTAAACACAAGAATCCAATAGGAAACAAGAAACAAAAATTTGAAATGCATTTTGAAATGTAAGCATTCACAAATTTTTCCCAAAGATAATACATAATATCTCAAAAATGATCAGATTTATCAGCAGGGGAATGTTTTGAAAACAATCTCAGAGCTTGTTAATGGCTATACATGTGCAACCAACTTAACATGATTTGAAATCTGATACAGAGAGAGTTACATGAGTTTCTCAAGTGGTCACTCAGAGAATGGGCTTCTTCCTTGATTTTCCCATGAATTTTTTTAGTTTTCCAGGATTTTTTAAAATTTTCCAACCCTTTGCATGAAAAATTCATGCAATATATAGCTTTTAATCTCCTTCGAGCCTTCTTTCCCAAGAAAAGAATATGCCATCAAATTTGTTACAAAAATTCCTCATGATTCGCAGATAGGGACGTTTAACAAAACACGTCCAAAAAGTTTCTAGTTGTCTCAAAAAGAGATGAATCATTGCAAAATTTGCATCATTATCCATTGTGGAGGCACGTTTTTCGTCTTCAAAGCATGCGTACCCCATTCCTTTCATTATTTCATCCTTATCCCTCTAAAATTTGACTCTGCAACTTTTGAATATGATATTTCACATTTTTGGATGGGTTAGGGAAAAAATTCATTTCAAAAACATGTTTGATCTTCAAATTTATCCTCAATACCATTTTCATTGGTCCTTATAGACACAAATGACACAAATTTTCCAAAAATTTGGTGAAAATTGATGTAAAAATCGCGTCTCCAAGCTTCCTGGAGGTCAAATGGAGGCCCAAACTGAAAAATGCATAGTTACCATTGATCTTCCTTTATCCTTTAATCTGAGCCCTCCACATGTCATAACATGATTGGAAATGGGCTTGGGATCACTTTTTGACATTTTAACACTTTTGGAAAAATGTAAAAATTTGACATTTTTCTCCGCCCCTCTGCCCTTTGAAAATGAGCTTGACACGTGTCCCAATGTGGGTCCCAGCGGAATCGCGGCTCGATTCTACACATTTTCACCTTTTTGGAAAAAGGAAAATTTTCCAAAATATCCCCACATCTTCGCCTTATGAAAATAGGCCTGACACGTGTCCCAAAGTGGGCCCCATTGGAATCGCGGACCGATTCTACACATTTCCACCTTTTTTGGAAAAAGGAAATTTTTTCAATTTTCCTCCACGGCTCCGCCCTCCCACATGACACGTGTCCTCATATGATTGGCTGAGGGGCAACGCTTCTAATTTCATATTTTAACCATATTTTGTGAAGGAAATTTTTTAACATTTCCTCCACCATCCCGCACCTCCACCATTGACTCCTCAGATGAATCTTGACTTTTTACCTTCGGGCTCGCGGGTCCATTCAACGATTTTACCCTTTTGATAACTAGAGGCTAAAAATACAACTTGCCTTCAAAGGCTCACCTCCTCACCCTGTGCTTTGATGCTAACACATGTCTTCATCCCATTGGC
Source organism: Taxus chinensis (assembly GCA_019776745.2). NCBI lineage: Eukaryota > Viridiplantae > Streptophyta > Pinopsida > Cupressales > Taxaceae > Taxus > Taxus chinensis. The sequence continues at coordinate 339,747,268 of CM034157.1, read as the reverse complement.
TGCCAGTTTGCGGTCCAATTTTATACTTTAACTCTTTTTCACCAAAGGATGAAAAGTATCAAACTCCTTCGCCTTTCCATCTCCCCGCCTGCCACGTGTCCTCCTCTGATTGGATGCGGGCCTTAGGGGATTTTCTTCATTTCCACACATTTTCCAAAGTTCCCTAAGGCACAAAATGACCCACCCGTCCACCTTCACTCTGCCTGCAACACGTGTACCTCCTCTGGGGCCTGCGGAGTTGCGGGGGCAACTTGCACTTTTTTCCAAAAACACAAAAATGTTAAGTTTTTAGAAATGACCCGCCAATCCTTGTCCAATTAGAACAAGCCACATTTTTTGAGCTAAAATTTGATGGGAAAAGGACACCCGTATGACCGTAAAAAAATGAAAATTGAAATTGAATGGGAAAATTTGACAGGCCTGTCTGACCGTCAAAACACAGAAAATGCCAGGGATGCCCTAGAATTTGATTTTTTTCGCTAAGGATGAAAAATTTATAAAAATTGAACCAAATGAAACATGTTTTTAAAGCATTTTTGATCATGGAATTGGATTTTCAATGGCATACAAGTGTAAATCGATCAATTTTAAACTTCCACAATCGGGCAAAAAAGGAAAAACGACAGAACCCGTAGATTTTTGGAAAATTAGGGCACAATAGGGCACACATGCTGATTTCTTTCAAATTGGGGAAAAACAACAAGTTTATGAGCATTTCAAGGCATTCAATCTGGAGGGAAAAGTTGCAGACCACCAATTTAAGAGAAAAAACATTCCAGAGCATGCAAACCAAAGGAAAATTTAGGGAAAAATGGTGCAAGCTCAAAAATGGCACCAACATCGGCTCCTGCTCGGGGATGGGCACTCCCAGTGAGTGCCACAAGAACAAAAGAAGTAGACCAAGTGCCAAAAACAACCATTGGGAAAATGGAGTAAAAAATGTAGGGTAGAAAAACCAGACCCAATCGACAAAAAATGGCTGCCAAGAACAGGGCAAACCACAAACTGACAAAAACAGCAAAAATAGAGCCAAAAAACAAAGACTATACACTATACAAGTGGTGCATACCTCAAATTTGGGGATTAATCCAAGAAATGCTTCAGATGCCTACCATTAATAGGTAGTTCAAGCAATTCCCCATCTAAGTCCTTGAGAAAAAAGGTATTTTCACCAATTCTGATATCAATGGAGTAAGGGCCCATCCACAATGCATCAAATTTACCATGTTTTCCCTTATCTTCATGCCTACTATCCCACAACAAAACTAGATCTCCAATATTGAAAGCCCTAGGAGTGACCTTCTTGTTAAACAACCTCTTCAACTTCTCTCTAAATCTGACATGCCTTTGGTGGGATGCTCTTCTTTCTTCATCCAACTCAACAATCTGATTAATCCTTGCTTCATATGGACTGACCTCTTGATCTTCAAGTTGTTGAACAAACTGAAATGAAGATAATTGCAGATGTAAGGGCAGTAGAGCTTGAGTTCCATACACCAACTCAAATGGGCTCTTACCAGTAGCTCTTTTGGCAGTGATTCTATCAGCCCAAACTAAATTTTAGTTGTTCACCCCATTTTCTCTTGTTCAACTCCAAGGTTCTCCTAATGATCTTCAACAAGTTCTTATTGCTGGACTTAGCTTGTCCATTTCCCTTGAGGGTTATAGTTTGAAGCATAAGTCAGATTGGTTCCATACTCCTTGCACATTGCCATCAAGGGTTTAGCTCTAAAACACATGGCATTATCAGCAACAATCTTGACTGGCACACCAAATCTGCATATGATATGATTCAACAAGAAGTCCATAACAACTTGGTGTGTTGCTTTCTTGGTGGGGATTGCTTCTACCCACTTGGTGAAGTAATCTGTGGCTACAAAGATCCACTTATGTCCAACACTAGAAGGGTCTGAAATCTCACCAATGAAGTCCATTCCCCATTGTTTGAAAGGAGCTTCAATTGATACAGGCTGCAAAGGAAGGGAGCCTGAAGCTTTCATTCTTCCAGAGAAATGCTGGTAGCTTTCACATTTTCTAACCAGCAGGGTTGCATCTTTGAAGAGAGTAGGCCACCAATAACCATCTCTCAAAATTTTGTGTGTTGTAACCCTTCCAGCAAAGTGTCCTCCACAAACTCCCCCATGGAAATCAACAACTATTTTGGGAGCTTCATCTTCAGTTATACATTTCAAGAGGACACCTTCAGGGTTCTTCCAAGCCAGCCCAAAGTTCAGTGATGATGTATTTTTGAGAAGCCAGCTTGAGGGCTCTTTTCTGATTTTTATTCAAATGATCAGGGCAGCATAGGTGTCTGAGGTAAAAGATTACATCCTTGTACCACTCAGAACTTACCAACTTCTCAAGAACATCTTCCCTTTCTTCCTCTACTTCATTCACTTCCACAGTCTGCAAGTTGCTCTCAGCCATGAGCTTAGCAAGACCCAAACCTCTCACCAACTTTGTGGTTTGGATATCCATGTCATATTCCTACAGTTTGTTCACCCATCTACATCTTTTTCTTGAGATCTCCATCTCTGATAAGATGTCTTTTACCATGGTGTGGGGAACATAAGCAACAACTTTTGAACTTAAGATATAAGGCCTGAAAACCTTTGTTGCTTTCACCAAGGAAAATGCTTGTTTTTCCATGATTGTGTACTTTAACTCAGCAGCTTGTAAAGCCTTGCTAAAGAAGGCAATAGGCCTCTCAGCCCCATCTTCATCCTTTTGTAGCAAAATAGATGCAATGGTATTTTCAGAAGCAAAGGAGAAGATTTGGAAAGGCTTCTTGTAATTCAGAGCTGCCAAGACAGGTGCATGTTTCAATGCTTCTTTGATTCCTTCAAAATCCTGAATAGCATCCTCCTCCCATTTGATAACTTGGTCTTTCTTTAACATGCATGTAATAGGAAGAGTTCAATTCAGCAAAATTAGACACAAACCTTCTAATGAAATTGATCTTCCCAAAGAAGGATTGGATGCCCTTCTTTGTTCTTGGAATTGGAACCTTGTTGATTGCTTCTACCCTCTCAGGGTCAATCATGACACCAGCCTTTGAAACAATATGACCAAGAAACTTGGCCTTTTGCACCCCAAAATGACACTTCTTTGGATTGAGAGAAATTCCATATTCTCTACATCTGATCAACATTCTTTCCAAGTGCTGCAAGTGATCTTTTATGCTCCTTGAAAACACAGTCACATCATCCTGATAAACTGCAATGAAGTCATTTATGTAACCAGAAAAAGAAACATCCATTTCTCTTTGGAAGGTAGCTCCAGCATTCATGAGACCAAAAGTCATTCTTACATAGACATATGTTCCCCAAGGAGTGGTAAAGGAAGTTTTAAATCTTTCTGACTCCTTGACAACAACTTGATTGTAGCCAGAGAAACCATCCAAGGTGGAAAACAATTCAGATCCAGTCACCAACTGCAACATGTTTTCCATGTTTGGCAAAGGATAATTGTCTTTCAATGAAGCTCTATTTAGATTTCTGAAGTCTACACAAAGTCTGATATCTCCATTTTTCTTTCTGACTGGCACAAGGTTTGCAACCCAAGATGAATACCTTGTGGGCTGAATGATCCCTCCCTCCTTCAGTTTCTTCAATTCATCTTGCATCTTCATTGAGAGGAGTGGATTAATTGGCCTCTTCTTTTGTTTGAAGGGCTTGGCATTTGTTTCAAGAGGAATCTCATGCTGAAACAAGTCCTCTCTGTATGCTTTCAGCTCTGAATAAGACCAAGCAAGACAGTCCTGATATTTCTTCAATAGTTGAACATAGGACTATTTTTCCTCTTTGTTTAGATTGCTTCCCAACCAAAATTTTCTTGGTTTATCATTAGTTCCCAAGTTATGCTCTTCCACATCCCTTGAGGTAGACATGTTTCTATTGATGATGCAATCAGCATTGTCAAAATTTGACTCAAGTGCAACAAGACCTCTAGGAATGGTGTTAGTTTTCAATTGGATAATATCCTTTCCAAACAAAGTCTCTCTTCCTTCAGTCACACATACCATTGGTTCCCAATCAATATTCTGATCTGTAAACTCACCTTGATTTTGTAAGAACCTTTGCACTTGAGCATCATCATTAAACACTTGCCAATGCTTGATGTTGTCAGGGACAGCTGGCCTAGTTAACACTTCAATATTGTACTCACAATAAGGTGAAATGGTGTAATTTCCAAATCTTGACCCCAACACTACCAACTTGTCAGCAACAACATTGAAACTCTATCATGATGCACAATATTGAAGGAATCAAACATCTCAATTAGATCCCAAACTGCATGTTTGTACTGTTTCATCCGCTGATTTTTGTAGCATATAGTTTTCTTATTTGTTTGAAAAATAGCTCTGAATCTCCTTTTGCAATGATGTCCTTGACACCATACTTCCATGCAATTCTCAGACCCAACAACAAGGCTTCATACTCAGCAATGTTGTTAGTACATTCAAAATTAAGCTTGAAGGAAAAAACAAACTCTTCCAAGCTAGGAGAAATCAGAATTATACCAGCACCATTTCCAAATTTGGAGCAAGCTCCATCAAATAGAAAGGTCCAAGGAGAACCTACCTGTTCAAGGCACTTTGACTGATCCATCTTGTGTTCTTTTCCATCAGCAAACCCAACAAAGTTATCAACATCAACATCAACAAACAACACCTCATAGGAAGCATTGTTGGGATCTTCAATAAGGTGTAACATCTTCTTTTCTCCATAGAGCTTGACAAGGCTGCCTTCAATGGGAATAGTGGAAAAAGACATGTCCATTTGAACAGTCCCACCAACACTTGCAGCCCACTTTCTTGACAAAATCATACCCCATTTGGCAGGGCAATCAACAATCACAACATCAAGTTTCAAATTCTTACCCGGATAGGCTGCAAGTTGTACCACCAAACCCTTCACACAACCAACTACCAGAACTTCTCTTGAGTCCATGGCAGTACACTTTCCATAGGCTATTGTCACTTTGATATCCAACTCATTCATGACTTCTAGAGGCATGACATTGCATGATGCACCAGAATCAAACATACAATTGTGAAGTAGTCTATCCTTTATGATCAAAGTTGTGAAGAATGGATCAACATTCAATTGGGAATCAACCAAGGATGTCCCCAAGTATACCTCAGGTGTTTCTTCAAGATCCTCTAATGTTGGTGGTTTTTTAAGGTCTACAATGATTTGAGGAGGAGTTTCAACAACATTTACATTTCTACTTGGGGTACTCTTCTCCTCTTTCAATCCCAAGTACTCAAATGCTCTCTTCTTGTGCTCAGGAATCCTAAGCAACTCAATGATTGGAACACTCACTTTGATTTGGCTCAATACTTGGGCTATGTCATAGGGAACATTCTTTGGCAAGGCAACATTGGAAGGGAGACAAGTAGATTCATTAGATGGCATGGGATTCTTGGCAGTTTGGGCATGAGGAGGACTGTAATTTTTTCCTGGGACAACAGAGCTTTTGGCAGGTGTTTCTCTTCTAGGAGATTCTTTGGGAATACTTGTAAGAAAGGGTGTTTTAGGTTTGGCTTGAGGCCCAACTCCCTTAACAACCTTGCTCCTAGTGTTATACTCTTTCTCTTGAGCCACAACAACATTCATTAACAATTGTCTATCTTCCTCTGAAGGGATACCACCATCATACTTCTTAATCATCAAAGCTCTTAAGTATTCAAAGTCATTGTTAGGAATCTCAAAAGCTTGCACTACATCTACCTCAAGAGTATGAGAGGGAAGAAGGACTTGTACCCATTTGATGCAATCCCAAAAGGTTGTAGCTGTCCTTGCACTTATTACCTCAGTTGATGTTGCTCCTTCTTGTGAGCTTGAAGAACATCCCACCATGCAGATATCATCATCAGTACCATCATCATTATTAGCTTCACCATCTTGTTGGTCCACTTCACATGGAGGATGGGGTAGAAAACACCTATCACACCAATCAATATCAACAACTTCCTCAACAGCAGAAACCCTAGCAGTTAGGGGATCAGGTAACACTCTTCCTTCATGTGCTTGAGGATGTCTATTTGTAGACCCCATGGGTCCTTTCCCTCTATCATCAGATCTTTGATCACCTCTAGGATGATTGGAAAATTTGTCATGGTTTTGTGCTTTTTGCTGACCTTGTGAAGTCTACCCAATTCCCTTCTCTACCTAGGCTAACTTGTATGAGATTTCTTTGACAGCCCCTGCCAAAGTTTTCACAACCTCCTCCAAATCAGCACCCTTGCTAGCTTGAGGTTTTTCAGGGTTTATCAACTTTACACCATCTCTCTTGAGAGGTTTCCCAATGGCCTTAATGTTATTTTCAATCTGCAGTGCCATGGTAAAGGCCTGCCTTAAATTGGTAGGGTTCTTGTCTCTTAGGTAATAGGCTACCTTCTTATCAAATGCATCTACATATTTGATTAAACAAGATTCATCACATGGCCTCAAATTAACAGGCAGTCTTCTCAAAGTTTTATTAAATCTTGTGTTAAATTCATGCACTGATTCATTGGGGTTCTTCTTGATATTTTCAAATTCAGACAATAGAAACCTAGGATCAGTTTTGTCACCATATTGCAATCTGAATGCATTCTACATTTCAATCCATGAATCAATAGAATTATCAGGAAAGAGCCTTGTACCAATCCCTTGCATCCTCTTCTAAAGTGTGGACAAAACAATTTAATGTACACATCCTCAAATCCAATTTCAAAATCCTCCATCATATTAATAAAGAGTTTCAAATGTTGATCACCTGTTATGGCATTATTCCCTTGGAACTTTGGCAATCTACTTCTAACATCCTGAGGCACAACATTAGGATAACCAGCCATTCCCCTAAAATTTATTGGGCCAAAGGTATTGACCACAAATGGAGGCCTAGGTGGAGGCTGAGCCATGTTTTCTGGTGGAGGTGATCTTGGGGGTGACACAAGTTGATGAGGAGTGCGAGGTCTTTGGGGCTCAAGAATGTGGTTCACAAGATTGGTATTCTCTAGGTGCTGATTTTCTTGGAAAGTTTTACTAGAATTGAAACACACAGGTGTAGATTGAAGAAGGAACTCACCAGGTATAGCAGAAGGACCTTCACTAGTTGAAGTAAACAAGTTTATGAGAAGATTGCTTGAATCAGAATCACTGGAAGAAGAGTGATAATCCTCTATTAAAGGCTGATCTCTCTCACCAATGGATATTCCTTTGCTTGATGTCTGACCTTCAACAACCTTCCAAACTTTTCTTCCTCTAAAACTGTCTTTCCCAATTCTTGAAATAACTTTCTACTTGGGTCCCTCCTGAAGAGAGATCTTCTTCCTTCCAGGTTTGTAGAGATTAGCAACACCAAAAAACAAATGACAGAAAGCTAAGACACTGGTATTTATCAAGATCAAAACAACATGGAGTCACCACTAAGGACTTTCACCCTAGTTGTGCAAATGCACTAAAATACTCTGTCAAATACTTATCAGCACTGAAAATCTTGCCAAACTTTATAGATCAGATCTTCCTTTTCTTGAATCTATCAACCACAAATGCAAATGAAGTGCAACTACTACTGGAAACTGATAAAATTACAGATAGAGTTTGAAACCTTTGCATACACCTTGCAAATATGAGTATAGAATGATGCTTTAACAATATATTTGTAGACAGAACTTGCAAGAGACATTACCAGGGTTTGATATGCATTCAAATATTTCAAATATGTATGAACATGGATCAATTGAACTAAGAATGTCCCTGGCAAATGGTGCCACTGGTGTTGGTACCCAAATTTGTTCTCCTTTTCAGTCTGAGTAGCATCAAAGATATGGCATGAAGCTTGAAGATAGATGGATCATGGTGTGTGTCATTTTGTAGCTGGGGATATGATCTAACTGGCACTTAGATTTGTGGAGAGATGGATAGCACTCAAATAGGACTTGATCTTGTCCTAACTGTTTTAGGTTGTGCCTTTCAACCAAGGTAAGAGAACCTATTTTGTAACCCTCAAATGGTGAAGGAGATGAAGATATCCCTCAATTTGTGCAAATAGTATGAAAAGGGCCTTGGGAAAATATGATCAACACTCCAAATCTGACTTTCACAAGTTGTCACTTCCAGATTATGGAGATACTTTCAATGCAAGGCAAGGGTTACTGAAGACATTTTGAAATCCTGATCTATTCTGCATACTTTAGCAAATGGATTTTGATCTTCTGTGGGTATACAGGTCAAAATAGGGGTAAAACAGGGTAGGATTAGTTGTTTTGAATGATTTTTGGGTGGGAGTTTAGATAAGACAAACCAAGGTCCACCAGACTCTTTGAGGATTTCAACAAAATATGGAGAAACTTAACAGCAGAAAGTATCAAAATGGTTAATCATCCCTTCAACCAGGATATGTGCATCAAATGGAGGCCCATATCTACACTTTTCCACACAATATTTGATCATCTATCACAAAATATTGAGTTAGAATGAACCAATGAAGCATTTAGCAATCACTATTTAATCATGACCTAAGGTGCACCCGAAGGTTTACAAACAATCTCTGAAATCAAGGAAAGTAAAGTGATTTTAAATTTGTTTATCTCTTTATCAGATGAAAGCTATTTTGAATGTGAGATTGCAAATGCCACTAAACTATCACAAGAAATGAGACCATGTATGATCAAGAGATATTTTAAACACAAGACTACAACAGGAAACAAGAAACACAAATTTGAAATGCATTCTGAAATGTAAGCATTCACAAATTTTTCCCAAAGACAACACAAAATAACTCAAAAATGATCAGATTTATCAGCAGGGGAATGTTTTGAAAAACAATCTCAGAGCTTGTTAATGGCTATACATGTGCAACCAACTTAACATGATTTGAAATCTGATACAGAGAGAGTTACATGAGTTTCTCAAGTGGTCACTCAAAGAATGGGCTTCTTCCCAGATTTTCCCGTGAAATTTTTAGTTTTCCAGGGCTTTTTTAAACTCTTCCAACCCTTTGCATGAAAAATTCATGCAATATATAGCTTTCAATCTCCTTCAGTCCTTCTTTCCCAAGAAAATAATATGCCAAAGGATCAAATTTGTTACAAAAATTTCTCACGATTCGCAGACAGGGACGTTTAACAGAACATGTCCAAAACGTTACCAGTTGTCTCAAAAAGAGATGAATCATTGCAAATTCACATCATTATCCATTGTGGAGGCACATTTTTCATCTTCAAAGTATGCAGACCCCCTTCCTTTCATTATTTCATCCTTATCCCTCCAAAATTTGACTCTGCATCTCTTGGATTTGATATTTCATATTTTTTGGATGGGTTAGGGCAAAAATTCATTTCAAAAACATCTCTTAATCTTCAAATTGATCCTCAAAACTGATTGCATTGGTCCTTGCAGGCACAAATGACATGAATTTGTCAAAAATTTGATGAAAATTGATGCAAAAAATGCATCTCCAAGCTTCCTGGAGCTCAAATGGTGGCCAAACTGAAAAATGCACAGTTACCATTGATCTTCCTTTATCCTTTAATCTGAGCCCTCCACGTGTCACAATGTGATTGGAAATGGGCTTGGGATCACTTTTTGACATTTTAACACTTTTGGAAAAATGTAAAAATTTGACATTTTTCTCCACCCCTCCGCCCTTTGAAAATGAGCTTGACATGTGTCCCAATGTGGGTCCCATTGGAATCACTGCTCGATTCTACACATTTCCACCTTTTTTGGAAAAAGGAAAATTTTCCAAAATATCCCCACATCTCACCTCTGAATTCTGTCCTGACACGTGTCCCAAATATGACTGGATCGTGGAGTCCGCTCAATTTTAAACATTTTACCTCTTTTTGGAAAAAGGAAAATTTTTTTAATTTTCCTCCACGGCTCCGCCCTCTCACGTGTCCTCATATGATTGGCTAATAGCATTTCATATTCCATATTCCATGAAGGAAATTTTTTTAACATTACCTCCACCATCCCGCACCTCCGCCATTGACTCCTTAGATGAATCTTGACTTTTTACCTTCGGGCTCGCGGGTCCATTCAATGATTTTACCTTTTGATAACTAGAGGCTAAAAATACAACTTGCCTTTGAAGGCCCGCCTCCCTGCCCTGTGCTTTGATGCTGACACATGTCTTCATCCCATTGGTTTACGAGTTTGTGGTCCAATTTTATACTTTAACTCTTTTTCACCAAAGGCCGAAAAGTATCAAACTCCTCCACCTTTCCATCTCCCCACCTGCCACGTGTCCTCCTCTGATTAGATGCAGGCCTTAGGGGATTTTCTTCATTTCCACACATTTTCCAAAGTTCCCTAAGGCACAAAATGACCCACCCATCTGCCTTCACTCTGCCTGCGACACGTGTACCTCCTCTGGGGCCTGCGGAGCTGCGGGGGCAACTTGCACTTTTTTCCAAAAACACAAAAATGTTAAGTTTTTAGAAATGACCCACCAATCCTTGTCCAATTAGAACAAGCCACATAGGAGAAGATTTTTTGGCTAAAATTTGATGAATTCTATGAAGAAGAAATTGAAATTGACGGGAAAATGATGCCTGTCTGACCGTCAAAACACAGAAAATGCCAGGGATGCCCTAGAATTCAATTTTTTTGCTAAGGACGACAAATTTCTCAAAATTGAACCAACTAAAACATGTTTTCAAAGCATTTTTTATCATGGAATTGGATTTTCAATGGCATACAAGTGCAAATCGATCAATTTTAAACTTCCACGATCGGGAAAAAAGGAAAAATGGTAGAGCCCATAGATTTTGGAAAATTTAGGGCACAAAACAGGGCACACATGTAATTTCATTCAAATTGGGACAAAACAACAAGTTTATGAGCATTTCAAGGCATTCAATTTGGAGGGAAAAGTTATAGACCACCAATTTAATCCAGTGTATTGGAACAATTTACTGTCATCATATTACCAAAAGATCTACGTCATCGGTCCTTATGAAAAATATAAGCATACAAAAAAAGTAGAATGACATGAAAATCCATACTACAAACAATTTTCCATTGCTAAAAACACCAACCCTATGCAACATACAAAATGCAATGCAATATGAGAAGGAAACAAGCTCATTTAACAGGGAAAACAAGTACAAACGCACATATCTAACCAAACAACGGTCAAGATAGTTGTACAAATGTTTTTTTATCAAGTTGAAGAGGTCCACATGTTCATGATTAATGACAAGGGTTAAAAATGATGCCCTGAGCAAGGATACATGCAAGGGGAAATGATGATGGACACTGGGTCCAAGGAGAAAGCTTTGTGTGCAACGAAACAACACCAGGCAACAAGACATGCCCCAGAGTACAGATGAAGCAAGAAGCTAGCTTTGTGAATGGTTGTGAATCCTACGGTCCCTAAGTCATGTTGATAGGTGAAGATGTGAAACAAACTAGTATGATATAGAAAGAATACCACGTGCAAGACACAAGTTTCAACCGTAATAAGTGGGTTACCTATTTTTGCAGGTTTTTTATTTTTTAGAATTTTTTGGAGAATTTTTCCTTGTTTTTGGATTTTTAATTGATTTTGAATATATATATATATATATATATATATATATACACACGGTTTTGTGTTGTCTAAAATGCTGTGGATAGTAGAAGAAAATAGAAGAAATATAATGAAGTGCCTAGATGTAAAAGAAAATTCCCCAGGGGGAAGAAAGAAGAAACAAGTGACAAATAATGTCCCTGTATAGTGGAAAAATTAATAAAATAATTATTTTTAAAAAAAATAATTATTCAAGAGAGTGTGGATAAGAAGAAAAATCACCTAGGAGCAATAAAAATTGTCCTAGTGAGAAGAAAGGGGTACTAGACAACAAAAAATGCCCCAGCATGATGAAAAATGAAAGAAAAATAATTATTTAAATAAAATAATTATTTGACGGTGAATAGAGGAGAAAACAACAGTCAAAACAAGTCTCCAGGCATCACGGTCAGTGAAAAATAGCTTGATATACCCCACCTAGGGGGGGTAAATCACCACGACCAATTCATTTGTTACCGACCGCTGCTGAGTTTTTTTACCACGAGGCTCTAACAATGATGAGAACGATGGTGAGATCATGAGACCATTTGAGACAAGAGGACATAGTTCGGGGGTATGACCGATATGCGGATGATGGCATCTTTGTGAGTAACCTAACCCTCTTCGTCAATTTTGTAATTAATGCTCATAGAAGTAGGAAACTAGGGTTAAAGTCACATCGAAGCACATGCACGGGGGCACAAGTGCCCTAATGGTGGCACATGCACCCTTGGAGCATATGCCCGCATGCGCAGGCACCAAAAAATGTATACGCACATGCATATATACCCACATGAAAAGGTAATGTACACACACACAACACATGTGTGCGCATGTGCATGCACCACATGGTAGCACACACATAGGGCATACGCACGCACACACACACACACATGTACCTGGAAGATGGCGCAAACATCCATAGGTGGATGCGTGCATGTGCATGCACCAAAAGGAGGGCACACATGCCATAGGGTGCACACATGCCCCAAAGGGTGCACAGGCACACTGAGTAGATTGAGGAGAGATAGAAAAATGCCAAAAATGATGGCATTTAGAAGAAAATTAGGATTTTTGGGTTAACCCTAAAAATGATAGGTAGAATTTAGAAGAAATGTTAGTAGCTGACAAATGGAATGATTTTGTAGAGACGGTTTCCCATGCTTTAGATGTGTGAATGAAATTCATGCATAACAGAGCTAGAGGGAGCATGCGCAGATGAGATCGATGCGTGGTGGCAATACTCTTAGAGGTGGTGGGCCTAGGCCCCGTATCTCGAATGCCTTCCATTACATTGGATCATGGTCTACTGACTGCATTGGCTGAGCGGTGGCACAGCGAGAGCCAGTGCTTTAGGCTCCCTACTAGAGAGATGACAGTTACTCTGGAGGACGTATGGTGGATTCTCTATGTACCTATCCTAGGCTCATTGATCGAGTATACGAGTGACCTTGGGTGGATCAGGGTGGCGGTCAGTGACCTGTTTGACTGAGATGATATACCACATGATGGCATGACAGTTTCATTGCATGAGTGCATAGTGGATCTGACATTGCACCAGGGGCCATTATATGTGATGTCACTTATCAATGGGTTTTTTCTCACTGATAAGACTGGGACATCCTTCCCTAGGGGTCTGATGACATTGGTGCATGGGATTTTCAGTGACGAGCATTATTGTTGGGGCCAGTGCATACTGGCACATCTATACTGGGACCTACATCTGATTACATACCACCATCAGAAGATGGTGGGGCCTGCCTCTTTACTATAGATTTGGTCTTGGGACCACATAGCTATCAGGCACCCTATAGGTGCATTACATGTCTGAGTCCCAGAGGAGCCATCATACATGGCTTGGGTTTCTGTAGGTGACAACATACGAGGGCACCTAGGCAGCTTGTACCATTATCGATGAGAGTTTGATGAGCTGTTAGATAGGGACATTATATGGAGGCCTTATAGGTAGATACAGTGGCCAGAGGATGGAGTAGAGCTCAGTGTTTGTGTGGTGGAGCACTTCCTTCTTGGTAGTCGTAGTTACATTATTGAGTTATACAGAGTAGACCGATGTCAGCGAACAGCTGGGCATGGTGCAGGGGGTTCCACAGCCAGATTTGTGGTATGCCCACCGAGACTCTGAGAGGCAGACCATGGGGCCATGCATACAGGTGACTTGAGCCAGGGCCAAATTTTTATAGGTGGTACCACAGGCATGGGACCCAACTCAATAGGTCAGAGATCTGGGTACCACTACTGATTACATGGATTGGTATGCCACTATTTTACCATGACATTTGACTATTCCAGATGAGGCATGGGCAGCAGGCACTCGACCACCATGAGAGCTTCCTTATAGTGGTGATGAGAGGGAGGATGCAGCAGCCCATGACCCAGATGATCCATTTGATGGGAAACCACATGATGAGTAGGGTGTAGCACAGGTGTAGGGACCAAGGTAGTAGGGACGAGTACAGGCACCTGCAAAGGTTCCCCGGCTTAGATTATGAGAGTAGGGACATGCCTCTAGACTGATACAAGGACAGGCACAGGACAGGCCCCTGTGGTGCAGCCAGTGGCACAGATAGCCACCTTACAGTAGCAGCTGCAGTAGGCCATAGCAGAGAGAGACCAGGCCCAAGCCCAGACTTTAGCAGTGACAACAGAGTGGGATCAGGCTCGGGCCCAGGCTGGCCAGGGAGGTGATGGTGCTATTCATTTTCAGTAGATATGACAGATGGCAACACAGATGGCTCAGGTGATGAGCCTATATCAGCAGACATAGGCTCAGCTACAGCCTGTGATACTGGAGAGAGATAGGTTGAGAGCAGAGTGAGTAGTGGGTCAGGCCGAGCTTTCCTGAGCATCAGTAGAGATAACATCCTTCTGACGCACAGATGGCACAGTGGTGACAACCCAGACTCACAGAGATCTAGCTACAGTAGAGGGTAGAGCATCCTACTATAGATCATTATATTATGAGGTAGTTCTGGCTGAGCGGTGGGCACCTTCTTATAGCCAGCAGTTGAGTAGAGGGATGAGGTCAGAGAGGCCTCATAGGCCTTAGTGGAGCAGCCACAGGGGCAGTCTGTGAGACCGAGTGATGCTCATGCTATGCCTCCACCATGGGATAGACCAGCCAGCCCATCTGAGGGCTCGAGTCACCCTTGATTATTGTATTGATACATGTGCCTCTTGATGAAGGCTTATGAGCAGCTTGTGCTCGATGTACAACATTCTTTATGTATAGTAGTTTTGACATATGCCTCTGATGAAGGCAGTTGTATTCTTTGATCGATGTATATCATCCTTTTTGTATGCCTCAGATGAAGGCATTTTTGATGTATAGTAGTGATGTATATCTATTTTTGATACAGATATACCACACACATGTATATATGGACATTTTTGACATGACACATGTGTTATGAGATGATGGACATTGTTTGTTATTTTTGATTGAGTATATGGATATATGGATGTGTTTATGATGTTAGCTGATTTGATTTCACATGTATATGTATCCTGATTTTTGATGTATCACATGTGCTTTGATTTCTAGATGATAGATCTGTAGAGTATATCAAATGTATTTGCTCATGTGATGTGCTAGACTTAGTGGATGGGATGATATGATATGGGTGTGGGGGGGATAGATTTTGATATTTTTGATCCCTCTTGCCCCCATTTGATGATACGATATGTGATGATTAGCTTAGCATTCATGTATGATGTATACTTAGCTTTTTCTTGATATATGATGTATAGATGATGTTAGATGTGATGATATTGATGGAAATATGATGATGTGATAACAAAATGATGCACATGCAACAAGAAAACACAATCAAATGCTAACAAAGAACATAATGAACCAATACAACAATGTACCATGATTCACCAGCATGCAAAAACACACTTCAATATGCACAAGTAAGAATAAATCTGATCTAATCAAGAAAAGATGAATCCTAACAAAGTATGTCTAAGCAACAAACAATACAAATGTACAAACATGAAGCAACTATACAAGCAATCAAGCAAAGCAAGAAACAAGATAACACAAGTAAACTAAAGTGAATGTTTTTGTAAGATTGTTTTTGAAACAATTTTCTATTGTTTTGAACAATTTTCTATTGTTTAGAGTTTTTGTTTAGAAAACAATTTTCTATTGTTTAGAGTTTTGTGAAACAATTTTCTATTGTTTTTAGATTGTTTTGTGTTTTTCTAACAATTTTCTATTGTTTTGAGTTTCTAACATTTTTGAATGTTTTTGTGTTTTTCTAACAGTTTTCTGGAGCTATGCACAGGTAACCAAGAAAGCATGGATGCCCCCAGCATTAGATGGGGAATATACAAGGGAAAATGCCACATGCTTATAAACAGGAAGGTGAAGTCACAGAAGTGCCCCCAGCGTGAGATGGGGAATAGACAAAGACCATGCCTTCATAGACAAATAAAAGGAGACAAAGCCAGATCAAGGCTTGACAAGATTAGGCTCACAGGGAATCTCGAGGTAGATGTGGAACTAGCCCTAGGCTAAGTAAAAGTACCCTCCAGATGCAAGATGCTTGTGAACAACGAATCCTCCCAAGGCACCGGAAACTGGTTTTCACCCAAGGACCTATCCAAAGTGCCACAATTGCATGGTTTTCACTTATGGATGACCTGTTTTTTCTCTTTTTCTTTTTCTCTTATTTTGATATTTTGATTATTTTTACCCTATTTTTGATTTTCTTTTCTGATTTTCACACCATGTTTAAGCATAGAACCACTTAAGGTGCATGGCATTCATGGGCTCACGGAGCTCATCACCATTGGGGTGAGCAAGTTTGTATGCTCCTGTGCCATACTTGGCCATGATAACATAAGGTCCTAACCAATGCGGTTCAAACTTTCCTTTCTTCTCTCGTTCTGCCCTTGTGTTGAACTGATTCTCCTTCATGACCAAATCACCAACCTCAAACTGACGAGGTATGATTCTTTTGTTGTAATTTCTAGAGACTCTATTCTGATACACTTTGAGGTGATTTAAGGCATGGATGCACTTCTCATCTAGGAGCTCTAACTCTTCCAGTCTAGCCACTCGGTAATCTTCATCTTTATCCAGATAATCCCTAAGAGAGATTCTTAGGGAAGGAAGCTCAATTTCTAATGGGATGATAGATTCCATTCCAAATACCAGGGAATATGGTGTCACACCCATAGGAGTGTGAATAGAGGTCCTGTAAGCCCAAAGAGCTGGGTGGATTTGCAAATGCCAATTACGACCTGTCTTACTTACCATCTTCTCCATGATTCGAACCAAAGTCTTATTAGTGGCCTCGGCCTGTCCATTGCCTTGGGGATAATATGGTGTAGACCATTTTAACCTGATTTGAAACCGATGACAGAGATCCTTTACCATTTTATTCTTGAATGATTTTCCATTATCAGTAACAATGGCTGCAAGAATGCCATACCGGAAAATAAGATGATTCATGATGAACTTGGAAATCTGAGCACCCATTACATAGGTCAAAGGGACAACTTCCACCCACTTGGTAAAGTATTCAGTAGCTTGTAATGATGTGGGTGTGGCCATCAGATGAAGTAGGGGTAAGCTTCCCTATTAAATCAAGTCCCCATTTAGAAAATGGCCATGGGGTGGTGATGGGTTGCAACGGCTGTGATGGAGCATGGATGAAATTTCCATACTTCTGACAAAGTACACACTTCCTTACATAGTTGCAACAGTCGGTTTCCATGGTAGGCCAATAGTAGCCTACTCTCAACAATTTTTTGGCTAGAACCATTCCGTTAGTATGGGCCCCACACACCCCTTCATGCACCTCTTTAATCACTTGGACCGACTCTGTCATATCGAGACAACGTAACAGATTCCCATCGTAGCCACGATGATAAAGCGTACCTCCTAAAAGGGTATAGTGGGCTATCTGGTGAATTAGGATTTGTTTCTCAGAATGGGAGATGTCAGGAGGGAATGTGTTGTCTTTGAGGTAGGTGAAGATGGGCTCATACCATGGGGAATTGGGACCAACAACATCACAAGCCAGACAGGATTCTGCATGTCGTACGCAGGCTGGCATAGATTTTCCACAAAGAATGGCATGTCATTACTTTCCAGTGGAATGCAGAGCATAGAACCCCATGGTTTCCATAGCATCTGTAGATCTATTTTGTGCTCTTGGAATCTGTTCAAATGTGATGCACACAAAATACTCTTTCAGAGTTTCTACCAGCTTCTTGTAAGGGATGAGTTTCTCATCCTTAACTTTGTACTCATCATTGACTTGCTTGATGATTAACTGAGAGTCACCAACAATCTTAACATGATGAATGTCCCATTTGATGGTGAGCTTCATCCCAGTGATGAGTGCCTCATACTCTGTGATATTGTTCATGTGCAAGGAAAACCAAGGTGAAAATCCTGAGGTATGGGGTCACCAGAAGGAGTAATGAGGACCACACCTACCCCTGAACCATGAAAAGTAAAAGACCCATCAAAGTGTATCTGCCACATGACAGATTCTTCAATGTATAGTAATGAGGCATCTGGTAGATCCAGATTCAAAGTTCAGTTCCTTGTAAAGGTGCTTCTGCTAATTGATCAGCAAGTACCTGTCCCTTGACCAAATTTTGATGCACAAATTTGATGTCAAATTCACTTAGTAGAATGATCCAATTAGCCATTCTACCGGTAAGGGTGGGTTTAGACAACAAGTATTTGAGTGGGTCAACTTTTGATATAAGCTTGGTTTTGGTATTCAACAGATAATGATGAAGTTTTTGAAAGGTAAAAACTACAGCCAAACAAGCTTTTTCAATTTGGGGATAGTTGAGCTCATAAGAGATGAGAGTGCGACTGAGGTAGTATACCACTTTTTCTTTGTGACCAAGGTCATATTGGGTGAGCAGTGCACCAATAGAAAATTGAGTAGCAGAGATATAAAGCAGGAGTGGCTCACCAGGAGTTGGAGGCATGAGGACAGGTGGATTGGCCAAGTATTGCTTAAGCAAGGTGAAGGCCTGTTGTTTCTCTGGTCCCCAGATAAAGGCAACATCCTTTTTAAGTAGGTGAGTGAACGAATGACACTTATCGGCAAGCTGGGAGATGAAGTGGTGAATAGCCTATATTTTTCCCTGCAAGCTGTGTAGTTGCTTAATGTTTTTAGGAGGAGGCATCTCAGTAATAGCAGACACTTTAGCAGGGTCTACCTCAATTCCCCTTCTTGATACAATGAAACCCAACAATTTTCCTGATAGCACGCCAAACACACATTTCTTTGGGTTCAGACAGACCTTGTACTCTCGTAGGCATTCAAAGATACACCACAAAATAGTAGGGTGGTCCTCCCTTGTCTTAGATTTCCTGAGGATATCATCCACATAGTCTTCCATGATATCATGGATCATATCATGGAAAATTACCATCATTTCCCTTTGATAGGTAGCTCCTACATTTTTAAGACCAAATGGCATTACCTGATAACAGAAGGTACCCCAAGGAGTTGTAAAATCCATCTTGTGTTGATATTCATCAGCTATCTTGATTTGATTGTAACCTAAAAATCCATCCATAAGAGATAGCATTTCATATCCTGTTGTTGAATCCACAATCATATCAATATTTGGTAATGGAAAATCATCCTTAGGGCATGCCTTATTTATGTCTCTAAAATCCATGCAGATTCTGATCCCAACAGGATTTTTCTAGATAGGGACGATGTTGGATATCCATTCAGAGTAATCAATGGGTCGAATGAATCCTACCGCAAGCAATCTTTCTAATTCTTCCTTAACCAGGAGAGCCACCCTCGGGTGCATCTTTATGAGCTTTTGCTTAATAGGCTTAGCATCTGCATGTACAACTAAGTTGTGCATGACCAAAGTTGGATCCAAGCCTGACATATCCTTATAGGACCATGCAAACACATCTATAAACTCCCGTAGCAGCATGGTGAATGTTTTATGTTCCCGTGCCGAGAGTGAAGCTCCCAACTTGACTATTTTTGGGTCATCTTCTGTGCCAATGTTTACATCAATAGTCTCTTCTACTAGTAACTTTGACAAATCCTCCATACGCGTAGGATCAGGAGGAAGGTTGAGATCTTCGTCCAAGGATGTCTCCATGAGATTTTCATCCTTGGCATGGTCACTTTTATTGTCCTTTGATTTTTGCACCTGTTTGTCTGCCAGTGCCTCAAAGAGGTTTTCATTGTGTGACTTAGACTTTAATTTTTTCTGAGGCTTTGCATTGGAACTTTTCCCTCTCTTTTTCTTAAATTTTGCTGACCACAAAGCTCAGCTTCCTCTCCAAAGTAGGCATAGGTATCTAAGTCAATATAGAATCCCTTTTTGTGGTCTCTAATGGGGATTGTATCCCAAATTCCCTTGAATTCTGCAATAGCTTCATCATTCTCAAATAGATCTAGTGACATATGACATTGTTGGTCCCATTCAACAAGGCAAGGGTAAACAAGGTCAAGTGTAGGTTCCGTAGGGGTTATGGTGAGGACAACGGTATTCATGAACAGGTTCGTGGAGGCAAGATCCTCATATTGGCTACAGTGGGAATCTGTATCGCTGTCTAAATAGTCAGAGCTATCCTCACGTTCAGAGCAAGGTAGCATCTTGATCATTGGGATGTGCCCCATAAGGGTGAATTCCAATGTCATACCTTTCTATTTTAAAATGTGGGAGAGGCACTGGTTCTCATTATCCTTGCTCATTCCTTCCGCATCCTAGACCCTTGTAGCCCATGGAGTACATCATTCGGCTATATTTATCATATTCAAGGGTTTGGTAGCAAGTCGGTTGAGTGTCTTCTGAGACCCAAGTCATAGGTGGATCCAACAATTTTTCTTCAGCCAGCAAGCCTCCAGGTAAAAATGACCCAATAGTTTGCTCATCTCTAGGTCATCTGAAATGATAGTTGGGTCGACCTCTAGTTTTAGGTGACAATGAGAGGTCTGAAACTAAAAGGGCTTGTTGCACATTATATTCTCCACAACCATATTCTAGAACCTTCATCTCCCATGAATCAAAAGGAGAAGTTGATGTAGAGGCACCATGGGCACAAGAACTGAGAGAATCTGAATCTACTCGGGACTCCATGGCTTCAGATTGAAGAGGAACAACTATATCAGCAGAGGGACACATATAGGTACCCTTACGTGTAAAACTATTGAGAGCTCTGCAGTGAGCGAAGGGCTCTGAATCTCCTTGTATTGTGACAGTGTGTCCCTCATGCTTCAGTTTAATGCATTGATGGAATGTTGATGGCACGGCCTGCATGGCATGAATCCACGGTCGGCCTAGAAGAATATTGTACGGAATTTCTAAGTCTAGGACATGAAACTTTGTGTGATGACAAGTGGGACCAACTTCTATGGGCAATGTGATTGTGCCAGCTAACTCTCTTTCCACGTTGTCATAAGTGGTTATGGTAATGATGTTTGATTTGAGTTATGCTTCAGTATGTCCCATTTGCTTAACCAACTTCAGCGTGCATATATTCAATCCTGATCCATTGTCCACAAGCACCCATTTGATCTTTCGGTGGGTAACGAATACCTCAATATACAAGGGGAGATTATGCATTGGATTTTCAGTAGGGATTTCCCTATGATTAAAGGAAATGTGCTCAGTTGGTACAATGTTTGCTACCATGGCCTGAAGATGTGTAGGATCTACTTCTAGTGGCACTCCTGACCCCTGAAGAGTTTGGTACAAAATGTCTTTATGTACATTTGATATCTTAAGAAGATCCAAGATCAAAATCTTGGCAGACATTTTCTCAAGTTGTTCTAAGAGGTTGTACCTACCATGTTTTAGGGTTGATGGAGAGGTTTTAGGGATCATGAGGTGGGCACCTTGTTACCACAGCACAATCCTTTCCCTTGATTCGAATGGTGTTCACATGGTCACTAGGAGAGTGAATACATCCAATGAGTGAATCATAATGATTGTTGTCTTTCTTGGTATATAGATAATTCACTGCTTTATAACTCTGGGATGACTCTCCTCGATCTGGCTTTGACTCCTCTGACTTACCATGTTTGGGGAATGGTTCTTTGTATATCCCCATCTTTTCATTGGGCATCTGAGTTTTTTCTAGGTTGTCCACTTCTATCTCCCCATTGTCGATGAGGTCTTGGATGTAGTGACGAAGTCACAGACATTTGTTTGTTTTATGTCCCTTGACATGATGTAATTCACAATAGTCATGCTCTTTGTACCATGATGGTTTTGGAGCATTTTCATCAAAGGGTTGTGTCATGGGATAGGTCACCATGTGAGCTGCATCCAATTGTTTCAATATAACCAACAAAGGCTCATTGAGAGGAGTGAACATTCTTCATTTAGGTGGTGGTTGAATAGGTCCTTTGGTCAGTTTAAAAGGTTGAC
Source organism: Taxus chinensis (assembly GCA_019776745.2). Lineage (NCBI taxonomy): Eukaryota > Viridiplantae > Streptophyta > Pinopsida > Cupressales > Taxaceae > Taxus > Taxus chinensis. Next base: position 339,725,311 of record CM034157.1, on the reverse strand, counting down.
CAGTTTGAACCATTTGCACACGTTTGGAATCTGTGATCCCGTCTCCCACCACGTTTTTGTTTTTGTTAAATATTTTCAGCTTCTCCGTAGGTTTAACACTTTGGTTATCCTTAGATTGTGACTTAAGAGTTCCTTTGGCAATAAGGGATTTCTCTATTTGAACACCTTTTTCAATGACCTCCTCAAAAGTGTGAACACAATGCATTTGAAGGTGGAAAGTGATGTCTGGATTTAGGTTGGGCACAAAGATACTTACCAGCTATTTTTCAGGGAATGCGCAAGGGAAGCGACTGGCTATCCCTCTCCACCATTGTAGGAAGCTGGAAAATGTCTCATTAGGATGTTGTTTGGTGCCACATAAGTCTGCCATGGTGATATCACTTTCTATATTGTATGAGAAGTGACACACAAACCTCTCTGCCAATTCTGGCCAGGTAAAAATAGACCCCCGAGGTAAACGAGTAAACCACTCCAAGGCTTGACCTCCTAGACTCTTGGGAAAGAGTCGTATGAGATAATTATCACTATAGGACACCTCTTGACATGCCATATAGAAATCCTTTACATGATCTCATGGGTCTCCCTTTCCTCTATATTTGTCAAATTTTGGCATGTCAAATTTTTTAGGGAAAGGTTGAAGTGTCATAGCTTTGTCAAATGGATGGGGACATAGTTCTTCATATTGATATTTTCTGATGCTCCCCACATTTCTCTCTTGAAGGCTTTTGATTTTCATTTCATAGATTGTACTTCTTGTGTGAGTAATTTTTCTTTAGTGGGAGAAGCAGGGATATATACACGATGATGCTCCATATTGTCTTCTCCTTGATTTTCCCTATGAAGTTCACTGATTTTGACCTTAGGCCTTGTCTTTTGGACATTCTTTCTTGTTTCCTTTTGTACATGAGAGGTTAGCAAGGCTAATTGTCAACTAAGGTTGCTAATTTGTTGCTGAATAGTGACTTCTTCTTCCAAAGGTTCCTCTTCTTCTTCATATTATGGAGGTTCTTCAACATTCTCGTGTCCTAACCTGATTTTACGTGGCACTTTAATAAAGGGTATTCTATGTCCCACTACATTATCATTTCCCACATTGGAGGTAGAAGCATGTCCATGTGTTAAAATATCCTCCATGTTGATAAGAGGTCACTCCTCATCATTAGCATTATTTGTAGGTGGGATTGTTTCATGTTCAGTGGGCATTTTGGCTCCAATTCTACAACTCGTGCCAACACCCTATCCTTGTTTCTAAAAAGGAATTCATCTAATAAGGTGGGGTCAAAGTCAAACTCTGCATGTGGGGATTCCAATTCATCACCACTATGATCTATCATGTCTTCTATCTCTTTTTCTATGGAAAATAAAGGCCCTAGATCATGACCAATAAAAGGGTTTGACCCTTGTTTGTTTGAGGCTTCCCAAGCTTGCACTTGTTGTGCTTCGAATGTTTTCTTTTTTATCCCTAATCTTGTTTTAGGAGCCATGATTTGCAAGAGTTTCACCAAGGTAAGTTGTAAATGTGTTCAAAAACTTGTGATCAGACCTAAGTGAAATGCAAAAAGAATGTCAAGAATATGAATGAGTACAAATGTTAAAGTACCAATGTGATAGAGTGATAAATCAATAGTGACACAATGTTTGGTACCTAAGCCTATCAATCAAATGAAGTACTTCCTAGGTTTGTTTCAAAAAGGTAGTTGGTGTCGTAAGATAATTAACAAGATGTCCTCACTTATGTCAAGTTCAAGGGAATGAACAAGACGTAAGTAAATACAAGAAGTTAATGTGACCTCCTAACAAGGTATACTAGAAGCAAGCTCAAATTCAATTAATACCTATATCCCAAAAAGTGCCAGTTACAATTTGTGAGTGACACAACAATGTCACCAAGATATGTTAACCAAACTTTGTGAGAAAGTAAGGTATTGATATCAAGATGATATTGATATAACACACACAAGTGGTAACACGTAGCACTTTTCAAAATCGAGGTAGTAATGGAATCAAACTAAAAGCTTATAGTATAACTAAGAATTGTTAAAATGTGTATAGCGTAACCTTACAATACAGATATTTAGGTCAAGTTTACAAGAAACAAGACGTAAATACCAAAATTGTAGTGATACGATATAAACAAGGTAACCTTTCCAAGGAAGTTCAAGATGATGAACCATGCCTAACTATGATGATGATCCTGACATGGGTATCAAGATCACAAAGGCCACCAATGATATGAATACATCTCCACACACTTTAGACGTTTAACTTACCCAACCGCAAACATGGATGGGCGTAAACAGACAAAAAAGTGGCAGAAACAATCAATTGGTAACGCAAAGGTAGTCACTCTTCTTTTGATCAACAAAGTGTCAAAAGAATGTGAAGGAAGTAGATCAAAATGGGGATGAAAAATGTTGGCTTTACTTTGGCAGAGTTTCACCTCACCTTAAGGCAAGTGAAAAACTAAACAAAAGTAACGCTTCCCACGTTTCGTGATGAATGATGGCTCACAACTCAACACTATTTTGAAATGGTCAAAGTGGGCTCCTGGCCAAAGAATATCTTCCTAGGTGGTTCTCTCTTCCTAGGTGTTACAAAGTTGTCTTAAGCGAGCTCGATTTACCCAAAAAGTCACAATGACTAATTTGGGAGTATCTCAGCTTTACTTTACCCCCTTCAAGCACAATAGGCAACTAGTGCATCTACGTGTACTATCATTGTGGTCGCCATACGGACAACCGGTAATGCTAACTCACAAGGAACAACTAGTCAAGTAGGTTGTGTGGAGCACTTCCCATTTCGTCCACAAGGTTCCCTCTTGTGTGGACTACTTTGGGGTTCCTGGTACCACCCCCATTGTTGTAGCTTAAGGCATTATGCCAAAGGGGTTATGTTCCAGTTGAGCGGATAGGGACGTACCCTTTTCCAAAACCTGCAATACAGTGTTTTGAATATGGTGTTCTTTTTATCTTGTTTAATTTTGATGTGGTTTGCTTGAACACCTTTTGGCAACCTGTACGACAACTGTATTAGTAGTTTGATTTTGTTTCGATTCCACCTTTCTTTGACAAGCGTGTGTTTTGGTCCTACACAATGAGTTTAGTAATTTTCCATAAAAAGAATAAACATCATTTCTGATTCTCAAGATCATCCAAGGACGCAAGAGAAGAGCATACGTGATGTTTCTAAAATCCAAGAAGATGCCAAATGGAAAAACACTTAATTCAAACACACCAAGTTAACTCATTCCAATTAAGATATTCTTAACAATTTCAAAGCATCAAAAAGACCTAAGAATCATTTTTGATTCCCAAGATCACCCCAAGGGATGTGAGGGAAGAGCATACATGACCTTATTCTTATAAGCAAGCATGCAAAGTCTATCTAGTCTAGCAAAAGCATGTAAACATACCCTGCAAAAATAGGCATTAATTAGATAAAACCTGCAAAGAAGTTAGCACTTTAACACTTTAATTTGAGAAAACTGAAAGACACCTATGTGCCCTCAGTTTAGGCATGTGCACATGGGTTAGGGTGGATGCACCCCTCTATGTTTTTCAGACTCACAGTGCACCTGCGCCACCCGAGAGGTGTCTGTGCCAGGATTAGGGCATGTGTGCCAGGGTAGATAAAAAGTAGTATCAAGTTCTGACAGAGTGCCTGCTCCACCCAAGAGGTGCCTGCGCCAAGGTTAGGGCATGTGTGCCACGGTATATAAAAAATAGTACCAAATTCTGATAGAGTGCCTGTGCCACCCGAGAGATGCCTGCACTGCGCCAGGGTTAGTGTGTATGCGCCAGCCTGACAGGTTTTTCCATTGCAGTGAAGGTACAGTATGAACAGAGTGTCTGCACCTGGTTTGGTGTGCCTACACCATGGTTAGGGTATGTGCACCGGGGTTAGTGTATGTGCGCCAGGGTTGGCAAACAGAGATACAAAACTCTGACAGTGTGCCTGTGCCACCTGAGAGGTGCCTACGCCAGGGTTAGTGTGCCTGCACCAGGGTTAGTGCGCCTGCTCCCCTCCTGTAACCAAAGTATGGAAAAAACACAAAAAAAATCACAATACTTCAAATTTTAGCAAGTTAGCTTGAAATTGGCAACAACCCATTAAAATGATAGCTATAAATGAGAACCTACACATATAATACTAGCAAAAATCCTAAGAAATTGAACATTATTTACTATATGTGTATATCAAAGGTTAGCCAAAAACAATAGAATTCAAGCTAGAATGCTAAGGGACTAAGGATCCGGTCCCACGGGCGTGCCAAATGTGTGCATGTATTTTTAACTAAGTTAGAAAATTAGAACTAACACCTAGTAGTCCTAAAACAAAGCTAAATCAAAATCAATGCACCATCATGCTTAGAGCTAAGAAAAACTAAATACTAACATTTGCATTAAACATGAACAAATATCAAACTAACATGTTAATTATTCAAATTTCTACTCTTTAGATTACCAAAAAACTAAATGAACCTATGTAGATCCATGGCAATCAAATTTGATTGTTTGATTCCCAAGGTTTTAGGAATGGGAGCTCATCAAAGCATGGCTACAAGACCACTTTGATTATTTCCATATGACCCAAAACTTGGATGGATGAAATGCAAGAAAGAGGCTTAGCTCTTCTAATGGTGAATGCTCTCAAGATGACAAAATGGCTTATAGTGTATTTACTATATGATTTCTTTTGTTTCTCAAGGAATAGGTGTAAGTGTAAAGGTAGGAGGAGGGCTCTTTATATAGCCCAATGGATAAAGGAATCTCTACATCCCTTTGCATGTGGGATAATAGAGATGTTGAGTTAGTTGTGGATAAGGGGGGGGAGGGGGGGTGTTGAGTTAACTTTAGGAGAGTTTAGCTTGTCCTTTAGTGACTCATGTGGATAAAGGGGGTTTATTAATTGATCAAGATGATTAATTAATAGATGTGCAAGCTTATAAAAGCTTTTTAGAGGAATATTAGCATGATTTAGACTATAGAAGGGGATTAAATCAATTAAATAATGATTTATTGGTTTAATGAAAGGGGAAGCTAATTAATTAATAATAATTAATTAGTCTAGATAGAAGGAAGGATTAATTAATGGAAGGTCGTTAATTAGGGTATTTGTTGAATAGAAGACTTAATTAATTACTTATTGTAATTAATTAATGATGATAGAAGAGAAGATGAGCATTATTGACGATATGTCACCAATTTGTGGGAAAGGGGATAATTAGCAAAATTTAAGTGTTTAAATTGTTCAGGGTAAATTATTGGTGTCTATAGGTGTGAAGACACAAACAGAAGTAGTCTTTGGAGAGGTATGAAGGATCACACAGAGGAAAGATGGAGTTAGGACTTAGTGAGTTTTGAACAACGGGAAAAAGATGTGTATAGGGAACAAATGAAAAAATGACCAGATACTGATGTGGATAATCTATAGAGACTTTTGATTCAAGAAAAGGATATTATAGGGAATCATTACAGTCATCATGAGAGGATACAGAGTTGAGGTTGTTAAGGATTAGCTAGCACATGCTTTCTAAAGACACTCCCTTGAGGGAAGCGCATGATGATATCTGACATATTCCTAGGTAGTGGTAGAGAAATCATAAGAAGATTCCTACAAGATTTTACAACTGATGATGGATGGTTAGGAGAATATTCCTTCAAATTTTTCATAAAGAGGGTCTTTCTAGGAAAAAAAGGAGATAAATAGTGAGAATGTGGAAAAAAGAAAGAAATGTAATGACGAGCTCTATGATGTAAATAAAGCTCTGCTAGTATGAACATAAAGAGGAAAAATAATGGAACTCTCTTGATGTAATCTTGGCTACCATATTTTGGTTTACGAATATAATGAATTAATTATATAACACTTTTGTAATGGATCTTTATCTATGTATTTTTCCTTTGTGTTCATGTGTGTATTACGGGTTTTTTTTATGATAGCTTATACTGGTCTAAGGAAGAAAATTGTATTTTCTCGATCAAAAGTGCCTATCACTCTTTCTTTCATGAGGAGGAGACAGGTGATAATTTTAATTGGGGAAGCATATGGATCAAAGAATTAATCCCCATGATTAATATGTTTTGGTGGTTGGTTATCCATGATAAGATTCTAACTGTTGGAAATTTGAATAAGAGAAATTTCCACATGGTTAATAAATGTGTTTTATGTGAATTTGATTGTGAAGATGCCTCATACATGTTCCCTAAAAGTCCCTTCCTTGTTTCGGTTAAGGAAACCATCCTTAACATATTTGATGTCAACTGGGTCTTCCCAGACTCCATAAAATTGTTGTGGATCCAATGGACTAGTCCTTTTAAGATCCAAGGTCTGAAGTTCTTATGGATTTTCTCTATAATACATTTGGCTTGGGAAATATGGAAGGAAAGAAATAGAATAATATTTAAAGGAAAAAAAGAATCCCATGTTAAAATTGGAGCCCACTGTGTGAGATCCATCCTTGCTAACTTCTTTATCTTGAACTCCCAAAAGAAGTCTTTCTCTCAGCATGAATCTTGTTTCTCCTTGAAGTTGGGTCTAAGACCTTCTACCCTTAGCCCCCCTGGTCTGAACCCTAGAATAAATGGATGGATCAAACATAGTGAGGAATTTTTAAAATTAAACTTTGATGGCACTTCCAAATGAAATCCTGGTCGATCTGGCTATGGAGGGATCTTTTGTGATTCTGAAGGAAGTTTTATTCTTGGATACTTCTACAATTTGGGCACTCAAACAAATAATGTTGCTGAAGTTGTTGGGGTATTTTGGGGTCTATCTATAGCTCTTCAACACAACTTTGTTAATATGAAAGTGGAAGGCGAATCCCTGAACATAAATAACAACATAAATAAGAAAGGTCCCATATTTATTGCCAATTTTAACTCTATTAAAAGTATTAAGCATATGGCCCATTATTTTAATTTTATCTCCTTCAAACATGTGTATAGGGAAGAAAATGTCATGGCATATTTCTTTGCTAATATGGGGGTTAATGGGAATGATTTGACACTTTTGAGGGAGGTGGAAATTCTTGATCCTAAGGTGTGGGCATACTTATTAAAAGACACTAATGCTCACGTATAATGTATCTTCATGGGGTGTCTATCCTGTCATGATTTTTTGCTGTAGGATGAATTTGCATATATTTATTAATTATGAGAAGATCAGGTTTGTGATTTGCACATATTTTTGGAGAACTCTATCTCGAAACTGCTACTATAGAATCATTTTATGATGTGCGAGTAAGCTCTTGGCTCTCTGGTTTCTGATTCATTTTATGAAGAGGACTTTGTTGTTTAGTGGAATGGGTGGGGATCTTGTCAGGACTGAACCTACTGACCTCGCTAGGGTCACTCCTGATGCTATGTCCTTGTTTGATAGCAAAGGTTTTACCCTCTTTTTGAAAATATTTGAAGGGCACTACGAGAATCTTAGAAAATAATTTGCTAGTGCATGGAAAGTGAACAAAAAAGGTGCTATTGTTGAGATGAAAGGGATTAGTCTATAGATCACTTTGGATTCAGTTGTTAAAGTTATGGGAATTCTGACGATGGGGAGGGAGGTCTACAAACCGAAGAAGGAAGCCTCTGAAGAATTGAATCTATTTCTTAAAGGTAATGAGAATCTGACCTCCCATTTTGCTGGCTACCTTAGAATGTCTTTACCTAAACCATATGATGAGGTGGCTCTCACCTTAATTCAATTCTTAACCCTAGAAGGCTGCCACAAATGTATCTATGCTTACCATCTCCTAATGCTAAACCATTTTAGATAGGGGTAGGATTTTCGTTTTCCCTATTTCTTGTATCATTCTTTGTGTGCCTCTATTTCACAGTTTAAATCACGTAGGATCTCTATCCCTCTCCACCAAGGATTTATCCTTGCCCTTTTCAAAAGGGCGGCCCTGGACATTAACAAAAATGGTGCTCTCAAGATAGCTTTAGAAGCTTATGCAAACAGTTCGGGGTCTGATTCAGAGGAGGAGGATTTGATCGATGATGAAGATTCTCTGGATGGTGACATGGAAGAGGATGAGGTGGAGGTGGTCGTGGAGAAAAACCTAAAGGATATTAAATCTAAGTAAACCTCAAGCACTAATCCAAAGACTAAGGGTGAGTCTAGGAACAGGGTGCCCCGACTCTTATAAATGCTCAATTGGAACAACACTATGAGGCTATGGGTCATGTCGGCTTGATCAAAGGGGAAAATCACTTGGCTAGGATGGTGGCTGATATCGATGAGCTTGAGGGGGACATGTGGCTCACTAAGAGCTCAGTCCAATTTTTTTTAATGATTGTCACAAGATGAATGAGAAGGTGCAGGAAGCAGTTAGCAATGGGTAGGGTGGTGAGATTGAGATCCTAAAGGCCAATGTTAGGGCCATAACTAGGGATATGGATCAGGTTAAAGATACCCTCAATAGCTATATGGAATGGATCATTGTGACTATGAAGTTGACCTTGCTACACCTTCAAACTTTGGGGTAGCTTGCTAATTCTTATAGTGCTATGGATAGTCAAGAAAGGAAATGGAAGGTGACCCCAGATGGTTTAGACCTGGGATCTTTGGCTGTTAATTTTGACGCTCTTACAAAAGAATGGGCTAAGGTGTTGGAGGGGTTTGAAAAATCCTGTAAATGACTTTGGTGTGGGGTGATTTGTTTTCTCACTATCTCTGTCTATGGCAGTTAGTTCCTTCTATGTTGTTAGTTTCTCTTTGGTTTTTTGTTGCTGTTAGTATCACTATATGTGCTCCTAAGTGCCCTTACTACTATGAAATTTTTACTATGGTTTTTTAATGTTATTATAGTTGGATTTATTTTCTCTCATGGAGATTTATTGATGTATGAGGTAGGGTCCCCTTAACCCTATTTTTACCACTAATAAAAAAAATGTTAATCCATGTTTGGAATGCATTAGGCTAGGAGTAGTGTTTACATCTTGAAATCCATGAATGAATGCACTTGTTCCTGGTTATATTATATCCTCATGTTAAGAGGGAATGTTTTGATGAGGCTCACATAAAGGAGGGACTTTATGCCTGTGCATGCCTCAAGTGAGATTCCAGGCTAAGACTTAATGATATGCAGACGTGCTTGGAATTAGTTGCTGAAATAAGTGGTGATAATATAGATTACACCTAGAAATCAAAACCAAGACACAAATCAACTTGTAACAGTTGGATCACAATATGATGTCCCTATTGATATTATTAAAAATGAGATGAGTCGATCTTCAATTTAGATGATCAGGCTAGAAGACAAAGTGCCAACATGGTGATCAAAGAAGATGATTTTGAAGAAGTTGAAGTGGCAAAGGAAATTTTTTTAAGGATCGAAAAAGTGTATATGTCAGAAGATAAAAATGATTTTGTTAAAATTTTCCAATAGTTTAATGATTTATTCACATGGAGTTATAAGGATTTATGTGGTTTTGATCCAGGTTTGACACAACATACTATCAAGCTTGATCCTAATGCTAAACTAGTCTGACAGAAATAAAGACCAGTGAATCCCAAGATTGAGCCACTAATGAGAAAGGAACTTTCTAAACTTATTGAATCTTGTATTATTTTTCCAATTAAGCATTCCTCTTGGGTAGCTAATTTAGTTCCCATTAGGAAAAAGAATGGAGAAATTTGATTGTGTGTTGACTTCAGGGATCTAAACCGGGCTTCATTGAAGGATCATTATCCTCTCCTATCTATGGAGCAGATCCTCTAAACAGTAGCATGAGCATAAAGGTTTTCATTGCTTGATGGATATTCGGGGTATAATCAAATTTTGGTTAAGGAATCTGATCAATTCAAGAAAAATTTTACTACCAAATGGGGTACATACGCCTACAACAAAATGTCATTTGGATTATCCAATGCCAACGCTACTTTCCAATGGGCTATGGATATGGCCTTTAAGGGTCTGATCAATGATATTATTTTAGTATATCTTGACGATATAACAGTATACTCCAAGCATGCATAAGATCAGATGGATCATTTGAGGAATGTTTTCAAGAGATAAAGGGATTTTGGGGTTTCATTAAATCCTAAGAAATGTATTTTCACTGTGTACGATGGAAAATTGGTGGGACATGTAGTTTGAGTGGAAGGACTTTCCATTTATCCAACTAGGATTTGTTCAATTTTGTCTCTATCTCTCCCAAGTCACAAGAAAGGTCTTCAAAGTTTTCTTGAACAATAAATTTTGTGCGACGATTCATTCCTTAATTCATAACCTTGGCTAAACCATTAACAACCATGTTAAATAAAAATATGCCTTTTTCATGGACAAAGGAAGGAAATGAAAGCTTCAAAGCCATTAAAATGGACATTTCTCAAGCGCATATATTAGTGAATCCAAGGTTTGATAAGGATTTTATCCTCTCTGATTTCGTAAGTCAGGAGAGTATTCCTAGGATCCTCACTCAACAAAATAATGATTTGATGGAACAACCAATTTATTTCTTCAGCCAGTCTCTAAAATACTATGAGCTCAAATATTCATTTGTTGAAAAGTAAGTGTTTGCTGTCATTTGAGATTTGAAGAAGTTTTAGGCACATGTTGTCCAATAATAGAATCATCTTGATGGTGTCTCATCCAGGTGTTAAGGATTTTTTTGTTAAATAAAGATATGAATGAGAAACATGCCAGATGGATTACCAAGGTGATGGAGTATGACATACACATCAAGGTTACCAAGCTAGTCAGAGGTAAATGTTTGTGTCAACAACTTGCTACAGATTTGGAATCAAAAAGTGAAGAGGACATGATGCTTGCGAATAATGATGTAGGAGATGGTTAGGTTGACTGGTTATCAAAGATGAAGGCCTTCCATTTCTCTAGGGTATACCCTGATGACATGGATAGAACCCAAAGATGGAACTTTCATCTTCAGTCTATTCCTTATGTTCTGGTAGATAATGTTCTCTTTTGCAGGGACTTAAATGGTGTTCTCCTTCAATGCATAGGGCCAAAGAAGGTAAATAAGATATTGGAAGAGTTTCACAATGGTTTATCAGGAGGGAATTACTCTGGATGAACAACTGCTGTAAATATCATGAGGGATGGCTACTATTGGCAAGCTTATTTCAAAGATATGCATCTTTGGGTGAAGAAATGCAAGGAGTGTGCTTTTTTCACTTGAAAAAAAAGGTTGGTGGCTCTCCCTCTTCATCCAATTCAGGTTGATCAACCTTTTGTCCAATGGGGATTATATTTCATTGGAATGATTAATCCTCCATCTAGTGATGGACATAAATGGGTCCTTACCACAAAATATTACTTCACTCGATGGAAAGAAGCTGCATTGAAAGAAGGAAATGAAAATGTTGTTCTTGATTTTTGGAAGGAATAATGACAGTGTTTGGTGTCCTATTTACAGTGACTTTAGACAATGTAATGGCATTTCTTGGCCTGAAATTGAGTGAATGGGCCATCAAGAATGGGGTTTATCTCAAGACTTCATCCAATTACTATCCACAGGGAAATGGATTGGCTGAGTCTAGTAACAAGAACCTCATATGGATCATCAAGAATACTATGGAAACAAATAGGACCTGGTACACACAACTCAAGACTGCTTTGTGGGTAGATTAGATCATACCTAAGAGAGCTATTGGAAATTATCATTTCATGTTGGTGTACGGGAGAGAAGAAAAGCTCCCACTATCTCTGGTACTACCTTCTTTGGAGTTGGCACATCAACTAGAAGTTATGGAGAATGGTCCTATGACAGTCAAGTTTGTTGAATTGATGGAGTTAGAAGAAATTTCAGGATAAGGAAATGAAGACTTTGGAGCAACATCAGGCTCAAGTTAAGAAATCCTTTGACAAGAATGCTTCTAATAGAAATTTTCAAGAAGGATATTTAGTCCTCAAATGGGATGCTGACAGGGCCAAGCTAGGCATGCATGCTAAGTTTGATGCCCTCTGGAGTGGACCATATATTATCACAAGTTTCAAGGAAGCAAATTCATTTTTATTATCTAGAATCAATGGAGAATAATTTCCCATTCATGTGAATGGGATACATCTCAAAGTATGCTTTTGAGAGGTTTTCACCTGTATAGTTTAGTCTAGGTTTGTTTCCTCCAAGTGCGTTGCACATTGTCTTGTTTGTTGTTTTGTACATTTTGCTTGTTTTGTTTTTCTTTTCTCTGCGTGTTCTGAATATTTCTAGTTTAGGACTCATTACCCAATGGATTTCCTAAGGCTACTAGCGCAAATCTTAACAAGAAAGCATTCCCCAGATGTCGCCAAAAATGTTAATTTCCAAGTTACCCTTACTAGAAGGGCCGTTTTTAAATTTTTACAAATTTTTCCCTTCTTTTCCAAAATTTTTTCCTTAGAAATTTTCCTATCATGAAATTAAATTTCAAATTTTTTCAGGTTTCTGAAGTTTTTTCAACCTCAAAGTCTCATAAATTTTGGACTTTGGATTTCAGGAGGTTCTTAGTTCGGAAGTTCGGGGCTATAGGTTTTCTTGTGGAAATATTTCAAAGAAGTCCCAAAGTTTGAAATATCCGAAGTTCTGAAATTTTGGAACTTCGGGATTTCAGGTGTTGGAGTTTTGTATGCATTTTTTAGGTTTTTTGAGCCAAAAGTCCCAAAGTCTAAAGTCTGAAGTTCTGAAATTTTGGAACTTTGGTTTTTCAGGTTTCAGACTTTCGGGTTGTCAAAAATAGTTGCATGCAAAATGTGGGTTTCATGCAAAAATTTAAAAGCATTTATGGCTCAACAACCTCACATGTGTCGGCCTCTGGGCATTAAATTCTTGGTTTATCTATTTAAACCTAGATTTTTCACCTGGTGATTTACTCTAACATTTATTTTTACGAAACCTAGTTGTACTTCCAAGGCATCATTTTTAAGGTAATTTTTGTGTTTTTCTTCATTTTTTGGTTTAGGTTTGATATTTGGGTCTTGTTTTGTTACTTTCTCTTATTCTTCTTTTGTCTTCACTTTTTCATTGTTGTTGTTCAATCATGGATTTTGCCATTATATTTTTCTCATTCTCAACCCTCTTCAACATGATCAATATGGTTTGTATCTTGTAAATTTTCACATCTGCAGGCATCAAGTTGATGAAATGTTTTGAAGAGATATCGTTTTGCAGGAAGTTAAAGGATTTTGGAGTTCATCCTACAAACTTCAAAAACTTGGCGTTTTCATCTTTTTCAAATTCGGAGTCACTCAAATTCAAAGTTTTGAGTTTCAGAGATAAGCACTTTGGGAAGTTCCTCTTCAGGCACTTCAGAAGTCTCTTTTTCAGGTTTTTGGAAGTGCAAGAAATTTAGGTTTCAGACCTTTTCAGTTTTAGGTTTCAGAATTAGAAGACTTCACCTTTTGGACCTTCAGGAGTTTTGAACTTTCAGATTTCGAAGGTGGGAGATTTCGGGTTTCAGAATTATCAAGGATTTTTGGACTTCAGAGGTTTTTTCTTTTTGGACACTCAGTAACTTCGGTGTTTGAATATTTCGGAGGTTTTTCTTTTCAGACTTTTGGACTTCAGTTTTTCGGAGGTCTGAGAGGTTTTCACAGGTTTCTTCAGGTTTCATTCAGGTTCCAAATCAATTTCTGCTTCTTCCTCAAAGGGAAAAGATAAGATGAAGTATACTTATTTGGGAGTATCTCCTCACACCTGTCTATCTTCAGATGTTGAAAATATTGGGGATATTGATCTGGGACATAGATATGGCTGAATTTTGGGAGAGAGTGAAAAGATCCTAATAAGAATCCTTGGATGCAAGCCATATTACGACAAGTGGGCTTCCTCTCACCATTGCTTTTCCCACATCTCCATGCAATGTCTAAATTTTTCTTAGCTGTAGCTTCACACTTTGATAAAGCCACCAGAACCATAAGGATGATGATGGTAATGTTGTGAATTAGATTGGATAGTGATTTTTTCAAAGATTTGTTTAAACTTCCTGATGTAGAAGAATATGCAACAATTTCTCTCGAATCTGAAATTGAACATTGGGAGAAAGAATATGAATTTTGTACAAAGGTCATGATTAAGAGTTACTTAGCTAAAGCTAAAGGTACCATGACCAAAATTCCTAAGACGATTCCCCATTTGGACTTCATTCAAGAAGTCAATGATATCATTGTGGTTTTTGAGTAGGGTTTCCGGTCTTGCTTCAACAAGAGAATTTCAAGAATGGATGTTTCTTTACATAGCCACTATTAAGAAAAACAAGGAGTTTATTCGGTGGGGTGAACATATCCGTGGTTCAATATGTTTCCAATTAGGAGATATAATGACCTCAAAGAAATTTTTCATGACCTCTTTTCTCATCTATGCAACAGCTGCAATGAGGAGATTATAGGGTTTGAATCCAAAAGGTGTTAGGAAGCACCTCCCAGATTTATGAGTTCTATCCTCAACTTACCATGGAAGAAGGAAGTAAGCATTTCTAAAGAGTAAATGACGCTTTCTTTGTTGTTATTACTATTATTTTGACAAAACTTGTATAATCAAAGAATTTTTGATGAAGCTTTTAGGGAGGTACAAGAATGGGGAGGCATTTATCTTCAATTTCCAACATTCAATTATATTAGGATACCTATATTCTCAGGTGCTCCACATAAACTGCCAAGATGTCCAAGTGATAAGTGGGTATTATTGGAGCTGGTTCGTCAATTGCTGGATTATCACAAGATTCAAAACAAGTGACACAAGGAAGGGGTCCAATTTCCTATTTCAATAGGAAGATATACTTGTGCCAATATTTACAAAGCCAAGAATGTAGATGGAGAAATGTCTCAAGTCACCCTGAAGACATTTCATCCAAGAACTAATTTTGATTATTGGGGTAAATTCAAAGAAACAAGGCTAGCCAACACACATGTTCCTCAATTAGAGGATATTTGGATTCATTTTCAAGATGAAATTATCATAAGGCAGAAAGAGTTTAAAAGATTAACTTTGAGTTAAGTAGTACAATTTGTTATTGTAAATATTCCTGAAGGTTTAGAGGATGATGAAGAGGTACTTGATCCTACCTACAAAAGGGATAATATTGCCAACCAACCTATGCCTTGGATTGATAGGTATAGGGAATAATGTAACAATACAAAAGAAATGGTGGGGCCTATTTTAAAGAGAACATATGATTGGCTGGAAACTTTGGGAATCACACCCAAAGTGTCAAATCAACCTACAGGGACAGTTCAAGCCCAGTCAACAATAGGTCACCCTACATCTTCAAGGAGTAAAAGGTCAACCCACAAGGCTATTATAAATCCATAGAAGATTTCATTTGTGTTAAGAGGTTCATCTTCTACAAAGGCTTCCACTACCAAGGTTGTGTCTCCAAAGGTACATGTTTCTAAAGTATTTGATTTAAGTACTTCTCCAGTTGTGTCTCAGGTATTGTCACTTTCTCTCCCTCCTTCTCTACCATCTTCGCCACCTTCAAACCCACTCCCTCCATTATCATCTTCCATTTCTTCTCTTCCCATTTCTTCTTTTCCTTCTCCTTCCATGGCTCAAGTATTTTCTTCTCTCCCTGCACTCTCAGCAGGAGAGATGATAGGATCTCCATTTTCCACTCCACTTCCTTAGCAACTCCTTCCTATCTCCACTTCCATTTCATCTTCTCTTGAGGCCATTTTAACCACTACACCCTCTATCATCACTACATCCCTTCCACTTTCTATAAGTGTCACCAGTGTCCATTGTAGTGTCTAGTATCCCAAGTTCTACTATAACCATGCCATATTCTGCGATCCTCTTCTGTCATACCCAAATGGTTATATCATCAGACTCCCAAGAAGAAGAAAAAGGTGCCCATTGTTGATGTAATTGATTTAAGTGTTTTGGATCTGACTCCTAAGAGAAAAGCCAAGATAGCCAAGAGTTGTCTCTAATCTATCAGTAGACCAATCAAGGGAAAGATTCATGGAAATAGCTACCCCCATTGAAGGAAAGACAAAAAAACCATCACAAGGTGGATTACCAAATCTCTAAATTTACATTGGAAAAAGCTACACAAGAAGGAGCTAAGCAGGACGTACAAGTGGCTCTTGGTAATTTGTTGGAAAAATATGATAAAGACAAGGCAACAAAAGATGAGTTGAAAGGAAAAGTAGAGCATAGCTCACTGCTCTTCTTACAAAAGTTACACAACCAGTACAAACTACAACTACTCTTGCCATTTCCTCAAGATTTGATGATGCATCCTATCACATAGTGGAGAAAATAGGTCAGAAAGGAAGATCAGTTTGGTGGATGGATGGAATGTATGCTTCAGGAAGCTAATCCACTGATCAAAATGGATGTAGAATTATACAATGATTTATATGTTGAGATAACTTCCATCATGAAGTTGGATGAAATCCTCTCCTAGGATAATAATAATTTGGATCTTAATTTGAATACTTGGAGAGAAATTAGAGATGTTAATTCATATCTGACTTCTTTAGAAGGGTGTGATTGATGATGCCTCCAAGTTATTCGAGTTTCAAAAAGCCATGGAGTTCATAGCAGAGCTGTTGTTGGATCTAATAAAGAAATTGGATGGAAAAATGGTTGAAGTAGTGGATGGATTGGATGACATTTCAAAGTAATTTGATAATATCCACTGTAAGTTCATTAATGAGACTATTGATGTCCTTCCCGTTGATCAAATTATAGCAAGTTTCAAAATTTTGGTCAAAGAGGATGATGATGTGACAAAGACCTTCAGTATTGATTCCATTTACAAATTAGTTTCATATCAAAATTTTATAAGTCAGCTGAAGAAGGTTGTGAGCAAGTTGAAAATATTACCAACCAAAGTTGCTAGAGAGGTTGAGACAACAGATGTGGTGAACCATTATGCACATGTGGACTAGAGGAAGAGGAGGTCCAAGGGATTATCAAGTGTTTCATTGAATACAAGAACAAAATGGCTATGTGGGAAAAGGATGAAGAAGAACTTGAATAAGGAAAGAGTGCTGCTAGCCTAAGCTAAGCCTGAAAGCCATTGATGGACAGCTCCCAAGCTCTGAATCAGTCAAAGTTGCAGGATTGACTTGGTCAAACTTGTGTAACTTTTTTTGCTATTTTTATGGGATTTTGTTCCCTAAAACATTAATTCAATATATTTTTAGTATTTAGTTAGTTAAAGGTGGAGTTGTAATGGCTCAACCTACTTAGTCTATAAATAGTTAGTATGCATTATGTTTTATGGATGACTTTTAGATCTTTTGGTGATTACTCTTCAATCTTGGAAGAGTTTGAAAACAACTTTGAGCCTTTTAATAATATTCAGAACAATATTTTTCCATTGAATATCTGGTATATTGTGTTATTCATTAATTTATCTATCACTTGTGGATGTTTAATTCCTTGGATAAGATAGATTAACTCACCTTTAGATCAGTTATCTTGTTTTAATCTCTGTGAGAAATGATATAAACTCTTTACATTTCAGTTGTGGAAAACTTTATTTCCTTTCTGTTATTGAAGTGTTGTATTCATCTAATCATTGATTGAAAAGGTTATAGGAAATGTGCATGCCATATGTTGTTTTGGGATGTTAATTATGTAATTAAGTGGATCTTTCTGTTCAGTTTATACTTGGTGCATCACCCCTTTCAATTATTAGTTGTTTAAATTCCTCTCACCTTTAACCCAAGAATATAGTAGATTAGTTTATTTTCAAGTGTTGTAGCCTTGCACATTGATCCTAAATCAAGTGTGCCAAGTTTCAAAGGAATCCGGCCTTCTCCAGAGGTTCATCCCAAGGTGACAAGGTCCCACACCTTGGGGATGTTCCAACGTTGCACAAGATCACTTAGAGACTCAATGGGT
The DNA here is from genome assembly GCA_019776745.2 of Taxus chinensis. Lineage (NCBI taxonomy): Eukaryota > Viridiplantae > Streptophyta > Pinopsida > Cupressales > Taxaceae > Taxus > Taxus chinensis. Next base: position 339,707,513 of record CM034157.1, on the reverse strand, counting down.
GTGCAATCCGCGTGACAACACAACCTATGCAATCATAGAATCTGAACTAAATTTCCCTGGCTTATGAACCACCCCCATACATGTGAATACTTATCCTCATGAACATCAATCTCATCCAAAGGTTAACCCATCTAGTTCTTATAAGAAGACAATGGTCCATCTATCAAATTTGAACAGTCACAGAATCAAGTGACCCCATGCAAGCCTTGGTAATTAGGTTGGAAAACTTAGAAGCCATGAGATTGTTACTTTGAGGTCCTAAGATACAATTTAAAGTTATGAAGAAATTTTATGTTAATGGGCCTATCAACAAGGCCATTTTGCTCAAGTTCTCATGATCAAGCCTTATCCTCCACATTGGGAACTCCCCAAGTTTTCTAACTTTAATAGAAATGAAGACCCTCAACAACACTTTTGTGCATTTATACACACATCTTATATGATCCCACGATCCAGGACCAATATTATTCAGACTTTGCCCATGTATGTCAAGAAGGAAGACCCACAATTGGAATGGTACACTGATATCCCACAACATTCCCTTTTCTCTTTCACCCAACTTGCACATCTCTTTTTTGAGAACTTTTCTTTCAACATCGTGTGAAAGTATCCATTACCAACATTTATGTCATCAAGAAATTTGATGATGAATCCATAGCACATTTCTTTGCTAGGTGGCATGACATCCTAAATAACCTATTCTTCTCTCTTCCCAAAAATTAACTTATCGAACTCTTCTCTAGATCATGTATGAAGCATATCTCATCCACTCTTCAAATCCAATATTTCAAATCTTTGAGGAAGCCTTCACAATGGCTTGTAAACTAGAATTATGTTCCCTTGAGCAAGGCCATACAAAGCTTTGCTACAACAAGTAAAATACCAAATTCACCAAGTCATCTACCTACAATGAAAAATCTAAAACATGTAGCCAATGCCATCGTAGTCAAAAACTTTTCCACATCCACATCTCATACCAAGCCTTTACAAAGGGATCCTCGACCAAGATTTCTAACTATACTTGCCTCAGAGAATCCTATAGTTCTATCTTTGAAAAAATTTTGGCTGGTACGCAGTCGCTTATCAGATAACTTCCCCTTATCTACCCCATTGATGATTCATGTCACAAACCCACATGGTACCATGAAGACCATTATTGTAAACACAATTAATTCCATGATCATGATATCAAAAACTTTTGTATCTTGAAGGACCTAGTACAATGGTTTATAGATCATGGGGAAATTCAATTATACAATCATAATGTGCATCTTAACCAATCGATAGATGTCTTCAAGAATACCTTCCCTAATCACCCACCAAAAAACCAAGCCACTCGTCTACATCTCAAGCACTGAACTAAAGCAACATACGATTAATACTCCAATGTTAGGTTCAAGTAGTATTACCACCCACCTCTATTATCCCCTTATCTACTATATCTACATCTGTTGCACCCACATTCACTTCAACATCTACCCCTACATCTACAACAATATCTGTATCTACACCCATATCTACATCTGTTATACCCATACCCACTATATCCATATCAATCTTGAAATATACACATTCCTCATCCAATCTATTTCTATCTACACCTACCTATATTAGACCCTTATTTCATACCATCTATGAATGACTACCTTACCACATCTATGATAACATATGTCCACATACCTATCTATATATCTTTCTCTACATCCATGTGTATCTCATATAAACCCTCTATATCCATATCCTACATCTATTATCCTACTGTCACCCACATAGGTACAATATATCTATACCCACATCAAACACTCTGAATCCATTTATCCATATACATATCCATTAAAGCGCTAGGTAAGAAGTAGACATCCCCCACTAGTGGTGTTTAATTGTAAAATGATGTCCCAATCTCATCCTCATCCATGAGAAGTATAACCACTTTTATATATGACACCTCCAAAATACACACAATGTGGATGAACCTCTTCTCATTGTTGGAATCATACCATCCAACAATCATCCCCATTCTCAATCCTTACATCTACAACACCACCTACATCCCAATCACCTACTACCACTCCCGAAAACCATCCCAATATTGAAATAGTCATCATTATCACCAAGGGTAAAACCTCACAAAAAATCTAAAAAACCTTTATGTCCCTACTAAAAAAAATCTCACCCATCCACATAAGAAATTGGAGCTTCCCCCTCTAAATCCCCATTAACCTAATAAATCAAAAATCCAATCCTCTATCTTAGGAAATTTCCCATCCATTTTGGGACTATGACCTTCTTCCAAAGTTATTGGGTTGACATCAAATGTAATCTGAGTTGAAACCATCTACCTCCTTCAAAGATAAATCAGAATCTAAGGTCCCTATAAAAACCTCACAAGAGTAAGGTTGAACACCTCTTTTTCTTCATCATCCTCTCCTAAATCCAATCTATCTACAATCCAAAAAACCCCCATAGGGTATTATACAAAAATCCTTCAATGTCTTATCCAAGCATTTTTAATCACCCTTTTCCTATCAAATCCTTTGATTCATGTGGGTAGAAACCCATGTGGTTTGATTATAATTCCATTTACATTCATCATCGTACCCCAGGATATGACATTGAACATTCTAGGGACCTCCAAGCCATCATCAATAATCTCATAGAAGAGGATGGCATTCTTATTGAATAATATCACCCTCTTCCATTTACTAGTTTATACACATCCAATCATAACCATCCAAACAAATCTACAAATTACAATGCCTCTAATATTTTCCTTCATCTACACCCTTCATTTCTATCCCTCCACCAAATCATTCCTCTTCTAAATATGGTCCCCCATTTTTATTTAATCCATTCATATTGTCCCTCACTCTCGACCCACAATTCTCAACCATCTACCCAACCAAAAATAAGAATCATTACCAATCCTCCTTCTAAGGATCCCACTTATCAAACACCAAGGTATCCATCCTAGTAGCTCTATGTACCCAAAAGTTGGATGGCATTAAATAAAGTATTGTAAAGCAACTGCATCAGGATTCAATCAAGATGTCTCTCTATGAGCTCATCCAAAGCTCTCCCAATCATCGACAAGCCTTAATTGAATATCTGTAGTGTATCCTAATTACCAATGATGAGAATTAAAATTTTATGACTCTTTTGGTGAGCTCTTATAGCTTCCGCTTTGTCTCTTTTGATGATTTGCAAATTCCCTACATCCTACCTGAAGATCATGATCATTCCCCTAGGTGTTATCACCAAGGCAGAAGGTAATGACACTATTTATATTGGTACATTCTATGATTGATAATTTTGCCGACATATTTATCATCTCATCCAATATCTTTTACCAAATTAAACTTCCCAACTGTATTGTTCCTTAATCATCCGTGGTTCTTATAGTCTTGAATGATGTTGCTTTCCCTACTTTAGGAACAATTATCCTCCCCATCTGCATCAGGGAAAATTTTACATTGTTGAGGGGGAGTTATAATGTAACATATTACTCGGACACCCATGGATCCATGTCATGCATTGTGTCTTATCCACTCTCCATTGTTACATTAAGTATAAACATGAGGGAAAAATTCATACACTGCTAGTGGATATACCTCCATTCAAAGCATGCCACATGAATTATCATCCAAATGACGTGCTCATCCCTACATAAGAACCATCCTCCAAATAATCTAATAGATGATCCATGCGTGCATCCAAACTACCTCATAAAGAATCTCTTGACACTGTGATGCAATGTCTCTCACCGGGGGAGTATCAAATCCTCACCCTTAATGCTCTTCCCACACCCAATTGACTTGGTAGACTTGATAAAGCTCATATGTATCAACCAAAAATTGGGCATATCATTTCATTTAGTCCACCTCATCTTAAAACTAATCTTATCTATGGTGAAATCGATCGCCCTTCCTCTTACGTTAACATTCTACCCCAAACTTAGTCATACACTAATGTTTTAATTTTTTCTATAATAAATCCTTCACTTATAGCTACCTCTACCACTACACATGGAAGTGATTCGGTCTTAGATGTTATGAGAAAGGCATGCATGATCTCATCATCAACCAATCTGACAGGCGTCATGATAAATTTAGATTAGGATTCAAAGAACATCCCACCAACTCTCCCACACTTTCTTCATCCCCATCTCTCATGAACATCGACTCATACAATCCTTCTCCATCCAACAAACCCATAGGAACAGATGATACCATGTTCTTTTATTATAGAGTTTTTTAATCTCCTCCATCACTTTGGGGCCAATCACCTATCAAACTAAAGGTGATAATGGTAGAGGAATATTTCCCTACCATAAATGCTTTTCAATGCAATGACAATGACTCCATTCTTTCCTACATGAGGGAAGAAGATCCTCATCTTCATAAGTACATACCTTTTGACACACCCAACCTCCTAAATGAATCCACCATCAACATGAACATAGGGACTTGAGAAGAGTCTTGTATCCTCAAAATTGGTCAATCTCTTGATCCACAAGAGCTAGAGTCCTTCATCAACTTCCTTTCAAAGCACAACTAAGACTTTTCATGGTCGTACACTAACATGTCAGGCCTCTATCCAAATATTTTCATCCAAAACATCATCACTATCCCTAATGCCAATATAGTTAAGTAGAAGCTATGCCACATGCATCCTTGTGTTTCCCTTCTTGTCAAAGAGGAATTACAATGCCTCCTTTCCACCAAATTCATCTAACCTATCGACTATCCACAATGGGTTTCTAAAATCATACCCATTTCTGAATCCTCTATAAATATCTTCATCTATACTAACTTTTGAGATCTAAATCTCACTTTCCCAAAGATTTTCCCCCTTCCTAACATCGATCATATCATAGACCTTACATCTACCCATAAGATGTTTTCTCTTATGGATGGTTTTTTGGATATAATAAAATTCTCATCACACCAATATACTGACATAAGATTTCTTTCATCACTCCTTGGGGAACCTTATGTTATCGCATCATGTCCTCTAGTTTGAAAAATTTAGGGGCCACCTATCATTGTGTCATGACCTACATCTTCCATGACCTCATCCATAAAATAGTATAGGATTATGTCGATGACCTCTTAGGTGAGTCCAAATGTTGACATGACCATATTTATGTATTTGAAGTCCTCTTCACGCATCTCATCTAGTTCTTCCTTTGTCTCAATCCTGCCAAGTGTGTTTTTTTAATTTTAACTTGAAAAATCCTTGGTTTTATCATTTCTATTAGGGGAATTGAAGTTGACCCCACCAAGATCAAATCCATCCTAAAGATGCCTCCCCCTTCCAATCTAAAACAACTCCAAATTCTTCAAGGATGCATTCAATCAGTACACCATTTCATCTCATAAATTTTTGACCATTGTCAACATTTTCATCATATTCTCCGCAAAGACACTCACTTCAGGTGGGATACCAATTTCCAAAAGGTCTTCAATGAGTTCAAGCATTATACTTTTTCACCACTTGTGCTCACACCTTCAAGCGAGGGGGAACATTTATATCTTTACATATCTTCCATTAAGCATGCTTTAGGTGCCATGTTGGTACACCATGATGAACAGGGAAGAGAGAAAGCAATATATTACATCACTCACACCCTTCATGATAAAAAACCCACTATAATGAAGCTGAAAATTTGTGTTGTGCTCTCGAATTTTCCACTCTCAAACTTCACCAATATATTCTTAACAAAAAAAATACGATGCCACTAGCTTCAATTGTCTTAAAACCATACATTCCAAGCCTTATCACAATGATTGTATCACTCGATGGCTCATGCTCATGGCCAAGTTTGAAAGTGAGTTCATATTTAAAAAATTAATCAAGGGCTAGGCTATTAGTAATCAACTCACTGAAGCCCCTCTTCTAGATAATCAACTACCCCCAAAAAAATTCCTTGAGGAATATATCCACACCATCGACCATGAATATTCTCCCCTCAAAATGACACTTTTATTTGATGGATCTAAGTGTCGGAAAGGGAAAGGTGCTATCTTCATCATCATTCCTCGAGAAAATCCTATCCCAATTTCTTATAAGATTAACTTTGAGTGCAATAATAACATAGCTAAGTATGAGGCCCTCATCTTAGGACTTCAAACTGCTATCATGATTGGCATCTAAATCCTCAATATATATGCTGACTCCTAACTCGTCATAAATCAAATTCAGAGAGTATATTAGTGTAAAAATGAATTCCTTTATAAATACAATGAAATCGTCGAATTTCTTCTTGAGGCCTTAAACCAACACACCATTTAAAATATACATCATTCATCCAATCAATTTTGTAGACACTATGGAATCTATCACATATCCCATCCCATGGACAATTGAAGAATCTAAACTGTTTGCTATTTTCCATCGAATTGATGAACAATCTCATACCCTTGAACTCTTTCATATTAATCTTGTCAACATCAATCAATCTAATATCTGGTATACTCATATTTTTAATATCTTCCCAATCCAAAATCCCTTCTGACCTATCCAAAAATGGTGGGAGGTCATTTTTCCAGGCACTAACTGCTATGTCATCCTTGGTAGCTTCCTTTATAAATGTGGGTTTGACAGTATTTTATTACGTTGGCTTAAATCCCATGAATCTATCTATGCTATCCAAGAAGTCCACAATGATATCTGTGGTGGAAATTTTAGTGGTTTGGCTATCACCAAACACGTTCTTAGGATGGGATACTATTGGCCCACCATTAATCAAGACTGTTGTGACTATGTCAAAAAGTGCGCTAAATTCTAGCAACATTCCAATCTTATCCATATACTTAGCTAGGACTTACAAACAACCTAGGATCATTGGCCTTTCTCACAATGGGGCCTTGACCTCATTGATATCATCAATTCAATCTCTTCACAACATCATCATTCTATTATTAATACTACAAAATACTCCACAAAATTGGTGGAAGCCACTCCACTCACATTTACCAAATCTAAAAAATGGTTAATTTTGTCTATCAACACATAATATGTCACTTTGGCATGCCTCATTAAATCATCATAGACAATAAATAGTCCTTAGAAAATGAATACCTCAATAAGCTATGTGACTCTTTCAACATCTGAATTATATTTCTACTCAGCCAAATATGAATGCAAGACAACGAAGATGGTTAGAATTTCTATCTCAGTATGATTTTGACATAAGTTATATTAAAGGCAAAGAAAATAGAGTTACAGATGCTCTAAGTCGTAGGAAGCACATTTATGCTCTTATAACATTGAGAACTCAGTTTAAAGATGAAGTAAAAAGTGTTATGGAATCTGATTCTTATTTTTAGCAAGTAAAGACAACACTTGTTGCAGATCCAAATGATGTGAGATATAAAGGTTTTCAATTTGACAATGAAGGAATCATGTGGTTTGAAAATAAGGTTTAGATACCTTTGTCAAATGAGTTAAGAAAGAAATTGTTAATTGAATTTCATAATTCACCTTTTTCTGGACACCTTGGCATTATGAAAATGCTTGCCGATATAAAACAATAATATTTCTAGAAAGGGATGAAGAAGGATGTGATAGAATTTGTGATAAACTGATTAGAGTGTCAACGTGTTAAAGCTGAGCATATGCATCCAACTGGTTTAATGTATCCTCATAACATACCTCAGTATAAATGGCAAGTAATAAGCATGGATTTTGTTCAAGGGTTACCTATGTCAAGAAACAAACATGATGTTATTCTAGTGGTTGTTGATAAACTAACAAAGGTACCTCATTTTATTGCCGGTAATCTTAAGGATGATTCACCTGTTTTAGCAAAAATATTCGTGCATGAAATTTTAGGATTACATGGAGTACCTGAATTAATCATATTTGATAGAGACCAAAGGATGAAATCTATATTTTGGAAAACACTTAATGCAACCCTAGGAACTAAGCTAAATTTCAGTTCAGCTTACCACTCGGAAATGTATGGATAGACTAAAAGAGTTAATCAGGTTTTAGAAGATATGCTACGAATGTATTGCATGGATAAAAATTATAAATGAGAAGAGTACCCTCCATAAGTTGAGTTTTATTATAATAACATGTATCACGCCTCTCTGAAAATGGCACCTTTCGAAGCATTATACAAAAGAAAAAGCAGAAATCCTGTTAGCTGGGACAACATGGAGGATAAAGAGGTGATTGGACTTAAAATCCCTACAGAAATGGAACAAAAAGTTAAAATTATTCATGAACACTTGAAATAAGAAGCAGATAGACAAAAGAATTATTCAGACTTAAAGCGGGTTGATAAGAAATTTGAACTTGGCGAGAAGGTATTTCTTTGGGTTAAAATGAAAAAGAGCTCTATAATTTTTGTCAAGGTTTCCAAGTTATCACCTCGTTATGTGGGACCCTTTGAAATTGTTGAAGTAATCAACCCTGTAGCTTATTGTTTAGGTTTACCTCCTGCTTTATCAATAATGCATGATGTTTTCCATATTTCTCTGCTTAAGAAATACGTTTTAGATTTATCACATGTGTTAAATTGGAATTCCTTATAGGTCCAAGACCCAAGAATAACTGTGGTTAAACCCATTCGAGTGATGGAAAATCACTAGTTGCACTTAAGAAATCATGAAATAAGCCAATGTAAGGTCAAGTGGGATTAGTTTAATGAAGAAAGTACAACTTGGGAAAATCTTGAAGATATAAAAATTGTTTTTCCGTACTTGTTTGAATAGAACTGATTCTATTGATTGATAAAATTTCAATATTTTATTCATGTTATGTCAATAAATCTTCCAGTCTTAGACATATACTACACTACTTAAAATGGAAAACTACTTTAATGCTGATTATGGAATTTGAAAATCCAGTTTTGTTATGAACCTATGAATGGAAGTATAATAATTTGATTTTTCTTAGATGTAAATTGTTTGACTAAGTTAATCATCGGGATGATGATTCTTTTTAGGAGGGAAGTATGTAACATATTTAACAAAACTATTACTGTGATTACTTTCCCTCTTGATATAACAAACATTGACATATGATTTGTCTTAGGAAGGTGTACTCTTATAAATTTTTGAAATCATGATTGCAATGGATAAATTATTATTGTGAAGAGGTTCACTTTGTTGTGATTTTTGCTTACTTGAAAACTAGGATATTCATCTTTTTATACAGATTTAATTAATTTAAAAAGATTACGAGCTTGTGTTATTGTTGTCTAAACTCATCTTGTGTTGACAACAAAACCTTGGATCAATTCCATTAATCCAAGGCATGCTTCAATTATCCTTACCTAATTCATCTGGTTGACTTATCATTCTGAAATGGAAGGTGAAGGGGGAATGAGTTTTTTTTTTTAATTTATAAGTTTGAAGGACCCAATTTAAGGTGCACGTACTTTGTATCATGCTGTAATTAGTAATTCTGGGCCTTCTTGTTAAAAAAATTAAAATGATGAATAGCGTAATAGAACCAATAATCTATCACTAAACTATTAAGGTAAATACCTTAACCTAAGCTGGAATGTTCTATGCTATTTGGATTTTAACCTAAGGTAATTAAGACCTACCTAGGATCTATTACTAAACTACTAAGGTTGACACCCTAACCTAAGTTGGTATGTTTTATGGCTGTGGAGTTTTGAAATAACGTAAGGAAAATAATATTTACCTAAGGAATAAGGTTGATTTCTAACCTAATGATAATATAACCTAAACTAATACTAATATAAGGGGTACCTAAGGACTACTTGGAAAGTAGTACGGTAGTGGCATCCATTTTCAAGGCATTAATGAGAATTTATTTTTGGTTTTAATGAATTTTGAACTGCTAGTTTTGGCAGAGGCATGGGGAGTTAGGGGATGCCTAGTTGGCATCACCATTGAATGGAAATTACAAGAAAATTTTGAATTGATGGTTCACCAAACTTAGATGGTGATGGCGTGGAGAATTAGGAGGAAAAAACTGTTAGTTCTTGCATTAATTAATCTCGGTTATGGTGAAGAAACCACCTAGGAGAGATGCAATGTGGATTTTGGAATGTTTGTTTGATCTTTTGTTCTTTTTTATTTTTTCTCTGTATGGAGTTTTTGGTTCTTCAAACCAGTAGTTCTATTTTTAATCCATCGATATTATTGGCATTCTTGAGCTATTTTTGGATCCTGTGGAAGTATAAGAGGAAGTAGGAAGATTGGAGTTGTTGATGTCGCTTGGAAAAAGAAGAGACTGTGGAGGCTTGGTTGGAAATCTTCTACAAATCGATAAGAATCTCTATCAGGCATGATAGGATATACCCATTAATTTGTTCTACTTTTTCCTAAGTGTTTTCATTAAAACAACTCTGTTATTAGGGAACAATGGGTTTTTATGTGAGGTTTATCTTGCATTCATACTTGTATATTTTTACTATATACTTCTGATTGGGTTCATTGTTTAAGGAAATAATATCTAGGTTTGTTCCTTGTTGGATAAATGAGTGAATCATGATTCAACCATTGTTTGAACTAGAACGTTGAAAATTTTTGTGAATAATTGTTGACTATGCAAAAATGGAATAGAGGGGTTCACTATTTAATAAAGATAGGAGTTGGGTTTGTTTCTTTTATTGGGTGAAATTTTGAAACATATTACCTTCTATTAAGCTCGAGATGATTTCAGATATTATTACATCTATTTGAACTATGCTAAAATAGATAGTCTGATTCACTGTTTTGGGAGTCATTTTTGGTTGAAATTTTTTTGTAACATGTTCTACCTTTGCTGAGTTTGAGATGATTTGATTCTGGGAACTCTTGTGAGACTATTCTAAAGTTAGATAATAGTAGTCACTACTAGGGAAGAATTATGTTTAGGGTTTTGGTTCTCCCTTGTTTGAAATTTTATTAAATCATGTTAGATTTTGTTTGAACCTATATGATGTCAATTTTGTTGCTTCCACCTTTAAGTTGTGAGAAGATTTTTTGATGACTTATCTGATTCCATGTCTGAATGAATCTCCTTGTTGAAATTTTTCTGATAGTAGAGTTGATAGTTATCCTGTTGTCGTGATTCTAGAAAGGATTGTTGAATGCTTTTGCATTTGTTATGAAATGATATTTCGTGCTACAGGAATTATCTTACCAGTTAATCTTGCTGGATTTACTAGTTCTTTTCATTCAAGTTTGATGTTTAGATAATGTTGTAGGAATGGGGTATCTATGTTGAACTATGGATTAGTTTAATCTTGTCTATCTTGATGAAATGGACTGGAATGTTTTGGTTGCTATTCTTCTTTTGAACTCAACCTTGAGCACCTGATTTGGGGTCATATCACCTTTTCCTTGTGGTCAAATCTAGGATGAGTTCATCCTTTCTACCTGTAGACTGTTCCTTTGATTTTTTTGAAGTTGGGGATCTGTGTTGGCTTGAGTGTAATTTGTGACTGTTAATTCTTGTATTCATTTTCTTCATTTTACCATCAAAGGATGGGTAAGATTTATTTGCAATGAAACTTGAAAAGAAATTATGGTCGCATAATAATGAATTATTTTAATGCTACTATGTCTCTCTCTTGTTTGGAAAATTTCAAGAAATGTATATATTGATGCTATTATCATTAGGGATGAATTAAAATGTTTAGAAGTTGTTTGTTGCTTTCAGTACTGTTAATAACTAAAATCATTTGAATAACTCTTTTTAGTAGTAGCTTATGCATTGCTGTAGTAGTTCTTGTTGTTTGTTGAGAGAACCTTATTATCAGTTTCTGATCTTCATGTTGCAGTCGTATATCTCTATTCTGTATCAAATAGTTATTGTGTGTTGTTAATGGTTGCTAGAGTTGAATAATATCTCAGTCGGAATGATATCAATTTGTTTAATCCTGATATATACTCCTCCTTTTAGGAAGGAATAATGAGACCTTATCTCAACCTTAATTGTGTCATTCCTTCTCTCTATTCAGAGTTAAGATATTCCATTATGTTCTCTTTGAACTCTGAAGGAATATATAAGTTGTCTCTCTCTCTTTTTGTTCATTCTTTCATTTGTTTTACTCCTGTGAAAGGAGATGACCTATTCGGTTACATTAGATGGAAGGAAATGTAGAGTGGGTAGTTGGAGGATAAATCTTACTTTCTTCTCCTTGACTAATGTTTTGATAGGGATATAATTTTGGTGATGTGTAACCAATTCCAGGTGCATGTAAATGAAAAGTATCCTTTATCAAACCCGTTGATGCTTAACCCAAACTTAGGCTAGAGTTTGGCTTTGAATTTGGATGTAGTATCCTAAATAGGAAGCTCTTACTTTAAGATGCTGATGGTTCATCCTAAATTATGTCATAAAGATTGAATGAACTTGGCATTAGATATTCTAGGATGGGGTAAATTAATGCTGAGTATTATGGATCATTTCTTCTTAAAAATGATTCTATTTTTATGAATTATTAGAGTTAGTATTTGTTATTTCAAATCAGTAGCACCCCCTAAATGACCTTCAAGTATGCAAAGAGAATTGGGTCATTTAGTGTGATTGCACAACATTGAATCTTTTCCCCAAGTGTGGGACTTACAAAAATGGGAAAAAAATATCTAGATTAAAGGCTGGTTCCTCTACTCCTCTGATTAGATGTATGCATGAATTTTGTAGAGGTTTAATACTAGATCCTACTCAAAATTCCAAGGAGACAGAGATAAAGGATTCAAAAGAAATAAAACTAAGCTAACAAGATGATATACCAAAGGAGTGGTGAACATCTACTTCTGCAGATTGACACAGATTTTAAAAATGCAACACAAATCATGCAAAAATTGCTAAAATTGTAATGAAGGATTAGAATGAAGAAAACAACACAAGAAAGGATTGAAAAATCATTCATAGAGCTTGCATTGTCATTTCCATTTTTTAAATACAGTGCATTACAATAGAAAAGAGGTAGAAAACATGTTGTAGTCCTAAAAGAGGTATGATATTCCAAAAATTCACTTGCCAGGGTTAAGAAGGGAGCTTGTAGTTCATAATAATGTCAAACCCTTTACAAATGAGCCAAATCTCACTTTTAACAATGAAAACTCGAGCTCAAGAAGGAGAAACGCGGGAAAAATGAAAAGAATCATTCAACCACTAACCAAATCCATCAAAATAGCATGGTTACCATTAAAATTTCATTCCCTAAGATTTTTGACCATGCTGGAGAAGAATGGAAACCATACTGCATTAAAAATTGTGGTTGAATGTCAATTCCGCTCTTTTCCCCATGCCAAAGGTGTTTTCTCATTTTTCTCTCACTAAACTTCACCAAAAAAATATTAAGATTCCATCATGTAGAGGAATTCAATAGATTTCCAATGACACAAAAATCAAGAAAAAATGAGCTCTAGATCGAAAGATATGCCCCTCTAAAGATTTAGGGCAAAATAGGGCAAAAATCGGGTCGGCGGGCCGAAACCCAAAATTTTTCCCCTTTTTTTGAATTTGGGAAAAATTTCCCAAAAAAATCCACCCCCGTTGCTTTGATGCCATGTAGCACCTTCCCATTGGTCCATGGGGTTTAACTGGACCTTTTACGCCTTTTTTAAATTTTGGAAAAAAAATCCAAAATTGCTTCACGCCCCACCACTCCGCTGCCACGTGGTGCTTTCCCATTAGTTTGCGGGGATGCACTCCAAAATTTTCCTTGCCACTACCGGCTGTTTTGACTTATGCTGGCCACATGGAAACGTGGCATGTTTTGATTGGCACAGGCCTACGGGAAAAAATTCTCCCTTGCGTTGTTTTAAACACTTTGGTAAATTTACCAAATTCTCCTTGTGCCCCTAACTCCTGCCAAGCTAATGGACACGTGTCACTCTCCCATTGGTTCATGGGGTTTCTGACCAAAATTTTTCTTTATGCCCCCCACCAGCCCTTTGGAAAATTTTATAACTTTCCCCCGCTGACCCACCATTCCACTGCTGACGTGGCACATTCCTATTGGTCCCCAGACCTTCCTAGGGAAAATTTCCCTCCAAAACTCCACTGAGCCATAAATTGCAAAATACAAGGAGTTAGAAGGAAAATTTTACCTTTTTGGAAAGGTGAGGAAATTCTCTATCTAATGAATCCATTTCTAGAAAATTTTGATTGCCTAACAAGTGGAAAATTTTGAATGAGGCATAAGGAAGGAAGAAATGAAGGAGAGTTAGCCAAAAATAAGCAAGGGGCTTATTTTGGATAACAATATCTTTATTTGATTTAGATAGAATAAATCAAGAGATGAACTATAAATATCTATAGTAGAAATGTGTTAATTAATTTGGATGGAATATTACTTATCTGATATAATTCTTTATGAAATCACTGGCTGAACATTGTTTTGATTACACCAAGATCTATACTTAATAATAATATGGTTTAACACTTTGTTCTTCCTTTCATGACTATTATTTATTTATGATGTATCTTTTTGTAATTATTTAACTATTTCATAAAAGCAGAGTTATTTTTATGAAATAGTTAGTTGAAAGCATAACATTTTAATGCTTATTACTTATCATGCTTAATTTAATGAACTGACCTGTGCTAGCAATTTTTGCAGATAGATTTTGTAAGTGATAAAAGGAGACAAGCTATTTTATGATGTTACTTTTATTACCTAAAGAATGGAACTTTTATGAGAAAATATGATTCATTATTGAAATTTATTTGTAATAGGAAAAGTTTTATTTCTTAATTGAGCTTATTGATGTTGTTAGACATTAAAGATGTCTGAAATATTTGGACTTGTAAAGTATGTATTCCACTTAGATGAATGGAAAAGATTGTGGGTGTATTTGTACTTGATGTGCCATTATTTTTGTACATTATGTAAAGGGAATTGTAAGCTTATCTTTATTCTTTCATATTCATATTTGTATAGAACCCTTTCAATTGACTTAAAATGGATTAGGTGGTAAGGGAATTAGATACACTATCCCTTTATCAAAATGTAACTTAACAAGTTGGCATTCATCGCTGATCATTTAACTAAATCACTATGGTTTATTAAAATGATGATAATGGAAGTAAAAATTCATTATGATATCTTGAATAATGTAAAGGGGTTGCAATGAACCCTAATTCTTAATAAGAAAGAGGAAGACAACTATTCCGATATGATAATCTCGATCGTTTTAGAATCCTTTTGAGTTAAACCTAATGTCATCTGGGAAAGAGGAAGACGAACTACCTGTTGACAAATACCTTTAAAGGTATAAGACAAATGAAAGGTAAACATGAACATTTAATAAGTAGAATTCATATCAATGAAGTCTAATATAAAGGAATCTAATTCAGAACTTAAACAAGCTAAGAATGGTTGAGTAAAATAAGTGAACCATATTGTTTAGGTTATGCAATTGACATGTTACAACACCCTTCAGAGTTAAATAACCTATACTTACATAACTCAGACTTGTCCTTAGTTATACCCTAGGTTAGCTTAGAATCATGATTTAGTGTCGGGGACATCTCGATGACTTAGGATGACTAGACACACATGATTGACTTAGGTCGATTGAGTATGTCTATGTATCTTTTGTCCTCGCGAGTAGTCCTACACTAAATGATGTTGCTACCCTTGGTTAGGGTAAAACCTGGAACAAGTGGACTGATAGGAGTCAGTAAGGACCATTCTAGATAGAAGATGAAGTGGGGTGAAGGACGTATTGTGTTTGACGAGTATGCCATCTAGGAATAGTAATATGAACAATATGTTGGAAATATTTGGCCAAAGTATCGCAAGCTACTAGTTGTGTTGTCCTATGTCACCTAGTTTAAAAATTAGGATTTCAGATGAGTATTGGTAACAAATATTAAGATAGGCCTCTTAAACATAACACTTAATACCTAGGAAAGGGTAAGAGAAACAAGTATACCTAGTATACAATTAAATGAGTTAACATGAGAGATCGGTATGATACTGTGTCATGAAATGAGAGATCGGTGTTTCACTGAGTCATTACAACTACATATAGTTATCTGTTGTGCGATTGATTGGCATGGAAAGTGTGTTCTAAACTCTGATTATTTAGAACAAATAACATTATTATAATTTTTTCCCCTTGTTTCGAAAGTCTTAAAATGGGAATGTTACACTTCTCCTTACTATCCATAAGCCAATGTCTGGGATGAATCCACTAATAAAAATATCCGTAACATTCTTGCCAAAATTTTTGATAAAGCAAGTCAAGATTGGCATCTTCACATCCCATATAATTTTTGGCTTTATCAGACTAACATGTGTACCTATACGGGTGATACTCCCTTCTCTCTTGTCTATGGCTTTGAAGTCATTCTTCTTCTTGAAGTTCAAATCCCATCCTTGCATGTTTCTCTTCACAACTTCATCTCTAATGAGGACTATGGTGCCCACTTTCCTTTGACACCTTTAGATCCTTATCTTGATATTGTTGATCTTATTATGGACACTATTATGTTTTGTTTTAGTATTATGGTTCGATGTTAGATCATGGATTATTATTGATCTAGATTCAGTTATTATGCATGGTGGTTATCAGAGACATTTTTTATATGTGGATGTTGATATACTGTTTGACATGGACATATTATAGATGTTGATTTAGACATATGACATTGGATATTCATGGAATAGATCTAGTATGGTATATTATTGATGATGATATAGTTGATTAATTAATTAAAATGATAGTGTTGAATTCTTAATGTTCTTGTGATTCACATATTTAGATGATCTTGAAATGTTGTTTATATCATTTTGGATGTTCTGATATGGCTGCGAGGCAAAAGGAGGTATTTACGTTTTACAGGTTAAAATATCACAACAATGTCGGGGGACTGGAGACTAACCATATTGAAATTCTGGGTGAATTCAACAAGGTCACCATGGCAACTATTGAGTGTGGGTGTGTTGTATGTTGTTAGGGATCCCCACGGGGGGGATTTCCATTATATGTGACCATGGGTTTGTGTATTTTATTAATGTGGTTTCTTTATTAATGTGGTATGTATTTATTTTAGTAATGTGTTGCCTTTTCATTAGTTACTATATATATTGTATTAATGTTGTGAATAATCATGTGTTAAAATAAATAAATCAACATGTCATAAGAATGTAATTAATGAAGTTGTTGATCTTAAATGTAATGTTGTAAGAGTGTGCAAGAAGGTGTAAGGGATATGTAAGAGTATGTAAGATATATTTTGGAATGTTAAACACTTCATCCTCTTAGGAATTCGAATTTGTCCTTGGAGGCTAAATTTGGAGGCTTGTGGGACAAGTTAAGCTTGTCCCACACCTCTTAAAATTATTTACCAACCATACCTATGGTTTAAAGGTTAAATTTAGGCCTTTTAAATGCATTTTGAAATGACTAATTGTAAGTTTTAATTGCACTTCTCTTACATGTTTTTAATTTTGTCCTTTTGGGGTATGGGTTATTTTGGAGTGTGTAAGTTAATTTGTCATTTTTATTTATTACGTTTAGGTGAACGATGTTGAATTTCCTCTTGGGGTTGAGGAAGAATGATGTGGCATCCCACATGGATCCACATCATCCTCTTCTCTTCCCTCTCCTTTAAATTCAAAACTCCTTGCTTTTTTGTGGTTGTTGAAACTTTGTTTATTCCTCTTGGGGGAACATTTTTTGCTTGCTGTTTTGGGAGCTTGTTGTGGAAGGAGTTGGAGCCTTTTTGCATGCTTGGAAATTGATGATTTTGGACTGTATTTGGATTTTGGGAAGCTTGTGAGCTTGGAACAAACTCTAGTATGGAGAGGTAGGAACTTGAGGATTTTTAGAAAGTTTTCTTTCTCTTGCATACATGTATGAAATGGTGAATGTGTTATGTGTTCTTGGCTTGTTGGGTAGATTGCTTATGACATGGTGTAGGAGAAGGCTATAGGGATTTCAAATGGGGGGGCATAAGGGAATGCCAAGGGCATCAGTTTTATTGTGGAGGGAGTTTGGATTGGGATCCACCTTGCAAAATAAATAGCTTGCATTTCTTACTCTTGGGGGAGGCATAAGGGAGAGACTTTTGGGGGGCATAAGGATGGGGTTGGGAGACATAAGGTTTATTAGATTTGATATGTTATATTGGTGGTATGATTTTAGGTGGATGTGTAATTCCAAATAGGGAGGTATAAGTAGTTTCCCCACAGTTCCTTGCTCTTGCTGGCTTTCTTGATAAAGCCTAAGTTTTGTGTGAATGGTATCAAATGAAGTTGTGAATTGATGTTTTTTCTTGAAATATGTTTATTATTGAATTATGGATGTGAATGAATGTTTCTTGTTTGCTGTGCAAGCCATTGTTGCCATGTGTTGATTCTCACCTCTTATTTCAATATGGTTGGGGCTCGGGGGCCAATGAGGAAGGATGGCTTCTCCCTTCTCATTGGATGTCTTGGTTGGGTGGAGAGCGTTGTCTTTCCCCCTTCCTTGTTATGATCAAATGAAAAGATGAAGAAACTAGCATGATGTTGTTTTGGAGCAAGAAGAATATACAGTTTGAAAGTCCCTCCCTTTGAGCAAGTGCTTTTGTAATCATTGCCCACTTGAAGTGGATGAGTTGTATAATATTTGTATTGTGAAACCATCTGTATTGATAATGGAAGATTGAAATTGGACTGTGAAATGTAAAGGAGATTCATTTTACTCTCTGTTTTGGAAAGGGAATGTAAAAGATATAATATGCATTGTATTTTGTATTTTAGAAATCAAATGGAAAAGAAAAGATTGTAAATTGTATCGGAAAGGAATAAAGTATTGCATTATTTTCAAAATTGCACTGTGTTTTGAAGGTGATTTATTATTATTGAAGATTGAAACTACTGTTTGAAAAAGAAGAATGCATATGAAGTAAAAGACAGTGTTTTTTTCTCTTGAAATGAGTTGAATTTAGAAATAAGGATTTACATAATTTACTATTGAATGGTTGATTGAATTCAATTAAATGCATGAGAATATCTTATAAACTATATACACCTGTAAATGATAAAATTGATATACAAATTTAAAAGAAATAGATCACTATCATAAACTTCATTTTAGCAATTCACTTTTAATAAAATGAATAGTTCAGACCTGCACTTATTAATCAACTTAAAAATGTTATAAGTTAACATGCTAAGACATTAATGAACGTAATTTGACAAAGAAAACTCAAGAAAACAATATAACCATTGTAAACTCAAATAAAATTCTCTTCCTGGGTTGTTTTTCTACCTACTGTTGAAAAAATTCAAACTTGAATATATTGGGCAAATAAATCTTCCTAAAACACTCTAAACCCTCCCTAGACTAATCCTCCATGTTTGTTTGACATGTTGAGTGAAGGAGGAGATCTAATTTAACCAAACTAAGAAGTTGAAAGCTGCCAGTTCATTAATGAAATTCCTATAGATTGGTTTCTCAAAATTGACCACTTAAACTTTATCAAATTTCAATATTGATTACTCCTATGTAAAGAGGGCATCGAGAGATTTATGAAAAGTTCTTATTTTCCTAAAACCAAGCTATCTAGGTCAAGTTATGGCCATTTGAAGTTTTACTTCAATTTGGCATTCAAAAGGTAATAAAATTTAATCTAACTGTTAAAAATTTAAATTTTAAACTTTGGAAAAATTTCCCTAAAAAGTATGCAGCCCCCGCCATTCGGCAACCAATTAGGACTTGCCATGTGGCACCTCGGTGGGGTGGACTGAGCTAAAACTTATCCTTTTTGAAAATTTTGACTTGGGAAAAATTTTCCTTTTCCCTCTGCCGGCCGGAAGCTAATCAGAGGGCACCACGTGTCCTCCGGGGGATGAGGCAGAGGTGTGGTTTTTTTTAACTCTTAACCCTTTTGAAATTTTTTTGAAAATTTTCAATTTTTTCCCCGCGGCCCATAGCCAATGAGAAGGTTCCACGTGGTACCTTGGGGTGGTAGCAGGGAGGGTGGACCCCTTTTTCCTTTTGTTGTTTTGGCCTTTGGAAAATTTCCCCTTTTGTCCTTGTGGCCCCACAATCCCCGCCTCACTTGGAAAAATTATTTTCACGGGCATGCGGACCAACGCGAGCTTTTAGGCCTTTGAAAACCTACTTTGGCTTATTTCCTTAAGACCTCCTATCACCCCTTTCTCTCCTTGCTCAACCAGTGCATGACACGTGGCGACCTCTTGGCGATGGCAGATACACAGACCAATTCGGTCCCTTGTGAATTTTGGTGAAAGAGACTTAAAGCCTCAACCCACTCTGCCGGCCCATCGTTTCTCCCAACCAACTGGGTAGTGACACGTGTACTCTAGGGACCTAGGGAGGCACAAAAGAATGGTTGTCTTTGTGCTTGCACATAAGGAAATTTTCCCTAAGATGCCCCGTGACCTGCCAACCTGTTCAAGGTGCTTTCTCCTCCTCTTGACACATGTCCCACCTAGGGAAAATTTTCCCTAGGAACTCCGCCCACTTATATCTTGAGTTCTACTTGGAGTTAGGAGGACTTCGTTATATCATCAGAAAGGTGAGAAAATTTAATATCCATTGGGAATGGTTTAGGGAAATTTTGGAAGCATTAATCAAGAGAAAAATCTAGTTGAAACTATGATCCTGTTAGAGAGTAGAAATGGGGTTAAATTACTTCCTAAACCTAACTAAAACTTATAACCATAAAATTTGAACCTCGTGAACTTGATACTAGTTAATGAAGGAAAACATATGTTATGGTACATTGGTCTTGTTTTGGAACCTGTTAGTGAAAACTAATTTCTTGTAACCTAGTTGTAGACACTTCAAATAAAAAAAAAATATCCCATAATTTTCTAGCTAACCCTAGGTTGTTTCTTGGGTCTCAAGTGGTTTGTTTAAACAAGCATTACAAGGACTATCATCAATAGTCCCTAGCACTAATCGAACTACTAGACAAACGTTTCTTAATCACTCTCCAATATCATCATGTCTATAAAGAGCACATCAAACATGCCTATAAAAAACATCTTAATGAACAAAATTTTAACATTGGTGACCTTGTTGTGAAAGAAAATTAGAACATCGTTACTCTATAAAGGAGCCAAAATGGAAAGTTTTCTCCCAACTGGATTGGACCATATATTATCACACATAAGTATGGGTTTGAAGCCTATCATTTATCTTTCCTTGATGGTAAACTAGAAATGGAACCTCTCAATGCCTTACACTTGTGGCATTTCTACTGTTAATGCACCTATCAACGTGATCTTAGTCATATCCATGACCTCATTCCCATCATAGCTCTCCCCATCTCTCATTGTATTGATTTAGAATCATGTGGTCTTCCGTCATTATCCTATTTATGACCTTGAATATGAGAACCACGAATCTGACCATAACATATTCCTCATAGAAAAGTTCCTCCTTCTAGGTGGGAACCCCACAATATTTACATCCATCTCCTTGTTATCCACCTACTGGAACCATGATAAGGGTCCATAGCTATATCTTATACACATCATATTCCCCTCCTAGGTGGTCTACTTGGCTATCCTTATATCTCTCATAAAATTCAAAAAATTCCATATGCTCATATCAAAATCTATCTTATCTAAAAAACAAACTACTCCCTCTACGGACAACTATTCATATAAAATATTTTTTTTAGCAAAAGTACAAACTGATCCCTCGAAAGAAAACTATCACATATATTATCATGTCATCTAAAAATAAAAAATTAAATTCAAAGAAAAATCCTAATTTTAGACCAATCCCTTGAAGGATGGCTACTATAACATATTATGGTGGCAAAAGACTTATCACATTAATCAACCTTCTAAATCACAGAAGTAAAAATAAACATAAAAAAAATCTTCCTGCATCGATAAAATTTACCATATACAAAAAACTTTCCACATTGATGAGTTTAAACAATATTGCTTAGAGCTAGGGCATAGACCTGAGACAACCACCTAAGGAGAAACTACTTTCCTCGTACAAGCTATATCTAAACACTTTATCATGTCAATGATAGGTGTATAAAAACACCTTTGATATTTCCCCTTGTGATCATAGATGTGACTAACTATAATTAGTTATACTTTACCACCTACCATAGGTCGCAAGTGCATTGATTTGATAGTTCTCCCTTTCATCTTTTACCTCCAATCTAGTCTAAAAGCATATATCCTAAGTGTTCTCCTTACTATGTCGTAAGTTTACTATTCTATATTTGGGTTACTCGATCAAGGTCGCATCTCATCTATCACATCTCATCCAATTACACCACCTTGTATCTTATTCAATCCAATTAACATATATAACTAGCCCTCTCATGTATGATATAAATTATCTCATCATTATTTCTAAATACATCAAATCTATTTGAATATAAATCAAACTATATCATATCTATAACATTTATCACATCATCTATATCTAATCATATCTAACATCTAATCATATTCCATCACTTCAATAATTATACTCTAAAAACCATCAAATCTATTCTAATCTCAATCATATCATATCACATCTATCACATATATCACATCATCACCCACTTTAATCCATGCATCATCTAAATCAATATCCATAATCTAATAAAAAATCATTTCTACATTTATAATCTAATAAAACATAATTTCTACATCTATAATCTAATCAAACATGCCAAAATCATAATCCATCATATGCGTCTAATATACTCATCCCAACACATGGAAATCACAAAAAAACCATCATATATATCATCATCAAAGTGTTTATACATCCATGATAGGCCTCAACTTGGATTCATCTCAAAATTTACACATAAAAATCAATAACAAAATCCATATATGATGTTCACCCACTACTCGGTGTAGACATTAGGTGTTTGTCAACCCATGAACTTCATATTATACACACTCTATTTAATCTAAAAGTTATGTAAAAATCATTATCGCAAGTCACTCTCTTTATACCTCTATAAAAATAATTTTTCACGCTTAGAAATTACCATTTACACATCCTAAACCACCTAACCACTTGAAATCTACCATAACCATCTTAAAATCACTCAAACCTATTTTATCATCACATATAAACTTCCAAAACTCATCCATAACCTCTTCCTAACCATTTATTGTCATCATTTACCTGAAATACTTCTTTAGAAGTGGTTCCAACCTCTTTCTAAATGTTTTCCCCCAAAAATTGAATCGTTAGTGATTATAAATAGGAGTTTTTGCTCCTTTCTCAGGAATCTTCAGAAACCTTTTTCTCATGTTTGCACTTCATTTTTCAACCTATAGTGAATAAAAACCATTTTGAGAGACCATCAAGGTTCTACATCAGCTCTAAGATATCCCAACCACATCATTTTTATGGCATTTTCATTGATCATCTTTCACGGAATCCAACAACTATCCAACGACTTCAATCAACTCCATTAGACATTTGGAGACATATTTCAACTTGTTTTCTCAACAAAAGGTATGTTTTTATCTCATTTCGTTGTTGACATTTCATCTAAACATAAAAAAATATCAAATATCATTATTTTAAAACTTGGATTGTCATCTTTAGCATATTCTTCATTTTAACAGTAATCATTAGGGATTTTGTCTAATAACCACCGACTCACCCTAAATCACTAGAGATCCCTATTAGTTCACATTTATTTGTCAATTTATCAATTTAGTCTCAAATTTTATCCATCTAGTGGCTTTAAGTTATTCCTTACAAGCATAGCTTTATTTTCGATTGCAGTACTTGGCCGATCTCATCCCATTATAAAAATTTATGACCTTCCTAAATTTCAGTAGTCATTCTTCTGGGAGATATACACCATCCTTCACAATTTTACAACCACCCTTGCTTGGGCCACCTTTGAAGTTTCAAAGGAATTACCCTTCAACATTGAGTTCTAAAGATTCTTATCCATTATCAATATTTCATGGTCTATTGCATATATTTATCATTATATTTGTTAATATACTTAATTATTTTGAAGTGAGCTGACATCCTCTAAGGAAGTCCCTCTGGACTCCTAGGATCAGCCTTTGCCAAGAATTTTTTTTACCCATCTATCTAATCTATTTTGTTTAAGTGCATTTAATCTATAGGTTTTTTCATCAGAAAAATAAGGAAGGATATTTAACCAACATATATCTAGAAACATCTACATCCATCCTTGTGGGTATCAGTAAACCTCTCCGTATTTTGAGGTCATTTTTGTTTTATTATTCCATTTTATTAATTTAGAATATAAAAGAAAAAACTATTTGGTACATTAGGGAACTCCTAGTGGGACCTTGTCCCTTTCTTTCATTTCAAAATCTATTAATTTTCACTTCTAGGTTATGTTCTTTATAATCGTTAACAATCCCATAAAATCACCAATTATTTAGGTGAATTGCTAGCGATTTATGTGAATTGCCAATGATCTCTATGGATTGTTTCTGATTGCTTAGGAAGTTAGCCTTTAACATTCATTTTCTCTTTTTTGTTCTCAGTTCTTAATTCTCACCCTTGTAGGTTCCTATCTTGGGAGCTTGCTTGCTGTGCTAAAAAAATCAAAAAATTTAAAAAGGAATCGTTTTACATGTGCTTCTATTTCCTTTTTTTTCTTTCCAACCATTTCATTTTGCTTGCTGTCCTAATCAAAATCAATATTTTTTTTTTATGTTAAAAATAAAATTTCTTTGTGCTTGATCACATATCTTAATTAGGAGGTTAATATATTGTATTCACTTAGCTTACCCCACACACAACCAAATAACTTCAAATACAAAATTTCATTAAAAAAATCATACCTAGGTAGACCTACTTAGATTTCATCACCCAGAGGAGAATCCAACTTGGTGTTTTGGTTGAGTATAAATAATCTAGTTGTTGGTATATTGGCTAAGCACCTAACTCTATAATTAATGCAATACTGTGAAGTGAGGGGTAATCCCCAATACTAGGCCTCGTATTGGCACTAACATAGATTTAGCCTCACGTACCTTCAGGTATATCAAGGACCCCAACTGTAAAAATCACCTAAAACCATCCTTAGACTTCCATTTCCTAGGACCTTATCATCCATTTTACACATTTCACTTTTATTCTAAATAATCAAGATAATTAATAATTTTTTTGTGATTTATCTGTTGTTTGTAATCAAAATTTTATCTTTATTTTTCATTTTTAGGTGATTTTTTTGCTTTCATGGTTACTACAAGAGAACAATCTCGTCTCCAAAACACTGAAAACATGGAAAAAAACCTTCATCAATCTATTCAAAATATTTAAACCCACATTGAGGATGCATCAAGTCTTCTAGAACAATGACGAACATCTTTATACCATTTTCCACTTGACTAATAACCTCCACATTCTCCCAGTAGCCAATTTGAATCATCTTAAATACCAGACCCACCCAGTCCTTGTTTCTTTGATTCTAGGGATCCTATCTTTTTTATAAATCATAGATTCAAACCCCGTTTCTCTTAACACATACCTTGTTGCCTAGGGTTTTCATCTTCAACCATTCACACCTAGACCATGACTTTATGTACCCAACCCATCATGTGCTTACTCCTAACTTATTGATCTAAAATATGAGCCAATCATTCAATAGGTACATCCTTATCCCCATAATAGTCAATCGAAAAAATCATATGTTGTATCCTCAACCCCCATCATTACCTTTGATCTTAATTTAGTTTCCATATAAGATACTGATAACAAAAAATACACCTCTTATGTGGATCTCTGATCCATGTGTACACCGTCTCAAAAAAATCCCAACCCATAATTTCCTCCATCATCCATGTTAGCCTCTACCTCCATCTAGACTCCTCTCGTAAGTTCCATATCCATCCCATTGAGCATAGCCCAACCTACCCCATCCCAAAACCCACATCTATCATCCAAAATGTATTTATGTTCATCTCAAAATTGACTCCTCTTATTAATACTAGTTCTATTTATACTATATTCCATCCTCACAATGATTATCAACTATCCCCATTTCCTTTTAATCCATACCATAGTAATCACAACCCCATATTTATACATGTATCCCCTTCCAGAACATACCTCAACAATACTAAACACTTATTTATTATTCTACTCCCTTCCAACACATTCCACAACAATCACAACCTCTTATTCACATATCCATTCCTTTTTAACACATACCACAATAATCACAACCCCTCTTTACTAATTCAATGCCTTTTCAATATCAATATATTCAACCATCACAATATTTATCCTCACAGAATCTTTATAACATTCCTTTAGGTACCCCTCATCAGAAAAACATTCTGCAATAATATCAACAATCACATCAATTCATATATAATTAACTTGGTTATTCTTCATCTAACACATAAAAAAAACCACAGACAAAACCTCTCTAGGATTTAATAAAAAAAATATCTAGCCTTGAGACTGCTTATATGGGCCCCAAAAATACATTATCATATGAACAAATATGCAACAAACTTATCCATCTATTTGTGTCATACAAAAATTATCCTCCTCACTGGGAACTTCCTAAGTTTCTTAAATTATGCAACAAGGAAGAACCTCAACAACACATTTGGGCCTTTTGTCATGGCTGTTACCTTATAGCTCATGATTAGGACCTAATGTTGCAAACATTTCCCATGTCCCTAGCTAGTCCTACTTTAGACTGGTATTGATTAAACTAAAATGGAAAATAATAGTCTAATATAATGCCAGTTTGCAATAAATTTAAATATAGAAACAATACCCAAGATACTAATAAATTAAAATATGCAACCCTAATGTGTAAAGAGGGTTAGAAGAGCCTTAGCTGATTCAAAGAGTAATCAGAATTGTGTCGCAAATATGACTAGCTGAGTAGGAATAGAGAATCATCACACAAAATCCTAGAGAGTTGTAGATCTGGCAGATTTGGCTAGACTGGGGCACCTAGAGAGGGTAAGGGGTTCCCGTGGGTGCCTTGGTATGATTTATAGGCACCCTCATCTAAACAGATGCTTAGAATCCTAAAATTTCAAGGTCACATGATGTTTTAACTTGCTATCTTCTTATCACATGTATGCCACTGAATTCTGATAGATGTCACCGAAAACATGCAATAGATAAATCACCTGCAAAACCATAAGAAAAACATCAAAACCCTTAAAAAGAAATATGCATATGAAGGGGTCATACTCTCCCCAACAACCAAATTGATGGACTTATCATCGAGGGCTGTACTATATCTCAAACCCAATGTATTTCTAGGTGTGTGCATGTAGAATCATGCCCTACGTGCTCTTGTGTGTGTGAAACTTGGAAGTAGTGAGAATGTAACTAGATGTAGAATGTAAATAATGTTTGCATATAATAGAATAAACTCCCCTCCTATGAAGTGTGATTCAGATAAACCAACCTTTCTCCTTTGTGATGGATCTTGTTGGATGTAAATGGAGCTATAGATGCCTTGGATGGATGCAACCTTATGTGGAGATAGTAATGCTTGGTGCTCAGTATGTTATTATGATCACATAACTTTATATTTATATGATTAATTTATTTTAATTATATAATTAACCATGAAAATTATGACTACTAAGAGATAAAATGTTCAAATAGATAGAAAGGACCCAAAAATATAAGAGTAAAGAATAAAGAGGACAAGAGCACCTAGAGGGGATGAGGGCACTTGATGCTGGCGTTCTGAATAGTGCTGGTGTCCAAGGTGAAAAATTCCTTAGGGTCAAAGTACACACTAAACAAGTAAAAATGCAAGACTAAAAGTACTAACTAAAAGGAAAGAAAAATGGCCAAATACATGGGTTGATCATTACTTTTCTAGCATATGAATCATATGAATAATAGTATGTGATTGAGAGTAGATAACTACCCAAAGTGCATGATTTATTGTCTACATTTCCCCCCACTTTATGATGGTATAAAGAATTATCAGTAATATAACTAGATATAGATGCGTACCTAATATCCATGTAGATCGACATAGAAAGCATCCTGAGGGACAAGATAAAGCATGGAGTGATAAAAATATGGAGCATGGAGACTAATGATGAAAAAGTTTAAAAAGGTGATGAGAATGAACAAAGGGAAGAAAACAATATGTAAATGCTAGTGTGTGTGATGTACTTGTTGTTGGTATTGATGTGTGTGATGTTGATGTTATTTAATTTTTGCTTCCCATATGGATGAACATTAAAAAGAGAATATGATCAAGCATTCAAATATGCATATATATGAATAAAAAGCTTGTAAGGAATTATGTAAAATAAAATGATGAAAATGTGAAAAAGGTACATGTGCACCTGATTTGTGATGAGAAAAGAGTGTAGAAATGATCTTGTTATTGTTAATGAAGTGTGATTTTTTTGGGTGATCTAATGCCATCGACTGAAGAAGTGTATGGAGGAAATTCAATTTTATCCTCCAACCTATAACCACTTCCCAAAATTGTAGAGATCTCTAAAATGTCTAGTTTTTTGGGTGATCTGATGCCAAAAAAGAATTATTGTAGAGAGGTTTGGTGTTATCCTCTACCCTTTAAATGCTCCCAAAAATAGAACATCATTGTAGAGGATGTGTACTAATAAAAATTCTAAGGAAAATAGTCCACGTAAAATCCATTGTGTATAAGTTATTTAGAATGTGTTGAGCCTAATCACTTTGTAATTTCCCCCTAGTTATAGGCACTCTAGGAAAGGCACCACTATGTCATGGATGAAAACTAAAAATTATACTATACTAGTATGGTGTTGTGTTTTGTATACCCTGTATGGGGTGACTAATTCACCCAAATGATGCCCCCTCATTTGGGGCACATGCAACATTGTTGTAGGAGTAAGTGGCCCAAAGGAAGACCAACTACTATAAATTTTCCTTGCATGGGGAGGGGAATGTGCTTGGTAAAAACCAACACACACGCAAACAAATGGCTGGGAAATAAGTGTTAATGAAAAAAAAGACAAACATGCATATGTAAGACAAAGTGTAAGCTAAAACATGTAAGAAGACAATGTGGACCGTAAAAAGTAGGTTGTAAACATGGGACACTACTCACGGTGTCATAATAAACTCAAGGTCGTAGTGGCAAAAAAAACAAGTGTGCCCACAAGACAAAGGGAAAAGCCTGCAAATAAGAGAAAGTGATAACAAACAATGTAACAAACAAGTGTGGAAGAAAATATCCTTGCATAACAAATGTTGCACATGAAGCACCTGTTAGCATGTTAGAAAGATAAGAAGTATGTCAAAAGTGTGTATAAACTGATAAAGTAGTGTGGTATGAAAAAATGAAATAATAACACCTGTAGTTTATGAAAGGTGAATGCCCCTAGGATCCTTTATGGGACTGGTACTAGGTACTATGCTAAGCATCCATGCTGTGTGTAGTTGTAGTGCCCATTTTCACAACCACTTGAGACCAAAGAAACAACCTAGGGTTAGTTAGAAAGGATATATATTTTTTGAATTGAAGTGTCTACAAATAAGTTGTAAGACATCAACTCTCACTAATAGGTTCTGAAAAAAACCTGTTTACTAATACAAAAGTTTCCTTTATTAACCTATAATAAGTTTACAAGGTTCAAAATTTAGGGTTAGATGTTCTAGTTAGATTCAGGGAGTAATCTTACCCCATACCTATTCTCTATCAGGCTCAGAAATTCAACTAGATTTTTCTCATATTCAATGCTATCAAAATTTTCCTAAACCATTCCCAATGGATAGGAAATTTTCTCACCTTTCTAGTGATATAAAGAAGCCCTCGTAACTCCTTGTAGAGATCAAGATATAAGTGGGTGGAGTTTGGGGATGAAATTTTCCCCAAGGGGGACATGCGTCACCCCCGGGTTGGTTGGTGGGCCTTGGGGAGAAAATTTTCTCCAAGGGGTAGGTTGGTGGGTCATGAGAGGAGGAAGAGGGAGAAAATTTGGGGTGGCGGGGCGAACTGGCCAACTTTTCCTAAAGGGAGAAAAAGGATAGATGGGCACGCGGGCCTGCACATCCGCTGAAGCAATTTCTCCAAGTTAGGCGGGAGCGCGGGGCCACGGGGGAAAATTAATTTTTTTTCCAAAGGCCAAAACCAAAAAAAACAAAGGGTCCATCCTCCTGCTACCACCCCCATGGTGCCACGTGGCACGTTTTCATTCGCCGCGAGCCAATGGGGTCAACATGGAAATTTTTCCCAATTTTTTTTTAAAAGCTAAGGGGTTTAGAAGAACCCGCGCCTCCGCTATAGCCACAAGGGGACATGTCGCACCCTTTGATTGGCTATGGGCTAGCAGAGGGAAAATTGAAAATTTTCCAATTTTTTTTTTCAAAAAGTCTAAGGGGTAAACTTTTATCCGCGCCTCCACCTCAGCTCCTGGAGAACACGTGGCAGCCTCTGATTGGCTGCGGGATGACGGAGGAAAAATATGAAAATTTTCTCGAGCCAAAAATTTTGAAAATTTTCTAAGGGCAATTTTGATGGGAAAATTTTGGGTTGCGGGGCCCACCAGGAAATTTTTTCTTAAATTTTCCCGCCAAGGCACAAAAACTTCAAAGTGTCATAACTTGAGCTAGAAGGCTCGGTTTTGGGAAAACAAGGACTTTTCAGAAATATCTTGAAGCCCTCTATGCAAAAGGAACATAAAATTTTATTTTTGAATAAGTTTTAAGGGTCAATTTTGTGAAAATGATCTGCAAGCCTCTATTTGGCAAATTGGTAATTTCCAACTTATGATTTTCATAAAATTAAAACTCCTCCTTTACTCAACATGTCAAAAAAACATGGAGGATCATTCTAGGGAGGGTTTAGAGTGTTTTAGGGAAGTCAATTTATCCAATTTATTCAAGGTTGCATTTTTCTAGTAATAGACGAAAAAATTACTGTGCAAGCTCCAAATTGAAATTCATTAAGTTTTGGGGTTTCATTCTTGACTGTTATAGTGAATTTGAGTTCCTTAGGTATTAATAATTCTAATTTTCAATGTTTCATCACTTATTGTTTAGTGCAAGAATGAACTATTTTTTTTTTTAAAATGCGAGTTGTCAGGATGAAGTACATTACAGTGAACTATTTCTTTAAATTGGAATCCCCATTTGGTCATTTAAATGTGCACGTGATAACTAACTTAGTCAGATACATTACTTATTAAATCATCCACCCAATTCTAAATGAAACTACATCTCTGATTTCAGTTTTAATATACATTTTTGCAAGGAGCATAACATTGAATTTCATTCCATATGCATTCTTCTTTACATCAGTAATCAATCTTCAACAATAATTCACATCTAACATACAAAGCACTTTTAAGAAAGAAATGAAATCTTTTGATGATTAACAATGCATTCTTTTCAACTTATCACCTTCCATTTGTATTCAAATATAGTACATAGAACATACAACACTGTTTCTTATTCTTTTTGAAAATAGAATCTCATTCTTGGACAACAATTCAAATCTAGTGCACATTACAATTTTTGAAAACTAATTCAATCCTTTATTCATAATTCCATAACACTGTTATAACTTGTTACTTTTCCAATTTGAATTGGTTTCAAATTACAAAATACAAAACATAGAATATCATTTACATTATTTTGTAAAAACATAGAACAAATATATTTCCTTACATTTCTCCATTCAAATTCAAACTTCTATCATCAATATAATAACTTCACATTACAAAATTTATTCAGTGATCCACTCAAAGTGGAAAAGGTTACATTGAATTTACTCAAGAGATAGGACTTTCAAAACTGTAATTTCTCCTTGCTCCAAACAACAACATGCAATTTTATTCTTCTCTTCAACTTTGATCACAACAAGGAGGGGGAAAGGAAATGCTCTCCACCCAACCAAGACATCCAATGAGCAGGGAGAATTCATCCTTCCTCATTGGCCCCCGAGCCCCAACCATATTAAAATAAAGTATGAACATCAACACATGGAAACAAGAATTCTTCCACAACAAATGAACAACATTCCTTTCACATGCATAATACAATAAAATACACAGTCCAAAATAATACAACAGTTCATAACTGCATTTGAATTCATTCACATAAAACATAGACTTGATCAAGCAAGCCAACAAGAGCAAGAACTATAGGGAACTCCTTATGCCTCCCA
Organism: Taxus chinensis; assembly: GCA_019776745.2. Classification (NCBI taxonomy): domain Eukaryota; kingdom Viridiplantae; phylum Streptophyta; class Pinopsida; order Cupressales; family Taxaceae; genus Taxus; species Taxus chinensis. The sequence goes on along the minus strand of CM034157.1, from coordinate 339,675,494 downwards.
ATTTGGAATTGGGCATACACCAAAATCCATACCACCAATAAAAATATCAACCCATAAACCTTATATCTCCCAACCCCTCCTTATGCCCCCCCAAAATTTTATCCCTTATGCCCCCCCCAGTAAGAAATGCAAGTAGTTTCTTTTCCAAGGTGGATCCCAAACCAAAACTCCCTCCTTAATAAAATAATGCCATTGGCAATCCTTTATGGCCCCCATATGAAATTCCCATAGCCTTCTCCTACACCATTCCCTAAGCATTCTACCCAACCAACCAAAAATGTAAACACAAACACCATTTAAACATGCATGTAAGAGAAGGATAAACAATTAAAACACAGCTCAAGATCCTACCTCTCCATACTAGATTTTGTTCCAAGCTCCCAAATTTCCACAATGTCAAAGTGCAGTCTAGAACCAACAAGGTATAAGCATGTAAAAGACTCCAATCTCTTCCTCAAACAAGCTCCAAAATAAACAACACCAAAAAAAATGCGCCTCCAAAAGGAAATGGACAAAGTTACAACAACCATAAACAAGCAAGGAGTTTCACTTTTATAGGAGAGGGAAGAGAAGAGGATGATGTGGATCCATGTGGGATGCCACATAATTCTTCCTCAACCCCAAAAACTTCACCAAAACCAAATAAATAAAAATGATAAAATCACTTACATACACCAAAAATGCCCACACTCCACAAGGACCAAATTTAAAGCATGTAAGGAAAGTGCAATTAAAACTTACATATTGTCACTTCAAAATGCATTATAAATGCCTAAATTTGACCTCCAAACCATAGGCATGGTTAGTGGATTATTTTAAGAGGTGTGGGACAAGTTTAACTTGTCCTACAAGCCTCCAAATTTGGCCTCCAAGGTCAAATTCTATTTTCATAAAGGATGGAGTGCTAGACCTTCCAAAATCTGCCTTATAAGACTCTTACAATTTCTTACACATTATTACATGATAACTTACACACTCTTCCAACATTATTATTAAAACTCAACAACTTTATTAATTACATTCCATGTCCCAATTAAATTTAAATAAAGTTTAACTATATGACTCTCACATTAAAACTATCACATTTAAATTAATTAAAAGAAGGAATACATTACAAATAAAATTACATACAACAATAATAAAAAGTAACACATAAATAAAACACATATCCCATGGGAATTCCTAGAAAATCACAATACACAACACACAACACAGTTGCCATGGCGACCTTGTTGATTTCACCCGGAATTTCAATATGGCTAGTCTTTAGTCCCCCGACATTGTTGTGATTTTTAACCTGAAAAATGCAAATACATCCTTTGGCGTCGTGGCCATATTAGAACATCCAAAATGATATAAACAATATCTCAAAATCATCCAAACAAACAGATCACAACAATATCAATAATTCAACATTATCATTTTTAATTAAATAAACCAACTATATCATCATCAAAATCTACCATACTAGGTCTACCCAAAATATCCAATGTCATAAGTCCAAATCAACATCCATATTATATCCATGTCAAATAGTGTATCATCAACCACATATAGAAAATGTCTCTTGTAACCATCATGCATAATAACTGAATCCAGATCAATAATAATACATGATCTAACATCTAACCATCCTACCAAAAACAAACATAATAGTGTCCATAATACGATCAATAGTATCAAAATCAATATCAAAAAGTGTCAAAGGGAAGTGGGCACTATAGTAGTGGCCCTACATAATCTGTGATAAAAAATAGAAAGGAAAGTGAACGAGCATGTGTGTATGGTAAAGATAATGACATATAAGATATATATTTAACATGTGTAATAAAGTTAACATGTACAAGTAAATGAAAGAAAGAGTAAATGCAACCATAAAATGTAGTATGGTATGGATGGATGGAATGGAATGTAGTGTGAATGATATGAGCTGTGTGACCCTCGAGTCAATGGAATTGTATGCAGCGAGGTTCATTTATTAATGCCCACCGAGTAGTCAAGAATGAACCGTAAAATATAGTGCACCATTGGGAAATGGTTAAATTATGTGTTGTATGTATCGTGGTGTATGTGTAGTGATTATATGTGACATAGAGATGAGGTGAAAAATTTTGTGATGATTTATCCTAAAGTGTATATCAAAAAAAGATAACAAAAGAAGTGATGATGTAGCCTATGACGTATATCATTAATATAGGAATGTCACATTAGAAAAATATTGAATGGTTGAATGTGTGAGTGTGATGAGGTTCATTTGTGATGTATACCCTTAATAGTCTAGTATGGATTGTGAGACTAGAGTGTGTCATAGGGTAGTGAGAGAAGCGCATATAAGTATTTGTGTAAAATGTTTAATATGTGTAATAGATGTGGTGATGAGAAATAATCATGTGATGTGTAATGTGTAGTGTAGAATGTAGAATGTATAGTATGTAATGAAATATGAGTAGATGAGATAAGATGTGTAGATACATAGTAAATGTAAGACATAAGATGTAAGATGTAGGATGTATGTATGTAAGATGTGCAAAGATGCACAATATATAGTGTCTATTATGTAGTGTGTGAGGTTCATGTGTATAAGATGCCATTAACAGTCAAACATGAACCATAACACAAGAGTGCATCATTAGGTAATGGCAATGGAAATTTACAAAGATGTGTATTATGAATGTAAAAGGCTAGATGCGATATGTTTAACGTGGAAGATAGCTAATGATGATAGAAGGGGGGAGAATAAGTATAACTCCCCCATAGTGGGTGGTGGAGATCTATCCTCAGATGGAAGAGAAATCATGCCATGGTGGTGGATGTGGTAACATGTTAGGAATAGTATATTTGCTAAAGTAATTTGTAGCATTGAGAGTAGATGGAAATTATTTTTTATAATGGTGAGTATGTGAAACATTGTAAACCTCAAGAGGAGATGCAAAAAGAATAAAAGAAACAAGATTAGGGTGATAATTGATCCCTAGCTTGGTGGATTGTATCAGAATGGAAATAGGTTCTTTGAATCCTTTTGCATGTTTTCCTAATCCATTTCAATTAAAATTGTAGCGGCATAGATACTGATACCTAGGGCCATACTATTTGAAGTTAGGAGGAGAGATGGCTAAGGTATGGGATTTAGGTGAATGATCAATAAAATTGCAATAAGGAAATTGAGATGGATCTGCCAATGCTTCATAAACCACAAATTGATATAAAAATTTAATACGCACATGAAGGGTTGACGGGACCGCATTCATGGAATGGATCCAAGGCCATATGAGGAGAAGATTATAGTTAATATTTTTAGGCATGACATGGAATGGGATGGACAAAGTGAGTGGCCTGAGAGTAATGTGAAACATCATTATACCTAAGTCTCATTTAGGCACATTATAGAAGCCACAGATGGAAATGGATGATGGAGTTAAGGAGGCTTTAGAGAGGCTAAGTTGAGTGAGTAAAGTGAGCTTACATATGTTAAGACCGAATCCATTGGCAACTAAATCTTGCTTAACCCCTATGTTATTGATATAAACTTAAATATAAAGGGGAAATCATTACTTAATATAGAATGAGAAGTGATTTCATCACATGTAAATGTGACATGATCTTCGGTGCTGGATAAAGAAGTAGTAAACCTATGATATAGATATTCGGGAGAGGTGTGAGCATGAATATAAGAGTTAGCCAAAAAATATTTGAGTTTATTTTGACAATCAGAATTATCACGGAAAAAGGAATGGAGAGAGACCTCCATGGTGAAAAGACCCTAATGTAATAAGGTGGAGAAGAAGGGAAGATCCAAGAGTGTTTGAGTGAAGGGTTCACAAAAATGATTAAACTAAAATGGAAAATTTATAGTCTAATTTAATGCAAGTTTTTAGTAAATATCTAAATAATGAAATATAAAAAATAATACCCAAACAACTAAGCAAGGAAAATATGTAACCCTAATGTGTAAATAGGGTTAGAAGAGCATTAGCTCATTTGTAGAGTAATCAGAATTGTGTCGTAGAGATGACCAAGAGTGGAGAACCATCACATAGAATCTTAGAGAGTTGCAGATTTGATAGATTTGGCTAGATTGGGGCACCTGGTGAGGGATAGGGGCATCCATGGTTTGCCTAGTCAAATTTCTGGGCACCCTAGTCTACATAGATGCTTAGAAACCCAAAATTTTAGGGTCACAAGATGTTCACACTTGTTTGCTTCTTTTTTGTGTATGTTGGTGAAATCTGTTGGATGTCACCATAAACCTACAATGGATAAATCACCTGTAAAAACCCCAATCAAAGCATCAAAAACTTGAAAAACAAAGATGCATATGAAGGGGTTAGACTAACCCTAGATACCAAATTGATGGAGTTATCACTGAGCACTACACTACATCTCAGACCCAATGTAGTTATAGGTGTGTGTGTGTGGAATCATGCCTTAGGTGCTCTTGTGCATGTCCAACTTGGAAGTAACAAACAAGTAACTAGATGTAAAATGTAACAAATGTGTGCATGGAATAAAATAAACTCCCTTGTTATGAAGTGTGAAGTAGATAAACCAACCTTTTTCCCTTGTGATGGAGCTAGATGGATGAAAATGGAGTTATCGATGCCTTGGATGGATGCAAAATTATGTGGATATAGTAATTCTTAATGCTCAGTCCCTTATTATAATCACATAACTTTATATTTATGATTCCTTGCTTCGAATTTCATAATCAACCCTAAAAAGGATGACTACTAAAAGATAAAATGTTCAAACAACTACAAGAGACCCACAAAGATAAGAGTAAAGAAAAAATGGGATAGGAGAACCCATAGGGGATGAAGGCGCCTTGCGTTAGCATCTTGGTTGGGACCTAGTGTCCGGGGTGACAAATTCCAAAGGGTCAAAGTACAAACTAAATAAGTAGAAGTGTAAGACTTAAAGTACCAACTTAAAGGAAAGAAAAGTGGCCAAAGACATGGGTTCATCAATACTTTTATAGCGTATGAATCATATGAATAGTAATATGCGATTGAGACTCGATAATTACCCACAGTGAGTGATTTTGTGTCTAAAGGTATAACATCATCCCACAATACTCAATCTTTTCATTCGCATAACTTACGCAACTCTTCCTTGAACACTTCTCAATCAATACTGCTCGCAAATTCACTATCACCAACTTATATGCAATCAAATAATTTGAATATGAATCCATTACAGACTTTGTCAGCCATTGGAGAGGTATTATCAATCAACTATCATTCTCCCTCCCACAAACTTAGTTAATTTAATTATTTTCTTGTTCCTACGCCAAACATATCTCATCCACACTTAAAATCCAATCCTTTTATACATTTAATGAAGCCTTCGCAATGGCTCGAAAACTTTAAATCCATGCTCTTAAACAAGATAAAGTGTAACTTACACCAAAGAAACCAAAATTTGAATTTTCATCTAAAACATCTTCTAGCCAAGATAAGTCCAAATCATCAACCAATGTAGTATTCATCAAAACCAATCCTAAAGAGCGTTTCAACACTGAATGTTCTCATCCTAAATGTAGCTATACCTCTATCGGTGAATCATATAACTTAGCATTTGACAAAATCTTGGCTGCTAACATGATCAATCTTCCACTTATCCACCCTATCAATATGTCTGTTTCAAAACACTCATGACATAAAGAAAATGAGAACTGCAAATACCATAATCGAAAGGTGTTGCTCATTCTAGAAAGGGAGTGATTTATTTCATTGCGGTTTTTTCCTTCAGGTTTCCCCACGATAAATTTGGTGTTTTTGTCTCTTTACTTTACTGTTATTTTCTTTAAGCTCTTATTATTATATTCTATAATATGAAATATATAATTAGCTAAATCTATGGTTAATTTAACTACACATCATAATCTATAATCTTTAGAAATTTATTCTATGGATCTATAATTTATTAATTATATCTTCCCATCATTGCCCTAACATGGTATCAAAGCGGGTGATTATGCATGTGTAGGATCAATCTAGATGCTTTTGATTTGCAAGAGTGAAGAAGCTTGAAGTTTATTTTTAGATATATGAAACCATAGTTGTTCCATCGTTGACTTCAAGCTAATCAGGTGAATATTTCCAATTTCTACTCTTTTTTTCAAAATACTGGCTAATTGGATGTTTAGATCTTGTTTGTGTATTTGTGTGTATAGATCTATGTTTTTGCAACCTGTTCTTGGTATTTTGTGGTTTAAATCTATTATCTACAAGTTCTTTTTAATTTTTTCATGGGTTTTATAGCTGTTGTAGCTATTTTTGGATGTGGATCTGAAATTTTTCTTTAGATCCGGTCATTTCGGTTCTTTTAAGTCTACACCAACATTAGAAAGATTTATTTTTGTGAATTTATGTTGTTGCAAAGCTTTGGCAAATCATAAAGCTCCATGTAGTTTTTCCGTGTTAGTTTTTTAATTGATATTTTTGTCAGTTGTGAAGTGCAAACAAATAAGGTTATTCTACACTCTTTGCAAATTTAGTCTTTTGTTATCTTGCTTTTGTTAGTTGCGAAATCTGATCCAATAGGGAAGCCCCAAGTCGCTTCATTTTTCACAAAATTAGTTTTGTGTTATCTTACCTCTTTCCCTTGTGAAATTTGATCCAATAGAATTTCTCTAAGTCTTTTCACATTTCACTTTGTTAGTCTTTTGTTATCTTATTTGGCCAATGCAAAATCTGATTCAATAGAAAAGATCCAAGTCTTTTAGCATTTCACATTTTCATTCTATTGTTAAACATGTCAATGGTTATCCAATAATATTAAGCCACCATTTTTTGCTTTTTTAAGACTTTGTCAGAGTTAATCAGATGTGAACCAATAGAACGTGTCCACATTTTTTCACAATTTGTTTATCCTTTGTTATAACCGTGTTATAGTGCAAAAAAGTGATCTAATAAGTTAATGACACATATGCATGCTTTTGTAGTCTATTTTTTCTATTAAGTTTCTTCAAATTTGTTTATTTCATTGTGAAGTGTGATCAAATAGTAAAGTGCCATGTATATATTGTTTTGTAGTGTCAATTTTTAAATCTTTTGTCGCATGTTTCTTTGTTTTTTTACAATGTATTCGGTTGACTTGTGAACCTTGTTGCAGATCTTATAATATATATTTTTTATTAAATTCTGGGGACTTCATGTTTGCCAAGGGGATCTACATTAGAATTTTCCAAAAATTCGACACGTGCCCTGTTGCATTGTTTTCATATTTGACATGTGTCATATCCTGCTTTGTTCACGGGTTTAAAAATTTATTTTGTACCATGGGGTTTTTCAAATTTCTTTAATATCGTGGTTTTTTAATTTTTTTTATATAATATGGGTTTTCAAATTTATTTATTCCATGGGTTTCTAAATTTCATTTTTACTGCGAGTTTCAAAATTTCCTTTATACTATGGGTTTTGGTTTCCTTTGTACTACGGGTGTCACATTTCTTGTGTATTGCGGGTTTCAAAATTTGAATTTTTTATAACTTTTATCCTCTACCCTACAGTCTTCCGCGACTTGTTTTTTTATGTCCTATAGGATTCCTCATTTGTGCTTGAACCTTGTTTAGACATTTTGTCATCAAGGCCAAGACATTTTATTTGAATTTTTTTTATATCTATTTCTCTTTTGTTCTACGGCTTGCTATCTATGTTTGGGATTTAAAATTTGGCTTAAAATGGCTAGTTCCTCTAGTTTTTCCATGGATAAATCTTAGTTATTAAATGGAAAAAATTACAATATTCAGAGAGTTAGGTTAAAATTATATTTCATGGCTAGAAAGCATGGGATATTATTAACTAGTGTGGAAAAATGACCCACTGAAAGACTTACAAATCCTGAAAAATTTAGCTTCTTCTCTCAAAGATCATGGGAATCTCTATCTGTTCTATTACAAAGCATAAAAAATGAATTTTTAATGTATATAGGTCATATGGATTCTCCTCTTGATTTCTGGAAGCAATTAGAGACTATGCATGAAGGGAATCATATGTCTAAGATAATCAAGCTAATTTTAGAATTGTTCAGTCAGTGTGATGAATGAAGCCCTCGACCTAATAGCCCCGAGGGCATAGATCCCTCTCCTCAGCTTTCCACGCAAATAATTACAATATGTTAGAGGATTATATATATAGGATATATATATATATATATATATGGGTGAATACATGGAAAAGAAGGGCCCCTATATGTATATGGCATAGCTTGGCTCGGGTGCCGGGATAGATTATAATCAATGGGAGGATCCACCTACCACCTCACATTTATATAGATAGGGCCTTGACCTCCCATATATCCCATAAAGGGGAATGGTAAAATAGTTAATTATTTTGTTAAAATTAAGAAAATTGATGCCCAGCTGGATGGATGTAATTGTGAATTGTTTTAGGATAAGATTCTTTATTTTATCATTTAGATAAATATTCATGAAATTTTTGGAACTCTATATCCATTCTTAACTCTAAATATCATAATGAGAATGATTTTCCTGATTTGGATACTCTGTCTTCTCTCTTAATTCAAGAAGAATGGGTAATGGAGAATTTTGATTTAAAAGAGTCTGCCTATCAGGAATTGTTATCTTAGAATCAGAAGTTTTCTCAAAATAGGAATAATGTAAATCTTAACCAAAAATCTAACATTAGATAAAAATTTAAATCCAATCCTAAGTCTAATTTTGTTAAAAATAGTTAGAAATTTAAATTCAAATTTAATGGCACATGTAACAAATGTTGTAAATTTGGTCATAAAGAGTCTCATTATCATGTAAAAAATTACAAATTTACTAAAAATGCTAAAAATAATGTATTTAACAATAAGAAAGCGCAGAAGTAAAATCATGCAAATAATTTTGATCAGTCTATTGCCCTGTATACTAGTCTCTCTACCTCAAATTAAAATGAATGGATCCTAGATAGTGGCACCTCTAGGCACATGAAATGTATTTATGGTATCCACCCAGATATTGTAAAATGTGAGGAAAACATATATCTAGGAGATAATTCCATCATTAGATCTATAAGTTGTGGAAATGTTATACTAAAAAAAATGAATAATTCGGAATTTTTTGTATGTTCCTCAGTTGAAAATGAACCTTTTATCTTGTTTTTAGTTAACTAAAGAAAACCATAAAGTTGTATTGTTGTAAGATAAATGGTATGAAAAAGATGAAATCAGTAATTTTATTGCTTCTAGTATAGAGAAGAATGGTTTATATATTTTTGATGGATTTGTTTTTTAATCTTATTTTTCTTCTACTTCTAGAAATGATCTTCAACTTTGGCATGAAATATTAGGTTATGTGAATTTTAGAAGTCTGTATGAAATGTCTCACCTAAATCTTGTAATTGGTCTCCCTAAAATGAAATCTAATCATGAAACATGTGAAATTTTCCTATGTGGTAAGCAACATGTTGAACCATTTCACAAACATCATGATCCAAATTCCTCTTATCTATTATAATCGATTCATAGTGATGTGAGAGGTCCACTTGAAGTTCCTTATCTCATTGGAGCTTTGTATGCTATTTTATTCATTGATGATTTCTCTAGGATGACCTAGTCTTATTTTATTAAGAAAAAGTATGATGTCTTGTCTAAATTTCAAGATTTTAAAGCCCTTGTTAAAAATGCTTCTAATTTGAAAATAAAAAGAATTAGAACTGATTATGGAAGTGAGTATGTTAGTGAAATGTTTGATGAGTTCTTTCTATCATGTGGGATTCAAAGAGAGTTTATTAATCCCTATTCCCCATAACAAAATGGAATTACAGAAAGGAAAAATAGAACTATTTTATAAATGGCTAGGAATATGATTCATGTATCTAATGTGCCTAAATTTCTATGATTATGAACAATTCAATCTATATTATTAATAGAGTTTTTACAAAATATCTTCATCAAGCTACTACTCATGAAGTATGGAAAAAACAAAAACCAAATATCTCCCACTTAAGAATATTTGGTAGTCTTCCTTCGATCTTCATTGCAAAAGTTAAAAGGAAGAAGCTTGACCTAACCTCCTATTATTGTATTTTTTCTGTTTACGGTTATCAAGCAAAATGTTTAAGGGTCTATGACCCTTTCAAGCATGACATAGTTGAAAATAGGAATGTTCATGTCTTAGAGAAAACATTATGTGATGCTTCTTGTGAACCCTCCTTTACTTCTCCTGAAATAGAGCTTGTTAATCTGTATCCCAAAAATATGGAAATGGAAGTTCAAGAGGATGATTATCATGATCTATATATGATGGAGATTGAGGGGGAGTTATATTAAAATGTTTTGCATCACAAGATTCCTAAATGGGCTTAAAATATTGCTAAGGAATCTCATCATGTTCTTCTTAGAAAGGTAACTCATAGTCAACATTATTATCATTTCTTAATGACCCTCTATGAGGTTGAACCATAGTATTTCAAAGAATATTGTCAAGATGATATATGTATTTAGGATATGAAATATGAATACAATGCTTTGATTAAAAATAACACTTGGGAAATAGTCCCTCATCCTTCTAAGCGAAGCACTGTAGGATCCAGGTGGTTGTATAAGATCAAGTATAACTCTGTAGGATAAATTGAAAAATTCAAGGAAAGGCTGGTAGCTCTTGGTTTCACTCTAAAAATTAGTCTTGACTATGCTGATACTTTTTCTCTTGTAGTTAAGATGGGCACTGTCAGAATTCTTATTTCTTTGGCTATGGTTGGGAGATTCACCAAATGGATGTTAAAAATTCACTTCCTAATAGTGATCTAACAGAATAAATCTACATGCATCAGCCTAAAGGTTTTGAAGAACTTGGTAAGGAACTATATGTCTGTAAGCTGAAAATTTATTTGTATGGTCTTAAACAAGATCCTAGAGCTATGCTAAAATTAATCGTTTCTTTTAGGATCTTGGTTTCTAATAACTTTGTTCTGATAATGATTTATTTGTTAAGTTTAAAAATAATCATATTATCATTACCATTCTATATGTTGATGATCTGTTGATTACTAATAGGGATAAAAATTTAATTCTTAGAATCAAGGAAAAGTTTAAGAAACATTTTGAAATGACTGATTTAGGTTTGCTAAATCAACTTTTAGGCATGGTTATATTTCAAAATCATAAATCTATTATTTCATCTGAATCTCAGTATGTTGTGATTTTTTTAGAATATCTAACATGATTGATTGTAAGCCTATTTACATTCCTATTAAAATTGGTGTTGATTTAGATCCTAAACCTACTTGTGCTAAATTTGATCCTACTCTGTATAGACAACTAGTTGATAGTCTAATTTATTTGACTATTACTAGACATGATATTTCATATGTAGTAGGAGTTGTTTCTATATTTATGTAGGATCCTTATGAGGATCATTGGAAAATGGAAAAATGAATTCTAAAATATGTTAAAGGAACAATTAATTATGGTTTATTTTATTCTTTTTATAATGATACACAATTATTTGGATATTGTGTTTCTAACCATGTTGGTGATGCTATAGATAGAAAATCTACTTTTGGACATGTTTTTAAGTTGGGTGAAGGTCCCATCACTTGGAGTAGCAAGAAGCAACCAACAATTTTTATCTCTTCTACTAAAGTAGAGTATAGAAGTGTTATGGAAGAAAAAAAGGAAGCTATGTGACTAAAAAGAGTGTCAGATGAACTACATATGGGCGTGAAAGGAAGAAATACTCTTATATGTGACATTCAGAGTTGCATTAATCTTACAAAAAATCCAGATCAACATCAAAGGAAAAATCATATAGAAGTTCATATGAAATTTATTCAAGATAAAATCCTGAATGGTGATATTGATCTCAATTTTTGTTCAAATAAAGATTAAGTTACAAATATCTTCACCAATGTATTGTGTGCTGTGAATTTTTAAAAGTTTTTGTGTATTTTTTGGCCTATTAGAGTTTCCATCAAGGGGGAGTGTGCATGAAAATGCCAATTCTTAATGAATTGTTGTAAACTTCTAATACTTCCTATATTTTGTGATAAGTAAATGTTTCACACTATGTGAATTTGCTTGTAAATCCCAACAAAGCATTAGTTATGGGAATGAATTGTTTTATAAAAGGATCCATAATCTGATATAAGTCTTCATATATAAAGCATTTGTGCCAATAATTTCTATATTGGAATATCTGTATGATTTCCCTTGTTTACATGCTAGCCTGAATCATTATTGATGATTTATGGATATCTAAATCCTTTTGTAGAAAAAGGTAATTTGGCATGTTTTATTTTTTTTCCCACTTAACATTAAGGTGGAGTTTTGGGGTAATAATTTCAAGTGGGGATAGGTTTTGGTGGAACACCACTTCAAGAACCATTTGTTTAAAAGTTTACTTAATACACTTGAGGCCGGTCTTTCAGAATTAAGAGTGAAACGATATGACCAATTCACCCATCCTATATATAAGATGATCCCTCAAAATATTGATACAACTGATTATTATTATTATGATCATTGAACTATAAAATTGCAAGAAACTATTCTAAAATTGTTCTATGAAGACCGAGGATCAAAGTGGAAGTATTGGGTAAAAGTATTTATGAAATTCTTAATAAAGGCAATGCTTTATTTTTAGTGGGGTTTTTTCCTTTGGGTTTCCCCACTATAAATCTGGTGTTCCTGTGTCTTTACTTTACTATTATTTGATTTCAAATCTTGTTATTACATTATGTAATCTACAATATATAATTGGCTAAATCTACGGTTAATTTAACTGCGCATTATAATATATAATCTTCAAAAAATTATTCTATGGATCTATAATTTATTAATTATATCTTCCTATCATTTCCCTAACACTAAAAAGGTTACAATAATATCCCATAACTATCTTACTCCTTCAACACAACAATAAAAACCCTACCTTCTATCCTGGGGTCATAACCCTTGTCCAAGTCACATGTCACTATCATGCAATCAAAAAATATTCCTCAACACATGACCAAAGAAACTACACCCATGATAGTGTGCCCTACATCCATCAAACCAAATGAAAAAGTACATCCTTTGAACTCATCCTCAAAATGCTATTATACATCAACCTTTGAAAATATTCTTCAACGATCCATCATAACACTACCTCCTCTTAAGCCTTCTATCTCGTGAGGCTAGAAGACTTCCTGGTATAACTTTGAAGCCTTATTTGATCATCACTGCACACTAGGAAACTATGTGGAAGATTGCAAATAATTTCACACTGGCATACAAAATCTTGTAAATAAGGTCCTTCTTCCCTTGGGTCTACAAAAATCAAAATTATCTCATAAGACACCCACAACCACTGTATCCACCTCATCATTCGTAAACACTAAAGAGTCTTCTAACAAGACCCCTCCTTATCAAATCGATGTAGTACATATTACCACTCAAGCATGTACCCATGAACCTAACCCTTCAGAACAAAACAATTCAAAGGTTTTCATTCCCCTTTCTCTTAAATCATCTGATCAAACTTCACCTCCCAAAGAAAAGGTTTCTATCCTTACTGCTTCTCCTACACAATCCACAATTGTAGTAAAAAAAGTTGTCATCAAACAATTACAAAAATATCCAGTCAAGATGTCTCTATACGAGCTACTTCAAACATCACCTTCACATAAAAACACCATGATCCCAATTTCTTTACAAACCTTGTAGGCACCATCAAAACATCCATTGTTATTTCCTTTCACACTTTTGAAATACCATCATTACAACCAAAAGATCACGATCTCCCTCTTTTCATCACCACACAAATAACCAATGTACTTGTAAAAGGAATCATGACAAATAATGGTACCAATATCAATATCATATCATCATTTTACTTAAATCAACTTTAACTTCCAAACACCATTTTCACCCAAACACAAGTTTTAGTAAGAGATTTCAAAGACATAATCGATCCCACATCGGGTATAATCATCTTACCTCTTAAGGTCGATGTCAAAACTCTCCCTAAACTCTTCTATCTCGTAGAAGGATAATTCCAATAAAACATATTTCTAGGCCGAGCTTGGATAGGCATTATCCATTGTATCTCATCAACACTCCATCGATGTCTTAAATATGAACATGAGGGTAAAACCTTTATAGTTCATGCAGATCCTATGTCGGCATGTAGTCCTATAGGTGTTTTCATTGATGTAAAACCCCATTAATGAAAAATTGGATGATGAATTAGGGTCATATGGTGTTGTAGATGATGTTTACATGATAGTTCAAATGTGTAAATGATGATACACTGAGATTTAGTGAGGATTTCTTGCTTACAAGCCCAATCATGTGCCTAGGCGTGTTGCATAGTTATATGATATTATTGGTTGCTTGAGAAGCACGTTGATATGTTAGATAACATGTTTGGAGAGTGCTTGGTTACTCACATTAGTTAACGGGTACAAATATAGGTGATTGACCATGATTCATGTGCTCATTTGGAATAGGTATGGATGTTAGGAGGTATGAGATTAAGGTTTGGATCTACATGAGCTTATTGATGCATGTATGTAGGTGTATCATGGTTTAAAAGTTATGTTTTGGTTATTTTTATTGCTTTCATGATGTGTTACAATTTTTTTCTAGTTGACCATAGCTTTTATAGTGTAAAACCCTAAAGGGAAGCTATGCAAATGAGATAGGCTAGAGATTTTGAGAGATGGTGATGAATTTATGATGATTGGAGATTTTAGTATGATGTTTCTTTATGTTGTGGGAAACATTTTATGTTTCTATGATGATAATTTTGTAAGATATGATTTTTTTGATGAAATATGGTTAAGAACTAGTGCATTTCTGACTCAAATTGGAACTTCTGATGATAACCCTAAATTGTGTGCTTTGCATGGGACCTTGTGGATTTAATGGATATTTATACATTGAGTCTATAATTATTCACAAAAATAATGAGGTAATTCCATTGTCACATTTTTATGAACGAATGTTAAGAAGGCAAACAACTTTTTATGAGTTTGAAACACTAGCTCAAAAGTGGTAGGAAATAATTGCTTCTTTAGTGGCCATAATTGCTTCCTAGTGAATGGATGATGATTTGAATATGTATAGGAATCCTTTATGTTTATAGAAAGGTATTGGAGAGGTCATGGTGATGAGTGGGCCCCACTCAAACAAGTTAGTTTCTAAAGAAGATTGTTTTGGGACAAGGTTTTCCAAAGGAGTTGTAAGCTAAATTGGCATTGTGGGATGTATGTGAGTTTATATTGATTTAAAAATATGTTTCAGGACATGTTGTTGTATTTATGGGTCAAATGATCTCCATTCAGGTTGACTGGTCAAAGGGCAGTTTTGAGGCCATAAAAGAAGTGTTTGGTAAAATGGGAATAACTAGAGCTATAAGAGGAGTTTGAAGGTGATTCAAGTTTTATTGGAAAGATAATTCATATATATTTCTAGTGATATAATTTTTTTCTCTTGATTATGAGTTTTTGATAAGGTTTCCAGGTCATTGTTTGGACAAGAAGATTTTTTGTAGTGTAGGATATGATAAGATCTGTTGAAAGTTTTGAGTTGATTAGAGCATGAAGCATGAGATTAGTAGATGCTTACTATAACCTTTAATATGAAGAGGGATGAATTTTTTATCCAATGAATCCATTTATAGGTCTTTATTGTTCCTATAAATGGTGTTAACCAAATGATTTTTGAAAACAACATTTTGGTAGGCACGCTAATTTGGTGAAGACAAAAGTGGATGTGGTTTGAGAAGGTGACTATTTCAAGGATTATAACTTGATTAGAAGTATTCTACAAGTACTTTAATTTACATAAAGTGGTTACATGGCATATTTTTATGTTTTAAAGTGATATGATTGCCTAAAGAAGTTTTCAGGGTCCTGAAGGGTGTAGGAAACAACTGTTTTGAGAAGTACAAAGAACACTGGGCCCATTAAATGAAATAATTCAGATTGGTTGAGATAAATTGAAACCATTTATTATGTTAAATGTTTAATTTAAACATGTGTGGTTATTTATAGGTCATGAATAAGTATGGCTTTGATGTTAGGGCATTTTTTTCTCTTTGTTCCCATGGGGATTTGAGTCATTTTTAGAACATGTAATGATGTTTCTGGCTAAGATGACCTACTTGGGTCACTTGTGACTGTTTTATTTTGAATTTTGGATGTTTTTATGTATGGATTATTTTATCCAAATTAGGGAAAAATTTTGTTTTTTAATTTGAAATGTAAAGGAGCTTATAAAAGTATTGTTTTGAGTGGTTTTTGGAGCTAGTCTTGTGTGTGCAAGATATGCGACCTAGGTGAGAGATATTTGTAGGTATTGAAGTGAATTGAGGTCAGAATTTTTTTATAGGTTTAAGAAGATATATATATATATATATATATATATAATATATATATATATATATATATTTATAGGCAAGACAAGTATGAGAAGTGTTTAAAGAATAAATAAGTGAAGGAAGAAATAGTTTGTGAAGGATTGAACAACTAGGGTTTAAAGAAGTGTGAGCTGAACCAATGTGATCTATCAGTTGTGGTAGAAATATTTTAGAGATAAAATCATAATTAGGTGGTTGAGTTGGGGATTGATCATCTTGCAGGGTTGTATCCTCCTTGTGGATTTGGTGCTTCATAAAAATTAGGGGTTGGTGATCCTTGTAGGGTTGTAGCTCTACTAAACTAGGGTTGGTGCTCCTTGTGGGAGTTGGTGCCTCACTAAATTTGAAACATATCAATATAAGGATTGTTTTTCAGTGGGTTTTCTTCCTATTGAGGGTTTCCCACTTATATCTTGTGTCTTGTGTTTATTATCTTGCTTATGGTTTCTTGCACATGTGATAATTGATTGTATGCACACATTAATGGATGGTTAAATGTTTGTGAGTTTTTGAATAAGAAAATATGAAATTTAAATTTAAATTTAGTAAATAATGATTCATTAACACATCTTAGTTCATTGTTCTTCCAATAATTGGTATCAGAGAAGGTCCTTGAGAAGTAAATCTAACAACTTGAAGGAGATCCTAGAAGCACAAATGGGTAATTTTTCTAATCTTTGGAGAAAACAATACGAGTTTACTGAGTATGCTCAGTCATGTATTGAAGAGATCAAATTATTCAAGAGAATGAATAAATATTATGATCTAGCTATTAAGTATTTACAATCTCAAGTGGAAAAGATGTCTAATGCCCTAGAGGAGAAATAGGAAGCCTATTACATGTATGAATACAAATTGAAAGCTATTGAAGAAAAATTAAAGATTACATCTATCAGGTTGAAGATTTATGAGAGAATTGAGAAGAGATCCAAATCTCTTGATGAGTGTCTAGAAGGTTAAAGAGAAAAAATGAAAAAAAAATCCTAGGGTTTTAAGGAAAGAATGATTATGAAGTTGGTCCAAGTTATAAATTAGTTGAGAAGGTGACTAAGAAGGTTGATCCAAGAATGTCTAACTTAGAAATCCTAATACTATAAGGTACAGTTCATCATCTCATGGGTATTGGTTTTTCTATCATGATTTTTGTCATAGAGCTAGATATTGCAAAATAAGGTCTCCTAGGAATGATGTGGGATTAGTCAAGGGTGAATGTTTTTCATGTTGTGAGTATGGTCATAGGGAAAAGGATTATGGATGGAGTATCAATGAATTTGAGCCAAGAAGAAAGAGGGATGTTGTTTGATTTAATTGTCAAAAATTAGGTCATATAACAAGATTTTATCCAAACAAGAGGAGGTTCATCAAGATGACTGATCCAAAAGGTATTGTCATGAAAGTCTAGGGACCTAATCATGAGGGTCAAGATAAGAGGAATAATACAAAATCAGATGTGTACAGTGTGAAGTCTATCAAGGAAGAAAACAAGGTCATCATTCCCAAATCAGTTCAAAGAAACATGGCTACCTTAGTTGATGGGTTCATATCTGGAGAAGAACACTTGTGCTTGAATGTAATCCATTCTGTAGTGTATGAAAAGATGAAGAGAATTGGAGTCTTGGACACTTCAACAGTGATTAGGTATGTGAATTGATCCATCCTTGATTTTTTTGAGTCATTATTGTTGTAAGATTTTTGATATGTGTTATTTATGTTGGTCATGTATCATGATACTTCCAAGTTGTTTGAATGGTCACACATTTCTCTTCATGAATGTAACAGTGTGTTCTATGCTTTTTCAAGAGCATTCTAAGTTTGATAGTTTTTGTGTGTGAGTCAAAGTATGAATTCAAGAGTAAACAAGTCTTGTATAATGCAATCACAATATATGGTCTTGTGTTCATGACTTTAAGAGTTTTTGAAGTCTATGTTGTCTTATATACACCAATTTAGTTAATGTTTTCTCATTCATGGTAAATGCTATTGTCAAAGTTTGTTGGGGTTATTCTATATTTTGTTATGTTTTTGGAAGCCTATGGCCATGCATAATAAGTCCATTAAAGGTCTAATTCATGCAAAGGATTTGATAGTATTATGTCATCCATGCTTATGTATAGTTTGTCATTAAATAAAGTTCATCATTGTCATGAAAAGGTGTCATATGGTCTGATTTAGAATATCAAGGTCTATGTAGTGACCCTCCAAGGGGAGGTATGGCCCTTGTCATCATAAGTAAATAATAATTTTAGAGTTTTTTAGCCTTGAAGTCATGTTATTGGAGTATACGTTATAGAAGCTTCAAACAGTGTAGTTATGATGTCATCTATCACTAAAAAATGTCTTTAGGTGTGTCAGGTTGAGAAAGGAATTTTAGAGTGTTTGTGCTATGAAATTTTAGTTTAAGGTCATGTGGTCAAATATGGCATCTCATCACAAGAGTATTTATGTTTTCAAATTTGTTTTTAGTCCTTAAATTTCTCAAGGGTTTTCTTTTTCAAAGAATAGTATGAGTATGAATGTCTTTATGGAATACTCAAAGGTAAGAAAAATGGAATCTCCATACATGGTCTTAGAAAAGAAATTAGCCATAATATACTATAAGTAGGTGTTATGGATGAAAAAAGGAGTCTGTGACATGATATGTGGATGCACCAAATACATATTCAGATTTGTATGAGAATGTTGTAGTTTGAAAAAGTGGTTTAGACCTATAAAAGTGATCCTTATGTCAAGTTGAAGTCTGCATTTTGTCTTAAAGGTATTCACAAAAGTGTGAGAATTTTGAAATTTATTGTATTATCTGTCAGATAATTGAGGCCTGGGATGTGTTATGTCAAGGTTGATTTGAGTCTTTCATGTCATGATAATCATGTAAATTCTCTTCTCTTAGTCTAAGTTCTTGTTTAAGAGTTTTTAATAGTGTGTTAGTTCAATGCACAAATAACTAAGAGTTATTTCTTCAATGACGAGTCTTTGTCTCTGGTACATTAGAAGTGACAAAGGATATTGTTCATTTTCATCAAGTAGTGATATCTAAATGCCTTTAAATAATATCAATGTCCATGTTAAGAAGTGCATACTATGTCATACTATGAAATTCATATAATCTGTGTCATCATACCCATATTCTTGAGAAGTATGGGTATGCTCATAAGTTGAGTCTTGTAAAATACTGTTGTAAGATAAGGTGAAAGGGTTTATACAATGAAACCCTAATGACTGAGTTCTATGGCCCAAGAATGTTGTTGAAAAAATATATGAGGATGAAGGGTACTATCTTACTGTGATCAATGTTCTTTTACAAAGTATAAGGATGGAAACAAGCTTCTAGTGGCTTGTACACATGTTAAATGCTTTGATAAAGTGAGTGATCAAATAGACTAGGTATGAGGGTATGGAGATCTACAAGGAATATGACAAGGTAGAATCTAACCTGAAGACTAAGTGTAGAGTTTAGAATAACTGTGATTGGTGATCTGAATGCGATGAGGTCATAGTTGAGTGAAATGTCCCAGGAATAGGTACAGTTTGTGTCATAAGTTTATGGTCATTGGAGAATGAACTATGGTAAAAAGGAATGTTCTAAGTAATCTAAAGGTGAATTTAGTATGACTCACTGAAATGTCAAAGAAGGTGCATTTAGTGAAAAATTTCTATGTGAAGAAGTTGTACTAAATACTACGGATGAGATGTTGGATTGGTAGAGGATGTTACATTAGTTACAGTGTATCAGAAAAATATGAACTATAGGTAGAGTATAATGTTTTTGTGTCATCAAAAAAGTTAAAGACTGTGTGTGTAACTAACAGACATTTGAGAAGGTGTCTAAGAAATCAGAGGAAGTCCATAAGGCTTTTCATAAGTGATCAAGAAGGAAGATAAGATTCTCAGTGTGAAACAAGATAATAAGTTTGAGTGTAATGATAGACAGGGTGCTAACAAATACAACCACCATGTTTCAAGGTAAATCTCAGGTTTGGATGATTTATCTGTCATAAGAGTTCATGTAAAATTAAATAATTCGATGATGTTTAATGCTCAAAGAATTGATCACATATTTGCATATGTTAAGAGTAAGATGTGAGTTCAGATATTGATGCCATGGAAAGAAGGTTATCTAAATGCATGATACAAGTGGTTAGGTTCTAAGTATGAGCATAAATATGTGTGTAAAGGTGCTATGGAGCATAAGTTGTAGGGGAGAAGAGGTAAATTTATGTCAATTGGTTCAAGGTATTGAGAATTTCTTAAACTCATCTAGTACATCTAATAATTTTATGTCTCCTTAGAAGATGCCAAATATGTGTCTAGCTTGTTTGGACTATATACATGGTTACTTGATGAATGTGTATCAAACCATTAACAAGTTGTACATAGTATGATAAGTTATGAATGGCTTCCTGATGTTAGAGACTAAAATGATATTACTGGAGTTAGGAGTATCTTATATGCAAATTATTCTAGAGGGTTAAATCATCATATTGTAAGTCTGTCAAGAAGGTATTTTGGAAGATCACCACAATGAATAAAGGTTTGAATGTTTTTATGGTAGTTATTGTATAATGTTTTCTTGAAAAGGTATGTTCTAGAAACTAACATAAAATGTGCATGGTTCAAATTTTACAAGGGGAACATGATATCTTCTTCTAAGAAGATGGTATGAGTATTGGAGTTGTGAAAGAAAGTTGATTTAAGGCTTGTCAATACTATTTTTGGTACATTTGGTTGCTTCATGAGTGAAAATGATTGAACCTATGATGCTAAGTACTATTTGTAAGAATGGTAGAACATAATATTCATAGGTATCATAAATGAATTAACCATTTGGAAGATTTTTCTAAGATGTTTTCCTATGTTGGTTATAAATTTGAATGTCTAGTCTATGCAAGATCTGTGTCTAGAGAATTATGAAAGATCAAGGGTGAATGTCTTGCTTCAAATCAAGGTGTCTCTTATTGGCCTGTTATGCTTCTGTTTATAATGACGAATGCATTGAAGAGGATACAATATGTCTAGAATGATTTTTAGGTTGATCATGGTAATAATATTGACTCCATGAAGTGAATATATTAGAATGTTAAGTGTATGTTTAACCTTGATTTTATGAATCAAGACCTAGTAAGTATGGTAGAATGCTACATGTGCTATATGAGAATTATGCCTCTCTGGATGTCAACCGTAAATGTATGAGAGTCGTTATGAATAGGGGAGCATGAGGAAACATAGTACTAGAATGTGTTATGTATAGTCTCAAGGATCTAGGTAAGTATTGAGTCTCAATCTCAAAGTTAGAAAGGTATGACTCAAAATGTGTGTCCCATATATTAGGTGACTAATATGACTGTAAAAGACTGAAAAAGGTTGTTTAGGACAGATACAAGTTACTCAAGTTGTTTCTTGGATAGATATACAGGTAAGATGCTTGAAAGTTGAGATTTAATACTTGATACAATGGTCTTGAGTCTAGGCTGAGTGATGGAATGTTGAGCAAAATAATGAGTGGCATGTTGTAGCATGTTAAATTTGGTCCTAAATGCACTGAGATGTCTGATTAGGGACATGAGTTTGTGGGTTTTTTTGGAGAGAAAGAAAGTGCATTGAAAAGATAGTCTAGGCCTAGAACATGATGGTATATCCTAAAAAATGAAGGTATGATGTTTTTGTATGATCTTTTATGACATTAGTGGCATTGAGATCACAGAATGAATGGTTCAGGACTGTAATGTTGCTATAGTGATTTCATCAAAGGCATGAAAACATGAGATGAAAATAGCATTTTTTTTGCATGCCTAGAAGGTGAAAAATGATGCTTTGGATCCAATCAAGGTGAGATGATTCTATATTCATACTTTATTGATGATTCTAAGATGATGTAGATGTTTGGCCCATGGGGAGAATGGTGGTTACATGCTTGTAAAGAAGGAAAATTATATTTTTGTCAAATTTCAAGGTCCTCAGCTTATTTGAGATCTTTGGTTGATGTTTCTAACCAAAGAATGATGATATGAAGCTGAGAAAATTAAGATTATGTAGGTAAAGTATGCCTTTTTCATTAATGTAAAAAGGGGGAGAAGTTTATTGGTTTGAGTTATTTTCCACATCATTAGGTGAGTCTTGGTCTACTATAGTTGAGTTCATGAAGGCTAAAACATGTCGTTAAGGTGAAATTATGAGACTATCTTACGTGTCAGTGGCATAGATAGGTGCATAATAATGAGTGTAATTGGATCCATTATGGAAAGGTAAGTTGATGTCTCTTAACATGATTATTCATGCATATGTAACACTATGTTGCTAGATGCAACAGCTCCTAGGGGGGAAACCATGGTGGTCTGCATGCTATGCAAAGATAGGTAAAAATCAGGTTTGTGTGATTGTAATGAGGTTCTAACCATTTTTGAGCTTGTTTGCATGCACATCTTTGGTTGATGTTTCTAAAAAAAGTTGATGATCTATGTCAGCTAAGGAAGATGACATATTCGTGTAGGTACACATCATGCCTTTTGATCATTAATGTAAAAAGGTTTTTGCACCCTCTTTCAAAGTTCATGTAGTTTTCCATCAATGAAAAAGGGGGAGATTTTTGGCATGTGGTCCTATAGGTGTTGTCATTGATGTAAAACCACATTAATGAAAAAGTGGATGATGAATTAGGGTAAGATGATGTTGTGGATGATGTTTAAATAATGGTTCAGATGTGTACTTGATGATACAAGGAGATTCAATGAGGATTGCTTGCTCTTGCAAGCCCATTCAGGTGCCTAGGTGATGTTGCATGGAGGTATGAGATTATTGGTTACTTGAGAAACATGTTGGTATGATGATAGACAGGTTTGGAGAGTGCTTGGGCACTCACATCAGTTGTAGGGTAAACATACAAGTTGATTGGCCATGTTTCAGGTGCTCATTTGGAGTAGGTATGGATGCTAGGAGGTATGAGATTGAGGTTTGGAGCTACATGAGATCATTGAGGCTTATATGCAGGTGTATCATGGTGTACCAGGTATTTTTGGGTCATTTTGAGTGATTTCATGATGTGTTACATTATTTTTCTAGTTGATTCTATAGTGCGGAATCCTAAGGGGAAGCTATGTAAGCCTCATTGTATGGAAGGTTTGAGAGTATGGTGATGAATTTATGATGATTGAAGATGTTATTATGATATTTTAGGATGATTTGAGAAAAAAATTAGGTTGCTATGATGTAGAATTTTGCAAGATATGTCAGTTTTTGGTGAAACAAGGTTAAAAACTAGTGCATTTCTAGCTTGAATTGGAAATATGATGCTCACCTTGAATTGTGTGCCTTGCATGGGACCTTTTGGATTTCATGGATGTTTCTACATTGAGTATAGAAGGTTTCACAAAATAATGAGGTCATTTCATTGTCATATTTTTATGAATGAATGTTAAGAAGGTAAACACCTTTTTATGAGTTTGAAACCCTAGCTTGAAAGTGGTATGCAAGAATTGACTTCCTAAGTGATTATAATTTCTTCCTAGTAAATGGAATATGATTTTAACATGTGTATTAATCCTTCATATTTATAGAAAGGTATGCTAGAGGTCATGGTGATGAGTGGGCCCCACTTAAACAGTCAGTTTCTGAAGAAGAGTGTTTTGGGACAAGGTTGTCCAAAGGAGTTGCATGACTAAATTGAAATTGTGGAATGTATGTGAGTTTTTATTGATGTAAAAGAGGTTTTAGGAAATGTTGATGTAGGTACATGGTCAAATGAGCTCCATTCAGGTTGACTGGTCAAAGGGCAGTTTTGAGGCCATAAAAAGTAGTGTTCAGTAAAATGAGCATATCTAGAGCTACATGAGGAGTTTGTAAGATGATTACAAGTTGTGTTGGAAATAGTATTTAGAGATAATTTACATTTATATGAGGTTTTTCTCATGATGTGATTTTTTATATGGTTTCTAGGTCAGTTTTTGGACAATAATATTTTTTCCAGTGTAGGACAAGACATGATCTGCTGGAAGTTTTGAGTTGTTTGAAGTATGAGATGGATTATGTGATTATTTCTATCACCTGGAATGTGAATAAGGATGAATTTGGAATCTAATGAATCCATTTATAGGTCTTGATTGTTCCTAGAATGGTGTTAACAAACTGATATTTGAAAACAACATTTTGGGTAGGATGATTTGGTGAAGACAAAAGTGGATGTGGTTTGAGCAGGTCATTGTTTCAAGGACTTATAACTTGCTTATAAGTGTTCTAAAGGTTCTAAATTTCCATAAGTGGTATACATGACATATTTTGGATGTTTTAAGTGATATAGTGGCAAATAAAGTTTCCAGGGTCCTGAAGGGTGTAGGAAACAACTATTTTGAGAAGTACAAAGAGCACTAGGTCCATTAAATGAAATAATTTAATTGGTTGAGAAAAATTGAAACCATGTATGATGCTTAAATATTAATTTAAACATGTGTTGTGATTTATGGGTCATGAATAAGTATGGTTTTGATGTTAGGGAATTTTTCTTTTTGTGCCCATAGGGATTTGAGTCATTTTTGGAGCATGAAATGATGTTTTTAGCTAGGCTGACCTACATGGGTCACTTGTAAATATTATATTTTGAATTTGGGGTGTTTTTATGATGCATGGGTTGAGACAAAGGATGAAAAAGGTTTTTGTTTGAATTTGAAATGTAAAGGAGCTTATAAAAGTATTATTTTGGGTACTTTTTTGGAGCTGGTGGTGTGTGTGAAAGAAGTGTGACCTAGGTGAGAGATATTTTCAGATTTTGAAGCAATAATTGAGGTTAGATCAAGCATTCTATAGGTTGAATAATATAATCAAGCATGTGTGCAAGTGTTTGAAGGTTTGATAAGTGAAGGAAAAGCTAGTTTTTGAAGGATTAAACACCTAGGGTTTGATTGAGGGTTTGAAAAAGTGTGAGTTGAATAAGTGGTACATATCATTTGTGGCAGAAATATTTCAGAGATAAGATAATTATTATGTGGTTGAGTGGGTGCTTAATCATCTTGGGGGGTTGTAGCTCTACTAAAATAGGGGTTGGTGCATCACTAAATTTGAAACATATCAGTATAAGTATTGTGTTTTAATGGGTTTTCTTCCCCTTGAGGGTGTCCCAATTATATCTTGTGTTTTGTGTTGATTATCTTGATTATGGTTTCTTTCACATGTGATAATTAATTGTATGCACACATTAATGGATATTTAAATGTTTGTGAGTTTTAGATTAAGCAAATCTGAAATCTAAATTGAAATTTAGTAAGGAATGATTCACCCCCCATATCAGTCTATTGTGCTTCCAACATTATTATTATTTTAGAGATTATAACATGACATATCATCTAAATTACATTCTTGTTCCCAAATCAAGTCTAGGATACTCCGATGAAACATCCACTAGAACATTTGTTTCATCATCCAAACTACTAGATGACTCTTCCTTTGATGATGTCATGCAACGTTTATCACTGGGAGAGTATCATATCCTTTCACTTAATCAATTTCACACACATAAAATATACAAAATACTAGATAAAAAAACTAGGTATGAACCCAATGTCAGAGATGTTATCTCTTACAGTCCTCCCCACATAAAAACAAACCTTGTCTATGGAGGGATCGACTGCCCCTCTTCATAACCTGCTTATCAATGTCACGCCATGCTATTTATATAAGACTTCAAATTATTATACTATTAAGTATTCACACATATGTACCTCCATCATTGCATATAAAAAGGATTTGGATATGGTCATTACAAATAAGGCATCCATGATTTAATCATCCAACATTCTCTCAAACCACATGAAAAGTATGGGCTAGGTTATGAGAAACTAGCTACCAAATCCTCTGCATAAACCATAATGACACCCATCATAGAACATGAACCATCATCCAAAACCACATATGAAGATCATATGGACAATGAATACTCCATTTATACCCCCATAAATTTTTTTAGTTAGTATTGTTACATTTAGTCATGGTACCTATACGTACCTAAATTTGCATGTGCAACATTGTTAGAAAATGGTTATAACAGGTCCCTAATGATGATTAATGTCTTTTACAAAGGTATTCAAGCTCCTAAACCTCCTTGAAGTTTATATTTGTAGCCTAGGATGCCTTACTTATCTTATGTATATTTTTCTTAACTTCTCACTTCATTTCTCTGCTATTTTGGCCTTCAAGAACAAAACCACTGCCTTTCCTGGGTGGTGGTCTTGTAACTACCACCTAGACATGACGTTGGTTTTGTAACTGCTGCCCTAGCAGGGAGGTGGTATTATAACTACCACTTTGCATAGGGTGATGATCATGTGTGAAATTTCTATAATCTTCCAATGTGATTTTTGATGTGTGTTACTCCACTCCAGTTCACTTTGAACACACATTTCTTACTCGTTTCAGCTGATTTTAAGCTTGATTACCTTGTGGAAATATCCTCTTCCACTTGTGATGTGTGATTGGTTGTTTAAACATACCCTTGACTGTTGATGTGGAACCCCATGGATGCTAAATGGATTAGGATATTTCCCATCTCACCTTCTATAAATTGATCGCTTATTTTCAAGAAAAATGATGAAGATCATTTTGTGTATTCTTGCATTTTTGAGTTGCCATATTCTTGCTAGAAATTGCATAGCCAAGATCTGTTCACTTGTGCTATCTCTTTTCCACTTGCATTTCTACCACATTGTTGTCAAGCTACCATTGCTCTAATGCCTTCTCACTATTGCTTTAGTGCATTCCCAATCCCTTAGACTCATGTGAACATAGGAGAAAGAAAAGACAAGCTGAGGGGAAAAAGAACAATACAACTTGATTTGGCATTACTCTATACTTCTAGGTTGGAATTGATATCGCTTTTCTTATTTCTTCACATTTTTATTTCTAAATCATATGTATACATTTTCATACAAATGGAGTAGAAAAGAATCATTTTCATTGTTTCAATCATTCAATAGTTATAATAAATCAATTCAAATAGGGAATAATCAATATAATTCTTCTTTACTTGTCGAGGAAGTTACAGGGAAGAAAAGCTTTTGAGAAGCTCTAATTTCTTCCCCTGCTTCTGAGGCAAAGTAGAAGTTTAGATTTTCATCCATAGTTTAAAGTGAAGCTTTCATTATTTAAAATAGAATAGATTTATTTTACATAGATAAATGACTACATCTAGTTGTTTATTTGTTTTAGGATTTATTAATTAGAGTAGAAGATTTTATTTCCTCATTTATTCTTAAAATCTAGAAAAGAACACAAATATTTATTTCACTAGAGTAGAAGCTTTGTATTGTTTTATTGCACTTATATCTTGAAAAATACCAAAAAAATAGAGTAGTTTCAATTCAATTAGATTAACTGTTATTTTATTGGTTGAATTAGATCTTTTCAAATACATGACCATCAATGGTCTCGAATAAGAATGAACATATGGTAGTGATCCTAGAGTCCCTCAACAAAACACACCAGAGCTTCTCATAGATATTGACATGAGTATGTGCACATTGGTTTTCCACATGTCTCCTACCAACCGAATCTAGATTTCATGAAACCACACCTCATTCACTTGTTCCATGACCTTGTCTGGAAATATTTATGAGGCTCCCATTGGTTTACCATGAATCTTGCAACCGGTAGAAAGAATCTTCGTAAAACTTGATACTGACTAGAGTCTCCATGTAGCCATCCTTTTAGATCCATACATTAGTCCAACTCAGGTCAGAAAGGCCTTCTTTTCACTTGATGAGAAGATCCCAATATTTTGTGTTGAGGACATTGTTTTTCCTTGACAACATGTCCATCCCATCTATGCACATTTTCATCTGTGTACCATATTTCATTATCATTCAGCCATCCAAATTTCTATATTGGCTACCTTAACACAACCTCAGGGAGTCATGTATAGTTGAAGGTTATGTGTCAATTTTCATCTATATAGTACCAAAACCCTTCATCTCATCTAGCTTAGAGTGATAGAAGAGAACTCACCCATTATCAACATCCTTTAATTAAAAGAAGATTAAGACATCCTCTCCCATATGGGAGTGAAAGACCATTTCCTCCAAAAATATTTACCACCCAACACATGGACACTCCTCAACAAATCCACTATCGACATTAACATAGGAACTCATAAATAACCCCACACAGTTAAAATTAGTCAATCTCTGAGTCCACAAGAATGAAATGACTTCACCACTTTCCTATCTAAATATAGCCAGGATTTTTCTTGGTCATAAAATGATATGCCAGGTATCAATCCCAACATCATCATACATAAAATCTTCAGCTATCCCAATTCTAAACCAATTAAACAAAAGATACGTAGGATGCACCCTCATACAAATATTCTCATTAAAGAAGAGTTACATGCTTTCTCTCCACCAATTTCAACATACCCATTAACTATCCATAATGGGTCTTTAACATTGTACTCGTAACCAAATCCTCATGCAAGTTACACATCTACACTAACTCTCAGAATATTAATCTTACATGCCTAAAAGATGATTTCCCTCTTCCAAACATCGACCAACTTGTTAATATAACAACTGACCATGAGATGTTCTCTCTTATGGATGAATTCTCTGGTTAGAATAAAATCCTTATTGATATTGATAATCAACTCAAAATTTTCTTCATTACTCCTTGAGGGAATTTCTATTGCCATGGTATTCCCTTTGGAATTAAAAATTTGGGGGCAACTTATCAACGTGCTATGACATACACTTTTAATGACCTTATCCACAAGACCGTAAAATACCACGTTGATGATCTTCTAAGAAATATAAATGTAAGGATAATTTTGCTATCCTTGATGCCATCTTTACCCATCTTATTCAATATTTTCTTTGTCTTAACCCCACTAGATGTGTCTTTGGTATTCTCACTAGAAAACTCTTAGAGTTCAATGTATCTATCGGGGGTGTCAAAGTATATCTAGCTAAGATTAAATAAATAATCCAAATTCCTTCCCCATCAAACCTCAAACAACTTCATAGCCTCTAAGGTAAGATTCACTCCATTTGTCGCTTTATATCACAACTATCAGATAGCTTCCAGTATTTTCACCATCTCCTTCGAAAGGATGTTAACTTCAGATGAGATCACAATTTTTAAAAAGCCTTTGATGAACTCAAACAATACCTCTTATTCCCATTTGTGCTCAAACCTCCTCATGAGGGGGCGCCTGTTTACCTTTACATATCTGCTACATATCATGCCGTAGGTACCATTCTCACTCATTGAGATGAGAAAGGTACAAGATATTTATTACATAAGCCACACCCTCCATGAATATGAAATGGAAACCCATTATACCAAATCCAAAAATTTGTGTTGTTCCCTATAATTCTCAACATCCAAATTGCACCACTATCTACTTAGTCAAAATATTTATGTTATTACCAACTTTAATCCACTAAAAAACATACATTCTAAATCATAACACAATGATTGTATCACTTGGTGGATTATGCTTATGACTGAGTTTGATCTTGAACTAATCTCACATAAATCTATCAAAAGACAAGCCATCGCCAATTAGCTCACCGAGACTCCTCTCCTAGAAAATCAACCACCTCACGAACAATTTCCCAATGAGTCTATCAACACTATTATTGATCAATAATTCAATCCTATCAAGATGAATCTCTTCTTTGATGGATCTAAATGTCAGTAAGGGGGAGGGGTTGGTATTATCATATACCTCCCTAGGGGACTCCTATCCCTTTATCATTCAAAATTAACTTTGATTGTACTAATAACATGGTCGAATATGAAGATTTAATAATGGGTCTTCAAACCACTATCATGCTTGGTGTTCAAACCTTGGACATCTACGGAGACTCACAAATTGTCATTAATAAAATAAAAGGATTTCATCAATGTAAAAATGAAATTTTACAAAAATATAAAGCCATTATCAAATTCCTCCTATAATCCTTCGATCATTACACTATTTAAATAATTCCATGGTCTTTAAACAAGTTTGAGGACACCATGGCTTCTTTAACATACCTTCTCCCATTATCAATCGAAGAATCAACTGATAATTCCAATTTGTTCATTTTTGTTCACATAATCGATCAACCATCCCAAAACAATGAAATCCCCTCTATTAATATCATCGAAACCAGCCAGCTAACCTTTGGTATGCTCAAATATTTAATTACCTTTCGGAATCTAAAAATCATCCTGATCTATCCAAAAATGCTAAGAGATATTTTCTTCAATGTGCTACCTGATACGTTATTATAGGTGGTGTCCTTTACAAATGTTTCTTTGATGACCTCTTGCTAAGATCACTTAAATCTCACAAGTCTACTAAGTCCATTCAAGAAATCCATGAAAATATATGTGGTAGACATTTCAATGACACTACTGTCACTAAACGTGTCCTCTGGTTGGGCTTTTACTAGCCTACCATCCATAAAAAATATTGTGATTATGTTAAGAAATGTATCAAATGTCAACAACACTTGAATCTCATTCACATCCCTAGTCAAACCTTATAACCTTGTTAGAACCTATGGCCCTTTTCACAATGGGGGTTATACCTCATTGACACCATCAATCCTCACTCATCACAAAAAAATCATTCTATTATCAATGCCACTGAATAATTCACTAAATGGGTAGAATCCATTCCTTAAACTTCTACTAAAGAAAATAGAATCATCGATTCCATCTATCAAAATATCATATGTCACTTTTGTATCCCTCATAAAATTGTCACCGATAATGGTAAATCCTTAAAAACTAAAGATGTTAAGAAAATTTGTGATACATTCAACACCAAAATTATATTTTCATCACCGTACTATCCAAAAGAAAATGGAAAATATGAATCTTCTAATAAAACACTTTAAAAATCCCCATGGAAACCATCAATAACGTAGGCATGAATTAACATCTCAAAATCTCATTTTCTCTTCAGGCTTACAAAACTAGCATTGGTACTCCTACAAGTGTTACTCCCTTCTCATTATTCTATGGATCTGAGGTTGTTTTACCCCTTGAAGTTCAAATCCCATCACTCTGTGTATCTCTCAAAGGCTTCATCCCTGATGAAGAATATCAAGAAGACAAGCTAACACATATATAATTAATAGATGAATTTTTTTTAACAACTCTTAAACATCATCATTTTTATCAAGAGCATATCAAATGTACATATAAAAAACATGTAAAATAAAGTGAATTTAATATAGGTGATCTTGTCCTCAAATAAAATAAAAGTGTCACTACTCTGGAAATGAGTAAACGTGGAATTTTTTCCCCTAAATAGATTTTTCCATACATTATCACTCATAAGTATGGGTTATGAGCATATTTTATAACCTCCCACTATGATACACCTACAAAGGAACCTCTAAATTTATTGCACTTGCAGCCTTTCTAATGTTAACATCTTGACCATCATGATAGTAGCCATATTAAAGATCTTACTCCATCACCAAACTATCCATCTTACCATAGTGATGATTTGAAATCATGTGGTATTCTATCACTATCCTTACAATCCTTAAAGGTGAGCATCATGGCTCTATTCATTACTTCTTTCAATTAGACAAGTTCCTCCTTAGTAGGAATGATGCAAGAGCATCAAGTCACCAGGATGCATATATGTTTATTTTGCATTAAGAAGCCTACTTCGGCTTTGGTGTGTTTGTAATAGCTCCATAAGAGGGTGAATTGGATTGTTTATCCTAAGTTCTTTTTTCAAATAATTAGTCTTGGTTGTCATTAAGATGTTTTATAGTTTAAGTCACCTTTCAAAGGTGTGTGGTTACTTGAAAAGTATTAATTGAGGTTTAGAGGACATTATCATGGTGGGAATGTGTAATTATGAAATACAAGATGTAATATGGCTTTAATTCCATATCATAATAGGATAAGAGTATACTAGTGCATAAGAAAGTAAAATTAATATGTTTTTTTAGGAGATGAGGATATATAGGAATTAAATATCAAGTTTGGAATATTTGTTGGTTAGGATAAACACTATGTTCCTACGTATGTAAGAAGGAAGTTAAATAGTAAAAGATATATGAATCATGAGCATTATCAAGGAAGAGTATGTAGAGATAGAAGGTGTATAGTCTTGGAAGGAATTGAAGACATATTTTTAAGATGGATGGACCCATGCATTCTCATCTACAACTAAAGTATTGTAAGATATATTTAGTTTGAATAAAATAAACCAACCTTGATTATATTAGTGTGTAAATACATTGCATTGATGCTTTTCTTGATTATGTTTGACATTCATAATATTATCTATGTATGAAAAAATTGAATTTCTTCTAAATGGGAACCGTGTTTATTTCTTGTGAGAAATGATTAATAGAAGTTACAATTAGCAAATAAATAGTTTATGAGAAACTGTGAAAAATCTATTTAAACCCCTCTTAAGAATAGGTCGTATCTTTGTAATTACGGTCTATGTTGTTAATATATTTAATGGGTTTTTAGCCTTATACTTCAAAAAAAAGTTGTCTAATTTTTTAGGAAAAACCAAAAGGTAGTTTAAGAGATTTTTTTTTTTCAAAATCATTGTTCATCCATGTGTGTAGTTGGTAATTTTTTGTGAAATGTGATTTTTAAGAAATGGTTTTGGCATCAATTTTTTGTTATCAAAGATCTAAGATATTTGGGAAATATTTAGATTATTTGGATAACCAATATTTGACAAGTTTGCAAAGATTGTAACAGATGGATACAAAGAGGCAAGATAATAAAGATATTGAGAAGGAAAGAAAATATAAACTCCAACAAGAAGTTAAGTTTATAAGAGAAGATCTTGAAAATATGATGCAACAAATGCAAGAGGAATTAAGAGGTGTAATTTTCAGAGCACATGGATGGAATATTTCTATTAAGAAGTTTTTCAAAATTCTAGTCCAAGAACTTGTGTAAAGAAGGAGAATAAGGAGAATAATTGGCTTGGAGAAGAAAAATGAAAGCTGGAGAGTGAAAATGTTGCAAAGTGGAGAAGAGCTACATGAAGAGTTGTATAGAGAGAAACCAAGGAAGGAGTTGCAAGAAGTGCAACAAAGAGGAGAGATGACAAAGGAAGAGGAATCAAAGGAGACCAAGGAGTCTCAAGAATTTTCTTCTAACTATTTCTCTGAATGGGCAATTGCAGGAAAAAGGCCAAAAAAGATGAATGCCAAGTTGAGGCATTAAAGCTTGAAGATGAGGAAGCACCAAAATGTGAGCTTTTCTAAAAAATATTAGAGCAACTGCTAGAGGAAATGGAAGACTTGGAGGATTCCATACATGCAGACCCAGAGGATAAAGGGATTAAGTTATGGATACTCAAACTAAGGAAGAAGATAGTTACGTACAGTGGAAGACAACTAAGTAAGTATGTGAAATCACAAAGGATGCAAGGATGTTGGATTTTAGTATTGAAGAATTATATTTCATCTAAAAATTGAAAAAACCCTACCAAGAAGCCAAATAAGAAGATAAGAAGAGAATGGTGGTGAAACAAGTGGAAAATGAACTTATGCCTTATGTTGTTGTATCTAACAATTTTCTAGATGTTGTTATTATAGGTAGATCATAAGAAGGAAAAACAAAGTCATTACCATGACTCATAAAGGAGATAAAAGACATGCAAGAGACAAGTTTGAGGGTAAAAGCCATGAAAAGGAAGTGTGATGCAAGATGCATCGGGAATCTGGGGAGAAAAGGAAACCAAGGGTGACATACAAGTCAAGAAATTGGAAAGTAAGAAGGAAAAAGAGTTCAAGCATGTATTTGAGGAGGAGCTCAAATTTTTCCCACTAGGGGATTCTAATGTAGGAGGATCAAGTCACTAGGATGTATATATGTTTATTTTACAATAAGAATCCTAGTGTGGCTTCGGTGTGTTTTTAATAGCTCCATAAGAAGGTGAATTGGAGTATTTCTCCTAAGTTATGTTTTTAAATAATTAGTCTTTGTTGTCATTAGGAGATTTCATAGTTTAAGTCACCTTTCAAAGGTGTGTAGTTACTTGAAAAGTCTTAATTGAAATTTAGAGGACATTATCATGGTGAGAATGTGTAATTATGAAATATAATATGTAATATTTCTTTAATGCCATCTCATAATAGGCTAATCACTTACTAGTGCATAAGAAAGTAAAATTAATATGCTTGTTGAGGAGATGAGGATATTTAGGAACTAAATATCAAGTTTGGAATATTTTTTGGTTAGGATAAACACTATGTTCCTATGGATGTAGGAAGGAAGTTAAATATTAAAAGATATATGAATCATGAGGATTATCAAGGAAGAGTATGTAGAGATAGAAGGTGTATATTCTTGGAAGGAATTGAAGATAGATTTTTTAGATGGATTGAGCCATGCATTCTTATCTATAGTCAGAGTATTGTAATATATATTTAGTTTGAATAAAATAAATCAATCTTGAATATATTAGTGTGTAAATACAATGCATTGATGCTTTTATTGATTATGTTTGATAGTCATAATATTTGCTATGTATGACATAATTGAATTTCTTCTATTTGGGAACCATGTTTATTTCTTGTTAGAAATGATTAATAGAAGTTATAGTTGGAAAATAAACAATTTAAGAGAAAATGCAAAAATATAGCTAAAACCCTCTGAAGAATAGGTCATATTTTTATAATTATGGTCTGGGTTAAGATATTTAATGGGTTTTTAGCCTTATACTTCATAAACAAGCTTTCCAGTTTTTTGGAAAACCCAGAAGGTAGTTCAAGATAATTTTTTTTTTCAAAATCACTATTCAACCATGTGTGCAGTTGGTTCTTTTTATGAAATGTGAGTTTTAACAAATGGTTTTGGCATCAAGGAACCCCAAAATCATAACACTCACCCACCCTTTTTACTAACCAAAGACATGTCATGGGGTACATGTGTGTAGTTTGTAAACACATTTCTTCTCCCCTCCTTGAAATGGTCTATTAGGGTTTTGTCCTCAGCTCAAAGGAAAGTCAAAAATATCTATGGACACATCATATCAAAATAAATAGAATGACCCATCAAAGTAAAACTAAAGTCATATTATAAAAAAAATAAAAGTAGTTTGGTCCCTCAAAGGACACCTAATTGTAAAAATCATAGACCGATCCCTCGAAGGAAAGCTATCTAAAATTAAAAAAAATCAAAAGTTTTAGACCATTCCATCAAAGGATGAATACCTATATAAAAAGGCTTCTCACATTGATCAACATTCAAAAATTCAAAATAATCCTACGAAATCTCATTCCATCGATCATCTTTCCCACCAGAGAAAACTTCCTACATCGATAGATTTGTGTCAGAAATAAAAGACATAGTTGGGGCATCTCTCTATGAAATCATTGAAAGGAGAACCTACTCGCCCACATGACCTGCATGTGTTAAACCTTCTAATGTCATAAGAAGGTACAATTTTCACTTCATATCTATATCTAAGAGCCTACATGTAACTACTCATTGTTAGTCATATATAAACATTTGTTGTAAAATATAAGAATGCAAGTGCCTTCACCATATTTTATGCCCATCACGTATGTATCAAATATAGTATAAAAGCAATCATTTCATATTTTATTCTTATCCAAAATTTGGGACACATGTTTATACACTAAGATCACCATGTTCTTAAACTATTATATATAACACATCATCATCATTTAACGAAACCAATATTTAACAAGACATCCACATAATATCAATAAGTAAAAAACTTTTAAACATTTAATGAAATCAAACCATGAATCAATCACATAAAAAAAACACATGAATCATGAGTCAAAACAAATCATCATCATATATATAACCATATCAAAATATCTTTGTATATCATCTGGAGTCCCCAAAACTCCAAAATATCAAAATCTATACATCAAAATTGAGGCTTCATAAAGAGCTGTATACATATCAAAATGCCATATATCATATTGATATAGCAAACTAAACACCAAAAAAGAACTCACTACCACGCATAATGCTCCCCTAAGTACCCTGACTACCAAATCCCTGTGCACCCCCATCATCATCAATTCCTCTATCCAACCCTCTATCCAGTCCTTCTCCATCTAGAACCTGAGGTGGATGAACCACACTTATTACACTAACACCAGGGATTGCTCTGCATTGAGCTAGATGCTCTAAATACCGAAGTGCCAGGGGAAAGTTCCATATCACTAACTCCTCATAATAGGATAACTCCTCTTGTACTGATTGATAGTGAGCTAAGCTAACCATACTTGGTGTACCCATATGATTATTGGACTATTCCTAATATTCCAACTCATTACCTAATACCGATGTCCTTGTAATACCGAGAGTTGTTTTAAGGGTATCTCGGTGTTGTCTATATCTATCATGGTTGGTTGCATCCATTACCAAATACTAACTAATACTATCACACTCAGTCCTCAAACCATCCCTCTCATTCACCAAGCTATCATTCTTAGTCATCAAAAAATTCCTTTTGATCACCAAACTATCACACTTAGTCCTCAAACCATCTCCCTCTATCTCCACTATAGATTTTAAGTAGCCAAATGTGAAATAATAGCCTTTAGGTCCACTCAATCTACATCACCATCATCACCATCATCATCCTCACCACCATCACCTCCTCAGCCTCCCTCTATATAGGCCCACACCTGCCTATCTCCTGGAGTTGGATGAGATCTACCCCATGCAAAAAATGCACCAGGGGACCACATTCTATATGTCGCGGTCGCCCTAGCATCATTAATCAATAACCTATCACCATGTTCATCAAATCCCATCTCTTTGTCCTCCATAGACATCATATAATAACCTCCCACCACTACCTTGGGGGTATCTGAATTCCCTTCATATCGTTTATACAAAACCGGAGCACTCGACACATGCTGTATCAAGCCAAATTATTGACAGACATGACTAAATCCTATGAGATCCCACTCTCCTTGTCATCATCCCTAAACCCAGAACTCATGATGAGTGGATTTCAGTTCCTCCTCCTCTCATGGCCACACTAGAAAATTAATAGAGGGCCTCCAAAATATATCATCCACATGTAGACCGATAAAGAGTTATTGCTAATATTACTAACTCTGCACTCCCCCAGACTACACTGCATCTGAATGGCATCATAATAAACTAGGCCTATCCAAAATCATATCAACACCTCCCCATGGTAAACCATGAGGATGATCAAGGGTAATATGCTTGAAGGCCCAACAATGTGTCATACCTCGTTAAGAACTATATTTGATTATGAAATATTAATGGCTGTAGGTAAATGTGAGTTTGTGATTATCATGTTTGACTTGACTGGATGATTGTATAAACAAAATTTTTGTTATTTGATCATGCTAGTTTCATCATCTAAGAGATTATAGTTATGGCTTGATTTTCTATGTAATGTTGCTTCTTGGTTGATCTTATACCTATGTACTAATCTCCATCTCTGCAACTGTCTGTAGATAATAATTTTTTATGACCCTTGTATGGTAGATTAAATTGAAGACACCCTTATTAGTGAACAAATGTATAGTCACCAAGATTATATTTAAAATGTTATTTTGAAATCCTTTATAAGGCATTTATACAAATGTCAACTGGTTTATAACGATAAATAAATATGTCCTAGCGATAGAGGAAAATATACATGTGTATATAGATATGTACGGAAGTACATACACATATACATATATACGTATATATATATATATTATATATATATATATATATATTATATGTGTGTGTGTGTGTATAGATATATGCACACACACAAACACACACACACACACAAATGTAATTAATAATTTTTTGGGCTTATGTTTAATACATAACAATGACCATAATGATTGACCCATATGTGAATGACAATACAAAGTTTTAAAGTATATTGGGTTGGGGTCGACCAGCTCGAATGATCCCCACCTGATCTCCAACTAATTTGTTTTTTGATTTTCCACCTTAGATAACATTTGATTAAAGTGGAGGTATTACATCATTTGTTGTGATGACAAGTTACAGTTAGGGT
The DNA here is from genome assembly GCA_019776745.2 of Taxus chinensis. Lineage (NCBI taxonomy): Eukaryota > Viridiplantae > Streptophyta > Pinopsida > Cupressales > Taxaceae > Taxus > Taxus chinensis. Next base: position 339,637,134 of record CM034157.1, on the reverse strand, counting down.
TGGAAGTTGGGAAGATTCCCAACCGTTGGATGTTTTAAACCACCCAAAATAAAGGGTTGATATTTTAGGGTAGTTTAGTTGTTATGCCAAATATGGTGAATGAGGATTTATTAGGGAGTTAGAGGAAGTTGGATGGAAACACATAATGTTTCATTTAATGAAATTTATGAGTCTCCATTATCGAGAGAAGTAGGAATCTTCTTGAGGAAGCCACCACTGATCTAAGTGGTTAATTAGGTTTACATTTTTCAATTTTGATCTCTTTCTCCTCCATGCAAGCTCTGTATGCAATTTTATTTTGGCTATTTTCAGGAATCTTGTTGGACTCTACAAGAGAAATAATAACTCTAGTTTATTAAGTATATTATATAGTTGATGATATAGGATTATATTGTGCTTTGGTGTAGATTTGAAGTTCTTCATCTTTCTGGTTTTGTGTGAAAGATTTGTTAGATTCCTATGGAAAGAAAGAAACAGATTCATCCATCTACAAACACATTATAGGAATTGAATCATCTCTTTCTCATCTTTATCATTTTTAGCATTAAAACATTTTAATGGAAATGCAAGAAAAATTGGTGTTTTCTTCTGTATCTTATCGTTTAATGGCAATGTTATGTGGTTTTGTATTGCAGTGGTCTTGGGTTTATCATAAAGTTTCCTCATAAAATACATGCAACTTGATTTCCACTATTATTGGGGTTGTGCTATTTTTATTATCCATTTTGGATAGAGATGTTGCTCAAGTCATGGGTTTGTGGTCAGTTTGACCCTTCATGATTCGTTTAATTGTTTTTAAGACCATTACATGGTTGATTCATATTGTGCACTTCTTAATATTGACTGTATGGTGATGGATTTTGAATTTTTATTTTTATGGCTTTTCCAAACGAGTTATGGGAGGTGTTCTCGTAAGAACTCAGTCTATTCACATATTATGGAGAATGTAGCCTACTCCTTAGCATGGTTATAGGCTGTAATTAACACCATGACAGTTGCCTTGGTTTGAATACTTAATCATATTTTGGCGGGTTTAAGGTTATTTTGTAGAAGTTTAGGTAAACGATGAGATGTTAATACATTGTTTTATAAATTATTATCGTTAATTTTTTTTTAAAATACTTATATTCTTTTGAAGAATTATGTATTTATTTTACCAGAGATTATTATTCTTTCGTTAACGATTATGTTCGATAATATTAATTATTAAGTTATATAATATAAATAATATCTTAATGAAATATAATCTTAATAATATTATTATTAAGATGGGACTTGAGTATTATTATACTCTACTATTTTACAATAAGTTATATATTCTTTGAATGATAATTTTGTAGTTTGTGTGACTGTACCTGATTTGTATTTTAACATATGATGTTGTTATAAACAAGTATGTATGTTTTAGTATAGTGACACTTGTTTCATGATTTATATAACCTTGTTCAGGTATAAATACATAGTGTGTATTTTGTAATTTGAATGATAATTTGTTATCCCTTAGTAATCTGAATTATTCTCTTATTGATTAGAATTGGAAAATAAATTGTTTCTAATGAATTGTGAGAGAAAGGAAAAAGAGAAAAGAAAAGTTGTATCTTTTATGATTATCATATTATGTGGATTGTGTTTCATTAAAATATTTTAGTGCTATAAATTGTAAAGATAATATGGTGGAATTTTTCATGCCAGTTCTTTCAAACTGACGGTTACCTAACATTTTTACAGATAGAGAAGTTTAGATCTTGTTTGGAGGATGATTTATTATGGTTATGTTGAATTCAAATTGTTATGAATAAAAGATGCATTCTTTAATTGAATGTTGTAAAGAAAGCATGTGCTTTATAGAATAAATTGTTGAAGGAATTGAGGCCTCTAAGATTTTATATCATTTTTGAAAAGGAAAATAAAAGTTATATTCAAGTTTTGAATATTATTGTAAACTTTATCATGGTTGTTTATATCAATTATTTAGATTGTGTACCTATTGGAATGTGAATGTGATTGAATTACTCAATCAAGTTTTCATGTTAAGTACTACTATTAAACTGAATATTGACTATGTGAGATTAATATCCTTAGTGAGTTAGCTTTAATATTATGAGATAAACTAAAGCTATAATATGGATATAAGAAACAATCTACTAAATTATATAACTGTGGTTTGTTATTTTATAGATTGTATGATGGGACTATTGCATGATGAATTATAATTAATGATCAATTATATATAATCATTATGGATATGAAATAAATGTATTATATGTAGTTGATGAGTTTAATAGTTATGTACTTAAGCAATATAATGACAATGTCATAATTTAGATATATTAGGGACTGCGTAATTAATGCAACTTGCTGCCCTAATTATCTTAAATGCTTAATGAATGTACATAAACAAACTTATGGAAATTGATTACGAATAATTAATCAAAACTAAGTTATGGACCTTAGGATCAAATAATTAATGTGATGAATATCGTTGCGTTATGTAAGATAAACATGTCATAAAACTAATTCAATGAGGTGAATAGTTTTGACAAACCTAATACATGGTACTTGGTAGGCCAACTTCAGATGGTTGTTATAGTGCAGGTGTTCATTGAATGACGTGGGTCATTCATTGAATATTTCCATACAACATTATCCTAAGTTTTCCCTCGAGTTCCATTTATTACGCATGTCATAATCAACATGGAAATTGAGTTGTGCTATGATGCAGAGGTTGTCTATCCAGTTTGGTCTAGTTCCTTTGTACCAACTTATGTTGGCTACGGGGAATAAATTGATCACGTGATGATGCAAGTTCATTATGTGAGATCTTTCTCTCCCATAGGAAACCTAAGTTGGCACAGTCATGCTCGTCTTACTGGATGCACAAGTTTTGTATCATGTGCATAACTTGAATTTGATTAACTTAAACAAATGATTCAATTTTGATAATGGAACCAAGTGACATGGTGATGAGACATGTTTCAAAGACATTGTGTAGTCTAGAAATAGAGCATGCAATGCATGACTCATAAACTTTGGCCAAAGTAGTGTATGTCAGTACACTATCAGGTTCACCTAGTTCTAACTAAAGTGTGAGATGTCAGATGGGATTCGATTGACTGAACCCTAGGTAGACACTTTGAAATAACACTTGTAACATAAATGCCTTGAAGGGCTCTAACAAGTATACCTTATATAATGACTCAAAAAAGTGCTTATGTGGGATCGAGAAGGATCTAGTTGACCCATGAATATGCACATGATTAATTGATTTGTTATCTGAAGAATTGTAATTATTTGACACTGGATTTAAATGTTAGTTGTACATTTAAATCATTGAAGGCATACATGTTTAATTTGGGAAATCAAAAAAAAACATCCCATAATTATGGTGTTTGAAAAGTGGTTGTTACATTTTGATTTCGGAGCTGAAGGTTACAACTCTTGGGCCTATTGAGTCCCTACGCTAACACAAAATTAAATTATTTTTGAATCGAAAACATGGATATAACAAGAGGAAACATTGTGAATGACCAACCTGTGAATGGCAAGGCTGCCACAATGCAGAATTTGGATGAGATTCTCACTTCCCTTCAGGACATGACAAATAGGATGGTTTTCATGGAACGAAAGATCCTAGGAAATGTTAGTGATTAGTAAATTGATGGTGAAGAACCATCACATGAGCATCTGAATGCTGAAAAACAATGATGTTGTAGATCCTAATGCAAAAAATAACAACATTGCTAATGAAAATGCTAATGCAAATCAAAATGTTAATGAAGTTGACCCACTTGAGAACAAGAGGGCTCGTTTGGTAGCTGAACTATCAAATAATATCAAGAGGATTAGACCACTGAAGTTTGATGGTACCACCTTGGGTGATGGAGCTAAGAATTGGCTCAGTGAAATGGAGAAGTGCTTTACAATAAGGAACTTCTCAGAGGAAACTAAAGTTGTTTGGGGAGCCTATCATCTCTCCAATGAAGCATCCTCATGGTGGGATAGCTTGAAAGGTTGAACTGGTAGTGGATGAAGCAAGTTTGACTTGGGATTAGTTCAAGTCATACTTTAGACAACACTAGTTACCCCATCTCTATTACAATAAGAAGATATATAAATTTCAGACATTAACGCAAGTGAAAATGGTAGTGATAGAGTATTGGGAGAAGTTTAGAAAGCTTCTCAAGTATGTACCTTAGTATAAAATGGATGAAAATGTATGGATTAGGAAATTTATCATGGGGTTAAACCCGTTAATAGGAGGTGAAGTTGATGTGCATGGACCATTAATAATGGAATCTATATTTGAGAAGGAAATTAGACAAGAAAAAAAATGCAAGCTATTTTTGCACACAGAGAGGACAAGACAAAAATTGGTAATCTTCAATCCTCTTTAGCACCTAAAAAGGATTCTAAGAATAAATTCAGCAGTAAAAATAGAAATAATAATGGCAATGGAAAGAAAAGTACAATGGGTAAGATTATTGTAAATAATAAAAAGAATGGGCTAAAAAATACAGCCAATCATGAGAATAAAAATTAAAAGAAAGGAACATTTAGAGGTTGTTATATTTGCAGGTCTAGATCATTATGCAAATAAATTTCCTCAAAGAAAGAAAGATGGCAACCAACAACATCATATTCATGTTGCAGTAACAAAAAAACAAGCTGAAAAGCAAGCTACACCAATAGAAGTTGCAGGTAAGTTGTATGGATTACATGTAACCATTTTATTTGATACTGGTGCTACTGAATGTTTTATTTCAACAAAAATTACATCTAAACTTAAAAGAAAAGTATGGTTTTATGAAATAATCATGGACTATTCAGTATGGGAACAATGTTTTCCATACTGTTAAACAATGTCCTATTTGGTGCAACTCTCAAATTACCAAGTTTTTACCACTGAAGTTGACCTATATCTAGCTCCTCTAGGTTCGTATGACATAGTCATATGCATAAATTGGTTAGCTAAACACAAGGTAATTGTCGACTACCTAGAAAATTTAATTAAGTGTCTTGATGACCTGCAAAAAACAAGAAAATTCAGGGAGTAAAATGAGGTTTTTTAGTTAGAAAAATCACTGCAATGCAACTTAAGAAAGCTAAGAACAAAGTTTGTATGCTATATGTTGTAAAAATTACAGATTTAGGTGAATAAGGTAAGGATTTTGTGGAAGAACACCCACTGTTACGTGAGTACAATGATGTCTTTCCCAAAGAACTACCTGGTCTTCCCCCTAAAAGAGAGTTTGATTTCACTATAGACATCAAACTAGGAACTGAACCAATTTCTAAGGCTCCCTAAAAAATGACAACAACATAATTAGTTGAGATAAAAGAAAAACTTCATGAAATCTTATCAAAAGGACTGATCAGATCGAGTGTCTTTCCATGGGGAGCACCATCATCTTCATAAAGAAGAAGGATGGAACACTTAGGTATTTGCATTGATTATCGAATGCTTAATAAAGCCACGATAAAAAATAGGTATACTATCCATATAATTGATGATCTCTTTAATCATATGCATGGAACATCATTTTATTCTAAGATTGATCTTCGATCATGATACCATTAATTGAGTATAAAAGAGGAAGATATTCACATGAATGCTTTTAGAACAAGGTGTGGACACTATGAATTCAACATGTTACCCTTTGAGTTAACCAATGCTCTGGAAAATTTTATGAATTTGATGAATAATATATTTCAAGTATACTTGGACAAGTTTGTGCTAGTATTCTTGGACGATATTCTCATCTATTTGAAAAGCATTGAAGAGCATAATGAACATCTTCAAGTTGTCTTAGATGTGTTGAAGAAGAGAAAACTATATGGTAAACTTTCTAAGTATTCGTTTGATGAAAACGAAGTGCAATATCTTGGACATATCATTAATAAAGATGGAATTTCTATAGATCCATCAAAAACTACAACGATAACTGAATGGCCAACACCTAAAAATGTACATGAAGTTAGAAGATTCATGGGATTAGTTGGATATTACAGGAAATTTGTAAAATATTTCTCAAGAGTTGTAGCTCCAATTACCGCACTGCAAAAGAAAGACAAGAAATTTATTTGGTTTGAAAAAGTGTGAAAATGCTTTCAATTTTCTAAAAGAAAAATTAACTACATCACTTGTATTAAAGGTTCTGGATCCTAATGGGAACTTTATAGTTGTAACAGATGCCTCTGGTGAAGGTTTAGGTGGCATTTTTCTACAAAATGATCATGTAATCACTTATGAGAGAAGAAAGCTCAAGGTGCATGAGTTGAATTATGCTCCCCATGACTTAGAGCTTGCTGCCATTGTGCATGCATTGCAAGTATGGAGACATTACCTTTTGGGAAATAACTTTTAACTAAAAAATAGATCATCTCGATTTGAAATACATCTTCACACAACCAAAATTAAATGCAAGGAAACGAATATGGTTAGAGTTTTTTTATCACAATGAGACTTTTATATCATCTATATAAAGGGTAAGGAAAAAAGAGTGACATATACGTTAAATTTTTGGAAGCATATTTCCACCCTTATCACTTTGAGAATGTAATTCAAGGATGACGTTAAGAAAGAAATGTTGGTTGATTCTTATTATCAACAAGTAAAAGTAACACTTTCTGCAAATCCTAATGATAAGAGATACAAAGGATTCATGTTTGATAATGAAGGAGTCCTTAGATTTGAAAATCGAGTTTACGTACCTTTAAAGAGTGAACTAAGGATGAAAGTGATAAAGGAATTTCATGATGCCCCTTATTTTGGACATCTTGGAGTGACTAAGATGCTTGTTGCTTTAAAATGATAGTATTTTTGGAAAGGGATGAATAACGATATAGTGAACTATGTATCTCATTGCTTATAATGTCAGTGAGTTAAGGTTGAACATTTGCATCCAGTAGGTTTTTTGTACCCTCATAACATTCCACACTATAAATGGAAGGTAATCAATATGGATTTTATGCAGGGACTGCTTATGTTAAGGTAAACATGATGTAATTCTTGTTGTATTTGAAAAATTAACAAAAGTGGCTCATTTCATACCAGAAAATCTAAAGGATGGTTCACTTGTGCTTGCAAAAAGGTTTGTGCATGAGTTTTTTAGATTGCATGGTGTACCTGAATTAATAATTTCAGATAGAGATCCTAGGATGAATTCTCATTTTTGGAAAACCTTGAATACCGCTTTAGGAACAAAGCTAAATTTTAGTTCTGCATATCATCTAGAAATAGATGGATAGACTGAAAGGGTAAATCAAGTGTTGGAAGACATGCTCAGAATGTACTGCATGGATCAACAGTACAAATGGGAAGAATACCTTCCATTGGTTGAGTTTTCTTATAATAACACTTATCACTCCTCACTGAAAATGGATCCTTTTGAGGCCTTGTATGGACGTAAGTGTAGAACACCTATCAGTTGGGACAACATGGAAGATAGAGAAGTTATAGGACCTAAAATGTTAACTGAAATGGAACAACAAGTTAAACTCATTAGAGAATGATTAAAAGAGGTTGCTGATAGACAGAAAAAGCTACACTATTTAAAGAGAGTTGAAAAAAATTTGAACTAGGAGATAAAGTTTTCTTAAGGGTTAAGCCTAAGAAAAGTTCAATTTTGTTTAGAAAGGCAGCCAAACTATCACCTTGCTATGTTGGACCCTTTGAGATTATTGAAGTAATCAACCTTGTAGCATACCAGCTAGTGTTGCCTCCCGCACTGTCCAAGTTGCATGATGTTTTTCATATCTCTTTGCTTAAAAAGTATGTATCAGATTTATCACATGTGCTTAATTGGAACTCTTTACAGGTTTTGGATCTGGGTGTCATCATAGTTGAACCCATAAGAGTGCTAGAAACTCACAAGTTGCACTTTTGAAATAGAGAAATAAGTCAGTGTAAGGTCCAGTGGGACCAATTTTCTGAAGAAAGTGCTACTTGGGAGAATCTAGGAAGAAATGAAAACTTCTTTTCCACATTTATTTGAGTGATAAATATAAGGATTGATATCTGATACTATGCATTTGATATTTTTATTGATTAAAAGAATTACAAACTCATGAAGTTTTTTAGTTTTTTAGAAAAAAAACTTGGTAAAATAAGGCTGTTACAACCCTATAAAATTCTATTACAAGTCTTAAATTGGATTATTTATAAGCCATAGTTATGATATTCTGAGTTCATGATATTTTAATATGTGAGTTTATCTGGTTTTAAATTCTTAGCGTAATATGAACTAATCATCGAGGACGATGGTACTTAAGGGGAGAGGTATGCCATACCCTATTAATAACTATATTTGATTATGGTATATTGTCAGCTATAGGTGAATGTGAGTGTGTGATTATCTTGTTTGACCTTATTGGATGACTGTATAAATAGTATGCTTGTTGTTTGATCATGATGGTTTTATTATCTACGAGATTGTAGTGATGTCTTGATTTGGTGTGTAAGGTTGCTTCTTGGTTGATCTTATACCTATGTACTAATCTACATCTCTAAAATTGTGTATTGTTAAATTTTTTTATGACCCTTGTATGGTAGATTAAATTGATGACACCCTTGTTGGTGAAAAAAGGTATAGTCACTGGGATTATATTTAAAATGTTATTTTGAAAGCCTTTATAAATAATTTATACAAATGTCAATTGGTTTGTAACAATAAATAAATCTATCCTAGCGACATAGGAAAATATACATATGTATATAGGTATGTATGGAAGTACATACACATACACATATATATATATATATATATATGTATATATATATGTATAGATATATATATATATATATATATATATATATACATATATATATATATATATACATATATGTGTGTGTGTGTGTATACATACATAATGTATATAGATATAATGTATAATTAATAATTGCCTGGGATTATGTTTAATACATAACAATGACCATAATGATCAAGCCATATGTGAATGACATAGAAAAGTTTTACAGTATATTGGGTTGGGGTCGGTCAACTTGACCAAGCCCCACCCTAGCTCCAACCAAGATATTTTTTGATTTTCCACCTTAGCTAAAATTTGATTAAAGTTGAGATAACACATCATTTGTTGTGCTAACAACTGGGAGTTAGGGTTGGAAGTTGGGAAGATTCCCCAACCATTGGATGTTTTAAACTTCCCAAAATGGGGCTGTGATTTTAGGGAAGTTTAGAGGACACACCAAAATATGGTGGAGACTAATTTAGGGGAGTTAGAGGAATTTGGAAGGATTTTGTTGTACTATTTCATTTAATGAAAATTTATGAGGCTCTAGCCTCAGGAGAAGTGGGAAGCTTCTCAGAGGAAGCCACCACTGAGCTAAGTGGTTAATTAGTTTTTCATTTTTTAGTTTATTCTTTTGCTCCTCCATGCGAGCTTTGCATGCAATTTTATTTTGGCTATTTTTAGGCATCGTCTTGGACTCTGCATGTGAAATAATAACTCCAGTTTTTCGAAGGAGATTATATAAGTCGATGATTATGGATTTTATTGTGTTCTTGGGTCGATTTGAAGTTATTCATTTGTCTGGTTTTGTGTGAAAAGCTTTGGAGGATTTTTTGAGGAAAGAAGAAAGTATATTCAACCTTCTACAAATGCATTACAGGCATGGAATCGTCTCTTTCTCATCTTTATCATTTTTAGCATTAAAATATTTTAATGGAAATGGAGAAAAATTGGTGTTTTCTTTTGTATTATCATTTTCTCCTTCATGGGTATGAATAGTTTTTGTTATTCAAGTCATGGTTGATTGAGTTTTGACTTTGATGGCTCTGTCTGAGAAAGTATATAATTTTAAATGCAAATATGTTATAAACTATTTTATATAATACATGTCTAAGCTATATATACAATTAGGTCACTGGTATTTTTAAACCATGATATTAGTTATGATAATGGTTTGGGTGATACCCAGATCATTGTGAACAAATGATTTGCATGGTTATTATAGGGTTTTATAAACAACTTGGTTTCATTTTTAATGGCCTTATTCATACACCCATTTGGGTTTGGTTGATTTTGCATGTTACTAGTGTAGGATTATATAAGATGTTTGTGAGGTTCATTTTTATCAAGGAAGATAGATCTTTGTAATGTAACTTATCATTTTATAGTATTGCCACTTCGTCATGGGTTATTGAAGTATGGACTATCTATTTGATCATTTTCATTTACCTGTGTTGATTTTGTGGTTTTTTAGCAATATAATGGCTAGTGTCATAAATTGACCTTGTGTATATGATAAATATGATTTAAGCTCATATACATGTAGCTTTATCATTTAATGGCACTGTTATGTGGTTTTGGGTTTTTCAGTGGTCTTGGGTTTATTAAAGTTTCCTTATAAAATATATGCACTTGGTTGGTCATTTGTTATTGGGGTTATGCTTATTTTTAATATCCATTGTGGACTGATTTTATTGCTCAAGTCAATGGTGATTCATTTCATTTAGGTTTTAAATCCTTCATGTTCATTTAATTGTTTTTAAGACCATTAATTTGGTCGATTCATATTGTGACCATACTTATTGATATTTCAGACCATATGGTGATGGATTTTGAACTGTTATTTGTCTATATCATGAATGGTGAGTTTGGGAGGTGTTTCTCAAGAACTAAGTTTTTAGACTTAGTTGGAGAATGTAGCCTAGTACCTTGGCATGGTCATAGGTAGGTGACACTTGACAATTTATTGGTTCAATACTTAAGTGTATTTTAATGGGTTTAAGGTTATTTCATAGAAGTTAAGGTAAATGATGAGATGTAAATACATTGTTTAATAAATTATTATTATTAAACAAATGCTTAAATTCTTATATTCTTTTGAAGAATAATGTATTTCTTTTATCAAAGATTATTATTCTTTCATTAACGATTATGTTCGATAATATTAATTATTAAGTTATATAATGTAAATATCATCTTAACGAAATATACTCTTAATAATATTATTATTAAGATGGGACTTGAGTATTATTATACTTTACTATTTTGCAATCAGTTATATATTCTTTGAATGATAATTGTGTAGTTTGTATGACTGTACCTGATTCATATTATTAATATACGAAAAATGATATAAACAAGTATGTGATGTTTTTATTATAAAATACTTGATTGATATTTTTTATATAACCCTTTTCAGGTATAAAAGACATAGTGGATGTTTTGTAATTTGAATGATAATTATTATCCTTAGCAATCTGAATTATTCTCTTATTGATTAGAGTTGGAAAAATCAATTGTTTCTTATGAATTATGAAAGAAAGGAAAAAGAGAAAAGATAAGTTGTATCTTTTATGATTTTTAGATTATGTGGATTATGTTTCATTCAAATATTTCAGTGCTATAAATTATAAAGATAAGATGGTAGAATTTTTCATGCCAATTCTTTGGAAATGACAGTTTCCTAACATTTTTACAGATGGAAAAGTTTAGATCTTATCTGGCAGATGAATTGTTATGGATATGTTGAATTTATATTGTATGATTAAAAGATGTATTCTTTATTTGACTATTGTAAAGCAAGCATGTGCTTTGCTGAATAAATTTTTTAAAGGCATTAAGGCCTTTGAGATTTTGTATCATTTTTGAAAGAAAAATAAAAGTTATATTCAAGTTTTGAATATTATTGTAAACTTTATTATGGTTGTTTATATCAATTATTCAGTTTGTGTACCTATTAGAATGTGAATTGATTGAATTACTCAATCAATTTTTCATGATAAGTATTATTATTAAATTGAATATTGACTATGTGAGATTAATATCCTTAGTGTGTTAGCTTTAATATTATGAAATAAACTAAAGCTATAATATGGATATAAGAAACAATCTACTAAATTATATATGTGGTTTGTTATTTTATAGATTGTATGATGGGGCTATTGCATGATGAATTATGAATTAATGATCAATTATATAATCATTATGGATATGAACCAAAATGTATTATATGTAGTTTATGGATATTGATTTTATATAGTTATGTACTTAAGAAAATATAATGACAATGTCATAAATTTAGATATATTAGGGACTGTGTAATTAATGCAACTTTCTTCCCTAATTATTTTAAATGTTTAATGAATGTATATAAAAAATTATGGAAATTGATTACGATTAATTAATCAAAACTAAGTTATGGACCTTAGGATCGAATAATTAATGCAACGAATATCATTGCATTATGAAATATAAACCTGTCGTAAAACTAATTCAATGAGGTGAATAGTTATGACAAACCTAATACATGGTACTCAGCATGCCAACTTCAGATGGTTGTTGTAGTGTAGTGTTCACTGAATGACACGGGTCATTCATTAATACTCCATATAAATTTATCCTAAGTTTTCCCTCAAGCTCCATTTATTACGCATGTCATAATCAACATGGAACTGAGTTGTGCTATGATGCAGAGGTTGTCTATCTCATTTGGTCTAGTTCCTCTATACCAACTTACATTGGATACAAAGGAAGAAATTGATCACATGATGATGTAATTCATTGCATGAAATCTTTCTCTCCCATAGGCAACCTAAGTTGGCATAATCGTTCTCATCTTACTGGATGCACAAGTTTTGTATTTTGTGCATAAATTGTATTTGATTAACTTATAAAAGTGATTCAATTTTGATAATGTAACCAAGTGACATGGTGATGGGACGTGTTTCAAAGACATTGTGTAGTATAGAAATAGAGAATGTAATGCATGACTCATAAAATTTGGCCGAAGTAGTGTATGTCAGTACACTATCAGGTTCACCTAGTTCTAACTAAAGTGTGAGATGTCCAGATGGGATTCGATTGACTGAACCCCAGGTAGACACTTTTTAAAATCAATTGTAAAATCAATGCCATGAAGGGCTATACGAAGTGTACCTTGTATAATAACTCAAAAGAGTACTTATGGGGATTGAGAAAGATCTAGTTGACCCATGAATATGGACATGATTAATTGATTTGTTATCTAAAGAATTGAAATTATTTGATGTTGGATTTAAATGTTAGTTGTACATTTAAATCATTGAAGGTAGGGAAACTAACCACCACCTGAGTCGTGTAGAGAAAGATATGACATCCCCATCATCATCATGGTCATACAAGCACAAACCTGTCTATGTACCGTATACAAAGGGTGATAATAAAATATGCCTACTACAAATTCCACATCATCTACATCATCCCCATACAATCTCCTCATACAATCCTCCCTCTCATTATCTTTTATACAATATATACCCTCTCCCTATACAGGTAATCTAGTAATCCTACAAAAATCCTGTAGAATGATAGTCATCTTACCCGTAGGTAACCAAAAAGTGTAGTTAACATGACCCCACCTCTCCATCAAATCCAACAATAGCCCTCTGTGCATATGGATATGTCTGTAGTGACACATCCCCATAAAACCCACCTCCTCTAGGTGTGCCTAGTAATCATTATACATATCCTCCCTCACCGCTTCTAAAACCATCAAAATTTGATCCCCAATAGTCAACTTGGCCTTCACCTACATCCATAAATCACAAAAACATCAATTGACATGGATCTCCATAAAAAATTTCATCAAGTTTTTATAAAAAAAATTGATCACCAATTACTTAGTCTAAGTCACTAGTGATCCAATTTGATCGCTAGTGATCCATGTAATCACCAACGATCTTGATGATTTCTAAAACAAAGAGCTAGTAAATTTTTAAAATAAAAATACAAAAATTGACAAAAAAAATGACAAAATGTGGGTACATACCTCTACTTGAGTGGGCCACCTCTTTCATCTTGATGGTCTTGATGCCGCCGTTTTTCAATTATCACTTTTTATAATATGTAATTAAGATTCTCTAATCTCACAACTTATTTAGTCACAAATCATCCACTTGTTATGTAAAGCATCTATTTATAGCCCCAAAAATTTTCATGTAGGAATCACCAAAAATTTACCCTAATCAGTAGCAATCCACCTTGAATCACTAGCAATATGTAAAAATATGATCACAAAATATCATTTTTTAAAAACAACAAATATTTCCAATTACACTATTACATCATTCGATGATGTGCCACATTTTGAGGACCCCAAAAACTATGCTATTCTTCACGGGAATCATTTATAACACTAGTAAGCCATATGTCTATAGGCTACAAACTAATTGGTTCTCCTATCATTTGGATCTACAATTATTTTAGCTATCTCTATGGATCATATGTCGATAGGACATGAACCCTTTAGTTCCCCTATCACTTGATCCTACAATAGTAGCCACCTTGCTTTGATACCTCATCTTTGGGAAAATTAAAAAAAACACACATGTTAACACTAGTCAATAAAATCAATAAAACTTGTGATTCTTTTGCTTCACCAAAATCACCCCCAATTTGAGGGGGATCACCCATCCAAACACAAAGCAAGTTGAACCTCACATCATTTTTGTATAGTAGTTTGATTGTCACAAACTACTCGACAAAAAGGGAAAATATAGACACTGAGTTTTTATCAACCTACCTACTTCATATTAAACACACTTTATTTAATCTAAAACTTATCCATAAATCATTATCCTAAGTTACCCTCTTTAAAAATCCATAAAATAACTTTACATGCTTAGAAATTACCATTTACACATCCTAAACCACCTAACCACTTGAAATCTACAATAACCATCTTAAAATCACTCAAACATTTTTTATTCTTACATCTTAGCATAAATAACTCATCCATAACCTTCCCCTAATCATTTTTCATCATTATTTACCTGAAATCCTCATTTAGAAGTGGTTCCAACCACTTTGTAAACATTTCCCCCGAAAAATCAGATCGTCATTGATCCTAATCGATTGCTAGTGATTATAAGTAAGATTTTTTGCTCCTTTCTCAAGAATATTTAGAAACATTTTGCTCATGCTTGCACTTCATTTTTTGATCTCTAGTGAGTCTAAGATATTTCCATAGATCATCAATATTCTACATCAACTCCAAGCTATCCTAAGCACATCATTTTTGTTGCCTTTTCATTGATCATCTCTCACAGAATCCAATGACTATCCAATGACTTCAATCAAACCCATTAGATGTTTGGAGACATCTTTCATAGTTTTTTTCTCAACAAAAGGTATTTTTAATCCCATTTTTCCATTTAACTTTCATCTAAACATAAAAATTATAAAATATCATCATTTTAAAACTCAGATTGTCATTTTTAGAATATTTGTCATTTTAACAGTAATCACCAGTGATTCTATCTGATTGCCAGTGATTCACCCTAAATCATGAGTGATCCATGTTAGTTTACATTTATTTATCAATTTATCAAATTAGTCTCAAATTTTATCAATCTAGTAGCTTTAACTTATCCCTTGTAAGCATGGCTTTACTTTAGATGGTAGTACCTAACCGATCTCATCCCATTACAAGCATTTACAAACTTCCTATATTTTAGCAACCCTTCTTTCAGAAACAAAAAAACATCCTTCATGAATTGAAATTATGTGTAATATGATTTTACTCTGAAATAGAAGATATCGAAGATCAGTTCGAATTCCTCCACAACATTCAACAAGAGATAAAATATTTTTGGTACATCTACTTCAAATATGTCCAGATTGTATCCATCCTTACTTAGGCCACCTTTGAAGTTGCACGATACTTACCCTTTAACCTCGAGTTCTAAATATTCTTATCCACTATCAATATTTCATGGTCTATTGCATATATTTATCATTTATCTTTTTCAATCTACTTAATTTTTTTGAAGCAAGCTGACATTCTCTAAAGAAGTTCCTCTCAATTCTTAGGATTGACCTTTTCCAAATAGCTTGTTTACCCATATATCTTATCTATTTTGTTTAAGTGTCTTTGATATGAAGGTTTCTTCGTTAGAGAAAAAAAGAAGGATCATTATCCAACAAATATCAAATAATATATACATCCATCCTCACAGGTATCAGTAAACCCCTCTGTATTCAGATGCTAGTTTTGTTTTGTTATTCCATTTTATTAATTTAGAATAGGAAAGAAAAAAAATCTAGTACACTCAGTGAACACTAGATCTTATTCTCTGAGTCCTGAGCTAGGACCCTATACTCCTAGCTTAGGATTCAATCATCCTCCCTTCTCAACATATGGTCCAACATCTGGCCCACAATCATACCTCAGTTGCAATATGATTCCTATGCTCCTTGATGCCACTAGTCATGATAACCTTTCTGATATCCTCTCTTCATCCAAGTATGCTACATATCGAGGTACATCAGGTAACCTAACAGTCACTATGCACTCATAAAAGCATGCCTCATCTCCCAGATCATGATACTGCTCTAGTGTCACAAAACTTGGTGGTACCATCTATCTAGCTCCATGTGAAACTCCTTGAGCCTCACCCTCCGTCACCTCATATGTAGTACCCAGATCTCCATATTTATCCCGTAGGGTCTCTCTCTCTCTATCCTATCTATCCCAATGGTGTATAGCTAGGTCTATCTCTTGACGCATCCCCTCTAGCTCCTAACATGTATTATCTCACTCCTAGAGAGTCACATCTAAATCCATATTTAGTCAGACTATCTCCACTATCGTACCTTCATATCCACCCTCCTTTTCTATGCACTTCTACTTCTCCTCCTGCTAAAATTGTTGTCTCTCCTCCTACATATGCTACCTCCTCAGCTACCCAAGTTTCCCACTACTACGTCATCCACTTTAAAAATCCCTCCCTAATTACCACATCATCCTCATCAGTATACCATGGCTCCCCCTCCTCCACCAATGGGTCCACTATCATAGGGTTGGTTAGGTCCCTCTCAATATCATCACATCTATATCTGATCGATGCCCTAGGCACCATCTGAACCACTCGAAACCATCTTATCACCCTTGTAAATTACACCACCTCCTCTATCTTTGACATCTACCCCTGCACCCACCTACCTCTTATTATAATTTCCAAATGTATATCCATACCATGCCATGTAGGAAATCCTCTGTACAACCTCCATATGACATCATCCACCTCCAAACTCCCTAAGATCTCCGCATACTAGTCCTTTCCCCTCTCACCCTCATCTCTACGAGCCTGGCCATTTCTCCATATTATAAATCAGATTTCCAGATCAATGTGATCTCTTGTAATCTATAGAATCCTCGATTCCATCACCAAAACCTTTTTCTCATAGTTCAAACAATGTAACAAGAAGCCCACATCCATACTAAACCTCCTCTCTGACATGTACATCCATAACTCATAATATACATGTGCTAGTATAGATGCTACAAATGTGAAAATTGTCATGTTCTCTACAATATCTACTACCCCCACTACTAAGGCCCATGGAAACCTGAACCCACCTAAATATGGTAGCATATAAAAAGATATCGCCACCATAACCAAACATATCAGCCAGTTCCACAACTTTGTAGGTTGATATTGGGTATCAATGTGGAATGCCCTATATACAAAGTCAATATGCGGAGCATCCACTCCAAATAGCCATGTCAATGCATCCATCCTACCCTCTATGGTAATAGGAACTATCGGTGCCCATATATTGGTAATCTTAATATATGATACATGTATTCTAACGTGATTATCATATCTCCAGTTTAGAACCAAAAGGTACTGGTCCTCAAATCCCATCTGTCTATCAAGTCTATGATAATACCTATATCCTTGATCACCTTATGATAATGGAGGAATCTATCTAAATAAAATTCCTCTTGATGATCCCACTCCGCATCTGTAACATTATCCCTAATTATCCCTAACATGGCTAGGAGTTAGTCTCTTGAATATAAAGTGTCTCTGGCTTGTAAAAATCCATAAAACAAGTACCATCAGTCTTCACTCATAAAAATCATCATTGTTAATCAATAATATTTCTCATCTACCCAGTTGATGTTGACCCTCACTAGTTTGACACTGCTCTACTCTCAGTTGATGGTGACCATGCCTAGTTTCCGCCAACCACCCCTTGTCACCCATCAAAATATGAAAAAAATTCAAAAAAATAAAAAATCAACTAAAAATAAAAAACTAAGCTAGGTTTTTGTACTAAACCCCCTTAGAGACCTCTAGTGCTTCCTTCCTTCTCCACTAGTCTCCATCTCACTCAAATATCAAGCTTTTATATCTCTCAAATCTCTCGATTGTAAAAATTGTGTCGTCTAATTGATATTTTTTTACTATCTCCATCGCTTATACAGGCGCACCAATCTAGTCGCCATCGACCCCAGCCAAGTCTCTGTCGACCCCCCAATCACAGTTGACCCAAACCTAATTTTTCATATTTTATCATGTATCATCCAATCTCCTTATCCAAATATCTTTTCTTCCACTTTGGGATTGTGTGTCACCCATAATACACCTTTTTATCTTGCATAGCTTATTTCACTATTTTTTTGCATATATGCCTTTCTCATCATGCATACTTAATCGTATCTATCATCTCACTCTGTGGTCATCTTTGTGATCCCTATCATGGTAGAATCTCTCACATTAAGCACACCATTGTGGCCATATTTTCTATCTTTGTCCCATCATGACACATATTTTTTTGATTCCTCATGTATGAAGGATATCATATATCCTTTTTCCCTTGACATTTTTTCATACCATTGTCTTGACCATCCTCACATTTTGTGCATACTTTTGATGTCTTCCTTTTATCCATTGGTCACATGATTTACAAATCCATCCAAATATATTCTCATAGGATTCCTTCCATCTTGTAGTGATATTTTATGATTCACGGGTCTGTAGGAAATTAATGTCGTCTCCATTGAGGCGGTGTTATGTTCCTTATCGATGTGTTTCTAGGGTTCCTACCATATTTATCTGAGTGGATTTCCATTGGATTCCCTCTATCTTCCAGTGATATTTTCCAAATCATGGGTCCATATGACATTAACATCATCTTCGTTGAGGCCTTGTTATGTTACCTACTATTGTGTTTCCAATATTATTGCCATCTTTATCTGAGTGGTTTCTAATTGGATTACCTCCATCTTGTAGTGGTTTTGGTTGATTCATAGTTTTGTAGGACATTAAATTTGTCTCTGTTGAGGCAATTTTATATTTCCTTCTAATGTGTTTTCATGGTTCATGCCACCTTTATCTCATCCATTCGAATGGATTTCCATTGAAGTCCTTCCATCTTGTAGTGATATTTTCCAATTCATGGGTTCATAAGACATTAATGTCATCTCCATTGAGGCCCTTCTATGTTCCCTACCAATGTGATTCCAAGATCACCACCATATTTGTTTTTATTTATTATTTATTTTTGCTTACCCATCTTTTTCACAATGGTCATACAACTTTCCACCTGAGGAATGTTTTCTCATTATTTCCATCCTTTCCCTTATTCCTTCATATGTTTATTTTAACCTAGCAATAAATTCCCCTTTGCGCCATCAATCCATAGTTTGAGGTGGAGCACCTTAACCATCATCCTCTATTACTTCTAGTTTTTTTCTTATGACTTTCTTAACACAAACCACTTGACAAAAAGGGGAAAATTTAGACACCAAATATTGGTAAGGTTGTCCCCTATTCCGTGTTCAATCCTCTTCATTGTTATTTACACATACATACCTATCTTCCTATTTGAATTTCTATGTCCCTCCTAAATCCCATTTAATTCATCTAATTCCCACTTTCCTATCTTAATCCTGTAATAATTTAATCTTACCTAATCCACACTTAATCATATTTAATCATCCCTAAACCCATAGATTATCCTAATCACTTCCCTAAACACCCCACTTATCATCCCTAGACTCCCATCTACCCTCATTCAATGATTTCCACCCTCCAACCACCTTTTATCCTCCCCATAAAACACTAACCCACATAAACAACTCAAAACCCTAATTTAACCCATTTAGTGCCCTTTGTATCAATTTATGCATCATCTCCACTGCCAAAATCGATGGTCAGTTGTATTCCATGGTGACCCTAACGGGTTAACATCAACCTTATAAGTATACCTCTACTCCTCTCTCTCAAGAGGATGAAATTTTGCATATTCGGACTTTTTGAGATATTCTCTTATATCTTTCTCTTCTTGTGAGGAACAACTATCAACTTGGAGATATCTTGGAGTTCTTGTATGCCATACTTGTAGATTTGAATATTTAGAGTTTCTTGGATTCCCAAAATTTTTCCATCATCCCTTTACATTAGTATTACAGATATGCTAAACATCTTGGAGATATGCAACATCATCACCTTTCTTTGTCCTTTCCTTACACCCCTTTAGCCATCTATTAACCCCCGTTAAACCCCTAAATCTATCCCTAGGCATCGTCGACCCTACCCAGTTACCGTCAAACCGATCTATATCTACATTTTTTTTCCTTCTACCTTTTCTACTATATGTTTTTAAACCTTTATATTACCTCATGTCTTCTAAACTTTCTATTCTTCCTGCATGACATTTTTGATCTCACCTTTACTATCTCTAATCACCAATGATCTAGCCCAGTCTCTATCGATCTGATCTATTTCATCTATGTTTCTAGCATCCTACCTCATTTTTCACATGTTTTAACATTCAAGCTTATTTATTACTATGAATCACCTACCTGAAAACCCAAATCCTACTTTTTGGAACCAGTTGTCGTCGACCGTCCCAAATATTCCCCCAGTCGCTATCAACCTAATCTACATTTTTATCAAGTCTTCATTTTTATTGCATCCTCTTTATTTCTTCAACATCCAAACATTAGATCCATGACATCTCTGGCATTTCAGAGTCTATTTTAGAGATTTTTTTTGTATATCTTTTGGGTTTATTCTAATGCAGTCGTTGTCGACTGTACCTGATAACACCCAAAAAATCTTGTAATATGACTAACTAGTGAAGGATAACACCATAATAGCATAGATAAAAACTCAATATTAAGAATAAAACATCATGATCAAATCGTAAAAGGATGCATTAATGGAAACTAAATCAAACATTTAATCTACTATCATCCTTACTATGTGAGATGATTACTAATTAACATAGACCTAATTAGATCTAAGGGAAATCAAATTATTATTGCTGCTACTCCAAAAATGGTGAGAGGATCTCTTTAAAAATGGTTACAAGGCCATATTAGATATCCCTCTACTAACCAACATGAATATTAGATGTAAATATTAAGCAAGCTAATCCTTTAAGGAAGTAAGACTCTTAATCATATATCTTATATGATTTACTAATCAAAGTATGATGTAAATTTTTAAGGTTGGATCTTAGTCCTTTTTATAGAATTCTATTTGAGGAAAAATTGCATCTTGGTGCATGTGGGACTACAAAGGATAAAGTAGATTAAGGTTTGTTAATCATGATTAGTGAATTAACAAGTGATTAACATGTGAGGAGCCTTAATATACCACTTAGGGTCAATTAAGAGGCTATGATAAGATTTTGAATCCTTTTGAGATGTCTTGGAGGGAAAAGTGGTGATTTGGAATGGTTCAAAGAGGGGTTTTAGCCAATAATAGGGTTTATTGACCAAAACAAGGGTAAATAGGCTTAATTACCCAATAATCGATAATTGTTTGTTCAAAAGAGGATTATGACTTATGATGTGTTGTAAATTGGCATCCTCAATACGAAAGAGGTTAGGTAATGAACAAAGCATTATTAATTAACCATAATAGAGGGAAACATTAGTTAATTAGTGGAAATCACTAATTATAATGGAAATGATAGGAAAGAGAATAGTTAGTATAATTTTAGCAATAAAAATGTGCAAGAAAATTTTAGGTGTCTACATTTGCCCTTCTTTGGGGTGGCATAAGTGATGCCACTTCAAGTATAGTAGAAAAGTATAAACAAGTAAATTTTAAAGAGAAAGTAGTAAAATGAAGGATGCCCCATTGAATTTCGATGGGGTGATAGAAGAGGTCAATCAATGATAAAAAATATGAAGGAAAGATAAGAAACAAGATGGGGGAGGGGGGATAAAAATGATCCCTATAGCCCTAAGTGTTGTTATCCATTTTTGCCCCCCAAGAAAAATGGTAAATAGGGTAGAATTAGACCCTAGGACCTTAAAGTACTCTTCATAGGAGAATCTAGGTTTTACAGGCACAATTAAGTGTTTTGAGAGCTCAAAATCATTTAGAGAAATTTTTTCCACTATGTGGGTTTTTCCATTCCTTCACCTTCCATTAGGTTTGGCTAAGGTGAAAAATAGGTCCAATAAGGCCACATTTAGTAAAAATGGAAAAATAGGAAAACAAAATATAATGAGATATTATACCCATTTCATTCAATTCCTATTAGCCATTTGATATGAGAAAATTCAGAATCAAAATCCACCCAACTTTAGGGAAAAAATATGCAAAACAGCCCATCAAGTGGCACCTTGAGCTGAAATATAGCTCGCATGAGCTGCTAACGGAGAGCTCACATGAGTGTAGGGGGTTGAAGTTCATCACCTATTTCTCGAGTGAGATATAGATTGGTCTGCGATGAGGCAAATAATGGAGTGGCTCACTCAGGAAAGATACTCAGACTTGGAATGCATGTATTGTTGGGCTCGAGAATCAAGCATAGCTTGATGTTAGGTTTAGCTTGATACAATTCGAGATGTGGATGGAAGAGATTAGTTCAGGAAGCTAAGCCAAAAATTTGAGTGAGATGATGAGGAGTATGTTGGCAAAAGGATTAGACATGGATATCATAGGATCTTGGGGTGCCGAGCCATAGCTTAGGTGTTCAAGTTTGGCCCGATCTTGAGGGATGGCATGCAATGCACGAAGGCTTTAATGAAGTTGATGTCGGTAGGGTCAATAGGTGAGTGGATTAAGCCACATCAAACTCATTGGAAAGACAAAGGATCTATATTGGTGAGGCCCATAAATAGATCGGTGTTGACACAATATGATTGGGGTGAGCCATGTCATATGATAGGTGAGCTTCTTGAATGCATTGAGGGAAATGACTAGGAGGGCCGAGTCGGTGGGGGGGTTTGCGAGGTGGAATGATGAAGGGATCGGTTGGTGATTTTAGAAGCTAAGATGGCAGAGTTTCATAGAACTCTGGACATCAGAGTTCTAAGGAGTTTTTTCATGTAATTGACTATGCCAAAGTCTGACTCGATGGAGGTCATGAATAATCCAAAGTTTATCCAATACATATAATAAGGATCATTGGGACATGTATGTCTATAAATTTGGGGGTAGAAATAAGATTGGTTACGTGCCGAGTTGAGCACATATACACGGGGATTTATGTTTAGAAACTCTGAAGGTAATTATTCGTTAAATTTTAGATGTTCATGTAGATTTGTGTTTTATCTGGTGATAGTGGTTACAATGTATAGTGATATATGAATGGTGAGTTGGGGTAATCTAACTCTGAGGTCTGAAAGGACTTGGTCAATGTAGTGGATTGGGATAATTACTATGGTGTCGTGACCCATGGTTTCAGAGGGTGAGATGAGTTTGGTGAAGCTTAAGGATGTGGGGTAATTTCAAGAGTAAAGTGTGATGTGATGAGGTGGAAAATATCCTAGGCTTTATTGGTGTCAGAAGGTAATTAGGGGGTCTCAACAAACATAGTGTTGAGATGATGGATGCAATGAAGGAGCTCACTCAAGCGATTCATCTTAGAGCTCGATGGATTCAAACAACACTAAAGATGGGGAAGAGGAATGAATGTGCCCATCAAAATGTGTATAAAATCCATTCCTTAGATCCCTCCATGAAAAAACCAAGGGTAACTCACCATCTAGATCATTGAGGAGCTCCACAAGCTACTCATCCAATGCAGTGTAGCACAAGGCCAAAATGAATAAAAACACCCTCCACTAAAATTGGTATAATGATTTTTCTAGACATGTCCATGGTTTAAAGAAAATCATAGTCGATGGTTTCTTTTAGCTAACTTTGGAGGACCTACAATCGATGGAATCATTAGAAATGGATTTCAAGAAGATTTGGATCTATACATAAATTTTGTCAGAGATTCCTTTGGTCATGAACAGTGTTAGGGTAGGTGGTGAAGCCATTAATGAGATATGGGCACCCATTTTTCTCACAAAAGGTAGAGTACAAAATACATGGGATTCATCAAAGGCCTCTCATACTATGATGTAATCTATAATAGTGCCCCATAACCAATAGAAATCCAAATTTCTCCCTCGTCTAGATTCAGAAACTTCTTCCTATGTGTAATTGTAAAGGGAATGTATATTGAAAAGAGTTAGACATTTTTTCTCCCCTTACTTCCCTCTTTCTCTCCAACTAGACTGTTGTGAATTTAGGGGCTAACCAATATAACCATTATTAATTAATTAAGAACATTCAATCTATATTATAATCAATGAATCCCTACATATGATGTAACATGCATATCAAAACCCTTCAGAAATTAAAATTATGTTGTTCCCTCTTCTAACCTTGCATGAATTATTTTATCCTATTGCCAATTAATCCTCTCTTGATTAATTAAATCACCCCTAACTCATTCATGATTTCCATTATCTAGGGTTTAATCGTGTTATTGTGCTTATTTGGAATTATGCCTTTCTAATTCTACATTTTGTGGTGCATCCCACATTCCTCTGCAAAGGATTCATCACCAAACTCCATGGTTCAAGCTATATAAGAAGTTCTAGTACAACCCCTTCTCAACCCTGGTATCACCATTTAGTTAGTGTAAGGATTTCCCTTGAGAAGAAATCTCTCTCATACCTTGGATAAGGCTATTCATATAACCTTAGTAGGTGGTTTTATTGAGTATAGAGAAGTAAAATTAATCAGTAGCCATATTGGAAGAGGAATCCAATCTTCCTCTTCCTGGGTTATCAATCCTTGATCAGCACATGTAATAGTACATTCACCAATCATAAAGGTAAGTATGCAATCACATCCAAATGCCTCATCAAAACTAGCAAAGGGAGGTGCGGTAGATTCAATGATAGATTCATGTTACTTTTGGATGCAAATTGATTAGTTAATTTCCATGATTTAAGAATATGGAAATTATTTTGCATCCAAATAAAGTTCAATGAATCTACTTTATGTTAGAGATCTTTCAATTTGCTTATATGAGTCTACATGCATACAATATTTGATAAAATACATTACATACAACAAATAGTGTAATGTTTTGATGAAAACATATAACAATAACATTTTTAATTGTTAAAACTTAGAGGGTAATTAAACATATAAAATAACAATGTAATGCAATATGATAATTGGTATTCAGATGAATTAACATAGATGAAACAATGAGTTTACACTGATACTGAAACAAACAACATTCAAGATTAGTTGCATCCAAATGTACATGTTTATCAAGTATTCAGTTCCTTGAAGATATCAAATGTTTGATGTTAACCTAATGAAAATTTGGGTTAAAATAACACCCCAAGAAAGGATCCATGTGGTAGGTGAATATATGGTGTTCCTGCATCTATGAATCGTATGAAAAATTTGTAATTAAATGCATATGAAACAGTATCAAGAAACTCATTGAAGTAGGAGTTTGAATCCTACAAAACATAGTATTTAGCAAACCATTCATTGTTAATAGAAATAATCCAGATGATTCATGACCTATTTGGAAAGAACAAATGAGGATTGAAGAGAACTCATGTAGCTGTAGTCCCTACTAAATTATTGATGTTTGGGAATCATGCGTTTGATAAAAGCTTTAGCTGTGTGCATGTTTTTTACCAGGTAATTTTGGAATTTTACATATATTTTGGATTTTGATAAATTTTTACAATGCAGCTTTCTATTTTTATAAATGATAACACCAAATGGGAAGAAAATGATGACAAATCATAACATCACCAAATTATGGAAATAAAAAATATGCCCCAAGTAAGAAATGGTTGCCAAGATGAAAAAATTTTGCCCTCAAAGTAGCCTAGTAAAATGGTCAAAAATTTGATTTTTCTAATAAAAATAATATTGAGAAATGAGGATTAGAAGATATTGGTAGAAGAATCACAGTGGTCCTCCTAGAACTTCAGGGTGAGAGAAAGGATGAACCAGGGAAAAATGATTAGCCAAATACTAACCCACCAGCTAGGAGAGGGTAAAACCCAAACACGACGATGATATTGTTACCCTACCTTATTAAGTTTTAGAAATGGAATTTGCTCTAAAATTTGAAAAGATAGGCAGTAAAGTTAATTGTGAGGCGTTGAACCACACTAGAGTGAAATTCAAGATTTAAAATAGGCCTCCTGTGGAAGCTACTGATGCACCAGTATGTAAACCAATTTGTTTTAAATTTTAAAGTTTTGAAATATAATCATTAATTATGGGAAAAACATGTAGGTTTTCATAGTGCAAGCCCTAAGCTGGAAATATTAATTAGGCAAAATTCGCTAGCGCAAATTTTCCTTGTTGATGCACTAGTGTCAATATGGGAAATTTACTCATGTTGAATTATTCTTTATGTTTTGAACCCATGTTAGAGGTTACAAGGTACTGCTTAGGTATTTAACTTTTGGGGTTAGATAAATGGCAATAGAGTTAGCATGACTAGACACAACCTAATGCATTAGTGAGGA
Organism: Taxus chinensis; assembly: GCA_019776745.2. Lineage (NCBI taxonomy): Eukaryota > Viridiplantae > Streptophyta > Pinopsida > Cupressales > Taxaceae > Taxus > Taxus chinensis. The sequence continues at coordinate 339,610,583 of CM034157.1, read as the reverse complement.
ATTGAGCTAGCATAAAACTTGAGTATTAGTATGAAGAATCCTGCGGTGAAATTAAGCTAGAAAAGATTGGCTAATGCTAAAGGGTTTGCGCTAGTTAAAATGGCATGCGCTAGCTAGAAAATGTTGGGGATGGGTATGAATAGAAACATTTGTCAATTATAGAATATCATATCCAAAACATTCAAATATGGATCTAACAATCTCCACAAAATCTACAGCATGGAAGTATAAACAAGAATAATCAAAATCACACAAAAGTACACACACATAACACAACATGTATTTTGGTTCACCCAATGTGGGCTACATCCACCAAAGATAGAGATCTCATATATATAATATAACAAGAGATTACAAACCAACTCTTTGCACAAGAGTACATGTATCTCTAAAGAGTATCTCTTCCTCCATAGATCTACAACCATATCTATTGCTGAGTACACTAAATCCATGCCTCCATACCACCACATTGTGTCTCCTCTAGATCTCTAACAAGATATACCTGAGTGCACTACAACCATGCCTATGAAACACCACCAGATATCACATACCTGAAGCTACCCTGAATCTACCACTATATAACCAAGCTCTCACTATACTATGAATCTTCAAACAAGACCTATAGAAGGGTATACTAATGTGCAATCGTAACCATGCACAAAGAAGTAAGTCTCTCCTCCATCACTGCATCAACCTGTGTAAACATGAAGACAACTTCCTCTACAATACTAGATTCCTATGGATCAATAATACATCATGATCTCATGGATTTGTAATACAAGATCTCAAAACATGTGGATCTACAAGAATGAGAATAACCCTATCTCAATAACCTGTGTGATCTAACAAGAATTTGATGTTTCAAAAGTTTTGCATACTCCTTACATGAGACTAAATTTTCTACTCATAGAAGATAATAATCATCTTCTCACTACTTGTGTGTACCTGGCACTTTCCTTCTGGGGTCATCTACTCTTTTTGTCTTTATGCAATCTACTTTTTCTTCATCATCTTCTTCACTCCAAGGATAAGCTCATTATTCTCTTTTTTTCATTTATTCTATGCTTTTGTTATAACCCTAGTTTTCTAGCTTATATAAGCTTAGAAAAACTTAGGGTACCTTAGCCTATGAATTACATCCTTTAAATCAGCTTTAAAACAAAATCTAGATTAAATTCCCATGAGTTAAATAAAATCTATTTGGAGGCACAGGTAACCGGTTTTGGTTACTCCTGACCGAAGTGGTTTTAAAAGTCACTTTACCTAACCGATGTCAGGTCCTTTGAACTGACTTAGTTGATGAAGGTTCATGTATTGCTTGAGTGATGTCAGGCTTAATTAGTGTAACCCATCCAAGGAATGTAAATGTTATTTCCTTTTCTATGGTACTGTGAAGCTATTTATTCCACAATTTAACAATCTCCCATTTGTAGATAAATCACCTGAACCTCTAACCTATACCTGTTGATCTCTTACCATCCTCTACAGCACCATGAAGACCATCTATTTTTGAGTTCAACAAGGATGATCTCTGTACAAAATAAGGAAGATGGAAGAGTCAAACATGTGGCTCACTAAGAAGATAAAATCATATAGACTTACCATATACTTGCATGATTTTCTACTCCTGATCCATGATACACAAGCCACAAAGATCCCATTGACATCAAGTCATTGATCAATGTTCAGCCTAGTACAGAGCCAACCTTAAGATCTTAGTGCATTAATCATCATGACTAACACACTTTCAAGATCTCCCACTCAAAATAAAATACTGAGCTTCAACTGCACATCATAGCCATACCTGTAAAACCAACCATGTTCTCCAACCATCTATCCATGTCTCCATGCAACCACCAATGCAACTAACCAAGACAAGTCAAACTAGAATATGCAAAAGCAAAACAAGATCTTGGGTAATGACAACCCAAATGAGTTCTACCTGAAACAGTGGGTGATCAATCCACAAACCTGCATAACTCAAAGAATCCAAACATTGCAATCTGAAAATCCAACCCTACATAAAAAAACTAGCATGTCCAAGATAATCATCTATAGATAACATCTCCCATGGAGTAACATAGTAATCAAGAGGAAATACAAACATCCCCTACTCATGCTCAAGGCATCCATGTGAAAATAAAACATCTACATCATCATAGACTCACAAAACTGAATCTATCCACATGTACAAACTCACCATGTACATCCATCCATATCACTAGGCTCTCAAGAAGATCCAAGTCTTCCACCGACTAACTCCAAAGCTGAATATGAATCTTGTGCTCATCAATGTCAATAAAAAACATCCATGTTAAACCATGCCACTAATACCAAGTGTAAATACTAGCAAACATGTCATCAACATACTCTGCACAAACCAACCAAGATGAAAGAAAAACAAGGGCACCATCTGAAAATGGTTAATAAACATTGTTGGCAAACCTGTGACCAAATCAACCACGGTTTCCTAACTAACCCCAATCACTACCTAACTGACCACATTTACCAAATGACCGACCACGGTTAACCCTAACCAACACTGGACTCTGTAACAGTAAGATTTTCTTCTTTTTCACATTCAAACTCTGAAAATTGCTCTATCATCTAAAACTAGTTGAATCAACCATCAAATATAATTCCCTATTGGGATATCCAGGCACCACAAAATAAACCAGAAGTGACATCACAAAGTAATAAAATCATATATAGCTACCTATCTGTGACTGTCCCATCCTAAACCTATGCCCGTGATCCTGGTACCACTCTGACACTAGATAAAAATCTTCCTGCTCTCCATAGACCTGTAGCAGTGCATGAATAGAATCATGCAATGCCAACAACCATGGCTTGACTCCGACTGAAGGTGAAATACCTTGCACTACCTGTAGGAGGTGTTTTGGATCAGGACACAGCTAATACTTCTTAGTGGGATGGATAAAACGTCAACATGAGAAGCGCAAAATGGTGGAAAGATGCACTCCCGGAGCACCTGATTTTTGTGGATAGAATAGGATCTTCCACATCTATAGCCGTTGATGAACCAGATGTGCAACGAAGGTGAACCACATTATTTCCAAAACTCGTATTGTTACTCAACATCTCTCGTTTCCTATACACTGTTGTCTGAGGGCAGCCATGGATTTTTCATAAAGGATCTCATCCTCAGACTAGAAAACAACTTGGCCTCAAGATTCCACACAACTGGGACATATAATTCGAACTACAGGAAGAATACTCCTCCTTTGTAAATTCTGTGCTCACAACCGCGAAGGCATAGTACCAATTTCTCCAAATGACGGTCAACAAAACATGTACCATATAGAGATACCTGACCCAAAGTCTGACTAGACTAATAAAGCGCAAATATGTCCTGATTCTCATCCAAACATTGCTAGTGATCTGGCACTGGGTTCTACAGTGGTCTCATCTTTCTATAGTCGGATAGCAGGTTGCTCTAAAACAATGGCGTTGATATGCCATCAATGCTGTTTTTTTGCTGTAAAAAATCCTATACAGTTTTTTTTCACCAAAGACTGACCACGGTCGGTCCCCTAACCCACCATGGTTAGCTGACTTTGCAGTATGTTTTCTAATGTCGGGCTCTAATTGTGCTACCTTGGATTTTGATACCAATCTTAATGCTGCTGGAACAAACCCAATGTCACATAATTTTTCTTCTGAGCCTTGGTGTACCAGGGTATAGTCCCTACTTCAACTGAAGCCGATAGTTGAGCTGATCCATATAGTTCAAGAAGCATAAATAAATCTTGCACAAATACCAGTTAACAACCATGATTGTCCTCCAAAATCAACTTGTGCCTCCTGCCACTCTGAATAGTAGCAATCTCCTCTCACTCCAGACAAAGACACTCAACCACATGTTCAATCCTGCAATGCCAACAACATGGCTTGTTCCCATTGAACACAAAATCCCTAATGCACTACCTGCTACTACATTAAGCTCAAAATCTAATGAAGCCCATGAGAAATAACTTCACCAGATGAAAGAACTATAAAATTGATTCCTCTATCTCATTCTCTGAGAATACTAGATCTGCACATCACAGACATGTTTGTGACAGCTTGTGATAATAGGTGAATCACCTGCATTTCCATCTGTGTGTACTCAACATCTCTCATTACCTGCAACTGTGTCTAGATCATGCACTTTTCATTGACCAACATGCTTATGCCTTAGACTAGAAAACCTTGGGACACCAAGATTCCAGCACAACCAGATAAATTCTATGTATGGTTTCCACCTTCAGATCTGTGATGTTCTATTTAAAACTAGTGCATTCTGTAACCAAACATGGTCACCCTTAACTGAGGTTACCCAACCAAGAAATGAATACCACTTACATGATCGCCTATCAGTGATTTTTTGAAACATTACCCTAAATCTCATACATGGAACTAACCACTTGAGCAAAATCTCTTCGTGTCAAACTCTTGCTCTAAAATAACCAATGCTAAGTGATCTGATACTAGTTGTTGGGATGTGACTGTACAACAACATGTGCAACGATTTAATATATCAAATCACAAACATGCAAATAACGGATCTAAACAATCCCCACAAAATATAAAACAGTGGAAGTATAAAGAATAATAATCCAAATCACACAAAATTACACACGTCATAACACCTACATCTACCGTGGTTCAGCCAATGTGGGCCTACTGTCCACCAAAGATAGAGATCTCATATATATAATTTCAATGTTGATTACGAACAAACCCAACATCACATAATTTGAGTACATAGAATCCACACCAGAGTGTCTACTTCCTACCAAAGTCTCCATATTTTATCGGAGCCTGAGTCATAATCAAGAAGCATGCCAAATCTTATACAAAAAACAATGTCAACTCTAGATCTCATCCAAAAAGATCTACATCAAGATGAAATACATCCATGCCTTTGACCAACACCACTAGATATCTCATACCTATATCTTCAACTAAATCTTCCACTGTGCAACCAAGCTCTCTCTATATTGTGAATCCTCATGTAAACGTTACCATGCTACAAGGGTCACTACCAAATCTTGTGCATCTATAACCTTACACTAAGGATGCATACATGCTCCTTTTTTCTGTCTAGATCACTGGAATCCAAAACCTATGCAATCATGCAGATTAAAATGCTCTACAATCACTAGTAAAACCAATGGATCAAAACCATACCTCATGTAACTCATGGATCTGAAATAGAATATATCACACCATGCTTGTGCCTCCAAGAATGAGGGACACATCAACAAACAAGATATCATTCCATGCATCCTCTCCATTTCTAACAAGAGGAAACTATTATTTGCTTTGTTTAAAATGCAGGACATTGCATGAGACTAACCGACCACAAGTCACCGTGCCAATAGTCGATAATGCCATCTTCTAACCGACACTAGTCACTGTACTTCTCTAGCAACCTTATTGCTTCCAACTCCCACTTGAGATTTAAATATATGTCCTACAATTTTCACATCAAGATTTTTTCAAACTTCTTCTCTCATACATCCTGTCAGTAAACCACTAACAATATACTAAAGCAAAACTTCTATTCTCTGAAATAACCAATCTTTGAAACCTAGTTATTGGGGATGGGTCTATGGGGATAAGCATTATGCAAACTATAGAATATCAAATCCATGAATTTACATGCTTTAAATACAGATCTAAAAATCCCCAAAAAATCTACAGCAGTGGAAGTATAAACAATGAATAATCCAAATCACACAAAATTACACGCACAGGTAACACAGCATGTACCGTGGTTCACCATAATCAGTGATGGCTACGTCCACCAAAGACTAGAGATGATCATATATATAATATAACAAGAGATTACAAACCAACTCTTCTACACAAGAGTACATGTATCTGACTAATGAAGAGTTATCTCCTGACTCCAGATATACAACCAGATCTACCTGAGTACACTAAATAAGTATCTCCATACCAACCATGAGATCTGTGTATCAATCCATATCTCTAAAACCGGAAAATCTACCTGACTTCCAGATACAACCGTGCCTCTAAAACACCACCAGATCCCACATACCTGAAGCTACCCTGCATATGCCATCGTACAACCAGGCTCTCATTGTACTGTGAATTTTAAAACAATACCTCTAGAAGGGTCTATTAATGTGCAACCATAAGCATGCACCAAAAAGTAAGTCTCTCCTCCATCATTCACCCAATGTGGGCTACATCCACCAAAGATAGAGATCTCATATATATAATATAACAAGAGATTACAAACCAACTCTTCTACATAAGAGTACATGTATCTCTACAAGAATATCTACTCCGATCTACCCAAGTTCACTAAACTTTGCCTCCATACCAACACCTGTGTCTCATCTAATTCTCTAATTGGATCTACCTGAGTCCACTACAACTGTGCCTCTAAAACAACACCATATCACACATACCTGAAGCTACCCTACATCTACCACTTTGCAACCAATATCTCATTGTACTGTGAATCTACAAACAAGACCTCTAGAAGGGTCTACCAATGTGCAACCATAATATGCACCAAGAAATAAGTCTATCCATCATCATTGCATCAACCTGTGAAAACATGAAGACAACTTCCTCTACAATACTAGGTTCTTATGGATCAACAATACATCATGATCTCATGGATTTTTAATACAAGATTTCACAACATGTGAATCTACAAGAATGAGCAATAACAAGATCTCACAACAACCTGTGGATATTAACAAGAAGAAACACTAAGTGCTTTGCATACTATGCAAGCCATTACATGAGACTAAACAATACAAAGGAAATACAATAGAAGATATTACCATCTTCTCACCAACAATGTACATGCACTTTCCTTCTGTTCAGCTTCTCTCCATGAAATCTCCTATCTTCATGCAATCTGATTTTTGTTTTTCTTCTTCTTCATCATCCTTTCAACAAAGGATTATGCTCTTCTTCTCATCACTCTTCTTATAACATCTCTAACCCTAGTTTTCTAGATTATATATGCTTAGACAAAATAGGGCACCTTAGCCATGAAATTACATCCTTTAAATCATCTTTAAAACAAAATATAGATTAAATTCAAGTGAGTTAAATATAAAATTTCACGCACAGGTAAATGGCAATAGTTACCTTGACCGGTGATGGTTTCATGACCAGAAATACTTACCCTGACCATTGATAGTTACCTTGACTGACAACAGTTTCCTGACTGGTGACAATTATCCTGATCGATGTCAGTTACTGTGTAAACCAAAAAGTTGTAAAACATGCTATATGTGAAGAAATTCAGACTCACAACCTAGTAATCTCCCACTTAGAGATAAATTCCTAAACCTCTGTACCCATACTTGTACACCACCATTCTCTACACACTATGAATACCATCTATTCTTTCCTTCAACAATTCTCTCAAAAAATAAACCCACGAAGATCAAACCATATTCTCAAACCAAGAAGATAAAACCATGACTTACCAAACCTACATGAAGCTACAACCAATTTGTGACACCAACCCTCAAGTTCCCACTGAATCGTAACACCATACCAATTGTTAGTGTTAGGCAATCAAGTCAACCAAGATCCTCATACAATTAGCCATCATGAATAATACATCTGCAAGGGCTCCCACTAAAACTGAAGTACTGAGATTTCACTACAAGTATAGCCATACCTGTAAAACCAACCATGTTCTTTATCCATCTATCCATGTATCCATGAAACCAACGATGCAACTAACCAAGAAAATTAAAATTAGAATATGTGAAATAAAAATAGGATCCTAGGTAAAGACAACCCAAATGAGTTATACCTGCAACAATAGGTGATCAATCCATAAACCTACATAACTCAAAGAATTAAAAAAATACAATCTACAAATCCAACCCTACATAAACAACTAGCATGTCCAAGACAATCATATGTAGATAACACATCAAGGGAGTAACATAGTAACAAAAAGAAATCCAAACATCCCCTAACCATACCTAAAGGAATCCATGTGCAAATAAAACATCTACATCATCATAGACTCGCAAACCTGAATCTATCCAAATGTACAAACTCACCATGTACATCCATCCATATATCCAAGCTCTCCAGAATATCCAAGTCTTGCACTAACTAACTCTAAAGCTAAATATGAATCTTGTGCTCATCAATGTAAAGAAAAAACATCCATGCTAAACCATGCCACTAATACCAAGTGCAAATACTAGAACACTTGTCATTAACATACTCTGCACAATCAACCAAGATGAAACCAAAACAAGGGCACCATCTAAAAATGGTATATAAACATTGCTATCAAACCTATGACCAAACTGACCAAGTTTTCCTAACTGATCCCGGTACCACCTGACTGACCATGGTTACCAAATGACCGACCACATTTAACCCTAACCGACACCAGTCTCTGTAACTACTAGATTTAATCCTTTTTCACCCTTCAAACTCTAAAAATTTCTCTATCATATAAAACCAGATGAATCAACCATCAACTGCCTTCCCTAAGGAATATCCAGGAACAAAAAAATAAATCAAAATTGACATCGTAAAGCAATAAACTCAAAATACCTACAAATCCATGACATCCCTCAAAAACCAACTTGTGACTCCTTCCATTCTGAATAGTAGCAATCTCCTCTCACTCTGCATGTGCAGCATGTATCCAATCCTGTATGTCCTACAACCATGGCTTGCTCCCACTGAACACGAAATACCTTGCACTGCCTCTAACACTAAGATCGAAACCTAATATGTCATTGAGAAATAAAACTAGATGAAAGAACTATAAAATTGATTCCCTTTCTTCTTTTGAAAGAAATATAAAATTGATTCCCCTTTTTTTCTTTCTTCTCATATAATGTGTGTTGGAATTTTTAGCTAGTGTATTCAAGAATAAAATATTCTACCCACTACATTAGTTCCCTTCTCTCTTTTTCTCACTTCTTTTCCCACTCTCTAGAAAAATTATTCTCTAGAAAGAAATTGATAGCTTTTCCATAGGGTTAGTGGATTTCTCCTATTGGATCCTTGGCTAAAAGGTCACTAAGAAAATCACTTTCATAATGCACATGTAAGCACAGAGCTGCACCATATAAGTAGATGAATTCGATTCCCAGAGCATTGGTAAGAAACCCATAAATTTTTCCACTTGAAATTTTTTCTCGCCAAGATTTTTTGTGCCCAATGTGGGATAGAATTGGTAGCATCTGCACCCAAAATATGACCACAAGGTCAAAAAATCCAAAAAAAAATTCCAAATACAAAACAAAATCATAAAATTGAAAAATATAGAAAAAAGAGTTAATGAAAATCCATTGTTAAAAGACACACTATTGATTCTTACAAGTGACCTTCTGCATTCCACAATGTCTTTTCATATTCCTATTACAAGATTTCAAAAAATTTGGTTAAAAGGATACACATGAGGTTGAATAGATCAAAGGGAGTTGTTGATCCCACTTTCTAGGATTTGTAAAATCAGGAAGAAAAAAATAGAGATATTCCCTATTATTTTTCTCAAATGTAATCTCCATTTAGGTCTTCAATTAGTTCACTTGGTAATCCCATTCAAAATCCTATTGATACCCCCCTTTAAATTCTCCCATTTTCAGCCACTATTGAGCATTAAATTCCTGAGTGAAGAAGAACAAAAATTTGAAGAAGAATTTTTTGAAGCAAGAGGCGAAGTAGAAATAGAAACAAAAATGGCAGATGAAATAGAAAGACATCAAACCATTGTTCCATGGGGAAGAAATATAGGTATGCTTACTCTTTAACCCCCTCTTCATAATCTACCAAGAGGTTAAGTTGACGAGTATCTTTGTGGAATGACCGTCAGATTCGTTGGATACCTTAGGTTAGTGGGACATGTGCCCTAAGTTAACCTCCAGATTTTAAAGAAGTTGACTCTTCTTTATGATGTGAGATAAGTGTAGACACAAAAATTAGGTCATACTCACCTTAAAGCCTGTTAATTAAATTAACCATATCCTACCTATTCATATCCCCTACTAAACATGTTAATTAAATTAATTATCTTAAATAAATAAATAAATAAATAAATATCCCCACTTAAACACCTCACCTAGCCACCTCACTCAAGGACCTACTCAAACCTCATTAATGACCTAATACCGAGTCTAAACATATCATAACTAACTAAGACTTAGTCTAAATCTAGACTTAACTCCTATTCCTTAAACCTAAAAGGACTCCTACTTATCTTGCCCAGATCTATCACTCAAGACTTGAGACCCAGAAGGTTGGAGATCACACCAAAAATAGACAATAATATGGCTATTTTTGGCCAACCTAGATATTCTCACCTTGACCGACGTCGGTTAACTAAATCGACGTTGCAGCCAATCACCTTAACCGTTTGTTAGGTTAAATATACGTTTCTGAAAATCCTTTTCCCAAGTTGGTGAATTCATTCAGGATATCATTCTTCCAGAGACTTGGAACACTTGAATTTATTTAGCACTCAGGAAGAAGAAGACACATACGAACACTACCAACCTCAGTCACCATTCATCATCCTCTTCAAAATCATAGATTCATAACAGAGAGGCACATAGGTCTAAACTCTCATGACATAAGTACAATGACTCTTCTCTATGGATCTCTATGGTCACCGTCTTCATCACCTAAGTTCTCCAATATATTTTCCAGTAAGTATTTAACATCTCTACATTAAGTATCTAGTTTCATTGTGTATATTTATTTATTCATCTCTGTAGTCTATTTCTCTCCATAACCCATATAATTATTTCCTTCCTCAACCCATCACCTGATCATAACTGAAATTTTCACCCATTTTCACCCTCTCTGAATCATCTCTAAGTCTTCAGAACCATTTTACGACCCCACCCTCACCATTTCCAACATCTGTGTAATCATAGGGAGTTTGGTAAATCAATTCTAAGAACTTTATGCTAATTGCCTCTATCGAAGCTGGTTAGCCAACCAACATCAGTCACTCTTCCTAATTGTCATTAGTCGGTCAACTAACACTGGTTACTGTGTCTGGAAATATAGATCATAACCAATGAGCTAATGCCCACCTCCTAATAGCCTAGAACCATTTCTAATAATTACCAGACCTTACCCTGATCTTGTACCAGATATGCAACTCAACACCAGCCAATCAACCCTCCCGTTTTGACCTTAAACAATCTTTTGCATGAACTTTCTTATTGTTTTATATGAGATACCTAAATTGTTTCAATTCCAATATGATCTTTACTTCATGTATGATTTAACTAACATTAATATTGTTATATATAAGTGGATTAACATCTTGTTTAGGATGTATCACACTTCTTGGATCTAGATTCCACTAGGCAGTCCACTCATTGTTCTGTTTAACTCTATTTGGTGGTATTGTTTTGTATCTACATGTAGTTCCTCCTAGCCATAAGGGATATCTCACATTCATTCTAATCCAGAATTCATCTACATGTGCATTTGACCTTAAACCAATATTGCAATAGGTATTCCTCCTTGGCCTTCTACCCTTATCTATTTCATAAATCTGCTAAGAATCTATGAAAACTTTTTAGCACTCTTGGTGGGACCAATCAAGGGGTTGCTTTGCTTTTTTCATTCCTAGGCAATAATTGTGTGTTTATTTCTCTTTGAAAAGTATTCACATTAATTTTCTTCTTTGGAATCTTCTCCTTATTTCTATTGACTAAAAGAAATCATACTTTTGGTCCTTTAAAGAGAACACATCTTCGTTTCTATTGCATTGCATTAGTGAAAGAGAATTCCTCTTCCTCTTCTCCATTTGCTACATCAAATGTAATTATGGATTTGGGTTTAAAACATTTGCATTTCATTTTGGTTCATTGCATTATAGCTCACATTAATTTGAGGGAAACCTATACACTGGAAGTCATGCCCAACTGATGGCTCATTAATTTAATCATAGTTCACTTGCACAAACTCTCTCTCTATACTAAACCACTTAAATAATTTACACATCTTCTTAAACATCCTTCTACATGGAAGATGCTATCGATGATCACACAATCAGAGGATTGACAGTGGGTGCCCAACTGGTTTCTTTGTCTAATAATTATCTCAGAGAAAGGACCGCCCCCGCCAGAAATTTACCTGAAACCATCCTTAGATCTTGGATTTTCATAGGACACCTTCTATGGAACCAATTTTTTTTTATTCACAAGTCAATCTAAAATAACATAAGATAAAACATAAAATTCACCCATAGGATTTCATGTTTCTTAAATTTTGCTTGATTTGTGTTTTGAGTTGTGAGGTCGTGTTCTCCATTTTATTTCTTCCTCTCACACTCCACAATTATAGTTTGTGTATTTCAAATTTGCCTGAGTGTGTTAGGGTCCATCACTATCATACTCAGGTTTCTTGGTTGATATATTATCTGATCTAAGTCATTAATTTTTTTTTCATCCTTTCAAAATTCACAGTGACCGACATTGGTTCAATAACCATCATAGTCTCACTCATCTGACCATCATCGGTTTACCTAACCATTTTTAGTTCCTTGCTTCTCTTGGTAATTTTACCAAAACAACACTCATCAATTTTCTATTCTTTTTGGGAATTCTCAGATACATCATCATACCTCTAGATATTTTAAAATCAATGTAAAATTTAGGTTTTACTTCGTTTTTCATTAGTTATTACCTCATTTGCAACACTTTTAATTTTCCATAGTAATCGATATTCGTCACCTTAACCGTCATTAGTAACCCTCTCACCATCATCAGTTAACCCCACCGCAATCGGTTCCTATGTTTTAAATTTTTAATTAAAACAACATCAGTTTTCACCTTCCGGAACTGTTTATCTCCATTTCTTATGTTTTTATGTGTCATTTATAGAGAATAAATTACTAGGTCTATACTAACTCACATGGTTTTGACTCACAGCCAAGCCAACGCCCTTATGTTTCATGCTAGCCTTCAGCCGTTGCTTCCTAGCCCATCACTTCCTTCCATCCTGTCACCTATGGATCCCACTAAACACATTATCATCATTACCGGTGATGAGGAGTTTACAAGAATCCTTGACCAGAACCCCACTACTTTACAATATTATATCTCCCATTCATCTACTTGAGACTCATGAGGATAGTTGGTATATGACATTCCTCCTACCCTTTCCATTACCTTCATCTAAATTATCACCTGTGGTATCCCAACTAGACGCCACATCATCTATATATGATGCACCTACAACATCTATCACACCATTGATGTCATTTTCTCCCATGGTGTCAACCATTATTTCATCAGCCACCTTGAGCATAGCCCTGTATGCACCCGTGACCTCATATATGACTATTGCATCACAACCAACCATGGTGTTTGGAACCCATAATTCTTTCCAAAACATCATCCTCTCCATCCCAAAGTCCCTACCCCCAATCACTACAAGATTCGTTACATCCACCCCACCAACTTACACATATTACCAATAACCCGTAATGTCTTCTGTTGCCTATTCAAGATATTTTCCACCTAAATCTCCCCCCATTGTAGTTCTCATACTCGGCACCACCATATAATAGGATGATGTCCACATCATACATTCATCATCAATCCCCTTATACTACAGGGGGTGTCAAGTCATCATAACCTATCAACGACCTTATTAAAATGATGATGGAAAATATGCAAACATTGGAAGCATCGGTTTTTGGCTCTCGCAACTCTTTAACATACGATAAAATCTACAATGAGCCCATTCATCTATCTATTCCCATTCATCTATATCCTACACATTGGGAAATTCCCAAATTCAACCATTTCAATAGCAAAGAAAATCCACAGAAATACTTGTAGTCTTTTAAACATGGATGTTATCTAATCACTCATGATGATTCTCTACTCTTGCGGACATTCCCCATGTCCTTGATAGGACCCGATTAGATTGGTATAGTAGTATACCTAGACATTCCATTTACTCATTCAACCAAGTGGCTCAAGCCTCCTTAGACCATTTTTTTATCAATATCAGCAAGAAGGTAACCATGATCCCATTTTAGTGATTCCAGCTAAAATGAGGATAACCATAGAAATTTTTGAAAAAATTGACTAAAATACCCGTTTGAAGAGTATTTCGGGTTTTCGGGTTTCAACAACATGCAAACATGTTATTTACATGCAAGATGCTCATTGTTTCCCAAAACCCAAAACCTGATTCAACTCCCTTGTGTTAGGTTTTCGGAACTCCTAGGCATTGGAACATGCGTGATCAAAAACATGTTTCATGTCACATGAATTTTGAAACATAAAACCCGATTCAACTCCCTTGTGTCAGGTTTGTGGAACCTTCAAGCATCTTGACATATCTCCCTTGTGTCGGGTTTACGGAACCCTCAAGCATCTCGACATATCAATTCCCTTGTTTCAGGTTTGCGGAACCTTCAAGCAACTTGACATATCATGCCTTTGTGTCGGGTTTCCTTCAAGCATCTCAACATATCATGGACAATCCAAACATGATGACATGAAATTCATGCCAAGTTGTAGGGTAGTTGGCACACATGTCAAGTGAGATGTAATAAATGTGGGGTCTTCATAAATAGCTGGATTTACACGTCATTTTTACCTTTTGTGCTTTTGGTTGCATGGATTTTTCTCCTACGTGCTCTCTCAGCTTCCAAACCCGATTTGATCTTATGCTCGATTGTGCATTCCATTTTCAATTATTTTTTTAATTCGCTGAAGGTAATTACTCTGCCTTTTGCTTGCGATGTTTTGTTGAAATGTTTTTGTGATATTCTTTGCGTCTTCTCCTTCCTTTCTTGTTTTTCTTTTTAGGTTTAGGGTTTTGGGTTTTTCTTCTTCTTTTGAGTGATATTCCAATGGAAATCATTGTTTAAAAGTTCACCCTTAGGGTGTTTGTCTATTATATTCCTTAGAATATGCCTTTTGTATTTTAAAAGAAGAGAAGAAGAAGACAAAAATCCAAACTGTTAAAATGGCGGGAAAATTTCATGTCTGGACATCTCAAAAACCCGATCCCTTATTTTCAGGTTTTGCAGGGTGTTTTACAGTTTATAAGTTCCGCAGTGTGTCAGGTCTTGAGTCTTGCTGGACGTCTAACATATTCCGACATCCATTTCCCTTTGTGTGTCAGGTCTGTGGTGTGTCTGAAATCTTCCACTTTCCGTAGTGTCGTGGGTTTCTATAGGTGTCCAACATCTAATATCTTCCAACACATTCAACTTTCTATCGGGTTTTGCATAGTGTCTGACAAAGCCTAACTTCTGACACATTCTCTCCAGTGTATCAGGTTTTGCATAGTGTCTGACAAATCCTAACCTCCGACAAACTCAGTAGTGCATCGGGTCTGTGGGGTTGTTCAACAAGTTTTCAAACCTGAGTGTTCAAACCAGAAGTGATCAAGGCATTCCTCCTTCAAGACTCCTCATGTCAGATCCTGGTTCATCACAGGATAAGTCAGATAAATCAGGGAAGATGAAGTACAAATTCAGGAAGGTGGAGTCTCCTTCCTACATTGATTGTAATTATGACATCTGGGATACAGAACTCGAAATATAGACATGGAAGGTTTTTGGAATAGAGTCAAGATTTCTTCCCAAACCCCCTAGATGATATCAATAGCTGGCAGTGGCCTCCCTCTTGTAGCAAGATTCCCCATGTCTGTTCAGTGCCCCAAGTTCATTTTGGCATGTGCTTCGAATTATGACTACTTCTCGTTCAGTGAGAAATCAGGCGGGAGAAGTCATAGTCAAGTTAGATGGAGGTTACTTCGATGACCTTCTCAAATTGCCTAACTTTGAGGAGTATGGGGACGTAGATCTCAAGTCAGCCCAGAAATCTTGGGACAAAGATCAAGAAGACTGTATTAAACATGTGAATAAGAAGTTCCTGATCAAAGCTAAGCCGACTATCTCTAGGTTTCCAAGATTTGTTCCTAGAAGTGATTTCATTCAAGAGATCAATGATATCATTACTTTGCTGAGCCGAGTTTTTGGATTCTCTGAGTCAAATGTTTTCCAAGGATGGATGTACCAATTCATGGTCATCATTAAGAAGAATCAACAGGGGATTGATTGGGGTAGTCTTATCAGTGACGAGATAGACTCCCAGATGAAAATGGTTTTGTCTACAAGAAAATTTTATATGTCCTCATATGTCACTTATGCAGCAGCTGGTATGAGGAATTATCCCAGATTAGACACAAAGGGGAACAAGGAAGTTGAACACATTTATCGGTATTTTCCTCAGCTAACAAAGAAGGGGTCCAAGGACCAATTCAGAAGAGTAAATGATGCTTTCTTTTATGAGAACATCTGCAGGATGAACCCCGAACTGAGGAAAACAAGAGTCTCTGATGAGGCATGGGCTGAAGTTTCAAAATGGGGTTGTGTTTTCTTACAATTCAAGAAGTTCATGTATCTTTGAGTGGTTATGTACCTAGGTGATCCCTTCTGATTGCCTAGATATCCAGGAGACAAGCTGGTCCTGATGGAGTTAGTCAGGCAATTGTTGGATTTTCATAAGTTCCAACAGAGTAAGCACAAGGCCAATTGTATCCTTCCCAATTTCTATTGGAAGGTATACCTGCT
The DNA here is from genome assembly GCA_019776745.2 of Taxus chinensis. Taxonomy (NCBI): domain Eukaryota; kingdom Viridiplantae; phylum Streptophyta; class Pinopsida; order Cupressales; family Taxaceae; genus Taxus; species Taxus chinensis. Next base: position 339,593,980 of record CM034157.1, on the reverse strand, counting down.
CAATGGTGGTAAAATCCAAGAACATAGTTCACGAGCTTCAGGACAAGTTAAAGAAGCACATGAAGCCCAGAGATGGGTTTGAAATTTTGAGGAGTTCTTAAGTCATATGGAACCCTGTACCTACACGTGCCTAGCATAGAAGACATCTGGGTTGATCTTCGTGATGAAGTCACTATCCGCAGAAAGGATCATAGCAGATTAACACTTGAAGAAATTCAGACACTCGAGCTCGCTGACATCCCAGAAGGTACTGGTGACAATGAAAGTGTTCTAGATCCTTCATATGACAGACTGAATGAGGATCAATACGTTTTCCCAGCTATTGATTGGTCTATCAGTGAAAAAGCTTCTATTGCAGATAGATCAGCTCTGATTCTCGCACGCACTAAGGCATGGCTCACCTCTTGGGGAATGAGTTACAAAGAAGATAGTTTTTCAAAGTTGGTTGATTTGGAAGCGGGACCCTCCAAAAAGGAAAAGGACAAGAGCTCTTCTAAGAGGCCTATAAAGGTCAAATTTGTCAAGAAGGGAGGAGAACAAGAAGCCCCTTCAATTGCCACTCTAGTTGAAATGGTGAACGTACCAGAATCACCAACACCACCAGAAATTGGGGAAATCTCTTTGGAGGTAGAGGTGAGTCAACCTCTAATTTCACCATTTGCCGATTGCCCAACAGAAGTAAGTTTATCCCTCACTTCCCAGGCTTTTGGCTTCAGGAGCTGCACCTCCTCCTTCACAACAACCACTTCCACCTCCTCTTTCTCCATCTTCTTCATCAGCCATGGCCAGCATTTTCTCCAGACTCTCACCTCTCTCTGCTGGAACTAAAGTGACTATAGATATGCCTCCTCCTTCTACACCTCTTTTCACTGAATCCACTACCACACTTGTGACTGTTCCCACTCCACCAGTAAGTCTTCCTCCACCTGCAAGTGCAACCCAAACCCCTACAACAGTAGCAACTTCCTCTGGCATGCCTCAATGGTTGCTTGATCAGACTCCAAGGAAAAGGAAGGTGGTAGTTCCCATACTAGCCTTTGATTTCAGTTCACTCAAGGCTTCTACTGCTAAATCAGCCAAGAAACCCAAAACAGTTTCAAGGGTTTTAGTGGATGCTTCGGGGCACAAGTTTGCAGAGATCACCACTCCCGCAACTGACAAGACCAAAGAGGACATAGTGGCCTCTGACTATCAGATAACCAGGGTCGATCTAGGGAAGGTGATGGCAGAAGGAGCACAACAAGATGCACGAGATGCTATGAACGTGCTATGTCAGAAGTTAAAAGAAACAAAGGAAAGTAGGGATGAGCTTAAAGAGAAAGTGGAGCAGTTGACTGAAGTATTACTTAAGCTCTCAAAGCCTCCTAAGTCAATACCATCATCCTCTACTCCTATCGGGTTCGATTTCTCATCGGTACCCATGATTGAAAAGATTAACGAAAAGGGGAGAGTGGTCGATGAATGGACCCAAAGGCTGCTCCTGCAAGGAAAAGAAGTAATCCAAGATACTGTGGAAGTCTATCAATCTTTGGAAGATATAAAGAAAGATGGAGAAAATATGGATGATGAGTTTTCTTCAGAAATCAGGAACCTGGAGTTGACTTTCAAAGCTCTCCAAATGCTGAAACAAATTCCATCCCGCATCTTGGTCGAAGAGGGCATCATCCCACATGCAGATAAACATTTCCAGCTGACCAAAGCCATCAGATTCAGAATAAATATTCTCAATGAAGCTTGCAACAAACTGAGAGAATAAAGAGACCAATAGGTCGATGGCAAGAATGACTTGGAAGAAGAGTTGGTCAAAATCTGTGTGAAAGTGTTGATTGAAGGCTCAGGTATCATTCTTGTCAATGATCTTTACGAATAGATCCAAGAATCAATTCAGCATGAATCCAACTTACGGATTCAGTATGGAAGTCATTGACAGGTTTGTAAAAATCGAGCATTCTTTGGAGACCCTAGGGAAACTCAACAAGAAATTAAAAAAGCATCCCGGAAACACTAGCGATACTCAGGAAACATGTGAAGTTCTGAGTGATCATTCCACCGCACCGGATGAAAATGAAATGCAAGGTATAATCCAAAATTCCAAGAATTTCGGAACAAGCAGGCTTTGTTGGAAGAAGAGAAAGATGATGATTCAGACTAGGCACAATGCAACATGTCATTTCAATCTTGAAATCGACATGTCTTTTTCATTTCTATTTCGTCACATAGGAAGCAAATTTTGACTTGGTCTCCTGCGTGAGAGTCAAGCAAAATAGAACTCTTGTTAAAGACTATTTCCTAGGGTTTATCCTATTTTCTCTCTACTCTTTTATTATAAATAAGGGATGCTTATGCATTCCAAAGGGTTGAGATTTTTGGAATATTGAGAACTATTGTGAAGAAGAAGAACTTTGTGTTTTCTTTCAATCATTCAAGGAATAGAAATCGATGTTATTTTTGCAAACTTTGTGTTGTGAGATTCATCTCTCTTAAGATATTGTTCTTATGTTCAGGATCTTAAGCTATTCTTTGTTTAGCATTCTCAATCATTTTAAATCATTTCAAACATTACATTACATTTGTTATCTAGAACTCGTATGATTATTTCGTGATCTGTGTTTGCTCGAAAGAAAATACGTTCCCGTCATTTCCTTTCCATTGTGTATTCTTTCTAATCCATTTTACTTCAAAAGCAGCAATATTTCCATCTACTGTGGATATGGATTCTGGGATTCTATCCCAACCCCAATGGTTAGATTAGTGTGAATACTGTACATATCATTTCTGTTGTGTTTTAGATTAGTAATAAACAGGCAGCCTCACCTGTCTTTGAGGAGGGATTCAATCCCATGTACTGTGGTTGAACCTCATATTTTGTCTTGAAAAAATATCCAACCAACAGTTTTTGGCGACTCCGTTGGGGAATACGGATTGATAGTATAAAGCTTATCCTTTTGGTGTCTGGTGACTCCGTATTTGCCTTATTTTCAACAAGATCTATTTTCCAGTTCAAGCTGGCCAGAAAGATCTTCACTCAGTCAAGGTGAGCCCAGGGTGAAACTGATCCATTCTTTGATTTTCTTCAACAGCATAATTTCAGACTTTCACCCAACAGTGTTGCATCTAGCCGAGCAAGAAGTTCTTCACCCATCTGAAGGAATTAGATTCCATAAGAACCAGAAGTCTCCGTGACTTGTGCATTATTCTTGCCAGATATTCAGATTCCTATTCACACTTCATTTAGAAGAATGAAAACACAACCTGTGCCTTGGGGCGCAACTATTGGTCCTCTTTCCTTTATTCCACCATTGCATGACCTACCTCATGGATCATGGAAAAATATTCCTAAGTTCAACGGTGATGGAAAACAACATCCTGATGAACACATTGCCTCATTCTTTGTTGCATGTGGTGTTCTTGGGGTTGCTCATGAAGATGTCTCTATTCGAATCTTCATTGAAACATTGCATGGCATAGCAGTGGAATGGTTCTATCATCTCCCAAATGCATGCATTACCAATTGGGCTACCATGAGATCTGTATTTGAAGCAAGGTTCAAACCAGCTGAAGATTCTCATGCCTTGTTGGCACAACTTACCCACATGAAGAAGGAGCCTTATGAACCCATGCGAGACTTCATAGCCAAATTCAACAAGCTGATCCATAAGATTCCAGACCTTGTTATTCCTACTCTTGAAATTCAGAAGTGTTTCTTCATCAACGCTCAACCTCCGGATGTGAGCTTCTTGTTAAGAAGATCTGTTATTCCTGATTTGGCCACCGCTCAAGCTACGTCCACTGAAATAGAAGATGACCTTATTTTGGCCGAAAAGATCAGAAAAGAATCATCCAAGCCTAAAAATCAGAGTTCTTCTCAGAGTACTACTGATCCCATGATTCAGAAGATGGCTAATGACTTGATTGCTTTAAAAAAGAAAATGTCTCAACAAGTGAGCAACGTTCCATATCAGGATATTCCTAGACGGAATTTCAATAATACTAATGGTGCTCCCACAAGAGATAGACTGTGATTGACTGTTACTCAACCGAGACTAGCTATTGAAGCTCCTCCTGTTAATGCTACAGTGGAGATAGTTGAAGAAGATGAAGAAACAGAAGAACCAGATTCTCACGAAGCTTTTGAAGCTTCAGGATACGCTGATGAGTCCTATGACGATTTAGCTGGTGACTCCATCATTGGGTATTTGGAATATGAAGAAGATGGACGTGAACTTGATGGTCAGTCATTCACAGTCTTCACTCGATCTCAATCCCAGAATCCCAGAAAACCGGTGGAAAACTCCAAGGAGAAGAGTAAAGATGCTCCCACGGTCATAGCTAAGAGAGGCTCTCCTATCTCAGCACAAACTGAAAAGGAGATGACTAAAAAAGTAACAAATTCCTCCTATTCTCCTTCTCCTAAGGCCAGTACCGTAACTCAGGCCCATGTGATCAGAAATGAACCTACCATCACTCCTTCATACACTGCTTTTGACATCATTGACCATGCAAAAAGAACCAAGATCCAAATGTCAGAAGAAGAATACCTTCAATCAAATCTACAGAACAATTCGAGAAAATTTCCAAATTCATTAGAGGTAATATTTTTATTCCTTCTCCTTCTAAAAGACATTTTGTCCAAGTCATATTCAGCCTTCACCTCAGAACAATATGACCTTTGCTTCGTCTTCAGGGAAGATTGAACCGTTTTATTTTTCCCTACTCATAAACGGATTCAAACTCAGTAATTGCATCATTGACTCAGGAGCATTCGATAATGTGATCCCCATAAAATTATCCCATGCCCTTGGAATTACTTTGACTAAATCATATGGACGGTGTTACTCCATGGAAATCAAGAAAGTCCCCTTGATTGGTCAAATCAAGGATGCACATTTAGCATTCGTCACCTTCTCGAAGAAGAGAGTGAAAATGACCATTCTGGTTGCTGATATTCCATCTACTTATGGTATTCTCTTAGGAAGAGGTTTTTGTAAAGATGTCAGGGGAGATATCAACATGGACTGGACCAAGGAAAAAATCCCAGTTAATGGAGTTTCTCGCATTCTCCATCCTAAACCTCAAGTGAAGTATTTGGTCACTAAATCAGATGACCCCAAGGATCAAATTCTTTTTGAAGATGCTAGCTTGGGAAATTTCTTCATGACATTAGAGGTACCAGCTGTAGATGTTAAAAATGAGGATTCGAATGCTATTTAGACCCTCAAATTCAATGGGAGCTGTTTAACTACCGGATCAGGAGCTAGTGTAGTTCTTATATCTCTGGATTCTAAAATCTTCCCATTTGCATTCAAGCTACAGTTTGATAACAGGGCATAGCCTCTCTTTGAGTCAGCAAAGTGAAACTGGTTTATTGCTATTCTACCAGCAGGAATCTGTGCAAGTCTCACAATATTCCGCCTTCGGGGGTTTGGGATCTCATCCCAGTAGGGGTGTTTCCAACTGCGAAAAGAAAGGAATGGAAGAGAGGATGAAGAGAGATCAGGTCCGAAGGGAGAAAAGAAATGAATTCCAAAGCAGAAAGGTCAGAGGGTTTATGTTTTGGGATTGGTAGTAAACAGAGCCAAACCTACTTGCATAAACGAATAAAGCAATACTGATGAATAAATGACAAAAAAGTAGAGATAGATCCAACAGAATAAACGCATAGATCTGACATAAGAAAGATCAGATGCCCATAACACGCATATTCAGCACAAAGTCTTAATATTTGTATTAATATTTTCTTCTGTTACAAAAAGTACAAAGCCTTTTCTTCCCACTTCTATTTTTCATCTAAAAAATATCCACTCCTGAATACAACAAGTATTCAAGTATATATAGAAGGAGAGAAGAAAAGAAGACAAAAGAAAACCAACCACTTAATTACAAAAATATCTTACAATAGATTACAAAGTCATTTGTTGACTTTTGACAACTTTGGTGGATGACATCATCCCATGGTGCAACATGGATGATGTCATCATTTGTGTCAACACACTTTAGATATTTCACAAGGAGAAAGTCGGGAAGAAGGAAACTATTCATCGTCGTCCCGCGGCTGAAAGGGGATATCCTGTTTTTGCTGCTCAGGCGACGAGATGTGGAACTGGGCACGGTACTCCATGAATTTGATAATCATGGGTTGAAGTTGATCCTGGGAAGGATCCTTGTGTCGATCGCTGATAGCTTCGCAGGTCTCCCGCTCATCTGTGAGCTTTTCTGGGAGTTTTGAATAATCATTCTCTGCCTCTATCAGGTACCCAATGAAGTCGCGACATGCCAACAGGTTGTTGATGGATTCGGCGTCGAACGTGACCTCTGGCCCCAGCCCCTGTGAAACGATCTCCTTGAAGATCTGAATAGTTTCCTCAACCCTTCTTAAGGTGAAAGAAGAAGTGAGCAAGCCTGGAGACATTCTTAGGACAATCTGTTCCATTTGATGCATGGCATCCAGGGCTTCCTCCTTTACTTTGTCGATCTTCTCCAGGACGAACTCCAGCTGATCCACCCGATAATCCAGAGTAGAAAGGATTTTGTTGAGGGCTCTGGGGTGTCCAAAGACGCCGAACTTGACCAGATCTTCGACTGAACAGTCGAGCATTTTCTGAAAGGTCTCGTGCTGCATCCTGGCATGATCCAGCTCTTCGGAGATGGGTCCTGCTATCACCTGGAGTTCTCTATTCGCCCGATTGATATTCTGATATAACCCGGTGAACTTAGCGATCACTCCCTCGCTTTCCTTGAGGATTTGGCTCCTCCAGGTGGAAACTGCCATGCCCTGCTCACCGATTTTGGCATATTCATTGATTTTATCCTGACTCAGAGGCTCAGGAGTTTCGGCGGCAGTTATAGGAGGCGCACTGCCCATTTTCTGCAAGGCGTGGAGAAGATGTTTATTTTGCTCCTTTAGCAGCCTTTTCTCTTCCTTTGCTTCCTGGAGCTTTTTGCAAAGGGCGTCAACTGCAGATAGGGCCTCTCCTTGCAGGCTTTCTGAAGATGTCCCCATTGTGACTTGAGTCACTGTGTAATCTGTCGAAGACAGATCCTTTTTATCCTTCAAAGGATTGGGGTATGCAATCTCCATTACTCTCTCCCCTGATGCACTCTGAGAGAAGCGGGTTATAGGCTTTTGCTTCTTGGCCCCTTTTGATGGGATGACGGAGAAGTCCATCGGTGCGATGGGAACTTTCCTCTTCTGTTGACTCAGGTGCTGGGAGATCCAGGCTGGACTTATGGGAGAAGGACCAGAAATGGAAAAGGGAGCAGCTGCAGTAGTAGAAGGGAAAAACGTGGAGACACTTGGAGGCGGCATTGAAAGGGAAGCCGAGGAAGTGCTCACGGGAGGAAGGGATACTGCAGGGGAGGTAGACATAGGAATGGAAGGGAGCTGAGAGATGAGGGAAGAAATGGTGGGGGACAGCTCCGCGAGAGAAGAGAAGATGGATGATGAAGAAGGGGGAACAGTAGAAGATGGGGGAGAGGACACGACCAAAGGAATGGTCGCTTGGGTCACTGAGGAGGGGAAGGAGGAGAAGGAGAAGGGACAGAAGGGACCTCATCAGTTTATAGTTGTGGCAACATCCTGAGTGGATGTGCCTATCGGAACATCTTCCGCTGCTTCTTCTTCTAAGCTTTCCGGGATTTCAACCCATTCTTGTGAAGCGGAAGGAGGACTTTCAGGAGCTTCCTCTTGGGTGGAGCTTGACTCACCCTCTTTGCCTTTCCCCTTGCCCTTTGGTAGCTGTTTTTCCCGAGGAGGTGCGTTGCCCAACGGAGATGTAGTGAAATCAACTCCGAGGTAAATGAGACCATTCATTCTGCACCAATGCTCTGTTCTTCACAGAGTTTCCTTGACCCTTTCCTCTATTGTCTGAGGAGCTTTGTTTCTGTCAATCACAGCGAAAGGCCAATCATCCCCACCCGTGTCAAGGTACACTTGATCAACTTCTTGCTCAGTAGTTTGATAGCCTTTTGGGACGATGGCCACACCGTACTGGATGATTTCGGCCAAGGCCAAGCGGGAATGATCCTTCCTCCTGAGCTCGACCTCATGATATATGTCGATATAAATGTCTTCGATCTGAGGGATGTGGATCGGATCGAGTTTGGCCCTAGGGAGACAATTTCTTGGGTCAAAAGTGGGCCTTGCTGGGAAGTTATGCTTTAGATTTAGCAGCTCCAGTTCTGCAAACATATCCTTCGCCTTATGGTGAGAGAGACAAGTATACCTGCCCACTGTGAGGGGGAAAGGAGTTCCACCCTTCTTTCTCTTGAGACACTTCTCGTGGTAGGTGATAAGCTGTCTTGACAGCTCCAACAGGATCAACTTGGGGCCGGCATATCTCGGCAGTTTGGTTGGTTCCCCCAAGAAGTTAACTGCCCTCAGATAAGTGAAGGTGGGGAATTGAGTGAACAAGGCCCCCCATTTCTCTGTAGCTGCGACGATACTCTTGGTCGTACGACCGTGAGTCATATTTGGCCTTAGAAGACAGATGATGCCGTAGAAGAAGGCATCGTTGATCTTTGTGAACTGGGGGATACTATTTTCCAGCTTTAGTTCTGGATAGTATTCATATATTTTAACTTGGGGCCAAACCCCGCACCGCATCAAAGCTGGATAGTCTCTCTCTGAGGCCGCAGCATAGACTACGTAGGAGTTCATATAGAACCTCCCCGTTGTGGTGAGTTGTTGGAGCTGCTCAGATATGGTGCTGCTTATGATCTCAGTCCACTCAAAGCGTTGATCTGGCACATTTTTGTTCATCGTCTCTAAGTACCTCAGCATCCACTTGTGAAAGTAGTGGGCATCAGGAAGCCCAAACACTCTGCTCAGGAACGTGATTGTATCACTGAGTTCCTCTGAAAAGTCACTTCGATGAATGACTTGTGGCCATCTGGTCACCACCTTCTTGTTCTTCAGGTATACTTCATTCATCAACTGCATACACTGATCCTCATTGTCATCCCAAGCTTTGATGCAATCTTCCCAGCTTACGGCCACAAAGTGCCGGTGATGAGGAATGCCGAGCATTATTTCGAAGTGTCGGGCAGTGAGGTTGATTATGACCTCGCCCTTCTCATTATGGACACATCTTGTGTCTTTGTTGTAGCAGCGGGCTACTACCATCATGAACTCATTGTTCACGGCACTAACTGGGATCCCTCCAGCAAAATGCAACCCACTGCCCATCAGTTTGTCCATCCACGGACTTCCTGTGACCTTCCGGGTTCTGGCCCAGAAATCCTCCATATCAATGTGACCAAGTTCTGAGTCTCTGATATCTAGGTCACACTCTGCTTGGGATTCAGGCATCCTGACCCTCTGATATTTATACTTCATTTCTTCCTCTGTGAGCTTGGCTTTGCCCTTAGATTTGGTAGGTCTCTTGCTTGATGTTGACATATGTAACTCTGAACTCAGTTGCTGATCTGCAAGAAGAAGAAGTGAAACCCAATGCAAGAAAGTCATATTAGCTGTTTGATCTTCCATTAAAGCATTGACAGAAGAAAGAGTTAGAAATTTTAAGGCCTCAGGGCGCAGGGCGCATGAATACTGTAGGTTATAGGGTTAAATAATATGGCACACAGAAAAGGGCTGCTGCAAGGGGTAAGACAACGCCAAAGGGCGCATGGCGCATGGATACTGCAGGTTACATTTTTTGTTGTTGCAAGCAGAAGTGCGCCTGCGCCATATGTATGCATTTTATAGCGGGCACTGATATTTTTCATGTTACACGGGTACAGGATGCGCCAAAGGGCACAGGTTTAATGCGTGTAACATCATTTTTTCATGCGCCACAGGGAAACTTGGCGCGGCACATGGAAGGTCTGCACAACATGTTGTTGTTGTAATAATGGGTGCGCCTGCGCCGTTCACAGTTTTTCCCTTGGCGCAAATAAAGTTGGTGTCGCATGGATGCAGGGTGCGCCAATGGCGCAAGTTTTAACAATGCTACACATGAGATTGGTGCGCCAAGTAGGGCGCAGGGAAAGCGGGTGCAACAAGCAAGGGAAGTGCGCCTTGAGGGCGCAGCTGTTCTTTATGCAACAGGCATGGTAGATGCGCCATTGGCGCGACTGTATATCATGTTGCAGGGGTGGCAGATGCGCCAAAAGAGGAGAAAAATACAGTCTTACTTTTAAGCTTTGATTCTTTCTCTGAGGGGTTTACATGTGGTTTAAGCTTCTTTTGCAGGGTTCCTTGGGTGGTGAAGAAGCTTAATCAAAGGGGTCCAAGCAATTTCTTTACGAGACAGTCCTCTTTACCAGCAGATCTGGAAAGAGGGGGAAGCACATGGGGAAGGACAGATAAAACAGTAAGGGGGAGGGTTCCATGGTTCACAGATTTATTCCATCCAATCTCCACAAACAAGCAGCCAAAAACCAAAAAACACAAAACACAAGAGCAATAGGGACCTCTTACCAGGATTATATAATGTGAGAGGTGTGAAACTGGGTCCACGACGTGATTCGATAACGACAGGCGCGCTGACAGGTGCAGAGGGAAAAGAAATAATCACGTGATTTTGTCTGATGAAAATGACAGGGCAGATGCGCCTATATATAGGCAAGGTGGTAATAAATGCGCCAACCACTTTTTCAAGTGGCGTGCCAAAATGCCTGTCGACAAAGGAAAGGATGCGCCCTTTGGCACACCAAAACACCTTCCAACACGAAGTTTGGTGCACCTTTGGTGCACCAAAAGCGTTGTCAACACGGAAATACGTGCACCCTTAGCGCACCAAAACGTGGCGCAACAAAAGTATTGTTGACATGAAGGCGCATGCGCCTTGGCACATGCAAGAAAGGTGCAACATAGTGAGGCACACCAAAAGGTGTGTTGACACTTCAAACCGTGCGCCGAAGGATTTAAAGGGGGCGCATGAACACTTTATGTTGCATAGAGATTAAGTGCGCCCGACCAAAAAAGACCAAAAATGGCTAAGTTCGGAAAACCAGATTTCCCGGGAAGGGATTTTGCAACGTTCCGAACGCAAGGAGTCCCTGACGAGGGACCGGAACAAAATTTGGTAGGGTTATCTGTAAAATTTCCCTTGCCAATTTTACGGGATAACAGCTGGCTCTTTCTGGGGACTATCTCTGAGCGAACCTCAGGGGTAGAGAATCCCAGATCTCACGTGCCTATCCATTGGGCAACAGAGTCAAAAACAAGGGAGACCGGAAAGGGAAACACACAACCAACAAAAGCAAACACACGACAAAAACAAACACACAACTGAAGCAAACTGTACAAAGAAGAGAGCAAGCTCTACTTCCTGAAGATTTTCAGATGCTGCCCGCTATAGGGAAGCGGGAGCTCAGTTCCATCCAGATACGAGAGATAGAAACTATTCTCTCCATTGAGCTGCTTGATCTTGAAAGGCCCTCTCCACAGGGAATCAAACTTTCCATGCATGCCCTTTGGCTCTCTTCATTTGTCCCACAAAAGGATGAGGTCTCCCACCTGGAAACTTCTCTGCTTAGCTTTTTTATCGAACAATCTTTTGACCTGATTCTGATGTTCGGTGATCTTGTCGACCACCCTTACTCTTTTTTCTTCGAGCTCTGCTAGATACATGATCCTCTTTTCAAGGGAATTTTGAAAAGTCTCATCTTCGATTGCCCGTGCCAAGCACAGAGCAGGGAGTTCAGTGGAAATGGGAAGCTCGGCATCGGTGCCATATAACACTTGAAAAGGTGACATACCGAGAGATCTCTTGGGAGTAATGTGGTCTGCCCACAAAGCGTCGTATAAGGACTTGTGCCACATTCGTTGATTCTCATCCACTAGCTTTCGTATGATGGTTACTAAGTTTTTGTTACTGGATTCTGCCTGACCATTTCCCTGAGGGTAATAATCTGAGGCGTGAGCCAAAGTTATTCCGTATTCATAGCAAAAACCAACAACTTCTCGTGAAGAAAAGTTGGAAGCATTATCAGCAACAATCTTGTTTGGAACGCCAAACCTGACAATGATATTTTCTTTGATGAAACTGCAAACAACCTCGGAAGTGGCATGTTTGACAGGTATGGCTTCCACCCACTTGGTGAAGTAATCTGTTGCTGTTAGGACATAACTATGTCTGGCACTCGATTGGGGATTGAGTGCACCGATAAAATCAATTCCCCACTGCTTGAATGGTTCGTCGACAATGACCGGCCTGAGGGGAAAAGCAGCTAATTTGGGCTTGCCGACGAACTGCTGGCAAGGCTCACACTTTGCCACCCAGGTAGCTGTATCTTGGAAAAGCGTCGGCCAATAGTACCTGGCCCGGATGATCTTGTGTGCCATCACGGAAGAGGAGAAATGGCCCCCGCAGGCTGAATTATGAAAACTTTCGAGTAACTTCACTTGTTGTGGCTTGTCAACACATCGCAAGAAGATGCCATCTATCCCGCGTTTATATAAACCGTCATCCCAGATGACATATTTGGCTGCTCTGAGCTTTATAGCACGCTTCTCCTTTGCAGTTAGGTGAGCTGGGCATTCGCCGTAGGTGAGGAAGAAAGCAATATCGGAATACCACTCATCGCTGGTTGCGACAAATAGGACCATAGGCAGTGAATCGGGTTTCTCCAACTGGCTTTGTGCTCCATTGGTGCAATCATCTTTTCCTCCGGGAACTTCTGAATCTTGGTTTTCAGCCATAAGTTGACACAGGCCTTTGCCTCTTACCAACTTAGTTGGTTTTATATCTAGATCATACTCCTGGACCTTTGCAATCCAATTTCCTCGCAAGCTTCCTAACTCCTGTTGAGTTAAAATTGACTTGACTGCCGTGTCAGGGACCAGCACCACTGTATGAGAATTTAAAATGTAATACCTGAAGTTTTTGACTGCTTTGACAACGGCGAAGGCATGCTTTTCCAACTGAGACATTTTTAATTCGTGAGGCTTGAGGGGAGAGCTCATAAACGCAATTGGGGATTCAACATTCTCAGAATTCTTTTGCATCAAGATGGCAGATACAGTATGCTCAGATGCATAGCTATACATGATGAAATCCTTGGAGAAATCGGGGCATACCAGGACTGGTGCGTGAGCGACAGAAGCTTTTATTTCTTCAAATGACCTCTTCCCTTCTTCGCTCCATTGAAAAGTTGGTGACCCTTTCATCATGTCTAATATATGACGAGTCTTTTCAGCAAAGTCGGGAACAAAGCGCCTGAGAAAATTCACCTTTCCGAAGAAAGAGTGGATGCCGGTCTTGCTTGTAGGAAAAGTAAGGCTCTGAATAGCCTTAACTCTTTCGGTATCTATCTTTGTTCCTTCTTTGCTAACAACATGTCCTAGCAACTTTCCTTCTGTGACTCCAAAAACAGACTTTTTCGGGTTCAGGGAAATCCCGTGCTCTCGGCATCTGGCCAATACTTGCTCCAAATGATCACAATGATCATTTCGTTGTTTAGAGAACACAGTTAAGTCATCCAGATAAACCACAATGACCTTCCCCATCATACCTTTGAATGCAAGGTCCATGGCCCGCTGAAAAGTGGCGCCAGCATTGGTCAGGCCAAAAGGCATCCTGCTGTAGGAAAACATGCCCCAGGGGGTAGTGAATGTTGTTTTGAATTGGTCTTCAGGTGAGACTTCAATCTGATTGTAGCCTGAAAAACCATCAAGCATGGACAGCATTTCTGATCCAGTTACCGCTTGTAGAACTTGATCCATTATAGGAAGTGGGTAGTTGTCCTTTAAGGATGCCTGATTCAGGTTTCGAAAATCTACGCATATGCGTATTTCACCATTTTTCTTGCACACTGGCACAATGTTTGCCACCCAAGTACTATGATGGATAGGAAAAATGATTCTCGCATCCAGCATTTTCTGAATTTCAGCCTGGATAGTACCTGAGATCTTAGGGTTATAATGCCTCTGCTTCTGGCGAAAGGGTTTGACGTCCTCTTTCAACGGGATGTCATGCTGGACGTCCTTTGGCTTAAAAGACTTTAGATCAGCGTAGGACCATGCCAATACATCCATGTATTTCTTCAGCAGTTTGACAAACTTCTGCTTCTCTTCAGGTGTGCAACATTTTCTGATGTTTACAAACTGCGGATGTTCTACCGAACCTAAATTAACCGGTTCGGTTTCTGGGGAGGAGCCAGTATCATCTCACCTTTTCTTTTTTACAAAATGATCATGCCTGTCAAACAACCGCTCTAAAGAAACCAGGCCCTTCAGAATTTTATTTCCTTTGAGCTGACATATGCCGTCGTTCCCTTCGGATTCATCGTCCTGACCGGTGACTGATTCACGGCACGTAGAAGTGGATCCTTCAAAGTGAAGTTCCTTAAAATTTTCTACCTTTTCTAGGAAGGCAATGAGTTGATTGTCATCGTTGAATACTTGCCAATGCTGAGAATTGTCCGGCACGCTTGGGCGGAAAACCACCTCAATGGTGTATTTGTCTGTTTTCAAACCTGGGTGAGGGAGCATGAGGGATGCTGAAACGGCCAATGAATCGGCCATGTCATTCTGAGCTCTTGGAATGGATTCTATTGAAAAAGCATCAAATTCCTCAATGCTGTCCCACACCGCGTTGCGGTAATGCCTGAGCCTCTCATTCTTCACTTGATATATCCTTTTAACTTGATTCACAACTAGCTCTGCATCACCTTGTACTTTCAGATTTTTGATCCCTCTTTCCTTTGCGGCTTGCATGCCAAGTAGCAGGGATTCATACTCAGCAGTATTATTTGTGTTGAAAAACTGCAACTTGAAAGAGAGAGGAATAATCTCCCCTTCGGGAGATATTAGCATGGCTCCGGCACCACATCCACTAGTCGCGCAGCTGCCATCAAACTGCAAAAGTCCAGATCTTATTAAGATCTTCTTCTTGGACGAGAACAACCATTTTGTCAGACTCAGTAGACAAGAAATAGTTCCCCATTCCTGATGATTAGAAAAGAATTTGGGCTTTGGGGTCCTCAGAGTTAGTAACCAAGTACTTCTTTTGTGATTCAGGCTCCAATGTTTGCATTACACCTTTGACAGGGATTCTAGCCTTAGACCAGTCCATATGAATCTCCCCACCAACTTCACTGCAAAAACTTCTTCCCAGCAAAATTCCATAGGCTGCTGGAATGTCGGCAACGAGGACGGTCATCTTTACTCTTTTCTCTGGGAACGCCGCAAATGCGAACTGCGCGTCTTTGATCTGACCAATCAGCGGAACCTGCTTGGTTTCCAAGGAATAACATCTGCCAAAAGGCTTGGTAAGGGTGAGGCCCAAAGCATGGGTGACTTTGGCCGGCATGACGTTATCGGAAGCTCCAGAATCAATTATGCAGTTACTTAACTTGTGGCCATTGATTAGGAGGGAGAGATAGAAAGGTTCTATCTTGCCTGATGCAGATGTTGAGGCAACATTTATGCGGGATGCGGGAGGAGTGGAAAGGATTCCTTTTAGGGAGATCTGGGGAGATATGACAGCTTGACTTTGAATATACTTGGTCAACCTTACAAGTTGTTCGGGTTCGACTGAAGATACTCGGCTTCAGACATTTGTATCTTAGTCTTTTTAGCATGATCTATGATGTCAAACGCGGCCAAGGGTTGCATTGGTGAAGGAATGAGTCCTTCACTTCGTGATGGTAGAGTAGGATTACTGGTCTTCATGGAAATAGAAGAAGGTTGATTTGGAGGAGAGATGGGGGGAAAATATTTCTTTGTAAAAGAATTAACAGGGGGTTGAGTAGGAAGAGGATTACCTCTTTTAGCAATGGTTGGAGGCGTGTTTGACATGGCCTTCTCTTTCCGCACATCGGCAGCAACCTCTGCCTCTTTTCCTTGTGAGTGGGTAAAAACAGCGTATGATTGTCCACTTGCATACCCTTGTGTACCCTCTTCTTCGTCGGATTCTTCCTCGTCAAATTCCATATACCCGATAGTAGAGTCACCAGTCGGTTCACCGACATCTTGATCATCTTCACCTTGAGATGAAGGTTCTTCATAATTTTGCTCCTCTTCTTCGATTTCGGCTAAAGCGTTGACCGGAGGAGCCTCAAGCGCCAACCACAGAACAATTGCAGGCAAGCGCGACCTTTGTGGGACATTGTTGGAAATGAAATTCCTCCGTGGGATATCCCGGTATGAGGAACTGGGGGAAGCTTGGGCTAACTACTTCTTTAATGCGAGTAAGTCATTCGCCATCTTTTGAAATGCCGGATCAGACGAAGTAGCGGGAGAAGGGCCCAAAGATTTAGGCTTGGATGATTCCCTTTTTAATTCACCAGATATTAGTAAATTATCTTCAATTCGGATGGCAGCGACCTGGGAGAATCAAGGTAGCTACTTGTTCTTGCAAGAGTAGGAAACTTACTTTCGAGCTCATCGCGTTCACGAAGAAACACTTCTGATTTTCCGGTGTTGGAAGCATGGCAACAGGCACACGGTTGATTAATGCATTGAACCTGGTGATAAAATCACGCATGGTCTCATTGGCCTCCTTTTTTAGGTGAGTGATCTATGATAACAATGCAAACGCATCTTCCGAAGGCTTATACCTGTCCTCGAAAGCATCCCGCAAGGTGGCCCAACTGGTAATAGATCCGGCCGGCAAATGCTGAAACCATTCTGCTGCGGGCCCTTGTAAAGTTTCCAGAAAAAGGTGAACCGACACATCTTCATGAGTCACATCCAGGATACTGCATGACATGATGAATGCAGATATGTGTGAATCCATGCTTTGGTTTCCGCTCCCATCAAATTTGGGAAAATTCTTTCGGTTTCCATGTGGGAGCGCGTGAACAGGATGCGGCAAGGCCAGGGGACCCATAGCATTTCCCCATGGTACCACCATCTGGACGGGTGGAAAAAGAACACGGGCTGGAAATACAGTTCCGCTGAGCAGCAAGGCACTACAAAGGGATGTGGAGGCTCCTTGTGAAAACCGGTTTTTTCGTGGAGGTGAGGCACTTCTAGCTGACCGATCAGCTGAACTTAGTGATGAAAAGCGCGCCGGTGTTATACTGAAGTTGTGCCTTTGAAGCAGATCGAAAGTAGGATCGACTTCTCCATGAGCTCTCCTGCTACGAGTAAATGGTTCACCTGCCAGTGTACCTTCCCGATTTGCAATATTGTGGAGCAGATTTAAAAACTCTTTTTGGTTGTACTTGCTGATTTTCTGATTTTTCTGACAAAAATCAGCAGCATGTACTTTTCTGAATATTTAAATTTTATCCCTCTTTTGAAAACCGATTGCGGTTTAATGACAAAGAACAACGAGGATAAAATGATGGTGAAGTTTAGTAAGCTGATTTTCAGATCTAGAGTTGACTTTTCAAAGAGTTTGAAAATTTTGGTAAACTGTCAAAAACTCAGATCTACAGAAAAATACAGATTTTTATAAAAAGTCAGCGAACTAAAGATCTCCAACTAGGCCAGATCTATGGATCTCAGAAGAAAATTTTCAATTTGGATCACTTTTGCAAAAAAATTTAGATTTTGAACAAAAGTTAAAATTTGCAAACAGGTAGTGATTTTTCTGATTTTTACTGATTTTTTATCATACCACCATCATAGATCTGATAGATCTGTTCGATCCCCAGCGGAGTCGCCAAAAACTGTTGGTTTGAAAATCTGTCTCTAGGGCAGATCTATGGATAAACGAGCCAACAGTGTGTAGGGCATAGCCCCTCTTTGAGTCAGCAAAGTGAAACTGGTTTATTGCTATTCTACCAGCAGGAATCTGTGCAAGTCTCACAATATTCCACCTTCGGGGGTTTGGGATCTCATCCCAGTAGGGGTGTTTCCAACTGCGAAAAGAAAGGAATGGAAGAGAGGATGAAGAGAGATCAGGTCCGAAGGGAGAAAAGAAATGAATTCCAAAGCAGAAAGGTCAGAGGGTTTATGTTTTGGGATTGGTAGTAAACAGAGCCAAACCTACTTGCATAAATGAATAAAGCAATACTGATGAATAAATGACAAAAAAGTAGAGATAGATCCAACAGAATAAACGCATAGATCTGACATAAGAAAGATCAGATGCCCATAACACGCATATTCAGCACAAAGTCTTAATATTTGTATTAATATTTTCTTCTGTTACAAAAAGTACAAAGCCTTTTCTTCCCACTTCTATTTTTCATCTAAAAAATATCCACTACCTGAATACAACAAGTATTCAAGTATATATAGAAGGAGAGAAGAAAAGAAGACAAAAGCAAACCAACCACTTAATTACAAAAATATCTTACAATAGATTACAAAGTCATTTGTTGACTTTTGACAACTTTGGTGGATGACATCATCCCATGGTGCAACATGGATGATGTCATCATTTTTGTCAACACACTTTAGATATTTCACAAGGAGAAAGTCGGGAAGAAGGAAACTATTCATCATTGTCCTGCAGCTGAAAAGGGATATCCTGTTTTTGCTGCTCAGGCGACGAGATGTGGAACTGGGCACGGTACTCCATGAATTTGATAATCATGGGTTGAAGTTGATCCTGGGAAGGATCCTTGTGTCGATCGCTGATAGCTTCGCAGGTCTCCCACTCGTCTGTGAGCTTTTCTGGGAGTTTTGAATAATCATTCTCTGCTTCTATCAGGTACCCAATGAAGTCGCGACATGCCAACAGGTTGTTGATGGATTCGGCGTCGAACGTGACCTCTGGCCCCAGCCCCTGTGAAACGATCTCCTTGAAGATATGAATAGTTTCCTCAACCCTTCTTAAGGTGAAAGAAGAAGTGAGCAAGCCTGGAGACATTCTTAGGACAATCTGTTCCATTTGATGCATGGCATCCAGGGCTTCCTCCTTTACTTTGTCGATCTTCTCCAGGACGAACTCCAGCTGATCCACCCGATAATCCAGAGTAGAAAGGAGTTTGTTGAGGGCTCTGGGGTGTCCAAAGACACCGAACTTGACCAGATCTTCGACTGAACAGTCGAGCATTTTCTGAAAGGTCTCGTGCTACATCCTGGCATGATCCAGCTCTTCGGAGATGGGTCCTGCTATCGCCTGGAGTTCTCTGTTCACCCGATTGATATTCTGATATAACCCGGTGAACTTAGCGATCACTCCCTCACTTTCCTTGAGGATTTGGCTCCTCCAGGCGGAAACTGCCATGCCCTGCTCGCCGATTTTGGCATATTCATTGATTTTATCCTGGCTCAGAGGCTCAGGAGTTTCGGCGGCAGTTATAGGAGGTGCACTGCCCATTTTCTGCAAGGCATGGAGAAGATGTTTATTTTTCTCCTTTAGCAGCCTTTTCTCTTCCTTTGCTTCCTGGAGCTTTTTGCAAAGGGCGTCAACTGCAGATAGGGCCTCTCCTTGCAGGCTTTCTGAAGATGTCCCCATTGTGACTTGAGTCACTGTGTAATCTGTCAAAGACAGATCCTTTTTATCCTTCAAAGGATTGGGGTATGCAATCTCCATTACTCTCTCCCCTGATGCACTCTGAGAGAAGCGGGTTATAGGCTTTTGCTTCTTGGCCCCTTTTGATGGGATGACGGAGAAGTCCATCGGTGCGATGGGAACTTTCCTCTTCTGTTGACTCAGGTGCTGGGAGATCCAGGCTGGACTTATGGGAGAAGGACCAGAAATGGAAAAGGGAGCAGCTGCAGTAGTAGAAGGGAAAAACGTGGAGACACTTGGAGGCAGCATTGAAAGGGAAGCCGAGGAAGTGCTCACGGGAGGAAGGGATACTGCAGGGGAGGTAGACATAGGAATGGAAGGGAGCTGAGAGATGAGGGAAGAAATGGTGGGGGACAGCTCCGCGAGAGAAGAGAAGATGGATGATGAAGAAGGGGGAACAGTAGAAGATGGGGGAGAGGACACGACCAAAGGAATGGTCACTTGGGTCACCTGAGGAGGGGAAGGAGGAGAAGGAGAAGGGACAGAAGGGACCTCATCAGTTATAGTTGTGGCAACATCCTGAGTGGATGTGCCTATCGGAACATCTTCCACTGCTTCTTCTTCTAAGCTTTCCGGGATTTCAACCCGTTCTTGTGAAGCGGAAGGAGGACTTTCAGGAGCTTCCTCTTGGGTGGAGCTTGACTCACCCTCTTTGCCTTTCCCCTTGCCCTTTGGTAGCTGTTTTTCCCGAGGAGGTGCGTTGCCCAATGGAGATGTAGTGAAATCAACTCTGAGGTAAATGAGACCATTCATTCTGCACCAATGCTCTGTTCTTCACAGAGTTTCCTTGACCCTTTCCTCTATTGTCTGAGGAGCTTTGTTTCTGTCAATCACGGCGAAAGGCCAATCATCCCCACCCGTGTCAAGGTACACTTGATCAACTTCTTGCTCAGTAGTTTGATAGCCTTTTGGGATGATGGCCACACCGTACTGGATGATTTCAGCCAAGGCCAAGCGGGAATGATCCTTCCTCCTGAGCTCAACCTCATGATATATGTCGATATAAATGTCTTCGATCTGAGGGATGTGGATCGGATCGAGTTTGGCCCTGGGGAGACAATTTCTTGGGTCGAAAGTGGGCCTTGCTGGGAAGTTATGCTTTAGATTTAGCAGCTCCAGTTCTGCAAACATATCCTTCACCTTATGGTGAGAGAGACAAGTATACCTGCCCACTGTGAGGGGGAAAGGAGTTCCACCCTTCTTTCTCTTGAGACACTTCTCGTGGTAGGTGATAAGCTGTCTTGACAGCTCCAACAGGATCAACTTGGGGCCGGCATATCTCGGCAGTTTGGTTGGTTCCCCCAAGAAGTTAACTGCCCTCAGATAAGTGAAGGTGGGGAATTGAGTGAACAAGGCCCCCCATTTCTCTGTAGCTGCGACGATACTCTTGGTCGTACGATCGTGAGTCATATTTGGCCTTAGAAGACAGATGATGCCGTAGAAGAAGGCATCGTTGATCTTTGTGAACTGGGGGATACTGTTTTCCAGCTTTAGTTCTGGATAGTATTCATATATTTTAACTTGGGGCCAAACCCCGCACCGCATCAAAGCTGGATAGTCTCTCTCTGAGGCCGCAACATAGACTACGTAGGAGTTCATATAGAACCTCCCCGTTGTGGTGAGTTGTTGGAGCTGCTCAGATATGGTGCTGCTTATGATCTCCACCCACTCAAAGCGTTGATCTGGCACATTTTTGTTCATCGTCTCTAAGTACCTCAGCATCCACTTGTGAAAGTAGTGGGCATCAGGAAGCCCAAACACTCTGCTCAGGAACGTGATTGTATCACTGAGTTCCTCTGAAAAGTCACTTCGATGAATGACTTGTGGCCATCTGGTCACCACCTTCTTGTTCTTCAGGTATACTTCATTCATCAACTGCATACACTGATCCTCATTGTCATCCCAAGCTTTGATGCAATCTTCCCGGCTTACGGCCACAAAGTGCCGGTGATGAGGAATGCCGAGCATTATTTCGAAGTGTCAGGCAGTGAGGTTGATTATGACCTCGCCCTTCTCATTATGGACACATCTTGTGTCTTTGTTGTAGCAGCGGGCTACTACCATCATGAACTCATTGTTCACGGCACTAACTGGGATCCCTCCAGCAAAATGCAACCCACTGCCCATCAGTTTGTCCATCCACGGACTTCCTGTGACCTTCTGGGTTCTGGCCCAGAAATCCTCCATATCAATGTGACCAAGTTCTGAGTCTCTGATATCTAGGTCACACTCTGCTTGGGATTCAGGCATCCTGACCCTCTGATATTTATACTTCATTTCTTCCTCTGTGAGCTTGGCTTTGCCCTTAGATTTGGTAGGTCTCTTGCTTGATGTTGACATATGTAACTCTGAACTCAGTTGCTGATCTGCAAGAAGAAGAAGTGAAACCCAATGCAAGAAAGTCATATTAGCTGTTTGATCTTCCATTAAAGCATTGACAGAAGAAAGAGTTAGCAATTTTAAGGCCTCAGGGCGCAGGGCGCATGAATACTGCAGGTTACAGGGTTAAATAATATGGCACACAGAAAAGGGCTGCTGCAAGGGGTAAGACAGCGCCAAAGGGCACATGGCACGTGGATACTGCAGGTTACATTTTTTGTTGTTGAAAGCAGAAGTGCGCCTGCGCCATATGTATGCATTTTATAGCGGGCGCTGATATTTTTCATGTTACACGGGTACAGGATGCGCCAAAGGGCACAGGTTTAATGCGTGTAACATCATTTTTTCATGTGCCACAGGGAAACTTGGCGCGGCGCATGGAAGGTCTGCACAACATGTTGTTGTTGTAATAATGGGTGCGCCTGTGCCGTTCACAGTTTTTCCCTTGGTGCAAATAAATTTGGTGTCACATGGACGCAGGGTGCGCCAATGGCACAAGTTTTAACAATGCTACACATGAGATTGGTGCGCCAAGTAGGGCGCAGGGAAAGCGGGTGCAACAAGCAAGGGAAGTGCACCTTGAGGGCGCAGCTGTTCTTTATGCAACAGGCATGGTAGATGCACCATTGGCGTGACTGTATATCATGTTGCAGGGGTGGAAGATGCACCAAAAGAGGAGAAAAATACAGTCTTACTTTTAAGCTTTGATTCTTTCTCTGAGGGGTTTACATGTGGTTTAAGCTTCTTTTGCAGGGTTCCTTGGGTGGTGAAGAAGCTTAAACAAAGGGGTCTAAGCAATTTCTTTACGAGATAGTCCTCTTTACCAGTAGATCTAGAAAGAGGGGGAAGCACATGGGGAAGGACAGATAAAATAGTAAGGGGGAGGGTTCCATGGTTCACAGATTTATTCCATCCAATCTCCACAAACAAGCAGCCAAAAACCAAAAAACACAAAACACAAGAGCAATAGGGACCTCTTACCAGGATTATATAATGTGAGAGGTGTGAAACTGGGTCCACGACGTGATTCGATAATGACAGGCGCGCTGACAGGTGCAGAGGGAAAAGAAATAATCACGTGATTTTGTCTGATGAAAATGACAGGGCAGATGCGCCTATATATAGGCAAGGTGGTAATAAATGCGCCAACCACTTTTTCAAGTGGCGCACCAAAATGCCTGTCGACAATGGAAAGGATGCACCCTTTGGCGCACCAAAACACCTGCCAACATGAAGTTATGTGCACCTTTGGCGCACCAAAAGCGTTGTCAACACGGAAATACGTGCGCCCTTAGCGCACCAAAACGCGGCGCAACAAAAGTATTGTTGACATGAAGGCACATGCGCCTTGGCGCATGCAAGAAAGGCGCAACATAGTGAGGTGCACCAAAAGGTGTGTTGACACTTCGAACCATGCACTGAAGGATTTAAAGGGGGCGCATGAACACTTTATGTTGCATAGAGATTAAGTGCACCCGACCAAAAAAGACCAAAAATGGCTAAGTTCGGAAAACCAGATTTCCCGGGAAGGGATTTTGCAACATTCCGAACGCAAGGAGTCCCTGACGAGGGACCAGAACAAAATTTGGTAGGGTTATCTGACAATTTTAGTGAACTATATTTCGAGGGGTCAAAATCAGCTTTTCGTGAATCTGTTTCAAATTCATATCAAGAGGTTGATGGTGAGTTCATTCAGCTAAAAGGTAATAAAATTCCCAAGGGATTGGTTTCTCTAGAAGGTTTGTTTGATAAACATGATTGTTTTATCTAGAATAAAAGGTAGACTAAAGTCATCTCCTCATCAAAAGTAGATCAAGTTAATCTATGTTCTTTGGATCAACCGCGGATGGTGAATATCAAGAAATGTTGTTCCCCTAAGGAGAAAGCAAAATTCACTTCACTCTTGAAGAGATACATGGATGTCTTTGCTTGGTCTTATACAGATTTAAAATCTTTTAAGCTCAAAGATGTGTAACATAGTATCCCCTTGAAGCCTGAAGCTAAAACCAATAGGTAGAAGCAAAGACATTACAACCCTAAGATCTCAGGGACCATTCTTACAAAAATTTAGAAAATGTTAGATGCAAGGATTATCTTCCAAATCCACCATTCTGCCTAGATTGCTAACATCGTCCTCGTCAGGAAGAAGAATGGTGAAATTAGGATTTGTGTGGATTTCCAAAATCTGAATCAATCTTCATTAAAAGACAACTATCCCTTACCTATCATGGATCAGGTGTTACAGACCATTACTAGATCAGAAATGCTATCCATGCTCTATAGATTTTTAGGATATAATCAAGTTGAGGTAGCTACTGAGGATCAACACAAAAAGGCCTTCACAACCCCATGGGGGACCTTTTCTTACAATAGGATGCCTTTCGGTTTGATCAATACCGAGGCCACATTTCAGAGGGCTATGGACTTGGGTTTCAGAGATATGATGGGAAAAGTTATAATTGTATATTTGGATGACTTGACCATTTTTTCTAAAAGGTGGAGTGATCATTACGATCATCTGGAGCAGGTACTCTTGAGATGCAGGAATCATGGGATTTCATTAAATCCTAAGAAGTCCATGTTTGGAGTGATAGAGGGAAAGTTTCTTGGTCATATCATGACTAGAGAAGGAACCAAGATCAACCCAGAGAGGGTGAAGGACATTTAAAGCCTTACCCTACCCACAAGTAAAACAAGAGTTCATTCCTTTTTTTGAAAGGTCAATTTCCTAAGAAGGTTCATACCTGACTTTGCTGATAAAAGCAAGGATATCCTTGGGATAATTAAAGGAAAAAATCCATTTTGATGGAGTACTAAAGGGAAGCTTACATTTGATGAAGTCAAAAAGGTAATTGATCATGCTCCTGTATTGGTATGTCCAGATTTCAAGAAATATTTCCACATGTACAGCTATGCTTCCGCACACAGTGTCAGCCATCCTGATGCAGGAGAACAAAGAAGGCATTGAAGCTCCCATCACTTTTATGAGCTGCCCATTAAAGGAACATGAAATAAATATGTCATAGGTTGAAAAGCATGCTTATGATGTGGTACGAGAAGTGAAACATTTCAGATACTATGTGCTGAGCTCTCATACCCTCGTTCTCGTTTCTGATACTGCTGTTAAATCCATTTTGACTCAACAAGAGATGGGTACTGAATGGGGTAAATGGATAGCTAAAGTTGAAGATTATGAATTGGAAATCAGACCTACCAAGATGGTATGAGGAAGGGGCCTGTGCCAATTGATTGCAGAAGATAATGCCAAGACAGAATGCAAAAGAACCAAAGATACCTCTTTAAAGTTGCCCATGGTGTTTTTTGTGAGCATAACTGACGAATGGTATGTAGATATTTCTTTCTTTCTGACCTATGGTGAATTCCCCCCACATTTAAGCCAAAAGGAGAAGAGGATAGTTAAGTTAAGATCTGTAAGATACATCCTTTGGGATAATGGAATATACAAGAAAGGTATTGATGGTGTATTCTTTCGTTGTGTTGATAAATCTCAGTAGGTAAGGTTGCTAGAGTCCTTCCATAGTCTAGCATGTGGAGGAAATTTATCTTCTTCCATGACATCTTATAAGATCATACGGGCCAGATAATATTGGCCTACTCTCTTTCAAGACTCAGTAGAATGGGTATCCAAGTGTGAAGCTTGTCAACATTTCGTTGGTCGCCCTAAGCTACTAGTTCTTCCCCTGAAGTCCGTAGCGATCGAAGAACCTTTTTTCTAGTGGGGAATTGATTTCATTGGAACATTGAATCCTACCTCTAGTGTCGGACACAATTATGTGCTCACTGCTACAGACTATTTTACCAAGTGGGTGGAATCTGTGCCAATTAAGTAGGTGACCTCAGAAGCCGTGTGCAAATTCCTTAAAGAAAATATAATTGTCAGATTTGGTGTGCCTCACAAGATTGTGGCTGATAACACCTTCAATTTCTCATCACATGAGCTGACAGAATTTTTTTATGGATTAGGGATCACCCTATATCACTCATCTGACTATTACCCCTAAGGCATTGTTCAAACTAAATCCAACAACAAGAACTTGGTTACCATAATTAGAAAGCTAGTGGATGAGAACCAGAGGACATGGCACAAAGCATTGTATGATGTGTTATGGGTAGATCATATTACTCAAAAGCAAGCTATTGGAATGTCCCCTTTCCAAGTGTTGTATGGAATTGATGCTGAAATTCTCATTTCCATAGAAATGATAGCCTTGCAGTTGGCCAAAGCAGTCGAAGATGAGACTTTTCAAAACTCTATTGAGAAAAGGGTAATGTACCTAGCTAGGCTGGAAGAGGAACGAAGCAAGGTGGTTGATCACATTGCAGATCATCAAAGAAAAGTAAAGAAAATATTTGATAAGAATTCAAGGCAACATGACTTTTAAATCGGAGATCTAGTGCTTCTTTGGGATAAGAGAAGGGAGTAGAAAGGAATGCATGGAAAGTTTCATTCTTTATGGAAAGTACCTTTCAAGATTCATTAGTTGAATGGTGAAAACAGCTTTTGTCTATCATACTTGGATGGAATTTTTCTCCCTTTACCTTTCATTGGTCAACATCTGAAGTTATTCCATCAGTAATGCAAGATGCTCTGTTGCATTGAACATAATTTATTTTTGGTCATGTGTTTTCATTTGTTTCCTTTCTTTCTTTCTTTGTTTTGGTTTTCTTCTTTCTTCTCCGTAGCCCAATGGATAAAGCCAAAATTTTTGAGTTCTCTTCCTTTTTCATTACAAAGAAATTCCCCAACTAGAGCCAGTTGTTATCCCATTTTAGTGATTCCAACTAAAATGAGGATAACCATACAAATTTTTGAAAAAATTGACTAAAATACCCGTTTGAAGAGTATTTCGGGTTTTCGGGTTTCAACAACATGCAAACATGTTATTTATATGCAAGATTCTCATTGTTTCCTGAAACCTGAAACCCGATTCAACTCCCTTGTGTCAGGTTTTCAAAAATCTGGAGCATCAGAACATGCCTGATCAAAAACATGTTTCATGTCACATGAATTCCGAAACTTGAAACCTGATTCAACTCCCTTGTGTCAGGATTCTAGAAACTTCAAGCCTCTCAACATATCAACTCCCTTGTGTTGGGTTTGTGAAACCTTCAAGCATCTCGACATATCAACTCCCTTGTGTCGGGTTTGAGGAACCTTCAATCATCTCGACATATCATGCCTTGTGTTGGGTTTCCAGACAATCCAAACATGATGACATGATATTCATGCTAAGTTGTAGGGTATTTGGCACATGTGTCAAGTGAGATGTAATAAATGTGGGGTCTTTATAAATAGCTGGATTTACATGTCATTTTTACCTTTTGTGCTTTTGGTTTTGTGGATTTTTTTCATGCGTGCTCTCTCAGTTTCCGAACCTAATTTGATCTTATGCTCAATTTCGTAGTCCATTTTCAATTATTTTTTGAATTTGCTGAAGGTATTTACTCTACCTTTTACATGCGATGTTTTGTTGAAATGTTTTTAATGGTCTCTACATCTTCTCCTTCCTTTCTTTTTTTCTTTTTAGGTTTAGGGTTTAGGGTTTTTCTTCTTCTTTTGAGTGATATTCCAATGGAAATAATTGTTTAAAAGTTCACCCTTAGGGTGTTTGTATATTATATTCCTGAGAATATGCCTTTTTTATTTTAAAAGAAGTGAAGAAGAAGACAAAAATCCAAACTATTGAAATGACAGGAAATTTTCATGTCTGAACATCTCAAAAACCTGATCCCTTATTTTCGGGTTTTGCAGCGTGTTTTACAGTTTATAAGTTTTGTAGTGTATCAGGTCTTGAGTCTTGCCAAACATTTAACATCTTCCAACATCCATTTTTCCTTGTGTCAGGTTTTCCGGTGTGTACGACATCTTCCACTTTTTGCAGTGTGGCGGGTTTCTACAGGTGTCTAACATCTAATATTTTCCGACACATTCAACTGTCTATTGGGTTTTGTATAATGTTCGAAAAAGCCTAACTTCTTACACATTCTCTCCAATGTATCAGTTTTTGCATAGTGTCTGAAAAATCCTAACCTCTGACACACTCAGCAGTGCATCGGGTCTGTGAGGTTGTTCAACAAGTTTTCAAACCCGAGTGTTCAAACCATAAGTGATCAAGGCATTCCTCCTTCAAGACTCCTCATATCGGATCTTGGTTCATCATAGGATAAGTATGATAAATTAGGGAAGATGAAGAATAAATTTATGAAGTTGGAGTCTTCTTCCTACATTGATTGTAATTATGACATCCGGGATACAGAACTCGAAAATGTAGACATGGAAGATTTTTGGAATAGAGTCAAGGGTTCTCCCCAAACCTCCTGGATGAGAGCAATAGCCAATAGTGGTCTCCCTCTTGTAGTAGGATTCCCCATGTTTTCTCAGTGCCCCAAGTTCATCTTGGCATGTGCTTTGAATTATGATTCTACTTCTCGTTCAGTGAGAAATTAGGTGAGAGAAGTTATAGTCAAGATAGACGGAGGTTACTTCGATGACCTTCTTAGACTACGTAACTTTGAAGAATATGGGGATGTAGATCTTAAGTTAACCTAGAAATCCTAGGACAAAGATCAAGAAGACTATATTAAACATGTGAACAAGAAGTTCCTGATCAAAGCCAAGCCTATTATCTCTAGGTTTTCAAGATTTGTTCCTAGAAGTGATTTCATTCAAGAGATCAATGATATCATTACTTTGTTGAGCTAGGTTTTTGGATTCCCTGATTCAAATGTTTTCCAAGGATGGATGTATCAATTCATGGTCATCATTAAGAAGAATCAACAGGGGATTGATTGTGGTAGTATTATCAGTGACGAGATAGAATCCCAGATGAAAATGGTGTTGTCTACAAGAAAATTTTATATGTCCTCATATGTCACTTATGCAGAAGCCAGTATGAGGAATTATCCCAGATTGGACACAAAGGGGAATAAGGAAGCTGACCACATTTATCAATATTTTCCTCAGCTCACAAAGAAAGGGTCTGAGGACCAATTCAAAAGAGTAAATGATGCTTTCTTTTATGAGAACATCTATAGGATGAACCCCGAACTGAGGAAAAAAAGAGTCTCTGATGAGGCATGGGCTGAAGTTTCAAAATGGGGTTTTGTCTTCTTGTAATTCAAGAAGTTCATGTATCTTTGAGTGGTCATGTACCTGGGTGATCCTTTTTGATTTCCCAGATATCCAGGAGACAAGCTGGTCTTGATGGAGTTGGTCAGGTAATTGTTGGATTTTCATAAGTTCCAACAACATAAGCACAAGGCCTCTGTATCCTTCCCAATTTCTCTAGGAAGGTATACCTGCTCAACGGTGGTAAAAGACAAGAACGTAATTCATAAGCTTTAGGACAATTCAAAGAAGCACATGAAGCCTAGAGATGTGTTTGACTTTCGAGGAGTTTTTAAGTCATATGGAACCTTGTACTTGCACATGCCTAGCATACAAGACATTTGGGTTGATCTTTATGATGAAGTCGTTGTCCACAGAAAGGATCATAGCAGATTAACACTTGAAGAAATTCAGACACTCGAGCTTGTTGACATCCCAGAAGGTATTGGTGATGATGAAAGTGTTCTAGATCCTTCATATGATGGACTGAATGAGGATCAATACGTTTTCCTAGCTATTGATTGGTCTATCAGTGAAAAATCTTCTATTGCAGATAGGTCAGCTTTGATTCTTGCACACACTAAGGCATGACTCACCTCTTGGGGAATGAGTTACAAAGAAGATAGTTTTTCAAATATGGTTGATTTGGAAGCGGGACCCTCTAAAAAAGAAAATGAAAAGAGCTCTTCTAAGAGGTATGTAAAGGAAAAATTTGTTAAGAAGGGAGGAGAACAATAAGCCTCTTCAATTGTCACTCTAGCTGAAATGGTGAACGTACCAGAATCACCGACACCACCAGAAATTGGGGAAATATCTTTGGAGGCATTTTCTCCAGACTCTTACCTCTCTTTGCTGGAACTATAGTGACTATAGATATGCCTCCTCCTTCTACACCTCTTTTCACTAAATCCACTACCACACTCATGACTGATCCCACTCCACCAATAAGTCTTCCTCCACCTATAAGTATGACCCAAACCCCTACAATAGTAGTAACTTCCTCTGACATGCCTCAATGGTTGCTTTATCAGACTCCAAGGAAAAGGAAGGTGGTAGTTCCCATACTAGCCTTTGATTTCAGTTCACTCAAGGCTTCTACTGCTAAATCAGCAAAGAAACCCAAGACAATTTCAAGGGTTTTAGTGGATGTTTTGGGGCACAAGTTTGTAGAGATCACCACTCCTGCAATTGATGAGACTAAAGAGGACATAGTGGCCTCTAACTATTAGATAACCAGGGTCGTTCTAGGGAAGGTAACAGTAGAAGGACCACAAAAAGATGCATGAGATGCTATGAATGTGCTATGTCAGAAGTTAAAAGAAATAAAGGAAAGTAGGGATGAGCTTAAAGAGAAAGTGGAGTAGTTGACTGAAGTAATACTTAAGCTCTCAAAGCCCCCTGACTCAACACCAT
The DNA here is from genome assembly GCA_019776745.2 of Taxus chinensis. NCBI lineage: Eukaryota > Viridiplantae > Streptophyta > Pinopsida > Cupressales > Taxaceae > Taxus > Taxus chinensis. Next base: position 339,563,701 of record CM034157.1, on the reverse strand, counting down.
TATCCTCTACTCCTATCGGGTTCGATTTCTCATTGGTACCCATGATTGAAAAGATTAAAGAAAAGGGGAGAGTGGTCAATGAATGGACCCAAAGGCTGCTCTTACAGGGAAAAGAAGTAATCCAAGATACTTTGGAAGTCTATCAATCTTTGGAAGATATAAAGAAAGATGGAGAAAAGATGGATGACGAGTTTTCTTCAGAAATTAGGAACCTAGAGTTGACTTTCGAAGCTCTCCAAATGCTGAAACAAATTCCATCCCACATCTTGGTCGAAGAAGGCATCATCCCACATGTAGATAAACATTTCCAGCTGACCAAAGCCATCAGATTCAGAATAAATATTCTCAATGAATCTTATAGAAAACTAAGAGAATCAAGAGACCAATTGGTCGATGGCAAGAACAACCTGGAAGAAGAGCTTGTAAAAATTTGTGTGAAAGTATTGAGTGAAGGCTTTGGTATCCTTCATGTCGATGATCTTTATGAACAAATCCAAGAATCAATTCAGCATGAGCCAACTTATGGATTCGGTATGGAATTCATTGACATGTTTGTAAAAATCAAGCATTCTTTAGAGACCCTAAGGAAACTCAACAAGAAATTGAAAAAGCTTCCCGAAAATGCTAGCGATACTCAGGAAACATGTGAAGTTCTGAGTGATCATTCCACCGTAATGGATGAAAATGAAATGCAAGGTATAATCCAAAAATTCCAAGAATTTCGGAACAAGCAGGATTTGTTGGAAGAAGAGAAAGATGATGATTCAAACTAGGCACAATGCAACATGTCATTTCAATATTGAAATCAACATGTATTTTTAATTTTTATTTCATCACATAGGAAGCAAATTTTGACTTGGTCTCCTACGTGAGAGTCAAGAAAAATAGAACTCTTGTTAAAGACTATTTCCTAGGGTTTATCCTATTTTATCTCTACTCTTTTATTATAAATAAGGGATGTTTATGCATTCCAAGGGGTTGATATTTTTGGAATATTGAGAACTATTGTGAAGAAGAAGAACTTTTTTTTTCTTTCAATCATTCAAGGAATAGAAATCAATGTTTTTTTTGCAAACTTTCTGTTGTGAGATTCATCTCTCTTAAGACATTTTTCTTACGCTCATTATCTTGAGCTATTATTTGTTTAGCATTCTCAATCATTTTAAATCGTTTCAAACATTACATTACATTTATTATCTAGAACTCGTATGATTATTTCGTGATTTGTGTTTTCTCAAAAGAAAATACATTCCCGTCATTTCCTTTCCATTGTGTATTCTTTCTAATCCATTTTACTTCGAAAGTAGAAATATTTTCATCTAATGTGGATATGGATTCTGGGATTCTATCCCAACCCCAATTGTTAGATTAGTGTGAATATTATACATATAATTTCCGTTGTGTTTTAGATTAGTAATAAACAGGTAGCCTCACCTGTCTTTGAGGAGGGATTCAATCCCATGTACTGTGGTTGAACCTCATATTTTGTCTTGACAAAATATCCAACCATCATTACCTCAAACTAATCTTATAGATTTGTTCACTAGTGCTTTTTCCAAGAACATCTCACCAAATCTCCAAGTCTAAACCTTCCGTACCTTTAATGAAGCATTCACCATGGCATAAAAACTTGAAATTCATGCCATTGAAGAGAAGAAAATTCAATTACGTAACAAAAATGCTTCATTCAAATCTAATGATACCTCTTCGTCTTCAAAACCCCCAAAAAATAATTCCAAAGCCAAAGGACCCACCAACGTAGTAGTTTTAAAATCTGGCCCATCTCATTCATCTAATCAATCAAAACCTTCCTCTAACCTTTCTCCCATTCAAGCTTTTCAGTTCAAATGGGAGCAACGAAAGTACACTCCCGTAAGAGAGCCCTATTCATCAGTTTTAGAAAAAAATCCAAAATCCAGATAAATTTCTCTTCCATCCATCAAACCGCATACTAGTTTTGACCCCACTCATCCTATGCATGTCTGGTACAAGCAACACAACTATTGTAACTATCATCGCGTTAAAGGCCATAGAAATGGTAATTGTATAACCTTCAAAAACATTGTACAAGAAATGTTAGATAATGGAGATCTTGTCTTGGACAACCCAAACACACTAGCTAATCAGATATTTCATATCTTCTAGAAGCCATTCCCTAACCATACCCTATCATCTAACCAAACTGGAAATCCTTAGATTAGTGATAATAATGTCCATGAAGTCTATGCTATTTTCAAAGTTGTACTAGCCCTTCCACAATTTCCTCCTATCCCCTCCATCAAGGAGATTCTAACATGAGCTACTTTACCCACAGAGGAGCCTATTTCATCTACTCCTTCACCCACAGAGGATCCCTTTATCTCCCCCTTCACCCATAGAGGAGACAACAATATTTTCCGATGCCATTTCATCACTCCCCTCACAACCTAATGAACAATCTATAGTGTTACCTCTCCTACCCATGGGAGAGTCATGATCACCTCCCTCTCCACCAAAAGAGGAGCCTACCACATCCCACCTATCATCTCCCCTACCAATAAAGGATCCTTTAGAAGTGCCACTTCCCATTGGTGACAATTCCCCATTAGCCTTCTAGGATCTAATTGATTTTCTCTCATCTCTCTTACCCACAAAGTACAAAGCCATCTTGTTCCCTGTCTCATAGACATACTTTATAGGGATTACTACTAAATCAACATCATCTCCTCTTACAATAGTACCATTTTCATTCCTGGAAAACCTCTTAGATTATGTTGATAATTCCATGCTTTGGGGGTGTCTATGGATACCCTTTGAAACCGAAATTCAAATGTCATCTGTTGATACCTCTATGATTTATCCAAAGTTATTTCATATAATCAAACCAACCATGCCCATACCAGTCATAGTAACTCTCCTTCATCACCCTTACCTACACCTAAACTTTTACCACTAGCCAAACCGGTTTATATACCTTAAAACCTACCTACACCCACACCTTCCCCCACATCCAGAACCATCACAACATTAGGATTCATTCCAACATCAAGTCTAGTCCATCCTCCTGTCAAACTGGACTTAGCCATGTCTTCAAAAACCCAAACAAAAACCATTCCCCCACCTAAAAGGAAGACCCAACCTTCTAGGATGCATACAAATTTTTCACCTACTACCCCTCTTTAACCTTGACCCCTTCCATCTATCCTAGGACCTCACCCATCAATCTTGGCCAAGAAACCTCCTATCTAAGGAAAACCAAAAGCACAACATCTTGCCTCTTCATCACAATCTTTTATTACACCCAACTTACCTTCACAACATACATCTTTGTCATTACCCGCATCTTTCTTACCACTTATACCCCCACCATTTATAGTAACATGATCACTACTTATGATATTCCCTACTCTTTAACTAATTACCCTCTACCTCGTATCTTCCAAAAACATGCACCACACCTCTATTATCACCTTGGCTAACCCATCCTCTACCACCATCTACCTTCCCTTATACATCATGCACACCATCTTCACCTTTACCCAAGAAGGTGAAACCAAAGTTGAAAAACCCACTACCCTCCAAAGAGGTAGTTAATCCTATAACATATTTTATCACTAGTTCATCTACCACGCCTTTACCCAAGAAGATACAACCCAAACCTAAAACAATAAAATCTACCAAAAAATGGTCAAACCTATTTCATCTCCAATTCCACATCTTGTGGTGCATCTCCCACCAAAATCACCCACACATAAATCCAGACCCACACTCACTTCACATTGTGATCCATTAGCAGGGTCTTATGTCAACATCTTAGCAAACCTTTTAGAAATTACTATCATCACATTGCCACCCCTTAGAACTTATGACCCACTCAAACTCAAACCAGTAGGGTTTGACGATACAAAAATTTGTACCTGCCATCGTATGTCAGGGCATGATGTAGAAAATTGTAAGGCTCTTAAAACCATTCTCCTTCAACTGTGTCCTCCTAAAGAAAATGTTGATGATGACGATCTTCTAGATGAGGAACCTATTCCAACTTCACCTATCACCACACATTCTTACCCCGTACCTATTCAATAACCTACATCACCACCTCCATAACCCTTTTATCCACCTCTAAAATTTGAGATCAATATGGTCTGCATAAGAGAGCTAGCCAGAACCCCACAAAAATGCCAATGCACCCTACTCATTTCACAAGGCTCATATCCCACACTAGGTTTTTGTCCATCATGCAGTTATACCTTTCATGACACACCTTCTCCATCCACCTCTCTTCCTCAAATTAACATGATCCAATTTCCACTCGCTCCCAAAAAGTCAAAGGAAAATAGAAAGAAAACAACCTATCTACCAATCCTGTGCCCAATATACCATCTGCACCCACATAAAAAATAACCATTTACGGACCCACATACCCTATTTTTGATGGGGTCACCCATCGTAATATGATAAATTAATTACACCAATCTCCACTAAAAATTTCATTATACGACCTTGTCCAAACCTCTGAATCTCATCGACATGCCCTTATGGAAGTCCTACAATCCATCAAGGTTTTACCTAATAAACCTACACTAGTGGCCTCCATTATCACCCCTTATCATCTGGTCTCTCTCAGTAATTCATTCCCTTCCTCTATACCTTCCACCACTCATCTAGTAGTCACCCTCAATTTCTCTGATGATGAGATTGTACCTCTCCAATCAAATGATCTTGATCTTTCCCTTTTCATTTCCATCTATATTGATAATATACACATTCGACGTGTTATGATTGATGGTGGTGCCAAAATCAACATCATATCCTCCAATGCATACAACCAAATGCACATCCCTTCCAACTAAATCCATAATAACCTAGTTATGTTGTGTTCATTCAATGATGTCATCACTTCCACCCTTGGCACAATAATTATCCACATTCGTGTGGGCCCCCGTACTATTCTAGAATTCTTCTATCTTAGAGGGGAAATTCTAGTACAATTTTTTTATTGTTTGACCTTGGATCCATGTTATGGGCTGTGTCCCTCCAATCTTACATCTCTTTGTAAAATTTGAACATGAAGGAAATAACTATACCATTCCTCCTGACCCTTCACCATTTAAAACTTGCAATATGTTGTATGGGCCTAATGATGTCCTTATACCAATCAAGGCATCTACCAACGATGTTACTTATCCTTCACCCATAGCCCCATCCACCAATTCTTTCTCCACCTCTCCTTCTACTAAATAATCTATTCACACTACTTCCGTAGCCTCTGTATCTGACTCATCTGCTAACCCATCTACTTCTCAACTAACAAATTGTTCTTCTTACCAATCACCAAGTAATTAATATATTTTGGCTACCAACATATCCACTACCAATCCCTTAGAAGGTGTTTTTCAATGCCTCACTCTGGGGAGTACCACCTATACAAAATTTACATATTCCTTACTCCTCAAGAGTATGGTAACCTTTTCCAAAAACCTCTCTATGGTCACCGCATAGGAGAGGTATTTCCTTATGGTCCTCCCCATTTTCGCACCAAATTAACATATGGGGGACTTGATACTTCTACCTACTCACCCAAACCACTGTCCATAATGTGACCATTTTCATATGACCTCCAATCTCTCACAAATTGTCACTTCACCCTCACCTTCCTCCATAGTTGTGCATTGAAGGCATTTGGATTTGGTTTTTATGAACTAGGACACTATACTATCATTTTGTGTACCACTTGTAAAAAAAAAAACCATAGTGGTATTGGATTTTCTGAACCATCTTCCAAGAAGGCCTACGTCAAACTCATTGAGGACATGTTGGTTGTCAAATTAGGACTTTAATGAAAGCAATAGTCAGGGGACAGAAAATCCCTCCTCTTTAATGGGTCAGGTGCCCTTATTGAAAGAAAGAAACAAAACAATTTACAAATGTACAACTTTCTATTTTAATGAGGAACTCTGATATCATGAAAGTGTTTTAATGAAAAGGTATATCATCAATACAAAGGAATAGAAGAAATAAGTGAGGGAAAAAGTAGAACATAAAAAAATTCCCAGGAAATATAGATAGCAAAATAATTCCTTATAAATGTTGTACAAGGATGATATATAGAACAAAATCATTCATATTAAATCACCAAATATTATTTCATAGACACAAATTTCCAAAAAATGACATCCATAAGAATACAAAACTTCTTAATGCAATAGATTAATGATTCACAACCTTTAGACAAGAAAGATAAAATAAATCGATGTGGATAGAAACATGAAGGGAGATCTTCTGTATTGATAGCTTTTAGTTATTTTACACTTTCAAAAATTATCAGAGTTCCAAAACTTTAGAATGAAGTGGAGAGCCCAATATATAGGTTACAAAGTGGTTACATTTGGTAACCGTTTCTTTTAACCAAAAGATTAATTAAGGAAATACACAACATAAAGTCCTTAATTAAATTACAAGGAAATCCGACCTAAAAATAGAAGAAGGGAGTCAAGAGCCAGAAGTAGAGACATCCGGTTTTGGTTAAGAAGGGCCCACTATTTTTAGGTTCCGATGCCTAAATATCTTCAATGCTTCAGCTATCTCCATTCCCCTTGGAATCGTTGGATTGGAAGTAGCATGAGTTCACTTGCCTAGACATTTCTCCATATATTTTTCAAACTCAGTATGCTCCAGATATTTCTTATTAGGGTCGGTTATAGCTGAATGGAGAGAAAAATCATCCTTCGTTTTCTCTTTAGTGATTGACTCTTCCTTGAACAAATCATCCTTGACAAAGGATTTAAAATGAGCCTTGATTTCTTGGAGAGAGAATAATACACCCGTGGTTTCATCCTAAAGATGGCAGTGGATATCCTTGAAGGTGGATAAAACATAAGTTTTAGAAGACTCCCCTTTTGCCATACATTCCTCAATTCCCCCAGTGCTTCTTCTAGAACTTTTATTTTCCACTCGATGCTAAAGATCCATGTCCTTGACAAGTTATTATTGAAATCATCAAACACATTGTTAGCTAATAGAATCCTATCATTGGTTTGACCCATCAGACAGATGTCTATGATACATCCACTCCAGACTTTAAATTCCTTATCCATAGCCTTAATTGAGGAAATGAATTTCTGCTACAGCTTGATCACCTTCTCATTAGTTTTGAAGTCTTCATCAATGAATATTAAACCTACTACAGTCATATCATCCACCATGGCCTCAAAAACCTTTCCATAATTAGAATACTTGTTGATTTATTTAATATTTTGGACCTAATCTTGTGCGAGAATTGTTGGAAGTGGGGGAGCGGCCAATGGGGCTAGGTCTAAAAATTTATCCTTTTCCAACAATGATATGATAAATTTGGAAAGAACTTGGTCTTGTTCTTACAACAGCTCCATGGTTTTCTTGCCTTTATCCATCCATTAAATAACTTTAGTCATGGTTTCCTGAAGGTTATACACTTCACTCTCAGGTATGGATTCTCCCATTGGAATTCTGGAAAGTTCTAAGTTAGAGATAAAAATATATTTCTCCTCTTTATCCACTTTGGGTTTTGCAAATTCTAGGAACTGCTGGCCTTGAGCATCACTTACCAACCTCGAAGTAGTCTTGGCTTTCTTTTCTAGGGGAGGAGGAGTAGTACCAAGTAGAGTTGTTACAAGATCAAATTCAGGCCCTGTTAATTAGGAGGAAGATTTCCTTTTCTTGCTGTCGACTAGGGGATGTACCCATGAAAAGGAAGAAGAAGAAATAGAAGAATCAAGGGACCCAAGTGTAAGTGAAATCATGACACTTAGAGTATGAACCATTATTGTCTCTAGTGGGGAAATGAATGTAACCACAGTAATTTACTTTGTAGAGGATTCTATTAAACTTGGAGGTTCAGTCCTTGGTCCTTCCTTCTCTACTTCAGTAGTGGTTTCAAGGGTTTCTTCTGGGTCTTTCATCTCATCATCATCATTATCACTTAAAATAATAATGTTCTTTAGCCCAATAGGAAATCCTGACTGCTCCAGAAGAGTCTCTTCCTCGATCGGTTCTTGCTTGACTTATTTTACCTTCTTCTGATACACTTTAGTGGAAGAGGAAGGAGTAGACAACTCAGGCTATTTCATCAAACAAGAAGGAGGAGTTCACTCAAATGCCTCAATGCTAGGCATATGTACCTCCTTCCTAGGTGTGGAAGTCTCTCTTGAAGAGGATCTACTTTTGTTCATCTTGAGGTCACGTATTTTCCTGTCAAACCAAATCTTAGTTCTGATGGTGACAAGGGAGATCACCTCATTCAAGTCATATCTTTCCTTCACATACCAATCCAAGGTTTCTAGAGGAGTGTGTTTGATTGATATTTCATACTCAAAGGATTGAAAATCTTCATCATCATCCTTAAGCCCTTCAAGAACCTGGTAGAGGTTGAATTCTATGATCTTTTGTAGATAAAATCTACCAAAATGCCTCCTCCTGGCTTCAAAATAATTGACACATTCAGCCCAGTAATCGTCAATGCCAGGATGGTTATGATACGTTATTTTGATATTTTTATCAATGTATTTCTTTAGATCAAAGCAAGTCTTGGGATTGAAGAAATGAAATGTAAGAGGAGCAATAACCCTTTCTATATTTTGGGCATCTAGATATTTCCTACATGTATAATTCCCCAAGGTGATATGGAAATGAAGACCAATAATCTTCTTATCTTGGCAGGTTCTATGAAGTTTATCCAAATTCCTGCACACCTCAACCAAAGCCATTTTGTCATTACAGAACATGGGAAGCTTGAGAGGTGTGCTTTCAAAACAAGCCAGCCTGATGTATGAGAACTTTTAGAACTGAGTGAAGAAATCCCCATACTTGGTTATCAAAGCCTTAGCCTCATCAGAGAACCTTCTAGCAGTGTCACCCTCTAAGAGTCTCATAATGTACATGGTGAAGGTATCATTTACCCTTCTGAAATTATGATTACTGACCTTGAGGGTAAACTGAGGGTAATATGCATAGATAGGCTCATCCTTCTTGCCTTCAATGAAAGTGAAGCCAAACCACTCACGAGATGCTACCAAGGTGTACATGAGGTAGGAAGTAATGTATAAATTTTTGGTTTGCTAAACATTTGCCAATTGTTCAGTTAGGTTTCCACAAGTAATCTCAGCCCAATTTAGGTTTTTCTTACCCTCGTAGATGATATTTATGAGAGGGAACATCCAAAAATGGAAGTAGTTAGTAGAGGGCATTTCCATAATCTAGGTGAGTAAGGTGATGAAATTTGATAGTTCTTCATTGAATTTGACCCTGAAAAATTCCTTAGAGAGTCGGGACGCTCCCTTCTTAGGGCACTTCAGCCATGATTTCGCTACCTGAGCCTTATATTTCTCACTGTCTTGATCAAACATAGTCTGAGATTGAGTGAGAGTGAGAAAAATGGAGTCTTATATTTCATGGATGTGCAGGTTATCGGCAATGGCTGTAGCATCCAATTTTTCAATCGACTCACCATGCACATTGATAACCTCTTTGATGTCCAGATTGAAATTATCCCCACAGGTGAGCACAGTGTTGGCACATTGCACAGAGAGAGAAAAACTAGTGGCGTATGTGATTCCCCTATCATTTATCATTTGAGCCATGGAAGCAGGATTGTCACATGTTAATCTGCCCTAGAAATCATTGAAATCCAAGTCTCAAACTTTTTTATCTCAAATGTCAGGCACAAAATTCTCCAAAGGGGATAGATGATCATGCCCTTGAAATTTGATCTTCATTTTGACAGTGAATAGAGGAACAACCTTCAAAGAATAGATTCATGATAAAAATTCCAAAGAGATACATGAAGGTGGATAAATGACTCAATTTTGTAAAAATGTGGGCAAGAGATAATGAGTAGACAATGTGACAAGTGCATAGATAGTTTCCCTTTTAAATAGCCATTCAGGTGAGAGAAGATCATAAATGTGTATTAAATATACCTCGCGCTGACTCAAAAAGGAAAAATGTAGGAAAAGTGGAAAAAATGGCTCGGACGGTCCATGGGACATTGGGACATAAGGGACGTGAAGAGCCAATTCAAACGATGTGGGTGATGTGGGCCAAAAGAGCACTGGAAGTCTGAGAGACACAGAAATGCGAAGGGAGTGAAGAGCCATTTTGGCTGATGTGGGTGATGTGGGGAATCAGTGAATAAGAGGCCTGAGCATACTTGGGACAGATGGGCTGAAAAAGTTTGAAAAAGCTGATAGACAAGGACTTGCAGGGAAATCAGTAGATCAACGAATAGGAGGCCTGCCGGTACTTAGGATATGAGGGACAAAAATGTCCGATAGACCCTCAAGTCACTAAAATGACCCAAAAAAATAGAATTTCCACCATATCTTCAAATTTCTTACTTCACTAAAACACTACTAAAGGGTGCCAACTCAAAATTTCCAATATTTTTTACTTTTAAAAGAGGGGAATTTTAAGGGGAAGAATAGTTGGATCTTTCTAAGGATGAATTGACTAGATCACAGGAAGGAGGTAAGACAAGAATTCAAGAAAAAATCTAGGGAAGAAGACCAGTGCCTTATCCATTATGCAATAGAGTCAAAGGAAAATCAATACAGAAGGTAACACATGGAAAAAAAACAAAAGAAAGGAAAGGAAATGCAAACACGCACTGTACATAATATACAAAGGACTTTCTATTCCCCTAGGATTTGAACAATTTCAGGTACTACTCACTATAAGGAAGTGGAAGATAAGATCCATCCATGTAATCAAGATAGAAATACTTTTCACCAGTAAAGTGCCTAATCCTGAAAGGACCAAGCTAAAGAGAGTCAAACTTACCATGGCTTCCTCAAGGTTCATGCCTTTTGTCCCATAGTAAAAAAATGTCTCCAACTTTGAAATCTCTAGATCTAGTTTTATTGTCAAATAAAGATTTCACCTTCTGCTGATGGGTAAAGATCTTATCAAAAACCTGTAGCCTATCTTCATCTAGCTTATGGAGATACATGATCCTCTTATTCAAAGAATCACAGAAACTGGGATCCTCAATAGCTTTCATCAAATGCAAAGCTGGTAGTTCCAATGTCACTAGTAGTTGAGCTTCCACACCATACACCACTTGAAAAGGGGACATCCCAATTTCCCTTTTGGGTGTAATCCAATCTTCCTAGAGAGCATCATAAAGCTTCTTGTGCCAATTTCTCTAAGATTCATGGACAAACTTTCTTACAATGGTCACCAAATTCTTGTTCGTTGATTCTTCTTGTCCATTCCCTTGAGGGTAGTAATATGAAGAATGAGCGAGGGAAATTCCATACCCATAGCATAAATTCATCATCTTAGTAGAAGAAAAATTGGAAGCATTATTGGTCATGATCTTGTTTGTTACTCCAAACCTTACCAAGATGTTTTCTTTGATGAAATTGCACACTACCTCAGAAGTAGTACTTTTAACTAGGATGTCTTCCACCTACTTGGTAAAATAATCTATGGCAGTTAACACATGAGTATGTTCTATACTTGAAGGTGGGTTGAGTGTTCTGATGAAATCCAAACCCCATTGTTGAAAGGGTTCTTCGATCACAACTGGATTAAGTGGTAAATCAGCCAACTTAGGTATTCCCATAAAGGTTTGACAAGCTTCACACTTGTCAACCCACTTTGATGCATCTCTAAACAAAGTAGACTAATAGTACCCCACATGAAGAATTTTATGAGTAGTGACAACATATGAGAAATTACCCCCACAAGCTTGATCATAAATGGCTAAGAACAACTTATTTTTTTTCTCTTTGTTAACACACTTCAAGAATCTTCAATCCACTCCTCGCTTGAACAAAGCATTCTCCCACAACACGTATTGTGCTGACCTTAACTTGATAGCTCTCTTATCCTTGGTAGTTAAGTGAGATGAACACTCATCATAGTTGAGGAAGCGAGCAATGTCAGCATACCATTCGTTTGTCGAGCTGAGGAACAAAATAATAAGGACATCAAATTCATCCTTAGGAAACTCTTGACCAGCTCATTTGGCAATGATTTCACATAGGCCTTTACCCCGAACTAACTTCGTTGGTCTAATGTTGATATCATAATCCTATACCTTTTCTACCCAATTTCCTCTCTTGGTTCTAAATTATTTTTGTGTAAGAATAGACTTGATACTCATATCAGACACAAGTACAATAGAGTGAGAGTTAAGAATGTAAAAATGAAACTACTTAACAAATTTAATTACTATAAAAGCATGTTTCTCCATCATAGTGTACTTCAACTCATGAGTTTTAATAATATAACTCATGAATTCAATTGGGAGCTCATGGTCTTTAGAATATTTCTAACTCAACACAATGGCCAAGGTACTCTTTGTGGCATATCAATCGATAGTAAAATCTTTGGTAAAATATGGACATGTTAAGATAGGTGTCTTAGCAATAGCTTTCTTAATGCCTTCAAATGCTTCCTTTCCTTTAGAGGACCAACCAAATGTATTCTTTCCTTTAATCATTTGGGAAATGTTAAAATTCAACTCTATAAAATTAGGGATGAATCTTCTGAGGAAATAGATCTTACCAAAGAAAGAGTGCACTCCCTTTTTTCTTGTGGGAAGAGGAATCTACTGGATGGCTTAAACTCGCTCATGATCAATATTGATTCCTTATTTGGAGACAACATGTCCCAACAGCTGGCCCTCCATGACAAAAAAGGCATATTTCTTGGGATTCAGAGAGACTCCATGTTCTCTGCATTTCAAGAGGGCTGCTTCAAGATGCTAAAAGTGATTTGCTCTAGTTTTGGAAAACACAGTTAAATCATCTAGATACACAACAATACATTTTCCTTTCAAAATCTCGAGAGCCAAATCCATTTCTCTCTAAAAGGTGGCACTAGCATTAATGAGGCCAAAGGGCATCCTCTTATAGGAAAAAGTACCCAAAGGAGTGGTAAAGGTAGTCTTGTGGTGATCTGCAGTATTGACTTCCACTTGGTTATATCCTGAGAAACCATCAAGCATGGACAACATTTCTACACCTGTGATAGCTTGTAACACCTAGTCCATCAAGGGTAGGGGATATTTGTCCTTCAAAGAAGCCTAATTTAGATTCTTGAAGTCAACACAGATATGAATCTCACCAGTTTTCTTCCTGATAGGTACAATATTAGCAATCCATGTTGAATGATGAATGGGGAAGATGATCTTGGATTTCAAAAACTTCTGTATCTCTTGGAATGGTGTCAACAATCTTTGGATTGTACTTCCTTTGCTTGAAATGTTTAATCCCAAGTTTGAGGGGAATGAAGTGTTGCATTTATTTTTCCTAGAAAGCTTTCAGATCATCATACGAATAAGCAAGGACATTAAAATACCTATTCAAAATATTTGCCACATTCTTCTTCTCCTCTAGAGTGTAACACTTTCCAACGTTCACCGTTTTGGTTTTGGCAAGGCTCCCAATGTTAATCTTCTCATATTTAGTAGACTACTAAGTTCCTTTGGAAGCCTTGGACTTGACATATCTATCATGTTTATCAAATAATTCCTCCAGACTTACTAGCCCTTTAGGGATCTTGTTACCTTTTAGCTTGATACAGCCATCTTGATCCATCTCCTCTTTGACACCTTCCTTATTGGAAGAGACACTCTCTTGAGGCATATTGTCACTTCCTTCAAAATAAAATTGGTCAAAGTTATCCCTAAGCTCCAAGAAGGAGAGAAAATTTTGGTCGTTATTGAAAACTTGCCACTTGTTTACATTATTTGGTACACTTGGTCTATGGATCATTTCAATGGTGAATTTTTCCTAAGAGAAATTAGGATGAGGTATCAACAAAGACCCTGAAATAGCTAGGGAATAAGCTCTAGTGTTCTTCTCCCTTGACACCGCTTCGATGGAGAAGGCATCAAAGAATTCAATATAATCCCATAACAAATTCCTATGATGCTTCAACCTTCTATTCTTCACTTGGAAAAGGTCTCTGACTTTTTTGACAACTAGTTCTACATCTCCATGATCTAGGAGGTTCCTCACACCTCTTTCTTTTGTTGTGTTCATTCCAAGGATGAGAGCTTCATATTCTGCTGTGTTATTTGTATTTTCAAACTGAAGCTTAAAGGAGAAAGGATGAATCTTTCCTTCTAGTGATATCAATACCACACCAGCCCCAACACCATTTGAAGAGCAACTTCCATTGAATTCCAAATTCCAAACACTATTAAGATCATGGAGCACTTCTTTGGGACGTTCCGCCTCATCCTGAGACATGATCATGTAGTTGCCATGCCCAATATATTCATAAAGTATTTGGGATCATCTTGCACAATATATTCATTTTTCTTCTCAGGAAACATTTTCATCTTTCCATTGACTGGTTAAGGGCATGTGACAATATTTGAATTTATTTTGCTTCTCTTACAAAAACTTCTTCTACTCAACAACATGCCATACGAAGGAGGAATATCAACTACCAAAATAGTAGCTACGACCTTTTTCTCTAAAAAATCAGCAAAAGCTACTTGTGCATCCTTAACTCTTCTGACCAGAGGTACCTCCCTATTCTCCATGGAATAACAAGAACCAATAGTGTGTGTGAGGTTAAGACCCAAAGCATGAGCCACTTTGGTAGGAATCACATTATTCGATGCTCCCTAGTCTATGACACAGTTGTTGAGTCTATGGCTAGCTATGAGGAGGGTCACATAGAATGGTTTGATTTTCTCATTAGGTGAGGTGACTGTAGCCACAAGATTTGGCTAGGATGCAAAATAGGGAGTGGGAGAAAGACCTTTAGAAGTGTTGAATGAATTTTTGGAATGGGAATTGACAAAGTGGACCATTTTGGCAAAGGCTTTTGGATGGGTTTGATAAAACTCAACCTTTGAAATCTAGATTTTTGTCTTCTAGAGGTGGTCAATAATATCAAAAGATCCAGAGGTGGATGGGGTATCATCACTAGGAATCCTAGGCTTATCAGGTTTTGAGGCTAGAGAATAAGAAGTTTTAGAAGGAGTGGAAGAAGAAGAATTAACAAAACTCACCTTTTGCGCAAATGCAGTGGGAATAGGAGATCCCCTTCTTGCAATCACTGGAATGGTCGTGGGATGCTCTGTAGATTTTTTAGAGAGTTGCATCACTTTTTCTCTCTTTTTTGTCTACTCCCACATCATATCAACATATGACTCACTTTTCATCTCTTCCACCACTTCATCATAATCATCTTCTTCATCAATGCCCTTAGTAGTGAGGAAATTAACTCGAGATTCATCAAGTTCTTCCATTTCTTCCTCAACCTCTTCTTCAGGTTCTTAAAAGTCTTCTTTAACCTCTTTTTCATCAGGTTCTTCAACTTGACAAGTTGCATTAACAAGGACCTTGATGGGTGGTCCTTTGATTTCCAACCTTGTCTGAGAAGAAGGCAAATAATTTCTAGGCTGAAATTTCTTCCTTGGAACGTCTTGATAAGGAGCATGTTAGCCAATTATTTCTTGATGGAAATGAGCTCATTGGCAAGATTCTATACTAACTGATCCACATTAGCTCCAATAGTATGGGAAGAGGAAGAAGAAGTTTTGGATTTGGAAGATTCTCTTCTCAATTTTCTAGACATGATTAAGTCATCTTCAACACTGACGGCTAATCTTTGATCAACATCCAAAGTTGCAAGATTGGCTCTTTTAAATGCATAACTTACTTCAGAAAATTGAGTGTTTAGGAAGAAATAATTTTGAATTTGATCCATAGGTTGGGTGTCTTGTGGGATCTTATTAATCAGCTTCTTGAACTTGGGCACAATTTCTCTCATGGGCTCTTTTGGTTCTTTCTTGATTTGAGAAATCTAGGCAAAAAAATCATGTACATATTTTACAGGTTTAAAACGGTTCTCAAATATAGTTCTCATGGTAGTCCAATTGGTGATGGTCCTAACGGGGAGATGGTAAAACCAATCTTCTGCATTGTCCTACAAATTCTTCATAAAAATCCTCACAGAGACATCCTCATGTTCAACTCTAAGGACTCCACATGCAACGATGAAGGCTGCAATGTGTGCATCAGGATGTACCTTACCATCACCTATGAACTTGGGAAATTTCTTTTTGTTACCCCTGGGTAACTCATGCAAAGGTTGAGGGAGGGAAAGAGGCCTAATTTGTTGGCCCCAAGGTAATGGAGCTGTCATCCTTGGAAAAATTGCTTGAAGTGGAACTGAAACACCAACAAGAATTAAAGCACGAAGGTTAGGGCTGATTTGTTCTTGAGGGATACAATTCCCAAAAGGTATGTATTTAATAGGGGGTGTGCTTATATAATGATCTCTTCTACTTATCCTTGTTGAAGGAAGGGGAAAGCCTTACTTCTCCGGGAGTTTAAACTAAGAATCTTCAATTCCAAGAGCCCTTCTACCGTAAGTAAATCTCAGAGTCGCCAGATCAGAAATGATCAAGAAATTGTTCTTTTAAAACTAGAATTTGTTGAAATGAATCCCTAGTAGAGTTGCCAAAAAATGTTGGTTGTCAAATTAGGACTTTAATGAAAGCAACAGTCAGGGGACAGAAAGTCCCTCCTCTTTAATGGGTGAGGTGCCCTTATTGAAAGCAAGCAACAAAACTATTTACAAATATACAAATTTCTATTTTATGAGGAACTTTAATATCATGAAAGTGTTTTAATGCAAATGTAGATCATCAATACAAAGGAATAGAATAACTAAGTGAGGGAAAAGGTAGAACATAACAACATTCCTAGGAAATATAGATAGCAAAATAGTTCCTTATAAATGTTGTACAAAGATGATATATAGAACAAAATCACTCATATTAAATCCCCATATAATATTTTATAGACAAAAAGTTCCAAAAACAACATCCATAATAATACAAAGCTTCTTAATGCAATAGATTAATGATTCACAAAATTTAGATAGGAAAGAGAAAATAAATCGATGCAGATAGAAACAGGAAGGGAAATCTTTTGTATTGATAGCTTTTAGTTATTTTACACTTTCAAAAATTATTAGAGTTCTAGCCCTTTGGAATGGCATGGAGAGCCCAATATATAGCTTACAAAGTGGTTAGATTAGGTAACTGTTTCTTTTAACCAAAATATTAATTAAGGAAATACACAACATAAAGTCCTTAATTAAATTAAAAGGAGATCCAAACTAAAAATAGAAGAAGAGAGTCAAGAGCCAAAAGTAGAGACATCTGATTGTGGCTAAGAAGGGCCCACTATTTTGAGGATCTTGTGCCTGAATCTCTTCAATGCTTCCGATATCTCCATGCCCCTTGGAATCATTGTATTGGAAGTAGCATGAGTCCACGTGCCTAGACATTTCTCCATATCTTTTTCAAACCCGGTATGCTCTAGATATTCCTTATTAGCCTCAGCTATAGCTGAATGGAGAGAACAAATGTACTTCATTTTCTCTTTAGTGATTGACTCTTCCTTGAAAAAATCATCCTTGACAAAGGCTTTAAATTGAGCCTTGATTTCTTGGAGAGAGAAGAATACACATGTGGTTTCATCCTGAAGATGGCAGTGGATATCCTTGAAGGTGGCTAAAACACAAGTTTTAAATGACTCCCCTTTTTTCCATACATTCCTCAATTTCCCCAATGCTTCTTCTAGAAATATTATTTTCCACTCGATGCTAAAGATCCATGTCCTTGAAAATTTATTCTTGACATCATCAAAAAAATTGTTGGACAACAAAATCCTATCATTGGTTTGACCCATCAGATGGAGATTTGTGATACATCCACTCCAGAATTTTAATTCCTTGTCCATAGCCTTGATTGAGGAAATGAATTTCTGTTGTAGCTTGATCACCTTCTCATTAGTTTTGAAGGCTGTAACATTCCCATTTTAAGACTTTAGAGACAAGGGAATTTTTTAAATTTTTTAAATAAAAAATATAATGTTCACTATTCTAAATAAAGCATTATTCAAAACAAACATTCCATGTTAATCAAATTCAAATAGATAACCATATGCAGTTGTGATGACTCAGTTATTCACTGATCTATTCATTCCATAATTCGGCAAGCTACTGGTCTATTTATGTTATCTTATGTATTGAATACATATTGTGTAATTCGTATACTTGGTCTTCCTACCCTACACCGGGTACTGAGTGATCTGTTTAAAGAACATATATGAATATATGTTACCAATATTCATCTAATATCACATGGTTTTAAACTTGGTGACATAGGATAATGCAACCAGTAGCTTGCGATACTTTGGTCAAATATTTACAACATAAGTGTATGTCACTATTCTTAGATGACATACTCGTCATATTGGAATATGTCCTTTACCTCAATCCTCTATTGTCATGATTGGTCTTTACTGACTACCGTCAGTTCACTTGTCCTAGGTTTAACCCTAGCCTTAGATATAAACATAACTTATTATAGGAAGACGCTCACAATGGCTTAGGGTAAATGGCCATACTTGGTTGACCTAAGTCAACTGGATGTGCCAACGTACCCTGAGCCATTAGAAGCTAATTCCTATCCTAAATATGCTCCTATCCTAACCTAGAGAGAAACTAAGTTCAAGTCTAAGTTCCTATTATGTGTAGATTTGGATGATCAATGCGAAAGGGTGATGCCACATGTCAACTACAACGCTATATTCTCGGGAAGACCCAAGTCTTCTCAAAATTATAGCCTTGTAGTTGGCATGTGCCAACATCCTATAGAAACTACCTCATTGAGATGTACATACCTCAAGGAGATTGTTAATACGTTGTTAGTTTGGATTATTTCTTGATTATAGCCACCCTGCTAAACCCTAATCCAACACTCAATAAGTTCTTTCCTAAATTGGTTTCATTTAGTCCATGAAGATTTTTTTTAAACTTATGGTTGCTTTTAATGTTTGATTTTCTCAGTTAAATAGATAATTAACTAAAAATAGGATAGTGTTATCATAAGTTTCATTTAAATTTTCCTTCACTTTTAGGAAGGTTTAACAACCGCATATAACTAATTAAAGTAGAATTCATACTAAATGAAGTCAATAAATAGTAATCAAACTTCCAAAACTTTTAGGTTTATATTCAATTGAGAGAGAGAAATAATCTTTCTCTACATGTTTAAGTATTAAGATATATCATTCCCAATGTCCATATTTCTTAATGCATGTTCATTATGCATCACCTTATTATGTTAAATTGTTTTAGATAAACACATCATATTATGCAACTCAACAAGTTGCTTCATTATAGAGGAAATTGAACTAATTCCCATCATCCATTTTATCAAAGATAACAAGATAACCATAACCTAATATAAATAATATCAACATGATGGAACTTTCATCTTCTTTATAAAAGTACGAGATAATTTTCACAACTCATGCAAATAAAACACAACTCACAATTCATCATTAAAACTTATAAAATGAACAAGACTACACTCTTTAGGCATATTGCATATCAATAACCTTTATACAATAAAGTATACAAATTTCTTTTACAATCCAATAAAAGAATGAATCAAAATTCTTTACTAAGAATTATACATATATCATCCAATACATCATATGAGTTTTTTCCTTCTTTTACCACTTAATTTGTCCATCTGAAAAAATAGCTAGCATGAGTCAGTTTGATGAATTGAGCATGATAAGCACTAATCATTAAAACGAAGTGTATTCCACTAATTTTTTCATTAAAGCAACACTACTTTAATGAGACAATTAAAACATCATAAAATCAGCATAAGTGTTAATGAACAGAAAGGAAACACTTAGTAATTCAAGATCAACTTTTAAAGAGAAAATTAGGATATAACAAACAATATCTACCCAAGATCTAAAAGTTCTATTAATCCTATCAATGGTTTGTAAACAAATAATAATCCTGCCATCCCATTATTTCTTAATTCTATCCTAATAGAATACCACATTTATCTTTTCTAAGAGAAAAAGTAAATGTAAGCAACATGGTTCCTTCAAGGATGATCCCTCTATATCCTAAGGAAGAACAATTATATACCATGCTCGATCCTATAACATCAGAAAAAATAGACTAGATAATAACAATAGTTACATGTTCCTTTCCAGGATAACAATATTGCACATTCAATCATTAGAATATACATCAAACAAAATTCCTTAACCAAACAAGAAGGTAAGGAAAACCAGAAAAGTGCAACTGCAACTCCAATTCCAACTTTCCATGAAGAAATTATCAAACAATAATAGAAATAAATGCTCACAAACAAAGTAGTTCTAAAGAGGAGTTAATCTCTACTCAAGTTCTTCTCAAAAGAAAAATATTACAAGAGAAAAACATACTCCTTTCCATAAAAACTTGACAAGACTAGCCAAAAAAAATCAAACCATAAGTATCAATGTACTCAACAGTAGAACCTTATAGGCTACTAGCTCTCGACATTATTTCCATCAATGATTCGAACAAGGTGGACCAACAGGTTAAGAGAAATAACTATTTTGAAATGGAAATGAGTACAAATAAGTTCAAACATTGAGCCTTTCTAAGGAAAGAGGAATGGTAACTTAATAAAGAAAGAACTCAATATAAATCATTGTTTTTTGACTGTACAAGAAGTTCTAGTTATAACAAGTTTAGGATGAAGGCATACTACAGAACCAAACCATAACTAATCTCAAAAGAATAAGAATATACATATTTTCCTTTACAAAGAGAAATCAAGTCTTATTCACTGTTTCAGTCAAGAATTGTATCCCAAAACCATAAATGATAAGGTTTAGAATTACTCGCAAACCCAAAATGGAAGTCTCAAAAATGTTTACCAATTATACAAAAAGAAAACAATCCATGATTCAAAGAATCAAACTCAATACAACTGAACAAAGAAGAAACCCTTCCTAACTATTTTAGTGTCCAAGGTAATATTAAAATATTTCACAAAGACCCAAATTTCATTAAAAGAGACAACCGAGAGGGAGGCAAGAACCCCAATGCCAGATACAAAAGATGTTTCAGTCATTGTTCCAAAACAACAAGAACGGAGTAAAAGAAAAACAAACTTCACAACCACGAATAGAGACAATGGTGACTTAGTACCAAATATACAATCAACCAAAATGTGGGTTTCTTCCAATCCATGGGAAAAGAAAATCCCGTTCTATTCTCACACCAGTACCATCTCAAGGGAGTTGTCTCAATCATAGAACTGAAGTTCTACGTTTCTAAGCTAGACGTTTAAAGTTCCAAATCCCAAGAGGTTTTAAACAACCCAAACAAATTCCCACACAGTTACCTAGTGATTATTCACTCAAGTAAAGAGTTATGAGCTTAGTCAATCAATAATGAATAACCCAATACAAATGCCTAAACAGAATCAAATGTATCAACCCAAATGCAAGCTCTTAACACTATAGTGTTGAATAGCAGTACCGAGTCGAAACCCGAGCTTCACACATAAGCATTCAGGACTTCACAAATAAATTAATGTGAATACAATGATAAATACAAACTCCAAGAAACAGTTCAGTAATACATAAGTTTCCAAAACAGTGGTTCCATTCAAATGAAGCTTCAACACAAGCTCAATCAAAATACTAAGTTCCAACCCGAGTCTGCATCAAAAAAATACAACCCAGAAGCAATATAAAATAGAACAAAAGTTTTCCTTAAATTTCTATCCATATAATTTCATGACAATCAAATCAAGCTCCCTAACCTCGAATACAAGATCAAGATTACAAAGCAAAGATAAAGAACACATTCTGCATACCAATTTAACTTACATGCAGTCATAAAACTCACACAGAGAGATAGTTTCCAAACAATACTATTTTGCCATGGATTTAAATCAAACAAAAAAGGATCTATAAAACCCAGCAAGAAAAATAACTAGATAGACAAGAAAAAAAGAATCTCATGAGAGTAGAGTTGTTCTAATGAATCATTTAGAATAACACAAAGAATTTTAATAGTTGGAGCCTATCATGCCTGATAACACTTCCACCAACTCGAAGGAGACTTCCAATTGAGCTTCCAGCTCTTTTTCTCTTCCACGAAAGATCAACAATGAAACATATTTTCCTTCCAAGCTTTATATACTTTCCTTCGATCAAAAATATATCGTAAAAACCAAAAATAGTTTTGAACTGAAGGTTGAACTTCTGGTTTGAAGAACCAGTTAGCTCCATGCAAAGAAAAATCCACCATGCAAGAAAAACCAAATGACTCCTACAAACCCACCTCCTATGTTTCCAAGACGGTTTGCACGCAAAGACTGAGGCTCATAAATGACATAAATGCCATTCAATAAAAAATTCCCACTTATATTTCCTTTCCACCGCCTCCTAAATATGGAAAATTCCAAATAGAGACAAAAATACAATTCCATCCGTTAGTGGAGTTTCCACGTAGGCCTCCACCAAGTCCACTAGTCCTCTGCCAAATCTATGAGTACCTTATCATTTAAACCCACTTTCAAATTGTTGGTACCCAAAATTAATCTCCTTCACAACTCAAGCAACATCATGGATCTCACAATACACTCAAGGGAAGATAAATTATTTGTGTGTCATTTTTAGCTAGGGAACACATCTATCTGACTTGTTAGGACTCAAGATTTTGAAGGACTGAGTATCACCTCAAAAGGATTTTGATCTAATCCTCACTATTCTAGGTTGTACCTTTCAACCAAGGTAAGAGAACCTATATTGTAGCCTCTATTTGATGAAGGAGGTGTAGATATCCTTATGCTTTGCACATTGTATGGAGATGGCCTTGGGAAAACATGATCAATTTTCCATTATTCAAGCTCAAAAGAGTTGTCACTACTAAATGATGGAAATGGTTTCAAGACAAGGCTAAGACTGCTAGAGACAAAATAAAATCCTGATATGCTTTGTGCATTTTGGTGAATGGATTGTATTCTCTTATTGACACACACCACAATGCAGGGGTAGTATGGGTAGGATGAATTCTGAATGAAATTTTTTGGGAGATGTTTAGACAAGACTAGCTAGGAATTACCAACTTCTTTGAGAACCTTTGCAAGAAATTTATAACACTTACACAACAATAATGCTTCAAGAGTTTTAAAATTCTCCTTCAACCAGGATATGTGCACAAATGGAGGCCTAGATCTGTACTCTCCCACACAATCTTTAACAACTTGCTACAAAATCCTGAAGAAAATATATCAACAAAGTATCCAAAAATACCTATTTGGTCATGACCTGAGGTACCCCCAAAGGTTTACAAATAATCTCAAGATTCAAGGACAGTAAAATGATTTTAAATCTATTTATCTTCTATCAGATGAAGGATCTTCTGGATATAAGATTGAAGATGCCATCAAACCATCAACAAGAAATGAAACCACGTATGATCACAGAGATCCTAAACACAAGATTGCAACATGAGCAAAGAAACACAAGCATATACAAATTTTTCCAAGAGATAACATAAAATAATCCAAAAATTGATCAAATACATCAGCAGGGGAATGTTATTAGGACAATCTCAGAGTCTGTTGATTGATTTACAACTGAAACAAACTCAACATGATGAAATCTGATGCAATATGGAATTGAAAATGGCTCTCAGGCAGTTTTCTCAGAGAAATTGGGCTTCTTCCTGTTTCTTCCTTGAAAAATTCTACGTCCCTTTTTTCTCAGCTCTCTCAATTCTTCTAAAATATCATATATAATTAATGCTAGCTTGGAGTCTTGCATCCCAAGCAAAGAATATGTTGAAGGGATCAAATTTGTTACAAGAACCCCTCATGATTCCATGAAAAGAACATCAAACTAGAAAACAGTTCGTAGGTTGCCAGCGATGCATAAATTTTTTAAAATATTACATTAATTTGGATCCTTATCCATCCCAGGGTTACATTTTTATCATTCAAGCATGCCAACATGATTTAGCAATCATTCCTCACCTTTTACCTTTTCAATTTTTACCTCAGCAACCCTCGATTTTTACTTTTCATGTTTTTTCATGGGCTAGGGAAAAATTAAATCAAATCAATTATAGACCATAAAATTAGGTCATGAAAATAGTGCCATTAAACTCAAAAGGCCGAGAGGATGCAAAATAATATAAAATTAGATGAAATTTGATGAAGAAATGTGATTTCCAAGCTCCTTGGAGTTCTATTGGTGGCCAAAAATGAAATTACATAGTAACCATCGATTTTGTATCGACATTAAATGTCCTCATTCCACGTGGCAGATGAGATCCATGAATATGTTCAAAGATACCCTTTTTGACTCTAGACAAGGTAGGACACATGTCAAAGCACGATTGGATTGGCCTCTTGTCTTTAAAAATGCATTTGAGACCTTTTTCCAATTTTGGAAAATTTTGTAAAATTTCCCCACTTGCCTCCTGGGTCCGCCACGTGTCCACCTATGGGCCGCACTAAAAATTGCGGGCCAATTTTATGAATTTTGACACTTTTTCGAAAAAGAGAAATTTTTCTCACAATTCGCTGTGGGCCTGGACACCCACTCTCTTCCTTGCCACGTGGCACTCTCCAATTTGCTGCGGGTCCAAGCCCCTTACTTTTCCATCAGACTTACCTGCCAATTTTCTGTAAAATCTCAAAATTCTCCCTGGGCCCACACTCTCCCCTTGACTACTTAGGACTTACCATGTGTTGACTCCTCATTGGTTGCTAGACCAGCTTTCATTTTTTACCTTGCAAACACAAAGGAAAAAAATCATAAAACTTTCCCTCGGCCCCTTTCTCCACCTTTTATATTTCCGGACACGTGTCGACTTCTTACTGGTAATGGAACTTCAGCTAAAATTGGAACATTAAAAATTTTGAAGTTAAGAACATCAAATTTATCAAAATCTCCACCCCATCATATTGGCTTCTCTAGGACACGTGTCCACCTGCCATTAGATGTGGGCCTTCGGGCATAGAATTGACTTTGAGAATTTTTCCAAAATGAAAGCCAAAATTCTTAAGGTAAATCTACCACTCCTTGACCAATCAACATGTGCCACGTAGGCACCCTTTATAAAAGGCGGATCAACGGATCAAATTTTTCCTTTTAGCCAAAAATTTCAAAAACAACAAGTTAGAAAAATTCCCAACCACCCCCAACCAATAGGATCCTACCACGTTGCAATAATATTGTGATGATGAATTTGACGGGTAGAATACGCCCGTATGACTGTCAAAATGTCAAAAATTCTCCGGATGCCCTAGAAATTGAAAATTTTCACAAGGATGGTAGAGTTATTGATCTTAAACCAATTGAATCATGATTTAACATTATTTTTGACCTTGGGATTGGGAAAAGACTTGCACAAAAATGGTATTCAAATAATTTCAAGTTTTTACATGATTCGATGAAGGAGAAACAACACAACCTGAAAAATGAAAAAACTAAGGCATAAAAAGGGGCATACATGGAATTTGTTTTCAAATTGGGGAAAAAAATAGCACTATGGGAAATTTCGAAGCATTCGAATAGGAGGGAGAAATCTAGACCACCAAATCGACTAATGAAACATTTATGAGCAGATTTAGATATATAAAAATTTAGGGCACACCATGCAAACTGAGTATTAGCACCAACAATGTCTTTTACCTAGGGATGGGCACTCTCAGTGAGTTCCACAAGGACAAAACATAGACCAAGTGCCAAAAACCATTGGGAAAAGGAGTCAAAACATGAAGGCAGCTTGAAAACTAGAATTACCATAAAAAATAGACCAAGAAAACCACCCATAAATAGTTGCCAAGGACAAAAGGGCAAACCACACATTGACCAACAACAAGAAACAAAGAAAGGAAAAAGAATATACAAATATACAACTTGTTCATACCTTACTTGGGGATTTAATCCAAGAAATGTTTTAAATGTCTGCCATTAACAGGAAGCTCCAACAAATCCCCATCTAGATCCTTGAGAAAAAAGGTGTGCTCACCAATTCTGATGTCAATGGCATAAGGGCCCATCCATAATGCATCAAAATTTCCATATTTTCCCTTGTCTTCATGCCTACTATCCCACAGCAAAACCAGATCTCCAACATTGAAGGCCCTAGGAGTGACCTTCTTATCAAACAATCTCTTCAATTTCTCTCTAAATCTGATATGCCTTTGATGAGAGGCTCTTCTTTCTTCATCCAAATCAATGATCTAATTGATTCTTGATTCATATGGGCCATGTTCTTGATCTTCTAACTGTTGATAAAACTGAAATGAGGATAATTTTAGATGTAAGGGCAGCAATGCTTGAGTTCCATACACTAATTCAAATGGGATTTTACCAGTTACTCTTTTAGGAGTTATTCTATCAGCCCAAACTACAAACTTCAATTGTTCTCCCCACTTCTTCTTGTTCACTTCCAAGGTCCTCCTAATGATCTTGAGAAAGTTCTTATTACTTGACTCAGCTTGTCCATTCCCTTGTGGATTGTAGTTTGAAGAATAAGTTAGATTGATTCCATATTCATTGCACATTGCCATCAAAGGTTTGGCTCTAAAACACATGGAATTATCAGATACAATCTTAACTGGAACTCCAAATTTGCATATTATATGATTCAATAAGAAATCCATTACCACTTGGTGTGTTGCCTTTCTAGATGGAATTGCTTCAACCCTTTTTGTAAAATAATCAATTGCCACAAGGATCCATTTATGACCAACACTAGAAGGATATGAAATCTCACCAATGAAGTCCATTCCCCATTTTTTGAAAGGGGATTCAACTAATAAAGGCTACAAAGAAAGGGAGCCTGAAGCTTTCAGTCTTCTAGAAAAATGTTGGCAACTATCACACTTTCTAATCAGCTAGGTTGCATCTTTAAAAAGAGTAGGCCACCAATAACCAGCTCTTAAAATCTTAGGTGTTGTCACTCTCCTAGCAAAATTTCCTCCACAAAATCCCCCATGGAAATCAACAATCAATTTGGGAGCTTCATCCTCAGTTATGCATTTCAAGAGGACACCTTCAGGGTTCTTCCAGGCCAACCCAAGGTCTGTTATGATATATTTTTGAGAAGCCAGCCTGAGGGCTCTTTTCTAATATTTATTCAAGTGACTAGGATGGCATAGGTGCTTGAGGTAGAAGATCACATCCTTGTACCATTCAAAACTGAAGATCTGCCCTTTCTTCCTCTAGTTGATTCACTTCTACATTTTACAAATTGCTCTCAGCCATGCACTTGGCAAGACCCAAACCTCTTACTAGCTTTGTTATTTGGATATCTATATCATATTATTGTAGTTTTTTGACCCATCTACATATCTTTCTTGATATCTACATGTCTGATAAGATTTCTTTAACCATGGTGTGGGGAACATAGGCAACAACCTTTGAACTCAATATATAAGGCTTGAAAATCTTTGTTGCTTTCACCAAGGAAAACACTTATTTTTCCATGATTGTATACTTTAACTCAGCTACTTGTAAAGCCTTGCTAAAGAATGCAATAGGCCTCTCAGCTTCATTCTCATCCTTTTGTAACAAAACTAAAGCAATAGTAAATTTAGAGGCAAAAGAAAATATTTGGAAAGGCCTCCTATAGTTTGGAGCTGCCAAAATAGGTGCATGCTTAAGTGCATCCTTTATTCCTTCAAAAGCTTGAATGACAACCTCCTCCCACCTGATAAATTGATCCTTTTTTAACATGTTTGTGATTGGAAGAGTCAGCTCAGAAAAATTGGAAATAAACCTTCTAATAAAATTGATTTGGCCAAAGAAATATTGGATACCTTTCTTGGTTCTTGGGATAGGTACTTTACTGATTGCCTCCACTCTTTCAGGTTCTATCATGACACCATCCTTAGACACAATATATCCCAAAAACTTAGCCTTTTTCATGTTAAAATGACACTTCTTTGGATTAAGATAAATTCCATACTCCCTACATTTGATCAACATCTTCTCTAGGTGTTGCAAATGGTCTCCTCGTTGCCTTGAAAAAATAGTCACATCATCTTGGTAGACTGCAATAAACTCATTAATGTAACCAGAAAAGGAAAAATCCATTTCCCTTTGAAAAGTGGCACCAACATTCATCAATTAAAATGGCATCCTTACAAAAACATAAGTTCCCCAAGGAGTAGTGAAGGATGTCTTAAGTCTTTCTGATTCTTTAACCACCACTTGATTGTATCCGGAGAAACCATCCAAAGTAGAAAGCATTTCTGACCCTATCACAAGTTGCAACATATTTTACATGTTTGGCAAGGGGTAGTTTTCCTTTATGGATGATTTTTTTAGATTCCTAAAATCCACACATTGTTTGATGTCTCCATTCTTCTTTCTAACTGGCACAAGGTTTACAACCCAAGATGAATACCTAGTGGGCTCAATGATGCCACCATCTCTCAATTTCTTCAACTCTTCTTGCATTTTCATGGAGAGAAGTGGATTAATATGCCTTTGTCTCTATCTGAATGGCTTAGTCTTGGCCTTAAGAGGAATCTCATGTTGGACCAAATCTTCTCTATATGCCTTTAGCTCTGAATAAGACCAAGCAAGATAATCTTGATATTTCTTTAAGAGTTGGGCATAGGACTGCTTTTCCTCTTTGCTAAGATTTCTACCCAACCAAATCTTCCTTGGTTTATCCTTGGTTCCCAAGTTGTGCTCTTCCAAATCCCTTGAAGCAAACATGTTCCTATTAATGACGTAATCAACATTGCTAAAATTTGATTCAAGTGTAACAAGACCTTTAGGAATGGTATTTGTTTTTAATTGTATATTATCCTTTTCGAAATTTTTTTCTCTCCCTTCATTCATGAATACCATTGGCTTCCAATAAATGTTATGACCAGCAAACTCACCTTGGCATTGTAAGAACCTCAACACTTGTGCATCATCATAAAAAATTTGCCAATGTTTCACATTATCTGGGACAGTTGGCCTTGTTAGTACTTCAATGTTATATTCACAAAAAATGAAATAGTACAATTTTTGAATCTAGAACCCAGCACTGCCAACTTATCAGTAGCAACATTAAGATTTCTATCATGGTAAAAAATGTTAAAAGAATCAAACATTTCAATCAATTCCTAAACAACATGCTTATATTGTTTCATACACTGATTTTTTGTGGCATATAACTTCCTTACTTACTTGACAACCAGATTTGAATCCCCCTTGAAAAAAATATCCTTCACTCCATACTTCCATGCAATCCTTAACCCCAACAATAATGCCTCATACTCAGTAATATTGTTAGTGCATTCAAAATCAAATCCATTATAGAACATCAAATTAGGTCATGAAAATAGTTTCATTGCACTTAGAAGGCCAAGAGGGTGTAAAATTATATAAAATTCGATGAAATTTGATGAAGAAATGTAATTTCCAAGCTCCTTGGAGCTCCCTTGGTGGCCAAAAATGAAATTACACAGTAACCATCAATTTTCTATTGACATTAAATGTTCTCCTTCCATGTGGAAGATGAGATCCATGAATATGTTCAAAGATACCATTTTTGACTCTAGACAAGGTAGGACACATGTCAAAACACGATTGGATCAGGCTCTTGTCTTTAAAAATGCATTTGAGACCTTTTTCAAAATTCGGAAAATTTTGCAAAATTTGGAAAATTTTGCAAAATTTCCCCACCTACCTCATGGGCCCACCACATGTCGACCTATGGGCTCCACTAAAAACCATGGGCCAATTTTATGAATTTTGGCACTTTTTCAAAAAAGGGAAATTTTTCTCACAATTCTCTATGGGCCCGAACACCCACTTTATTCCTCACCACGCGGTGCTCTCCAATTTGCTGTGGGTCTAAGCTCGCCACTTTGCCATCAGACTTCCTGCCAATTTTTTGCAAAATCTAAAAATTCTCCCCGGGCCCGCTCTCTCCCCTTTACTACTTAGGAATTGCCACGTTTTGAATCCTCATTGGTCGTGGGACCACCTTTCATTTTTTACCTTGCAAAAACAAAGGAAAAAAATCATAAAAATTTCCCTCGGCCCCTTTCTCCACCTTTTATATTTCCAGACACATGTTGACTTCTTACTGGTAGTGGAACTTCAGCTAAAATTACAACTTTAAAATTTTTGAAGTTAAGAATTTCAAATTTATCGAAATCTCCACCCCCTCATATTGGCTTCTCCGAGACACGTGTCCACCTACCATTGGATGTGGGCCTTCGGGCCTAGAATTGACTTTGAGAATTTTGCCAAAATGAAAGCCAAAATTCTTAAGGTAAATCCGCCACTCCTTGACCAATCAACATGTGCCACATAGGCACCCTTTATAAAAGGCGAATCCACGGACCAAATTTTTCCTTTTAGCCAAAAATTTCAAAAACAAGTTAGAAAAATTCCCAACCACCCCCAGCCAATAGGAACTCACCACGTTGCATTAATATTGTGATGATGAATTTGACAGGTAGAATACACCTGTATGACCGTCAAAACATCAAAATTATCCAAATGCCCCAGAAATCAAAAATTTTCACAAGGATGGTAGAGTTATTGATCTTAAACTAATTGAATCATTATTTAACATTATTTTCAACCTTGGGATCAGGAAAACACTTGCACAAAAACATGATTTGAATAATTTTGAGTTTTTACATGATTCGGTGAAGGAGAAACAACATAGCCCGAAAAATGAAAAAACTAAGGCACGAAAAGGGGCATACATGGATTTTGTTTTCAAATTAGGGAAAAATAATAACATTATGGGAAATTCTAAAGCATTCAAATAGGAGGGAGAAATCCAGACTACTAAATCGACCAATGAAATGTTTGTGAGCAGATTTGGATATATAAAAATTTAGGGCACACCATGCAGACTGAGTATTGGCACCAACACAAATAATTTAAAAGCAATTTGAACCATCACCCTTATGTCATGTGACCCCTTTAGGTTCCCTTTAGTTTAGGTTAGATTCAAATAGAACTTAGGTTAATTTAAAAATTACCAACATAGGACTTAGAACATTATCATTAAAATTCCCACCTTAGGTTAGGTTCAAATCACAACCCTTTAGTAATAGGTAGTAGCTAAAATAACTTAGTATCCCCCTTGTTAAGTCTTCCCTTATTTTCTTAGCATATCACTTAGGTTAGGATGCCAACCCTATAATAGAATAAGAGACTTAGGTTAGAACAATATCCATATAAGTAAACATAACTAGAACTTAGCTGTTCTCACCTAGCTTAGGTTACCGTTAGGATAGTCCTTATATTTTTAGGACTCTGAAATTCTCCAAAGAGAATTGAATTTTTCTTAATTCCTTAATGTCCCACCAAGATCAATCACCAAATACCCAGGCACAACATACAACTAAACAAAAACACGTTGCAACAAGGCCAAGAATTAGTATCCTGAAAAATTTAGTCTTCTATGTTGCTTAAGCTACTGAATGTCAATTTTACCATTTAGTTTATGAAGAAGGCTTGAAACATTCCTTGGATCACTAAAATTGATCCAAGGATGAGTCAAAAGAAGAAATAAGTCTATAACTCTTAATACCATATTGCAGCTCATCTTTCAGAAGTGAAAATGGATTCTTAACAACCATATAATTTCAGTCTAATGATTTTTTTAGAACAGAAAAGATTTATCCCAATCAATCATGATCTTCAATAGTCAAACGAACACATCTTTATCCAAAAAATCACATGTCAATACTTGAATGCAAAGAGGAATATATCAGTTTTCAAGGGTGTTACAAAGGCTTGCTTAATGAAGTTTAAACCTGCTACAGTCATATCATCCACCATGGCCTCAACATCCTTCCCATTAGTAGAATAATTGTGGATGTATTTGATGGTTTTGACATCATCTTGGATGAGAACTATGGGAGGTGGGATAGAGACTAATGGGGATGGGTCGAAAACTTTATCCTTTTCCAATAATGATCTGATAAAGTTGGAAATACCTTGATTGTGTTCTTCAAACTGCTCCATGGTTTTATTTCCTTTCTCCACTTATTAAATAACCTTAGTCATGGTTTCCTGAAGGTTATGAACTTCATTCTTAGGAGTGGATTCTCCAATTGGAATTCTGGAAAGCTCCAAGTTAGAGATCAAAACATCTTTCTCCTATTTATCCACTTTGGGTTTTGCAACTTCCAGGAACTACTGGCCTTGAGCATTAGTTACCAACCTCGAATTATTCTTGGATTTTTTTTTTGGGAGAGGAGGAGTAGTACCAAGTAGAGATGCTACAACATCAAAGTTAGGCCTTATTAATTGAGAGGAAGATTTCTTTTTCTTGTTGTTGACTAGGGGCTGTACCCAGGAAAAGTAAGAAGAAGAAATAGAAGAATCAAGGGTCCCGAGTGCAAGTGAAATAATGACACTCATAGTATGAAACATTGTTGTCTCTAGTGGGGAAATGAATGTAACCACATGAATTTCCTTTGCAGAGGATTATGTTAAACTTGGAGGTTCGGTCCTTGGTCCTTCCTTCTCTACTTTAGCAGTGGTTTCAAGGGTTTGTTCTATGTCTTTCATCTCATCATCATCATTATCACTTAGAACAATAATGTTCTCCATCCTAGTAGGAAAACCTGACTGCTTTAGAAGAGTCTCTTCCTCGATCGGTTCTTTCTTGAATTCTTTGACCTTCTTCTAATACACTTTAGTGGAAGAGGAAGGAGTAGACAACTCAGGCTCTTTCATCAAACGAGGAGGAGTTTGCTCAAATTCCTCAGTGATAGGTGTATGTACCTCCTTCCTAGGTGTGGAAGTCTCTCTTGAAGAGGATCTAATTTTGTTCATCCTGAGGTGACGTATTTTCCTATCAAACCAAATCTTAGTTCTAACGGTGACAAGGGAGATCACCTCATTCAAGTCATATCTTTCCCTCACATACCAATCCAGGGTTTCCAGAGGAGTGTGTTTGATTGATCTTTCATAATCAAAGGATTGCAGATCTTCATCATTGTCCTTAAGCCGTTTAGGATCCTAGTAGAGGTTGAAGTCTATGATCTATTGTACATAAAATCTGCCAAAATACCTCCTCTTGGCTTCAAAATCATTGACACAATCAGCCCAGTAATCCTCAATGTCAGGACAGTGATGATAAGTTATTTTGAGATTTTGATCAATGTATTTCTTTAGATCAAAGCAAGTCCTAGGCTTGAAGAAATGAACTATAAGAGGAGCAATAGCCCTTTCTATATTTTGGGAATCTAGATTTGTCCTGCATGTATAATTCCCCAAGGTGATAGGGAAATGAAGACCAGTAATATTTTTATCTCAGAAGGTTATATGGAGTTTATCCAGTAGCTTGCACACCTTAACCAAAGCCATTTTGTCATTACAGAACATGGGAAAATTAAGAGGTGTACTTTCAAAAAAAGCCATCCTGATGTATGATAACTTTCGAAACTGAGTGAAGAAATCTCCATACTTGGTTATCAAATCCTTAGCCTCATTGGAGAACCTTCTAGAAGTTTCACCTTCCAAGAGTCTCACAATGTACATGGTGAAAGCATCATTTACCCTTTTGAAATTATGATTATTGACCTTGAGGGTAAACTGAGGGAAATATTCATAGATAGGCTCATCCTTCTTTCCTTCAATGAAAGTGAAGCTAAACCACTCACAAGATGCTGCTAAGGTGTACATGAGGTAGGAAGTCATGTAGAAATTTTTGGTTTGCTGAACATTTGAAAATTGTTCAGTCAGATATCCATAGATAATCTTGGCCCAATTTAGGTTTTGGTTACCCTCATAGATGATATTTATTAAAGGGCACATCCAAAAATGGAAATCATTAGAGAGGTCATTCCCATAATTTGGGTGAGCAAGTGATGAAATCTAGTAGTTCTTCATTGAATTCGACCCTAAATAATGCCTTATAGAGTTAAGACGCTCCCTTCTTATAGCACTTTAGCCATGATTTTTCTACCCAAGTCTTATATTTCTCACTGTCTTGATCAAACAGAGTCTGAGATTGAGCGAGAGTGATAAAAATGGAGTCTTCTATGTCAGGGATGCACAGGGTAGTGGCAATGGCGACAACGTCCAATTTTGCAATCAACTCACTGTGCACATTGAAAACATCCTTGGTGTCTAAATTAAAATTATCCCCACATGTTAGCACAATTTTGTCACATTGCATAGAGAGGAAAACCATCAACGTATGTGATTGCACTATCATTTATAATTTGAGCCATGGGAGAAAGGTTGTTACATGCTAATCTGCCTGAAAAATCTTCAAAATCTAAATGTCAAACTTCACTATCTCCAATGTCAGGCACAAAAGTCTCCAAAGGGGACAGATGCTCATGCCCTTGAAATTTGATCTTCATTTTGACAGTGAATAGAGGAATGGCCTTCAAAGAATAGATTCAAAACAAAAATTACAAAGAGACACAGGAAGGTGGAGAAATGACTCGATTTTGCAAAAATGAGGGCAAGAGATAATGAGCAGACAATGTCACAAGTGCATAGACGATTTCCTCTTTAAATAGTCATTCAAGAGAGAGAAGATCATAAATGCATGTTAAATATACCTCGTGCCGACTCGAAAAGGAAAAATGTGGGAAAAGTAGAAAAAATTGGCCCGACCGGTCCATGGGATATTGGGACATGAGGGACGTGAAGAGTTGATTTGGCCGATGCTAGAGATGCGGGCCAAAAGAGCACAGGTGGTCCAAGGGACACAGAAACATGAAGGGCATGAAGAGCTGATTCGGATGATGTGGGGAATCAGTGAACAGGAGGCCCATGTGTACTTAGGATAGATGGGCTGGAAAATTCTGAAAAAGCTGATGGACAAGGACTTGTGGGGAAATCGACCAATTGGCCAATAGGAGGCCCATCGGTACTTGGGAAATGAGGGAAAAAAATTTCTGAAAAACCCACAAAAAATGGAATTTCCACCATCTCCTCAAATTTCTTAGTTCAGTAAAACACTACTGAAGGGTGCCAACTCAAAATTTTTAAATTTTTTGACTTTCAAAAAAGGGGAATTTTGAGGGGAACAATAGGATGAAAAACCTTCTCCACCCCATTCACCAACGTCACCACCTTCACCAATGGAGTCTATGGATCCAGAATCCATTCCACCTAACTTTTTTTTTCGTTAATAGCATTTCCCTTAGACCTCTGACTTATCAATGAGATGGCGAGGATCCCTCTTCTCTTCCCTTGTTGTATCCTGAGATGATCGATGATGATACATATTTTATTGACATAGTTCAATGTCAAGATGATGAGTCTATTCTCACCTACGTTCATGCAAAATATTATTATATTCATCGGTCATTTCCTTTTAAGACAAAAACCATGTTAAACGAATCGATCATTGAAATCAATATTAACACTCAAGACTAAAATATATTCTAAAGATAGGCCAATGTTTATATGATGTTTGACATGAAGCTTTTACTTCTTTTCTCCGAGATCATAGAAATGAATTTTCTTGGTCCGATGCTGATATGCCTGGTATTGTCCCAAACATAGTGGTCAACAATATCCTCACCATCCCTGAAGCTAGATCTATGAAACAAAAGCTACGAAAAATGCATCCTCACATTTCCCTTCTTGTCAAAGAAGAACTTCAGTGACCTTCTTTTGGTTTCCTTCATCCTACCCATTGATTATCCCCAATGGATCTCTAACATTATTCCTGTCATAAAAGCAATAGGAGGACTCCACATTTGCATGGATTTCCATGACCTTAACTTAGCTTGCCCCCAAAGATGAGTTTCCTCTACCTAGTATTGACAAACTAGTTGATCTCACCACCAGCCATGAGATGTTATCACTCATGGATGGTTTCTCAGGTTATAACCAAATATTACTTTCCCTGAAAGATAAACAAAAAACCACCTTCATCATTCCTTGGGGGACCTTTTTCTATCAATTCATTCCCTTTGGCCTTAAAAAATGGTGCTACATATCATTGGGCTATGACTTATATCTTTCATGACATCATGCATCATATATTAGAAGATTACGTTGATGAACTTCTTGCCAAATCCAAACATCGGGTTGAACACTTTACATCCTTAAGGTCATATTTGACCGCCTCATCAAGTACTATGTTCGCCTTCAACCTAAGAAGTGTGTTTTCAATGTTCTTACCGGAAAGCTCCTTGGTTTTATCATTTCATTACGTGGCATAAAAGTTGACCCCACTAAAATCAAGGCTATTCTTGAAATGCCTCCACCTAATAACCTTCGTCAACTTCATATTTTGAAAGGTAAGTTGTAATCTATTCTTCGTTTTATTTTGCATCTTTTGACCACAACCACCCATTTCATCATCTCCCCAAAAAGGATGTCTCCTTCAAATGGGATGATGAATGCCATAAAGTATTTGATGCATTAAAACAATACCTCCTCCAACCACCTGCACTCATTCCTCCTAAGGATGACCAACCATTTTACCTTTACATTTCTTCTACTGATCATTCCTTGGGTGCCATGCTTTCTCATTGTAATGAGAAACACAAGGAGAAAGTAGTTTATTATATAAGCCACACCATTTTGGACTACAAAACTAGATACACCTATGCTTAAAAACTCTTCTTAGCCTTAGTTTTTGTTGCCACTAAAATTCACCATTACATACTCAACCACAAAACCTTTTTTATCACCAATATTGACCCCTTACATTATATGTATGCCAAGCCTTACCAACATCAACATGCTGCACATTTGGTTCATGCTTCTTACAAACCTAGACCTCAAATTCACCAATCAAAAATATGTCAAAGGAAAAATAATCTCTGACCAACTTACAGACGTACACCTCTCTCCAGAAATCAATCCTCTAACTTTGATTTCCCTAAGGGTGAATCCATCTCTACCCTCTCTTTGGATGATAACATTTACTAGATGAATTTATTCTTTGATGGTTTCAAATGTCAGTGGGGGTGTGGTGCAAGTGTTATACTCATTCATATTGATAGAAAACCTATGCCATTATCTTTCAAATTAGATTTTGATTACACTAACAATATCGCCAAATATGAATCACTTGTATTAGGTCTTCAAAACTTCCATCTCCTTAGATGTTAAATCAATTAATATATTTGGCAACTCTCAACTAGTTGTGAACCAAGTTAATGGTATATACCAGTGTCATAATGAAATAATTCAAAAGTATAAGCATCATGTGGATATACTTTTGAATACCTTTGATTGTTATGAAATTCAAACCACCCCACATTCCACTAATAAATTTGTAGATGCCATGGCCTTCCTTACTTCTCAGATACCTACTTCGCCTTCCAACTCAAAAATATTTTTCATAGTACAAAGGTTGCAATCAACCTCTTATCTATTTTGAGATGTCAACCTCGTTAGAACCGTTGAACCTGACCCACGTGACCTTTGGTTCATAAGTCAGTTTATTGACTACCTTTCCCTTTCAGTTCTACCTCTAGACCTTACTCGCAACGAAAAATGCTCCTTTCTCAAAAGTGTCTCTCGGTATGTCATCATGGGAGGATCTTCTCTATAAACATGGTTTTGACATGGTATCCTCTTACAATGCCTTACAAGTTCTGAAATTCCCTACACCATTGAAGGAAGTTCACGATGGAATTTGTGGAGGTCACTTCAGTGGTTTAGCTATCATTAAACATCATTCTCTTGGGCTATTACTGGCCAACCCTAAACTATGATTGTTGTGACTATGTCAAAGCATTGTGTGAAGTGCCAGTAACATGTTAATCTTCATCACACCCCTAGTCATGCCTTACAGGTTACACGAGACTTTTGGCCTTTCTCTCAATGGTGTTTGGATATTTTCAGAGAGATCAATCCTCATTCTTCCCAATGCCATCAATGGATTATTACTGCTAACCAAATACTACACTAAATGGGTAGGAATTCGTACCTCTTATTTCTACAAAAGCCTAGAAAATATGTGAATTCATCAATCATCACACATTTTTCACTTTGGTATTTCCTCACCGCCTCATCACTGATAATGGAAAATAATTCAAAAACAAACCCTATGGAAACTTTGTGATGCCTTTGGCATTCAAATTAGTTTTTCTTCACCTTACTACCCAAAAAAAATGGCCAAGCTAATAAACCAATAAAACCTTAAACAAAATTATTATAAAAGTGGTTGATGATACTGAGTAAAGGATTGGCACACACACATTCCTTTTGCCTTATGGGCTTACTGTACTAGTATTCACACCAAAAATACTTCCAAACCTTTCTCTTTGGTCTATAGTACATAGGATTTCCCGCCTCTTGAAGTCTAGATTCTATCTCTTCATTTCTCATTCAAAGAGATGCTCAATGATGACGAATTTTGTCAGGACCATTTGACACAACTTGAGTTGTTAGATGAACGTTGTCTCAATACTCTTGACCATATCCAAATATACCAAAAACATATGTAACATTCCTACAAAAAATGCGTCCATGAACAAACCTTCCAAGTTGGTGAACGCATCCTGAAGGAACATCAACATGTAACTGTAGAGGAGAAAAGTAAACAAAATT
Organism: Taxus chinensis; assembly: GCA_019776745.2. Taxonomy (NCBI): domain Eukaryota; kingdom Viridiplantae; phylum Streptophyta; class Pinopsida; order Cupressales; family Taxaceae; genus Taxus; species Taxus chinensis. The sequence continues at coordinate 339,525,353 of CM034157.1, read as the reverse complement.
TTATCCTAATTGGATTAGACCCTACCAGAATTACTCATGCCTATGGATCAAGTGCTTATCATTTGAAACATCGCTCGTGGTAAACCCAAATTGATCCCCTTAATGCCTCACATATTTGACCATTTATATTGACTTGAATCAATTCACCCATATGAACTTTTTTCAAATTAAATTCTATGTCATTGAATCACCATTTACCTCCTGCTGACCATCAAACTAGGATCAATGATTAAATGCTTATAGAATCACGTGATTACCCAATCAACATTAGTCATATGCAGCTCTTGTCACAGTCACACTACATGCATCTACCATGAGGACTGGTACTCATGTCATGCATACTATGGATACTTTTTTTCCTTTTTCAAATGGAATCCCACTGCATCAACATTAAACACAACATTCATTCATAGTTAACCTCTATGTGTCTATGGACCTATTTCAAAACAAGAACCCCAACATTTACCCAATCAGAAATCTTGTCCATGACTTAAAAGTCCAAAAGAAAAACATTTTTTCCTATTAAAATGGGATGACAACTCCTAACCTTTACAGCCAAAAGATGACTCCCTGGTTTAAAAGGACATACTATTCTCTTCATCTTCCTGTTCTAAATAGATTGATCCCTCGAAGGACCTAGTATTAAATTGCTAGCCATGTACATGGGTTTATCACATAAAGAAGACTATTCTTGTACAATTCCAATTAAAATTCACCCTATTATGAAGCTGCCCACATCGATCAGCTTCATGACATCCTCAAGGATTAATATCATCCCACATAGACTTCCGACTGTTGATAAGTCTATCAAAGACCGATGTAAATCCAAAAAGAAAAATCATTACCTTTTTCATCATGGACTTGCTTACGCGTTCATCTCAATGGGTCTCTTACTAAAGGAATTTTGTGACAAAAGGTTATACTATTAATACCAACTTTCTTTCACCTATTTCCTTTCCTCCCTAGCCTATTTTGCCCAATCAAGAATGTGCCTATTTCAAACATGTGACATTATCGTTCCCACATGTGAGTTTCTTCACCCTAAAGTCAATCGAATAAAATCAAGGGCATTACATTCATAATCCCATCTTTGGTATGGTAGACTTGTTATGGTTATTTCTAATTAGGCAGATCTTTTTGTCATCTTTTACCCTTCACCTTCTTCATTACGTTTTGATTCTCCTATATAAGACTAAACCATTGACACCTAGATTCACATGAAAAGGAAACCAACATCACCATGCCTCAATTGACCTAAAGTCAACCTCACCTAAAATGACTATGTACTAGACAACCATGCCTTGTAAACCTACTGAAAAATGCCATCTCATCTATCCTCTGTCATTTCCCTCCTAGATTACATGAGAACTTGTTGTCCACTCAAAATTCCCTACTCTTAAAGAAAGTGAAATTTCAAAATTTTGAGTTTAAGTGTCTTCTCTGTTGTGCTGAAATTGTTAAAAGTCGTGAAATTGAGAAAAGTCTGCATTTTTGGGTCATTTTGTGTGTTTTTCGGGCCTGTCGGACATTTTTGTCCCAACTGTCCCAAGTTCAAAAGTGCGTTCTGTTCCCCGATCGGCCGATTTCCCCGAAGTTGTTCCATTTTCGGGCCCGTCGGAACTTTTCGTCCCAAATGTCCCAAAGTTAATCGGGCAAGTTGTTCCATTTTCGGCCGAAACACCCGAACCGCGTACTTCGCACTTTCATGTCCCAAATGTCCCAAGTCAAATTGTGCAAGTTGTTCCATTTTCGGCCGATTCACCCGAACCGCATACTTCGTCATTTTCGTCCCAAATGTCCCAAACTTTTCCGGACCCATTGTAACCTTTTCGCCCGATCCACCCGAATCGCGTACTTCGCGCACTCATGTCCCGCGTGTCCCAAAAGGCATTTGTGCGTCTTTTCCCCGCTTCGCCCGAATCGGCCGAGCCGCGTGTTTTACGCATTCGCGTCTCACATGTCCCTAATGAACCAAGTGCCATTCGTGCTAGTTTTTTCCACTCTACCCGAATATCCAGCTTATTTAAATTGGTGGGTATGTATTAAATGTGCATTCATGGCCTTTCTCTCTCCTAAACGGCTATATAACGGGCATCCCCCCTTTGCATTTTTCACATTGTTTCCATGCTATCCTTGCTCGAACCCTTGCAACCTAATTCCCTGCGCGTGTATCCCTTTTCTCTGTAATTCCTTCCCGAGTTTAGGTTGCGGCTCTGTTACTATCAATATGAAGATCAAATTCCAGGGACAGGAACAAATTTCGCCACTAGAATCTGCCGTTCCCAATATTGGGGACAGTGAAGCTCGGCATCTTGACTTCGGTGATTTTTGGGCGAGGGTGGCAGATGCAAACCCTACACCAATGGCACAAATGATTCACGATAGCGGTTTGGCTTTTGCTGGAGGTTTCCCGATCTCGGTACAGTGCGCTGATACTGTACTTTCGTGCGGAGCTCACTTCGACCCTGATTCGAGTGAATTAACCAATATACACGGGGAACTCATCGCCAAGCTGGACGCTGCCGCCATTAGTACCGCACTGAGAATCCCAGAGATGGATAATGCCATAGTCGTTTCCCGGGATCAAGCACAGGCCCTGTTCAATCAAGACAGCGACAAATACAAGGCGCGGGTGGCGAAGTCCTGGCTGAAGAACCCTAAGAAGGGAGCCTCTCGTCTGTCCAAAACTCTTTTTCGGTTAGATTTCAATGAAGAATTGTCCGATTTTATAATTCTACTGGCTCGGGTTATGGGTTTGCCCTCTACCAACGAATTTCACTTCTGGATGTGCCCGCTCATCAGCATGGTGTGCGAGGGAACGCAAAATATCAACTGGGCAGAGATCATCAGCATGAATTTGGCAGAGCAGCTGTCCAATGTACAGCAAACGAAGAAGTTCTACATGACTTCTTACCTGATGTATACCCTGGCAGCGTCACGGCAATGGTTTGGTTTTTCCTACATTGACGCTCACAAAGATGATCCAGTATATGCCTACTGCCCGCAGTTCACCCTGGAGACCAGCAATCGTAATTTCAGAAGGGTCAATGATGCTTTCACCATGTACGTGGTCAGGCTGCTCGAAGGTGATACTGCCAGGAGATTTTCTGATGAAGCCATGAATCTGATATCACGCTACGGTGCTTATTTCATACAATTCAGAAAATTCTCCTATATCAGGCTTGCCGGCTATGAGAGCACCCCTCTGAGGCTTCCCATGTTCTGCAATGATAAGATGGCTTTGATTGAAGTATGCAGGCAATTAGACAAACTGCACAGAACCTGCAGAGACAAGAAGATTTCTGGTTTGCACTTTCCCATCTCTTTGGGAAATTACACTTGTAAAACAGCCCTGGACGCACAGAACATAGAGAGAGCCCTGGTCCCTATCACCGTTCATTTCTTCAAGCCAAGAACCTGCTTCGACTTGAAGAAGTTCATTGAACAGAACATCAAGATAATCTACCATCATAGGGCAGATACAGAAGACTACTGGGCTGACTGTGCAGATGATTTTGAGGCCAGGAGAAGGCATTGTGGCAGGTTCTCCCTGCAATTGATCCAAGAACTCGGCTTGTACCAAGTTCCCGAAGGACTCCAGGATGACAATTCTGATCTATACTCATATGAGTATGACAGTGTGATTAAGCACACCCCCTTGGAGGACTTGGATTGGAACAGGAAAGAAAAAGATGATCTGGCTGAGATCCTTGCTCCAGTCTTAGTCAGGACTAAGGTCTGGTTTGACAGGAAAGTTCGAGAGCTCAGAAGGCACTCAGGAGAATCCTCTTCCAAGGATGTTTCAACACCAAGGAGAGAGGCATCAATTCCCAGGTCAGAAACACCAGTGCAAACCCCACCTGCCTCATCAACACAAGGACCTGCAGCTTCCACTCCTTCTTCATCCACTCAAGTGTACCAGAAGAAACTCAAGGAGGTTAAGAAGGAGCCTGTGGAAAATGACCTCAAAGAAAGCAGGTAGAAGTGCCTATGGGACCAGAGAACATCATTGTTCTCAGTGAAAGTGAAGAAAGTGAAATGCCAACCCCTGCAAATGCTCCTGAAGACCCAACTGATAAGGACAAAGAGGTCCAGAGCACTGAACTTCCAAGTGCTATTGATTCTTCTGCAGCAATTGTCTCCAGCGCCCCACTCACATCTCAACTTGAGACCACAGCTGTGCAAACCTTGAGCGTCATGAGCTCTATGTCTCTTGGTACTCTTGCCCCTCCTGCTGCTTCCTCTTCTTCTTTTGCATGGGTTCAACCTCTTGTTGACAGTAGAAAGAGGAAATCTTCCTCTCGGAGCTCAGGGCCAAACTTTGATGCTGTCGCAGCCTTGTTGGGCACCACTCCTTCTCGTGCCAAGAAAGCCAGAACCACCTCCAGAATAGTGTCTGATGCTCAAGGTCAGCAATTCCTGGAGATTGCTAAGCCTACAGTGGACAAATCAGAGCAGGACTTGCAGGCATCTGACTTAGAGCTCTCAAGAATTCCAATGGGAGAGTCTACTCCTGAAGGTGAGATTCAAAACCTCCAGGAAACGGTCACAAGAGTCATTGGGAGGGTAGAGAAAGGGAAGCAAACTATTGAACAGTTGGAAGAACAGGCCCAAATTCTCACAGGTTTCATCAAGTCTCTTTTGTCTAAGGACAAAGTTTTGGACCCTACTCCGTTGACCACTCTTCCACCACCTGTAATTTTGAGCCAAGATGAAGTACAGAGTATCAAAGACATGCACAAGTATTCCGTCTATGGCAGAGCTATGGAAGCCATGGTGGATGATATGCTTGTTGCAGGGTTGAACTTCATCGATGAAGCTTTTAAACTCCATGGAAAAGTGAACAATTTGCAACAGAAGCTCTCCTCTACTATTGGGATCATGGATAAAGAGCTCAAACTCTGGAGCAGTTGCATAGTAGACCTCCGCCTTATGGGACAGACAGATGAGAACATCTTACTGGCGAATAAGGTTTTTGATGATGCAAAGGATAATCTATCAAAATCCTGGGTTTACAGCGTGGAGTGGAAGATCAAAGTCTTGGAGGAGGCTTTGGGAGAACTGAAGAACAGCTGGCAGAAGGGTGAAGCTTTCAAGACACTGGTGGTCTCTGCTTTCAAAGACATACACTGTCATCTTCAAGATGAAACTTCTGGTGTGCCCCTTTCCTTGCAAGAAATCAAAGCTCAATTCAGAGCTTTTGTCAAAGATAACTTATTCAAGGAAAGTTCCATCTCCAAGGAGAAAATGAAGGAGATTTGCTCTCTTCAATCTGCCATTGAAGAAGCAAATAAAGATTATCATACTCATGTCGAGTTTGATAAAGAGATGGAGAAGTGTCTTGGATTTTGGACTCAGTCTGCGGCCAACACGTCAGTCCCTCGTGGCAGAGACATAGCTGAGGCGTTGAAGAAATTCAGGCAGCAGATTTTGAAGTCAGTGGGTCCCTCCCAGTAACCGGCCACCTGTCTTCTTCTCCTTATTCTTTTCTCTTCTTCCCTTTCTTTTTCCGTTTTCTTTGTAAGAAGTTGAGGTATTGCGGTTAGCAGTCCTTAACTATTCTTGGTTAAAAGAAGCGGTTACGAAGAGTAACTGATTTGTAAGTTATATAATGGCCTCTCTACGCCATTCTGGGGGAGAGGAAGAACTTGGCATATTTTCTGAAAGTGTAAATAGATCACAAAGAAATCAATACAAAAGGGCTTTCCATTCTTTGTCTATCTAATCTCCGTTATCTCTGAGCTTTCATTTAATTTTGTGAAGATCATTTGTTTCTAGTTTGTTAGTCTTGCTGATTGCATACTCTTCAACTTTACAATACATGGTGATCTTGTACAACCAAGAAGGAACTTTGTGTCCTTGATTAATGAATCTGTGTTACGTTAAGAAACTTTGTGTTCTGGCAGATGTTATTTACAGAACTTTGTGTCTTTAAATTCCATCTTATTTATACGATACGAATGATCTTGTTTTCAATTCACTGTAACTTCGCATACATAAAGAATTACTCTGTTATCTATAATTCTGCATGTTGCCTTTCTGCTCATTCTCGCACTCTCATTCCTCAGTCCTTTTGTAATTGATGATCTTTATAAAAGACACTTTCGTAATATCCAAGTTTAACCAGAAAATCATATTTTGTATATTTGTAAATAAGTTTGTTTCTGAATAAGGGAACCTCTCCCATTAAAGAGGAGGGACTTCTTGTCCCCTGACTGTTGCTCTTCATAAAGTCCTATTTGACGACCAACAGTTTTTGGCGACTCCGCTGGGGAAAATCATATTCCAGTTCTGTAATTTTTGATCATCTTTTGATCTGGCGACTCCGCGTTTTACTCGAGGGAGGAGGGCCCTTGGTATTGAAGATTCTCAGTTTCAGCTTTTGGAGCAGCAGGGTTTTCCTTTCCCTTCGACAACAAATAGAAGAACTCGTTCAATAAGCACCCCACCTGCTGAAGATAGAAATCCTACGGGTGGTGTTCCTTCAGAGCCTGCTAGTCCTAATCTTCGAGCTTTGATTCTTGCTGGTGTTGCAGTTCCTCTCCAAGCCATTTTTCCAAGAATGGCGGTACCATTGCCCTGGGGTCATCGTGTCGGGCCCCTTGCTCTTCCTCAGCCTTTGCATGAGTTACCCAGAGGTAACCGGAAGAACTTTCCTAAATTCAAAGGCGATGGCAAAGTGCATCCTGATGAACACATCGCAGCCTTCATTGTTGCGTGTGGAGTCCTGGGAGTTGAACATGAAGACGTCTCCGTGAGACTGTTCGTTGAGACTTTACAAGATAATGCTGCTGATTGGTTCTATCACCTTCCGGCTGGCACTATCACTAGCTGGGACACCATGAGAACTAGGTTTGAAAACCGTTTCAAACCAGCAGAAGATGTGCATGCCTTGCTAGCTCAAATCTCTCAGATAAAGAAAGATTCGCAAGAGCCCATGAGAGAATTTGTGGCCCGATTCAACAGGCTAATTAATAAAATTCCGGTAAATACTCGACCTGTTGATCAAATCCAAAAATGTTTCTTCCTAAATGCCCAAACGCCTGAAGTTAGCTATGCGCTGAGAAGGGCTAATCTCGCAACATTGGTGGAGGATCAAACTCTTGCTGTTAGTGTCGAGGATGATCTGATCATGTCAGGGAAGTTGAGGAGAGACCCTTCCAAATCTAAGTCTGTTGCTTCCTCCTCCTCCACCCCTGGACCTAATACTGATCCATTAGTTCAAAAACTTGCGAATGATCTCATTGCTATAAAGAAACAATTGGCTCAGCATGCTCCTTATGCAGATGTTCCAAGGAGGAATTTCCAGCCCAGAAATCATTTGCCTGCTTCTCAAACAAGATTAGCACTTGAAGGACCTCCTGTTAAAGTCCCTGTCAATGCGACCTGCGAAGTGGAAGAACCAGATGATGATGAGGATAATGAAGCTTGCGAGGAGTTTGTGGAAGAAGTTGATGATGAAGCAGACGAACTTGAGGGATCTCGAGTAAATTTCTTCACCACTGAGGGCATTGATGATGGAGATGACTATGATGAAGTGGTAGCAGACATGAATAGCGAATCATTTGTCGTCATGACTCGAGAGCAGACAAATCAGAGGGAGAAGGTGACACAGCCCATCAAGAAATCTAAGGAGCAGTCGGCAACTATTCCCGTAATTGCAAAAAGAGGATCTCCTATCCCTACTTCGTCTACACCAAAGGTGAGTCCTATCAATCCTACTACTAAAGTTACTTCTTTTTCTCCTAAAGTTGATAAGCCTAGGATTTCAAATGATGATGGCCCGTCCACTTCTGGGTCCTTTGATATTGTTGATCACCTGAAAAAGACCAAGGTCCAAATCTCAGAGGCTGAGTATTATCAAACCCATCCCAAAGCTTTTGCTAAAATGATTCACTTTGTTAATTCCCATTCCAAGACTACCTCTAAAGGCCTTTTACCTACTCCTTCTTCTGCACCACAGCCTAGTCTGGTAGCCGCTGTCACCTCGCCTAATGACAAAATCAAGCCTTTTTATGTAACACTTCTTATAGCTGGTCATAGGCTCAGTAATTGTGTCATAGATTCCGGAGCCTCAGATAATGTGATGCCTGCTAAAGTAGCTCATGCTTTAGGCTTGACCCTCACACGCACTTATGGATCTTGTTACTCCATGGAGAGTAAAGAAGTGCCCCTGGTCGGAAGAATTAAAGATGCACAAGTGGCTTTTGCTGCTTTGCCTGAAAAGAAAGTGTTGGCTACCATCTTAGTAGCAGATATCCCTCCTTCATACGGGATGTTGCTAAGTAGGAACTTCTGCAAAGATGTGGGTGGAGAAATCCAAATGGACTGGTCACATGCACTCGTACCTGTTAATGGACAAATGAAGAAGCTGATGCCTGAGAAGCAATCTGAGTATATTGTGCAAAAAACGGATGATCCTAAAGCACAAATACTCTATGAGGATATGGGACATGGTAACTACATGATTATGTCCCCTGATGAAATTCGACTCCCCAAAGTGTCTCCTAAAGATCCTAATGGTGTTTGGATTTTAGAGTTTGACAGAAGTTGTTCCTCAGCTGGTTCTGGAGCTGGTGTCCTACTGGTGTCACCTGAAGGAAGCCTACATCCTTTTTCATTTAAGTTGCAGTTCGAAAATACTAATAATACATCAGAGTATGAGGCTCTCATTCTTGGACTGCAAGTGGCCAAAGAACAAGGTGTAAAGAATCTTCTGGCTCGTGGTGATGCAGAATTGATTGTAAAGCAAGTCAGAAACCTTTTTCAAGTAAAAAATGGGAGGCTGAAACATTACCGGAATCAGGTTTGGGATTCCATTGAATTTCTTGATGCTTTCTCCATTGAGGCAATACCTAGGGAGAAGAACAGCAGGGCTGATTCACTAGCAGTCTCAGGGTCACTACTGATTCCTCATCCTGACTTCTCTCAGGATAAGTTCACCATTGAGATGGTCCATCGGCCTAGTGTACCTGATAATACCAATAACTGGCAAGTTTTCAATGATGATCAACACTTGCTTTCCTTCCTGGAACTCAAGGGTAATTTCGAACAACTGTATTTTGAGGGAAGTGACAACCTACCTCGTGAGAGTGTGCCCTTTGACAAAGCAGTCACCCAAGGAGAAGAAACAGATCAGGATGGATGCATCAATCTCAAAGGAAACAAGATTCCTAAAGGGTTGGTGAGTTTGGAGGAACTATTTGATAAACATGACAGGTATGTGAAGTCTAGAGCTTCTACTGGACCTCAGCAATCAGCTGAACATGACAGGATTAATATTGGGAGTTCTACTGATCCTAGGCTAGTGAATATTGGAAGATGTTGCACAGCAGATGAGAGGAGAAAAGCAATTGATCTTTTAAAGAGGTATAAGGATGTTCTTGCTTATTCTTATGAAGATTTGAAAGCTTTCAAACCAAAAGATATGCAGCACTCTATTCCTCTTAAGCCTGGAATTAAGCCTTTCAAGCAGAAACAGAGGCAATACAACCCCAAAATAGCTGACACCATCTTTCAGGAAATACAGAAGTTGTTGAAGGCTAAAATCATTTTTCCCATTCACCATTCAACATGGATTGCAAATATTGTGCCTGTTAGGAAGAAAAATGGTGAGATCCGCATCTGTGTTGATTTCAGGAACCTGAATCAGGCTTCTTTGAAAGATAATTATCCTTTGCCTATGATGGATCAGGTCTTGCAAGCAGTAACAGGATCTGAAATGTTATCTATGCTTGATGGATTCTCGGGATATAATCAGGTAGAGGTTGATACTGCAGATCAACACAAAACAGCTTTCACTACTCCTTGGGGTACCTTTGCTTACAAGAGAATGCCTTTTGGGCTTATTAATGCTGGTGCCACTTTTCAGAGAGCTATGGATCTGGCTTTTGGAAGTTTGAAAGGGAAGTGTATTGTCATATATCTTGATGACCTGACAGTGTTTTCCAAGACAAGAGCGGATCATTTTGATCACCTAGAGACAGTTCTGCTAAGATGCAGAGAGCATGGGATTTCTTTGAATCCTAAAAAATCTGTCTTTTGTGTCACAGAGGGAAAATTATTAGGGCACATCGTTTCCAAAGATGGTATTAAGATTGATCCTGAACGAGTACAAGCTATCCAGCAAATTCCTCTCCCAACCAGCAAAAAGGGCGTGCACTCCTTCTTTGGTAAGATCAATTTTTTAAGAAGATTCATCCCTGATTTTGCAGAGTTAACTTTGAATATTTCTCAGATGATGAAAGGGAAGCAAACATTTGGTTGGTCTTCTGAAGGAAAGGAATCCTTTGAAGGTATCAAGAGAGCTATCGCTAAAACTCCTGTTTTAGCCTGTCCTGATTTCAGCAAAGATTTTATTATCTATTGCTATGCCACAGATAATACCTTAGCTGCTGTTTTGACTCAAGAAGACTCTAACGAGCATGAGCTCCCAATTGCGTTCATGAGCTATATTCTGAAAGATCATGAGTTGAAATACACTATGATGGAGAAACATGCTTTTGCAGTGGTTAAAGCTGTCAAGCAGTTTCGCTTTTACATCCTCAACTCTCATTCCATGGTGTTGGTCCCAGATACAACTGTTAAGTCAATTCTCACACAGCAAGAATTTGGATCCAAGAGAGGGAACTGGGTTGCTAAGGTCCAAGAGTATGACATTGACATCAAACCGACCAAGCTGGTTCGTGGAAAAGGCCTTTGTGAGCTCATTGCTGAAGGAGCTAAACATGAGTTGCTGGAGGAGAAAGTTGACCTTCCTACCGTTCTGTTCCTTAGCTCAGTTGATGAATGGTATGCTGACATCACCCATTTTCTCACCTATGGGGAATGCCCCTCTCATTTAACTGCCAAAGAAAAGAGGACTGTTAAATTGAGGTCAGTGCAATATGTATTGTGGGAAAACGCCTTGTTCAAGCGTGGGTTAGATGGGAGATTTTTGAAGTGTGTGGACAAGGAACAACAGAGAAAGTTGCTCTCAGCTTTTCATGATCAGGCATGTGGAGGGCACTATTCATCAACGGTTACAGCTCATAAGATACTCCGTGGAGGATATTACTGGCCTTCCTTGTTCAAAGATGCATCCAAGTGGGTTGATAAATGTGAGGCTTGTCAGACCTTCGTGGGAAGACCCAAATTGGCCTCTTTGCCTCTTAAGCCAGTTGTAATTGAAGAACCTTTTCAACAGTGGGGTTTGGACTTCATTGGAACACTTAATCCTGCTTCTAGTGCTGGTCATACTCATGTACTAACTGCCACTGACTATTTCACCAAATGGGTGGAAGCTATTCCAGTTAAGAGTACTACTTCTGAAGTGGTGTGCAGCTTCATCAAAGAGAACATCTTGGTAAGGTATGGTGTACCTAATAAGATTGTAACAGATAATGCTTCGAATTTCTCTTCAACTGAGATAATGGATTTCTGCTACGGGTATGGCATCTCCCTGGCTCATTCTTCAGATTATTACCCTCAGGGAAATGGGCAAGCAGAATCCACTAACAAAAATCTGGTGACTATTATAAGGAAGTTAGTCAATGAGTCTCAACGAAACTGGCACAAGAAGCTCTACGATGCTCTTTGGGCAGACAGGATTACACCAAAGAGAGCTATTGGAATGTCTCCTTTTCAAGTGGTATATGGAGTAGAAGCTCAACTGCCAGTAACAGTGGAACTGCCAGCCTTGCATCTAATGAAGGCCATTGAAGATACTAGTTTCAGTGATGCTTTGGATAAGAGAATTATGTACCTTCACAAACTAAATGAGGACAGATTGGAGGTTGCTGATCGGATATCTGTTCACCAGCAGAAGGTAAAGGTCCTGTTTGACAAGAAAGCTAGGTTCAGAGATTTCCAAGTTGGAGACACTGTGCTGTTATGGGATAAAAGGCATGAACCTCGTGGCAGCCATGGAAAATTTGATTCCCTTTGGCTCGGACCTTTCAAGATCAGACACTTTGCTGGTAAGAATTCCTTTTATCTTGATTACATGGATGGTTCTCCTCTCCCACTTCCTTATAGTGGGCAGTACCTCAAGTTGTTCAAGTCCTAGGTGATTAGGGAGTCCCTTGTATATTCTGTACAGCGTTTTTGCTTTTCTTTCCTTTTTGTTTTGGTGTGTTGTCCTCTGTATTGGTCTGCTTTTTGCCTCCGTTGCCCAATGGATAAGGTACTGGTCTGCTTCCCCGAGTTTGTCTAAGTTCTTGCCTTGTCTCATTCCTTGAATTTATGCCAAGTCATCCCCAGAAGGAGCCAGCTGTTGTCCACTCAAAATTCCCTGCTCTTAAAGAAAGTGAACTTTCAAAATTTTGAGTTTAAGTGTCTTCTCTGTTGTGCTGAAATTGTTAAAAGTCGTGAAATTGAGAAAATCTGCATTTTTGGGTCATTTTGTGTGTTTTTCGGGCCTGTCGGACATTTTTGTCCCAACTGTCCCAAGTTCAAAAGTGCGTTCTGTTCCCCGATCGGCCGATTTCCCCGAAGTTGTTCCATTTTCGGGCCCGTCGGAACTTTTCGTCCCAAATGTCCCAAAGTTAATCGGGCAAGTTGTTCCATTTTCGGTACTGTTCCATTTCGCACTTTCATGTCCCAAATGTCCCAAGTCAAATTGTGCAAGTTGTTCCATTTTCCCGATTCCCCGAACCGCGTACTTCGCGCATTTTCGTCCCAAATGTCCCAAACTTTTCCGGACCCATTGTAACCTTTTCGCCCGATCCACCCAAATCGCGTACTTCGCGCACTCATGTCCCGCGTGTCCCAAAAGGCATTTGTGCGTCTTTTCCCCGCTTCGCCCGAATCGGCCGAGCCGCGTGTTTCGCGCATTCGCGTCTCACATGTCCCTAATGAACCAAGTGCCATTCGTGCTAGTTTTTTCCGCTCTACCCGAATATCCAGCTTATTTAAATTGGTGGGTATGTATTAAATGCGCATTCATGGCCTTTCTCTCTCCTAAACGGCTATATAACGAGCAAACCCCCTTTGCATTTTTCACATTGTTTCCATGCTATCCTTGCTCGAACCCTTGCAATCTAATTCCCTGCGCGTGTATCCCTTTTCTCTGTAATTCCTTCCCGAGTTTAGGTTGCGGCTCTGTTACTATCAATATGAAGATCAAATTCCAGGGACAGGAACAAATTTCGCCACTAGAATCTGCCGTTCCCAATATTGGGGACAGTGAAGCTCGGCATCTTGACTTCGGTGATTTTTGGGCGAGGGTGGCAGATGCAAACCCTACACCAATGGCACAAATGATTCACGATAGCGGTTTGGCTTTTGCTTGAGGTTTCCCGATCTCGGTACAGTGCGTTGATACTGTGCTTTCGTGCGGAGCTCACTTCGACCCTGATTCGAGTGAATTAACCAATATACACGGGGAACTCATCGCCAAGCTGGACGCTGCCGCCATTAGTACCGCACTGAGAATCCCAGAGATGGATAATGCCATAGTCGTTTCCCGGGATCAAGCACAGGCTCTGTTCAATCAAGACAGCGACAAATACAAGGCGCGGGTGGCGAAGTCCTGGCTGAAGAACCCTAAGAAGGGAGCCTCTCGCCTGTCCAAAACTCTTTTCCGGGTAGATTTTAATGAAGAATTGTCTGACTTTATAATTCTACTGGCTCGGGTTATGGGTTTGCCCTCTACCAACGAATTTCACTTCTGGATGTGCCCGCTCATCAGCATGGTGTGCGAGGGAACGCAAAATATCAACTGGGCAGAGATCATCAGCATGAATTTGGCAGAGCAGCTGTCCAATGTACAGCAAACGAAGAAGTTCTACATGACTTCTTACCTGATGTATACCCTGGCAGCGTCACGGCAATGGTTTGGTTTTTCCTACATTGACGCTCACAAAGATGATCCAGTATATGCCTACTGCCCGCAGTTCACCCTGGAGACCAGCAATCGTAATTTCAGAAGGGTCAATGATGCTTTCACCATGTACGTGGTCAGGCTGCTCGAAGGTGATACTGCCAGGAGATTTTCTGATGAAGCCATGAATCTGATATCACGCTACGGTGCTTATTTCATACAATTCAGAAAATTCTCCTATATCAGGCTTGCCGGCTATGAGAGCACCCCTCTGAGGCTTCCCATGTTCTGCAATGATAAGATGGCTTTGATTGAAGTATGCAGGCAATTAGACAAACTGCACAGAACCTGCAGAGACAAGAAGATTTCTGGTTTGCACTTTCCCATCTCTTTGGGAAATTACACTTGTAAAACAGCCCTGGACGCACAGAACATAGAGAGAGCCCTGGTCCCTATCACCGTTCATTTCTTCAAGCCAAGAACCTGCTTCGACTTGAAGAAGTTCATTGAACAGAACATCAAGATAATCTACCATCATAGGGCAGATACAGAAGACTACTGGGCTGACTGTGCAGATGATTTTGAGGCCAGGAGAAGGCATTGTGGCAGGTTCTCCCTGCAATTGATCCAAGAACTCGGCTTGTACCAAGTTCCCGAAGGACTCCAGGATGACAATTCTGATCTATACTCATATGAGTATGACAGTGTGATTAAGCACACCCCCTTGGAGGACTTGGATTGGAACAGGAAAGAAAAAGATGATCTGGCTGAGATCCTTGCTCCAGTCTTAGTCAGGACTAAGGTCTGGTTTGACAGGAAAGTTCGAGAGCTCAGAAGGCACTCAGGAGAATCCTCTTCCAAGGATGTTTCAACACCAAGGAGAGAGGCATCAATTCCCAGGTCAGAAACACCAGTGCAAACCCCACCTGCCTCATCAACACAAGGACCTGCAGCTTCCACTCCTTCTTCATCCACTCAAGTGTACCAGAAGAAACTCAAGGAGGTTAAGAAGGAGCCTGTGGAAAATGACCCTCAAAGAAAGCAGGTAGAAGTGCCTATGGGACCAGAGAACATCATTGTTCTCAGTGAAAGTGAAGAAAGTGAAATGCCAACCCCTGCAAATGCTCCTGAAGACCCAACTGATAAGGACAAAGAGGTCCAGAGCACTGAACTTCCAAGTGCTATTGATTCTTCTGCAGCAATTGTCTCCAGCGCCCCACTCACATCTCAACTTGAGACCACAGCCGTGCAAACCTTGAGCGTCATGAGCTCTATGTCTCTTGGTACTCTTGCCCCTCCTGCTGCTTCCTCTTCTTCTTTTGCATGGGTTCAACCTCTTGTTGACAGTAGAAAGAGGAAATCTTCCTCTCGGAGCTCAGGGCCAAACTTTGATGCTGTCGCAACCTTGTTGGGCACCACTCCTTCTCGTGCCAAGAAAGCCAGAACCACCTCCAGAATAGTGTCTGATGCTCAAGGTCAGCAATTCCTGGAGATTGCTAAGCCTACAGTGGACAAATCAGAGCAGGACTTACAGGCATCTGACTTAGAGCTCTCAAGAATTCCAATGGGAGAGTCTACCCCTGAAGGTGAGATTCACAACCTCCAGGAAACAGTCACAAGAGTCATTGGGAGGGTAGAGAAAGGGCAGCAAACTATTGAACAGTTGGAAGAACAGGCCCAAATTCTCACAGGTTTCATCAAGTCTCTTTTGTCTAAGGACAAAGTTTTGGACCCTACTCCGTTGACCACTCTTCCACCACCTGTAATTTTGAGCCAAGATGAAGTACAGAGTATCAAAGACATGCACAAGTATTCCGTCTATGGCAGAGCTATGGAAGCCATGGTGGATGATATGCTTGTTGCAGGGTTGAACTTCATCGATGAAGCTTTCAAACTCCATGGAAAAGTGAACAATTTGCAACAGAAGCTCTCCTCTACTATTGGGATCATGGATAAAGAGCTCAAACTCTGGAGCAGTTGCATAGTAGACCTCCGCCTTATGGGACAGACAGATGAGAACATCTTACTGGCGAATAAGGTTTTTGATGATGCAAAGGATAATCTATCAAAATCCTGGGTTTACAGCGTGGAGTGGAAGATCAAAGTCTTGGAGGAGGCTTTGGGAGAACTGAAGAACAGCTGGCAGAAGGGTGAAGCTTTCAAGACACTGGTGGTCTCTGCTTTCAAAGACATACACTGTCATCTTCAAGATGAAACTTCTGGTGTTCCCCTTTCCTTGCAAGAAATCAAAGCTCAATTCAGAGCTTTTGTCAAAGATAATTTATTCAAGGAAAGTTCCATCTCCAAGGAGAAAATGAAGGAGATTTGCTCTCTTCAATCTGCCATTGAAGAAGCAAATAAAGATTATCATACTCATGTCGAGTTTGATAAAGAGATGGAGAAGTGTCTTGGATTTTGGACTCAGTCTACTGCCAACACGTCAGTCCCTTGTGGCAGAGACATAGCTGAGGCGTTGAAGAAATTCAGGCAGCAGATTTTGAAGTCAGTGGGTCCCTCCCAGTAACTGGCCACCTGTCTTCTTCTCCTTATTCTTTTCTCTTCTTCCCTTTCTTTTTCCGTTTTCTTTGTAAAAAGTTGAGGTATTGCGGTTGGCAGTCCTTAACTATTCTTGGTTAAAAGAAGCGGTTACGAAGAGTAACTGATTTGTAAGTTATATAATGGCCTCTCTACGCCATTCTGAAGGAAGGAGGAAGAACTTGGCATATTTTCTGAAAGTGTAAATAGATCACAAAGAAATCAATACAAAAGGGCTTTCCATTCTTTGTCTATCTAATCTCTATTATCTCTTAGCTTTCGTTTAATGTTGTGAAGATCATTTGTCTCTAGTTTGTTAGTCTCGCTGATTGCATACTCTTCAACTTTGCAATACATGGTGATCTTGTATAACCAAGAAGGAACTTTGTGTCCTTGATTAATGAATCTGTGTTACGTTAAGAAACTTTGTGTTCTGGCAGATGTTATTTACAGAACTTTGTGTCTTTAAATTCCATCTTATTTATACGATACGAATGATCTTGTTTTCAATTCACTGTAACTTCGCATACATAAAGAATTACTCTGTTATCTATAATTCTGCATGTTGCCTTTCTGCTCATTCTCGCACTCTCATTCCTCAGTCCTTTTGTAATTGATGATCTTTATAAAAGACACTTTCGTAATATCCAAGTTTAACCAGAAAATCATATTTTGTATATTTGTAAATAAGTTTGTTTCTGAATAAGGGAACCTCTCCCATTAAAGAGGAGGGACTTCTTGTCCCCTGACTGTTGCTCTTCGTAAAGTCCTATTTGACGACCAAATTTACACCATGACATACATATACATCATCATTTAGTTTCTATATTAAAAATAACTCAAAAATTAAATCAAACCCATACACAAATCCAAACCATGCCTATACCCGACTCCATCATGCCTACATGACCTCAACTACCTAAATTACCTAGACCCCACCATGCCTAACTCATGTAGACTCCACCATGCATATACCTGACTAAACCATGCTTAAATGACCCAAAAATCAACCATGCCTAAATGACCTAAACTCAATCATGCCTACATGACCTCAACTCAATCATGCCTAATTCACCTAGTTTCCATCAATACATAATAACAATGGAAATTAAAACATAGGTACATCATCCATGCAATAAAAACCATCATCTATATAAATGGAAAAAGTATGTGTATCAATAGACATGTACATAGATACAAATAAATACAAGTATCTCAAGTCACTCTCATATACAGTCTCACTATATTCGGAATTATGTCAGTATATATATCAAAACCTCAAAAATTATAATCATAATAAGTAAATAATCATCACCTAAACTCATATCCTCTAGGCCAGTCTCACCTGTCTCCTCCTCCCAGCCTATCTACCAGCTTGCCAACATATCTCCACTCTCCTTGGGTCTTAGTCTAATCTCCACCTAGCCCTTAGCTGGGCCTAGCCTACGTGAACTAGTGGTGTTTCCTTGACCCTATCTCTGGGCTCTCTGGCCCCATGTGCTCTCTTAACTATAAGTGTGGGATCTTGTCCTCTCATTCACTACCTGCTATGCTCTGCACTTAGCATTATAAGGGATATCTATCCCAATAGTCATCAAGTGATCCTGATAATAGCGTGCCTCATTCAGGGCATCCCTGAACCTCACCAAAGTCATCATCTGAGGTGGTTCCATAAGTATAAATGCAATATGTGGTCCTTTTCCTTCTAATATTGGCCTTAGTCCCTATATCTGGGATCCATGTCTTCCTTCCTATATTATAGGACCCTGTCCCTCCACTGCTGCCTGTAGTATGGGACCATGTCCCTAGGCCTATGGAGGTACCTATGCTATAGTATGGGTCTGTAAGGCAATTACTTGTGCCCTTACATTGGCTAGCTATCCCTACAAACCTATCACATGTGTATGTAATGAGGCTACCTATAATCCATCACCATCACCGCCCTGTGTGGGATCCTATCCCTATGCCAACTTGGCCTGTAAATTCGTCACCTAAGCTTGTAGGGTGGCCACCTGTGAATGTGCTCCTATCAACTAACCCTGCAAACCCATGATCTGTGTCTATAGGGTGCCCACTTACCCCTATAATGCATCTCTTTCAACCATGACAGAAGCAAGATCTTAATGCCTTGGCCTCATGATGCCACCCGTCACTGTTCTGCACACCACTACATATATCCATCAATGACTCTAGTGTCATCGATCTACCTATCCACCATCTTCTCCTCATGCCCTTTTATAAAAATAGGATGTGGTGGAGACATGGGTCTCTCCATGTCATCATGGCGGTATAGTTGAAAAGGTGAGGGTACATCCTTTGGGAGCCCAAATTTCTGTCCAACACTTTCCACAGGTATCACATCGTGATCGCCAACACGCTACCCCTATATCCACCTCAGTAACTATAGCTCCTCTAACTCCTCCACCATGCCTCTATAAGATGGAAAACTAGCATACGACATCTAAAAAATATCAAATCCTGAAATTTCCTCCAACAACTGCATGTAGTATAAAACATCATGTGTGGACCTAGCCACCCTATGATGCCCACCAACTGGTACCCACCATCTATATCCAACTATGAGAAATCCACCCCTGAACCAATCATGTCGTGGTAAACCCATTGGGCACATGTACACAATATGCTCATATTCCTAGCAGTGTAGTAAAAAGGTGTAACACAAACTAAACTATCACAATCTCCCATAGGCCCATAGATCCCTATATAGCTGTAATAGGAATGTCGGTGCCCAGGAAAAGTAGATCCGCTCCTCCATCATATACTGGACCACTCCCATCTATCTCATGGGAATATCCCACCCTCATCATCTAGTAATGTGAAGAAACATACCACCTTCATCATCAACATAACTAGCCTCGTCTCCTGAGGATGGGCTACATACATGTATCTGTTATCCAAATAAGCCCCCTACTTATTTGGCCAACATTCTTTCATTCCTTCCTTCCTTGTGCCTCAATCAATTTTTTTCACTTTTTAGGAACTCAAAATTATCTAGAAATGGCTTCATTAGATAGAGAATTTTCTCACCTTCCAGAAAGGTAAAATTTTCCTTCTAACTCCTTGTATTTTGCAAGTTATGGCTCGGTAGAGTTTTCGAGGAAAATTTTCCCTGGGAAGGCCCGCAACCAATAAGAAGGCGCCATGTGGTGGTGGAATGGTGGGGCAATGGAGGTAAGTTGGAATTTTTCACCAAGGAATGGAAAGGCACAAAAAATAAAAATATTTTCCCAAAGGCCCACAGTGAATGAGGAGGTGCCACGTGGTGTCATCCAGGTCGGACAGGCATCCAAGGTGCAAGTTAGAAAATTTCCAAAAAATGGTGCGATGAAATTTTTTTTCCCAGAGCCTCGTAACCAATAAAAATGTGCCACATGTCCTATTCATGGTGGGATTCAGAGGGGTGGAGTAAACCTTTTCTTTTTACCAAAATTTATAAAGGGCGCAAAGAAAAATCTTGGCCCGAAAGCCCGTGCGTAGGAGGAAAAGAAAAATTGCAAAGCCCCGCGAATAATAAAGAGGATGCCACGTGTCCTATTCTCCTTGGAGGTTGGAGGCATGGGGAGAATTGGTAATTTTTCTAAAAGTTTTGGTATCACAAAGGGAAAATTTGAAGTGTGTGCATGTAGCGAATGGGGTGGTGACACATGTCTCGGAGTGGTGGGGCACAGAGAAATTTTGAAATTTTTTCCAAAATTCAAAAAAGTGAGAAACAGCCGATTTGAACCCACGAACCAATAGGAATGTGCCATGTGGCATCAAAGTGGTGGGGAGTGGAGTTTTTTGGGGAATTTTTCCCAAACTCAAAACGGGGAAAAATTTTGGGTTTCGGCCTACCGACCCATTTTTTGCCCCAGTTTTGCCCTAAATCTTTAGAGGGGCATATCTTTCGATCCAGAGCTTAGTTTTTCTCGATTTTTACATCATTGGAAAGCTATTGAAGTCCTCTACATGATGGAATCTTAAATTCTATTTTTTGGTGGAGTTTAGTGAGAGAAAAATGAGAAAATGCCTTTGGCATGGGGAAAAGAGTAGAACCGACATTTAACCACCATTTTTAATGCAGTATTTCCATTCTTCTCCAGCACGGACAAAAATCTTGGGGAATGAAATTTAATGGTACCCATGCTATTTTGATGGATCTGGTCAGTGGTTGAATCATTCATTTCATTTTTCCCACGTTTCTCCTTCCTGAACTTAGGTTTTCATTGTTAAAAGCCATATTTGGCTCATTTGTAAAGGGTTGGTGTACGTCAGAAAAGCAACAGGTGAGTGTGAGAATCAACAAGTGACTCTTCCATGTACCTGACCTCCTGAGGTCGTGCCGAGACAGCCGGTGTGGGTAGAATGTGCAGGCAAACTAGTTAGGGAATCTAATGTCTTCGACACGCACTAATGGTATTTGCGAATCTAAGGTAAAGAAGGCCCTTCTAACTTGAACTGGTGTGATAGATCGATCAGCAAGGATGACTGCTCGAAGGCTCCAATCAATATCGAGCTCTGGTGTGATTCGATCTATGGGTTGTGGGATACGTGGAAAATGACCCGGGATGGTTTCGTGTATTTCTCCTGATACGGTCATATGGTGAATATGGTCAACTCTATGGACGATTCTCTGGCCTAGTCCAAAATTCTCTAGCTTCGTTAGCTGTTGTGTCTAGTAGGGATAATTGTTGAATGATGAGAGGTGGAATTGGAGTAGACTGAAATACTAATTTACGTAGGCCAGTGTCTATGTCTAATTCTCTTATGGATTCGTTAGGCTGTGGCATCTGTGGATCACAACCATAGATTCTTGGTTGTTGCGGTCCCGTTATGGTCATACGGGAGATCAAGTTCTGATCCCTAGTATCCAGTAGTCGTAAGCTTTTTCAGCTTCTATGTTTAGAACCAACAGTTGTGCGATCTTCTCAGAATACCTTACAGGCGTTCTCGCAACTTGGATTCTTAAGCTGGTATCTATATCTACTAGGGTGTCTCCAGCATCTGGCTGTGGAACTAAAGGATCACACCCGAATGTTTGTTCTCTTTCGAGCCCTTCTACAGTCATGTGGGTATTTTCTAGGGTAATCTGTAGTTTGGCTGATTTGACCAAAATAGATGTGCTTGGTCGTCTTCAGTGTTTAACCCTCTCAACTGTGCCCTGATCTGTTGTAAGTCTGTTGTTGTTTGGAAGACTTGTATCCTAAGATTTTGGTCAATGTCAGTTATTGCTACTACAGTATTGGGCTGGGGCACAATTGGCTCGAAAATGTATTCCCTGGGCTCCCTAGGTCCCGTAATTGTCATGCAAAAGTAGTAATCAAACAAACTATAATAAAGTAAAATCTAAGTGCACTCCTAGCATATATAATTTCTTTTTGTATTTTCTGATGCAATTTATAAGAAAGCAGCTATTTAAAATATTTAGAATTGACAACTAAACTAATAACGTAAAACAAACAAAATAGCCGATTGTAGCTATTTGTCTGTGCAATTTTGTATATCTATTCTAAACAACGAAATAACTAATCTATTTGCAAGATTCTCGATCCTACCTCAGAAGTGAGGAATGAATCATAGTTTCTCAGAAACTATCAATCCCCACAACCTCCCTGGCAATATCGAGAATGGAAATAACTGAAATAAAGTGATTAACTACTTTATTTGATAAGTTCTAACTAAAACTTTGAAAGATGAAACCTGGATTTCGCAGAACAGTGGCGAATCCGACGGTGTGTGTGTGTTTCTTGTCCCCTCAGTATGATCTCTTCGTTCTTTGTGCTCACGTGAATCCAGAAAAGCGTGGAATGCTTGCATCAACAGGAATAGATATTTGGATCAATGGACAGCCTTCAGAATGCAGACAGAATAGAATGCGGATAGGAGAGGGATAGCGCAAGAGTACAGAGCTTGGCCTATGCAATTCCTAGCGGGGTCTACTGCGAATCATGCAACAAAAGCGTCCAGAACCTGAAACTAGTCTGTATGAAGAACAAAACCTGCAACTTTAATGGCTGCCTAGACTTTTCTACTCCAAAACAATAATACTGTTTGCACAAGTTGGATCTGTGGCTTACCAACAGCAACACAAAGCTAAAACAAACCTGCAACAAACTATGCTACCAATCCTAAGCAAACTAAAAGGACCACAGCACCGAAAACATGAAAATTGGAGTGAAAATGGTGGCCCAAATAATGTTTGCACTTGCACAAGTTGGATATGTGGCTTACCAGCTGCAATACAATACTAACCAAAGCACTCAATGAGGAAAACTAAGAATCCTAAGCAAAGGAAAACTAAAACTGCTGTAACAAGAAATTTCAAAAGCAAACTTTGGAGCAAAATTCAGAACTAGAAGCCATCCAGAGAAGGCCATTTGCATGTGCACAAACCATGCATTTATAGGAATCCAAACATCCAAAAATAAAATCCAAACTGAACTCCTAAACATTAAACAAAAGAAAAACACTATTCCAGGGGACCAAAAACATAAATGCATGCTCAAGTCGGCAAGAAAAGCTGGTGAGTCGTGATATTTCACGCGGGTCGCGTCAAAAGAGCGTTCTGGAAAAACGCGCACAGGACCGCCGCCCTGCTCAGGGCGGCGGTTACAGGACCACCGCCCTGTTCAGGGCGGCGGTCACGAGACCGCCGCCCTTCCAGGGCGGCGGGTTTCGTCACTGAAGACCAAAAAGCCAAGAAAAGAGGGAAAAATAGGGAAAACAAAGCACGCGGGGGCTAAGCGGGGCATGCGGGATGTTAACGCATATCTGTAAAGCTTCTCTGGATCCTGAACACCTTGCGAAGAGACCTGTATCATCATCGGGGCACTTATTACACCTTTCCGCAGTACAGTACCTTACAATTTTGGGTACGTACAGTTGGACATTTTTATGTTCTGCAGGCTCTCTCCTTCACCATGGCAAGTGGATCTTTGGAATATCAGACCTTTTTAGGACTGCAACATGTTTTTTACCTCCTTGTTGTTGTAATGCACTATATTTTTAAAATGGAAATGACAATACAAGCTCCGTGGATGAATTTTCAATCCTTTTTTTGTGTTGTTTGCTCTATCTTGATCCTTCATTACAATTTTAGCAATTTGTGCATGATTTTTGTTACATTTTTATAATCTGTGTCAATCTACAGAAATATATGTTTAATACTCCTTTCGGTGTTGTCACCTTGTTAGTTTATTTTTTATCTTCTTTTCTCCCTTCTATCCTTGGTCTAATTGGCATAAAACCACTATAATAGGATTTTGAGTTAAACCTAACGTGAAAAGGAAATTTCATGTATACATCTGCTTCCTGATTAGTAGAGGAAACAACCTAGAATGACATTTGATTTTGTTTCCCATTTATATCTAAGTCCCACACTTGAGGGAAAAGATTCGATGTTGTGCAATCACACTAAATGACCCAATTCTCACCTGTAGAAAGGAATGGTTTTTTAGGGAGCCAGATATGATTCCAATTTTGGCCAAAGTAGTGTAGAGAGGCACACCCACTGACCCATAGTCCCTAACTACAGGTTTCAACATCGATTTCCCATGGAAAAAATTCCTGATATGCACCTGTTGTAAGTTTGGATAAAATGCTTAAAAAGACTCACTGGAATATTAAACACATCTGCCAAGGGTTCGAAAGTGCATTGTACAAAACCAATGTAAATATGGTGTTCAGTATGTAGCCAAAACGCTGGATTCTATTGATTAAATGGATGCATGCGAATTGAAAGGTCAATGGGCACTTCAAATAAGAGGGATACCACACTCTGACTTGTATACTCAGTTCCCTGCAGGGGGAAAGGGAACTCAGCACTTGGTAAGAACTAATTTTGAAGAGTCTCCATCTAGCATGAACATTTCCTTGCGGGCTTAGTATGAAAATTTCTCCACCTGTAATAGACAATTGGCAAAATCAAAAACTATGTAGTAACTCGCAATAGCCAGATTAGAGAGGGCAAAACACAACTCCTTTTTTAGTGGTCTGCAACTTCAGGTTGCAAACATGAAACACTTTCGCTGCAAGGCATTGGATGCAAAACCCAGTTCAAGTTGCACACTTTAACATATGGGCAATATCCTGCATACTTTATTGGAAAATAATGGAGACCACTCGTTGTCTCAAACATCATTCAGAATTTTCATTTGCAATCCTATATGCGTGCCTGTAACACCATTTTGTCCTAACTGTTTTAGAGATGAAAATTATGTCTCATGTATCGGCCGATTTAAGTTCCTTGTAAGATGCTTTTTTTAAAGCGGATGAAGATAATAAACCTGGTTTGGAATCTTAGGGACCATGCCTCTAGTGACCAGTACATAGGAACAAGTTTTCAGAAGAAAAAAATTCCAGAGCCATTTGCTGCAAATGTAAAAATCTCTATTGGAACAACTGCCCCCACATCAAGGCATGAGCTGCAAGTGAGTATGATAAGAGCCGATTCAATTATGAACAGAGTTTTTTGAAGTCCCAAGATGTTGTAGAACCGCAGTGAAGTAAAAGCAAAAAATTAGCAATGAAAGGGGTATTAACTTATGCTCTCAATTAGCTTCTCATATTCTATGATATGTGGTTCACGTCCCTCGCGACCACCGACATCTCCTGGAACTAGGATCACACTCTATGCCCCATGAACCTGGGATCAAAAGACATTGCTTCCTCATTCTCAGTCTAGATTCAACCTACTTTTTTATTCCCCAAGCTATGACGATTCAGAATCTACAACCATACCCGAGCTTGTGCGTCCAATAGTCCTGAAATCCTCAATGTCAAAAGATTTGCATCAAATTGTGCTCCTATTTTCCCTCCTCAGAATGCGACCTGATCATACATGGTAGATGAGATGCTACTCTTGGATGGACATAATTGGCATTAGAACCCCTAATGGTTGAAGAGTATATCAATCCTTGTTGAATGAAAAGTGATGATTTAATGACGTTAAGTTGTCTCGATATCAATCTA
This sequence comes from Taxus chinensis, assembly GCA_019776745.2. Classification (NCBI taxonomy): domain Eukaryota; kingdom Viridiplantae; phylum Streptophyta; class Pinopsida; order Cupressales; family Taxaceae; genus Taxus; species Taxus chinensis. The sequence continues at coordinate 339,500,047 of CM034157.1, read as the reverse complement.
TGGTGCTCATGAAATGGATGAAGGTGATTTAGTCCATGAGCATATCATCATTAAGAATTTCCTAATCCTTGGAGATGGTGTGATGTTTTCATCCTAACAGCCATAGATCTAGTTTTTTAAGATGAGAAAGGGATCCAATGTAAGGCCTCCTGGTCAGGATAATACCACTTTTTCAACCCTATAATTAAGGTGGGAAGTGACAGGTTTCGTTAGCTCTAAATGGTCATTGACTTGCCAGGGATGACAAGTAATATACCTCAATGATGTATGAAAATAATGGTGATGATCCCTAGCTGCAAGCGGATATCCGTCACTCCAGTCCTTAAGAATGCTTGCACGGTGATGGTCCATTTGATTGGTAAGATCTTTGATTGAGTACGACCGAGCAACTAAAGTGCATCATAGTCTGGTGATGTGAGTCAAGAGGATTAGAGCTAAATGACAAGTAACATAGTATTTCAAAATAGGACTCCTTAAAGGATACAGTAGAATTCATAAATGTGACAGGCTGTAACATTATCCCACCTATGCAATGATAGGATAATGAACGGCAATTGACCATATCTCATAATGCAATGATGTTATGACCATCGGTCAAAAAAGAGCAATAGAATGGTGTTTTCCTGGATAATCATTAAAATCTTTTATGCCTTCATCCATAACCTGTAATGTAATCTCAGAAAGTACATTGTCAGAAAAATATATTTGGAAATGTGCAAGTAAGAGCTGATGCAAGGGTTACGCTTTAGACATAATCAATGTATGACCAGTGTGTAGGGTCCATGTACTAAAAAAGAATGTGAATGCTAAGGGGAAAAAACCACCTTTCATGAACTCAATTTAACATAGATCGTGAACATTTTTGATAGTGGAGAAAACATATATATCTCCATGTGGGAATGCACTATCTCATCCCCATAAATCCTACAGTGATGTTTGAGTGCGTAGACCTACAAGATGCCATGGAAGAATTGAGTCAAAATCAAATTGAGTCAAGGCTATATGTCCAAAATAAGGTAGAATCCCTTTTAAAAATGTATGCTTAAGCATGAGTGGAATCTTAGATGGATATGCAATGTAAACTTCCTTATAAATTGTGTCATCCATTGTATGAGCTTGTTCACTTGAACCCAATGGGGATAAACGTAGTTCACTCCACATTGTCATTTTTGATTTTGAAGCACAATCCATGCATCACCGGGTACATCTGTGATGCCATAATGTGGGATGAGCTGATCAGCATGAGGCCTCTAAGGAGAAGAGTTCACAGATGATGATGCCAATGTTAGTGGGGGTTTGATATACTTTACATGCCCCCCAAGGAGTATGCAACATGAACCTAACCAATTGGGTGGAATCAAATTATCCCTTGCTAATGCCTTCACTTTGATGCATGCCTCAATTTCATACTATGTTCAAGTTTCCATAGTGTCTCATTGGGTTGTAGATTTGGGCCTGAATTGCCACTTTTATACCCTCGATACGTTTGGCGAACCGGTATGGATCTTTATTAGCTACGAATATCGTAAGGCTATTAAAGTACGTTGGCTGATAGGATATGGAGGCACATGTCATGGCATTTTATTAACTTTGAGGATGACGAAGCCATGTAAGAATACAAGTCCAGGTTTCTGATAAACGTGATTGAAAGCCCTTTGACACCGTGATTGTGAGCCTAGAGAAATCTCCAGGCACTCAATCAATGTGGATGGCCTTGTTGATTTCATTCTGGTCACATAGAGGAACCATTAGGCATTGATGAAGAAGCTCCAAAGTTGAGGCATTCTCAGATTTGACTATCTTGATGAATGGGTGAACAGAAAGGTGCATGATTTTGAGCCCTTACAGAGAGATCACGAGGAATCTGAATTAGGATTATCTATTTAATGCCTATGAAGAAAATCTAGCCAATGAGGAAACTCCTAGCATCACCAATCCCGAATGAAAGATTGTCAATGAAGTATGGCAGCTGTTCTTTGATGGACTCAAAAATTAGATCAAGGTGCAATAGAACAATGCTTGTGTCTCCTCAAGGTAACAATTACTAGTAATCTATTCAGCTTTTCAGATTTCAGTTTGCATGTTCAAACAACACAACTGAATATGAAGCCATTGATCCATGGATTGTTTATTAGTGCGAGAAAAATAGGTATCAAGAAATTACAAGTCCTTGGGACATTGAGCTGATTATAAATTAAGTTAAAGGGCAAAATGTCTACCAAAAATGGATCTACTCAAGATGCCTATAAGAACCGGTTCCTGGGATCTCTTCATTGATGATCACTTTGAAGGCTTTTTAACATCAACGTCCATCCCTACGGGTTTAAAGAAAACCAAGGCTGTCTAGATAGTCTTGCAGCACAGTTGGAGAAACCTTTGATGTTGTGTGAGGAGTATCAAGGAAGATAACAGTGTAGTCTGGCAACCCCATTCATGAGATTGTAAGGCCATCTAGTGCTAGACAACAATGTAAGTTGGAAAGTGTTTGAAAATGACTAACAAATCATCAATTTCTTACTAGAAGAAGTTGAGTTCTCCGCCAAGAACTAGGATGAATTGGAACAACCGTATGGTGATCAAGTGGTACAGCTAAGGACGAACAAGCTCCCAAAATGGACTTGTCACTTTGGATTCCATCTTTAATCCTAATGATCAATTTAGGAAAGGAGAAAAAAAACATCCAAGTCAAGGGAGAAGATTCAGAATGCCCATCTTAGTTGGAGAAGGTAAAGTCACTTCAAATTGGTAAAGTGACAACCGTAGCAAGAAAGGTATGAGTTCATGCAACTTTTTCAAGAGTTCTCGAGATATATTTTCTTAGAGCTATGAAGATATTGAGAGGTTTCAATCCTAAGCTAGCTCACAACACACTATTGAATTGGATCCAAGTGCTAAACCCATCAGGAAAAAACAAAGGCTAATCAATCCACACATGGAGCCTCTCATGAGGAAGGAATTGAATAAGCTTGATAGAGGCAAGTATCATATTTCCCATCAAGCATTCTAGCATGGGTTGAAAACTTGGTTCCAGTCAGAAAGAAGAAATGGAGAAATCAGATTGTGTGTAGACTTTTTAGAGATTTGAATAGAGCATCACTCAAGGATCATTACCCACTTCCTTCTATGGAGTAGATTTTGCAAGTTGTTGCTTCCTCTGAGAGGTTTTCATTGCTAGATGGTTATTCAGGGTATAATCAAATCATGGTAAAGGAAGAATGATCAGTTCAAAACAGCCTTCACCACCAAATGGGGAACATATACATATATGAAAATGCCATTTGGGTTGTCAAATGCGAGAGCTACCTTCCAAAGGGAAATAGATATGGTGTTCAAGGGATTGATCAAAAAGATAGTGCTGGTATACTTAGATGATATCACTGTGTTTTCTAAAAGTGTAGTAAATCATCTCTTTCATTTAAGACAAGTGTTCCAAAGATGTAGAAGATTTGGGGTATCCTTGAATCCCAAAAAATGTATTTTCCTATCTCATGAAGGAAAGCTCCTAGGCCACATTGTTTCTAAAGAGGGATTAGATAATTGATCTAAAGAGGGTTGAAGCAATAAATAGCACTACCATTACTAAGTCACAAGAAATCCCTTCAAAGTTTCTTAGGGAAGAATCAATTTTGTTCAAAGGTTTGTGCCTGAATTTTACAGCCCTTGTTAAGCCAATAACTGATGATTTTGAAGAAAAGTATGGCTTTCAAATGGATATACTAAAGGTAAGGCAAGTTTTGAGGCAATCAAAGAAGACTATCTCACAAGCTCAAACTCTCATTAACCCAAATTTCTCCAAGGATTTTATCATTTATGCATTTGGAGGTGATGATACAATTTTTACAATTTTAGTACAACAGAACAAAGAAAATGTAGAGTAGCCAATTGCCTTCTTTAGCCAAATCTTGGAGGACTATGAGGTGAGGTATTCTTTCATTGAGAAGCATGTTCTTGCAGTGATTAGGAGCTTGAAGAAATTTAAGCATCTAGTTTCAAACAACAAGGTTCAACTGCTGGTTTCTCATGTGGGAGTTAAAGACTTCCTCCTCAACAAAGACCTAAATGAAAAATGTGCAGGGTGGATTACTCGTGTCATGGAGTATGAAATTGAGATCAAAGTCACCAAGCTGGTCCGAGGAAAGGGATTGTGTGAGTAGCTGGTCTTGAGAAAATTAATGTAAGATAAGTAATGGGAAGGATGTTGTGTTAACGTTGCAAGACAACCAAGAACAAAGAGGTGTTCAAGAAGAGAATGGTGGTATGCTCACTACTTGTTGGACCCAACACATGATACACTTTTTACAAATAGGCCTATGCCCTCCAGAGATGAAAAAAACCAAGAGAAGACACTTCAGATTGCAGGCTATTCCATATGCACTTGTTGATGGTGTCTTGTTCAAAAAGGATATAAATGGAGTGTTACTGAGATGCATTGGGACAAATCAAATTAAGAGAATGTTAGAAGATTTCCATGATGGATCAGCTGGGGGTCATTTTGCTCCAAGAGTGACAACCCTCAAGATTATGAAGGCTGGCTATTATTGGCCCACAGGTGTTTAGTGATTGTTATGCATGGATCAAGAGGTGCAAAAAATGTGCATTCTTCACAGGCAAGGAAAGATTAGCAGCCCTTCCACTTATACCCAATTTCAGTTGACCAACCATTCATGGAATGGGGTTTGGACTTCATTGGAGTCATTAACCCAAATTCAAGCCAAGGACACAAGTGGATTCTAACAGCAATAGATTACTTCACCAAATGGACCGAGGCGGGTGGCACTCAAAGAGGTAAATGAATCTAGCATTCTAGACTTCTATGAGGGGATAGTAACCAGATTTGGTATACCTGCCACTATAATATCATATAATGCATTGGCATTCATAGGATCAAAGGTAACTTAATGTGTTATTAAGAATGAGATCTTTCTAAGCACTTCATCAAATTATTACCCTCAAGGTAATTGCCAAGCTGAGTCTACCAACAAGAACCTATTAAAGATCATCAAGAGGACTCTTGATGAAAACCAGAGGACTTGGCACACTAAACTTAAGTCGGCCTTATGGGTTGATAGGGTAACTCCCAAGAGATCCACCAGTCAGCTCTCCATTCATACTTGTTTATGGAAGAGAGGTAATCTTGCCTGTGTCTTTTGAGTTACCAACGTTGGAACTCATGAAGCAATTGGAATTATTGGAGTTTGAACCCATGGAAGTTAGATATGTAGAATTGATGGAGCTCCAAGAAATCAGATAGCATGCAACCCAAGAAATGGAGAAGGACCAAGCCTTGATCAAGAGAACCTTTGATAGGAAAGCTCAGGCTAGAATGTTCCAAGTTAGAGATTTGGTGTTGAAATGGGATGCAGACCGAGAAAAGCCAGGAAGGCATTCAAAGTTTGATGCCATTTGGAGTGGCCCCTGCATGGTCACAAAATGTAAGAACAACAATGCCTTCCAATTATCTACATTGGATGGTGAAGAACTGCATAGATTCCAGTTAATGGAATCCATCTAAAGCATTGCTACTAGAGGGGAAACTCTTCCCCTTATACATATTAGTTTATATTTTCATTCCTCCAAGTGCTTGTGCACATTGTTTTGTTGTAGCTTAGTTTTAATATTTCCCTAAGTGCTTTGGCACAAGCTTTTTTGTCCCAAGGATGCATCTTTGCAGGCCATGCTCCAGATCAAGTGATAGTCTTGCTCTCACAATCTTCTTTCTAGAAATTTTCTAATGAGTTGAGAGTACCAAGTAGTTAAGTTGATGACTCCATTACCCAATGGATTGCTTCAGGTAGCTGGTCACTTCATCCAACAGGTAGGATGACCCCTCCGAGTCACCAAAATTGCTATCCAAAATAAGCCCCTTGCTTATTTTTGGCTAACTTTCTTTCATTCCTTCCTTCCTTGTGTCTCAGTCAAAATTTTCCACTTTTCAAGCACTCAAAATTATCTGGAAATGGCTTCATCAGATAGAGAATTTTCTTACCTTTCCAAAAAGGTAAAATTTTCCTTCTAACTCCTTGTATTTTGCAAGTTATGGCTCGGCGGAGTTTTTGAGGGAAATTTTCCCTGGGAAGGCCCGCAACCAATGAGGAAGCGCCACGTGGCTGGCGGCAGACTGGCGGGTCAGCGGAGGTAAGTTGGAAAAATTTACTAAGGAGTGGGTGGGGTGAAAAGAAAAAAAAATTCCTGGCTGGAAGGCCCGCAGAGGAGAAGGAAAAGAAATGATTTGAATCCGCGGACGAATGAGGAAGCGTCATGTGTTGGCGGAGATCAGACTGACGGAGGGTTAAGTTAGAAAAAGTGATCCAAAAAATGGACGCAAAGAAAAAAATTTGTCCGTGGAACCCGCAGACGAAAGAGAGTTGATTAAGGCCCACACCAAATCAAAGTGTGCCACGTGTCCATAGGGGCTAACAGGGAATTGGAAGGGCGGAGTAAATTTTGGCATTTTGCCAAAAATAGTAAAAAGTGCAAAGGAAAAATCTTGGCCCACAGGTCCTGCACGGAGGAGGAAATGGAAATTTTGGTTAAATCCCCGCAAATCAATATAGGGTGGTGACACGTGTCCTATTCTCAGCTTAGAGGTCAGAGGTGTGCAGAGAGAATTTGGACAATTTTCCTGAAAGTGTCAGCGGCGTGCAAAGGCAAAATTTGGAGCGCTGTGCCTCACAGCAAAAAAGGTGGTGACATGTGTCTCGGAGCAGCGGGGCACGAAGAAATTTTAGAATTTTTTCCAAAATTCAAAAAAGCATGAGAATAGCAACTGATTTGAAATCGCACGAACCAATGGGAATGTGCCATGTGGTAGCAGAGCATTGCGTGGGACGTGGAGATTTTGGGGGAATTTTTCCACAAACTCAACAAGGGGAAAAATTTTGGGTTTCGGCCCACTGACCTATTTTTTGCCCCAGTTTTTCCCTAAATCTTCAAAGGGGCACATATTTCGATCCAAAGCTCATTTTTTCTCGATTTTAGTGTCATTGGAAATCTATTAAATTCCTCTACATGATGGAATCTTCAATTTTGTTTTTTGGTGGAGTTTAGCGAGAGAGAAATGAGAAAATGCCTCTAGCATGGGGAAAAGAGTAGAACCGACATTCAACCACCATTTTTAATGTAGTATGGCCTCCATTCTTCTCCAGCATGATTGAAAATCTTGGGGAATGAACTTTTAAGGGTACCCATGCTATTTTGATGGATCTGGTTAGTGGTTGAGTCATTCATTCCAATTTTCTCGCGTTTCTCCTTCCTGAACTCTAGGTTTTCATTGTTAAAAGCCAGATTTGGCTCATTTGTAAAGGGTTGGATGTTTTTATGTTCTACAGGCTCCCTCCTTCACCCTGGAAAGTGGATTTTTGAAATATTAGACCTTCTTTAGGACTGTAACATATTTTCTACCTCCTTACCATTGTAATGCACTGTATTTTTAAAATGGAAATGACAATGCAAGCTCTATGAATGAATTTTCAATCCTTTTCTTGTGTTGTTTGCTCTATCTTGATCCTTCATTACAATTTTAGCAATTTGTGCATGATTTGTGTTGCATTTTTATAATCTGTGTCAATATGTAGAAATAGATGTTCACCACTCCTTTGGTGTATCACCTTGTTAGTTTAGTTTTATCTTCTATCCTTGTCTCCTTGGCAGAATTAGAGTAGGATTTTGAGTTAAACCTTTGCAAATTTCATGCATACATCTGATCAGAGGAGTAGAGGAACCAACCTTTAATCTAGAGAGTTTTTTCCTATTTTTGCAAGTCCCACACTTGGGGAAAAGATTCAATGTTGTGCAATCACACTAAATGACCCAATTCTCACCTGTAGATGTGAAGGTCATTTAGGGGGTGCTGCTGATTTGCACTAACAGTATCCGATCTAAGTCACTAATCCACCGATGCTAGTGGCATTGTGAGTGTCACCTATAACATCCCCATTTTGTACCTAATCATTGGAAACTGATGCCTTTGAAAAGAATAGAAGTAAACCTGGACTCTGACGATAATACATGTCAGACCAAAAATGTTCCTGTAGACAACCAACAATAGAGGGAGATGAACATGTTATGAATTCACCATTGTGTAGTGAGAAATAACTTGGTCAGTAAACAACATCTATAACCGATGAGTTAGATAAACACCCTTGTCGATAGAAGAGGTAACCGACGTCGGTCGTATGGATTCCTATAGCATCTGGAAACCAATCAATCCAAGGAGATGAAGAATTTTCATATGAACTCCTTGGTATTAAGTCAAATGAACATACCAACTGTACCAATAGAGGTGGTACTCTATGATTGCATCCTAAGCTCCACATAGTTGAATCCTACCGCATCAATACACTATTGTAAGACTTGAGGTGTTGCACACAATAAGAAAAAATCTTGCCAACTATGAAACAACCTCACAACATCAAAATTCCTAACACATGTTGTCAAATGCTTGGACAAACCAACTACCCCTGCAATCCTATGTTGTAGCCCGATTTCTTGGTTTACTCATTTTAAATACTTCCCTACTATTAGTCAGAAAGATTTTTAGTCAATTTAGGCCCTTGTCCCTAAATTCAATCCTTCAACTGGTTTCCCCTTCTTGACCTGCTTTTACATTCCTAGCTCATCCCTAATAACCCTTATCGGTACCACAACTTGAATGATGACTTGCCATTACACTCAGATCTCCGCTAATACCGTTATTAGTCGTTAACGTAATTTTTGAGAAGATCATCGGTTTCATTTAAGAAGTGTGGATCCACCTCAAGTGATTCGGTTTGACCAATGTTAGCTAAAGATTAAGTTTATGTCTATACTTAATTCTTGTTACAAATCAACTGGTCATGACCTCCAACATATATATTTACAATCAATAAAGTGAATCTAAGCAACATTTACAAATCTATTTAATTGCACCCATATTTATTAAGCCCACCTTTAAATAGTGCGAATCTTACTTAACCTGGAGATTTGAGCATTCATGAATAGGCAAAGATTTGTGTCACTTTTCCACCTATGCAAATAAAATTGTGAAAAGTAAAGTGAAGATTGTACGTTATTGTAAAATATGTAATTTCCAATTAGAAATTGAAGGAAGAATTTTAAATTCCTTAATTAACTCTTAATCGAAACGACATAGACACTACATTTTGTGGGAATGATTGACCGCTGCAAGGTGGTCAATGCGAAACCCTATCCCAATGTGATGCCATGCTGAAATCTACCTCGAATCTCTCCACCAATTAACTCACTCCACTCAATCTTATGGACCCACCTGTTGATACCCACTCACATAATAGTAACTATCCAACTCTACTCGACACTTCACAATGTTGCTTTCCATGGAGGCACAAATTATCTATTGTTTTCATAAATGACAAGAAGTTATAATGAATCTGTAAAAAATGAATTTTTATTTTTTAACCCCAAATCGACATGACTGGTGTCGGTCATTTTTTGCCCTACGAAACCAACTTTTTTTACCTTATAACTGACATCAGTCACCTACGAATACCATTTCACCTTCATTTTTCCCATTTTGACGTAAACTCATTACTGCCAAATACCTGTTGACCTTACCCACATTTATTACACCCTATTTATAAGCCTAAATTACCTATACATTTCCTTAATTATGTTTAGGGACTTGTTATTTACCTATATCTTGGACTTACCTGTGCCTTGAAATACATACCCTGAGATGAATCACCTTTTTTCACCTTTGAACTTGTGTACTCGTTATACCTTGTGATTTTGTTACTTGTGTTGTTTGGCCTAATGCCCTTACCTTGCCTATTGTCATGTTGTTTATCCCAACTAAACCTTTGGTGTACTAGATTATATGTGCATGTTCCTGCACATAACCTAAGTTGTTTTTCTGGACCATATCCTATAGACCAGATACCTGAACCAATTCAACCTTGTTTGGGATAAACCTATCGACCTTGGATGATGTAGATTTTGCAAGCTCTTCCATCTAGTATTGTGTCACAATCTATACGTGTGTGTGCATTTGATTACGATTATCAATTACCCGATTTGACCATTACCCATTACCCAAAGTGCCCATACCCTTACCTACAACCCACCTACCTTCACTTTCATAACTAATACATTTATCAAACAGGTCTCTGACTCCATATCGCACCTTATCAATTCATGGATTGAGGGGGATCACCTTCAACACTACTTGGGGAAAACTAACCTTCATTCACACTTGGAACACTAATTTACTATTTTTATCAATATCACTTACAAATACAAGCTACATAACAAAAAGGGGTGAAATGTGGACACCAAAATTGGGTCATACTCCCCTTAAATCCTATTAATTAAATTAACCATATCCCCTAGTAGACATGTTAATTAAATTAATTATATTAATTAAATTAATTAATATAGAGTCACTTAACCACCTCACCTAGCCACCTCACTCAATGACCTACTCAAAAACTCTCATTAAAACCTAAGACTGAGTCTAAACCTATCCTAACTAAGAATTATTCTAAACCTAGAATTGAATCCCATTAACAAACCTAAAAGGAATCCTACTTATATTTCCATGATCTATTAGTCAAGACTCGACAAAAGGTTGGAGATCATGATGAAAATAGAAACAATATGGCTATTTTTGGCCAACCTAGATATTCCCGCCTTGAACGATGCCAGTTATATCTCAACCAATGTTGGTCAGCTAATCATTTTTTGTTAGGTTAAATACATTTCCAAAAGCCTTTTCCTAGGTTGGTGGATTCATTCAGGATCGCATTCTTCCAGATACTTGGAGCATTCAAATTTCTATAGCACTCAGGAAAAATAAGACACATGGGAGCATTACCAACATCAATCACCATTTTTCATTCTCTTCACTATCATAGATTCATAACAGAGAGGCACAAAGGTCTAAAATTATGTGGCATAAGTACAACGGATCTTCTCTCTAGATCTCTACTATCACCATCTTCATCACCTACATTCTCAAATCCATTTTCCAGCAAGTATTTAACATCTCTATGTTGAATATCTAGTTTCCTTGTGTAAATTTATTTATTCATCTTTGTAGTCTATTTCTCTCCACACCCATATAATTCCTTCCTTTCATCAACCCATCACCTGATCATACCTGAAATTTTCACCCATTTCACCCTCTCCTAATCATTTTTGAGTCTTTAGAACCATTTTACAACCCCACTCTTACCATTTCCAACCTTTATGAAATCACAGGGAGTCTAAAAAACCAATTTTAACAAATTTCTACTAACTGCCCCTATTGACACTAGTTAGCCAACCGATGTCGGTCAATCTTCCTAACCAACATTGATCATTCAGCCGACACCAATTACTATGTCTAACAATATAGCTCAGACCAGTAAGCTAATACCTAATTCCCAATAGCCCAAAACCATTTCTAATCCTTACCAAACCTTACCTAGGGCCTGTACCAAACCTAGAAATCAACACAAGCAAATTAACCCTCCCATTTTGACCTTAAACAATATTTTACATGAACTTTCTTATTGTTTTGTATGAGATACCTAAATTATTTCAATTTAATTAGGATATTTACTTCATGTATGATTTAACTATCATTAATATTTTTATATAAAATTGGATTGTTAGCATGTTCAGGAACTATCACGCTTCCTAGATCTAGCATCCACTAGGCAGTCCACTCATTGTTTATTTAACTCTATTTGGTGGTATTGTTTTGCATTTATAGGTAGTTCCTCCTAGCCAAAAGGGAGATCTCACATCCATTCTAATCTAGAAGTCATCCACATGAACATTTGATCTTTAACAAACATTTCAAATAGGTATTCCTCCTTGTCCTACTACCCTTATCTATTTCATTAATTTACTAAGAATCCAATGAAATAATAAGGTTAGAAGGAAACTGAATTAAAATGTAAAATTAACTAAGGTGATATGTTGGAACAAATATTATAAAACAAAGAGATATATCCTAGGAAAATACTTTGAATAGTTTGAAAAGCATTTTAGCATGATCTACTAATTTCGGAAGTATATCAGATTATCAGAGGTCGAGAAGGTGTAAAACACAAAAATATGGAGATAATAGATACATAAAGAAAACCCAAGGGCGTATACCATGATATATCTCCATATATATATATAAAACTGACAGTAGTCAAAGATAAGAGACAGATAATATTGAAAGATAAAGTTCACAAAACAAGAACTATTTATTGGTAGAAAAATAATACATAAGGCTGATATGGCACAAATTAACAACTTCCTTCTACAACAGAGCCTTGCTAAGGCTAGCCAATATAATAATTGGGTGCAGAATACCATTCACAGATCTAGTATGTTTTCTTTATATATTTTCTCCTCCTTTTGCTCCTGGATGAAAACATTATTTTATAGATCTTCTTGGCTCTTGCTTCGATGTCTGGAATTAGAACCTTCACTGATAAAATTCAATTTTCTTACAAGATCTTTCATTTTTGGGTCAATATCTCAAATGCATGTTGGTGATATTTTTGATTGCCTTTAATTCATCCAATTGGCACTTCTTAAGTAAGTGATGATCATTTTCAGCCATGTGGAGGTTGTGCTTGTTTGGGAACCCTTCTTAGAGATTTTCCTTCTAAACTATGCCCGAGAGACACGTGGAGGTCTTGCTCTTGTTGGAGGGCCTTCCTTTTTTTCTTTATTTGAAATTGTGCTCAGGTGACACATGGAGAACATATGAGTCTTTGTTATGTTATTGAATTTTCAACCTGCTGGGGCAACTTTGTTGGGCCTAAGACATGTGGAGATGGGGAAATTTTTTGAGAACATCCCTTCTCTTCTCCATGCCTTGATTGCGCCAAAGGGACACGTGGACACCTTCCGCACTCAAATTTATACTTTGTCAATTTGAGGCTCAAAAAAAAAAAGAAACTAAGGCTGGCGTGACAAAAGATGGTGGCCATTAAAATTTCCTTATTAAAAAAAACTCTAAACTTATGGCGACTTACCAAGGGACTCTGTGCCATCCATGGAAGGATCTGACAATCTATTAGCCTCAAAAATCAAAATGTGGCTCATAAAATGCCACTCAGAGCTGCTGAAATGTAGTCTAATATCTAAGCCATTCCACCTCTGTAGGATAGGTCCATCTTTGTAAGGCCTGGAAAGCTCAGTCCAACTAAATTATCTCCTTATGGGAAAATTTTTGGAGACTCTAAACTACTACCTGTAAGTGAAAAATCCAATTGTGTGATGGGGTTCAAAATAGCTTCCACCTCGGTAACACTGGAGATCTACTTTAAATATGGAAAGACAATCTTCTCTTGTCATTTGAAGATTAGGAGCTATTAAATTTGGTCCTTTGATAGGACTATAGAATCATTGGGGAAGGGGGAGGGGAAGCTTAAATAGACTAATTCATTGATGCTCTGCTTCAACTCCTTGATCTCCTGTTGGAGCTGAACCAAGAGACTTTGGAATTTAATGGAGGCCTTTTTGCAGCTCATGATCATATTCATTTTGGTAGAAATCATCCTCCTGTCAGTGATTCCTTCCCCTTATAGGGTGGATTCAGAAGTATCGTAAATTTTTTGAATCAACAATGATGATTTAGGGACCTTGGTGGACATTATGCTGCTGATGGTGGAAGTTGTGGTATCCACATTTCAGAACAACCCATGAAAATTAGATATAAATCCAAGTAAAAGGGATAAATAGATTGTCGTGGTGGAAATTCATGCACAACAGGAAGTATATAATTGTTGCACTAATGTTAAAATTCCCCCTTTTTGGGTTTGTTGTCCTAACTTATGGGTCAAGTCCTTGACAACATCCTTCGATGATTTCAGATCTATCTAGAGACTGTCATTTTTTACCTTGACGACGTGCAACTTGGCTTGGATTGCATCCACCTTTTCATTTCTTGATTCATCCTCCTATTAGAGGGATCCTTTTTCCTGTGAGAGTGAATTGGTAGAGGAATCAGATGTGATAAGTTTGGCCAATAGAGTATTAGCTTTTTCTTGAGAAGTCTCAAGGAAATCTTGTGATGGAGCTTCCTTCAACTCCTTGTGGAGTTGGTCTATCTCTCTTTCATTGCTCTTTATCTCGGCTTGATGGTTGACCACAATGGCCTCTACCCTGCCAAGGCTAGATTGTGCCTTTTTTAGCTGGTTATTGAGCTTAAGGTAGTATTTTGTGACTACCACAATAGTTTCATTCATTAACTTGACCTTATCCTGAGGCCGAAACTTAGAAAGGTCGACCGTGACAATGCTGATAGAGTAATCATCAGGATGCATCTAATCATAGGGGTTTGGATACTTGGGGGATGATCGTGTGATAATTAAGGAGATTTGTTGATGGTCATACAATGACTGCATCTACTTCATTTCTCTTACCACCATTTCTTTCTTCTTCTACTTCACCCTTCTACTATCTTGGGTGGCCTTCATGGTCTTGGCTTGACTCAAAAATTCATAAGAAGAAGGGACCACCCCACCTGCGAATGGGAACCTGAGTGGCAGACCATAAGGAATTGTAACTTGTGGTTGAGGAATTGAAGTTACCAAGGCTGAAGAAGGTTCTGTCACAACATGAGGGGAGAAGGCTGGGATGGTGCGGGGAGGTTGAGGAAAAAGATGGGCATCAAGTGAAGGGAGAGTCTGGAATGGGGTGACTAAAAGGGGATACTTCCAGAAGGGGAAAATGGTGGCAAAGGAGGATATTGAAATGGAGCCCTAGGAGGAGGTAGAGGCAAAGGAGAAGATGTAGCCACAACCAACTTTAAATTTTTCTAAAGAGGGTTTGATGTTGATTCCTCCACATGTTTCTTACCTGAGGGAATTGATTCCAATTGTGGAGTGGCTAGCCTGATTAAAGTACCTTGCTGAGAAGTGGAGGGTGGGGGCTTGACTGATAATTGTTGTTATGGGAAACCAGAGGATTCTACAGTCAATCTTGTCAGCTGCTCTAAAGTGATTATAACTATGTCCTTACTTTCCACATTAGATCCAAGATCCATGTCCCAAAACTCTTCCCATTTCTCATCACTAGAGATGGATTCAAAATTGAGCGTGGTCTAGCTGATCTCCTACCTATATTTCCAATAGGAGTCAATTTTCTCTACACTCCAGTCTTTCTTGTGCATGGCTTCTCAAAGTCCTTTTTTCATGGTTAGGGCGGGGTCATACCTGTACTTAACTAGGTGGAATAACTCCCAGTTCTAGAATTGGTATGTCATCTAAGCTCAATGAATATGTCAGGAGAATCTACCCGAGGGGACTTCTTTACTTCAAAAAATTCCCTCGACCCATGCTTGCTGGAGTTTGGGACCTTGTTGCGAACTAGAGTCATGGCCATTATCCCATCTGGGTCGTATCTCCATGAGTCTTGAATTAAGGAGAAATCATAGGATGCTAAAATCTCTATGAGGATATGCTCCACCTTCTTCTTAACTACAGTGATTCATTCCTTTCTCAAGGGGATATCATAAAGTGCCTTATTTTTTCACCTGGAGCTGGACTCAATGTATAGGAGTACTAGCTACCTAGCTATCTTGAGACCCACCACCCATGTCGTGAGCAACCTTGGAGCATAAATGATTCTTCTGAAACCGTGTAACCAAATATTGAATTTTCTCTTGTGAAGAAAAAATCACAAGGGTGTAAGGGGTCTATGAGGATGGATTACACAAAGTCATTCATTTTGTTATTGATCCCTTTAGGATCAACTTCAACCAAGAGGGGCTCCACAAAAGAATTAAATAATTCATATATATCTAATGAACAAGACATTATGTGATTCCAAGTAGACACTGGAATGATTTTTTGAGGATCGAACTCTGCATCCTATAGAGTCAGAGTCATGAACTGACTAAAACACTAGGCATTTTGATACAAGATGAGGTGAAATATATATGATTAATACATGAAGGTGGAGTTGACCAGGAACCTATCCATCTAATCACAAATAGATTCTGCGATGATTTAAGAAAATTTGAAGTGGTAGGCCTGCTCATTCTTTATAGACCTCACTTAAAAAAAGGCCACCATCTACCAATCCTAGACACCTCTATCTAATTCTTGACTGAAAATGAATGTCAACATGGAACATGCATCTTGAGAATATTTCGTAAGTGACTTCAGGGGAATGGGAAATCCCATGGTCCCCGAATCTCTTGTATCTACCTACCTCAAATCCCTAATAAGGAATGAAGATTTGTTCTGGCACTGAGCCCAGACACTTTGGATTTTTTCCATATCATAGATACTAGCCATTGGGTCGTAGGTTAGAGCTAGCATGTCCCTGATAGCTTAAGGTGTAAATACCACCATTATGTTTGTGCCCTTGATGGTATTGGTGTCTGAATTGAAATAATCTGCACACATTTGTATGAGTTTTGGATATGGGTGCATGAGAGGCACCATGTATTGGGTGAGTTTGTAAAGCATCATAAAAAATCCATATTTCCCAAGGTTGAGCCAAAAGATTCAAAGATTCCCAGGTTAGAAACCTGGCATAGGCTACCTCTCTTCGGGCTTTGGGCTTCTTATTGAGGATGAGGTTGAATAAATTGTCGAGGAAGTTGAGAACCATAATAGGGTCACTGGATTGAGGCCCCTCATCATGGAACCTCAACCTTGGTTGAATAGGGCATGGGGGTGCTAGTTTTCTTGTGAAAGACTTTGCTAGTGGTGCAGAGATGGAAGTTGCCATGGTGTTTCTTGGAACTAGGATAAGGCTCTAATTCTTTTTACTTCAACACTTGACAACTGATTTGGAAGACTCTAGCATTTGAAATGAGCCTGTTAGACGCTCTTAATATCTTAAATAGCTGCCCTAACTTGGAGAGTAATGGCTCAAGTGTATATAGAGTTTCTTCACATAACAACCCCTTTTTAATTAATGACCCTAAGCATCAAACTCCACACTTTTTGAGAGATTTTATATCAATTCTAAATCTTTTTCTCTCAAGTATCCAAGGAACTTGTTGGATCATTAATTTTGGGGAAAATTAGGAAGGTACACTCCCTCCAAAATTTCAATAAGAGGAAAGGGGGATCCATAAGGGACACATGTCCGAGACACTTATTAGAAAGGGATATAAAAAATGAAGCAAAAGAACAATTAGAAGTAAAAATATACATATGATACATAATTTAATGATGAGACTCATAGGAAAGGTTTTAAGTGAATTCCATCTAGGAATTTCCAAGGGGTCACCTTCCATGGTTTCAAGCTCAAACACATTGTGTTGTTTGCATGTGTGGATTTTGAAGGGTCATGTCCATAATGGGTTGAACTTTCCATGATTCCTATGTTTGGCAGCCCTTGTGTCCTATTTCAAAACCATAATTCTAACTTGAAAATTTTGTTCCGATGAATTTTGATCAAACCAAGTTTTGACCACCTGTTGGTGCTTCATCATGGCTTCATGAGTGGAATCCCTCTTCTCTTGGAGCTCTACTAGATTAGCAAGTATTACTTGCATTGCCCCATTTTCCTCTATCTTGATTTGTTTCAACAGTTGTAATGCAGGGATTTCAAGGGAAATTGACATAACAACACTTTTCCCATAGACTATCTCATATGGCAAAGATTTCAGGATCTGTTTTATTGTGATCATATCAGCCCATAAAGCTATTATTATATGTTCATGACATAGCCTCTTGTGCTCATTTCCCATTATTTTTATGATTTTGATCAAGTTTTCGTTAGTAGATTCCACCATAGCATTCCCTTGCGGGTAATAGTTAGAGGATGTTTTTCAGGTAGATCCCATACTTCACTACGAAGTTAGATAATTTGGCCCCCAAAAATTCCTTAGCATTATCTAATATAATAGTGTGGGGGTGGGTCTAAAGTGGGTAGTGATATCCTGTAGGAGTCCTAGGATTGCATTCTTAGTGGCTTCTTTGAGTGGAGTTGCCTCCACCCATCGGGTGAAGTAATCGGTTCCCGTAAGGATCCATTTGTTCCCAATGATCAAAGTTGAGTTGACCATTCTGATGAGGTCTAACCCCATTGTGTAAATGGTTCCTCGACTAGTATGGGGTTAAGAGGAAATTTTGTGTTCAACCAAAAACCTATATAAACTTGACAAACCTTGCATATGTTTGTCTCTGCATGACTGTCATCAAACAGGCTTGGCCAAAAGTACCCTACTTGCAAGATTTTTATGGTTGTGGTTTGGGTAGAAAAATGGCCTCCTGAGCTCCCATGGTGAAAATCATATAAGACTCTTTGTGTTTATTCATTCTCTAGGCACCTTAGAAGAATTCCATTAAAGTTCCTTTGAAAAAGGAAAATGTCAATCATGGTGAAATTAGATACTTGTTGCTTATAGTACCTCCTCTTTTTCAAGGTAAGATGGCTTGGGTATTTCCCTATTTGCATGAAGCAAATCCTATCAGAGACCTTAATACCCGAGTCAATTTGTTATACATAGAGTATTACTTTAGGATTGTCTTTAATCAGGGGCATTGGGTCCTGCATTAAATATTAACGCAGGCACCTACCTAGTATTAGTGTAGTAATTTTTATCCACCTACTAACTTCTAACCCCATGCGTGCCAGCATATCACCCAGTGGGTGGTAGGAACTCACCCAAGGTACACATGGGCATCAAGCCGCTCCTTTATGTGATTATTGTGAGAAGATCTTACCATTTTAAAAGGATTAGATGCAAAAAAGTAAATGTTCATGCATTCATTTTAAAAGCATAGGATGAGCTATCACATCTATATACCCATGTATTTAATAACAAGGGAAACATCATAACATGAAATAAAAATAATAGATCTTCCTTATAAGTATGAGGAAATAACATAAGAGTTTACACCCATGAACCAAATATTCAGAACAAAGCCATATACTTATATTAATCATAGTCTCAGTAACCACATTATATTCAAAAGGGTCATATCAGACCGAACATATCAAGAAATAGATCTAACCCATTTATCAAAAGTCCTAGCTATGCTTCCCTTATTACAAATATTCTATAGACCCATCCCTTAGACATGATAATATTCCTACAGTCCTCTAATGAGACCTCCAACTCCTAGGGCCTCCTAATATTTTCTATAGAGCTTCACTTTCCTCATGTTATATGTCTTCCAACTATGTCTTCCTTGGTGTCTCCTCTATTCAGGTGTGTCAACTATGCTTCTGAGCATCTACCTTTATAGCTCCAATTCCCACCACCGTGCCTTCCTTCAAGAGTAGATCACATGCCAAGTATCCATGTGGTCCTTCAATGGTGCATGCTTATTCTAATCCAAGCTCTCTACTTTCTACAATGATGTCTTCTAAGAATATTCCATGTTTGGAATATTATTTTCTTGACCACCAAGTCTCTAAGATGGCACCTTATCCACTCATCATGCCTAGTCGGGTCACGTTTTTCCTCAAGTTCCTCCAGAATGCCAAATATGGATAAGTCCTTAGATCTTATTGTCTTGCTTTGCCGACATGCCTTTGTTTCTCCTAAACCCTTCTTAAACCCTTATCGTATGTTATTCTTCCCACATTCCCTTATTCTATAGGTCTTGTGCACACACATTCCCTTTTGTACGTAATCAATATTTCGAGGCCCAACATCCACACTAATCTTGTTCTCCATCCTCAGAAACATACTACTTCTCAAAAGAATAAATAATGGTGAGATCTAGATAAATTGAATGAAGAATTAAAGAATGGAAGAATGAAGAATTAATAATGGAAGAATTTTCTACTGCTCCTAGAGGAGAGGGAACTCCTTTCTCACTATCACCTCAATCTTCCCCCAGGCATCTACTTCACCGTGCACTTGCTGAAGTAGGCTACCTACTAAGGTGCTCACCTCCTCAAAGCTAAATTTTTCACACTTATCATTCAACATTTCTACAATTCCTTCCAACTTCTACCTAAGTTCATCTAACACATCCATTCTATGGGTGATTTGGGGATACAAATCCTTAAACTGGTTTTTAAGCAAACCTCACAAGGTTTTGATGGCTTTCATTTTCTTCTCAGCTTTGGCTAGGATTTTATCCCATTCTTCCCTTTTCCCCTTATTCTTCTCTTGGAACTCCTTCAGATCTACCTCATGTGTAACAAATAGTATGTTTGCTACTTTATCTCTGTTAGTGTAGTTATTAGACACTACCTCATCTATGTGCACAAATATATTCACATTGGTAAGGACTTCAGAATATCAGGTAACTGTCTCCCCAATAATTTGTTTCTTTTCCTCCTTTTGGGGTGCCAACACCTCCTCTGTTGACTCCAAAGTGAGTGGCCACCTTTACATGATGAAGATATAGGTTAAGTCTTCAAAGCATTGCAAGGTTAACCCATATTTCTACTTAGGTGGTGCTATGTCTGGGTGTTTCAAGATGATGGCATCTGTGATAATATCTATCTTCTTATACACCTCACACACCTTCACCTTCTCTTCCCTTATTTCATGTACCTTAATTGTGTGCTGATCAACTCCTCCTGCTTTAGATCCTTTCTTTTCTCAATGAGTATCCTCTTCCTTATTCTTCTTCATTCTTCCTCTAGGAATCCTTACCCTGTCATTCCTTCTGAAGAGTCTCCCCTCAACCTCCACTAATACCTTCTTGAGTGTGTTACAGACTTTCTCATCAGATAATTGTTGAGTGTTTATTAGGGGGTTCACTCCCTTGGTCTCATGGTATTCTTCATCAATGCCCCTTTGGATGACCTCAAACTTAGGCTCATCAACATGGGACTCAAAATCCCAAGATAGCATCTTCCTTGTTCCTGGGTACATTCATTCTTCTTAAAACAAAGACCATGCAAGGAGTTAGTCTATAAGTATGGTACTTTGGAAACATGCATGTAGCACCTTATTTATATATTTGATATAACTCATTCCCTGGTCCTGAACCGCTACCACACTCTTTCCTCCCATGTACACTACTTTAGTAAATCTTACCACTATGATGGGATCTCTACCCATGCTTCCATATTATTTTCCTATGCTTTCCTCTTCTTCTCCTTAAGCACTCAATGCACTCCACCTCCTATTCCAAAAAATATTTTATTATGCCTGTCACTTCCCTTTATGCGACATCTTTTATTTTATCCTTGGTGAGGCTTGGGGTCATTTGATCCTTAGTGTTCACCTCCACACTCTCCCCCTTACCTTGAGTGCATTATTTTCCCCATCCTTTTTTTCATTTCCTTTATCCGAGTCATGTACATCGTACATGGGATGGTTATGAGTTTCTTCATGCTTATCATCATCTCTTTCACCTATGTAGGCTCTTAGGATCTTTGTATCTTATAATTCCACCTTCTCCACTACCTTTTACTTCTTCCTAATTGGTGATTCTAGTATAAGAGACTCTTCCTTCTCTTATTCTTCAATATGCAACTCCTTCCTTATTGGTGAATCTTCTTTTGTAGGGGGCTCTTCATGCTCTGGAACCTCTTCCTTAGGTGTCTTTTCTTTTTATTTAACAAGGGACTTCTTCCTTCGAGTATATGTGCTCGGCTTTGCACCTGACTCCTGCGTGCCCATAGATTGTGATGTTTGCACACTTGGTGAATTTTTCTCTTGCGCCTCCTCTCTTTCCCTCTTCCTTGGCATGGCCTTTTTCCTCTTGGTAGGGTCTTCTGGGATGGAGACATCATTCTTTATGTAGGTTCCCTTCTCATACTTGGGCCTAATGGGCAGGTATACCCTTGCTGTGGTCTTTCCATCATTTGATAGTATTAAAGGTTTCATCATATGCACCTCATGGTAGACATAATTCTCCACATAAGCACACTTCTTGGGGTATACCAATCTTTCTGCATAGGTTGCAGTGGTCCTGGTCTACCTTACTGAGGTCTGAACCTTAGTATTTTTTGGCCTCCTTGAAATGGTTTACCCCTTCTTGAAATATTGTGGAGTGAAGTAGAATGACAATTTACACCATGGGATCTTGGTCCCATTTGACAAAGTGAACCTTCCAATCTAAAAGTGTTGGTATACAACAACTCAGATTCTCCTTGTACTAGTGCATTGGTAATTTTTTGGGTATCCTCCATTCAGACCCCGAACATGTCGCACATCCTCTTGTACCATTTCTCCAGGCATTGCCTTGTGGGCGGTTGTCATGCTATCATAAGTGTACTTTTCAAATATCTTTGTGGGGGAAGGATCTTCATTTGGTACTCCCATAAAAAAATTTCTAGCCCATCAAACACTCCAATATCCAAGAATAAGATGGTGAGGAGGAAATTTCCAAATATGATCTTCTCTCCTTTGCATGCGACATTAACTATCTTGTCTGCAATGAAGGTGGATAGGTTATAAATAGTTCCTTATGAATTTATTTGATAGACATTCAACCATAGCCTTGTTTATCTATGTCCACCTCTCTTGCCCATTCAACTTGGATACCAAGTGTGTAGACATCCTCATCACTGGGTAAGAGATATCTAGGGATGTGAAAGTAGCAAGCCCCTTTTTATAGCCATAAGTATTCACTAGTCTCCTTAATGGACTCCTTATCCTTCCAAGTCATCATCTAACAATGGATTTCCTTCACAGACAAGGTTGGTAAACTTAGATATGAGTTGGGGAGTTATTCACATCCTTCGGACCACAAAGTAGAAATGATCCTCATGCATGCATGCCATCAGCCATTGGTATAGTCACTCAGGTTTGCCAAAGTAGGGAAACTCATAGGGTTGTAGCAACCCAGCCTTCTCCAATTTTACCTTCACTTCATCATTGTAGATTGGCATCCCTCTTGGTGTCCTTTTGTCTGTCGGGCGAACCAGTTCTAATGCCATCTCCTTCTCTGTGGTGCTTGTGTGATGGTTATAATCACTCACTACCATCTTCCTTACATTGGATACCCATTCCTTTCTGAGCAACACGCCATCTGGGTATTGCATCTTCTACATACCAACTCCTCATTGAAACTAGTGGTGATAGTCTGTTTCCCTTTACCCTTGCCCTTCTTTGGTGAAATGGTTGCCTTCTTTGGTGCCATATTTTTTTTAGGTTACTAAAAAAAACAAACTCTTCCTTTCTCCTCTTCCTTACTCTACTCAAATCTATGGCTTACCTTTTCATAATATCCCTTTACTCCCATGCCCTAGCTGCAGAACCCTAACCTAGAAAACCCTTCCATAAGATGACGTACTCTCCTAAAACCTTCTTCCCTATGCCTGTGTACTTCTTCCACTCTGGTTCGCAAATCACACTAGTCACACACTCATATTTTCACAATTTTTCCTTCACAAACTTCTTCAAGGATATCCCTAGTTCACAAGAGCTCTTTGATATAAAAAATGCAAGGTAATAACAATGTATCCCAACCTTGTACTTATAAAATTTTCTTCTCTTCTCCTGCAATAAATGTGATGCCACCTACCAATGTACTTTTTAAATAAAGGTGGATTTTCTTCTAAAGCCAACCTTAATTGCCTTCTTACCCCTCACACCCAATCTGTGCAAAAAATCTCTACAACCTTATGGCACATAAAAATCCTTACTAACCAAAGATCCTCACACGTGCACTTGCAGTGCCGAAGGCACTTTTTCTGTCCTTAACCTGATTTTTTACCTCACCTACCTCATGTTGTTCCTGTGCTTCTCATCCTTTGTAATTGGTCTTTGTAAAGTTATCCTGACACTAAAATTCCTTATGTCCACCTTTTCTATGTGTGCTCTTATATACTACGCACTTTTTATCCTTCAATCTGGGCCATCAAAACATAACTTCCACTACCAGCTTCCATTATATATTGCACTACTCCACCCCACACAAAAATAGATACGCAATCCTCTTCGCATACATAACCTTTTGAAAATAAAAAGTGGCTACCAATGCACAAGGCGCGTAAAACAATAACACAAAAATAAAGGAACAATCAATGAGAAAGGGAAACACAAGGAAAATAAATGCATTAAGGGAAATCCTAATTGGGCTAAAATGGAAATACTACCTTATTTATGATTACACAAGGAAGACTTATTTATAGTAGGGATTCAGTCTACTCCCATTTAAATGGCCTGGTAACCAAGTTCCATCCAGTGCTTGTAACTGGCAAGCACCTAAATCAAGTATATAAGATACAATGTATGTGCCCATCCAATGGAATTTGAAGTTTCCCAAGATGGCGCATAAAACTTGGAATCATATAAAAAAACCATCTGCCCAACCTCAAATTGTTTATTTTTAATATGACAATCATGTCATGCTTTTTGTCGTGCCTTTTCAGTCTTCTGAACTTCCATCTAGCAAGTGATCACCTTTCATCTAGCTGTATTAACTTCTCCATGTGCTCTTGAATTGCTTGTTCATCAGCTAACCCTCCTGCACGTGTAATACACAATGATGGTAACATAAATTCAATGGTAAAACAACCTCCATGCCAAACACCAATTGAAATGGTGTGGCCTTATTCAATCTCTTGTAGGTTGTCCTGTATGCCCATAGAATGGTTGATACCTTGTCATCCCAATCTTGTCTTCCCACATCACAAATTTTGGTCAGTGTGTGGCTTAATATCTTGTTAAATGCCTAAGCAGCTCCATTTTATTGGGGGTGATAGGGGTTGGTCTTGTGATGGGCCACCATGACCTTTACCAACATGATCCTAACTATTTCATTCAAAAAATTTGTAGCCCTGTCACTAGTCAAACTTAAAGGACATTTATACCTACTAATTATGTTCTCCCATAAGAATCTAGTAGTTTTCACCACTATACAATCCCTTATAGGTGTTGCCTCTACCCACCTTATTAAGTAATCAATGCAAGTAATGATATAGCATGATCCAGTCCTTCGTGTGATAGGTGAAATTGGTCCTACAAAATCAATGGCCCTATTTTCAAATGGTTCTACACTGGTTATAGGTCTCAAGGGCATCTCATCTCTTTTTCCTCACTTACCAAGGCACTGGAAATGGTCACAAACCTTACAAAATTCAATACAATCCTGGTAGATACTTTCCCACCAAATCCCTATGAGTAAAATCTTCTATGCAGTGGCATTTCCTACATAGTTCCCTCCTACAATCCTGCCACGTGTTTCCTCCGTGATTGTAACTCGCTCATGTTCTAACACACATCAGATCAGAACCTCATCATGGCCTAACTTGTATAAAACCCCACCAATTAACATGTAGGGTGCGGTGTGTATAACTAGCTATTTCTCTCTAAATTTTTCATTCCCTTTGGTGTGACACCCATTTTTAGAAATACATCAATATCCTCCAAGTTTGAGGGCACACGTTGTAACCTAAACAATTGTACATCTAAAATAATATCTTTAATGCTTTACACATCCTCACCTGAGTCAATTCTTGATAAATGACCAGGTCCTAAGTTAGTCTTTCTTGGTTTCACCACAACTGTAAACTCAAATTTTTGAAACAAAAAGACCCATCGACATATGCACCCTTGTAATACAGGTTTTTTAACCAAGTAATTCAATGCCATGTGATCCATGTAAAATATGAAAGGTGTTTCTAGAAGATATTGTATGAAGTTATGTAGTGTGTATATCATTGATAGTGCTTTACACTCAATGATGGGTGTCGTTATTCCCTTCATTTAATCAACTCTTTGTTGATGTCATATTAAAACTAGGGGGGTGTCCAAAGCTATATGCAAAAAGAAATCTTAGTGTTCTAGTGGAAAAGGTGACTGTAGGCATTTTTTTGATTTTAAAGTGAGGGGAGGCTACAGGTGTTTTTAGGATTCCATGGCTAAAGCCTTATTATCTCTATCCTGTAAGAAACTTTCTAAAAAAACACTCATTGTTGGACTGAATTGCAGGAAATAAACACACATACAGGAATAAATAGATTGCTGGAAATAAACACATAATGCATAAGTAAACACACTTTGCTTGGAAATAAACACGGGTAAAAATGCTGTAAAAATCTTACAAGGAAATGAAAATCGAGTTGCTATAACAGAACTCATGTAGGGACAAGTATGGAAACAAAGTTTAATTTAAAGAATCAAAGACATTGACAAAAGTTAACAGTTCTACACTATGTTCAATAGAAATATAACGGGTAGCAATAAATGGCAAGAATTTAGTTCTTGGAGCGAGTGGAGATTTGCTCCATTGAAATAAGGATTTGACAAAGGATGCATTCTCTCAAGGGTGAAGTGGCTATTTTATTTCTAAAATATTATGTCTTACAAAAACATATAGAATATTTTTATATCTCTATCTCTATGTGTCTATATGTATATGTTCCTTTTTTCTGAATCTATATACAGGTCTTTATATATGTATCTCTTTCAAAGATGTATTTACAGCCATAGTTGATTCTACTGATTCAGGTGGAATTTTTTATGCAACCCCTGCTGTGTTTCTTGAAAATAGATGTTGAATTTTAGCCCGGAACCTTGTTGGCCATATTCAGCTAGGTGATTTTCCACTCCGATATTTGAGTATGAATGTTTCAAAAATATTCTTGATATGCTCCTGATTGAAAGGCTTCATTGATTTCTCTTATCATTGGATGTTGTCAAAATAATAGATTCCCATTGGTTCCAGAAATTTGGAGAAGTTCCGGAACTAAAGGGGACTGTTCTTGATCTAACCATAAAAGTTCTAGAGCTAAACGTAGGAGTTCTAGAACTAAGTGCTCGATTTCAAGAACTAAGTCCAAAAGCTCTGGAACTAAGCGATAGAGCTCATAAAATGTGTCCATTCCTTCTGGAACCAAGTATAGAAGTTGAGAAACTAAATCAGTATTGAAGCTAAGGCTCACATCATAAAATATTGTTGATACTTCAATTCCGTAGACTAAATGATTATGACCTATTTCTATTACAAAAGCTGGTCATGAAAAATTTCTCACACACTTTGTCAGGAATTAAGAATTTTAAAGTTTAGAACTAAATTCAAAAAAAGATGGAAAATTGCATCCTAATTAAATGAGCTTGTTAACCAAAGTCACTTCAATGCCATATGAAACATGATAAAATATGAAGGGTATTAAAAAAGATTCATCCTAAACTTATGCATTAACGTAGATCATTTTTAGTGCCTTCATCACTTAGTAGTAGTATAGTTTTGCTCTACTAGTGTCAACTTCCTACTTGCAAAGTGGAGGGGGTGATAAAAATTACCCTCCATAGGTTGTGCTAACACTACTCCAATGGTTTTCCCTGAGGCATCAGCATGCAAATGAAAGGGTTTATCACAAGAAGGAAAGCGTAATATGGGCACAATGACAATCCTATCCTTTAGAGTGTCAAACATCATCTGTTGTGCCTCTCCCTAGTGAAAGGCACTCTTGTGCTTTAATAACTTCTCTAATTGTGAAACAATCTTGTAATACCCATTTATAAACTTCTAGTAGTGTCCTATATGCCAAAGGAACCCTCGCACTGTGCTCTGACTGGTAGGATCCCCTAACCCCATAATAATAACAACTTTGGTAGGATCCACCGACAAGCCTTCCTTACATATAATATGCTCCAAAAAAGTTCTAAATGGAGTAGAAAAAACATATTTCTTAATGTTGAGGGATATCCTCAACTATTGAAATCTCTCAAACATTAGCCTCAAATTGTCACAATGGTATTTCACTAGTCCATACACTGTCTAGTCATCAAGGTAGAATTGAAGAAACTTATGGATGAATTCCTAAAATGCTTGTACAACATTACATGAAAACATAGTAGGCATGCTATTCAGTCCAAATGGCATGACTATGTAGGCAAATATTCCCCATTTAATGGAAAAATTTATCTTTTCTTGGTTTTCCTTTATAATCCTAACTTGATGATACCCTGAGAATCCATCTGTGAAGGAAAGATATCACGCTTGACTACTCTTCTAGGATTTCCTCAGTGAAGGGGGTTTGAAAAGGGTTAATGACACATACCCTATTCAAATATCTATAATCAAAATAAATCCTTATCCTTCCATTCTTCTTAATTCTTATGACCATCAGACTTATCCATTCTGACCCCTCCATAACTTCGATGATGCCAGAAGCGATCATTTTCTCTAACTCCTCCTTGAATTATATGCACAAATTTGGATTCATTCAATAAGGTCTCTTCCAAATTGGGAATGCACCTTATTTTAACTTGATCTTCATTTCTCATAAGGAGTGGTGAATGCCTTTAAGCTCATGGTGCCCGCGTGGAAATAAGTCCTAAAACTCACGTAATAGATCAATGATCTTTGAAACCTCCTTCTTCTGACCAATAGTCTCCAATAGTAGCCTCCTTAGGTTCGACCTCCGAACCAATGTTAACCTTCTTTGTTTTCAGGGGTTCATGGTAGGCGCATGCTTTCTCATTAGAAATATTCATGACTTTGCACATACCTTTAGTATGGTTAACATTCAAACTTTCCATCTCTTCACCATATATTACATAAACCAATTTCCCTTTTTCTTTCTCCACGCATGCACGCTCAAGATGTGCCTCTTCTGATTCTTCTTCATCAAAGCATGCTTCCAAACCAGGTTCACCCGATAAATCCAGTATTCTATCCTCTTCTACATAGACACTATCTCCCATGGTAAGGTTCTTAACAACCTACAACACCTTATCCACCAATGGTTTAGTACTCTGCTATTCAAAATCTTGAAGGAGGTCAACCATCAACTCCTACCAATTTCCTATCTGTCAGGCACATCTTTGAGTGAATGTACCATGTGTGTGCACAACCTTGTAAGGTGGAATACAACTTATGAACCCATAAAGAAGGTGGCAAGGCCTCCATGCCTTCCATCGATGCTTTCTCAAATGTTTGGATGTGAAACAAGATGGGTTTCTTCCCATGGTAGTCTTGGGTTGCATAGTGGGTGTATTGCTTTGGGAAAACCTAATAGAGAATGTGATTCTTACCTCATGCCACTCTAGAAGGCTATTGCAATATTTCACCCACCAATGAGTTAAAGACCCGAGCAAGTTATAGCTAAGAATCCTTCTTCTTTTGACCTCATTCTTCCATTAAGTCTCCATTTCTCACAAGAAAATTTTAGGGTAGGCCCCTACAGAATAACTTGGAAACTCATTTCCTCCCAGGAACTTAACTAAGAACACCCTTTTTCACTCTTATAATAGAGCCTCTTAACTGTCACCCAATTAACTCATATGTCCCATGTGCCCAATTATCACATGTTACACTAGTTGTATCACTCATATATTAAGCATATTCAAACTAAATAAATCCCTCCATTTAGTGAATCAAATTAAGGTCCCTGATAGAGTGCACATAGATCTTGTCAAGAACTTCTTCTCCCAAGGGCTTAGTTAGGGCACTGAATTCCTAGCAGTCAAGGGGATGATAACCCGTTCTTCTTTTGTTTTTTCAAAACTTATGTACCGCTTGTTGAACCGTAGGTCAGCATTATTCTTATAACACCAAGGTCACCCAAGTAATGCTGGAAAGTTGTCTACTTTGGCTAGCGCTAAGACCTCAAAATACCCAGTGAACTTTCACCCCTTGGATAGTGATAACAACGTCCTTCAAGACACCAATGGGCATTTCCTTTGTCTTGTTAGCCATATACAACACATTTGAAGATGGATGTAATGGGGGCCTTCCCATTTGATGCCATGCGTCTAGAGTGAGGACATTGACTTCCATGCCCTGTTCAATCAAAATATTTCTCAGAAGCCATCCATCTACAACATCATTCAAGGTAATCTCCTTGTCATAATCAAGGTTGTGGGGAGGAAGGTTAGCATGCAAAACCTACCTCTCATGCTCTCCTCTAACACGTGGTACGTTCTCCCATAACCATTCTCCTAGTAAGGTAATGCTATTATCTTGCCTCAACATTTTTCATACTTCCCTGACCTCATCTAGGTCCTTCTCTAAAGCCTTTGCATTCTTCCTTTTCTCTAACTACTTTAACTATTCCTTTAGGCATTGGATCTCTCCTTGTAGGCTTTGAATTACATCCATGGTATCTTGATACACCTCCTTTGATGAGTAAGGTCCATATACTTTCCATGTGTAACCTCTCTCTAATAACCAATGGTCCCTACCTTGGTATTTTCCTAACACATGCAACCTCCACTCGCATCATCACTAGTATAGGTTATAGTTTCAACTCACGCACCACTCTTTGTATCCATTGTGAATCGACCTTATTTACACTTACCATCCAGTTCCTTTATCCTTTCTGGTGTTACTTGGCTTATATGTTCAAACAACTCTCAGAACTCTTCATAATTATATTTCTTTCCACACCAAGAGCATTGTAACATATCAAGGAATTCATGCTTATAGTGCTCTGTAGATCCATAGTTGTAATAGGTTCCACGCGGGAACTCACTTCTTCCTCCTCCATGGTTTCCATGACTGAAAAATCCTCCTCAAAAGCCTCTTCCATGTGCCCCTCCATATGCGTGACCTTAATAATGATGACCATCATCCTTGGAATTGTTTGTGAGGCTAGTTTGTTGCACACCAATATCAATGGCATCATGTATCTAGTCAATTACTATGAAATATTTTGTGTTGTGAGTAGTAGAGGTAAAAATATTGCAATAGCAAGACACAATTTTATGGATCACACACTATAGTAACATGCACCTACTTGCATCATGATCTCCATGGAAAATTTCATAGTCCACTTTCATGGAATGTACCGATATCCAAGGGAAGCTATCCTTTGTATTCCCTTCTACTTCATGGTCTATGCACCATATACCGATGTGATTCTCATGCTTCAAGTTCACAGATAGATTCTCTAGCCACTTGGCCATTGTAGTGATCTGAGTCTCAAGAAAAGGACTAACATCAATATTAATGCTTCCAACAACCCCAACACGCAAAGCATCCTCTAAGGCCTTGGATGGGTCTGTGAAAGTATTTTGTGAAAACACTCTTCTAAAGGATGTTATCAATCCTCCAAAAAACCACTAAGAATGCTGAGAAGGATGAATATCATAAGAAAATTTTAACAAGAGACTCTCATAACATGCATCATATTCCTACACACTCTCTACCATACCTTGTTAGATCTCGTTTATAGGACTAATGCTCTCCTGTTCAAAATCAAGGATATGAAATTCAACCAATAAATCATTCTGCAGTGTGGTGTAATCTACCACTATCTATTGGGGGTCATATTTCTAGTACCAACTATTTGCGCATCCTTGTAACATTGTCACAAACTGAATTTCCTTCTGCTTCAGGGTAGCGACCCCCTTTTCACTCCATAGTAGCTCACACTTGTGTACATGCTCTACAACATCCTCAACACCCTTGTAATATGGTAGATGTAAAGACATATCAAAAAATACTTACTGAGGTGGTTGAGGCCCTTGTCTGCCTGATCCAGAACCTTGATTTCCTCCAGTGTTTCCTCCACCACTAGATCCATCAGTTCATATCCCTTATGATCCTCCAGATCCTCTAAATCCACCAGGTCCTCTAGCTTCTACTCCTCTAGATCCACCTCCTGTAGCTGGTAAATGGCATGAAGTGGTCATGCTTAACATTCCTAATGTTCCACTGAACTGCATGCCAACATTTTTTGATATTGCACCGCTACTAAAAGAGTGTCCCACATTGCTTCCAAATGTGATACCCAAACTTTGTGTACCCATAATTTTCCCAAACGTCATTCTAGAAAACATTCTCCAAAATACAAGAAATGATTGTGTAGCTATAGATGTACCAAATGAGAAATTATACCTCCTAGACGCAGTTCATCCACTCCCACTGATACCAAATGGGTTAGTAAAACTTATCTCTTGATTTGGAAGACTAAGCACCATGGATTGATAACCAGGTGGATTCATATGCATGCCAATGGATCTTCTTTCTCCAAGTGATGAACTCTCATAAGAAGTTAAAGGGGTCTCTCTCCCACACTTACCAAGATGGGGTAGAAAATATTTCTCAGGTTCCACATCCTCCACGTGAACCTCAATTCCTTACCACAACATATGCGAAGATAAATCCATCACTCATATAACCTCATGTTGTCTAGCCAAATCCCTTTCATGAGCTTCATTATACTTGAGTCGTATCACCTCTCTCTCCTTTTTAGCCATAATGTATTTCATCATCCTCCACCCTAGCTTCCTCTCCCAATGCTCAGAGAAGCTTTAGCTATCCATAAAGAATGCTTCCAAACTTAGTGTAATTATCAAGATCTTTATAGCTAAGGGGAGAGCATGTAAAAATGATACTCTAGGCTCCCTTAAGAACTTCAATTCAACAAAATTTGGGTAAGAATATGTAGAAATAACATATTCTAGGGTATAATGGGTCAACGCTTTTATCCAGCAATGATCAACAACACATGTACAAGTCAGATCAGCATCCTACTGCATCTGATATTCATCTTCAATCCAAATGTGACATCAATAGTACCAGTTTGATCTAGATTCATATGCTGAGAGCCATTCATACAACTCTACTGGAAAACAACAAAATAAGGTCTCACATAGCTCATGATACAAATGTTCTACTGCCCATTTGTGTGCATCAAACTCGGGTCCAATACTAAATCTATGATAAAAATCATCCTTCGTGCTCTTAAACCATGCTTTGATACTGTACAAGGTCAAGCACTGTGTCATCACACATCATTCTCTCAACAACTTCAAAAAGAGGTCTCAGAAATGGAACCAATATGTATTCATTTTTATCCACCTACTAACTTATAACCACATGTTTACTAGGATGTCACTCAACAGGTGTTGGATGCTCACCCAAGGCATGCATAGGCATTAATCCCCTCCTTTATGTGAGTATTGTGAGAAGATATTACCATTATTAAAGGATTAGATGCAGAAAATTAAATGTTCATGCATTCATTTTAAAAGCATAGGATGAGCTATCACATCTATCTACCCATGCATTTAATAACAAGGGAAACATCATGGCATGAAATACAAAGAACAAATATACCTTATAAGTATGAGGAAATAATAGTAGGGTTTTCACCCATGAACCGTATGTTCATAACAGAGCCATATACTTATATTGATCATAGTCCCTGTAACCACATTATATTTAAAAGGGTCGTATCAGACCAAACATATGAAGAAAAATATATAACCCATATATTATAAGTCCTAGCTATGCTTCCCTTATTATAAATATTCTACAGAACCATCCCTTAGACATGATAACATTCCTACAGTCCTCTAATGAGAACCCCAACTCTTAGGGCTTTCTAATATTTTCTACAGATCATCTCTTTCCTCATACTATATGTCTTCCAACTATGTCTTCCTTAGTGTCTCCTCTATTCAAGTGTGTCCTCTATGCTTCCGATCATCTACCTTTATATCTCTAATACCCACCACCATACCTTCCTTTAGGAGTAGATCGCATGCCAATTGTTCATGTGGTCCTTCAATGGTGTATGCTTATTTTCTTCTGAGCTCTCTACTTTATGCAATGATGTCTTCTAATAATATTCCATGCATGGAATATTCTTTTCTTGACCACAAAGTCTCCAAGTTAGCACCTTATCCACTTGGCACTACTAGTTGGGTCACGTTATTCCTAAAGTGCCTCTAGAATGCCAAATATGACTAGGTCTTTAGTTTATATTGTCCTTCCTTGCGCGTGCACCCTAGTTTCTCCTAAACCATTATTAAACCCTTGTTCATGAATGCTTCTCCCCGTGCACCCTTCTTCTATAGGTCCTATACACACACGTGCCATTCGGTACTTAGTCAATATTTTGAGGCCCAACAACTAGCTTCGTAGGTTTTATCTATATGTCATATTCAAGGATCTTAGTGATCCAGTTAGCTCTTTTATCAGTTATCTCACCCTTTGTTATATATTATTTGATGCTAGAGTGACCCACCATAACCTAGATTTTACTATGAGTGACAAGGTTCCTAAATTTATTCAGACCTTTAACTATATCATAAACTTGTCTTTCTAAAAATTTATACCTAGTTTCATAGTCGTGGAGAGTTTTAGGAAAGAAGGTGACTAAATTTTCTTCTCCTTGATATTATCCCTTCTATGTTAGTACAAATGTTATGCTATGTTTACCCTCATATACATACATGA
Source organism: Taxus chinensis (assembly GCA_019776745.2). Classification (NCBI taxonomy): domain Eukaryota; kingdom Viridiplantae; phylum Streptophyta; class Pinopsida; order Cupressales; family Taxaceae; genus Taxus; species Taxus chinensis. Next base: position 339,466,082 of record CM034157.1, on the reverse strand, counting down.
TGAAATATTTTGAGAAGTCGGGGTTGCACAATACTAAGGCAGATGTGATAGCTCATTTTATTACCTCAAAGTCCTAATGAACTTCAATGTTCCACTTGAAATTAAGGTCCCTTTTTAACATTAGCATGATTGGGTGGATTGTCCCAAAAAATATGAAATGAACTTGTTGAAAAAGTTGACATTTCTTAAGAAAGATTGGACTAATTTCTTATTGAATGGTAGGGGTAGCTCTAGGATATCTTCAAATCTTTCGGGATAAATGGAGATCCCTTGCTTTGACATAATGTGTCCAAGGATTTTTCCTTGGGGTACTCCAAAGACACACTTCTTTGGGTTCAGAGAGATCCTAAATTCTTGGCATTTCTTGAACATAGCTTCCAAGGTGTCAAAGTGATCCTCTGCTATCCTGGTAAACACTATGAGATCATCTAGGTATATGAGAATTACTGTATTGATCAATGCTCTGAACAAAAAGTCCATGGCTCTTTAAAAGGTAGCTCCCGCATTTGTGAATCCAAATGGAATTTTTTCATATGTGAAGGTTCCCCATTTCATCATGAAAGTGGTCTTATGTTGATCAATTTCTACGATCCATATTTGATTATTGCCCGACAAACCATCTAGCAGAGAAAACCTATCCAAGCCTGCAACTGTCTACAATATCTGCTCCATGGAGGGTAAAGGGTAGTTATCCTTTAGGGACACTCTATTTAGGTCTCTAAAATCTACAAAAAGCCTAATTTTTCCTTTCTTCTTCCTTACTAGATATAGGTTGGAAACCCACATTGTGTGCTTGATAGGAAATATTATGTTTGCCTCTAGGATTTTTTGTAGTTCCTCGGCTATGAGGGGTTTTATTCTTGGATTCACGGGCCTATGTTTTTGGTGCATGGGCTTAGTTCCTTCTTCAAGGTTGATGGTGTGTTGGATGATATCCTTGTTGTATCCATACATGTCATTGTATGTCTAAGCCATCACTTTATCATACTTATGGCATAGAGCCACGAGTATTTCCCTTTCCTTTTGAGTGACTAATCTCCCAGCTTTTAGCTTTCTTTCGTTATTTACTTCCAGCTCAATATGATCCTCCTTTACAACTTCAAACTTCCTTTGATCTGAACTAACATCATTAAAATCAAAAATACTTTCTAAGGTTATTAACCCTTTTGAAAGTTTGTTAATTTTAACTGCATGATCTAATCTCCATATGTGTGTTTGATATTTGGTTGGAGTTGGTTTGTAAACCAGTTAGATTGTTGGAGGAAGTGTATAATCTTCTAGTAACTATTAAAAACCTACCAATGATCAATGTTATCAGGTATAGAAAGTTATATGATTAATTTTATGGTAATTTCATTTGCTATCAAATCTTGTATTGGGTCGAATTGTGACCCGATTAAGGCCGTGTTATCAGCCTCTACAATTTGATCCTAGGGAATAACCTTAATATTAAAGGATTTGAAATCTTCGATGAGATCCCACACCCTATGATGATAGGACCTCATTCTTGGATTCTTTTTGGTGGTAGTGTCCTTACCTATGTCACTACCAACTCTGAATCTCCAAAGACTCTCAATTGTTTGATGCCTTCTTTTCGTGTCATGGCCAAACCATGTACTAAGGCCTCGTACTCTTCCTTGTTATTGGTACAGGAGAATTATAATTATAATTCCTGGAGTATCTTCTTTTCACTTGGGGATAACAAGCATATTCCAACCCCTGACCTATTTTTTCTTTTAACCCCATCGAAATGTAGGGTCCATTTATGGGAATCTCTTATGGGATTCCCTTATCCTTTATCCTTTCCTTTTACCACCTTTGGAATCATGGAGTCTTCATCAAAGATGACGTAAGTACCCAAACCAGTGGAATTTAAGTTCCCAAAGGGATCACCCAGGGGAAGGTTGGCTAGATTACTACCACTTTGAAGATCACACTTTTGTGTATATAATTCTTCTTCTCTAGTAATCATAGTGCGGGAAGCCTCAAATCCTGAGACCGCTTGGTACATTATATGTTCCTTAGCAAGTGGTTATGATAATACCTTCATCTTAGACCCATAATTGGTCTGCAAAATAAGATGGAACCAATAAAGAGACATATAGCCTTTGATTTTAGTTGTGAAGTCACGGGAGAGACACATTTTGAAAACATGAATAATGTAAATTACGAATATATCTTATAGAATAGTTATGTTCAGGAAGGATTAGAGATGTAACGGGAGTCCCTTTATAGTTCTTGTGGTTTGGAATAAATTTCCATCTAGTTGCATGACTCCTTTCTTTAAGGGCTCGTATTTAATTCCCAAGGTATATGTAATTACTTTGGGCATGATTGTAGTGCTTGTGCTAGAGTCTATCATGGAGTTACTCTCCCTTTGGATAAGAGTCATAAAAAAGGGGTTGGGCCTTGATTTCCTTACTTCTCCCTTTTAATTTAACAACACTTCATCTGGTGAGGCTCGAATTACTTTTACCCATTCATTCTCTTTCCTGGAGGTGGTTGGATTGTCGTTTAATTGAAGTGTTGTTTGGAGCAACTATTTTTTCTCTGGAATGCCCAGAAGATCCCACAGGGATGCATTAGTTGGTGTTTTCTTGATTTTTTAAACCATGTTAATTGGTCCAAGTGATGATGTTTTAGATGATGAATAATGTTTTGTCCCTTCAACTATGGGTTGGGGAACATCTAGATTATGGACAATTCTCAGATCTTATTTCACTACCGTTGGTGGTGAGATCATGATGGTTGGAGACTCTTTTTACACCTTTTTAATCGTACTTGGGATAGGAGCATCAATATCTATCATCCTTTTTTTGGAGCGAGTGTTGTAATTAAATTGAACATGTTTATAAGTCACCACCTCATTCGTAAATAGGAATTACTCTCCTTCTATCCAAGAGAAGAGTGTGTGTTTTGGTGTGATCTTTGCTTCCTTTTCCAAGGACATCCCTTGAATATGCATAATGAAGGATGCATTTTGGACTCCTGTAGATGGGTAAGGTCTTGATGTGTTAACATCATATCCTTCCCTTGCTTTTTTTTGCCACCTTTTATTGTAAATTTCCTCGGGGACAGTCCCTTGGCATGTGGGAAATATTACAGGGGAAGCACCGTGCGATGGGATCTTTTGTCAAATGTTTTTGCCTGGGTACCATTTCTCTTCCACTATTGGGTGGGATAGTTTGGATTGGTGTTGGCCCAGAGACTAGCTGGTTATATGCATGTGCAGATGGTAGCCTCTAGGTATTATGATGTTTAAGGGGATAGGTAGGCCTACCACCCTAATATCCCTGATAAATTTTTCTTATATAAGCAGCCTAATTCCTTAAAATATTCACTATCTTGTTAGAGAATTTTCTAAGGATATTCTTTACTTCCTCCATTTTGAGAGAATATTATGATGATGATATAGTGGGAATTGGATCCAGATGAGAGGATGGGTAATTATTGGCAAAGGGGATCTAGGGGGAAGCTTCCCAAAATCTATTAAATTGTTCTCATCTTGGATAGAAATATCATATACTTGTGGTAAAGAGTACCCTCCTAATGATTGAATCATCACATAAATATCTGAATTCAACATTTTTAAGTAAAAAAAATAGCCATACCTACAAGTGGCCTCACTAGAGTAGGAATCCTTTTCCATGTTTTATGAAACCTGGTATTAAAATCATCCATAAGCTCTTGTGGGCCCTTCTTGATGTTGATAAGTTGTTTTAGAAGTGAGGATCTATCCCCTTTCTTACCGAATCTTACTACCAATATATTTCCCAACTGGTCCCAAGTGCTAATAGTATTAGGAGTGAGTTAAAGATCGGTACCAATACATAGCCTTCCCCTTAAAGGAAACAACTAGCAAGCATAAGATAATGTCTTGTTCCCTGATATAATGTACCACGTATATTTCCGATTCATCTTAGAGGTATTCCTCTAGAGTTTTGAAGTCTTCTCCACAAAATTTGGGCAGTGCTTTTGGTGTGTTAGCTAGGATCAGATTCCACACCACTGGGGGTATGGGTAGGATGAGTGGACTCCCTTAATTCCATGAAATAAACTACCTTGTAGGCTGAGCTTGGAGGTGGGCTATTAAAATAGGTCTGAGGGTCCTAGTTGACTGTAAGAAGGACCTACCTGGCGAAGGTGTTGAAATAGTCCTATTTGGAGGAGACATAGACCTTTAGATCTATCTACCTCTTTTGTTGTTTGATGGAGATAACTGTAAATATTTGAACATGCCTTCCTCCCTTATGCTCACTCTTAGTTGCATTAGTCTAATAAACTAGAGCAGACTAACTTTGTACTACTGGAATCAATATATTTTGGATGATGACATATCAAGATGTGTAGATGTTTGTGTCCCACTAAATGTACCAAGAAAACTGTTGATGATTATCTTTACGGATGGACCGTCAGATTTGTTGGATACCTTAGGTTGGTGGGAAGTGCACCTTAAGGTAACCTCTAAATTTTAAAGAAGTTGGCTCTTTTCTATGATGTGAGATAAGGTTAGAAGAAAACTAAAATAAAACGTAAAATTAACTAAGGTGATACACTGTAACAGATCTTAAAAAACATAGAGATATATCCTAGGAAACTACTTAGAATAGTTCGAAGATCATTTTAGCATGATCTACAATTTTCAGAAGTATCTTCGATTATTAGAAGCTGAGAAGGTGTAAAACATAACAATATGCTGATAATAGATACATAAAGAAAACCCAAGGGCATATAGAATGATAGATCTCCAAATATACCTAAAACTACTAGTAGTGAAAGATAAGAGACACAAATTATTGAAACCTAAAGTGCACAAAACAAGAACTCTTTATTCATAGAGAAAATAATACATAAGGCTGATATGACATAGATTATAACTTTCTTCTTTAACATAGCCTTGTTAAGGCAAACCAATATAATAAATGGGTTTAGAATCCCTTTCACAACTATAGTCTATTTTATTTTTATATTTTCTCCTCCTTTTCTCATGGATCAGAACATTCTTTTATAGATCTTCTTGGATCTAGCTTTGATGTCTAGAATCAGAACCTTCACCAATAATATTCAATTTTCTTACAAGATCTTTCATTTCTAGGTCAATATCTCAACTTCCTATTAGTGATATTTGTGATTGCCTTTAATTCTTCCATTTGACACTTCTTTAGTCGGTGATGATCCATTTCTGCCATGTAGAGGTCATGTGCTTGTTTGGGAACCCTTCTTGGAGATTTTCCTTCCAAATTACATTCAAGATACACATGGAGGTCCTACGCTTGTTGGAGGGCCTTCCTTATTTTTCTTTATATGAAATTGTGCTCAGGTGACATGTAGAGACCCCATGAGTCTCTATTATGTTTTTGAATTTTCAACCTACTGGGTTAAATTTTTCGGGCCTAGGACATGTGGAGACGTGACACAAATTTGAGAACATCCCTTCTCCACTCCATACCTCGAGTGTGCCAAAGGAACACGTGGACAACTTCCACATTTAGCTTCATACATAGTTAATTTTAGGCTCCAACGAACAAAATAAAATAAGGCCGAGGAAAAAAAATACGGTGGCTATTAAAAGAGTCTTATGCAAAAATAACTCTACATGTTCCCACAAGAGTTTTCCAAATTCTAAAGGTGACGACACACAAATTCCTGAAGAACATATCTCACCGCTTTCACCACATCATGCAAGATGTTTGGAGTTGAACATGAACATGTTGTCGTAAGGTTGTTCACGGAATCTCTCCAAGAAAAAAGTAGCATAATGGTTCTACCTCTTGTATGCCTGTCATGTCCTTTTTTCCAATGTAGAAGACCTAGTTCAAATTTTCTAGCCATTCTTCCTTCTTGGTTAGAAAGAAAGAAGATTCAAGGAGAATAATAGCAGTAATATTCATATTTTAATATGTATTTTTTACAAAAATTATGTAACTATGGTTCGGCCATAATAAGATAAAAATCATCATTAAAGGGGTCAAGAAAGATATATGTAAATTCATGTCTTTTGGTTTTTGTGCCAAGCTAGGGAAATCATTATAAATAGGGGTTTTGGGATTCATTTATGCATATCGAATTGACTTGTAACTTCCAGAATTTGAGATAAATTATCACATCTTCCATTTGGGATGAAAAACCTAATTTAGGACCAAAGTGAGGGACGAAAACCTCTCACCTTTGTCTTTAAAACATTTCAGATTTGAAGAATATATTTTATAGAAGATCTTTTTTGGTGCCAATTCTGATTTTATAGTGTGTTTTGCCAATTCAACTTGGAAATGATTAAATATTAATTTTTTGGGAGAAAATAAATCATCCAAATCAAATCATCCCATATATTCAAGCACAAATATAAGTTTACACTATAATCAATGCACTTTAAGGTGAATCGAAATTTTTCAAGGATTTGCAGATTTCATTGTTTGTTAGCAGCAGTTCAATTGTGCATAAAAAATTGTCTGATTTGGTATAAATTCAATTTAGAAGTGTTTGAAAATTATTTAGAGTGTTCTCAGATATCTTTTGAAGGCTTTTGGCAGTAAATTCCATAAATTCCCTTCGCTTCCATTAATTATCTGTCTACTGCAATTATTTTCTAGATTTCTAGAAAACTCATTAAATCCCTATAAAGGGACATTACAGTGGTATCAGAGATTTATCCTCTTAAGGCATGTTTTTGGAAATGGAAACAAGGAGTTGAAATACTTTAAGGAAGGGACTTATTTCCATAAGATAACATATGGATTCAACTGTAATTAATTTGCAAAGAAAAGCTGCATTGCTTGGGTTTTTTAGCACTTTCTCTCCAGAAGATTGTAGAATTCTGGATAATGATTCAGTTTGAATGAAATAATCCATAAAAATCCTCAGGGAAATTTTAGTGGTATCAGAGCTTTATCCTCTTAAGGCCTGATTTTTAAAATTTGAAATTGGCAACAAGGGTATACATCTACTACCAAAATGGAGTAAGGAATTTTAGGGAAACTATTCCCGTGAAATAGAAATTAAAAATTCACCTGAATAAGAATCATATGGATTCAGCTAGAAGCGAAATATGGTCCAATGGTAATTGCCCGGCAAGAAAAGCTACCAACTGATACATTGGGCTTTTTAGCACTTTCTCTCCAGAATATTACATCTAGAACCAAGAGTTCATAATGACCATTCGGTGAAAGAAGGTTCACCTAAGTTCATGAAGATTTTTTTTTGGAGCCATGTTTCAAACAATCCTCTACTTCATCCCGAGGATCAAGATGGATGCCCACTTTCATACAAACAAAATCCATACCCAATGTTGAGCCTCAAAGTAGTAGTGACATTCTGGAAAAGTTTGCTGAATATATGTCATTTTCCGAAGACATTAGAAGAGCCATGAATTTCACACAATTCATGGGATTAGAGGGAAGAAACTCTAGGCCTGAACCTAGACATACTGCATCCCACGGTGAAGTGCAAAGTGCATTAGGAAAATTGTCCTTTTCCACTTTTGATGGGACTACTAAAGGCACTTCCCGAGCATGGATTCAAAAGCTAAACACCTATTTGTCCTTAAAACCCATGATGGAGGAAGAAGCCATAAAATTTGCCACTCTTCACTTGGAAGGAATTGCTCACGAATGGTGGTTCCACGGATTGGTGACTCAGGGCCACAGCGAGATACACACCTATAGTGAGTTTTGCCAAAGACTCATAGATAGATTTGATCGTGTGGATCCAAAAGTTCACTTTCGTGAACTTGCTCAGTTGAAACAAGAGGGCACAGTTGAAGAGTATGTAGCTGATTTTCAGAGACTTTCAGTGATGATCAAAGATGTGTCCGAAAGAAGATTAATTGTCCTTTTTGTTGAAGGACTAATGGAACCCTTAAGGGGTTTAGTACGTGCCTTTGATCCATTATCTTTGCAGGAAGCAATCAAGAAGGCTCTAAATTTGGAAGGAGCTGCTCCAAAAAAAGCAGCAATCAGCAGTTTACCCAAGCCTGGAGGGAGAGGGGAACAAGCCCCTAAGCAGCCTAAGAGCACCACTTTGGAGAATCCAAAGAAACCCTTGCCTAAGGTGCCCCGGGATCTGCACAAAACTAACCTTGATAAGGAGTCAAAAAATGAGCTAAGAAGGAAGAATATTTCTTTCTCATGCAAAGACCCATGGAATCAAGGACACCATTGATTGGGGAAAGGTAAATTTCACTAAATTGAAGTAGTTTTTTATTCTGAAGATGATAATATTGATGATAAGCAAGAAGAAATAGAAGAAGAAAATAAGGAAGAATCAGAAGTCACCTTTGCTACACTTTCCAGAGCTTTGAAATATCACCCACTTTGGGTAAAAGGAAATATACAAGGCCATAAAGTAACAGTTATCATAGATAGAAGAGCCACCCATAACTTCATCGAAGAGAATTTGGTGAAGAAGATGAAGTTGAAGGTTAGAGATTTCAAGGGCTTCAACGTGACAGTGGCAGATGGATTCATCCTTCATTGCACCAAGAAGATGTGTTGCAGCTCTCTCTCACACTAGGAGACCATATGGTTAGGGATGATTTCTATGTTATCAACATTAGTGAATATGATTTGGTTTTGGGTGTTCAGTGGATTCATTCCTTAGGATAATTCACCCAAAACTACTAAAGTATAGAGATCAAATTCATGGCAGGAGACAAGAAGGTCATTTTTGCATGGAATAAAAATAGGGACACTGCATATGGTAACAACAAAGAGCAAGGAGAGAACTTTCAAGAAGGGGAAGGTTACATGGGCAAGCACATTGTTTGGTAAGAGCTGATTGTTCTTCCTCCCATTCTAACTTTTCATGTTGATATACAAGCTATACTTGACAAACATGCTAAGGTCTTCAATGAGCTTCCTCATGGATTACCACCGGAAAGAGGTTTTCAGCATGTGATTGAGTTGGAACCTAGTTCCAAACCAGTCATAACAACCCCTTACCGTCACCCCCGGATATACAAAGAAAAATTTGAGAAGACTATCAAGACTCTATTGGATATGGGGTTTATCAGGCCTAGCTCCATCCCATATGCTTCTTCAGTAGTGTTGGTGAAAAAGAAAGATGGTACTTTAAGAATGTGTGTTGATTACCGGATGCTGAATAAGAAGACCATTAAGAACCAGTATCCCATTCCCAGGATCGATGAGTTGATAGATGAATTACATGGAGCACTCTACTTCTCCAAGAGAGATTTGAGGTCCGGATATCATCAAATAAGAGTGAGGAGAAGAAGACGTTCACAAGACTGCATTCAGATGTCACTACGGGCATTTCGAATTCCTTGTCATGCCATTTGGTTTGACAAATGCTCCTACCACATTTCAGGGCTGCCTGCATGAACCATATTTTTGGTAAGCAACTAAGGAAGTTTGTACTTGTATTTTTTGATGACATCTTGATTTATAGGTAATCATGGGAGGAGCATCTACAGCATCTATCCATAGTGATGGGTATTTTAGAGCAGCAGTCTTTGTATGCCAAGAAATCCAAGTGTGAATTTGGTATGCATGAAATTTTGAACTTGGGACATGTGATCAATGCACAAGGAGTTCACGTTGATCAAAGTAAGGTTGTACATGGCGGAATTTTGGATTGGCCTACACCAACCAATTGGTATCTCACTTGAAAGGATTCTTGGGTTTGTGCATCTTACTACCAGAAGTTTGGCTGAAGGGTTTTTCTCAAATTGTAGCACCATTGACTTCTCTCAAAGCCAAGAAAGATGCCTTAAGGTGGTCGGAATCAGCCCAAGAAGCCTTCGAAAGATTGAAGCACAGGATATGTGTTCATGCCTAATACTCGTTGTCCTGGATTTCTCTAAGCCCTTTGAGTTATCATGTTATGCACTAGGTGAAGGGGTAGGAGTAGTTCTAATGTAAAAATAGCACCCCATTACATTTGAGAGTAGAAAATTGAAGGAGCATGAGAAGAATACAAAGTCATCAACAAAGTGGGAAAGGCTTGCCATCATGAATTGGAGCTTACCTGAAAATCAGACAAGATTCATAATGTTTTCCATGGGAGGTTTCATAGCCTTAAGAATGCCCTTGGACAATACATTACACCTTCACTTGAGTTGCCTCAGAAATACTTAATGAAGAAGGCAAGCTGATTTTGATAGACTAGAAGAAGTCCTGGATGTTCGACATGAAAGAAGACTGCGGAACCGGAGTATCAAAGAATATTTGGTTTATCTGGAAAGATCTTCCCATTCGAAGATGCCACATGGGAGAGTGCAACAAATATGAGCATCCACAGTTACAATTGTTTGAGGGCAAGAAATCTTGGGGAGGGAGGACTATCATGTCCCTTTTTCCAACGTAGAAGACCCAGTTCGAATTTTCTAGCCATTCCTTCTTTGTGGTTAGAAAGAAAGAAGAGTCAAGGAGAAGAGCAACATTAATATTCATCATTTAATATGTATTTTTTATAAAAATAATTATGTAAGTATGGGTCGGCCATAATAAGACAAAATCATCATTAAAGGGGTTGGCCAAGATATATGTAAAGTCATGTCTTTTGGGTTTTGGCGCCAAGCTAGGGAAATCATTATAAATAGGGGTTTTGGGATTCATTTTGGCATATCGACTTGACTTGTAATTTCTAGATTTGAGATAAATTCTCATATCTTCCATTTGGGACGAAAACCCCAATTGAGGACCAAAGTGAGGGAAAAAAACCTCTCACCTTTGCCTTTAAACATTTCAGATTTGTAGAATATTATTATATATAATATCTTTCTGATGTCAATTTTGATTTTACAATGTATTTTGCCAATTCGACTTGGAAATGATTAAATATTTAATTATTGGGAGAAAAAAAATCCAAATAAATTATCCAAATCAATTTGTCCCATATTTTCAAGAACAAATCTAAGTTTTCATGGTAATTAAGAAACTTTCATAGGTGAATCGAACCATTTTTCAAGGACTATGATTTCTAGATTTCACTATTTGTTAGCAGGTCTAAATTCAATTTATAAGTGTTTGATAATTATTGATAAGTGTTATGAAATAATTTTTGAAGGATTTTGGAACTAAATTCAATAAATTCCCTTCGCTGCCATTAATTATCAGTTTGCTGCAATTATTTTCCAGATTTCTAGACAATTCATTAAATCCCAAAAAATGGACATTACACTTCCCAATCCATCACTCGTTAGAATGAAATCTAGAACCTCATCGAGGAAATGTTAAGATCAACTAAATATTGTTAGGACCTCTTGGTTTAATTGGCATAAATAAAGAAAATATCAAATGAAACTATGAGATTTTTTGTGGCCCATTTTGACCGGTTGCTTTGCAGGATACTAGAAGATGATGCACCATCTGAAAACAATGTTAATAGATTCTTCATTAATACTCAATCACCAAAGGTAGGATTCTTCATAGGAAGGGTCCAACCAAAAGATCTCACACAAGCACAATAACCGAGCATAAAGTTGATGATGATCTCATCCTGTCTGGGAAGATCAAGAACCCCTCAAAGGGTAAGTGATTCGTAAACAGGGGTAAATTTTTTAACTACCCATGGACCTCTATAGGTACTATAATATTTTACTCCATATATGCTATCAAATTCAAAAGAATTATGAAATGTAAAATGAAGCACATACACACTGCACATAAATTAATAATGAAGTTAAGCATTGCCTACATCTCCAGGTTCATATGAACCGATTCATTACACTTCTAAATGCAAAATAGTACAATGAAGCAATGAATCTAAATGAAGATACCAGTGAAAATGTCTATCTGATACCCAATTGATAGTGGTATAGGGATTCCACCCATATGATAGTTATCAGCAATTCCGCCCATGCTGATAGTGGTATAGGTATTTTGCCCTCTATGATCACATACCCAACCGATTGCATATGACATATGAACTAGATAAATAAGAGTGATCACAATCCAGTAGAGAACTAGAAATATGAAGGCACGTTGCTCTCATCTGTCGAGAATTAGAAGCTCAACTAATGATGACCACTGCAGAAGTATATGTCTTCAGTTATCTTCCACGGATGAGAGGCAACGCTCAATGATGACTTCTGGATTGATGCCAAATGAGGATATGACTTTCGTACTTTCAAACGGTGTTGAAACGCCTCTAAAATGGGAAGATGAATATATCACTAGGAGCGTATAGGGAAATTTGGAGAGTTTTCCCTTTTTACATCTAAGGATAATTTCAAGCCTAAATCCTTCTATAAAGTGATATATAAAGTATACTCCTTATAGCCTATGGCCTTACAATGTGAGACTTGCCTTTTACGCTAAGGTAGCACTCATTGATGACCTATGAAGCCTTACATTTTAGGAGACTTTGTGCCTTACATGAGGAGAGATTACCATTGAGTGGAACCTCGCTTCAAGTAGAAATGTCTTTACAAATGACCCCTATCGAGCTCTTTATTTATAGTTGTCTAATTCGCCCTTTGTGTTATAATGAAGAGGGTTGTTTTTAGCTAAGGCTATTAACATTTGGTGGTTAGAGCCATGTGGCAATACGACTTCTACAAAAATATCCTCTTTTAGCAATATTATTTCAAGCCGTTACAATAATAAGGATATTGCCACGGTCACCATGGCCAAAACAAATGCATTAGAATATATTTATTTACCACTTTATAACAACCGCATTGCACATTGATTAGGTATTGAACTATGTCATCTCACACTTACTCCATGTGAGTCTCCTTTCATGTTTTAATGTAGAGTGTGGAGATATTCATTTATCCCACATTCATGGGCCTATGCATTTCCATATTAGACTTAATCAAAGGCTTAACCTGCCCCATGTTTCCATGTTTCCACGTGAGCCTAGTCTATTTGATATGGGCGGTGGAGGATATGAGAAATCCTCCACCATACGTGGGTATCCAAAACCTGCATCTGCCTTAATGGAAGGCTTTAAATGATCCACTTCTTTGATCAGTCCTTAGACCACTTAGTAATTTTGGTCTCCCTCCACGTGGTTGCCGACCACCTATTAACTTCGACGGTGGATTGTATATCTTCCCAGTGGCGAGTGGTTATGAATACATAGATAGACCCACGTAGTGAATAGGTGGCACGCCATGAGGTGTCTTATGCTGGTCGCAATGTCTGAGAGCTCCACTCTACATGTGGCCGAGCCTTGCTAATTCCCACTTGGACGCTTGACCCGCTTAGATAATCCCGACACGAGGTGGGTCATTCTTCACAAACAATGCTAGTGAAGCCTCGTCCAATGCAAATTCACCACCTCGTCATAGGTACAAACATGAGCTTGGGCCAATGTATTTCATAATACCACGCTATGAGTAGCATCGCCCAATATAGAGACTAGCTCGTCGATTCAAACTCAAACATGTGAGCTCGCCAACCAAATGAGGTTTGGAACTTTCCGGTTACTCAATAGTGAGTAATAAGCAATCGGTTACATGCCATTGTATGCTCGCCTAAGGTGGAATATACGAGTTCATGCTGAGTTAGAATGAGATAACTCACCCAAGCGAATTGGCTTAGTATAATTCACACTGATCATTGTGGTGGAAGGACAGCGTGGTGGCCAATATAGTGAAAATCCCACCACGTAGCGAGATTATTGGATAGCATGTCGAGCAAAGCGCACCCCTCCGTGAAAAGAGTGATGTCGAAACCGTGGCACGATATAGCTCACCCTGACCAATAAATGAGTGGGTTCCACCACATGTTTCCTCGAATATCAAGCACATTGTAAAAACCACCCATTGGGATATGAGTGTTGAAGACCGACATCGTAAAACCATATTTTTCTCCCCATGATCTCGCTCCACTTTTGGCCTATAGTTGACCAAACTTTGACTGACTATAACTTGAGCATACATATTTTGTTTTCCGCATTCTATGTATAAAAAAAAAACTCACAAATTCTCTACCAATTTTTCATTAGGGAACTCATGACGTCCCAAAATTTCCTTAGGTTCAGTAAGTCTCAACGTGTTAGACAAGAGAGAATAAATCCGTTGTTGCAGAAATTAGCAAATGAAATGGCATCACTGAAGAGGATTTTTTTTAGCGAGTGTCTTCTTAAAGAAACAATAGAAATTAGATTACAGGAACACCTCAAAGGATTTTCTTAGAGGCCTCACCCATCAATTCCCACTACATAACTCAACAAGGTGAAGAGCTTGAACAATAAAGTTAAGGTGACTCTCAAGTGGCTATCACCAAAATTATAGACAAAAAGTTTCACTGATGATTTTGGTAGCAGACGTTCTGACCTCATTTGAAATGTTTCCTAGAAGAAGTTTCTAACAATAGTTAGGAGGTAAAATCTAGATGAATTTTTCTTTCACAACTATTTCGATGAAAGGAGACATGGAGAAATTACTTCCACAAAAGAAGATGAGGTACACAGAGAAAATGCAGGAAACCCAAAAGCCAAAATTTTGTTCAAAAATAGTAGGAGGATGAATCATTTTTTGATGAATGAAGAAGAGGATGAGATCCCATTATGGATAGGATGATTCATTCCTTCCCAAATGGATAGGGATCTTTAAGAAGAATTGAGGAAATTAGAGATGTAATAGAATAACCCTGAATTACCAGATGATACGGGCTATGAAGAAGACGATATGGTTCTTGGTGAATTTCAAAGAGATAAATCATCATGTATTATTACCCAAGAGGAGGAGATATTATCATTCCCATTTGGGGATGAAGATACTCTTGATCACATCATCCATGATGAGAAAAAGTCAACTTGCAATGAGCCCTCAAAAGTTCTGAAAGAACAATCAGTGCAAGATCTCATGAGAGATATAGAAAAATCATAATACCATGAGATCAGTCTCGAAATCATGATGTAGGCTATGGATTTTCAAGACAAGCATGAATCAAATCCTAATCCATTGACTAATTTATTGATTTATTGTCATGGAGGAAAGAAAGGCAAAGAACCTGATGTCTCTTCTGAGTCAATGGATGATGAAGGTGATGATGAAAGTGAGGTATTTTCTTTCCCATTTGAAGAGGAGGACTCTTTATCTTATGAAGAAGCTGAAGTAGAGAATTTTGAAGCCCACAAAGTTGAGATTCCCCTTGAAAAATAAGTGGTAGAATGCTATGATGGTCAAAATAAAGAAACAACACTTCCCAATGATGACCTTGAAATTCATAATGGAGATTCTTCAAATGAAGGTAAAGATGAGCTTCAGGTGATTTCAAATAAGGATTCAGTACAAGACATTTTAGAAGTAGTATAAGGCACAAGAGATCCCGAGCTAAGTCTCAACCTCTTAGCTCAAGTCATGGCCCTATAAGATGGATATGAGGTCATTTTTTATCCTCCATTCGACATTCAAACACCTCATATTGATATGAGTCAAAAAGGTGAATTCAATGCTTATTGTAGAAAAGATGTCTAGGAACATGAATGTGGGAATGAAAAGAGATTAGAAGATTTAAAAAAATTGAACAAGAATCAGCCTTGGGATGATGATGAGATATTCAATGAAAGATTAGAAATGTGGATGAACATGAAAGGTAGCTGGCACTTTGAAATTGATTTCAAAGAGAATGAAAGCAATGGAATCTCTGAGCAAAGCCCTGAGCATCAAGAAGATCGTGTAGGATCACTCCTAAAAAGTACATAGATAATCATGAAAGCACCTGGCTTTCATAAGCAGTTGAGGAGAGGAGGCTACTTCCTTGAACCAGTCAACACTTTCACAGAACTTCATCAGTCATAGTTACCTCTTTGAAGATAACCTATGAAAAGGAAAGTACTTCAATGAAAGTAGGTTGTTCCCCAAATTGTACCATAGGTGAGTTTTAGGTGTGTTTTTTTCTTTCCTTTTGTGTGTGCTATTTACTTTCCATGTGTTTTGTGTTTCCTTTTTGTGTGTGTGTGTTCTTCCTTTCGTGTTATCTATTGCATGTTGTGTGTTTTAAAGCCCAATGGATAAAGGAACTAGTCAATGTATTATAAATTGATATTATAGGATTTATAATGTCATGTAATTTCTATTATTGGTCCATAACATGTCCCCAAGCTAGAGCCATCTATTTCTTGTGTTTTTGCAAGGGCAAAATTCACTAGAAAACAAGACAACTATGCCACATTGTCAAAAAAGTTTAAAGTCATACCTTCCAAAGACACCCCTTAGACAATTCATCCATAGAACCAACCCTATCATATCATCAAAGTGACCCCATAGTGATTTTAATGTATCTCATAGGGGATTTATGAATCAAAACTCATTCAAGAAACTTCTAGAGAAAAGTGTTTAACAATGGAGTTTTGAGCTATTTTGGGAAGGGCTATCATTAGCCCTCCTAAGGCTAGTACATCATCCCTAGAGTGGATTAGAAGGATAAAAAATTCATCATGGAGGATTATTAAATATAAAAAAATGTTTTTAAACTTATTTTTGGAAGATTTTGGGAAGTTTAAGAGGTTTTGGAGCCAATTCAGTGAAAGCAGGTTTTTGGACCTAAAGGAGCCTGCACCGTGAAAGAGGACTTGAACTTCAAAGAAATATTATGGGAGCTCCATAATGATTTTTAAGCCCAAAAAATTACCTATGGAAATAATTTTAAATACTATACATGGTGTAAGAGACATGACATCTTGAAACCCCATGCATTTCTCTAGGAAACTCATTCTTTTGGCGCACAAGTGGGAAATCCCGAGGAAAAAGAGACATTTTGAGATTTTTCAGTCATATTAAAGCCTTGAGACCCTCACCATTATTCTCAAATTATGTTTTTCATGCAAAATCATATAAGGAAGCTCCCGAAAAATCATCCGGGAGCTCAAGATATGGCCTTCCCAAGTCGGCTCTCAAGGTACACTCTTTGATACTTAACCAAATTTCCAATGGGACACGTGTCAACCTGAGGTTAAGGAGTAATTTAATTTACCCATTGCACCTTAAAAAAGGGACATGAGGTGAAATTTTTTTCTCCCTCCCCCCATTTAACCTCTTGGTCACTCATATGACCCCAACAACTCAAGTTTAGCTCCTCAGACTAACTTCATAAGCCTCCCTCTCATTACACACATGAGTGACACTTGTCAACACCAGGCTTAGGATAATTTTTGTGCACCTATTGTCCCCAAACCAAAGGGAAAATGGGGACACAAAAATTCACCCCAAGTCCTCCTCAAGGTTTCAAAGCTATATAATGCGGGAGATAGCCATTTTTTGCTCAAACCCCCACATGCTCCATCTGCTGCCGAAACTCTGGCAATTTTTTTTTAGATTTATTCACCATTTTTTCCTATTATCATTCATTCCAATACTTCCCTTGGCTCTCACCACCATTATTTTTCTAGAAAAATGAGTAAAATCCATTCTCAAATCTCCATTTTTTTCATGTGAGAAAGAAAAAATGCAATATCTTAAAAATCTGGGGCACAAATTGAAGTGAAATATTTTGCTTCCTTATTCATTTTTAGAGGCCATAAAAACCTAGGTGAAAGATTTTACATGCACAACATGGAAGTTTCACAATGACAAAATCCTAATTTTCTAAAACTAAAATTTAAAAATTTATTATCTTCTATTCTAGAGACCAGATCGAGATGAAATTTCATACATTAGATAAAAAGGAAAGATCCATATCAAAAACACTGATTTATTCACAAACTAAGGCACAAAGACCCACTTTCCAAAAATAGTAATCCTTCCTACATAGGGACTAGCTATTTTTGGTAAGTTAACACCAAAAGCAGTTGTGGCAAAGACGGTGTGCACAAAGGACATTCAAAAGGTCACAATAGTTTTCTAGTGCTAGAATTGGTGAAAATGACCACTTACTAAAAATAGTAAGTTACCACTATGGGTACTAGCTATAAATAGGAAGTCATTCTAGACAAGAAATCAAGGAAAGAACAATTTACATAGGGGAAGTCATATAAGCTAATCTCACTGGTGTGGTCAAAAGGGAAAAAATCATTATTTACTAAAAATACTAAGTTGTCTCTTATGCACTTATTATTAATAGTAAATCATAGGAAAACAACAGTTATCATATAAGGAGTGCACAGAGGGGTAATTATTTAGGCTAACATCATCATTTAGGGTTTAGAAAGATGAATCCTAATACTTGCTAAAAATAGTAAGTTAACTTTTCCAAATATAGTAAGAGTCAAGGAGAGATGAAGTTCAATTTCACAAGGGTAAATCCAATGTATTATCTCTCATTTTTTATGTGTCCAAGGTGGGTGATTTCATGTCAGAGATATATGGATATTGATGATACAGTATTGTGGTCATCAAAGGTTAGTTTCACTTCAACTACTTCAAGGGATCTTCATGAAAATGATCGTGACAAAAAGGAATCATTTAAGTTTCTAAACACTCTTTGCTGTCCCTGGGTCATCCAAAGGTGGTTTCTCAGCAAAGAAGTTTTTCAAGGGTGTTGAAAATCATTCTAGTGGCACAAGTTCAAAGGCATTTGGGATCAATCTGAAGGAGAGATCAAGGAATCAACAAGATGGCAGGATCTTCTTCAACATTCCTTCTCTCTCTCTTATCTTCTCTTCCCCCAATTTCTCTCTCCTCAATTCTAATTCTTTATTTGGGTTTGCACTTTTTCATATGTCTTTAATGTAATTAAAAAGTAACTTTAGGTTTCTAATGTAATAAGTCACCTTTATGTTATAAAAAGGGACTTAATGTTTTTCTAGGAAGGTGAAAAGTTTTAAGTTGTGTAAAGACATATGAAGGGTCATTGGGGGTAGATGAAGAGTCACCTCTCTTCTTATAAAATGTAAAGGCTTCCCATTTCCAAAGGGTTGCAAATTTGTGAGTTCATGAGAGAGCATGTTCTTGTTTCCTTGTGAAAGAGAAAAGAGTTAGCCAATTTCTTCCACTTCTCCCCTCTATATTTCCTCCATTCTCATGCTATGTACAACTTTGATTGAGATGTTAATAAAGGAAGGAGTTTCAATTTTCCAAGGCATATGAATGTGTGCATCTTTGTATGCATGGTTTCCTCTAGCTAGTAGCATCAATTTTTTTTAATTTTCTTCTCATATAATGTGTGTTGGAATTTATAATTAGTGTGTGTAGGAATATGATATTATAAATGCTACATTAGTTCCCCTCTCTCTTTTTATCACTCCCTTTTCCACTCTTCAGATAAAGTCTTCTCTAGTAAGTAATTGCTAGCTTTTCCGTAGGGTCCATGGAGTGCTCCTATCAGATCCCTGACTAAAAGGCCACCATGAAAATCACTTTCAATATGCGCTTATAAATATAGACCTACACTGTATAAGTAGAGGAACTTTGATTACTAGAGAATTTGCAACAAACCCATAAATTTTTCCACACAATTTTTTTTCTTGCCAACAGGTTATTATCTTTCCAGGAAGGATCAACATGTATTTCAACAACTAGTCACTATGATAAAAAAATTCTTCATGGGACACAACGTTGAATACAAATTGAATGTCCCTCACCAGGCCTTGTAAAATACCCATCTCCAGCAACTCTTAAAATCCCACCCATGGCCCATTCAGGATCTGGGTTAGCTCTATTTTCTTCTTGAGTGAGTTCACCCACTCAAAAAGAGAGATACCCCTCTTATGTACACTTTGGTCTTCCTTCTATTAGAGATTCAATCCATAGGAAAGTGAGATTCTCTGGTGGATGAGCCTTCTTTCATAATTATTATTTTCTTAAGAGGAAGGGATTGGGCACACAAAATAGACCATATTTCAGTGAGGGTATTTTTGAGGACTAACAACTATTTCTTTTCTCTAGTTTTATGTATATTTTAGGGTTATTATTCCTCTTTTGGGGTTGGCAGTGGGTCTGACACTGGGATTTATGTATTCAATAGAAGGGGATCATAGTGGAACTTCAACATGTGCTAAAGATCATTATGTACATGTGGCTAGTGATGAAACCATAAATATTTCAGGCATCTCACATCTAGGTAGTGCTTAGGGTAGACTAAGTGATGGTGGAGGGTTTGGAATAATGGGAATGATGCACACATTTTATCCAACATGTTCAAGAAAGAAAAAATCAGAAGATTATGGGACGAGCCTTTAGGATGATTTTCCCAAGCATTGGGCATTCTAAAACATACATGATGAAAGCTTTATTTAGACCATTCAGCTGGAAGAGTTTTCCAAGGTTTAGGAGTTCTTCCTTAGTGGGATGTGCCCCTAGAAATTAAGAAGCCATAGCAGGAGGGTTATTAATGGAAGCCAGATAAAAATAACTCAAAGAAATTTGGGTGGTAAATTTTTATCTTGTTATGCTACAATTGAATAGGCATACCTCCCATGCCAACGTATCCTGAATAATTACGAAACCATAAATTTAATATCCATCCTAGATTGAATAGAATGTGTGGAAGTTAGATTTGGATTGATTATTAAATGTGAACCGTGTCACCAGAAATGGAGTAAATTTCTGCACCTTTGGGAAATTTCTTGTCAATTTAAATTCATTAGGCATATCACATTTATTCATGTATGGAAAATTTGATATTAAAGTAATGTGATTTGGAAAATATAATTCCTCGTCATTATTATCATGATGGTGACAGGATGACGGAGAGAAAAATTGAGGGATACCTTGGATGGATATTCCCCATTATTCTTTGGAATCTCTAAGTGCTGGTATGAACATGAGTTTGTTAGAATCAGGAGGAATATTTTGTAAAACCCTAAAGTGAATAAGGATATATATAATGGTTTAAGTTTTTATAAAGGGAAGTGGTTTTTTGAGGGAGGATAAGAATCCTTAGAGGAGCTCTGGGATTTTCAAGTGCATAGTTAACCGTGAAAATTTGCACTTTCATGGCGTAGGTATTGCGTGTTTATCATTTAAATGGAATTTATAATAAAGGTGATTTCCCATGTACAGTCATTAACAATGTTTGAGAGTGCATATATATGTTTCCCTTGTTCTTTTAAAGTGTAATGGATTTTTCATAAATGACCTACTGTGATTCTCTCGGTTATGTTCTTCTTATGGAACAATTTTGTGGGTGAAATATTATGTGTCTTTTCATTACAATCTTGTGCATCTTATGGACATGATTTTATGTGAAGATAACCTATTATTGTTTAGTTTTTTTTAGGGTGGTGTGGGAGATTTAGGGCCCTTGGGGGTTCTTTTCCCTTCATTTAATTAACTCTTAGTTGATGTCATATTCAAACTAGGGGTGTGTTTGAAGCTATATGCAACAAGAAGAATCCTAGTGATCTAGTAATTGACTGTAGGTATTTGTTATTTTATTTTCTGGGGTTTTTTTAGTGTCCTTAGGATTCCATGGCCAAAGCCTTATTATATCTATGTTACAAGAAACTTGTTGAAATAAAACTTTGCTGGAAATAAACACTCATTGCATATGAAACAAATTGCTGGAAATAAACACACATTGCAGAATGAAATAAATTGCTGGAAATAAACACACATTACAGAAGTAAACACACTTTCTTGGAAATAAACACACATTTGAAAATGTTGTGAAAATTCTTGCAAGGAAATAAGAGTCTAGTCTATAACACCTACAGTGACAAGTACATAACAAAATTCAACTAAAGAATCAAAAGCATTTACATAATTAACAGATCTACATGATTTTCTTAGAAATATAAATACCAATAAAACAAGGATCCTGGTTCTTGGAGGAGTGGGCCCTTGCTCCACCTTGAATCAGGATTTGACAAAGTATGATTCTCTCAAAATGAAGTGGCTATTTTATTACTGAAATGTTCTGTCTTACAAAACTTCATTGTATCTCTCTATATCGTATATCTCTATATTTGTCTATCTCTCTATATATATATATATATATTAAATCTATCTATATGTCTTTATGTATATTTCATCATCCAAAGATGCATTTACAACCATAGATGTTCTACCGATTCAAATGGAACCGAATAGTGCCCAAAATAGATGTGGAATTTAGAAACCTTGCTA
This sequence comes from Taxus chinensis, assembly GCA_019776745.2. Classification (NCBI taxonomy): domain Eukaryota; kingdom Viridiplantae; phylum Streptophyta; class Pinopsida; order Cupressales; family Taxaceae; genus Taxus; species Taxus chinensis. The sequence continues at coordinate 339,444,166 of CM034157.1, read as the reverse complement.
GACATACAACTATCTGATAAGTTATCTCTGGATCTGGAGTATGAAGAATCAACAATCTATTGATCTACTCCTAATTGGAAGGCCCATTGATTTCTCTATCATAGGATTTTGTCAAAATAAATAGATTCCCATTGATTCCAGAACTTTGGAGAAGTTTCAGAACCAAAGGGAACTATTCCAGAACTAACTGTGAAAGTTTCGAATTTATGTGCAATAGTTCCATAACTAAGTGTTGGAGTTCCGGAACTAAGTGCTAGAGTTCCAGAACTAAGTCTAAAGGTTCCAGAACTAAGTGATAGAGTTCCTTAGCTATGTGATGGAGTTCCAGAACTAAGTCTAGAGGTTCTGGAACTAAGCCGTATTGAAGCCAATGCTCCCAAAAACATGTTGATTGCTTCATACTTCATTCTTCTGACTGATTGTGACCTGTTTTATTACAAAAACTGAATTTCCACACACTTTGTTTGGGAATAACAAGAGTTTTTAGATGTTAGAACTAAATCCAAAAAAAGATGGACAATTACATCCTAACTTATACTAGATCAAACAAAATTCACAAAATGCAGTCAAACTTGATAAAAAGGAGAGTAAAATAAGATCATTTATTGCACATTAACGAGACATATTTTGGCCTTATCATCTCCCCCATACTTTTTTGTAAGTCCCCTTACAAACTTTACTCTTCAAATCTTGGGTTGTGGATTCTGCATTCCAATTGACTACTCAGGTCAAATGGCTGAAACTGAATATCCCAGTGCTTTAGTTCAGAAGTACTATACCCTGATCTTGCTTCTATCTTCCTCTGCCACTCCTCAAAGTGAGTGGGATCTTGAGGCTCTCTATTTTTCCATGGAGACATGGGGGTGAGAAGGAGAGGATGCCTTGTTCTCATTCCCATCCATATGCCCCTTCATTTTTCATTGACCTGAGGGATTAGTGTACACAAAGCTTTAGCTCTTTCTAGAATCCATATTAAGTTTGTGGGAGATATCACTTCTCTTCTTCTCAATGCAACTGTGAGAAACTCCCATATTTTCAAACATCCATCATAAATATCTTCAATTTTTTCCTCCTCATAAGAGGTGAAGGCATCAATAATTTTCTGTAAACTGGCAAGATAATGTGCCTTGAACCGACTATCAAAGGCATGGGATCTGAAATGTATAACAAAGGAAGATGGTTTTCCATAGTGAGCCCTCATGTAGATGCCAGATGAACTAGATTTTAATAGATGTTCAGAATCCCTCTCTTTCCATGCAATCTAATTTTGAATTACAGAAACAAATGCATTCAGCTGGCTTTCCCCTACATACAAATTGATCATGAAGCCTGTATTCTTTTCCAACATAAAATTGTAGAGATAGAATTCACAGAGAATATTTTTCTATTCTGCACTAGCTAAGGAATATGATGTCATGAATGCAAATTCATCTTTTATTTCATGTGGAAGGCCACATGCAATTCTTGACAGCTGCCAGTGAATAAATTATTCTTCCAGAAATACGTTGTATGTAGGAGAAGGTCTCCTGCATGTGAGTAATTTTTCACTCATTATGCAAACCATTTGTATCTTTACTAGACATTTAAATTTGTTTTTGTCCTCTTTGTAATTTTTTTCCCATTCCTTCCTTGCCTTCTTCTCTTCTTCCATATTTCTTCTTAATTCCTCATTTGATGTTTTAAATTCATTAAGTTCCCTGTAGGTATCATCCCACAACTACTTAAGTGGCCAGTAAGTCAATTCAGTTTGCACAACTTGATTCATTGAAGATATTTTTGACATATCATTTTGTTTACTAGCCAATTGACATTCTTTCTCTTTTTCTACCATTTGTTGTTTGACCAATGTCAATTCTTCAGTCCTATCTATGAGTTGAGTTTTTAGTTGCTCAATGAGCATTTCCCTCTGTTCCAATTTGAGTTTGAGGAAATTTAATTCCTCATCTTTCTCCCTGATGATAAGTTCTACTCTAGAAAAGAACAAAGTCTATTTTAAGTGTTGTTTTTCCTCCTTTTCTAAAATTTCCTTAGGAAATGAGCATTCCTCTTCTACCAAAGGGGATTTCCCTTTTCATTTCCAAGATGCACATTCCTTTTCTTCATGTGATTGTACTACTGATTCACTCATCTCTTGAAAATCCTATTCTTAAAATCTCTCCTCTTGTTTTTTCACCTCATTTTGACTTGGTTGAGGAGGATTCATTGCCATGCTACCCAAAATATCAGCATCTTCTTTCTCCAAACCATCATGTTCTTCAATATCCTTTAGAGTTTCTCTAGACCTCTTATGAACTCTTCTTCTTTGAGGAGCTTCAAAATGTCCTGAAGTGGGTTTCCTCCTAGAGCTTCTTCTGATTTTCACTTCATGATCCAACTTAGGTGAATTTTCACTGTCAGAGACAAATATTAGTTCTTCTAGTATTTCTGTAGAGGAAGTAGTTTCTTTTGAAGGCACAATAGGTTTTGTAGTTTTGATCATTCTTTCATATCTCCTCCTCTTTGGTACATTAACCCCTCCTATTTCCTTCTTTTTCTCTTCAGGGGATCAATCTCCAAATTAATTTTAGGGGAGAAAGGGGTTGGTATTCCCCTCCTGATAATATCAGGGATTTGTTTGAATTTGTTAAGGAACTTTTCCCATGCTTCTTCTCCATTTTTATTTGAAATAAAATGGTGCTGATAGACCAGATGGACTAATCCATGATGTCTAATTGTTCCAACTCCCCAAGAATACCTCTGAGCCATTGTCTGGATGGATTCAAAAAGGAACCCTGGAAGGTTTACTATATATTCTGGTTTTGCAGCCCCATACCTAAGATATATTAACATCTTAAGGACCTCTCTTCCCACAGTCCCAAATTGGCCATCACAGGTTAGGTACTTAACTACCCAAAATGCTACCCTATCAAAGGGTTTGGGAAAGTTGGCTCTTCTGACCCCCTTTATGATTTTCTTAGTGTTATAAATGTATTGGGGTTCAGATTCCCCCTCTTGTATCAAGGTTTCCACTAGTTCTTTGAGGGTCCCTTTTACAGGATTAGGAACATGTACAATTGGTACCCCGATACATTACTCATTGTATTGACAGTAAAAGGAATTACAATGATTTTAACTTTAGTTCTAGATTCTTCTAAATTTATTACAAATTCCCTTACCAATTCGTCATTGTACCTCAAGAACATTTTCAGGAACTCCAGCCACCCTGTTTGTCCAAAAATGGTTGTCACTTCTCCATCCGCAAGAAGTTGCTTATCATCCTCTGCATTTGACTTCTTTTTAATCCCCATCGTCAAAGAGGATGATTCAAATTCTTCTTTCTTAAAATTCAAACTTATGCAAAATACTAGATTGTAGCTGTGGAACTATTGGATTTAGCTAGGGAACTATTGGGTTTAGTTGTGGAACTGCTGGGTTTAGCTGCGGAATTCAAATATAATTCTTCTTCTTCTTCCTTGAAGTTTTTCTGCAACTGCTTCTCAACTTTGTTTATTCCACCCAAATGATAGCTCATTACAAATACAATGCCACTTTCTTGTTCCATCGACATCACCCTCATGATTACTTGCTTTTAATCATAATGTACAATAAATGACTCATCATACCAACTTCTTAAATCAAGTCTAATCACACATGCAAACTTTTAATTTAACCTTTAATAAGATCAAGACATAATTACCATCCTTGTTGATGTAATCCCTCCGCCTTGATGACTCATCATTCCTAAAAGTGAAAAAGGAAAAATGGTTAGAAAAGATAGACTAGAATTCTAAAGAAATTCCTTTTATTTTGCATTAGCCATTTATTGAAGAGACCAACTGCCATTTTTGGTTTTCAATTGGTCTTTGAGAGATTTGTTTTATTTTTGGGGAAGAGAACACCATTTACTAGTTTTCATTCCTTCCCTTTTTATTTTTTATTTTTTTTATTTTTTTGGGGGAAGAGAATGCCATTTTCTGGTTTTCATTCTCTTCCCTTTATTTTGGATTCATGCATCTGATTATTTGATCATTTTGGAAGAACTAGGTTCTTCCATATGATCAAATTCTTTGTCTACTTCAATCTGCTTCAAGAATTCATCCCTAGTAGGAGGTTTCCTATAAAGTTTTAACATGTGTCAATTGACCAAAAGTGTCCTCTACTGCCATCAATGGGAAGTAGCTGAATAGAGCCATTGTCAAATATATTCTCAATCTGATAGGGTCCTAACCATCTGGTTCTCAACTTTCCTTTGAATTGTTGGTACTTGGAATCAAACAGTAATGCCAAATCTCCTATCTTAAATTTACCTTTCATTGATATGTGTATCATGCCACTGCTTCCTTTGTCTTAGATTATCTCTGTCTAATGAAGTGCTTCCAATCTTAGCTCATCCAATTCATTGAGTTACAAAATTATTTCCTTTTGCGTTGCATCCAATTTAATACCCAATTTAGTTGTTGTATCCTCAATGTTTGTACTTCAAATTCAATAGGTAACAAGGGTTTTTTCCCATAGACTAACTCATATGGTGAGAACCCTATTGTAGTCTTCCAGGTTGTATTATAAGCCCAGAAAACCTCAGGTAGTCTCTTTACCCAATCTCTTCTACCTGCTTCAACTATTTTGGTAAGGATGTTTTCCAATTCTCTATTTGTTACTTGTTCTTTTCCATTTGATTGTGGGTGATAGGGAGATGAATTCCTATGATTGATATGATAGTACATTATGAAGTCATGGACCATATTAGACATGAACTGTGGCCCTTGATCTGAAACTATACTCCTTGGTGCACCAAAATTCATCATAATTTTGTGCCAAAGGAAATCAGCAACTGCTTCTTCAGTGGCATTTGTTAAAGCCTGCACCTCTGCCCACTTTGTCACATAATCAATACACATAAGAATGTTCTCCTTTCCTTGTGAAGGAGGACTAAAGGGACCAAAAAAATCCAACCCCCACCTTTCAAATGGTTCCAATCACTACTTGAGGTTACAAAGGCATTTCACTGGTAAAGGTTGGTTGTCCCATCCTTTGATAGGGATCACATTGCTTGATATATTTCTTCACATCTTTATACAGAGATGGCCAATAATAGCCAGTGCCAAGTATCTTGTGAGTTGTTCTTTTCACTGAAAAGTGTCCTCCACTTGGTTCATCATGACATGCCCTGAGTATGTCAAATATTTCATCTTCTCTCACACACCTGTGTAAAACCAAATTAGGACCACATTTAAATAAATTCCATTCAAAAAAATTAAATTGTGTACTGGTTTTGATTAACTTCTTCATTTGTTTCTTAGTAAAATAAGGAGGAAACTTCCCTGTTGCAAGATAATTTTTCCATATCATCAAAAACATGGTGTATCAGCTGAAACAACAAATAATTGTTCATCTGGAAAGTTGTCTTTAACTGGATCTTGACTCTCCTGATAGTTGTTAATCTTGACAAAAAATTAGATACCGCATTATATTTTCCTAGATTATCCATAATGGTGATATCAAATTCTTGTAAAATTAATAACCATTTATTTATCTTAACTCTAACCACTGGTTTGTTCATTAAGTATCTAACTGTTGAGTGATTTGTATGTAAAAATATTTTTTAGTGGTGGTGTAATTTATTTTTGTGGGAGTAAGATTTTTATTAAGGCAGTAAATATCATACATTTTCCCTTCTTCATCTTTCTTTCCCAAAACTACACCAATTGAGTTATTTGAGGCATCTATTTGGATGCGAAAAGGTTTCTCCCAAATAGGTTCTCTCAATATTGGGGCAGTGATTAATTTTTCTTTAATTTCTTCAAAAGCATGTTGACACTTTTCATCCAAAAAAAATTCACAATCCTTGGTAAGTAAACTAAACATGGGGGAAAGAATTTTACTAAAATCCTTGATAAAAGACCTCTTCAAAAGCATGTTGACACTTTTCATCCAAAGAAAATTCACAATCCTTGGTAAGTAAACTAAACATGGGGGCAAGAATTTTACTAAAATCCTTGATAAAACACCTATAGTATCCAGCATGCCCTAAGAATGACTTGATATCTATGGGGGTTTGAGGAATAGGTAAGTCTGAAATACTCATCATTTTGTTTTGGTCAACTTGAATTCCTATTTTTGAAATGTGGTGTCCTAATACAATCCCCTCATAAACCATCATCGAACATTTCTCATGACTAAGAGATAAATTGTGTTCCTCACATATTGTTAGTACTATGTCCAAATTCTTCAAAGCATTATCAAATGTGTCTCCCTGCACATTAAATTCATCCATGTATACCTCTACACAATCATTCGTTAGGTCTGTAAAATTTGCTAATACAACTCTTTGGAAGGTTGTTGGAGCATTACATATTCCAAATGACAATACCCTATAGGAAAAGGTGCCCCATGGACAAGTAAAGGTAGTTTTTTCTTGATCCTCAATAGTAACTCTGATTTGATTATATCCACTAAAGCTATCAAGGAAGGAAATCTCCCCATGTTGATGTGTGAAAGTCTATCCTTCATTTGGTTGCCATGATCAGTCCTTTCCTTTGGTCGAGGATCACATTAAATCCATAATTTGTTTTCCATTCCTCTTTCCATGTGAAAGAATTTGTAACTTGGGCGTAAATTCAGGTTTTTTTTCCCTTCCTTCCATTTTTCCACAGTCACGTTTTGTTTTCCCTGTCAATTTTTGTCCCAATATCTATGGAAACGTGGTCCTTTCTGATTGGATGTGGCTCAGTGGATCACATTTGGGCCTTATATCATTTCCAAATTCTTTTTCCTTAAAGAAAGATTCATTTCTGGGTGCAAATGGTGATTTCCCTACATTTTACGGTTTGACAGGTGTGTTTTCCCCATCAAATTTATATCTCAGCATCTATGGAAATGTGGCCCTTTCTAATTGGATGTGGCTTGGTGGGGCATTTTAAAAATCTAAGTCCCACTTCAACTCAAATATTTTTTCCACGTGGAGGGCTGGCACTCATCTGAAAAGTTACCTCTTGGTTTGACCTTTGGAGTTGCGCCAGGGAGACACGTGGAGGTTTCTGCTGCCTTTCCCAGACTTAGACATTTTTCATGTGGCCGGTGCAGCTTTGTCGGACCATGGACACATGTGAGGGTCAGTGCTCATTTGAGGATCCACCTCTGGGTCCTACCTTAGTAATTGTGCCAAGGAGACACATGGTGAGCCCGTGCTTGTTTGGGTCTCTGCTTTTGGGCACCATCTCAAAGTTATGCCATAGGGAGACACATGTGGAGGCTTCTGCTAGCTCCTCTTTATACTTAAAATTTTCAAGCAACTTTCTAAGGCCTGGGACACATGGAGGGCCCATGCCTATTTGGGGACCTACCCCTAAATTTTATTTTTGAAAGAGCACCATGGGGACACATGGAAGTTTCCACTCACTCTTCCCTTGCTTGGAATTTTCAATGGCCAAGGAAAACTATCTCAGACCCTAGACACATGGTGCCTTCCACTGGTCCTTAAAATTTTTCAACAACTCTACCAGACTGAGACACATGGTGAGCCCGCACTTGTTTGGGGTCTCCACTTTTGGGCACCATATCAAAAGTGTGCCAGTGAGACACGTGGAGGCTTCCACTAGCTCCTTTTATACTGAGACTTTTCAAAGGCCAAAAGAATTTTTCTTGGGCCCAAGGCACGTGGAAGGCCCGCGCTTGTTTGGAAACTTTCCTATGTACTTCTCCTTTGTAGTTGTGCCAAGGAAACACGTGGATGGATCTGATCTAAAGTTGAGAAGGGGTCGAATCAACGGTTGTTGTGCATTGCTTCTGATTTTCCACCTTTTTTGTTCCAAGACTCCAGAAGGTGTGAATACACATTGTTTTTCTTGCAAATCAGACTCACATCGTAGGTATGTGGAATAATCCATGCATGGAAACTCATTTTTCAGAGGCACAAATGTAGGTGTCCATATGGGGGCATTCATTTCTCAAGGTGTTGCCTCGAGGGTGAAAAGGATTTCCTGTCAGATCCAGCTATACAGAGCCACCAGAAAATGATTAAAATGGGGATTTCTCACATGATAGAATAAGAATGATTAGAAGACTGTCAAAAAGGTTGGCATGGCATCCTAGTCATTATTCGAGGGTCTGAGAAATGTGATCAGTTCATGATTTGTCCACCTGGCAGCTGCGGTGTAAATTTGTTAAACGTCACTTTCTGAGACAAATTGGTAACAAGAAAAGGTTCCTCAAATATTCTTCTTTTTTGGGGGGAAATTTGGGATGAGTGAGTGAGTGAAATGTATAAATGCAATGAGAATACTCTTGCAAAGGGTCGGGGGTTGAATTCTTAAGAGAAAATTTGAGAGATCCCATCTTCCTGAGAGACCAATCTGAGAAACCTGTTAATTTCCTGTGTTTTAGATTTCAATCACGTCAAGTTGGTTGTGAGTGTACAACCATTGACAAGCTCTGAGACTATTCAAAGAAACTTTCCCCTGCTGATGAATCTAATCAATTTTGAATTAATCTATGTCAATCTTAGGAAAATTTGTGTCTGCTTTATTTCAGAATGTCTGCAAGTAGTTTTTCTTGTTCCTATTGCAATCTTGTGTTAAAGTCCCTCCAAATCACACAGGATCTCATCCCTATGATAGTTTAGTGGCATTTGCAATTTCATTTCAAGAAGAGCCTTCATCCTGTAATGAGATAAACAATTTAAAATCACTTTACTGTCATTTTGTTGATAAATATTGTCTGTAAGCCTTTGAGTGTATCTTAGGCATGAGGAACCATGAGTCTTTTATGTTTAATTGAGTCTTTACCTTCATGTTAAATTCTTGGAGATTGTGTGAAACCATGTAAATCTGGGCCTCCATTGATGCACACCTTCTGGTTGAAGGAATATTTTAGCTATTCTGAAGCTTTCTGTCATTTAGTATTCCAATTGTTGTGAAGGTTCTCAAAGATCTGGCATAATCAATTTTATCCTACTTAATCTCCCACCAAAATTATTCAAAAAATAATGAATCCCACCTGAACTACCCCTGTTTTCCCTGTATGTCCACAAATGTATAAATTCTACTGCCAAAATATGTAGAAGCAATCAGGATTCCATAATGTCTCTAGTAACCTTTAACCCTGTTTAGGAAATATCACCATTCTTTAGAAGTGACAACTCGTGAGAGTTAAATTGTGGTGCATTGATCATATTTTCTCAGGGTCTCCTTTCAAATTTGTGCAAAGAAGGATATCTTCATTCTCCTTCACTGACAGAGGTTACAAAATGGGTCCTCTCACCCTGGTCAAAAGGCACAACCTAAAGCAGTGAGGATAGATCAAATCCTTAATGAAGGTGTTATCCATTTCTCTGATGCCCGAGTGACAAAGATTTAGATGAATCCCCTCCCCAGCTACAAAATGACTCATAATATGATCTATCTATGTTTCAGTGTCAATTTGGATACCTAAATTTTATGATGTTGCTTATTTCCAAGGGAGAATCAATTTTGGATACCAACACCAGAATGGTGCCACCATTTCTCGGGGAACTGATTTGCCAGGATTATTTGAGCTCCGAGATTTATTAGTGCGGAAACAACACCAGAATGGTGTCATTTCCGGGGACATGAAGGTGTGTGAAAAGTTTTAACACCATCAACAATGCATATAGACCCTGGTAAATGCTTCTTACAAATTTTAAAGTGCAAATACATTGTTGAAATGTCATCCTGTGTCTAGATTTGTAAGAATCAAGAAAAGTTACAAGTTCTGCGTGTAATATTTCTAGTTTCTGTTTGTTTTTTGCACTAAGTTTACATCATCAATGTTAAATATGGGTAAAGGAAGGTCAGATCTATGAAGCTTTGCATGAATTTAGTGTTGATAGACATTTGACAGATCAATTTTAGTGCATTTGCACAACTAAGGTGAAAATCCTTAGTGGCGACTCCATGTTGAATGAATTTTTGATAAATGCCAGTGTCTTAACCTCTGTCAATTGAAATTTATCACTAATCTTTGCAAAGCTGGAAGGAAGAAGATATTTCTTCACTAGAGACCCTACCAGAAAGTTGTTTCCAGAGCTGGGAAAGATGAATTCAGAAGGAAGAAGAATCTGGAAAGTTGTTGGAGATCAGAAATCAAGAAAAGAGTTATCAATTGTGGAAACTGATCAACCTGTCATTGAATATTTCCATACTTCCTCAAGTGCTTCTGAATCAGGTAGTCTCTTTTGTAAATCTGAATTCTCCAACTGAGAGGGTCCTTCTTTTGTATTTGAAAAATTTGTGTCTCATTCTATGTCCCTGTGTTCTCCAAAGCTGATAGGATCTTCCAAGAAATAGAGTTTTTAGAGAACATTCATTCTGAGAATTGCATTCATGTGCCCCACAGACCCCTCACTCCTCATCATTTTGTTTCTCCTGTAAGATCACCTCCCCAAAACAATATGGCCCAGCCCCCACCCAGACCTCCATTTGTGGTGAACACTTTTGGTCCTATAGATTTTAGAGGTATGGCTAGATATCCAAATGTTGTGCCCCAAGATGTTAGAAATAGACTGCCTAAATTTCAAGGAAATAATGCCATTACTGGGATCAACACTTAAAGCTTTTTGTCAATATGATGGAAGAATTTGAGATTGAATTTGAGGATGTGTACATAAAATTGTTTATTCATACTCTAGAGGAGGATGCACGGGACTGGTATAAATATTTTCCAGACAACTCCATTGATTCATGGACAGAAATGAAGAATGCTTTTAGATTGCAGTATGGAGATAAAATAGACCCTAGGTTTCTTTTATCAGAATTTGAAAATATAAAAAATAATCCTAATGAGTCTGTTCATGACTTAAATACAAGGTTCAATAAGACCCTGAATAGGCTACCTGTGATCCTGAGGCCAAGTGATGTTTCTTGTTTAATAAAATACTCTGATGCTTTTGATAAGAAGGTTGCCTATTATTTGAGGGATAAGAACCCAACAACATTGAGGCAGGCCTTCACCATGGCTTTGTAGATTGAAAATAACATCAAGGAAGTTGGTAAACCTCCTAAGAGAGAAGGCATCAAGCTGATCAATCCAGAGAAGCCTCAGTCAAGTAAAGTTGTGGATCTGGAGGAGGTTGTAAAAACTTTGGTCGGAGCTGTTAAGGAAATATCCTATAAACTGGCCAGAGTAGAGAAGGGGATTGGACAAGGTTCCCAAGGTCATCATAAAGCACAAGGTCAAGAAATATTTGCAAATCATCCTAGGGGTGATCAAAGATCTGATGACAGAGGCAAAGGACCCATGGGATCAGGAAATAGATAGCCCCAAGCCCATGAGAATAGAATTGTGCCTGATCCTTTGACTACCAGAGTTGCTGTTGTGGAAGAAGCCAATGAAATTGAGTGGTGTGACAGATGTTTCTTGCCACATGCCCCATGTGATGAAGACAAATAAGTTGAGGAAGTTGATGATGACACTGATGATGATGTGTGCATGGTGGGGTGCTCTACAAGCTCACAACAAGGAGCAACTTCAACTGAATTAATCAGTGCCAGAAATGTTGCAGATTTCTTGGGATTGCATCCACCGAGTATTACCCCTTCCTCCCTCTCATACTTTTGAAATAGATATGGTACAAGATTTTGAATTACCTAATAATGATTTTGAATACTAAAGGGCATTGATGATTAAAAAGTATGATGGAGGAATCCCTTCTGAGGAGGATAGGTAGTTGTTAATGAATGTTGTAGTTGGCCATGAAAAGGAATATAACACTAGGAGTAAAGTTGTCAAAGGGGCAGGGCCTCAGGCCAAACCAAAAACTCCAGTTCTCACCAATATCTCAAAAGAAACTCCTAAGAAAGATACATCTGGAAAAAGCCTTGTGTCCCCAAGCAGAACTGGTATCCCTGCCCATGCTCAGACCATGAAAAATCCTTTGTTGTCAGATGAGTTTCTCAGTCTTCCTCCAAATGTTTCCTTGCCCAAATACGTTCCTTATGACATTTCCCAAGTCTTGAGTCAGATCAAGATTTCTATTCCAATTGTTGAGCTGCTTAGGATTCCTGAGCACAAGAAAAGGGCCTTTGAGTATTTGGGATTGAAAGAAGAAAATATTACCCAAGGAAGAAATGTAAACAATGTTGAGACTCCTCCTACCATTGTAGAGTTGGAAAAACCCCAAGTGCTGGAAGAACTAGGTGAGCCACCTGAAGTATATTTGGGAACATCCTTGGTTGAGTCCCAGCTGAATGTAGATCCATTTTTCACTACTCTGATTATTAAAGACAGGTTGTTACACAACTGTATGTTTGATTCTGGAGCATCATGCAATGTTATGCCTCTTGAGGTCATGAATGAATTAGATATCAAAGTGACAACAAGCTTATGGGAAGTGCACTGCCATGGATTCCAGAGAGGTGCCAGTGGTTGGATGTGTCAAGGGTCTGATAGTGCAACTTGCAGCTTACCCAGGAAAGAACTTAAAACTAGATGTTGTTATTGTTGATTTCCCTGCCAAATGGGGAATGTTGTTATCAAGAAAATGGGATGCTAGTGTGGGTGGTAGTGTGCAGATGGATATGTATTTTTCCACTATACCTATTGAGGGAAGCCTTGTAAAGTTGTATGGTGAAAAGAAGATGCTACATCTCATTGAGGATCCCAATAATGCTTCCTATGAAGTGTTATACACTGACACTGATGTAGATAACTTTGTTGGATTTGCTGATGGTAAAGAGCACAAAATTGATCAATGCAAGTCTCTTAATCAAGTAGGTTCTCCTTGGACTTTGTTGTTTGATGGGGCTTGCTCTAAATTTGGAAATGGTGTTGGTATTGTTCTGATATCTCCAGGCCAGGAAGAGTTTGTTTTCTCTTTTAAACTCAACTTTGAGTGCACTAACAATATTGTTGAATATGAAGCACTACTATTGGGTCTAAGAATTGCATGGAAATATGGTATTAGAGACATCATTGTTAAAGGAGATTCAGAGCTAATTGTCAAGCAGGTTAGAAAATTGTATGCAACAAAAAATCAGAGAATGAAGCAGTATAAGCATGCAGTCTGGGATTTCATTGAGATGTTTGACTCCTTCAACATAATACATCATGATAGGAAGTACAATACTCTAGCAGAAAAATTGGCCGTATTGGGGTCCAAATTTGAAAATTATACTATATCCCCCTATTGTGAGTATAATATTGAGGTATTGACTAGGCCATCTGTTCCTGACAATGTTAAACACTGGCAAGTGTTTGAAGATGATGCCCAGGTGCAAAGGTTTTTGTAGAACCAAGGAGAATTTGTTGATCAATGTATATATTGGGAGCCAATGGTTTGTGTGGCTCATTGAAAGGAGACTTTATTTGGCAAAGACATCATTCAGTTGAAGACTAATACTATTCCCAAGGTTTGGTAGCACTTGAATCAAACTTTGATAATGTTGATTGCATTGTCAACAGAACACATGTCAGCCTCAGGGATGTTGAAGAGCATGACCTGGGCATGAAGGATAAACCACATAAGATCTGGCTAGGTAGCAATCTGAGCAAGGAAGAAAAGTAGTCGTATGTCCAATTGTTGAAGAAATACCAGGACTGCTTAGCATGGTCTTATTCTGAACTGAAAGCATACAGAGAGGATCTTTTCCAGCATGAAATTCCCTTAGAAGCTTCTACCAAGCCATTTAGGTAGAAACAGAGGCCAATCAATCCACTCCTTTCCCTGAAGATGCAAGAAGAATTGAAAAAATTGAGGGATGGAGGAATCATACAACCCACAAGGTACTCATCATGGGTTGCAAACTTGGTACCTGTCAGAAAGAAGAACAGAGATATAAGGTTATGTGTGGACTTTAGAAACTTGAATAGAGCATCAATGAAGGATAACTACCCTTTGCCAAATATGGACAATATGTTACAATTGGTTACTGGTTCAGAATTTTTATCCACCTTGGATGGTTTTTCTGGATATAACCAGGTAGTTGTGAAGGAATCAGAGTGAATCAAGACTGCCTTTACCACTCCTTGGGGAACATATGTATATGTCAGAATGCCTTTTGGTCTAATGAATGTTGGAGCCACTTTCCAAAGAGAAATGGATGTAGCTTTCTCTGGCTATATTAATGATTTCATTGTTGTATATCAAGATGATGTGACTATTTTCTCCAGAAAAAGGAGTGACCACCTGCAACACTTAGAAAAAATGTTGTTAAGATGCAGGGAGTATGGTATTTCACTAAATCCCAAGAAGTGTCATTTTGGAGTTCAGAAAGAAAAGTTACTTGGACACATTGTGTCAAAGGAAGGGGTCATGATTGATCTTGAAAGGGTAGAAGCCATCAACAAAGTCCCTATTCCAAGAACCAAGAAGGGAATTCAATCCTTTTTTGGGTAGATTAATTTTATTAGGAGATTTATCTCCAACTTTTCTGAACTAACTATCCCAATCACTAGCATGCTGAAGAAAGACCAAAGTATCAAATGGGAAGAAGTAGTTATTCAAGATTTTGTTGGGATCAAAGAAGCATTAAAGAATGCCCTTGTTTTAGCAGCTCCAGATTATAAGAAGGCTTTCCAAATGTTTTCTTTTTCTTTAGAAAGTACTATTGCATCTGTGTTGTTGCAGAAGGATGATGAGGGAGCTGAAAGACCAATTGCCTTTTTTAGTAAGGCATTACAAGGAGCTGAGCTAAAGTATACTATCATGGAGAAGTAGGCATTTTCTTTGGTAAAAGCAACAAAGGTCTTCAGGCCATATATTATGAGTTCCAAAGTCATTTCTTATGTTCCCCACACCATGGTGAAAGATATCCTATCAGAAATGGAGGTTTCAAGAAAGAGATGTTGATGGGTAAACAAATTGCAAGAGTATGATATGGATATCCAAACAACAAAATTGGTCAGAGGTTTGGGCCTAGAAAAACTTATGGCAGAGAGCAATCTACAGACAATTGAGGTAAATGAAGTTGAAGAAGAAAGGTTGAATGTCCTTGAAAAATTGATAAATTCTGAATGGTACAAGGACATCATTTTTTATCTCAAACATCTACAATGCCCTGAACATTTGAGCAAGAATCAGAAAAGAGCACTTAAGTTAGCTTCCCAAAAATATGTCATTACTGATTTTGGGTTAGCTTGGAAGAACCCTGAGGGAGTTCTCTTAAGATGCATTACTGAAGATGAAGCCCTTAAAATAATTATTGATCTCCATGGAGGAGTTTGTGGGGGAATTTTTTGGAAGAGTCACAACTCATAAAATCTTAAGGGCTGGTTATTGGTGGCCAACTCTTTTCAAGGATACAACTCTGTTGGTAAGAAAATGTGAAAGTTTCCAACACTTTTCTGGAAGACTGAAAGCTTCAGGCTCCCTTCCTTTGCATCTTGTATCAGTTGAAGCCCCATTTAGGAAATGGGGAATGGATTTCATTGGGGAAATTTCTGATCCTTCAAGTGTAGGCCATAAATGGATACTAGTGGCCACAAATTACTTCACCAAGTGGGTGGAGGCAATCCCCACCAAGAAGGAAACTCACCAAATTGTCATGGATTTTATCTTGAATTATATCATTTGCAGATTTGGGGTACCTGCCAAAATAGTTGCTGATAATGCCATGAGCTTTCGAGCTAAACCTTTGGTGGCCATGTGCCATGAATATGGGATCAATTTGACATATGCTTCTAATTATAATCCCCAAGGAAATGGACAAGAAGAGTCCAACAATAAAAATATGTTGAAGATAATTAGAAGAACTTTGGAGTTGAACAAAAGGAAGTGGGGTGAGCAGTCGAAGTTTGCTATTTGGGATGACCGAATCACTGTTAAACGAGCTACTAGAAAAATCCCATTTGATTTGGTCTATGGAACTCAAGCCTTGTTGCCCCTGCATATGCATTTATCTTCATTTCAATTTCTTCAACAACTGGAAGATCAAGAGGTTAGTCCCTATGATGCTCACATAAATCAGATTGTTGAGTTAGATGAAGAAAGAAGGGCATCCCATCAGAGGCATGTAAAATTCAGAGAGAAATTGAAGAAGTTGTTTGATAAGAAGGTGACTCCAAGAGCTTTTAGTGTGGGAGATCTTGTGCTATTATGGGATAGCAGGCACAAGGATAAGGGAAAACATGGAAAGTTTGATGCATTATGGATGGGCCCTTATTCAATTGACATTCGAATTGGTGAACATACCTTCTTCTTAAAAGACTTAGATGGGGAATTTCTTGAGTTTCCTATTAATGGAAGGCATTTGAAACATTTCCTTGATTGATTTCTCAGAATCAAGGTATACACCATTGTACAGTGTATAGTCTTTTGGTTTCTTTCTACTTTCGTGTTTTTCTGTTTTGTTTCATCCTGGTCCTTGGCGACCATTTTGTTGGTTTCTCGGTTCATCCTTGGGGGAGTTGGTTATTATTGTTCTACTCTGCAAGCTTGTTCTTTGACTCCATTTCCCAATGGTTTATTTTTGGCACTTGGTCTGCTATTTGTTCTTGTGGCACTCACAAGGAGTGCCCATCCCCAAGTCAGAGCCGATGTTGGTGCTCAATTTGATCTTGCCCTGTTTTTCCTTGAAATTCTTCAGTTTGTGGGCTCTGAAATATTTTCTATCTCCCTGTGTTGATGTGTGAAAGATATTTCCTTCATTTCATTTCCATGATTAGTCCCTTCCTTTGGTCGAGGATCACTTAAAGTCCAGAATTTATTTTCTGTTCCTCTGTCCATGTGAAAGAATTTGTAACTTGGGTGTAAATTCAGGTTTTTTCCCTTCCTTCCATTTTTCCACAGTCACGTTTTGTTTTCCCTGTCAATTTTTGTCCCAATATCTATGAAAATGTAGTCCTTTCTGATTGGATGTGGCTCGGTGGATCACATTTGGGCCTTATATCATTTCCAAATTCTCTTTCCTTAAAGAAAGATTCATTTCCAGGCACAAATGGTGATTTCCCTACATTTTACGGTTTGACAGGTGTGTTTTCCCTGTCAAATTTATATCTCAGCATCTGTGGAAACATGGCCCTTTCTGATTGGATGTGGCTTGGTGGGGAATTTTGAAACTCTAAGGCCCACTTCAACTCAAAGTCTTGTCCACGTGGAGGGCCGACGCTCATCTAAAAATTCACCTCTTGGTTTGACCTTTGGAGTTGTGCTAGGGAGACACGTGGAGGTTTCCGCTGCCTTGCCCAGACTTAGACATCTTTTCATGTGGTCGGTGCAACTTTGTCAGACCATGGACATGTGGAGGGCTGACACTCATTTGAGGATCCACCTCTAGGTCCTACCTTAGCAGTTGCACCAAGGAGACACGTGGTGAGCCCACGCTTGTTTGGGGTCTCCACTTTTGGGCACCATCTCAAAGTTGTGCTAAGGGAGACACATGGAGGCCCACTGGCTCCTCTCTATACTTAAACTTTTCAAGAAACTTTTCTAAGGCCTGGGACACATGGAGGGACCCCGTGCCTATTTAGGGACCTTACCCCTGTACTTTTATTTTTGAAAGAGTACCATGAAGACATGTGGAAGTTTCCACTCACTTTGCCCTTGCTTGGAATTTTCAATGGCCAAGGAAAACTGTCTCAGACCCTAGACACATGGCACCTTCCACTGGTCTTTAAAATTTTTCAACAACTCCAGACTGAGACACGTGGTGAGCCCACACTTGTTTGGGGTCTCCACTTTTGGGCACCATATCAAAAGTGCGCCAGTGAGACACGTGGAGGCTTCCACTGGCTCCTTTTATACTAAGACTTTTCAAAGGCCAAAAGGTATTTTTCTTGGGCCCAGGGCACGTGGAAGGCCCGCGCTTGTTTGGAAACTTGCCTTTGTACTTCACCTTTGTAGTTGTGCTAAGGAAACATGTGGATGGCTCTAATCTAAAGTTGAGAAAGGGAAGAATCGACTATTGTTGTGCATTGCATCTGATTTTTCTATCATTTTTTGTTCCAAGACTCTGGAAGATGCGAATACGCATTATTTTTCTTTTGGTGAAATCATTTTTGTTTGTACTCATAGATTTAGAGCTTAGGTAAGGATTGTAAAGGGTGATAGAATAATCTTGGGCACTTGCAAAAACTCATTTTTTGTGAGAGGCAAAAATGTAGGTTTCCATGAATGGGGTTATAGGCAAAGCATTTCTCAAGGTGTTTCCTCGATGGTGAAAAGGATTTCCTATCAAACCAAGCTATACAAAGCCACTAAAAAATGATTAAAATGAGGGATTTTGTTGATGAATAAATAAGAATGATTAAAAGGATTATCAAAAATTTGTGGCATGACATCCTAGTTGTGGTTTTAGTCGAGGGTTAAGAAACCATGATCAATTCATGATGTTTGTCCACCTGGTATCTTTCGGGTATGAATTTGTTAAATGTCACTTTCTGAGACAAATTGGTAACAAGAGGCTTCACATTCCTCATAAATATTATTTTTTTTAGGGTTAAAATTTTGGGATGAGTTTGAGTCAGAAGTGAAATGTATAAATGTAATGATGTTTTGGGACTCTTGCAAAGGGTTTTTAAATTCTTAAGAGAAAATTTGAGAAAGCCCATCTTCCCTTGAGAGACCAGGCATCAAAGAAACTGTTAATTTCCAGAACTTGTGTTTTATATTTCAATCATGTCAATTTTGAATTGCGAGTGTACAACCATTGATACAAAGATTTGAGACTGGAAAATTCAAAAAGAATGAATTTCCCCTGCTGAATTAATCTAATGATATTTTCAAATTAATCTGTGTCAATCTTGGGAAAGGCCAATTTGTGTCTTCTTTATTTTATAATGTCTAAAGTAGTTTTTCTTATTCCTATTGCAATCTTGTGTTAAAAACCCTTGAATCCAGGATCTCAAGGATCAGTCATCCCTATTGAATTAGGAATATCATTTTTATACTAGACATTTTCAAAATTACAAAAGAGTTTTTTCTTGTCCAAAAAGATGATAAACAATTTTTGGAATCACTGTACTTTCATTTGGATAAACTTGCATCTATAAGCCTTTGAGTGTATCTTAGGTTGCTAAAATTTTTTAATTTGCATTTTCCATGGACTCAAAAACTTGATTCTTTAGAGTATATCAATGGGACTCATGGTATACGGAATAAATTGCATGGAAAAGGTCGAAATGTATTAAATCAAAATCCATTCATTTCTGCAAGTTGTTCCAGTTGAAAAGGAATTCCTTTAGCTCCATTCTAAGCAAAGCCAAGGAAATGATTTCAATGGGGATTTCCATCTTTCTTAAAGAATAAGAATTTTATCGACTTAAAATTTGAAGAGCAAAAATTTGTTCATGGTAATCAATGGTCATCCTTGGCAAGGGTCAGAGAAACTGTGACATTTCATAATTTTTCCAAAAGGGTTTTTCAAGTGTAAATTTGTGTAAACGTCAGACCAAGCAATGATCACCATTGGTAAGAAGAAAAGCTTTTCCTTAATTATGAAATCGATCACATTTTCTCTTGGGGTATCTCAAAGCATGTGCAAGTGAGTGAAATCTAAGTGAATGTTGGCTCCTTCTTGCAGAGGGTTTAAACTCTTTGGCTGCAAGAAAATTTGGAAATTCAGCCATGCAACTTTAAAGACATCTGAGGATCACCACGTGGCAACCTGTGTATAAAAAGAATGGGTATATTTTTCATTTCAAGTTGCATGTTAAAAGTGGGGACATTCTCCCCCACTGCTGTTCAAAAAATTTCCCTTGCTAATGGACTTTTCAACTTTGCCAAGGAAGAATCAATCTTGCACCAATTTTAATGACCTTGTCTATCCTTGAAAATTTTCAAAAATTCTATTTTTTTGAGACACGTGGTGAGCCCATGTTTGTTTAAAGGGTCTCCACTTTTCACCATCAAAGGTTTATTGATTTCCCTAAAGTCCTTTTTTACTGGACTTTTCAAAGGCCAAAAGGAAGGGCATTTTTCTTGGGCCTAGGGCAGGGTGGAAGGGTATCATGCACTTGTTTGGAAACTTTCCTCTGACTTTTTTTCCAAGGAAACACGTGGATATCTAATGTAAGGAAGAAGTGGAATAATTTAATTAAATTTTATTTTTCAAGCTCTCCTGATCCATGGAGATTGAATGCATTGCTTTTCAAATTTTTTGATAGAAATTTTGTTGTTTTTGTTCTGCAAGCCATTGAATGGATTTAAAGTTTGTGAAGTACAAGGATTTTTTATTTGCAAATGGAATTGCTCAGGCACTTGCAAAAATGTGAATTACCATCCCTTGCATGGAAAATCATTTGGTGGTTAGAGGAAAGAATGTAGGCCCAATGATGAAATGATGGAGGTTGCAGGCATTTCTCAAAAAGGTGTTTCCTTGAGGGTGAAAAGGATTGCCTATCAGATCCAACTATACAGAGCCACCAGAAAATGATTAAAATGGGGATTTCTTACACGACAGAATAAGAATGATTAGAAGGAATGTTCAAAAAATTTGGCATGGCATCCTAGTCATCAGTCGAGGGTTAGAGAAACATGATCAGTTCATGATTTGTCCACCTGGCAGTTGTGGGTGTAAATTTGTTAAATGTCACTTTCCGAGACAAATTGGTAACAAGAAAAGGTTCCTTGAATATTATTCTTTTTTGGGGGAAAATTTGGGATGAGTGAGTGAGTGAAATGTATAAATGCAATGATAATACTCTTGCAAAGGGTCAGGGATTGAATTCTTACGAGAAATTTTGAGAGATCCCATCTTCCTGAGAGACCAATATGAGAAACTTGTAATTTCCTGTGTTTTAGATTTCAATCACGTCAAGTTGGTTATGAGTGTAAAACAATTGAAAAGCTCTGAGACTGTTCAAAGAAACTTTCCCCTGCTGATGAATCTAATCAATTTTGAATTAATCTTGTGTCAATCTTGGACCAATTTGTGTCTGCTTTATTTCAGAATGTCTGCAAGTAGTTTTTCTTATTCCTATTGCAATCTTGTGTTAAATTCCCTCCAAATCACACAGGATCTCATCCCTATGATAGTTTAGTGGCATTTGTAATTTCATTTCAAGAAGAGCCTTCATCCTGTAATGAGATAAACAATTTAAAATCACTTTACTGTCATTTGTTGATAAAGATTGTCTATAAGCCTTTGAGTGTATCTTAGGCATGAGGAACCAGTGGTCTTTGATGTTTAATTGAGTCTTTAGCTCAAGCCTTCATGTTAAATTCTTGGAGATTGTGTGAAACCATGTAAATCTGAGTCTCCATTGATGCACACCTTCTTTTGAAGGAATATTTTAGCTATTCTGAAGCATTCTGTCATTTAGTTTTCCAATTGTTGTGAAGGTTCTCAAAGATCTGGCATAATCAATTTTATCCTGCTTAATCTCCCACCAAAATTATTCAAAACAATGAATCCTACCTGAACTACCCCTGTTTTCCCTATATGTCCACAAATGTATAAATTCTACTGCCAAAATATGCAGAAGCAATCAGGATTCCATAATGTCTCTAGTAACCTTTAGCCCTGTTTAGAAAATATCACCATTCTTTAGAAGTGACAACTCATGAGAGTTAAATTGTGGTGCATTGATCATATTTTCTTAGGGTCCCTTTCAAATTTGTGCAAAGAAGGATATATTCATTCTCCTTCACCGACAGAGGTTACAAAATGGGTCCTCTCACCCTGGTCGAAAGGCATGGCCTAAAGCAGTGAGGATAGATCAAATCCTTAATGAAGGTGTTATCCATTTCTCCGATGCCTGAGTGACAAAGAGTTAGAAAAATCCCCTCCCCAGCTACAAAATGACTCATAATATGATCTGTCTGTCTCTCAGTGTCCTGCTAAATCTTTGATGCTGCTTAGTTTCCAAGGGAGAATCAATTTGGATATATATATGTGATGGGTGAAAATACTTAGATTGATTAATTTCATGTCTTTATATTCCCAAGAAAATTCTCTAGTATGATATTTTAGAACATCAAACAATTTAGCTTCTTCATCATTATTCAACCAGCTATTAATGTTCAAAATTTTACCTGGTTGAATCTTAACATGTTTAGTTCTAGTGTGTGATGAAATGATTTGTTGAAAGGGTTCCATTAGGGTGTTTAGTGGAGATGAATGTGGTAATAACATATGATATTTAGTAATATATCCAAAATTTCCTTGAGAAAGAATACCAAAAAAAGGATAGTAGGCAGAGTTATGATACTTATCTTATTGTCGGTCAAACTCCTCTTCACTGCTGCTTTCCAAAAATTCCTCACCATTTCCTAATATATTTGAGACTAAAGCTACTGATTCCATATCTATTTCTTCCCCTCCCCAAGAGAAACCTCATTCCTCTAGAGGGAAATTATTTTCACTCATAGGAATTATTGTTGGTGTGGTTCCGAAGACAAGTGTGAACGTTCCAAAACTAAATCTAATGGTTCCAAAACTAATTCCATAGGTTCTAAAACTAATTCCGTAGGTTCCGGAACTATCCCTGATTTCTCTAAGGACAATTGGTGTTCATTCAATGGTTGATTAATCATATCTTCCACCTCCCATATGTGATCCTACAACATTATCATAGCCAAAGAAGACATGTTTTTCTTATTAGTATCAAGATCATCAACCCATAGTTATTCTTTATTATCAATAAAAGGTCATGCCGAAGGATATAAGGAATTTTTCTTAGAATTAGTACCATTTGAGACAGTCATATCACTTGATCTACAATCAATTAAGGCAACAATTGTAGCTAACCATGGTATGCCCAGGATAATGGGATAACCAAGTGTTTTACCTTTTGGTCGTAATATAAGGAAGTCCAATGGATATTCCCATGACTCCACCATAACTTCCACATCTTGAATAAATCCTTCTAGTTTTGGTACATACTAATTTTCTATATGTAATATGGTGCTAGTAGGTTGTATACATGTTAATGATAATGTTTTTAAAGTGTCCACTGTCATCACATTTATAGCTGCTCCCAAATCAATGAAAAATATTATGTATATATGTATTCCCTATAAAGATAGAAATAAAAGGGATTTCATGATCTCCATATTTGGGAAGTAATATTTTTCCTGCTAATAAATCAACAAGTTTCCCATCTACCTTAATAATCCTAGGGTACTGCTTCTTTCTTCCAGGTCTTTTTAAACATAGCATTTTGATTAACTTGTTTAACTCAAGAATGTACTTGATTGCTTGCAACAATGGTATTTAAATATTCAATTTCCTCAATTCCTGCACCAACTCATATTCCTTGGTCTCTATGAATTCTTTAAATATTTCTAGAAATGGAGTTTCAGTAGAGTTTCTATCTGGCTCCTTAGCTTTTTCTTTTTCATCCTTATTAGGAAAACCGAACTAGGGGTTTTAGTTTCTTCTGTCATTTCAATAATTATAACAGGTGGAGTGCTAATTATTTTTCTAGATCTAGTTTGAATATCCTTATAATCCATGACATTAAGATCAACTGGTTTTTCTTGTTCTACCCCATAGATAGGAGTTGTTTATTTGTTTATGAGATTAGCCACTAGTTGTGTTGGTATTTGTGTTTGAACCACATTTTCAGTCTATGAATTTTGTGTTGGGGAACTCATTATGGCTTGTTGATTCTGACTGGGATGTCCTCCCTTGAGTGTAGTTATTAGGGATCCACCTAGGTTGTGACCAAGCATTCAGGTTACCTTGACCAGACCATGGTTGTTGGTGTCCTTAATCATACCAAGATTTTCTTTCCCAATCCTAGGGATTCCATACTGGTTGAGGGTCCCAAGGTGGTTGTCCCCAATTTTATGGTACTATCTGATCCACTCATGGCATCATCCAGGGGTTAAGAACTAACCTGGGCATGAATTTCCCCTGATTAGGTTGTCTTTGGACAAAGTTTACTTCTTCTGTTGTGGATGGAGTGTTGGTTTGTTTAAGATGTTTTTTTATAAATGGAATAAGAGAACAAACATTACTCTCATGGTCCCTATATTCATAGATAAGACAAATTTCTATTTTATCTAGAGGAAAATCTCTTATTACATGCTTTTTGAAGCATCTAAGACAATACATAGCTAATGGTTCAGTTTTATCATTTTCTTTAGCTTGAAATCCATCCATGGTGGAGGTTAATTGAACTAGATTGTCTATTTTAAGGTTTGCTAGTTTATCCATCAGTTTGTTCATATTTGGTTTCAAAATGTTCCCTATTTTTCCTTTCCTAGATCTACCCCTTGTTCTTTAATATCTTCTAAAAATGTGTTTAATATCATTTATTCTCAATTGATTAATGTTTCCACCTCCTATTAAATTACAGGCTTCCATGGATTCAACATCCAGACCTTTAATAAAAATGGTTTTTCTTAACTCTTCTTGAAGTAAAAATTCACACCTTTTACTTACAAAGAGGAATCTATCTAAATAATCTTCCATAATCTCATCCTCCTGCTTGATTTTGAAAAATTCTTCCTTCATGTTTCTCCCTCTACAGTAGTCTTAATACTTGTATAGGAAGGAAGTTTCCATTTGTGCCCAAGTGGTAATAGAATTAGATGTTAATCCCATAAACCAAATCATTGGTACCTCCTTTAGAGTAGATGGAAATAACTTGAGCTTTTGGTTATCTTTTTTGTAATAATAAGTCTGACACAATAATTTAAATTCAAACAAAAATAGTCAAGATCTTCAGATGACATCCTTATAAATGTGGGTAAACGTGTAGGTGAAATATTATTCATAGGTGTGTCATCATCATCCAACTGATTTAGATAAGTAAATATCCTATCAGGTTCTCTTTCAGATTCTCATGCCATTTTTGCAGTAATTTATAGAGTTTTCTCCCAATAAATGTGGTATGTGATCTACTTTGGGGAAGGTGAGAAGTTAGGAGTAGGAGGTTGACTACTCAACTGAGAATCAAAACTTTCTCTAAATAGG
The DNA here is from genome assembly GCA_019776745.2 of Taxus chinensis. Lineage (NCBI taxonomy): Eukaryota > Viridiplantae > Streptophyta > Pinopsida > Cupressales > Taxaceae > Taxus > Taxus chinensis. The sequence continues at coordinate 339,419,372 of CM034157.1, read as the reverse complement.
TCTCGGGAAATAATCATTTTTCTAAAAGTTCCACTTCCTTTTGGTGACTGATCCAAGAATTCCAAAGGTGGCAGTTCTACTTCTTGTCTAACAAGAGACAATGGTTCTTCCAATTCTTGGTCAGCTTCCTTATTTGAAGTAGAAGATGTTGATAATTATTTTTGAGATATTTTTGTGAGAAATCTACCCTTTAAGTCTCTTGGTCTACTCATAAATTTTATGATAATGTAGGGAAGTTTTTTCAACTACTAGATGTAAGATTATTACTCTTGTTAACACCTAATTAGACAATTCTAACTAGTGGGTCCCTAAAAATAGCGCCAAAAATTATGGGTTTTGTTATTCCCTTCATTTAATCAACTCTTAGTTGATGTCATATTCAAACCAGGGATGTGTGTGAAGCTATATGCAACAAGAATAATCCTAGTGATCTAGTAATTGACTATAGGTATTTGTTATTTTATTTTCTTGGGGTTTTTTTAGTGTCTTTAAGATTTCATGGTCAAAGCCTTATTATATCTATACTACAATAAACTTGCTGAAATAAAAACTCATTGTAGGAATAAATTACTAGAAATAAACACACATTGTAGAATGAAATAAATTACTGGAAATAAACACACATTGCAAAATGAAATAAATTGTTGGAAGTAAACACATGTTACAGAAATAAACACACTTGCTTGGAAATAAACACACATTTGAAAATACTGTGAAAATTATTACAAGGAAATGGGAGTCTAGTCTCTAACACCTACAGTGACAAGTACATAATAGAATTCAACTAAATAATCAAGAGCATTTATTGAATTAACAGATCTACATGATTTTCTTAGAAATATAAATACCAATAAAACAAGGATCTTGGTTCTTGGAGGAGTGGGCCCTTTCTCCACCTTGAATCAGGATTTGACCAAGTATGATTCTCTAAAAAAAAGTGGCTATTTTATTATTAAAAATTTTTGTCTTACAAAAGTTCACTATATCTCTCTCACATATATATCTATCTCTTTCTTTCCATGTGTGTGTGTGTGTGTGTGTGTGTGTGTGTGTGTGTGTGTGTGTGTGTGTGTGTGTGTGTGTGTGTGTGTGTGTGTGTGTGTGTGTGTGTGTGTGTATTAAGTGTATCTACATGTATTTATGTTTATTTCATCATCCAAAGATGCATTTACAACCATAGTTGTTCTATCAATTCAAATGGAACCGAATAGTGCCCAAAATAGATGTGTAATTTAGAAACCTTAATGGATGTATAGTTTTCTGATAAGTTATCTCTAGATATGGAGTATGAAGAATCAACAATCTGTGTATTTGATCCTCATTAGAAGGCCCATTGATTTCTCTAAGATTGGATTTTGTAAAAAATAAATAGATCCTGATTGATTCTGGAAATTTTGAGAAGTTCTGGAACCAAAGGGAACTATTCTAGATCGACCTGTGAAAGTTCCAGAGCTATGTGTAATAGTTCTGGAACTAAGTGTTGGAGTTTTGGAACTTAATGCTAGAGTTCTAAAACTAAGTTTTAAGGTTCCAAAACTAAATGATAGAGCTCCTTAGCTGTGTGAAGGAGTTTCAGAACTAAGTCTGGATGTTCCAGAACTAAGTTGTATTGAATCCAATTCTCCCAAAAAACATGTTGATTGTTTCATACTTCATTCTCTTGACTGATTGTGACCTATTTTATTACAATAACTAAATTTCCATGCACTTTGTTAGGAATTACAGTTTTTTAGACGTTAGAACTAAATCCAAAAAAAGATGGAAAATTACATCCTAACTTATACTAGATCAAACAAAAGTCACAAAATGTAGTCAAACTTGATAAAAATGAGAGTAAAATAATATTATTTATTACACATTAACGAGACATATTTTGGCCTTATCAAAGGGCTTGGTGAAAAAATGGTTGATATGTTTCTTGAATCTTGTAGTCCCCTTTGATTTTAATTATTTCCTCTTTATTAATTTTTCTCCACTTTGTTAATTTACACAAAAAAAATTGAGTCTCAGTCGCATTCATGTGGATCTTGTCTTATCTGTTTATTTCACACATATCTACTTGTGAAAAAAAAATGACGATGCATACAACTAATTTTTTTCACTCATCATCTAAAATAATTTACATTAGCTTGTAATAATTCTTGTAAATCCCTAGGGTTGAGTGTGTGTATCGTGTCAAAATTTCCCGTAGTGACCTATATCGAGGTTCCTTGATGCTTGCAACACTTAATGAATGCTCTTTTGAGTGAGTGCTGCATTTGGTGGCTACACCTGAATCTTGATTTTTTTTCTTGACGCACTTAGGACATTATCCCAATTCAATCGTTTATCTTGTACCTTTTGGGTCACATCGTAGGTATTCTCATCTTGAATTAGGCAAAGTCAGAAGTAGTAGGGAAATTGGTCACACGTTTTGTTAAGTTTCCTCCCCATCACTCTCACCGAGAGAGTGGACGAGCGAGCAGAGGAAGACCCCGTCCCCGACTACATAATGAAAATTTGTTTGGGTCCATCCTTTTGACCCTAAAATCCATGTATCCATGCCACCCTCTCTTCTTTTGGGTGTAAATAGGTATTAAAAACCCATTTGGCACCATTTTCAGCCACTTAAAGGTCATTAATCATCTGGGTGTTTTGGGTTGACCTTCGTATCTTGATTTATGTGATATTGGGAATCCTGTGTTGGAGTGGTTTACTTTTGAGACTTTGTGTGATTTATTTTTATAGGGTCATGAATCTAGTGGTGAATCCATTTTACTTTTGGTTGTAGTGCACCAATGTTCTTCATTTGATGTATTTTAATTGATTTTTGTGTTCTACTTGAGTCAGTGTTGAGATTATATGATTTTGTTCCTTAGAATTCATGAGGAAAGTGTGTATATGTAGGAATTATCTCTTTATGAAACTATCCATGGGTATCCATGATAGTGGTGAGGTGTTTTTTACTCCTAGATTCCCTTTCATATCTAATTCTTTTTAGTCTACAAACTTCAGGTAAATACTTAGATATATGTATCAGATCCCTAGCAGACACCCTGAACTGTTGTTACTTCCTCCTGAGCATACAAGTGTTGATATGTGATTTCTTTTGTAAAAAGGATGTGTTCCTTTGATTGAGAAGTCATGCTTGATATGTACTGTATCTTCTTTGCAGATTGCAGATCTTTGACTGAGTCGGAATGTGATTGGACTCTTTTATTTCTTTCATTTTACACCTGAGTTTAATCTGACCTCGGAATGAATTATGGAGTTATCCATCTATAAGACCTAGCCTTGGATCAGTGGTATTGATCCAAGTGGTGCTTTAAGTTTATTCGTGATGAATTAAAATTATAGACCTTACGCAGGTTGCAAGGTCTGGATGCATTGAATAAGCTAGTCCGGAGTATAACTCAGGCTGATCGTGTTAAATGGATTGGTTCCCGATATCGTGATATATCTGGAAGGTCTTGATCGCGGACCAGGTAATAATTCAGTTACATATAATTCTGTAGCCTAATGGCAGTACAGGAGTGAACCCTGTTCGAGAATGTATGTTGTAGGTTCTTTTTCTGAGCATTTGAAATGTTAGACCTAACTGGATTTATTAAGGTTAGTAACCTAAAACTAAACTATAACCTAGGGGTTAGATTAGTGTTAATCTAACCTAGACCTAGGCTAAGAGCTAATGTTTTAAGTTAGTATCTATGTGCTATGAGGTTAGACTAGGTGTTATCCTAAATCCTAACCTAAGTTACTAACCTAACTATTGAGCAAGAAAAGGGGACATATGGAAAGGTGCGAACCATGGGCGGCAGTTTCTATGTTATTAAATGCATGGATAAGCATGAGGGACAGGTAATTTGGTGGAGGTTTTTAAAGCGGTTAACTTGAGCCGACGTGGCAGGTTGCCAAAGTTGGAAATGGTCTTTGGTGTGCATTTGTCCATCGCCAACTATGGCGGTCGGTGGCAGTGGGGATTGAGCGGGAAATTGGGAGTAAATGCCATTTATGAACTCGATCTTCGAGCTCGGGTTTCACGGGAAGGCATGCAAACTGGAAAGTTAATGGTTTGTTTGGTTTTTCTTTCGCTCCAGTTTTCCCTCTGTCTGATCTCTAGTTCTTCGCACCAGTCTTCTTGGTGTTGCATGGCAAGTATGAGCGTAACTAGCTCTTTTCTCTGGCAAGGAAAATTTATAAGTCATGGAAACAACAAATTTTTGTTGGTGGATCTAACTTGGAAAAGAAGGAGAAGGTTCGAGCTCTTTCAGTGGTCTGCTTCGAAATTTTAAGCAAATATCCAGGCATGTTAGGCCCTAACCTTTAAAAATCTTGCTTTCTTTCAAGTGATTTCATTAGAACAACTCTGTTCAGATGATTTATGGGTTTAGATGATTTTATGGAAGTTACGGGTGATTTTGTTACTGTATCTTCTTGCTGTTCGATTTTCAAATTTAACCCTTGATGGGTGTGTGTTGTATTTCGAACTGTTGCTCTGTTTTATTGTGTTTTGCATTCCGGCGTAAGTCTGTGAAATGTATGCGAGAAGGATACTTGACCTGCTCTGTGAGAACCCGTGCATGCTTCTCTTGCTGGGTTCAGGCTACAGTAGAAGCTTGTTGTTGATACTTGTTGATTGAGGCTTGTTGTTGATTCTTGTCGGAAAAGATACTGTTGGACTTTTGTGTGAATGTTCAGTTTTATTGGACTTCTTTGTAAGTTTTGTCATGGTTATTATAGATGGTGGTTACAGAATCTAGTTGGGTTTCGCTATGGTATTTAAAGTTATTTGTGAACGGATAACTTGCTATGTGTTTCAGTATTTCATTGTGGCCTTTTTGAAATTGTGTTTCCCTTGTGTTGAGGTTATGGGATTCAACCCGTTGATAGTATGCAATATACATATATTATTGTATTCAAAATGACTCTGTGGAGTCCATTGAATGATTCGTAAATTGTGGACCACTGTTGAAACTTCGTATATATATATATATATATATATTTGAATATTGGTAATTTGATTTTTATCTGAGTCTTGGAGCAGTAACAAGTATTACGACCTCTGTTATTTTGTAATGAATACCTTCGTGTTGCAAGGAATTTTTGGTACAGACTCTTTGGGTGTATTTTTACGTTTCCTTTCTGTGTAAGCTTGAGCGAAAAATATGGAAGAGGCTCAGTTGGATTCCTTGTTACAAATTCAGTTTTTAGCTTTTGAATAAGCCTGATTTGAATGTTTACCATTGTTGGCACAGTTAGAATCATTATCTATTATTTATCTTGTATACTGTTGTTTTGACACTGTTGGGATTCCTTGAGTATTGAATGATATCAAGTATCGTGGCTCTGTACAAATGGGTCGTGAATACCATACTTCAAATTCTGAATACATTCAGATGTGAATACAGAATGTTATGTTTCCTTTCTGATTATCCCAGTTTGATGAGGCTGTGCATGTTACAGATTTTGTATGATAATCTCTGCATAGTCTTAGGGAAACATCAAATTGCTTAATGCCATGGAGTCTATTGTTGACTGCGATATAATAGAAGTTCTTTGATTTCGACCTTGGGTCGAAAAGCCTTACTGTGTTTAGTAGGGACTAGCATGGGCTGTAGGTTGATGTAAGGGATTGTTGGCGTGTTTACGTCTTCTGTTGTATGGATATCCATTCTTGAGCTTGATTGAACTTAGGAGTTGTCGGTTGCACCTCAACAGGCAATGGCAGTGAATATCCTCTTGTATGTCGCTTCGTGTGGGAGGTCATGCTGAGTCTGTTTGGTAGATAGTCATCACTATTGGCGTGTTAGCTACTGTACAGGAGTTTTGTTATATTCGATTTTATCAAAACAGTGGTTCTTCTTGTGGCTCGTCTGACTTATTCGTATGCATGTAAGGTGAATGCTTTCCATTTGAGGAGATGGTACAGTCATGAACTTGTTGAAGGGAAATATGAATGACTTGTTTTCTTTCTCTTCTGTTATGAAAATATATGTCGATATTTTTACCTAACCATTGGAACTGTTTTTAACATATTGATGGAATCATGATTTGTTATGATATTCCTTTTACTGTTGAATGAAATGATCTGTCTGAAGTTTACTGTTTTTGGAATTCAGATGGATAGATGATTTGGATACTTTCGTTCTTCTTGATCCCTAATATTTTGATGGAATATTTGAGAAGTAGTTAGGACTATTCTGTAACGATAATAGAGTTACACGTTTGTAGTCATTTTTGTATTACAAAAGCATAGTCTGAAACATGTATACTTGTTTGGTGAATTGATCTCATTTAAACAGGTTGTTTAATGAAAACAGTTGGTGGATTGCAATTGTTTTAAGAGTTAGTGCTTATCATGCTCAGTTCATCGAACTGACCCATGTTGACAAATTTTGCAGATGGTCACCGTAAGTGGTAAAAAGCATGCAGATCTGACAGGATGTTCAGATTGTTTAACTTGGTTTATGATGAATTCAGTTTGATTTTCTTTAAATGTACTATAAGAGGAAAGATGTTCTTCATCCGTTGAGTATTGTATCAAGTATGCTGAATGCATAAAATGTATTTGATTAGTTCTGAAAGGAATGGAAATTGATATTTGTTACTTATGTGTTTGTATTCTTATCTTGATAGTTTGACCTTCTTCGGTTCAAATATCTTGAGAGCATTGTTATTATTGTATAATTTGGAAACCTTTGTGATTATCAATGTAAACTTGCAAGAATATGTGACTGAGTACTTATGATTGTTTAGCAATTCTAGTGTGTTCTATCTAAAGCTAAATTGAAATATAGATCACTGTCTTACTGGAAACTAGGGTTAAAATAAACCTAAACAGAACGCTAAACAAGCTGAATTAAATTATTAATCCCTAGTCTTGATTATGCCAGGACAACATTTAATTGGATTCTTAATCATTATATCTTGATACTAGTAAGTACGATATAAATTCAGTTATGAGAACTGATATAAACCTAAATGGGGTTCAGATGGCAATCTCATGTGAAGTTTATGAGCTATTGTCCAATTTCGTTGATTTAGAATTATGCATATTCTATGAACTCCTTGATGAGACCTTGGCCTTAATAACTTCTCTATGTAGTGAGCTTTATTGAGAAAGGTCATTCTATGATGAGGAATCCAGGGATCGGGAAAGGCTAACCTTAGGGGAACGTCTTTTAATATAATTTAACTCAATGTGCGTAACGCTTATTAGTAAGTAGATCTTTTCGAGGCGGATTTAAAGGTTGACGGCACAAGTCAACTGCAGGGCTGTACCTTCGAGAAGATTAGGATCTTCTCGAAGATACAACAATGCAGGTGACTTATGACGACACCCTTTGCATTGATCGTTAAGATTTACACCTTTAACTCGAACAAGTTACTTTGGGACCGATTAGGAATGTGGTCACATTATATGGCTGCCTAGGAGACTCGGGGTATCATGACACACTGGTTTAACTAGGGTTGACCCAGTATGTCATCTTATCCCTAGTCCTCGAGTGCATCCATATAACGTTGTCACCTTACTAATCCGTTCCCGAGTGATTAACCTGGGGATAGGAGGGACTGACAGAAGTCGGTATAAGACATTCTACATAACATAAGAATGGGGTGAAGGACGTATTCCAGATTGACGAGTATGCCGTTAAGGAATACGAGACATAAGCAGTATGTTTCAAATCTTTGGCCAAAGTATCGCAAGCTGCTGATTGCGTTGTCCTGAGTCACCTGGTCTAAGGGATGAGATGCCGATGAATAATAGTAACAATTATTCAGTTAGGTTCCTTGGACAGAGCATTCTGAATCCCAGAATAGGGAAGAGAACCGCAAGAGTGACGTGTGAAATAAAAACGCTAACTCTTATTACTCATGAATAGATCGGTAGATTACCGAGTCATGGAATGAATAGATCGGAGGTACTCCGAGTCATTACAGCTGCATATGGTTATCTGTTATATGAATGGTTATTTGATTTGTGAGTTCTAAATTATGTATTTAGAACCAGGAAGCATTTATCAAAAAAAAAAAAAAAAATTGACTTGTTTTAATGTATAAAATGAGGATGTTACATCTTGGTATCAGAGCGGAAGGTTGCAGCTCTTGGGCCTATTGTGTCCATAATCTGATGAAAACCTGAATTTTCTTGTAACAGAAAATGGTTAGAACAAGGGGGAACGTTGCGAATAATGCTCCACCAGAAGGAGGGGCGGCAACAACCCAGAAACTTGATGAGATCCTTGCTGCCCTGTTGGAAACAAGAAATCGTTTAGCTGTACTTGAACAGCAGGTGATGGGAAATGAGGAGGATGAAGAAGCTGATAATAACAATCAGCAACCTCCTAAGGACAACCCCAATATGGGTGTTGATGTTAATGCTAGAAATGCACCTGTCCAACCAGAAAATAAAAAGGCCAGGTTGGCAGCAGAACTCACTAATGATATAAAAAGGATAAGCCCACCTAAGTATGATGGCACCACATTAGGAGATGGAGCTGAGAACTGGCTCAGCCAAATGGAGAAGTACTTTGCAATAAGGAACTTCTCAGAGGAAACCAAAGCTATTTGGGGAGCCTATCAGCTTTCCCACAAAGCATCTTTGTGGTGGGATAGCCGTAAAGCTGAACTAAATATTGATGAGACCAATATTACTTGGAATCACTTTAAAGGCTATTTTAGGCAACGTTGGCTGCCACAACTTTTCTATGATCAGAAAATGACGGAATTCCAGAACTTAGCTCAAGGGAAGATAATGGTAACTGAATTCTGGGAGCGGTTTAGAAAACTCCTCAAGTATGTACCGCAGTATTGTTGGTCATCAAATAGGACTTTTAAGAAGAGCAACAGTCAGGGGACAAGAAGTCCCTCCTCTTTAATGGGAGAGGTTCCCTTATTCAGAAACGAACTTATTTACAAATATACAAAACATGATTTTATGGTTGAACTTGGATATTACGAAAGTGTTTTCCACAAGGATCATCAGTTACAAAAGGACTGAGGAAAGGGAAAACGAGGGCGAGTAGAAGAGCAACATGGAGAATTATAGATAGCAGAATAATCCTTTATGTATGCGAAGTTGCAGTGAATTTAAAACAAGATCGTTTGCATTGGATGAACAAGATGAGATTACCAGACACAAAGTTCTGTAAATAACCTTCTTCAGATTCATTAATCAAGGACACAAAGTTCCTTCTTGGTTGTACAAGATCACTATACTCGCAATATTTGAAAATATGCAATCAGTGAGACTAACAAACTAGAAACAAATGATCTTCACGAAATTAAATGAAAACACAGAGATAACAAAGATTAGATAGACAATGAATGGAAAGCCCTTTTGTATTGATTTCTCTCTGATCTATTTACACTTCCAGAAAATATGCCAAGTTCTTCCTCCTCTGTGAATGGCGTAGAAAATACCATTATATAGCTTACAAGTCAGTTACTTTTTGTAACTGTTTCTTTAATCAAGAACCGTTAAGGAGTGCCAACCACAATACCTCAACCTATTACAAAGAAAACGGAAAAGAAAGGGAAGAAAAGAACAAGGAGAAGAAGACAGGTGGCTAGTCACTGAGAGGGACCCATCAACTTCAGAAACCGCTGCTTGAATTTCTTCCACGTCTCAGCTATGTCTTTGCCACGACGGACACACCAGAATTTTCATCTTGAAGATGACAATGGATATCTTTGAAAACTGATATAACCAGCATCTTGAAAGCTTTGTCTTTCTGCCAGCTGTCCTTGGAATTTGATCTTCAGATTGATAGTATCAGAGCCGCAACTTAAATTCATATTTAGCATATTCGGGTAGAGCGGGAAAAACTAAGTATGAATTGCATTAGGTTCACTTGGGACATGTGAGACGCGAATGCGCGAAACACGTGGCTCGGCTGATTCGGGTGAAACAGGGAGAAAATGCATTTTGGGACATCTGGGATGAAAATGTGCGAAGTACACGGTTCGGGCGAATCGGCCGAAAATGGAACAACTTGCACTTTTTGATTTGGGACAAAGAGCTTTGAAGTACGTGACTCGGCTGGTTTGGGTGAAAATGGAACAACTCACACGGAAAGTTTGGGACACTTGGGATAAAAAGTTCTGAAGTACACGGTTCGGGTGTTTCGACCGATCGGGGAACATAGAGCAATTTGGAACTCGGGACAGTTGGGACAGAATTGCGCGAAGGACGCGATTCGGGCGAATCGGCCGAAAATGGAACAACTGGCACAATTCTATTTGGGACACTTGGGACAAAATTATGCGAAGGATGCGGTTCAGGCGAATCGGCCGATCGGGGAACAGAGTGCACTTTGAGTTTTGGGACACTTAGGACAAAAACTTCCGACGGGCCCGAAAATGGGACAACTTCGGGGATTTCAGCCGATCGGAGAACAAAAGACCCGTTTGAACTTGGGACAGTTGGGACAAAAAGTTCCGACAAGCCCAAAATACTTACAAAATGACCCAAAACATAGATTTTCTCAATTCCACGGCCTTTTTCACACCACCAGCTCGACAGAAAAGACACTTAAACTCAAAATTTTGAAATTTTTACTTTTATCAGAGCGGGGAATTTTTAGTGGACAACAAGTATCAAACTGAAAAGAAGTTCAGAATACGGAAATTCATCATGGGATTGAATCCCGTGATAGGAGGAGAGGTCGATGTTCATAGTCCAACCACTATGGAAGGAGTTGTTGAAAAGGCCATAAGGCAAGAAGAGAAATTAAAGGCTATTTCTGCTCATAAAGAGGAAGTGCGGAAGAAGACTGCAAATCCTTCTTCAACCTCTCTTGCACCCAGAAAAGGACCATGGAAAAAGTTTGGAAACAAGAGTAAGTTTCCAGGTGATAACAGTAAGAAAGCAGTAGTAAATAAGCCTGCTGGAAACGTAAGGGATAATTTTGCTAAAAATTATAACAATGGGCAGAAGCCCTATGGAGGAAAATGTGACAATTACAAGGCTAGAGGTAATTATGAGCCTAAAAAGGGACCTGTAGGAGGCTGCTACAATTGTGGCAAAGACCACTACGCAAATCAGTGCCCTTTGAAGAAGGATGATCGGAATCAGTAGCATAAGATACATGGTGCAGTAGCAGACAAGCAAGCTGAAAAGCAAGTGACACCTATAGAAGTTCCGAGTAAGTTATTTGGCATACCTGTCACTATTCTTTTTGATACAGGAGCTACTGAATGTTTTATTTCTAATAAACTTGCTTCTAAACTTAAAAGAAAAGCTGGAAAAATAGATAAATCTTGGACTGTACAATATGGTAATAACTCTGTTCATACAGTGAGTATGTGTCTTTTTGGGGCAGTCCTTGACTTACCTAATTTCTCCACGGAAGTTGACCTCTATGTTACACCTTTAGGATCGTATGACATTATCATCGGTGTTAATTGGTTAGCTGACCATAAAGCAAAGGTAGATTGCTATGAAAAGAACATAAAATGTTTGGATGATCAGCTGGAAACAGCAGAGATTCAAGGTGTGAAACGGGAAATTTCAGTTAGAAAACTGTCAGCTATACAACTTACTGAGGGTAAAAACAAAAAGGATGTACCCTTTATGCAGTAAAGATATCTGAATCTTCAGAAGAAGATGATGATTCCATGAAACGATTTCCTCTGCTACAAAGTTTCAGGGATGTTTTTCCTGAGGAATTACCAGGGTTACCACCCAAGAGAGAATTTGACTTCACCATCGAAATCAAACCAGGAACTGAACCTATTTCCAAAGCACCTTATCGGATGACTACTACAGAGTTAGTCGAGCTTAAGGCACAGTTGCAAGAAATTTTTACAAAAGGTTTGATTAGACCAAGTGTTTCACCTTGGGGTGTGCCTGTGATATTTGTGAAAAAGAAGGATGGAACACTTAGGCTGTGTATTGATTATCGGATGTTGAACAAGGCAACAATCAAGAACAGATATCCACTTCCTAGGATTGACGATCTATTTGATCAGATGCGTGGAGCAGTGGTTTATTCTAAGATAGACCTTCGATCTGGTTATCATCAGTTAAGGATTAGAGAGGAAGATATTCATAAAACAGCTTTCCGAACAAGATACGGACATTATGAATTCACGGTTCTACCCTTTGGATTAACTAATGCACCTGTAACCTTTATGAACTTAATGAACAATATTTTTCAAGAATATCTGGACAAGTTTGTACTTGTATTCTTGGATGATATTCTCATTTATTCTAAAAGCGTTGAGGAGCACAATGAGCATTTGAAGATAGTTTTGGGAATTCTGAGAAAAAGAAAGTTGTATGGTAAGTTATCCAAATGTTCTTTCTTTGATTCTGAAGTTCACTATTTGGGTCATGTCATAAGTAAAGAAGGAATTACTGTAGATCCTTCAAAAATAGTGGCAATAACTGAGTGGCTTGCACCAAAGAATGTGCACGAAGTAAGAAGCTTCATGGGTCTTGCTGGTTACTATAGAAAAATTGTACAGGATTTTTCTAAAGTAGCTGCACCAATAACTTCATTGCAAAAGAAGGATAAGAAATTCATATGGAATGATAAGTGCGAAGCGGCTTTCAAAATTCTGAAAGACCAGTTGACTTCTGCACCTATATTAGCTGTACCAGACCCTAATGGGAGTTTTACTGTTGTAACGGATGCTTCTGGGGAAGGCCTTGGAGGTGTTTTGCTACAAAATGATCAAGTCATAGCATATGAAAGTAGAAAACTTAAATTACATGAGCTGAATTATGCCCCTCATGATTTGGAGCTTGCTGCCATTGTTCATGCACTTCAAGTCTGGAGACACTACTTACTTGGGAAACCTTTTGAGTTGAAAACTGATCACTTAGGACTGAAATATATTTTCACTCAGCCTAATCTTAATGCCAGATAGAGAAGATGGTTAGAATTTTTATCACAATATGACTTTGATATTAGCTATATCAAAGGGAAGGAGAATAGAGTAGCTGATGCTCTAAGTCATAGGAGGCACATTTATGCTCTTATAACATTAAGAACTCAGTTTAAGGATGAGGTAAAAAGTGCCTCAGAATCAGATGCATACTTTCAACAAGTAAAAGCAGCGCTTGCTGCAGAACCTAATGATGAAAGGTATAAAGGTTTTCATTTTGATAATGAAGGAATCTTGCATTATGAAAACAGGGTATACGTACCTATGCTAAACGATTTGAGAAAGAATTTGTTAGTTGAATTTCATAATTCACCTTTCTCTGGACACCCGGGAATCACAAAAATGCTTGCTGATCTGAAACATCAATACTTTTGGAAAGGTATGAAAAAGGATGTCATTGATTTTGTGACTCATTGTTTGGAATGTCAGCGGGTTAAGGCAGAACATATGGACCCTGCTGGACTGTTATATCCTCATAGCATACTCATGATAAGCCATATAACATGGGGGTTTATATCCGTAATAAAGTTGTACTGAATATATCCATGTATATTTATTTAATAGATTTATGGTAGCCATATTACATTCAAAAGGGTCATCTCACACCATAGACATTAAATGATTGAGACTCAAGTCTTTCAAACCTATATGATCAGAGATCCTAACTATGTTTTTTTCCCATTATATCCCTTATTATGGATCCCATTACGCATACATATTCTTAATGGTATCCTTTACAACCCTCTAGCACTAAGTAAAATAAACCTTATCACCACGAACTACAAACCATTAACATTTCCTAACATTTATGTAGAACTTCATTACTCTCCTTCTCTTTCTCTACTCCCCTTTACACTCTTCACCGGTATATATATATATATATATATATATATATATATATATATCTATGTCTCCATGTTCCTATCCCAAGCACTTCTTTAAATAGGACCATCATCCACCACCATTACTTATCTTCTGAGTAGATCACATGCCAAGTGTTGATGTGGTCCTCCATTGGTGAATTTTTATCCTCTTTGAGAACCTTCCACTAACTATAATGATGCCTATGGGAATATTCCCTATGTGGAATATCCTTTTCTTGACCTCCAAGGTTCTAGACTAGTACCTTATCCAATTATCATGCCTAGTCGGGTCCACACATTTTTCCTTAAGTGAATCCATGATGTCAAATTGGACAAGTCTTTTAAACCCTTGTTCTACCTCCAACACGTGCCTTGGTTTCACTTACACCCTTCTTTAATCCCTTTTTATTGCACACTTTCCCTGAGCACCTTTCTATTTACTGATCCTTCATGCACGTCCCTCTTGTTACTTTCTCATTAGATAGTTGTTGGGCATTTATTAGAGGGTTTACTCCCTTGGCATCTGGTATCTTCATTAATTCATCTCTATTTACCTTGAATGTGGGTTCATAAATGTGGGACTCAAAATCCCAAGATAGCATTTTCCTTGTGCATGGGTACACACCTTATTCTTAACAATAAGAGAAAATGAGGAGTTGGTTTGTTTAAATCATTAATGTATTTCATGTCTTGTTCTTGTGCTACTCGTTTCCCTTTCCACTTATGTTCACTTCCTTTGGGAAGCTTATTACTAAGCTAGGGTCTTCGCCCATGATTCCATACTCCTTTCCCACACTTGCGCTCTCTTGTGTTTCCTTCAGCACTTCTTTGGTGCTTTTGTCTAATTCGTACTCCACCAACTGTTAGATAATTCTTGCCACTTCCCTCTCTATATTTTTATCCATCTAATCCTTGGTCAAGGTCAGGGTCTTTTGATCCTTCATGTTTACTTCCTCACTCCCCCCTTTGTCATGAGTACCTTCCTTGTTCTCATCCTTCTCTTCATTTCCTTATTTATCTGACTTATGTACATTGTACACAAGATGATTTTGAGCCTCGTCGCACTCTTCATCATCTTCATCACCCTTATTTGCCTCCATGCTTTATGTTTTGCCTGAGTTTGACCCTTTTTTCACCCCCTTCTTCTTCCTTATTGGTGACTCTAATTCAGGGGAATTCTCTTTTTCTTATTTCGTAGGTGACTTTCCCCTTACCAGAGACTCTTCCTTTTATGGTGACTCATTTCTCATAAGATACCTCTTTTGTTGGATGTAAGTACTTGTGCCCACACCTAACTCATATGCCCCTACTTTCTATACTATCTGTGTGCTCGGCACCTTTTTATCAGGAGCCTCTCCTATGTATCTTTTCCTTAGCACAATATTTTTCCACTAGGTGGGGTCCCCCAGAATGGAGAAACCATCTTCAACATAAGAACCTTTTTTATACTTAGGCCTTATGCAAAATACACCCTCACTGTTTTCCTCTGTACAACAGGTAATGTTACTAATTTTAACATGTGCATATCATGGGAGACATACTTCTTCACATAGGTGCACTTCTTGGGGTATATTAGTTTCCTTCATAGCTCATGGTAGTCTTGATCTACTACACTTAGATCAAAACTAAGTTTCTTTTCCTCTTTGAATCAATTAACCCAACCTAGAAGTACTGTGTTGTGAAGGAGAAAGGAAATATACACCAAGGACTCTTTATGTCATATACCAAACTAAATATACCAATACAAAAATTATTATATATGATGAACTTAGCCTCTCGTTGTACTAATAAGGGTAACTTCTTGGGTATTCTCCATTCAATAATGAATGTGTCACCCATTTGCTTATACAAATTTTTCTGGTTCACCTTATGAGCAGCCATCATGGTGTGACAGGTATACTGTTCAAACCTATTGGTAGAGGAGGGTTTCTCATCTGGGTATTCCCAAAAAAAATATCTGGTCCATTGGACACTCCAATCTCTAAAAATACAATGGTGAGGAGGACATTACCAAACATAATATTCTCTCCATTGCATGTGGTGTTTATGATCTTCTCTACAATAAAAGTTGAGAGGTTATAGATGGTTCCCTCCAAGATCTTGCAGTACACATTCAACCAGGCCTTATTGATCTATGTCCATCTCTCTTTCCCATTTTGCTTTGTAACCAAGTATGTATCCATCCTCATCATTGGGTCAATAATTGTAGAAATGTCGAAGTAGCGCGAGCCCTTGTTTTAGTCATAATCCTCAATGGTTTTTTTAATGGATTCCTTGTCTTCTAAATCATCGTCCAATGAATCTCCTTCATAGATAAGGACAATGAACTTAGAAATTAGTTGGGGGGTTATGCACATCCTCCGACCTATGAAATAGAAGTGGTCTTCATGCACACACGACATCAACCATTGGTATAGTCACTTAGGCTTGCCGAAATAGGGCAACTCATAGAGTTACAACAACCCAACCTTCTCCATTTTCACCTTTACCTCATCGTCATAGATGGGAATTCCATCTAGTGTCCTCTTCTCTGTAGGGTGAACCACTTCTAGTGTCATTTAATTTTATGTGGTGCTCATTCAATGGTTGTAATCACTGACGACCATCTTAGTGATGTGAGACACCCATTCTTTACTAAGTAATATTTCATCTAAGTTTTACATCTCCACGTACCATTATTCATTTAAAATAATAGAAACAACTTGTTTTCCCTTTCCCTTTCCCTTCTTCAGTAAAACATTCGATCCTTTCCTTGATGTCATTCCTTCTTTGTATCCTTAAAAATTCTTTCTCTTTCTTGGTCCTAGATCTACCCAACTTCGCGGCTCCACTCCTTTAAAAAAATTCCTTCAAACCATGTGCCCTAGCTATGCAACCCTAACTTGGAAAACCCTTTTTCCATAAGATGACATAACACCCATGGGATTCTTCCACACAACCTTCTCCACTTATACCCATGTACTCCTTTCCACTCTGGTTCACTGATCAAACTAGCTATGCATGCAAATCTTCACAACTCTTCTCAAAATTTCTTCGTCAAGGATGCCCTAGTTCGCAAGAGCTCTTTGATAACTTAAAACATAAGGTCATAAATAACACACCTCTGATATTCTATTTATAAATTTTACTTTTCTCCTTAATAAATTCTATGCCACCTACCAATGTACTTTTTCAATAAAGGATAGATTTTTTCCAACACCAACCTTAAACACTTTTCCTTCATGCTCAATCCTACGTGAAACACTTTTGCAACCTTCAGGTGTACAACTTCCTTGACCATAGAATTATTCATGCTTTCTCCAACACCAAAGGCAATTCTTCCTCTATGTCTTAGACCATGTTCTTTCTGCTATCTACCTCATGTTGCTCCTATGCTTTTTACCCTTGTATGTGGTTTCTCAAAGCATTTTGACACCATCCTTCCCTTATGTTCACCTTTTCCACACGATCTTCCAATCCAGGTGATTTTTCAACCTGGCTTCCACAACCATAATCCAGCACTGTCACATTTTTATTTTTCAACCTAGGCCATCTACAACCATAGCTTCCAGCAATTGTCACATCACTCCACCCCACACAAAAATGGATGCGTGGTCCTCTGTGCATAGAATTTTTTTGAAAATAATAAGTGGCTACCAGTGCACAAACACACACAAAAAAAAGCAACAAGAAAGGGAAACACAAAGAAAGGAAACTACATCAAAGTCAAAAGCTAGGCTAACTGGGAATACTACCTTATTTACAAACAAAAAGAATATTTATTTATAGTAGGGCTTCAGCCTACTCCCATTGAAATGGCTTGGTAACCATATTCCATCCATCACTTGTAACTGCAAAGTTCATGAATCAAGTATATAGGATACAATGTATGGGCCCATCCAATGGAATTTGAATTTCCAGGATGGCACAAAAACATTGGAATCATACAATAAAACCATCTACCCAACCTCAAACTTCTTTTTCTTGACATGTCTATCATGCCATGCCTTCTGCCTAGATTTTTTGGTTTTCTGAATCCAAGGAGTAATAACCTGCCTCTCATTTAACTGCATCAACTTATCAATCCTCTCCTCAAGCACTTTTTCATCATCTAACCCTCCTGTATGCATCTATATACACATCCATGGTAATATGAATTCAATAGGTAACACAACTTCCGTGCCAAACACCAATTGAAAATGTGTGGCCTTGTTCAGTCTCTTATAAGTAGTCTGATATGACCATAACACAACATAAAATTTATCATCCCAATCCTTTCTTCCCACATCAAAAATATTGGTTAACGCGTGATTCAAAATTTTGTTAAATGCCTCAGCAGTCCCATTAGCTTGTGGGTGATAAGGGGTAGTCTTGTGATGGGCTACCATGAATTCTTTCAATAAGATTATAATTATCTCATTTAAGAAATGGGTACCCCTATCACTTGTTAAGCTCAACAGGCATCCATATTTGTTGATTATAGTTTCCCACAAGAACCTAGCTATTTTTTTCATTGTGCAATCCCTTATAGGCATTGCTTCTTCCCACCTTGTAAGGTAATTTGTGCATGTAATGATATATCCTAAACCTGTCCTTCAAATGTCTTGGGAAATAGGGCCTACAAAGTCAATTTCCCACTTCTCGAATGATTCTACACTGACAATCAATCTTAATGGCATTTCATCATTTTTCCCTAGTTTACCAAGGTGCTAGCAATGGTCATAGGCCTTGCAATACTCAATACAATTTTTGTAAATTTTTTCCCTCCAAAATACTGCTAGAAGGATCTTACGCATAGTTACATTCCCTACATATTGTCCTCTTACAATTCCACCATGTGCTTCCTCCATGATTAAAGCATGCTCATGCTTTAACAGGAATGGACACAAAACCTCATCGTGACCTAGCTTGTATAAGTATTAACTAATTAACATGTAGGGCGTGGCGCATATATGCTAACTACTTCCTTTCAAAAGTCTTCATTCCTTCTGGCACCACACCTGTTTTGAGAAACACATCAATATCTTCCAAGTCAGAGGGTACACAAAATAATCTGAATAATTTTACATTTGGCATTATGTCCTCAATGCTCTTCACTTCCTCTCCTGATTCAATCCTTGATAGATGGTCAGACCCTAAATTAATCTTACCCAAGTTTACAATAATTGTAAAATAAAAATCTTAAAAGAATAGAACCCTCTGACATATGCACCCATGTAGAACAAGCTTGTTTACCAAGTACTTGAATGTTATGTGGTCCATGTAGAATATAAAGGATGTTGCCAATACATACTACCTAAATTTTTGTAGAGCGTATATCATCATTAATTCCTCAAGCTCAGTAGTAGTATAGTTCTATTCTACTGGGGTTAGCTTCCTACTAGCAAAGCATAAGGGGTGGTCAACAATCCCCTCATTAGGTTGTGATAAGATTGCTCCAATCGATATCCCTGAAGCATCAACATGTACAAGGAATGGATTATCCCAAGAGGAAAAGTGTAATATGGGCGCGGTGATAATCCTATTCTTTAATGTGTCAAATTCCATCTATTGCACCTCTACCCAATGAAATGTACTTTTTTGCTTCAACAAATTTTCCAATGACGCGAAGATCTTGGCATACCCCTTAATAAATTTTTGGTAACACCTCGTATGCCCAAGGAATCCACACACCACTCTCTAGCTGGTAGGCTCTCCCAATCCCACAATAATGAAATTTTTTGTAGGATCCACCAGCAAGCCTTCCTTACATATGATATGTCCCAAGAGGATGCTAGATAGAGTAGAAAAAACACATTTCTTAATGTTGAGGGATATACTCAACTACCAAATTCTCTCAAACATCAGCCTCAGATTTTCACAATGGTCCCTCACTAATCCATATACTATCCATTCATCTAGTTAGACTTGTAGAAAGTTGTGGATGAAGTCTTGAAATTCCTGAGCCACAATGCACGAAAACACAAAAGGCACGTTCTTCAGTCCAAAAAGCATGACCGTGTAGGTAAAAATTCCCCATTTAGTGGAAACAATTTTCTTTTCTCGGTCCTCTTTTGTAATACTAACTTGATGATATTCTAAGAATCCATCTGTGAAACAATAGATCTCGCGCCCAGCTACTCCTTCTAGGATATCCTCAGTGAAGGGGGTTGGAAAAGGGTAAATGACACATACTATATTAAAATATCAGTAATCAATACAAATAATTATCCTTCCTTCCTTCTTAATGTTGATGACCACTAGAATTATCCATTCTGATTCTTCAATAGCCTCAATGATGCCTGATATGATCATCTCATCAATCTCCTCCTTGAATTTTACGTGTAAATTTAGATTCATTTGATAAGGTATCTTAAAACTTGGGCTCATACCTTCCTTTAACTTGATATTAATTTCTCCCAAGGAGTGGTGAAATCCTTTAAGCTTATGGTACCAATAAAAAATAAATCCTAAAATTCACACAACAGATAAATGATCTTTAAAACCTCCTTTTCAGTTGAGTAATCTCCAATAATAGCCTCCTTAGGTTCTACCTCCGAACCAATGTTAACCTTCTTATTTTTTAGGGATTCTTGGTAGGCACGCGCTTGCTCATCAGAACTATCCATAACTTTGTGTGTGCCCATAGTATGTTTAACATCCAAGTTTTCCACTTCTTCACCATCTACAACTTAGACCAATTTTCCTTTCTCTTTTTCCATGCATGCACACTCAAGTTGTACCTCTTATTATTCTTTTTCATTAAAGCATGCTTCTAAGACAAGTTCACCCAATAATTTCAATATTATATCCTCCTCCATGGAACTATCTCCCATATTTAGGTGCTTAACAACCTATAGCGCCTCATTCACTAACGATTTAGTACTCTGATACTAGAAAGCTTGAAGGATATTAGCCGTCAACTCTTGTGAGTTTCCTATTTGGCAGCGTAGTTCTGAGTAAATATACAATGCGCACACACAACTTTGTAAGGTGAAGTAAAACTTATGCACCCATAAATATGGAGGAAATGCTTCTGTGCCTTCTATCTTGGCCTTCTCACATGCCTAGATGTGAAACAAGGTGGGTTTCTTCCTATAATAATCTTGTATAATAGTAGGTGCATTTCATCAAAAAAACCTAATAGAGAACACGATTCTCACCTTGTACCACTCTAGAAGGTTATCGTGATGGGTTTCCCACTAATGGGATACATTCTTGATCAAATTATAGTTAAGAATCCTTTTCCTTTCGATCTCACACCTCCACTGGGTCTCCATTTCTCACAAGAAAACATTAGGGTCCACTCCCCTAGTATAACTTGGAAACTTCTTCCCTCCTAGGTGCCTGGATAAGTGCACCTTTGTTACTCTCATCACAGAGCCTCTTAACTGCCTTCCGATCAAACTCATATGTCCCATGTGTCCAATTTTCACATGCCACACTAGTTGTATCACTTATAGATTGAGCTTCTTCCCACTGAATAATGCCTTCTTTTGTTGGTTGCACAACCTCAGGGTCCCTGATAGTGCGTACACATATATTTTTCTAGGTATTCTTGTCCTAAGGGCTCAATATAGGGTGCTGACTTCCCATCTGTCAAAGGAATGATAACACATTCCTACTTATTCTCAAAAATTATATTCCCCTTATTGAAACATAAGTCAACATTGTTTTTATACCACTAAGGGAACCCAAGTAATTCCAAAAAGTTTTTTGTCTCAGCAAGCGCTAAGATTTCAAAGTCTCTAGTCAATTTTATCGCTTAGATGGTGATAAAAACATTCTTTAAAACACCAATGGGCATTGTATTTATCTTATTATCCATATACAAAAAATTTGAGGATGGATGTAATGGAGGCCTTACCATTTTATTCCATGTGTCTAAATTGAGAACATTAACTTCTACCCCTAGGTTAATTAGAATATTTCTTAGGATCCATCCATCAACAACTACATTCAAGGTAATCTCTTTATAATAGTTAAGGCTATGAGGAGGAAGGTTAGCATGCAAAACCTTCCTCTCATGCTCTCCTCTAGTTCTTGGTACTTTATCTCTTAGCCATTCTCCTAATAGAGGAATGATGTTCTCTTGGTGTAACATATTACATAAATATCTGGCATCATCTATATTCGACTGAGGGATCCCAATGCCTTTCTCCTACTCCAAATTCATGTATTTCTCTTTTAGACACTTAATTTTTCCTTGAAGACTTCTGATTACTTCCATGGTCTCTTGATAGACTTCTTTTTGATGGGTAGGGTCATGATACTTCCCATGTACCACTTCTTCTCTTGTAATCAGCAGCCTCTACTTTAATATGTCCCTAACGTTCACAACCTCAACTCATTTGGTCACCAGTAAAAGTTCTAATTCTAACTCACATGCCATTCTAGGTATCCATTATTGATTATCATGCTTTATGCTCACCATCCCAATGCCCTTATCCTTCCGCTACTTCTAGATCATGTGTTCAAATAATTTTGGTCACTCCTCATACTTGTGCTTCTTTCTACACCAAGAGCACTGTAGTAGATTAGGGAATTTGTGCTTATAGTGTTTTGTAGACCCATAGTTGTAACAAGTTCTATGTAAGAACTCACTTATTCCACCTTTACAGTTGTCACATCCTCTAAATCCTCTGTGAAATCCTCTTTCACAACTTCCTCTATCTGTGTGCCCTTCATAATGACAACCCTAATCCTTGGAACTACTTGTAATACTAGTCTGGTGCACACTAGTATCGATGGCTTCATGTATTTGGTCAATCAATCTACAATCCTTGGTGTCATGAGTAGTAGAGGTGTAAATTTTACAATAGCAAGACACATTCTTATAGATCGCGCATTGTAGTAGTGGAAACCTACTTGTATCATGATCTCTATGGAAAATATCACATCTACCATCATCACGCATACTAATATCTGAGGAAAAATTTACTTTGTATGCCCTTCTACCTCACAATCTATACAACATAACCCACTATGAGTCTCATGAGCTGAGTTCATAGATAATTTATCCAACTAATTTTCCATTGTAACAATTTGGGATTTTATGAATGTACTAACTCCTGTATCAATGCTTCATATTGCCTCACCACACAAGGTAGAATCTAAGGCCTCATGTGAATCTGTGAAATTCTTCTATGAAAGTACCCTCCTAAATGGTGTGATCAATCCTCTGATGAACCACTAAGCATTCTACAAAGGATGAATGTCATAAGATAACTTAGATAAGAGAGTTTTGAAATATGCATCATACTCCCACACACTCTCTGCCATTCCTTGTTTAATATACTTCAACATGCTAATATTTTTCTATTCAAACTCAAGTATGTGGAACTCTACCAAAAAGGCATTAGGTAGCACAATGTAATCCACCACTCTCTAGGGTGGTTCATACTTTCTGTATGAGATATGCATGCATCCTTACAATGTGGTTACAAAATGACTTTATTTCCACTTTGGGGAAGTGATCCCCTTTGTGTTCCATAGTAACTTGCACTTTTGTACATGTTCCGTGGCATCCTCAATGCCCTTGTAATAAGGTAAGTGGAGTGACATCTTATAAAAAACTTGTTGATGGTGTTGTTGACCTTGTCTACCAGATCCAAGACCTTGATTCCCTTCGATGTTATCTCCACCACCAGACCCACTAAATCCACTAGTGCTAAGGATTCTAGATCCACCAGATCCTCATCCTATCATAAGAAAGGGACCTAACGTAGTTGTGCCCTAAAACCCACCATCAAACTAAACTGTGCACTGACAGTCAATGATACCAAACCAATCCCAGATGTGTTTCTCATGTCGCTCCTAGATGTGATACTCAAACCTTGTGATCCAACACGTTTCCCAAATGTTGTGCCAAAAAAAATAACCCCAAACATAGGAAATGACTGTGCATACATAGATTCTTAGTGGAGAATGATAATGTACAGGCTGATGTTTCATCTTTACAAAATCAACTTTCTCTAATCCATATAAGTAATCAAAATATTAAGGATGAACTCATCTGGAAAGATTCTTTTGATGGTGAATACTCTGTTAAATCAGGATATAATTCTTTCTTTGTATCCATGGAAAGTGAAATTAAGTGGCACAAGCTGTGGATTCCGGAGTTAACCCCTAGAGTGAACTTCTTTTGGTGGCTAATTATTAATGGCAAGATCCTAACTAATGATAACCTCATCAAGAAGGGATTCATCATGCCAAATAGATGTTGCATGTGTCACAAAGAGGTAGAAGATATAAAGCATTTATTCCTCCATTGTGAGTTTGATTCCAAAATTTGGCATCTTGTTTTTGTAAATTCTAATCAGAGATGGATTTTTCCCCTTACCTGTCTTCAGGCCTGGGAACAATGGGACTCTCTGTTTAAGCATTGTGTGGTGAAAAGATTGCAGAAACTTATTTTACCCCACACTATGTGGAGAGTTTGGAAGGCTTGTAATGATAACATTTTCAGAGACAATAGAAAGGCATGTAAAAAATTCTACAAGGAAATTATCATTGCTGTGCAAGATAATATTGCTAGATTTAAACCTCCTAAAAATAGGCTTTACCCGAGGAAGGAAGAATACATCCTAACTGATTGGAATATTGACACTGTCAATAAGAATAACAATGGTATTGATAGAAACATAGTCCGATGGATTAAGCCTCCCAATGATTGGCACAAGTTAAATTTTGATGGGGCCTCAAAAGGCAATCTGGGGGACTCTGGAGGAGGGGGAGTCATCAGAGATCAAAGAGGTTGTTTTTTTGCTGCTTTTTCTGGGAGAATGGGCAGGTAGACTAATCATTACTCTAAAGCCCTAGTGGCTCTTTGGGGTATAAGACTTACCAGAGATTGTAATATTCTGAATATTATAATTGAAGGTGATTCTCTGAATATCATGAATCTATTAAAAAAAAAGCAACACCCCAGCTGGTCTATCAGAGATTTTATTGGGGAAGCTATTGATCTATGCAAGAGCTTTGAAAATGTTAAAATCACCCACACCTATCGGGAAGGAAATAGGGTAGATGATAGTTTGACTAACCTTGGTGTTACTAATACCTTTCAAACTTGGCTTAGGGGGGATGTTCTACCCACTCAAATCAATAAATCCATAATCAATGATCTACATGGTAGTGAAAATCAGCACTAATGGCTGTAATTTGGACGCTAATGTGTGGATCCTCAAGTAAAATATGATGACATCACATAAGATATGGATGATTGATGTGATATGTGTGAGATGGACTGTCATCATTTCTATGCATAGGAGGAAAGCTGAGGAGCGGGGCAATAATTACAAGTATGGTATAATAATTAAAATTGCTTTCACAGAAAGGAAAGATTCAAATACCAACATCAAAGCTCTACCTGTCCTGCATAGTGATAGCATTTTTACCGTTGAGAATAGGAAAAGGAACAGAGGAAACATGGGGGTTCTGCCTTGCAAAACTTAACTAACCCACAATCCGTCGTGGAAAGATAATACGGAGCTTTGGAATTACCTTCAAATCAGGGGTCTGTCTAATTTAATTGAAAGGATTCAAGGATTTAAACAAGATATTTCTATCAGATTTTCCCAGGGATGGAAGAATCGGATTGTCAAATATAGTAACATGGAGATTGATATCACGGAAGAGCTCATCACCCAGATCATGGGTCTCAGCCTAAATGGCACCAAATTCTTCAGTAAGAAGGTGGACAGGGAGGTGGAGACCAAGAAGCTCCTGGACGATGGGGAGAACCTTGAATTCGTGACTGCTGGCATCAAGGTGGCATCGATTCCTGAGCCTTTTGCTGAGCTTTCCAGGATGGTTATTAGGTATGTAACTCTTGAAGGAAGATTTGTGACTATACCTCAAAAACATTTGATATTTCTAAATCACTTTCATAGAAATATCATCATCATCTTTCCTCACTATTTGATAAAATCGCTGGAGAAATCACTTAGGGAAGTTCATAGCCACTCTAGGGATGTCCCTTTACACCAAGGGATTATCCTCCTGATCCATCGCCACTGTTCTAGCTGCCCCCCCATGAATCCTACCCCACCTTCTTCCTCCATACCTCCACCTACTCGCACCGCTTCCACTCCCCCTACTGAAAAGGAAGATTGAAGCTGCTACTTCCAGCAAGAAAAGTAAGAGCATAAAAGCTAAAATCCATTCTTCTCAATGGGTCCTAAGGAGCCACAAATACCTGGAACTTGCTGAGAACCTCCTGCATATCAGTAAACTGATGGAGGAGCCCAAGGAGGAGGAATTGATGGACAGAGTGGACAGGTTAGAAAAGGAGATACAAGAGCTCAAAGGGACTATAAAAAATATGGAAAGAGCTAAGGGAAAAGGAATTCTTCAAATTGATGATGAAGAGGGGGTTATTTCTGAAGTCTTCAAGAAGTTACAGTCCTCGGATGGCAGAATGGGGAATGCAAAAAGTCACAATGACTGCATATTATCTACCCTTAAAAGCATTTATAATTTCATTAAACAACATGTTCATAGTATCTACAGTTTAAGTGGGGTTATTGAGGAAATTTGGGGCCCTAAAGAGAAAAGGGATATTACAATTGCTCAGGTGGATATGAGAGACTCCTCTCAGGCTAGTGCCATTGCCTTCTTCATGTCACTGCAGGCTATCAAGAACAAGATTGACAGGGCTATCAAGTAACGGGTTACTGTGTTGCTATTTTTTGGCTGCGAAGTTGTTGTTATCTGGTGGTTATGGCACTAATTTTTGGCAGAGTTCTATATGTTGTTTCTCTTTTGGTTGGTTTTTGATCTTTTCTGCTTCTTTTTGGATCATTGTTTGTTTGGATCCTTTCTTCACTTGTATTTTCATATTTGGTTGTTGATCCCTCTTTGGTTGGCTATTTTTCCCTTCTCTAGGTTGTTTCTCTCACCTTTGCTATTTGGCTTTTGAGCCCTTTTGTATATAGGGTATAGTCCCTTCAAAACTATTTTCCCTTAATAAAAAAATGTGCATACATAAATGTCCTAAATAAAAAATTATACTTCCTAGGTGTCACTCGACTATGAATACTGATACCAATTGGATTATCAACACTTATGTCAAGAACTAGAAAACTAAGTGCTAGGGTATAGTCTCTATGTGGGTTGAAATACATGCCTACATGTCTTCTCCTTTCTTCATATGATGAGCTCTCTCCAAAATCCAAGGGATTTTCTCTTCTGTGATTTCCAATATAGGGTAGATCAGAATTCTTAGGTTCTACGTCCTCCACACGAACCTCAAATCCTTCTGAAAACATTTACATCCATAAATCCATCACTCCTATAGCTTCACATTGTCTTGCTACTCCATCTCCTAAGTTTCATTATACTTAAGCCACCTCTCCTCTCTCTCCATTTCTTCCACAAGGTTCGCCATCATCTACCACTCCAACTTCCATGCCCTGTGCCTAGCAGGAGTTTAGCCAAACATGGGCAAAGGATTTTAAACTCAAATTAATGACCATGATCTTTATAGCCAGTGGAATAACATGTAAGAATGATCCTCTAGGATCCCCCAAGAACTCAAATTCAGTAATGTCCTAGAAATAATATGTAGAAATAGTGTATTCCAAGGTATAACTAGTCAACAATCTACTCCACCAGTGATCAATAATATGGGTCTTGGTCAGATCGACATCATATAACTTTTGATATTCCTCTTGGGTCCAAACATGAGGTCTATAGTACCAACTTGTCATTGATGCATATGTTGATAGCCATTCATACAATTCTATTGGGAAACAATAGAAGAATGTCTCATATAGTTGGTGATACAAGTTCTCCTCCACCCATTTTTGTACATCAAACTTAGATCCATTGTTAAAAATTTGAGAAAAATCATCTTCCATGTTTTTGAGACATGCTTTGACACTATCCAAGGTCAAGCGCTCTGTCATCACACATTTCTCTCACAATAGCTTCACAAGAGGTCCTAGCAATGGAACCGACATGTAGTCATTATTTTACCCTCAATACTTCTTTCTAACCCTAAGCACTCATGCCTATCATCCAACATACGATGGGTGCTCACCCAAGGTATGCACAAGCACTGTGCCCCAATGTTATGTGAGATTTGTAAGAGATTTATACCATTAATGGAAGATTATTTATAGAAACATAAGTACATTAATATAATTTAAAAGAGAAAATATATAACTAACAGATCTAGACATTAATGCATTGCAAAAACTAAATAACTTTATAAGAATTACAAGAAACTAGATCTGAGTCATGATAAGCCATATAACATGGGGGTTTATACCCATAAACAAGTTGTATAAAATTGATCCATGTATATTGATTTAACAAAGTTCTGGTAGCCATATTACATTCAAAAGGGTCATCTCAGACCATATACATCAAATAATTGAGACTCAACTCCTGCAAACTTATATGGTCATAGATCCTAACTATGCTTTTTCCCATTATATCCCTTGTTACAGATCCTAGTACCAATACATATGCTTAATGATTTCCCTTACAAATATATAGTACTAAGTACTCTAAACCCTAACACCACGAACTCCAAACCCTTAGCATTTCCTAAACTTTCTACAACACTTCATTAATCTCCTTCTCTTTCTCTACTCTCCTTTGCACTTTGTACCTATATATCTCTCTCTCTATGTTTGTATGTTCTTTTCCCAAGAACTTCTTTAAATAGGACCATCGTCCACCACTATGGCTTCTCTCCTAAGTAGATCATATGCCAAGTGTCAATAAGGTCCTCCATTGGTGAATGCTTATCCTATTTTCAAACCTTCCACTAACTGTAATGATGCTTATGGGAATATACCCTACGTAGAATATCCTTTTCTTAACCTCCAAGGTTCCATGCAGGCACCTTATCCACTTATCACACCTAGTTAGGTCCTCACATTTTTCCTCAAGTGACTCCATGATGCCAAATATGGCCAAGTCCTTTAAACACTTGTTCTATCTCCTGTGCGTGCCCTAGTTTCACTTAAACCCTTCTTAAACCCCTTTTTCCTATGCACTTTTCCTTGATCACCTTTCTATTTACTGATCTTGCATGCATACCTCTTAGTACATAGCCAATATTTGAGTGTCTAACAGAGTTTGTTCAAGTGAAGGATGTAATGATTCTTAAGTATGGTGGAGTTATTATGGTGGAATATAGGTGCATATTGCTTGACGTTATGGTTAAATAGGAAACGAGCTTTAAATTACATTATAAGTCACCAAACAAGTTTGTAATGAGGTATTTATGAAAGAATCAACATTTTTTTATTTCCTAGGAAGGATGTGACTCAGAACCTCAATCTAATCCCAATGATGAAGTTCTAGGCATGGGCATTGAAGTGATATGAATTAGTGATGATTGTGTTGGGAATGTAGTACTAGATGGCTGGGGAATAAAGGATGGTTATGTGCATTTATTTTCTGGCAATGTGTTTTTTCAACTTCCTCAGGGACGTGGTTTTAGTTTTTTCGATCCTCTAATTTCTAATTAAATAGTTGAATATCAATTTTTATCTAGACCTATTGGGGTGGAGCATGCTACTGTGTATGTTGGTGGTTATGTTTAGCCGTAGATAGGCTCCTGATCAGTAAAGGATGACATTCAATTTGGCATGGAGATTGATGTGAATCTTATGCCTACTAAGCAAAAAACACCAGGAGTTTCTAACCTCCATTTAAGCTTGGATGTCACAAATTTAAGTAAAAATGAGTATGTGGACTTTTATCTCAATGCCTTCCTTAAATTTAAAGAGGATTGGTTAAAGTGATAATTATCTGAATTTTAGAACTAGGAATGTGTTAAGCATGTTGGTGCTCAGTTTTAACCTCACCCCTTTTGGACCAGATGTTTTTTAGTCTGCATGATTTGAAGAAATATCTGTTTTCCTGTGTGGATGCAGAATGTTTAATATTTATCAATTTTTCATTGTTAAACCTTATTCTATGAGCATGAATCACATTGAGCTCTATGTCAGTTACAGTTTCACTTTTTGTGCATGCTTGTTGGTGGTTTGGTCGTAGATGGCAGGTTTTTCCCTTCTTTTATTTTCCATGATCGTGCCTTCTTTGTTATTTTTTTCCCAACATCTGCAGACACATGGTCATCTATAATTGGACATGGCACGATGGGTCTATTTGGTGAACTTGTAACTTTCGTTACATTTCTAAAAAATGCCAAATTGGTTACATGGCTCTGATAATTTCTAATTAGATATTCAATATGAAGAGGTAAAGCAATTTTTTTAATTTGACCCCAAGGATGTACACATGTCATAGGAAGAGCGGTAGCAGGAAGGTGAGCCCTTTTGGAATTTTGAGGCATTATGATGAAAGGTTTAAAAGTGTAAACGGAATGCCTAGAGCCCACAAATGGACATGTGGTCATTTTTTAAGTTAAAAGTGGGGAGGCGGGTCACCAGAAGACTTTGGAACTTTTAGCCTTGTTTTTAAAAATGGAGTAAGGTATAAATGTGAAGCGCAACCCCGCAAGCACCCAGATAAACCCACGTGTTGAGTTTACATCAAAGACGGGAAGGTGGGTCACCGAAGGTATTATGGAATTTTTGGATTTGTCTTGAAAAGGTAAAAAGGTGTAAAAATAAGTCACAACTCTGCCAGCGCCCTAGGAAAGCCACATGTTAAACCTATATTAAAAGTGAGTGGGTGGGACATAATGTTTAAAAGCACACAATTCTTCTGAGTGGAATAAAATGTAAAAGGTCCCCCCAGGCCTGGCTCAACTAAGATCTTTTCCATGTGGATGACCCAAATTCAAAATTGTAAAAAACAAAATTAATGGTTGTAAAGTAAAGCATTTAATATTGCCACTGTTAACACTCTTATTGTAAATAAAGCGCCTTGGGGGATGTAAATGTATTCATCTTTTATTGCTAATTTGATGATATTTTATAATTTTTATCTGTGAAGTGATTTTGAGATATTGTGGGGCTAAAATTTCTAAATAAGAAAAGTGCATAAGTTTCCATATTAAAATTATAATTACTCAGGCACCTACAGAAAACTAGTAAGAGTTTGAAACTCCTATGTTTTGTGTTTGTTTCCAACAAAAAATCAGTTGTAGTAATGTTAGGGTTTTTAAATGAAGACTATGTCACTTTCTTCCTTGGGTATGTCAGGGGTCACAAGTGACCTCAACAAGATAACATATATAGACTTGATAAATGCTGACTTGAATGATTTTTGTTAACAATTGAGTAGTGCCCACATGAGTGAATCCTTGAAAGAAATTCATGATACTTGTATTTCCTTGACAGGTGCTATTCCACTTTCTGTCCAATGCCCAGAGTTAGTATGGTATTGCATGATGAATTATGACTTTGAGAAGAGAGAGGTATTAGATGGGAGTGGGGATGCAATGTTGACATTAACACTAACAACCATAAGGGTAATTATGAAATTACCTGTAATTGCAAACCCCATTACTATTGGTATCAAACTTGCCTTGGAGGATTATGAAGTAGAAAAGAAGGAATTTGCAAAGATGATAAACAAAAAGTGGCTCCTTACAGATAGAAATGCATCCACCAAAATCCCCAAATGACTAATTAGGGCTCAATTCATTGAAGAGGTTGAAGATATCATTGTGATCCTAAGTAGGATGGCTGGTTTGGAGAATAAAAATTAATTTAAATAAAGTATTTCCACCTACATATGGATTATCTTGTAAATAAAAGGAGATATTTGTTGGGCTACTTTTGTTTCTGATGCAATTCATGATCATATGGCCACCCTGGTAGCTACACTTGAAATGGGGGAAACTATAGACTTGGATTTTTATATGATGACTTATCTGGTATACAATGTTGTAAAACATAGGCATTTCCTGACATTATCACAACAAGATGATGTTAAATGGTACCTAATGCATGAAATTTCCCCTAATTGTAATTAACTAATCTGAATGGAAATATCATATTAGTAAATGATGCTTTCATTGCACTAATTATTTTCTTGTTCAAACCAGAATGGGGGCAGTATAGAATTTTTGAGCACATAAGGCAAGTAATTATGGATTATGGATGTTACTTCATTCAATAACATAATTTCACTTACATCAGAGTTAGTGGTTTTGAAGGAAAACCTATCAAGTTGCCAAGGTATGTGGATGAAAAGATTTGTTTATGCAAATTGGCAAGGTAATTAGTGCCTGTGCATAAGCTAATCACTTGGGGGCACAAAACAAATGTTAAATTCCCTATTAGAAGTAGTAAGTTTTAATTCCCCTCAATAATAAAATATAAATTGATTACAAAATAAATGAAGAGCTTTGCTATGGAGACATTTGTAGCTCGACCTAATTATGAAATGTAGTGGGGTGGTTAACAATGTGGCTAATACTTTCGACCATGAGACTCATTTTGAGGACTATTAGATGAATTGTAGAGATGAAGAATATGTTAGGTTGAGAGATTTTTCAAGGATGAATTTGTCATAAGTTGTGGATTTAATTATTTCCATCATTCCAAAAAGACTTGTTGATGATTAAAATACAGTAAGTAAATTCTATATTGATCAGAAGATAGAAAGTCAACCCATAGTTCCACCAAGTTGGGATGAGGAAGAATCTGATGATCCTATATAAGGATAACATATGTCATGAGAAGAATGGTGATCTAGTTGACCCAGATAAACATTGACTTATTAATACATAACACAAAGATTCTAAATCACTTAGGAAGTCTTGGAAACTTGGATGATGATCTCCCACATCCTAGGGAGGGTGCTGATAAGATTGGCCCATTGGGAGGAAAAGATCCTTTATTTCCCTCCAAGAGGCCTAATGCTGGGCTTACCAATGAATGAAAAGCATCCACAAGTGAGACATGTACTTTAATGTCTACCCTTAGGTAGAAAACTGAAAGAATGCTCTTGAAATCCATGGAAAAATCTCCAAGTACTCCTGCAGTGCTACTCCACCCAAAGGGAAAATGTTTAGACTCACATATGGTCTTCCCAAATGTTGTGCCAGAGTAGCATATTATTGAGAAGTTAATCAGTGCATCCATCCTAAGTGGTCATAGTCAGCCCAAGAAACAAAAAGAGGAAAAAAGGGCACCACTTGAATTGATGAATTTTGAAAAGGCGCACAAGAAGGAAATTTTTTTCCATCACCAAGTATTTGTGAGGGTAGGTTCCCATACACCAAATAAATTCAAGCATAGATATGGAGTAATTGATCCCCCAGAAATGGAAAGAACTGTTAACATCGAGAAACAACAGGTTGACATCATTGCAAGATATGAAGCAGTCAAGTCCTCTAATCCCTCATTCATTCTTTGTGGAGAATAAATTAAAGGACACTCTGAGTTCAGTTCCTCAAGGGGATGTTACAGCCAATATAGTGGAAAAATTAATTTTTTACTTTAGGCATGGACATTCCTAAAGTGCTACTTGTTAGAGATATTAATACACCTCAAGTACAAACGATGAATAAATTTGAAAATGTGCAAATTGAGGTAATTGACTTAGATACTATTAAGCGATTGTCTATGTTGGATAAGCTCAAGTTATCTATGGAGGAACCAATTTTTAAACCAATGCGTAGTATTGAAAAGGTTAAGGGCTCAAAAGTAGATAATCATGTGCTGGAAAGTGAAGAGATGGTTCAAAACATAGGAAATTCTTTCACAGAACAATTATTGTCAGTACCAAGCAAATATGAACTAGTGGTAGAAAATGATATGGATATCAAATTAATGGTAGAAGATATCATGACCACTCCTATTAAGGTGGTTGAGACTAATAATGTTAACCAAGTATAAAATATGTCTTTTAAAGATAAACTGAAAATGGCACACAACTTAATTGCTGATGAAAAAATTTTCATTAGTGAAGAATCACATTTTTCAATGGGGAGTGTAGATCCATTTCCATTTGATCAACCTACCATATCATTGCCCAAGGTGCTAATTGGAAAAGAGGTTATTGATTTGGCAACTCAGTCAATCATGGTATAAAAATATCCCATCGCCCAAATTTCAATACAAAAGGGCAATGAAGTGAAAGTTCATACCAATATGTTTTCAGCTGAAGAAACAAAAAATGAGGTCCCCTTGAAAATAGAGGTTGATCAGGTTAAAGATGACAAAACTGAAATGCCAAGGCATGAGGAAAAGCATCTAGATGAATCTACAACTTGGGTTGAGACATGTGCTCCAGAGAAGACATAAATATTGACACATAAGGAACAAGAAGTATCCACACAAATGATAGTTATACCTAACAAAATTTTACAAATATTACAAGAAACAAAGGATGAAACAAGTTTGAGGAAGGGTTTGATTAGTGAATTAATGTTAACTAATGAAAAAATCCTTCCTATACAAGTAGTTGACCTCACTACCTTGTCTTTTCCAAAGGCAATAAGAGCCCCAAAGAAGGCCAAAACCTTCACAAGAGCCCTTATTGATTCATCTGGGGTAAGAACTTTAGAAGTAGTAATCCCTTTTGAGGGGAAGACAAGAAAATATATAACTGATGATGATTATAGTATTTGGGCCATCCCCTTGGGTAAACCATCAATGGTACAACTAAATCATGGAGTATCTGAAGCTATAAGTGGTCTTATACAAAAGGTAGATGAGGATGAAATAACAAAGAAACAACTTAAGGAGTAGGTTAGAGCCTTAAATTCATGTTTTTAATAGCTAACAGGGAAAACTAGTCAAGAGCTAGTAGGTGCCTCTGTGATCACCCTTGAAGGTATGGAAATATTGAATAGTTCTGTTAAAAAGGTCCAAGCAGTGGACACTTGGGTTGGGCGATTAAATGAGAAGGGAAAGGAAGTTATCACTAAAGCAAGGACAAGATATGAAGATCTCAAAAGTCACTTAGATGAAATTTATGGAGTAATTGAAGACTATGACAATAAGATCTTTTACAAGGAAAGAATTCTCCCCAATCTTGACCACATAACAAGGCTCAATGAGGAACTGGTTGAGCAAGAAGGTATTGTACCAATAAATCACAAAGGGAGTTGTTAACCACAATAAGCTCCTTCTTATTTTTGGTTAACTAGCTTCCTTTTGTGCCTCAGTCAATTTTTTACACATTTTAGGAACTCCAAATTTTGTGAGTATTGCTTCATCAAATAGAGAATTTTCAAAATTTTCTATAAAGGTAAAGAAGTCCTTCTAACTCATTGTATTTTTTGATTTATGGCTTGGCAGAGTTTGGAGGGAAAATTTGCCAAGGTGGACCAGCAAGAAAATTTTTGATACTTAGCCTTTTGGCTAAAAAACTCAAAGGAAAATTTCGGCCTGAAATCCCGGAAAAGAAATTTTTTCTTAAGGTTGGAAGCAAATGAAATCATGCCATGTGTCAAGGAAAAACGGAGGGTGTTAGAGTAACTTTAAGTTTTTTGGTGTTTGGTCAAAAAGTGCAAAGGTGGAAAGTTTAACCACATTTTTGCATCCAATAGAGAGGTGCCAAGTGTCCATTCATCGGCAAAGATCAGGGTGTTGGGAGGATTTTGGAAAATTTTCCAAAGTTTTGAAAAACACAAAATGCAAAAATAGAAGCGCATCTCCACGGCTAATCACAGGGTGCCACATGTCCACTTTAGCGGTGGGGAATTCACTGATGGAAGACCTTGGAAAAAAATTCCCTTGCAGGAAAAATGGGCAAAATGTTGTTTTGAAGACCCGCAGACCAATCAAGAAGTGCCATGTGTCATCGAAGGAGTGGGGCGTGGAGATTTGAAAATTTCCCAATTTGAAAAAAGAGGGAAAAACTTCAAATTTTGGCCCGCGACCCTAAATTTTGCCCTAATTTTGTTGTTTTTTCCCTAAATCTTCAGAGGGCCATATCTTTCGAACCAGAGCTCAAGTTTTCACAATTTTGGTGTCATTGGAAATTTGTTGAAATCCTCTATATGATGGACACTTAAATTTTAAATTTTGATGGAGTTTTGTGGGAGAAAAATGGGAAAACGTCTCTGGCATGGGAAAATGGCAGAAAATAACCCCAACCACCAAAATTAATGAAGTATGGGCCTCTTTCTCGCTCTGCGAAGCAATGTACTTCAAAGTATGGGATTTTTCATGGAAACCCATCATTTTTAAGGCCAATTAAATGGATCTTTTGTGGTTGAAGTTTCAAATCAAATTTTCCCATGTTTTCTCATTTCTTTCATTCTGTTCTAGTGATAAAAGTTAGTTTTGGCTCATTTGTAAAAGGTTGTTCATCCTTCTTCTCTGCCTCTCCCTTCTTTTCTTCCCTAGGGTTAAAAATGGAGTTTGAACCTCCTCCCCTACTCTGTAATGGCATTTTTTCCTCTTACCCATGAAATGATGATTCTGTGTAAACTTCTGGAGCAATAAAAAACATGTTTTGTGATGCATTTGTCCATCCTTGCTCGTTTTTTGGTTGTTTTCTTCTTGCCTCTCTTCATTACAGGTATTTGTGCATGTTTGGATGTTCATTGTAGGTTTTGGAGCTATGTTCATGGAGTTTTGGAACATTTTTTGTGTGAAATCCATCTTTGGTCTATGATGCACTTGTCCATCCTTTCCATTGCTCACCTCTTCTTATTCTATGGCAGTTTTGATAGATGATCAACACTTTCCTTCTCTGGTGTATCACCGTTTTAGTGTAGGCTCTGTTTTTCCTTGTTTTCTTTCTCTCCCTATCTCCTTGGAAGTTAGATTAGGATTAGATTAGCTTTCCTGCACTAGAATAGCTTGTGGCAGGTAGTTTAGGAAGAGGAACCAACCTTCTCTGGAGAGATTTCCCCATTTGCAAAGGTCCCACACTTTGGGAAAGCTCAATGTTGTGCAATCACACCAAATGACATTGCCTTAGAAAAGTATATCCATAACTCATTTGGGGGTGCTGTGTTTTGACTAACATTTTGGCACTGGGAACTGGGGTTAGATATTTGGCTCATGAAAATAATAACAAATCCAACACCACCATGCACCACTCACATTTTTGGCACACCAGGTGAGACCTTAGAGATATTTCACTTCATCGTTTGTAGGTTGGTGTGTTCCGATGAATATTTCATCATTTGGAGGCATTCTTAAGCACATATGGCAACTCCATCTGGTCAACAACCCATCTCTAAAGTTGTAGACCTTTTTCCATTCATTTTTCATTCATTCTTCTTTCCATCCCTTTCACTCTTTTCTATTCCATGAAGTTGTGCAATCATGACTTCATTTCCATCATGGAATTCACATTTACAACAGCAGTAATGCAATCCACCTCCAACATGTTTTTCAAATCCTCCAAATCAGCATTTTGATCAAATTAAAAACCAGTATGCATATTCATATGAGCAATGCCAAAATTAGTTTGGATATGAAACATATCAAGAGAAAGGGTACGCATGCAATGATAACAATCAAATGTAAGATGTTGGTCTGTTGGAGAAGATCTAAAAAATGGAGATTGGCATGGTGCAATCAAGAGTAGTAGCTCAAATGGAGGCTTTCAGAATTGGTTGCAGGGCACCTTGTCCATGGGTTGGCCCTTTTCCAAGACACTTCAGCCCTCAGGAGAAGCTTGAATTCATGTTGGAGATGTTGCCCCAACTTACACAATGGACTATAGAGATAGAGGCCTATGAATTTGGTGCTAAGAAACCTTGTCAATGGGTAAGTTCTACACAATCATCTTGTATTTCTCTTTCCACTCCTCAAGCAGCACCATCTCAATTTGGGCTTCAATTTCCAAGCTTCCCATTGAATGTTGCCCCAAGTGTTGATTTCATTTCTCCATCCCCTAGTCTTCCACCTCATCTCAATTCTTCTATCCTTTTCCCTTCCAAACAGTCATCCCCTCCAAAGAAACAAGAAGTTCCACCTCCCTCCCCACCACAAACAATTGCAAAGCTAGTTGAACCCCAACCTACCCCTCCTCTTGCATTCCCAAATCCATGTTGGGAAGATAAAAATTAAAAAACCAGTCAAGGACAGCAAGAAGAGGATACCAAAAGAAAAGAAATGATAAACAATATGAAGATTTGGGCTGCCAAATTTGGGTTTACAAAGATCCCCTTGATGGTAAAACCAATGGAGGAGGTCAATGTTGAAGAACTAGTGGTGGCTGAGGCTGAGTTTCCAGAAAAAGGAAAGCCAAACAAAGAAGAAAAATTCAGAAGTTTGGAAAGCTTGGCTCTCAAATTTGGGATAACAAATATCCCCTTGATGGTTAAGCCTTCAGAAGAGATTAAAGTTGAAGATTCAGTGGTGGCCAAGGCTGATTTTATAGCAGCATTGGAGAAAGAAGACCAACAATTTATATGTTCTAAGTGTAGTGTCCATGTTGGCACTTTATTTGAAGAAAATGCTGATCTAATCCAAGCTACAAAACCAGTCAAAAAGGAGGAAGAACAATCAGCTCCAAGTCCTATTGAAGAGGAGAAAATGGAAGAAATCAAATCAGAATTGGAACTAGATGAAGGAAGCATTATTGAAGATTTTTTGATTTCATTTGAAAGGGCCTGATTTGATTGATGAATCCATCATGGAGGTGACCAAAACAAATTCAGAGGCACTGAATCATGAGTAGGTTGCACAATAAGTTATATATTTCTCTCCCACTTCATCTCTCCAAAAATCTGATTTTTTAGATGAGTTCAAGCTGACAAGCTTCATGTTTGAAGATGAAGCTCCACATGGTGAAAAGAATGTTGCTTTTGAGACCACCATGCAAGAGGGAGAAACTTGGCTATAGTAAGACAACATAGAGTTTGATTTTTTATCAAACTTGGAAGGATGTTTTGATAGGGAGCATCCCACAAAAGTTGTAATCTTTTCTTCCCCATCATTCACCATTCAAGAGCCTGTTGCCATGAAAGAAAACTTGCAGGTGTAACTAACATTTTATACCATGCTTATTGAATCAAGGTTGGGAGATTTTGATATTCCAAAGGCCACATCTACCATAAGAGGGAACCACCAAGAAGACATTGCTGTCAAAGCAGTCCTCTAGAACAACAAAGTAGAAAGTTTGATTTGAAAAAATTCATGCTAGAAGAAGGGGCTATCCGAGAGTAGATTGATCTTCACAAATCATTAGAAGAACTCTAAAGCCAACAATATATAGCAACAGAGTATGAAGATGTAGAAGAAACTTTAATGGATGTCGCAATCAGAGATAAAGAGCTGCAAATTATAGAGGAGTTTTATGCTGCTATGGAGGAAGAAAAAGAGTAGAAGAGTTCTACCACTTCTTCCACACCATCCATCCAAGAAGGTCTACAAGAGGACTCCATTTTTGGAGTTGAAAATTAGAGCTATGGGCATATCAAATGGATCATACCTTTCCCAATAAGGTATTTGGCTTCATTGGAGCCAAAGGAGAAGTCACAACCAGTCATGCTTGCTTCTAAGCATGAGGATGAGCTACAAAGTACCAAGGATCAACTGCCATACCTCTTTAATCCAAATGCAGAGCAACTAAAAGAGGTATTCAATTTGTTGTCAGTTGAAACCTTGCTGATTTGGGTAGAAGACCAGATTATTGTTGATTTTACACTCATACTAACAACCATAATCATCTCTAAATCATTTGCATGGATGCCAATTTTGAAGAAAGGAAGCTATTTTACACAACCAGTTGTAGGGTTTGTTTAGCTTACCTTTGCTTCCAGTTAGAGTAGAGTAGGTAGGTTTTCTTTCAGCAAAAGAAGTTCTTGTGCACACTCTACATATCCCACTTGGGGTATGTATGATTTCCAATTTTGTACATAGTTTTTTGGTGTTGTTTTGGTTGCTCTTGCACAGTCCATTTCAGTGGCTTTTTGGTGAAGATCAACTCCAAGTTTCAGTGGGTTTCCAAGTGGCTCAGAGGTCAGATTTTCATAGTTCAGATCAGAATCAGTTTATCAGGCTTGACTCCATGCCCAATGGATGCTTTAAAGGCCACTGATCATTCATCTAGCAGGTAGATGACCCCTGAGAGTCACCAAATTGTTAACCAAAATAAGCTCCCTCTTATTTTGGGTTAACTAGCTTCCTTTTGTGCCTCAGTAAAATTTTTACACATTTTAGGAACTCAAAATTTTCTAGGTATTGCTTCATCAGATAGAGAATTTTCTCCCCTTTCCAGAAAGGTAAGGAAGTCCTCCTAACTTCTTGTATTTTTTGAGTTATGGCTCAGTGGAGTTTGGAGGGAAAATTTGGCAAGGCGGACCCGCTTAGCCTTTTGGCTAAAAACTCAAAGGAAATTTTTTTCCCAAAAACCCGCAAAAGAAATTTTTTCTTAAGGCCCGTAGCCAATGAAATGATGCCACATGTCAAGGCGGAGCGGCAGGTGTCAAAGGAACTTCAAGTTTTTTGGCATTTGGTCAAAAAGTGCAAGGGTGGAAAGTTGAACCACATTTCCACATCCAATAGAGAGGCACCACATGTCCATTCATTGGCGGAGATCGGAGTGTCGGGAGGATTTTGGAAATTTTTCCAAAGTTGTGAAAAACAAAAAATGAAAAAATGGAAGTGTATCTCCACAGCTAATCACATGGTGCCACGTGTCCACATTAGCAACGGGGAATTCACTGGTGGAAGACCTTGAAAAAATCTACCCTTGTGAGAAAAATGGGCAGAATGTGGTTTTGAGACCTGTGGACCAATCAAGAAGCACCACATATCATCGGAGGAGCGGGGCATGGAGATTTTCTGGGAAATTTTCCCAATTTGAAAAAAAATGGAAAAAGTTCAAATTTTGGCCCACAAACCAGAATTTTTCCCTATTTTTTTTGTTTTTGCCCTAAATCTTCAGAGGGCCATATCTTTCGAACCAGAGCTTAGGTTTTCATGATTTTGGTGTCATTGGAAATCTGTTCAAATCCTCAACACAATGGCCACTTCAATTTTAAATTTTGATGGAGTTTTATAGGAGAAAAATGGGAAAACATCTTTGGCACGGGAAAATGGTAGAAAATGACTCCAACCACCAAAATTAATGAAGTATGGGCCTCTTTCTCACTCTGTGAAGCAATGTAATTTGAAGTATGAGATTTTTCATGGAAACCCATCATTTTTTAGGCCAATTAAATGGATCTTATTGGTGGTTGAAGTTTCAAATCAAATTTACCCGTGTTTTCTCATTTCTTTCATTCTGTTCGAGTGATAAAAGCTAGTTTTGGCTCATTTGTAAAAGGTTGTTCATCCTTCTTCTCTGTCTCTCCCTTATTTTCTTCCCCAGGGTCGAAAATGGAGTTTGAACCTCCTCCCCTACTCTGTAATGGCATTTTTTCCTCTTACCCGTGAAATGATGATTCTGTGCAAACTTCTGGAGCAATAAAAACATGTTTTGTGATGCATTTGTCCATCCTTGCTCGTTTTTTGGTTATTTTCTTCTTTCCTCTCTTCATTGTAGGTACTTGTGCATGTTTGGATGTTCATTATAGGTATTTGTGTGTGTTTGGATGTTCATTGTATGTTTTGGAACAATTTTTTTGTGTGAAATCCATCTTTGGTCTGTGATGCACTTGTACATCCTTTCTATTGCTCACCTCCTCTTGTTCCATGGTAGTTTTGATAGATGATCAACAATTTCCTTCTCTAGTGTATCACTATTTTAGTGTTGGCTTTTTTTTCCTTATTTTCTTTCTCTCCATGTCTCCTTGGAAGTTAGATTAGGATTAGATTAGCTTGCCTGCACTGGAATAGCTTGTGGCAGGTAGTTTAGGAAGAGGAACCAGCCTTCTCTGGAGAGCTTTCCCCATTTGCAAAGGTCCCACACTTTAGGAAACCTCAATGTTGTGCAATCACACCAAATGACATTACCTTAGAAAAGTAGATCCATAACACATTTGGGGGTGCTGTGATTATGCACTAACAGGATCCAGTATGCTCTTGAAGAGATGACAAAGGTCATATTGGATACCCTTAATGAAATCAAGAAAAAACTTGAAGTCAAGAAGGACTGAGTTGATGATTTAATTTATGCCATTAATAGAAGGCTAGAAGACATGGTGATGGATAAATTTGAAAAGAGTTATGGGGATTTAAAATTAGATTTCATACTTAGTTCATTTGAAGGTAATATCCAGGTAGATGAATTCTCCTATGACACTATTGAAAAAATGATGAATATTGAAAATAGGATTGAGGATTTGAAAGTAATGCCATTCCCTTGTGAAGGGCCACATGTTAGGATCGCTATGAAGAGGGGCGTTTAAAGTGTTGAGAGGGGCATATGTTGCAGGTTGGTGACTGGGAAAAATGTGAGGTTTTGAACTGGTTCATGTTTCCCACTTCTTGAGGAAAAGGGTGGATTTTCCATTGGAGAAGGAATTGGTTGAGGACCTCAAAGTTCCCATTCAGAATGAGGGGCACAATGCATCAAGCATGCAGATAGCCGAGTTGCAAACCACCCTCTGCTATCCCGAGCTAAAGAAAGTGTTGCCCTCAAATGGTGAGTAGAGATAGATTGGTCCTCTTCTCCATCCGAGATGATGACAGGAGAATGAGTGTGTGTTTCACCCTTCCTCTTGCTCGAGGATGGTGTTGATAATGGACATGATGGCAAGGGCACATTTTCTTCCTATTTCTTTTCCAGGAATTGAACCCTCTTCTCCAATTCACTCACTTTGTTGGAGATGGCAGGCACTGTATCAATGGAGGTTTTTTCATACAATATGTATGACTCCTTAGGGATTTATTTTGAAACAAACTCTTCATTGCATAAAAAGGGACATTGAAAACTAGTCTTCCCAGAGACCTGAGGCCTCCTTTCAAACCAGTATCTTTTCAAATCCTCAGGTGTTTTCATGTGCTCCCATCTAAAAATATGGAAATACATGACTTGGAAGGAGGTGGACATAGGATTGATTCTGATCAACCTGGTTAAAAGTGCTATACGGACCCATTGATATGTCAATGGTCCTTTGGTGTCTCCTACACATTCCACTTCAAACAAGGCTCTAACAAAAGCTTCATCTGGGCCACTCAGGTCAAAAATTTGATTCAAATCTTCTGAGGAAATCTCCTTCAGGATGTGTGCCATGAGTGTCTTTTCCATTTCTCCTGGTAGAATCTTCTATACTCAGAGTTATGAAAGAAATACATAACTGCAAAGGAACAAAACTGAGTTTTATAGCCCAAAGGAGACACATATTTCAATTTGGAAAAATCTTTCCCCTGAGGTAAGAGGGATCTTGCTCAGTTTGCACAAGGGAAATTTAAAGACTGAAGGAAAGTATAAACAAGTAGAACTGGTAAATCATGGCAATTTGACAGACATCCTGTATAGCATTTAAGCCAGTAAGATGAGAAGTGAAGTGCACTGAGCCCAAGAAGGATTTCAAGAGATAAGCATAGGTGTGTGTCATGTCAACAAACATCTGGAAACACTCAGTGATCATTTGAGATGATTTCTTAATCAAGATCTGAGGGGGATGGTTCAAGTAACCTGTTAAAAGCAATAACCAGACATCCCAGTCAGATACAAGTGGAGCCCATCAAAATGACTCAT
The DNA here is from genome assembly GCA_019776745.2 of Taxus chinensis. Lineage (NCBI taxonomy): Eukaryota > Viridiplantae > Streptophyta > Pinopsida > Cupressales > Taxaceae > Taxus > Taxus chinensis. The sequence continues at coordinate 339,376,236 of CM034157.1, read as the reverse complement.
GTTTTGAACACCTGGTAGTATAAGATGAAGTGCATGAATACCATTTTTAGAATGAACATGTAACAAAGAAGTATTCCCTCGAATATTCTTGTTTTTGGGGGGAAAAGAGATTTGAATTGAAAAAGGTCATATAAAAGCATGTAAAAGTGATGAGAAAAGGGGGGGTTTTTAATTTTATGAAAAAAATTTGAGAAAACCATCTTCTTGAGAAACCATCTGAGAAACCCATTTATTTCTAGTGCCTTTAAATTTAATCATGTCAAGCTAGTTGCAAGTGTACAGCCATTGACGAGCTCTAAGATTGTTACGAAACTTTCCCCAGCTGATGAATTTAATAGGTCTTGAATTAATCTATGTTAATCATGGGCATTATTGTGTTTGCTTCATTTCAGAATGTTTTCAAATAGTTTTTCTTGTTCCTGTTGCAATCTTATGTTAGAATCTCTATAAGTCACACAAGATCTCATCCGTGTGTTAGTATTGTGGCATTTGCAATTTCATTATGAGAAGAGCTTTCATCTTGTAATGCAAATAAACAATTTAAAATCACTTTACTTTCATTATGTTGACAAAGATTGTTTGTTAGTCTATGAGTGTATCTTAGACGTGATGAACCAGGGATTTCTAATGTTTAATTGAGTCTTTAACATGAGCCTTTGTGTTGAATTCTTGAAGAATGTATGAAATCGTGCACCTCTGGGCTTCCATTGTTACACACCTTCTAGTTGAAGGAATATTTTGGCTATCTCGAAGCATTCTGTTTTGTGAATTTTCCAGTATTTGTTAAAGGTTCTCAAAGATCTGATATAATCAACTTTATCCTGCTTAACTTCCCACCAAAAAACATCTTAAATGATGAATTCTACAAGAACTACCCCTGTTTGTACTGTGTATCCATAAATGAACAAATTCCAATGCCAAAATATGTAGAAACAATCAGGTTTCAATTAATGTCTCTAGTAACCTGAACCTTATCCAGAAAATATCTCCATTCTCTAGAAGTGACAACTCGTGAGAGTTAGATTGTGGTGTATTGATCATATTTTCTCAAGGTCATCCTGAAAACTATGCAAAGAAATATTTATTGATATTCCTTCATCAATATAGGTTACAAAATGGGTCCTCTCACCCTGGTTGAAGGCACAACCTAAAGCAGTGAGGGTAGATCAAACCCTTAATATGGTGCTATCCATTTTTTCCAACGTCTGAGTGACAAAGAGTCAGCTGAATTTCATCCCTGGCTACAAAATGACTTATATTATGATTCATTTGTCTCTAAGCATCCTGCTTGATCCGTGATGCTGCTCAGCACCTAAGGGAGAATCAATTTGGGTACCAACACCAATATGGCACCATTGCCAGGGAATTATTTGCACAAATGCATACACAAACTGACCCTGGTAATGCTTCTTACATGATTTAAGTGCAAATACATTGTTTAAACATCATTCTTTGTTAAGATTTGTAAGAATTGTGTGAGATCACAACTTCATTGTGCAATATTTCTAGTTTCTAGTGGTTATTGCACTAATTTTGTATCGTCAAGTGATAAATATGGGTAAAGGAAGGTTGGATCTGCTAAGCTTTGTAGGAATTAAGTATTGATAGACATTTGACAAGTTTCTTATAGTGCATTTGCACAACTAAGGTGAGAATCCTTAGTGGCGACTCCATTTTTGATTTGAAATTTGATAATTACCAATGTCTTAGCCTGTGTTAATTGAAATTTGTCATTAATCTTTGCAAAGCTGGAGGGAAGAAGATCTTTCTTCACTAGGGACCCTACTAGGAAGTTATTTCCAGAGCTGGGAAAGGAAAATTCAGAAGGAAGATGAATCTGGAAAGTAGTAGGAGATCACGAGTCAGGAAAGGAGATTCCAATTGTGGAAAGTGAACAACCTGTAGTTGAAAATTACCATACGTCTTCAAGTGACTCTGAACCAAGCAGTCCTCATGTAACTTTGAATTCTCCAACTGGAGAGGGCCCATCATTTGCATCTGAAAAGTGTGCCTCTCAGTTTTTTCCTGTGTCCTCCAAAGTTGATAGGGTTTTCCATGAAGCTGAGTCATTAGAGAATATCTATTTTGAAAGCTATACTCCTGTGCTCCAAAGACCCCTCATTCCCTATCATTTTGATTCTCCTGTAAATTCACCACCTCAAGGCAATATGGCCCAACCTCCACCTAGACCTCCTTTTGTTGTCAACACTTTTGGACCTATAGATTTCAGAGGTATGGATGGATATCCTAATATGGTGCCACAAGATGTCAGAAATAGGTTGCCAAAATTTCAAGGGAATAATGCCATCACTGGTGACCAACATTTAAAACTCTTTGTCAACATGATGGAAGATTTTGAAATTGAGTTTGAAGACATGTATGTAAAGTTGTTTATTCATACTCTTGAGGAGGATGCACATGATTGGTACAAGTCTTTACCAGATAATTCGATAGATTCATGGACTGAGATGAAAAATGCCTTTAGATTTCAATATGGGGACAAGACAGACCCCATGTTCCTTTTATTTGAGTTTGAAAATATAAAGAAGAATCTAAACGAATCTGTCCATGATTTCAATACTAGGTTCAATAAAACCTTGAAAAGGTTACCTATAATCTTAAGGCCAAGTGATGAATCCTGTTTGATCAAGTATTCTGATGCTTTTGATAAAAAGGTTGCTTATTACTTAAGAGATAAAAACCTGGGAACATTGAGGCAAGCCTTCACTATGGCTTTACAAATTGAGAATAATATCAAGGCAGTTGGAAGCCTCCTAAGAGGGAAGGTGTTAAGTTGATCAATCCTGAAAATCCTCAGTCAAGCAAGGCTGTGGATCTGGAAGAGGTTGTAAAAACTTTGGCTGGAGCAGTTAAAGAGATATCCTATAAACTGGCCAGAGCAGAAAAGGGGATAGGACAGAATTCCCAAGGTCAACATAAGCCACAAGGTCAGGAGAGATTTGGAAATCACCCCAGAGGTGATCATAGACCAGATGACCAAGGAAAAGGGCCCATGGGGTCAGGAAATAGACAGCCTCAACCCTGGGAAAATAGATTGGTTCCTGATCCTTTAACTGCCAGGATTTCTACCATGGAAGAGGCCCATGTTATGGAATGGTGTGATAGGTGTTTCTTACCACATTCCCCATGTGATGTAAACAAGGAAATTGAGGAAGTAGATGATGATGATGAAGCATATGGTGATGTGTGCATGATGGAGTGCCCTGTAAGCTCACAGCAGGGGGCAACCTCAACTGAACTGATAAGTGCAAGAACTGTTGAAGACTTCTGGGATTGTGTCCACCGGGTATTACCTCTTCCCCCCATTAATACTTTTGAAATTGATATGGTACAAGCATTTGATTTCCCAATCATGATTTTGAATACTTGAGGGCATTGATGATTAAAAAATATGATGGGGGAATTCCTTCAGAAGAAGACAGGAAACTGTTGATGAATGCAGTAGTTTCTCAAGAGAAGGAATATAATACTAGAAGTAAAGTTGTCAAAGGGGTAGGGCCACAAGCCAAGCCAAAGATTCCAATCCTTACCAATATCCCTAAGGAGACCCCTAAAAAGGATACATCTGGAAAAGGCCTAATTTCCCCAAATAGAACTTGTACTCCTCCTCATGCCCAGACTGTCAAAACCCCCATACTGTCAGATGAAATTGTAAACCTTCCTCCTAATACTGCCCTACCCAAATATATTCCTTGTGACATAGCTCAAATCTTAAGCCAGATCAAGGTTACTGTCCCAATTGTTGAATTACTTAGGATCCCTGAGCATAGGAAAAGGGCATTTGAATATTTGGGATTCAAGGAAGAAAATATTACCCAGGAAAAAGTGTTAATAATGTGGAGGCCCCTCCTATTATTGCAGAATTGGAAATACCTCAAGCATTGGAAGAATTGGGTGAATCACCTGAGGTGTATCTAGGAACTTCTTTGGTTGAATCTCAACTAGATGTGGATCCATTTTATACCACTTTGATCATTAAAGATAGGCTGGTACATAATTGTATGTTTGACTCAGGAGCCTCATGTAATGTAATGCCTTTAGAGGTGATGAATGAGTTAAATATCAAGGTGACAATGGCTTTTGGAAAATGTACTGCTATGGATTCAAGAGAAGTGCCAGTAATTGGATATGTCAAAGGATTAGTAGTGCAATTGGCAGCTTATCCGGGAAAATGCTTGACCATGAATGTAGTTATCGTGGACTGTCCTGCCAAGTGGGGGATGTTGTTATCCAGAAAATGGGCAGCTAGTGTGGGTGGAAGCATGCAAATGGACATGTCATATGCCACCATACCAATTGAGGGAAATCTTGTGAAGTTATATGGCGAGAAGAAAATGCTACATCTGATTGAGGATCCTAATAATGCTTCTTATGAAGTATTGTACACAGATGTTGATGTCGATAACTTTGTGGGCTATGCTGATTGTAAGGAGCATAGAATTGAGGAGTGCAAGTATCCTGAGTAGGTAGGTTCTCCTTGGACTTTGATGTTTGATGGGGCATGTTCTAGATTTGGTAATGGCACCGGTGTTGTTTTGATATCTCCAAGCCAAGAGGAGTTTAAATTTTCTTTTAAACTCAATTTTGAGTGTACAAACAATATTGCAGAGTATGAAGCACTGTTGTTGGGTTTAAGGATTGCTTGGAAATATGGTGTCAAGGATATTATTGTTAAAGGGGATTCAGAGCTGATAGTCAAGCAAGTTAGAAAGTTGTATGCAACAAATAATCAAAGAATGAAGCAGTATAAGCATGTAATTTGGGACTTCATTGAAATGTTTGATTCTTTTAACATAATACATCATAATAGGAAGCATAATACTGTAGCAGAAAAATTGGTAGTATTGGGATCTAGGTTTGAAAATTGTACAATGTCTCCCTATTGTGAATATGATATTGAAATATTGACCAGGCCATCTGTCCCTAACAATATCAAGCACTGGAAGGTGTTTGAAGATGATGCCCAGGTCCAAAGGTTTCTACAGAATAAAGGAGAATTTTCCAATCAAAGTATGGACTGGGAACCAATGGTTTGTGCAAGTGAAGGAAAAGAGACCTTATTTGGTAAGGACATTATCCAATTGAAAACTAATACTATTCCCAGAGGTTTGGTTGCACTGGAATCAAATTTTGATAATGTTGACTGCATTATTAATAGACACATGTCAGCTTCAAGGGATGTTGAGGAACATAACCTAGGCACAAAAGATAAACCTCAAAAAATATGGTTAGGTAGCAATTTGAGTAAAGAAGAAAAGCAATCATATATCCAATTATTAAAAAATTACCAGGATTGCTTGGCATGGTCATATTCAGAATTGAAGGCATATAGGGAAGACCTCTTTCAGCATGAAATACCCCTGGAAGCCAATGCCAAGCCATTTAGGTAGAAACAAAGACCAATTAATCCCCTCCTTTCCTCAAAAATGCAAGAGGAGTTGAAAAAGTTAAGGGATGGAGGAATTATACAGCCTACAAGATACTCCTCATGGGTAGCAAACCTGGTACCTGTTCGAAAGAAAAATGGGGATATAAGATTGTGTGTTGACTTCAGAAATTTAAATAAGGCATCAATCAAGGACAACTATCCCTTTCCAAATATGGATAACATGTTGCAATTAGTTACTGGTTCTGAGTTGTTATCCACTTTGGATGGTTTCTCTGGGTATAACCAAGTGGTTGTGAAGTAGTTAGAGAGAATCAAAACCACTTTCACCACTCCATGGGGAACCTATGTGTATGTCAGAATGTCATTTGGCCTGATGAATGCCAGAGCCACATTTCAAAGAGAAATGGATGTAGCATTCTCTGGATATATAAATGACTTCATTGTCATGTATCAGGATGATGTGACAGTTTTTTCAAGGAAAAGAAGTGATCACCTGCAACATTTAGAAAAGATGTTGTTAAGATGCAGGGAATATGGTATATCACTGAATCCTAAGAAGTGCCATTTTGGGGTTCAAAAGGAAAAGCTTCTTGGACATATTGTGTCAAAAGAAGGGGTCATGATTGATCCCGAGAGAGTGGAAGCCATTAGTAAAGTTCCTATTCCAAGAACCAAAAAGGGAATTCAGTCCTTTTTCAGGAAAATAAATTTTATTAGGAGATTTATTTCCAACTTTTCCGAATTGACTATCCCAATCACCAGTATGTTGAAGAAAGATCAGAGTATCAAATGGGAAGAAGCAGTTATTCAAGCCTTTACTGGGATTAAGGAAGCATTGAAGAATGCCCCTGTTTTAGCAGCTCCTGATTATAAAAAGGCTTTCCAAATGTTTTCCTTTGCTTCAGAGAATACTATTGCATCTGTGTTGTTACAAAAGGATGATGAAGGAGCTGAAAGACCAATTGCTTTCTTTAGTAAAGCATTACAAGGAGCAGAATTGAAGTATACTATCATGGAGAAACAGGCCTTTTCTTTGGTCAGGGCCACAAAAATATTTAGGCCATATATTTTGAGCTCTAAAGTCATAGCTTATGTTCCCCATACCATGGTTAAGGATATCCTATCAGAGATGGAAATTTCAAGTAAAAGATGCCGATGGGAAAATAAATTGCAAGAATATGATATGGACATCCAAACTACAAAATTGGTCAGAGGATTGGGCCTAGCAAAGCTAATGGCAGAAAAAAACCTGCAAACAGTTGAGATAAATGAGGTTGAAGAAGAAAGATTGAATATTCTTGAGAAATTGACAAATTCTGAATGGTACAAGGATATTATTTTTTATCTCAAACATCTACAGTGCCCTGAGTATTTAAGCAAGAATCAAAAGAGAGCACTTAAGTTAGCCTCCCAGAAGTACATCATCACTGATTATGGGTTAGCTTGGAAGAACCCTGAGGGAGTTCTCTTAAGATGTATCACTGAGGATGAAGCCCCAAAAATAATTGATGATTTCCATGGAGGAGTTTGTGGAGGGATTTTGCTAGAAGAGTCACAACCCATAAGATCTTAAGGGCTTGTTACTGGTGGCCAACTCTTTTTAAAGATACAACTTTGCTGGTAAGAAAGTGTGAGAGTTGTCAACATTTTTTAGGAAGATTGAAAGCTTCAGGCTCCCTCCCTTTGCAGCCTGTATCAATTGAAGCCCCATTTAAGCAGTGGGGAATGGACTTCATTGGTGAGATTTCAGATTCTTCAAGTGTAGGCCACAAGTGGATATTAGTGGCCACTGATTACTTCACCAAGTGGGTGGAGGAAATCCCTACCAAGAAAGCTACCCACCAAATTGTTATGGACTTCATTCTGAATCATATAATTTGTAGGTTTGGAGTGCCTACTAAGATAGTTGCTGACAATGCTATGAGTTTTTGAGCCAAACCTTTGGTAGCCATGTGTCATGAGTATGGGATCAACTTAGCATATGCTTCAAATTATAATCCCCAAGGTAATGGACAAGCAGAATCAAGCAACAAGAATTTGTTGAAGATAATCAGAAGGACCTTGGAATTAAACAAACAGAAGTGGGGTGAGCAGTTGAAGTTTGTTGTTTGGGCTGATAGAATTACTGTCAAAAGAGCTACTGGAAAAATTCCATTTGAGTTGGTGTATGGAACTCAAGCTCTACTTCCCCTGCATATGCAATTATCTTCTTACCAATTTATCTAACAATTGGAGGACCAGGAGGTCAGTCCCTATGATGCTCGTATTAATCAAATTGTTGAATTAGATGAAGAGAGAAGAGAATCCCACCAAAGACATGTGAAGTTCAGGGAGAAATTGAAGAAATTATTTGATAAAAAGGTAACTCCAAGAGCTTTCAGTGTGGGAGATCTTGTGCTATTGTGGGATAGCAGACATGAGGATAAGGGAAAACATGGAAAGTTTGACGCATTATGGATGGGCCCTTATTCTATTGATATTAGGATTGGTGAGCACACTTTTTTCCTAAAAGACTTAGATGGGGAATTGCTTGAGTTTCCTGTTAATGGCAGGCACTTGAAACATTTCCTTGACTGATTTCTCAGAATCAAGGTACACATCATTGTATAGTGTATAGTCTTTTGTTTTTGTTCTGTTTTCACATTTTTTCTGTTTCAGTTTCTCCTGGTCCCTTGTGACCAGTTTTTGTTGGTTTCTCGGTTCGATCTTGGGAGGTTGGTTATTGTTTCTTTTCTTTGGAGGTTGGTTCTTGACTCCATGGCCCAATGGTTTTTTGGCACATGGTCTGTTGTCTTCATATTATGTTGTTCTTGTGGCACTCACTGGGAGTGCCCATCCCCGAGTCGGAGCCAGTGTTGGTGCTCAGTTTTAACCTCACCCCTTTTGGACCAGAATTTTTTTTCAGTCTGCATGGTTTGAAATAATATCTTGTCTTCCTATGTGGATGCATGAAGTTTTATATTTATCAGGTTGTTGTCGTTAAACCCTTCTCTATGGGCATGAATCACGTTGAGCTCTGTGTCGGTTGCAGTTTCTCTTTCTGTGCATACCTGTTGGTTGTTTGGTCATAGATGACGGGTTTTTCCCTTCTTTTATTTTCCATGATCATGCCTTCTTTGTTATTTTTTTACCAGCATCCATGGACACGTGGTCATCTTTAATTAGACATGGCACGGTGGGTCTATTTGGTGAACTTGTCACTTTTGTTACATTTGTAAAAAATGCCAAATTGGTCCCGTGGCTCCGATAATTTCTAATTGGCTATTCAACAATATGAAGTGGTGAAGAAAATTTCTTACTTTGACCCCGAAGATGTACACGTGTCATAAGATGAGTGGTTGCGGGAAGGCGGGCCCTTTTGGAATTTTGAGGCATTATGGTGAAAGGTGTAAAAGTGTAAAAGGAATGCCTAGAGCCCGCAAATGGACACGTGGCCATTTTTAAGTTAAAAGTGGGGAGGTGGGTCACCAGAGGACTTTGGAACTTTTAGCCTTGTTTTGAAAAAAGGAGTAAGGTATAAAAGTGAAGCGCGACCCGCAAGCCCAGATAAAGCCTAGACAAAGCCACGTGTTGAGTCTACATCAAAGATGGGAGGGCAGGTCACCGGAGGTATTTTATAAATTTTGGCTTTGTTTTGAAAAGGTAAAAAGGTGTAAAAATGAGCCGTGACTCTGCCAGCACCCTAGGAAAGCCACGTGTTAAACCTATATTGAAAGTGGGTGGGCAGGCCAGAATGTTTAAAAGCACACAATTCCTCTGAGTGGCATAAAATGCAAAAGGCCCCCCCAGGCCCGCCTCAACTAAGATCTTTTCCACGTGGATGACCCAATTTCAAAATTGCAAAAAATAGAGTTAACGACTGTAAAGCAATGCATTTAATTCTGCCACCATTAATGCTCCTATTGTAAACAAAGGACCTTGGGGGATGTGAATATATTCATCTTTTATTGCTAATTTGATGATCTTTCATCATTTTTATCTGTGAAGTGCTTTTGAAATATTGTGGGGCTCAATTTACGAACCAGAAAAGTGTGAAAGTTTCCATCTTGAATCAGAATTGCTCAGGCACCTGCAAAAAACCAGTAAGAGTTTGAAACTCCTGTGTTTTGTGTTTGTTTCCATCAAAAAATCAGTTGAAGTAAAGTTAGGGTTTTTAAATGAAGACTATGCCATTTTCTTCCTTGGGTATGTCGGGGGTCACAAGTGACCTCGACAGGATAACAGATACAGACTTGATGAATGCCGACTTGAATGATTTTCATCAACGATTGAGTAGTGCCCACATGAGTGAATCCTTGAAGGAAATTCATGATAGTTGTATTGCCTTGGCGGGTGCTATTCCACTTTCTGTCCAATGCCCAGAGTTAGTGTGGTATTGCACGATGAATTATGACTCTGAGAAGAGAGAAGTATTAGATGGGAGTGGGGATGCGGTGTTGACATTAACACCGGCAACCATAAGGGTAATTCTGAAATTACCTGTAATTGCAAACCCCATTACTATTGGTATCAAACTTTCCTTGGAGGATTATGAAGTAAAAAAGAAGGAATTTGCAAAGATGATAAACACAAAATGGCTCCTTACAGATAGAAAGGCATCTACCAAAATCCCCAAAAGACTGGTTAGGGCTCAATTCATTGAAGAGGTTGAAGATATCATTGTGCTCCTGAGTCAGGATGGCTGGTTTGGAGACTACAAATGAATTTAAAGAATGGATGTCCACCTACATATGGATTATCTTGGAAAGAAAAGGAGATATTTGTTGGGCTACTTTCATTTCTGATGCAATTCATGGTCATATGGCCACCCTGGCAGCTAAAATTGAAATGGGGGAAACTACAGACTTGGAGTTTTATATGATGACTTATCTGGTATATAATGTTGCAGCACATAGGCATTTCCCGGCATTATCACCACAAGCTGATGTTAAACGGTGCCCAATGCATGAAATTTTCCCCCAATTGCAATTAACTAATTTGAGTGGAAATATCATATTAGTAAATGATGCTTTCATTGCACCAATTATTTTCTTGTTCAAACTAGAATGGGGCAGTATAGAATTTCTGAGCATGCAAGGCAAGTAATTATGGAGTATGGATGTTACTTCATTCAATACAAGAAGTTCACTTACATCAGAGTTAGTGGTTTTGAAGGAAAACCTTTCAAGTTGCCAAGGTATGTGGATGACAAGCTTTGTTTATGTGAATTGGCAAGGCAATTAGTGCCTGTGCACAAGCTAATTGCTGGGAGGCACAAAACGAATGTTAAATTCCCTATTAGAATTGGTAAGTTTTCTTTCCCCTCCATTATAAAAGCTAGATTGATTGGAGAAGAAATGAAGAGCTTGGCCATGGAGACATTTATAGCTAGGCCTAATTATGACATTCGGTGGGTGGTTAACAATGTGGATAATACTTTCGAGCATGAGCCTCACTTTGAGGACTATTGGATGAATTGCAGAGATGAAGAAGATGTTAGGTTGAGAGATTTTTCAAGGATGAATTTGTCACAAGTTGTGGATTTCAAGGTTGTTCATCATTCCAGAAGGACTTGTTGATGATTTAAATACAGTAAGTAAATTCTATATTGATCAGAAGGTAGAAAGTCAACCCATAGCTCCCCCAAGTTGGGATGAGGAAGAATCTGATGATCCTTATATAAGGATAACAGATGTCATGAGGAGAACGGTGATTTGGTTGACCCAGATAAACATTGACCTATCAATACATAACACAAAGATTCTAAATCACTTCAGAAGTCATGGAAACTTGGATGATGATCTCCCACATCTGAGGGAGGGTGCTGATAAGATTGACCCATTAGGAGGAAAATATCCTTTATTTCCCTCCAGAAGGCCTACTGCTGGGCTTATCGATGAATGGACAACAGCCACAAGTGAGACAGGTACTTCCATGTCTACCCTCAGGTAGAAAACTGAAAGAATGCTCTTGAAATCCATGGAAAATGCCCCAATTACTCCTGCAGTGCCACTCCAGGAAAAGGGAAAGGGTTTAGCTTCACATGTGGTCCTCCCAAATGTTGTGCCAGAGCAACATAGTACTGAGAAGTTAATGAGTGCAGCTATCACAAGTGGTCATAGTCAGCCCAAGCAGCACAAAGAGGAAAAAAGGGCACCACCTGAATTGATGAAGTTTGAAAGGGCACACAAGAAGCCCAAAATTGTCCATCAGCAAGTCCTGGTGAGGGTAGGTGCCCATACACCAAAGAAATTCAAACATAGAGATGGGGTAATTGATCCCCCAAAATGGAAAGAATGGATAACATCAGAAACAACAAGACATCATTGCCGAGTATGGGGCAGTCAAGTCCTCTAATCCCTCATTCATTCTTTGTGGAGAAAGAAGTAAAGGACACTCAGAGTTCAGTTCCTCAGGGGGATGTTGCAGTCAATACAGTGGACAGCCAATTTGTTACCTCAGGTATGGACATTCCTGAAGCTCTACTTGTTAGAGATATTAATACACCTCCAGTACAAACAATGAATAAATTTGAAAATATGCAAACTGAGGTGATTGATTTAGATACTATTAAGGGATTTTCTATGTTGGATAAGCTCAAGTTATCCATGGAGGAACCATTGTTAACACCAATAGGTAGTATTGAAAAGGATAAGGGATCAGAAGGAGATACTCATGTGCTGGCAAGTGAAGAGATGGTTCAAAACACAGGAACTTCTTTCACAGAACAATTATTGTCGGTATCAAGAAATCTGAACTAGTGGTAGAAAAGGATATGGATATTGAATTAATGGTAGAAGATATTGTGCCCACTCCTGTTAAGGTGGTTGAGAGTGATAACGTTCACCAAGAAGAAGAAATGTCTTGTAAAGATAAACTTAAAATGGCACAAGACTTAATTGTTGATGAAGAAATTGTCATTGGTGGAGAATCACAGTTTTCAATAGGGAGTGTGGATCCATTTCCATTAGATCAACCTACCATAACATTTCCTGAGGTGCCACTTGGAAAAGAGGATAGTGATTTGGCAACTCAGCCAGTCATGGGAGAAAAAGAGCCCATTGCCCAAATTTCAATACAAAAGGGCAATGAAGTGAAAGTTCATACCACTATGTTTTCAGCTGAAGAAACAAAAAAGGAGGGCCCTTTGAAAATGGAGGCTAATCAGGTTAAGGATGACCAAACTGAAATGCCAAGGAAGGAGGAGAAGCATCAAGAGGAATCAACAAATTAGATTGATACAAGTGCTCCAGAGAAGACAAAAATATTGACACAAAAGGAGCAAGAAGTATCCATGCAGATGATAGTTGTACCTGACAAAATCCAGCAAGGATTGCAAGAAACAAAGGCTGAAATAGGTTTGAGGAAGGGTTTGATTAGTGAATTAATGTTAAGTGAAGAAACAACCCTTCCTATACAAGTAGTTGACCTCACTACCTTGTCTTTTCCAAAGGCAATAAGAGCCCCAAAGAAAGCCAGAACCATCACAAGAACCCTTATCGATTCATCTGGGGCAAGAACTTTGGAAATAGTAACCCCTTTTGAGGGGAAGACAAGAAAAGATATAACTGATGATGATTACAGTATTCAGGTCATCCCCTTGGGTAAACCATCAAGGGAACAACTAAAGCAGGGAGTGTCTGAAGCTGTAAGTGGTCTTCTACAAAAGGTAGATGAGGATGGAATAACAAAGAAACAACTTAAGGAGCAAGTTAGAGCCTTAAATTCATGTTTTCAATAGCTGACAGGGAAAACCAGTCAGGAGCTAGCAGGTGCCTCTGTGAACACCCTTGAAGGTATGGACAAATTGAATAGTGTTGTTAAAAAGGTCCAAGCAGTGGACACTTGGGTTGGGTGATTAACTGAGAAGGGAAAGGAAGTTATCACTGAAGCAAGGACAAGATATGAAGATCTCAAAAGTCACTTAGATGAAATTGATGGAGTAATTGAAGACTGTGACAATGAGATCTTTTACTTGGAAGGAATTCTCCCCAAGCTTGACCGTATAACAAGGCTCAGTGAGGAACTGGTTGAGCAAGAAGACATTGTACCAATAGAGCACAAAGGGAGCCAGTATGCTCTTGAAGAGCTGACAAAGATCAGATTGGATACCCTAAATGAAATCAAGAAAAAACTTGAAGTCAAGAAGGACTGGGTTGATGATTTACTTTATGCCATTGATAGAAGGCTAGAAGACATGGTGGTGGATAAATTTAAAAAGAGTTATGGGGATTTAAAATCGGATTTCTTACTTAGTTCATTTGAAAGTAATATCCAGGAAGATGACTTCTCCTATGACACTATTGAAAAAATGATGAAAATTGAAAATAGGATTGAGGAGTTGAAAGCAAGGCCATTTGAATACAAGCAGAAAATGGCTCAATGTTTGGACGTAGTATCAAGACAAACATTGATTTTCCATCACCACCTGGGACCAGATGAAGATGAAATGAATGAATTGTTTAGAAGATATGATGCTTATGTGGCTAGATTTCCAGAGGAGTTGGATGCAGAGGAAAAGGATGAAGAGAAGGAGGCTACAGATACAAAAGAAGAGGAGCATGCTTGAACACTCTCTTCCTCATTTTATATTCTCTTTTCATACTTCATTGAACTGATACTATGAATTGATGTTTTTGCTACATTAAATGTAGTTATCTCTTTGAATTTTTATTGTTTCTTTGTTTCAATTGAAAGTAAAAAATGTAGTAGTTCATAATAGATTTGATTAAAATCTCACATACATTTGGAAAAGATATGTGAACTATTGACATACTTGTATTGATTGCAATTTGAACAAAAAACAAGACAGGGTTCTATAGGGGCCCTTTCCCATGACAAAAAGAGATGTACATACATCAGAGGTCAAAACAGTGGAAAGAGAATAGTACTCAAACATCCTTTAATCCTACTTCATAGCTTCCCCTCAGCAGGGGAAGTCTATTCAAAAGTTTTTTCTTCCTAGGTACAAACTCATCGGAGCCCCGTGTTGTTTGTATAAAGATAATCAACCCTGCTAGGTCCCTGGACATCCCCATACCCATTAATGACTCCAAGGTCATCCTAGGGTGACCCATAATCTCCTCAAGCTTGAATTTATTTTGATAGGATGATACCCAATCCAGGAGGTCCAGACCACCTGAAAAGAAAGTTGTTTTCCCCTTTCCCTTGTGAAGGGCTGACGTGCCAGGATTGCTCTGAAGAGGGGTGTTTGAAGTGTTGAGAGGGGCAGATGTTGCAGGTTGGTGACTGGGAAAAATGTGAGGTTTTGAACTGGTTCATGTTTCCCACTTCCTGGAAAAGGGTGGATTTTCCCTTGGAGAAGGAATTGGTTGAGGACCTCAAAGTTCCCATTCAGAACAAGGGGCACAATGCATCAAACACATGGATAGCTGAGTTGCAAACCACCCTCTGCTATCCCGAGCTGAAGAAAGTGCTGCCCTCGAATGGTGAGTAGAGATAGATTGGTCTTCTTCTCCATCCGAGATGATGACAGGAGAATGAGTGTGTGTTTCACCCTTCCTCTTGCTCGAGGATGGTGCTGATAATGGACATGATGGCAAGGGCACATTTTCTTCCTGTTTCTTTTCTAGGAATTGAACCCTTTTCTCCAATTTGCTCACTTTGTTGGAGATGGGAGGCACTGTATCAATGGAAGTTTTGTCATACAATATGTATGACTCCTTAGGGATTTATTTTGAAACAAAACTCTTCATTGCATAAAAAGGGACATTGAAAACTGGTTTTCCCAGAGACCTGAGGCCTCCTTTCAAACCAGTATCTTTTCAAATCCTCAGGCATTTTCATGTGCTCCCATCTAAAAAGATGGAAATACATGACTTGGAAGGAGGTGAACACAGGATTGATTCTGATCAACCTGGTTAAAAGTGCTATACGGACCCATTGATATGTCAATGGTCCTTTGGTGTCTCCTACACATTCCACTTCGAACAAGGCTCTAACAAAAGCTTCATCTGGGCCACTCAGGTCAAAAATTTGATTCAAATCTTCTGAGGAAATCTCCTTCAGGCTGTGTGCCATGAGTGTCTTTGCCATTTCTCCTAGTAGAATCTTCTATACTCAGAGTTATGAAAGAAATACATAACTGCAAAGGAACAGAACTGAGTTTTATAGCCCAAAGGAGACACATATTTCAATTTGGAAAAATATTTCCCCTGAGGTAAGAGGGATCTTGCTCAGTTTGCACAAGGGAAATTTAAAGACTGAAGGAAAGTATAAACGAGAAGAACTGGTAAATCATGGCGATTTGACAGACATCCTGTATAGCATTTAAGCCAGTAAGATGAGAAGTGAAGTGCACTGAGCCCGAGAAGGTTTTAAAGAGATGAGCATAGGTGTGTGTCATGTCAACAAACATCTGTAAATGCTCAGTGATCATTTGAGATGATTTCTTAATCAAGATCTGAGGGGGACGGTTCAAGTAACCTGTTAAAAGCAATAACCAGACATCCCAGTCAAATACAAGTGGAGCCCATCAAAATGACTCATGTTTCAAACACCTGGTAGTATAAGATGAAGTACATGAATACCATTTTTAGAATGAACATGTAACAAAGAAGTATTCCCTCAAATATTCTTGTTTTTGGGGGGAAAAGAGATTTGAATTGAAAAAGGTCATATAAAAGCATGTAAAAGTGATGAGAGAAAAGGAGGGGGTTTTTAATTTTTATGAAAAAAGTTTGAGAAAACCATCTTCTTGAGAAACCGTCTGAGAAACCCATTTATTTCCTGTGCCCTTAAATTTAATCATGTCAAGCTGGTTGCAAGTGTACAACCATTGACGAGCTCTGAGATTGTTATGAAACTTTCCCCAGCTGATGAATTTAATAGGTCTTGAATTAATCTATGTTAATCATGGGCATTATTGTGTTTGCTTCATTTCAGAATGTTTTCAAATAGTTTTTCTTGTTCCTGTTGCAATCTTATGTTAGAATCTCTATAAGTCACACAAGATCTCATCCATGTGTTAGTATTGTGGCATTTGCAATTTCATTATGAGAAGAGCTTTCATCTTGTGATGCAAATAAACAATTTAAAATCACTTTACTTTCATTATGTTGACAAAGATTGTTTGTTAGTCTATGAGTGTATCTTAGACGTGATGAACCAGGGATTTCTAATGTTTAATTGAGTCTTTAACATGAGCCTTTGTGTTGAATTCTTGAAGAATGTATGAAATCATGCACCTCTGGGCTTCCATTGTTACACACCTTCTAGTTGAAGGAATATTTTGGCTATCTCGAAGCATTATGTTTTGTGAATTTTCCAGTATTTGTTAAAGGTTCTCAAAGATCTGATATAATCAACTTTATCCTACTTAACTTCCCACCAAAAAACATCTTAAAATGAATTCTACAAGAAATACCCCTATTTTTGTACTGTGTATCCATAAATGAACAAATTCCAATGCCAAAATATGTAGAAACAATCAGGTTTCAATTAATGTCTCTAGTAACCTGAACCTTATCCAGAAAATATCTCCATTCTCTAGAAGTGACAACTCGTGAGAGTTAGATTGTGGTGTATTGATCATATTTTCTCAAGGTCATCCTGAAAACTGTGCAAAGAAAGATTTATTGATATTCCTTCATCAATATAGGTTACAAAATGGGTCCTCTCACCCTGGTTGAAGGCACAACCTAAAGTAGTGAGGGTAGATCAAACCCTTAATACGGTGCTATCCATTTTTTCCAACGTCTGAGTGACAAAGAGTCAGCTGAATTTCATCCCCGGCTACAAAATGACTTATATTATGATTCGTCTGTCTCTAAGCATCATGCTTGATCCGTGATGCTGCTCAACACCTAAGGGAGAATCAATTTGGGTATTAGTAACTTGTTTTTAAATTAAAATGGATAAGTTTGTAACCTGCAGGGTTTGGTAAGTTGACCCATGTCTTTTAATTAATAGGTATGCGTTGTGTGGGATCTAGATGGTATTTTTTTGAAGTTTTAGAGTTATCCAAGCCTCGGTGATTACGTTGTACATTTTATAGTTCTTGTTTCCTTCTTTTGATTTATTGGTGTTATTCGATCTTATTGTGGTGACTTGCGGTGATCATCACTTCTCTTTTCAGAATTCATTTCCCAATATATAGGAATCTAGTATTTTATCCCTAGGGTTGATTATGGCATTCTTTAAACATCCGCTGGGGATGACCATCCACGTGTTGGATCTGATGTTGGTGCTTGTAATTGTCACCCTTTTTTATATGATTGAAACATGATATGTTGGCCTAGTTAAGCCCTTATTATTGATGTTTTTGATGTTAGGAGTAAATGAGGTAGATATTTTGGTGTGTTGTGGAAGTAATCGGTTGTTTTTTTAAAGTATGGGTAGTGGGTGTGAAAATCTATTTCTCTCTAGTACCCAAGATGAAGGAAGTTACAATATTGTCAAAAAGTGTTCAATGTATGAAGCATGTAAAATGGTGGTTTAACCTCAAGACCCAATAAGGTAAATGTGTTTAATGCATGTTGTAGCCAGCCCTTCAGGGCCAAGAATCAATTTTTCACTCTTCTTTTTTCAAAAAGTTTCTAAGTTCCTATCACAAGCCCAAGTGTTCAGTTATGTGATGGGTGAGTTCTCATTATGAGTTTACAATTGATCCAATGTATCTCATACAAGGAAATATTACCTGTTGTTTTTCGTTTACAGAAGAAAATCATGAGTAATTCATTAGTGAGTGGGTTATTTTCCTTTTCAGGTTAGTGTGCAACTATGGAAAGTGTGCGTGCATGATATTGCCTACTGTGCAAAGGATTTAAGTGTATGAAATTTATTGTAATGTAATGAATATGAAAAGAATCATATATCTAAAAAAATGTTCAAGAAATAAAAGAGAGATATTCCATATAGAGAAAAGAGAAATAGACAAATTGGAATGAGATATCTTATAAAAAAAATAGAGTTCTTCTACAGGGGCCCCTTCCCTTAATTATATATGTATACATACAAAAGATGGAAATATAGGAGATCATATTACACTAAAAATATTGAGGTTTTGTGGTTATTATCTTGTCAAGAAGGGTCGATACATGTTTCAACAAATAGTGCCTATGATAAACAAATTATTCACGGGACACGATGCTGAAAACTAATTGAATGTCCCCCACTAGGCCCCATGACATCCCCTTCTCAAACCGATCTTGGACTCCCATGTGTGGCCTACTCAAGATCTGGGTGAGCTCTCTTTTCTTCTTGAGTGATTTCACCCATTCAAAAAGAGAGATCCCCCCTATTATCTATGATTTACTCTTGTTACCAGTAGAGAGTTGAGTTACATGAAAGTGAGTTTATTTGTTTGAGGAGCCTTCTATCATAATTTTTATTTTCTTTGGAGGAAGGGTTTGGTGCACATAATTTTTTTTATTTCAGCGAGGGTATTTTTGAGAGATGACAATTGTTTCTCTATTTCAATTTCATACATATTTGGGAGTTCTTCATTTTGGGTAGGTAGTGGTTCTAGCACTAGGAGTTTTGTATTCAATAGAAGGGGATCATAATATACCTTCAGTATGTGCCAGTGATAATTATTCACATGCGGGTAGTAATGAAACCATATACCTTTCAAGAATCTCACATACAGGTAGTTTTCAAGGTAGACTAAGTGATTGTGGAGGGTTTACAACAACGAGAATGAGGCACACATTTCAGACAAAAATTTTAAGAAATAAAAAATCAAAGGATTTTGGGTTGAGCCTTCAGGAGGGTTCACCTGAGCATTAGGCACACTAAAAAAATGTAAGATGAAATCTTTATTTAGACCAATCAGCTAGAAGAGTTCACACAGATTTGAGATTTCTTCCTCAGTGGGATGTCCCCCTACAAATGAAGAAGCCATGAAAAGAGGGTTTTTAATGGAAGTAATACTAAAACATATCAAAGTAATTTAGGTGGTAAATTTGTGGCTTATTGTACTCTGCTATAGCCATGGCTCCCACATTGACATATCTTAAATAATCATGCCACCATAAATATAATATCGATCCCAGATCGACTTGTACATGTGGGAGTTAGACTTGGATTGATTATAAAAAGTGAAGCAAGTCACCGGAAATTGATTAAATGTCCACACCTTTGGGAAATGTCTTTTCAGTTTAAATTCATTGGACATATCACATTTATTCATATATGGAAAAATTGATATTAAATTAATGTGATGTGGAAAAATTAATTCCTTGTCATTATTAGCATGATGGTGACAGGATGGCAACGAGAAAAATTAAGGGCCACCATGGATGGATATTCCCCATTATTATTTGGAATCTCCGAGTGGTGGTCTGAACATGAGTTCATTAGAATTGGGAGGAATATTATGTAAAAACCTAAAGTTATATATACGAGGGTTTTATAAAGGGAGGTGGTTTTTGAATAGAGGATAAGACTCCTTGAAGGAGCTCTGGTATTTTAAGGTGCATAGTTGACCATGGAAATTTGCACTTTCATGGAAGAATCATTGTGTGTTTCTCATTTACTTGGAATTTATGTTAAGGTGATTGCCCATGTACAATCGGTAAAAATATTTGAGAGCATATATATATGTTTCCCTTGTTCTTTCCACATGTAATAGATTTTTTATAAATGACCTACTATAATTATCTTGGGTTATGTTATTCTCATGGAATGATTTTGTGGTTAAAATATCAGGTATCTTTTCATTACGATCTTACGTAAGTTATGGCTATGATTTTGTGTGAAGATACTTGTTATTTTTTAGGTTTTTGTTGGTTTTCAAACATGCACCCATGTCTCCTATCTAGAAGAACTGAGTTGTTTGAGACAACAATAGAACCATCTCCAAGTTGTGGGACCTTGTGCGCTTGATACAAATATCCAAATAATGTCAGTTCCTCTACCTATCTATACTGCTACTACTACTCCTCATGCTAGAAGAGAAAACTAAGCTAACAATGCCAAGGGACTTAGGATAGAAAGATAACAGAAAGGAAAATAAAACTAAAAAGGAGGTGATAGCATTAATAAAATAGGGGTGAACACTATCTATTCTAAGTGAAAATGAAAGAAAAGGCTTCAAGGAAGGCTAGGTAAGCATAACACAAAAAAACCACATCTTCATATCAAATTCACAAAACACAACTAAAATGGAGCTTCAATGGATGTAGAATGACACAATAAGCACATAGAGTAAAATGAAGGCAAGAAAGAAGAATATAACAATGCTAAGGTAGAGAATATCCACAAAATTATACTTTCATTACTTCCGAGGATGCACAATATGTTACAATCACATAAGAGGATGATATCCACATAAATGATCCATATCTAGAGGTATGAAACTCAAATTACAAATATATGAAGTCCTTGGCAAAGAGCTTAAGGATCAAAAAATTCCAACCATTTAGAATGAGAAAAGCTCTTACATTTATAAATGAATTGGTGGAAGAAGAAGAGGAGAAGGGGGGAAATCCCAAATTTGAAATACAACCACCAACAAGAAGCATTCAATTCCTGAAAATCCACCTACAAAACTAATAAATGCACTTCCCCAAGTCTATTTGGTGTGTAGGAGAAGGAAGGAAATTAGATCGGATCAAATATGAGTGGTTGAAGAAATTGGATCAGATATTAATGGAGTGAAAGATGTTTTACTAGCTCCTCACCTACCAAATTGGCCAAAATTTGAATTTAAATGGCTTAGCATATAGTTCATATCAGTAGATTTCCAAAACTTCTAGCCGCACAAGGATCTAAACACTAAAGAAGAAGCTATGACTATCAGAATAATGTTAGAGCCAACTGGGAACACAAGAAATGGGATACACATGGATTGGCTGAAAGGATGACCAGTTGTGTAAATGATTTATCATTTTCTGTCACGTGTCACTCATTAATTTGTTTCAAGGATTTGGTGCCTTGTTGGTGCACTTTGATTGGTTGTGTGTGGCATAAAATGGTGTAAAGGAGGGTGCAAAGGTATACACATGGAAGGATGAAGTGTGGGAGAAATATAAAAGGAAGGTGCACACAATTTCATCACGCGTGGAGGAAATGGGGCAAACTGGTGAGGAAGAAATGTATGGGAGAGGCACAATTATTACAAAATAATGTGTAGTGCGTGAGGAGAGGGCTCACAAGAGGTTTGTGGATTTAGCCAATTTTTGGGAAGCAAGGCCAAGGCACCCATGAAGGGTGAATGCAATGCTGGGAATAAGGTGAATGCATAGAGAGTGCATGAAAGGGAAAAATTGAATAAAGAGGAAAAGGAAAAGAAGAAAGCATGGAAAAAAAGAGCACACAATGTGCATGGGGGA
The DNA here is from genome assembly GCA_019776745.2 of Taxus chinensis. Classification (NCBI taxonomy): domain Eukaryota; kingdom Viridiplantae; phylum Streptophyta; class Pinopsida; order Cupressales; family Taxaceae; genus Taxus; species Taxus chinensis. Next base: position 339,354,552 of record CM034157.1, on the reverse strand, counting down.
ATCTATAGCCATGGAGATGTGCCAAATACACAACTAAAGTGCTCATAACCTATGATGAAGATCTCAGAGCCATAATATTAATGTAAGTTGTCTAAATAACTATAGGAGTTATTTATATAATAGTTTTGGTGACTTTTGGGGCCATCTTCCTGATAGATGAAGGAGATCAGTAGTCTGAAGCATCCATTGGCTGTGGAGTCTACTATGTATATGATTCTCTAATCCACTACTTGAACCACCCCCTAAATTCACTTGCCGCAATATTTATCAAGTCGGTTGTGAATCCTACAAAACTGTTGAAAGCTACTAGAAGAAGACTGACATCCTGGAAGTAAAAAAAGAGCATGTACAAGATGCATGCAAGAAGAACTATGTATAAACAAAACATTGTGCACCCATCTTACTTTGTGGAATGGAAACTACTCTAATATTTACAAGGTCATGCAATAAACTTAGTGAAATGGTTTAAGATAGATCTCATTGACTGGGATTGGTAGCGCACCTCCATCAAGATGAGATAACTTGGAAGAGTTAGTCTTCTTACAGGAACTGATAGTATATGGGTCACTCCAAAGTGCATCAAACTTTGCATCACACCCTAGTTTAGCTTTGTCAGCATCCCATTCTAATACCAATTCCCCAACTTCGAAATCTTGAGGCCTAGCCTTTTTGTCAAACCAATTCATTGTTGTTTGTTGATGTTGTTATAACTTGATCATAATAGAGTATCTTGATTCTTCAAGTTCAACTAGCTCTGCCATTCTGATTTCTCTCTGGTCCATGCCTTCTAACTCTAGCTATTGGGCGAGAACCAAAGATTTCAACTCAAGTGTCAAAGGAAGAGAATCCTACTTTCCATAAACACACTTGTAAGGAGAAGTTATTTTTTCTTTTTTCATTTTAATTTTGTCAACCTAGAGCATGCATGAGACCTTTATATGTCAATGTCTTTGGTTGATGTTCATTGTGTGCCTCATGATCCTAACCAGGTTCTTATTTTTTGACTCTACCAGTCCATTTCCCTGAGGGTAATAGTTGGAATAAGTCTTCAAGTATATTCCAATACTAAGATCCCAATAAGTGATTTTGGTACCAAGGAACACTTTTTCATTATTTGAAATGATGGTTTGAGGGACACCAAACCTTATTACTATTACTTTGATAAAATCAAGGATGACTGACTTAATTGATTTCTTGAGCGTGATAACTTTGGTCCATTTGGTGAAGTAATCTGTAGCTTTCAACACCCACTTATGTCCAGTGCTTGAAGGCATATTGATCATGATGATGAAGTCAAGATCTCATTATGCAAAAAGTTGATCCACTTGGATTGGTTGGAGGGGAAGCACTACAAACTTCTTCTTTCCTTTGAAGAAAGCACATTCTTTAAACTGTGTAACCCACTTGTATGCATCCATAAATAGGGTAGGCCAAAATATACCTACCATTATGATTTTCATTTATGTAGTCTTGGGAGAGAAGTGTCCACCAAAGAATGTATTGTGACATTTTGTTAATACTTCTTCAATCTATGTGTTTTCAATACACCTTAACATCACACCATCAATATTCTTCTCGAAGATAAGACCATCAACCAAAATATAAGGAATGGATTATAGCCTTAGATGTCTTCTCTTTGTCTTGTTTAAACCAAGAGGGTATGTGCCCTCAAAAAGGAATGTGATCATGTCCTTCCTCCAGTTGCGTGTGTCAGGGTCTATATACTATTTAATTTCTGTGCACGAGAGACCCTTATCCAAAAATAATGAAGTCTCAGGTCCAATCTTTGCATCCTTAGCAATATTTTTATAGAACGTGCTACCTCTTACCAATTTTGTAGCTTTGATAGTCACATGATACTCCATGATGTTTTTCACCATCACACTCTGTTCTCACTGATTTCTACTTTGATGATGAAGTCTCTCACACTTGTGTGTGAAACTAACACCTTGATGTGATTTGTGGAGAGAATTATTTTGAACTTCTTGAGTACGTGCATGATGGTGATTACTTTCTTCTCCATGTGATTATATTTTAAATCATAATCCTTTAGGATCTGACTGAAGAAATCCAATGGGGTTTCATGTCCTTGCTCATTTTCTTGTGTTAGGACAGTAGCAACACTTGCATCAATGCCATAGGAATAAAGGATGAAGTCCTTTGAGTAGTTTGGGTTGATGAGTGTTAATGTGCAAGAAATATCTTGCTTGATTTTGTTTAAGCTCTCTCTTCTTTCTATTGTCCATTTGAAGGATATGTACTCTTTGAGCATCAAGGTAATGGGCCAAACCAGTCCTACAATGTTATGTATGAAACACCTAATAAAATTGATTTTTCCAAGCAAATACTATAGGTATTTCTTATGTGTTGGAATAGAAAGGGCCAATATATTATAGATGCACTCAGGGTTGATTGTGATGACATCCTTAGAAACCACATGTCCCAGAAGCTTGCCTTGTGCCACTGAAAAATTTCACTTCTTGGGGTTAAGAGATACCCCATAATTTTTGTGTACCATATGCTTTAAGAAGATTGTAATGTCATCAAGGTAAACCAATATTAACTCATTAATATAATCTTTGAAGGAAATGTCCATGGTGCACTGAAACGTTGTTCCTGTAGTTGATAGACTAAAGGGAACATTCTCATATTCATGTATTCCCTACTTGGTTGTAAATGCCATTTTGAATTCATCCTCTTCCTTGACCAGGATTTGATTGAAGCCCAAGTACCCATCTAACATAGAGTATCTCTATGCACTAGCCACTATTTGTAGTATCTACTCCATTGAAGGCAAAGGATAATGATCCTTGAGGGATGAATTGTTCAAATCTCTAAAATCAACACAAAGTTTGATTTCAATGATATTTTTGCATACCAAAACTAGATTCATGACTCGGGTAGAGTACTTGATGGGAAATATAATCTTTGTCTCAATAAATTTAGACAATTATTTCCTCATAAGGGGCTTTATCCTTGGATTAAATAGCCTCTTCTTTTGTTTGATGGGTTTGATACTAGGATCAAGGTTAATGGAGTGTTGAGAAACACTTGGATTGAAACCTTTGAGGTCTTCATACTCCAATGAAAATATGTCACTGTATTTTTGACAAAGAGAGATAAAGGCATGCTCTTTTCATCATGCACACAAGCTTTACTAAGAAACAACTCTTTTCCATGTGCAATCTGAATGGAATATAGTCTTATTACGTAGTGCACATACACTTTTCTTCACCCTTGAATTCATCATCAGGTCTAAAATTTTTCTCTAAGGTGACCAGCCCTTTAGGAAATTTTTTTATCTTCAACTGAATTACTTGGTCACCATAGCTATCATATAAGTCAAATTGCATGCTTGGGGGGGACTCTACCTTGTTTTGATTGAATTGGAAAATTTATGTGTCACTATCAAACACTTGTTAGCTGGTGTTGTTGTCTAGAATTGATGGTCTGATCACCATTTTGATGTGATGTGTGTTCCCTTTGACAAATTCCTCAACAGGAGAGAACTGTGAATGCTAGTATGTCCATCTGATCATCTTCCTTGTTTAATTTTCATGATACCACCTATAGATTCATAGCATCAAATCTCTCAAGGAGGTTCCAAAATCTATGTTTATAAGCTTTGAGAATCTTATTCTTTTTGACACACTTGTTTGTGACCTGGTGGATAACTAGTTTTGTATCCCAAAATATTTGTAGAGCCTTGATCCCTTTATTTTTTGTAATGAGAAGACCATGTACTAACACTTCATACTCTACCACATTATTGGAGCATGTGAATTGTAACCTATGAGCGAAGAAGAATATTATCATCCTTTGGGGAAATGAGAACAACTCCTGCACCCATGCCATTTCAACTTCTAGATCCGTCAAAGTACAACTTCTATAGACCCATCTTTTCTTCATCTTTGCTTTAGCGCACTTGGCAGAACAACTTCTTCTTCAAGGATATAATATGTGCCAAGCCATGTCTCATAATAGCTTCTATCTCCTCAACATATGGATCAAATTTATGGTGCCTCTTCTGCCCACTTATCCAACACTAAGTCAGGTACAGGTGGTGGAAGAGGCTAATCTTCATAAACTAAAACTTGTTCTTCTTCGATTAGGAAGTTGGCATGGAGAGGGGATTGGGTCATATGACTCTACATGATAAGAAAATATTAGTTCAGCTTGTATGGTAAATCAGGTACCATACCTTGTCCTGAGTAGCATATGGGTCCAATCAGAAGATAAATAACCACCCACTTTAGCAGTAAAGTCTCTTGATAGACAAAGGGAAAACAAAGGGGGTAAATTAATGATTGACAACATATTGAGTTATTATGAGGATTTGACATGCATGGAGGGTCAAGTCAAGACTCTTGATGATTCCCAGAGTAGTGACAGTTGGAACCATCAAGTTGTAAGACTCCTTTTGTCAAGGGGTTATACTTAAGACCTAGGACATCAATGATCTTTTTAGGCATAACAGAAGTACTAGTGCATGTGTAAATCATACTGTAATGGACTAAGGGTTTTTTCAATGATCAAGGACATATATAAGGGTGAGGTTTTGACGAACTTAATTACTTTCTTCTCCTCCTCTTGGAAAATATCGACAGAAGTGCACAGATTTGTGAATAGTTGGATCAACATGCGGTATTTAGGATAGAGCTTCATTTAACAAGTTGTACTGAGATGGAATGGTCAAGGCATCCTAAATTGTGACACTTATGTTTTTCTTCTTCATCTGGTCCACAATGATGAATGGAAGGCCCAATGACTTGTGCATCTAGGGCACAATATCAATCTTACTTGATTGTTTAGGCATGGAGGTAGGGGCCTTAGCTGAAGCTGAGGCTTGACCTACCAAAAGAGGGGCATGTGAAACACTTCAGGTGGAGATTTTTATGGAGCCTCTTGTGTAGGAACTTGAGAAATTTTAATACTGGAAACCTTAGCTACATATTTCTAATTTTGAGGATCAACCTATGTTGCTGGAATTGTGACCTGCACACTAGACTCAAGCATTCTCTTCTTGTATCTAATATTATATGTAACTTGGGTGTGTGGCCTATTTGTATCATTTGTAGCTTGGTTAATTGCACAAAATTCCTTGGTGCCAAAAAATATCAAGTTTGATTTAGGAGGAACTTATGGATTTTCCTAGTTCTCAGGCTTGCTTACGTTGATGGAAGGCTCACAGTTAGAAGCATTATGGATCATTTAGACTTGCACATGTGAAACATAGGCATAATGATATTTACTATGAGGCATATTGTAAAGGAAGCACCATTTTGAATCCTGTGCCAAATTGTTCTGAATTGGAACAAGTGTTTGACTTGTGTTGGGTGCTAAAAGAGGAGGTGTAGGAGGAACAACTTGCAAAGGAAAGTACACATTAGCATGTCATCTGTCATTATGTTATTTCTGCCCATATCTCTAGTTTCCATAATGATTCCACTAAGGATGATTTATTTGGCTTTACACCTGATTAAAATTTCTTTTGTAGGCTTGTGCTTGCTGCTTCTCAAGAGATATGACCTTATTGGACAAATTTCTAATCAGGGTTTCCAATTCTTCATCTTCTTTCTACTTCACAGGAGGGAAGGACTTTGATGCAAAATTTTATAGGCTCTATGCACTGGAACAAGAGAAATAGAAGGCTGAGGTGTGGGAGACATCTCTGGAAACAAGGGTAAAGGGTGGTCTAGGAGCTAACTTGCCATCCTAAATGAGGCTATTTTATGCCCTTATTGCAATTTTGTATGCAGCAGTTAGAGTCCTACCTCTCATGGATTGAATCATGACTAAAATATCACTATTCAAAGCAGTAAGATAATATAGGAAAGCATGTTGGGTTATACGCCTTACCACTTGAGGAATTCTATCTCAATTTTTCTTGAATATGATGTTGAAATCATTCATTTTCTCATTGGGTGCCCTCTTGATTGTATTCAGTCTGCTCCACCATTATAGATTATATGACTAATCTTCAAATTAATTGCAAAGATCCATCCCAAGCTCATCCTAGGTTGAAATAGATGTAGGTCTTAGGCCATTATACCATTGGAGCACTTTTCCCTTGAACGAGGCTATAAGGAGTCTGAAACCAACATCATCATGTGTGATGAAATAGACATAGAGCACACATTTGTAATGTCTTAGATGTTCTCAACAGGGGTGAATTGATTTTCTCCCATGAAGTACAAGATGCTCTTAAGCATGAATGGAGGCATATAATGTTTTACATTGAGATTAAGAGGGATTCCACCAGTGAAGCTAGCAAAGTTCCTCAGAGGAGGAGGGGATTGAAGTGTCATGACATGATACCCTACCTATTGTGAGACGAGTATAGTGTGCATGGCGACACTAGAGATGGCATCCACATGAAAGATCATTTATTGTACTTATTAGAGAAAGTTGAAGATATTCAAAATATCCTTCAACTACAACACTCTATCTAGTATGTACTCTTCTCATAAAAGGAACTCAAAGCTGCAAAAAAAAAAAATTTAAAGTTGGGAGTCGCCATATGTGTTGAAATGAGCCTCCAAAGGATGGAAATACTAAGTCCACACACTAGAACTTAGCATTATTTGAAATATAAGCTTTCAATGCTTGTCCCACTGGGCGTGATAGAAACTATTGGTTGTTAAACATGTAAGCATGTGTCTTAGATCTTGAAGAACTGAGTTTTTTAAGACAACAATGGAACTGTCTCTAAGTTGTGGGACCTTGCATAGTTGAGACAGATCTTTGGAGAAGGTTGGTTCCTCTATTTATTTATACTACTGCTACTACTCCTCATGATGGAAGGGGAAACTAAGCTAACAATGCCAAGGGACCAGGGATAGAAGGATAAAAAAAAGGAAAATAAAAATAAAAGGGAGGTGATAAAACTAGAAAAAAGGGGTGAACACTATCTTTTCTGAGATGAAAATGAAATAAAAGGTGTCAAGGAAGGCTAGGTAAGCATAACATAAACCAGAATTCATCTTCCACAATCAAATTCATGAAACATGCAAGGGATGTAGAAGTGACATAACAAGACACATAGATGTAAAAAGAAGGAAAGAAAGAATAATATAAACACACTAAGGTAAATAATAGCCACAAAACAAGGCTTCTATTACTTCCAAGGATGCACAGTCTGTTACAATTGCACAAGAGGCCAATATCCACATGCACGAGCCAGATCTTGAGGTATGTAACTCAAAATAAAAAGATATGAAGTCCTTAGCAAATAATAGAGGATAAAAAATTTCCAACCCTTTAGAATGAGAGAATATCTTACATTTATAGATGAATTGATGGAAGAAAAAGAGGAGGAGGGAAATCTTGAATTTGAAATACAACCACCATAAAAAGCATTCAATACTTATAAATCCACCTACAAAACTACTAAATATGCTTCACCAAGTCTATTTGGCATGTAGGAGAAGGAAGGAAAGAAGATCAGATCAAATTTGAGTGGTTAAAGTAATCAGATCACATATTAATGGCATTAAATACATTTTCCCAGCTCCTCACCTACCAAATCTGACAAAATTTGAATTTTTGGCCTACACATGTATCCCACAGCACTATAACATAAGGATATAACTAGCATAAATTAGATTGTCAAATTTGGCTGGGCATGCAAGACACGTGCACATGTGGATTGGTCTGAAAGGATGACCAGTTGTGTAAATGCTTTGTCATTTTCTACCATGTGTCACTCATTGATTTTTTGTAAGGATTCAGTGCCTTGTTGGTGCACTTTGATTGGTTGTGTGTGGCACACTCAAGTGTGTCAGAGGATGATGTGGCACAGAATGGTGTAGAGGGGGGTTTAAAGGAATGCGCACAGAAGGATGAAGTGTGGGAGAAAGATAAAAGAAATAGGTACATAATTTCATCACACGTGGAGGAAATGGGGAAAACATGGTGAGAGGGAAATGTATGGTCAGAGGTGCAATTATTACAAAATAATATGTGGTGCATGAGGAGAGGGTGCACAAGAGGGCCATGTACTTAGCTTATTTTTGGGAAGCAAGGCCAAGGCGTGCACGAAGGGTGAATGTAATGATGGGAAGAAGGTAAACGTGCAGAGAGTGTGAAAAAGAGAAAACTAGAACAAAGAGGAAAATGAGAAGAAGAAATCATAGAAATAAGGAGTACGCAAGGCATGCAGAGGAATCTAGAGCCATGGATATGTTTCAAAGAGACAATTGAAGTGTGCACAACTTGTAATGAAGATCTTAGATCCAGAATATGAATGTAAGTTGTCCAAATAACTAGAGAAGTTATTATGGATAACAATGTTTTAGGGTAGTGTGGGATACTAATTTCATTTTAGGGTAATTTAGGATGTTATCTTCTGTGAGTAGTATTAGGTTCTTTTTTTTAATTTATCTTAGGGGTCTTTTGATTTGGAACATTCAACATAATTTACACTCGGTGATTTAGTCTCAGGGGTACTGAGCTAAATTATCAAGTGGGAGTGGGTTTTCCTAGAAATTTCAAATGAAGGAATTGAGCAGGAATCTCCAGTGGGTCACACAGAGCAGCAGACTAAATGGAATCTACACCAGGTATATGACCACGTGATTGCTTCCCCCAAGAAGAGAAAGGAAAAGGATGGGGCTACGAAGCACGCGGGATGAAAGATTAGTTAGAAAAATATTGGAAAAGACAATTTTAGAGGGGTTGGAGCCATCAAAGGAGAAAGGTGACTTATCCCTTAAAATCCTTGAAAATATTTTGGAAAGAACGACAGCCTCCATGGAATGCTCTCTCTTTGCAAAATGACTTGGCTCTAGACCAAATATTGATTACTTTAGGGGATAGGTCAAGAGACGTTGGGTGTCTAATGGAACTGTTAAAGTTTCAGCTTACACAAATGGTTTCTTCTTAGTTTCTTTACCTAGTAAAGATCATGTGGAAAGGATTCTTACTAGAGGTCCTTGGTTTATTGGAAAATCTCATGTGGTTGTTCAGAAATGGGAACCAAATTTTAACCCGTATGTGATGTCTGTTTCTGAGTTCCCTATATGGGTCAACCTTCTAGGCTTACCCCAAGAGTTTTGGGAACCAAAATTCCTTATTGGCATTACTCAAAGCCTACAAAATCTCGTATCCTTAGATCTTCTCACTAAGGCTAAATCTAGACTAACCCATGCCAGATTTGTGTCAATATGGGTTAAGATGCTCCCTTAGAGAGTAATATCAAAATCTTGAATTATAAAGGGGTTTAGATGCAGAGATTCGATTATGATCTGTTTCCCTTTTCTTCTAGAAAATTAAAGTAGGTGGGTCATGATCAAAGAAGTTGTCCTCTTCATAAGAAAAAAATTGATCCCTTTGTCGGTCCATAAAAGATAAATAATAAGGAGGAAAAGGAATGGAGTCTGATTGGGAAAAATGGAAAATTTGTAGAGACAAAGGATCCTCTTAACATCCAGATGGTGGTCAAAGAAGTGGATACCTCGATCCATCATAGCACCCCCTACAAGGAACTGGTGATATCTGGTTTCCCTGAAGTTAATAAATTTGAAAATGAAAATGAGAATGAAAATGAAAATTTGGACTTAGAAGAGGTGATTCCTAAAACTGGGGAATGGGTTACCTAAGTTTAGGAAGGTAATGCTTATTCTTTGTAAGTGTCCTGTGGCCCTTCGCTAGATGAAGTTTCTTCCATTGGTCAGATCTTCTTTGGTCAGAGACAAGAATAAATGTTACCCATGTCTAATGGTTTCAGAATTCTAGTGGACTATGTTTCTCATAGTTGCGATCTAGCGGTCTCTCCTAAGACCCGAGTTAGTAAATCAAAACCGGTCACTCAAAGTACCTCTAAAGCTAATCTTGGTAAGGACTCAAATCCTAAGGGTAGGAAAAGTAATAAGGAATTAAGGGAGTCTAACTCCAAGAGGTAAGTAAAAGATGGCAATCAGGGTACTCTGGGGAAGTTGCTTCTATTAAATAAGAAATGTTAAATGATCCTCCTCTATTGGAATATTAGGGGTTTAAATAATCCCAATAAACACAAAGATTCTAAGGATCTTAGAGTTAAAGCTAAACTATATATTCTCATGCTCCAAGAAACCAAAACAAACATGGACATATTTAAAGAGGTGGGGAGACAAATTTGGAAAGAAAATCACTGGGAAGGATGTAGCTCCTCTAGAGCCTCAAGAGGTGTTGTCACTATATGGGATCCTAGATTAGTGTAGGGCGTTTTGATCCTTTCCTCCCCTGACCATGTAATAATGAGTTTCATGGAAATCATCTCAAAAAAATCATGGTATGTTTCTAACATTTATGCTCCCAATAAAATCAGTGAAAGACAAAATTTCTGGAAGGATCTCCTAGCTGTAGACAATGGTTCAATGATAAAGACTGGATAGTTAGATGAGACTTCAATACCCCCCTTTCCCTTGGAAAAAAGAGACGGGGTTTGATCTCTTATTTTGAAAGTATGGAAGATTTAGATAACTTCCTAGCCATAAATAGTCTATTTTATTTAGATTTGGAGGGATCCAAGTTTACTTGGGCAAACAGAAGGATAAGAACTAAGCTCATTCAGATAAGATTGGATAGATTTTTGGTGAGTCATCTTTGTATGATCAATCAAATTTATTCTCTAAAAAATATTCCTAGAATTGGCTCAGATAATAATCCCATTCTTCTCGATTTGGGGATGAATCAACTGAAAAAATATAGGCCTTTTAAATTTGACAATATGTGGTTAGATCACTCATATATTCACAAAAAATATTCAAGAATGGTGGGATATCTAGGTTTGTGGGGTCGCTAGTTTCAGATTGTGTTTTAAACTAAAGCACATCAAAATTAATCTTAAAAGATGGAACAAAGAGACATTTGGAAACATTTTCCAGAAAAAAAAGTAGAATTGATGAGGATCTAAGAAATATTAAGGAACTTATGGAGAATTTTGGTCATAACCCAATTCTCAAGGATCAAGAAAAAAAATCTTGGGTGATTACCATGGAATTCTTGCTAAAGAAGAGGTGTATTGGAGACAAAAATCTAGGGTTAAATGGCTTAAGGAGGGGGATCAGAATACTAAATTCTTCCATTTCTTTGCTACTTCTATAGCTAATATCATAAAGATTAATGAAATAAGAGATGAAAATGGGGATTCCTTTATGGATAGTACAGACATGAATGCCTCTATAATAAATTAATTTAAAGATATTTTCAAATAGGGGAAAATTTTGGAGGAGTTGGTTCAGACTAAAGTCTTTGATATTTTTAGGAATATTATCACCCCTCTTGAAAATAGAGATATTTTAAGGAGCCCGTCAGAGGAGGAAATCCATTTTACGATGTTTGATATGGAGCCTGATAAATCTCCAGGGCCGTATGGCTTCCCCACCTTTTTCTTTCAAAAATTTTGGGAGGTAATAAAATACGAGGTCATTGAAATGGTCCAAGAGTTTTTCAATAATGGTCATCTCTTAAGGAAAATGAATAACACTTTTCTTATCCTAGTGCCATTTTTGGAGCCAAGGAGGTTAATGATTTCATACCTATAATCCTGTGCAACACCAACTATAAAATTATGACTAAAATCATAGTTGGGAGGATTCATATGGTTCTTCCTAAATTTATCTCTTGGAATCATGGGGCTTTTGTTCCAGGAAGGAAAATTAATGATAGTATTATTGTGATTCAAGAATCCATCCACTCCATTTAAATCCATGGAAGATCAGCTATGTTTCTCAAGTTGGATATGCATAAAGCCTTTAATAGGATAACATTTTCTTTCGTTTAGGCCATCTTGCTAAAGGCGGGTTTTGATAACTTTCTAGTTAATATGATTATGACATGCATTTCCATTGCTAGTTTATTGGTTCTGGTCAATTCCAAAACAAAAGGTTTCTTCCAAGCTAGGAAAGGGATGAGACAAGGTGATCCTCTTTCACCTTTCCTTTATGTCATAATGGATGAATCCCTAAGTAGAATCTGTCAACTTGCCATGGTTTCTAATTGTATCCAGGGTATTAAAATCTCTAATGGTCTTCCCTCTATCTGTCTCAATCAGTTTTTAGATGATAACTTTATGATGGGTAAGGCCTTTGTCCATGAGGCCTCAAATTTTAAGGTGGTTCTTAATGATTATGAACATGTTTCTAGTTAGATGGTTAATTTCCATTAAAGTGTTATTTTCTCATTAATGTGGAGAATTCGGTTCAAGTCAGATTAGCTCACATCTTGGGATGCAAGATTAAGCATTTTCCAGATTCTTATCTGGGTGTGCCCCTGATCCATAAGAAGCCTGATCTCATAGTATGGAATTCTCTACTAGAAAGAGTTAATAGTAAAACATCATCTTTGAAGGGTCTCTTTCTCTCTCAAGCTGGAAAGATTCAACTACTCCAAAGGTCCCTTCAAGGCATTCCCATTAATGTGATGTCTCTTTTCATGCTCCCTGATAAAATTAAGGAAGCCTTAGAGAAAATCCATAAGAGGTTCCTCTAGATGGGAGCTAGTGACAAGTTCAAATTCCCGCTTGTGGCCTAGGATGAAGTTACCAAACCTAAGCTATGTGGAGGATTGGTGTTAAAAAATATTTCTCTTATAAATGAGACCTTAATTTCCAAGGCTGGCTAGAGGATTACTAGAGAGGAAGGTCTTTGGGTGAAAATTGTAAAGATGAAATACTTGTAGAATCTAGGTAGAATGGAATCCTTTTTTTAATCAGAATAACCTCCCTAGAGGGTCTCCTTTCTAGAATTCCTTTGTGGCCTCTATAGAAATCTTAACCAAAGGTACTATATGGGAAATTGGCAAGGGCTATAGAATCAGTTTTTGGTATGATAATTGGATTGAGGATTCCCCCTTAGCTAACTTAGATATCTAGAAAGAAGTTTCTCAGTACTACAAGGAATTAAGAAAATTTTAGATTCGGGACTTTTAGATCTAGGAAGATTCTGTTAGATGGGAAACCATTGAGCCTCCTCTAGATTTTGATGGTGACATCCAACCATTCTGGGATCTTAAAAATAAACTAAGGGATTTCTACATCCCCATTCCAAACCAAGGAGGATTCCATCAAATGGAAATAATAAGAATATAGAATTTTCTTAGTTAAATCAACCTATATGTTAAATTTCAAGACTAACTTACACAAAGACTATTGAGGTAAACTTTGGGTGAAGGATCTCACCCCAAAGATTAATATATTTTTCTATCTAGCTTCCCAGAATAAAATCTTGACTGTGGAAAATCTTAGGAAAAGGGAAATGAAGATTCCCAATAGATGTTATCCTTGTAATAAATAGGACGAAAATTTCAACCACCTCCTCCTTCATTGCTCCTTCTCCCATGAAGTCTTTACTTCTATTATGGATCTGTTCAATATCCAATGGATCCTACCCTTTTTGATTGAAGATTGTTGTTTTCAATGGGAGAGTCCTTTCCATTTTCCCATCTTGATCTGGACCTAGAATATTTCCCTCCCTCATTTTTTTGGGGGTTTATGGAAGGCCAGGAATGATGGTATCTTCTGAGATCAGAAATCTCTTCTCTTGAAAGTTAGATTAAATTTTTTGAATGCCATAAAGGAACACATTAAACTATTTAAAGGCAAAGTCAAGAAACCCTTCCCAAAAAGTGAGCAGAAAGTTCTTGAAAATTTCACCCTTAGACTGGTGGAACTATAAATACCAAAAAATAATTCTAGTTGGATTAGGCCTGGGGGAAATGTCGTTAAGTTAAATTTTTATGGATCTTAAAAAGGGAATCCAGGTCCTACTAGGGGAGGGAGAATTCTAAGAAACAGTAAAGGAGATTATTTTTTCCCTACACGGGTCCATTAGGTCGATAAACCAACAACATGGTAGAAGCTAGATCTCTTCTCTAAGGGGTTTTGTTGGCTAAAGAAAAAGGCTTCAAGGAAATCCAGATTGAAGGTGACTTTCTCCTCTTAATCCATGCCCTCAATAATGAAGGTTCCATTAATTGTTCCATAAGAAATATCCTCAATGATGTGAAGGAAACTTTTAATTTTTTTGATAGTGCTTCTTATAATCATACCTTACATCAAGGGAACAAATGTGTGAATAAGATGGCCAATTATGTAATCACTTGTAATGATTACAAGATCTAGTGTAAAGCTGATAAATTACTCATGGACATTAATGAGACCATCAATAGAGATAGAGGAAACTAATTTTTATTATGTTGGCACGAGTGATCCCTATGGCAGAAATAACTTACTTAATATCTTTTTCTCCATGATTTCTATTAGTGCGAAAGAGGGTCTTTTTTGAAAATTAGTAGCAAACAGAAGAATTTCAGTCTTGTGAAGATGGGGGTGATAGGATTAGAGTTGAACCTGCTAGCCAAATCATTGAATATTTTAATAAGCCTATGTGGAACAATCTTAGGATTGGGGGTTTAAGTAATTTCATTGCCAAATTACATGGTCATGACCCCTCCATGTATAAGGATTTCAGAAAAACTTGGAAAGAGGATAAGTTTGAGGTTAGAGGGATGAAAATTATGGTTTCTGAGTCCACCATCACCTTGACGAAGAATATGAGAATGGACGAGTTAAAATTTTTAAGGACAGAACCCACAGAGAACATAAAATTGACTTGTTCTTCATTGGTAAGGAAAGATTCTCTTTCTTTACGGATGGTATTTCCAGGTCATGTATTCTAGGTATTTGGAGAGATGTGTGCTTTCAAATCATGAAGTACATCACTCTGGAATGAAAATACCAAAAAATATGCACCCGTCATATGACCATTCTGAATATGTTCTGGCACAAGTTCATGGTGAGCATGCCCTTATTTTTGTCTATGTCTATGACTAACTCTTTGATGGCTTTCCAGCAAGAAAAAGTGGAGATGCCTCTACATGAAGGGTTCATACTTTTGCTGTTTGAAAATGGGAAACATGTTTTTTTCTCTTCCCTGAAAGATAAGGTGGATGAGGATGACCTCACTCTTGCAGAATGCCTTACTAAGATAAAGGCTGGGAAATGTAAAAATTTGGGGGAGGATTTTGGTAAATAAATGGGTGAGGATGGTCGTTGGGAAGCAATAACCTTGAGAAAAATAAATTGGGATGGTAATTTAAAGGGTTTAGAGAATTTTAGAAGAAAGGTCTAGTACTTAAAAGGAGTGCTTCAGGGGATGGAAGAAACCAATGCTGGTCAAAGGGAAACATTGTTGGATGTCATTAACACTTCTAAGAAAATTGTCTCTGCTCAGGTGAAGTCTAAGGAGAAGTTTCTAGAGATAGAGGACCAAATCAAAAATCTGAGTGACAGACTAGAAGGGATGGAGGAGGGCATTAAAAGAAGGAAATTTAACTTGTGCATCTGTAGCTCTGAGGAAGAGCTAGAGTAAAATATTAATGAAAACGATGTTGAGGGTGATGATGGTAGTAGTGAGGGATCTCTAAGAGTTAACTAGTGTTTTTGGACTATTGGTAGAATTTTGGTGAACTTCTGTTGTTTTGTATTTCTAGAGATTGTTTCTCCTTCTCTCTGGTTTTCTCACTTTGGTACAAATTCTAGTTCTTCATTGTAAGAGTTAAGCATGTTTAACACCTTTCTTGGACTTTTTCATTTCCTTCTTGTTCGTTGGTTTATGTTCCTCATCTTGAAATGGCCCCTGGGAGCCGATCCATATTTTTACCTTATCTAATAATTTTTTTTATCAAGGATTGTGACTTTATGTTTTCTTGGAGGTTCCTCATGACCAAATCCTTTCGAGAAGTCCATATCTATGTATCCCCATATTCATGAAATAACAAGGGTATGGTGAAAAAAATTGTTGATATGTTTCTTGACTCTCCCAGCCCCCTTTGAATTTCAAATTTTCATCTTTGTCACCTTGTCTCCACTTCATTAATTTACAATTAATTTTTCTAGTCTCATTCACATTCATGTGGATTTTGTCTTATATGTTTATTTTACATAGATCTTCTTGTGAAAATACATTGACAATAAATACAGCTAAATTGTTTTCACTCGTCATCTAAAATCATTAACATTATCCAAGAATAATTCATGTAAATCCCCGGGGTTTAATGTGTGGCTCATTTCAAAATGGCCTTTAATGACATGTATCGGGGTTCCTACATGCTTGCAATGCTTAGTAACCTCTCTTTCGAGTGAGTGTTACATTTGATGGATATATATAATTCTTGATTGTTTGTTCGTGGAGGACTCAGGACATTATCCCAATTCAATCCTTTATATTGTACCCTCCAAGTCACATCTTGGGTCCTCTCAAATTGACTAAGGTAGATTCAGAAGTAGCAAGGAAATTGGCCACACTGTTTGTTAAGGTTCCTCCATATCACTCACACTGAGAGAGTGGATAGGTGAGCGGAGATAGACTATGTCCTCGGATACGTAACAACAATTTATGGGGGTCCATCCTTCTCTCCATGATTTCCATGCATCTTTGCCACCCTCTCTCCTCCAGGGTGTAAATTTGAAGGCCAACAGGTGTGAGATAATCAAATGAAATTTAATGTTACAAATCAAGTATCTAAACGTATTATGACTCCTTATAATAGAAATTACTTGTTTCTCTACAAAGGAGTATCTTACCTCATAAACTTCTAAGCCTTGACTAAAGAATGTTATTTTTTTCTCCATACCTTCATTATTATGTTGTATTAACATAGTTGAACTAGTATTAATGCCTCCAAAGGAATATAAGGTGAAGTATTTAGTAAAATAAAGATTAATGAGGGTATGAGCTTATGATATAACTTTCTTAATTACTTCAAAACCATTTTTCCTCTTTGGTCTTACTGAAACCATATTTTTATTTAACATAGAGTTTAGTGGCTTCACAAAGTTAGAAAAATATGGAATAAATATCCTAAAAAAAGTTGATTCTTTTAGGAATTCTAGGCATTGGCGAGGTGAATTTGTGATCATTTAAATTTTTTAAGAAATTTACAGTTCTTCAATCATACAAAATTAAACCATATTGAGCATGATGAAGCATGCATATTCAACCATGAGAGAGAGAGAAAGAAACAGAAACACATGTATACACAGGAAGACAAGTTTTCATGTGGGAAACCCTTCAGGGGACAAAAACCCACTAAAAGTAGAGAACTAGCTTAGATAATTGTCCTATAAGATTACAATTATTTCACCAAATGTTGAGCACCCACTCAACTTGAAGCACCCACTTAAATTTTGAAGCACCTACTCCAATATAAATTCAAACACCCACTTGATAGTTCTGTAAGGAGGCACCTGCTTCCCAATTGTTGAGAAATAACTAAAAATTTTATCATAAAACTTTTGATCACCTACATCACTTGGCTGCTTACACCAACATATTGTGATCATTGTTTCAACTCACTTTTATTTTCTTCTCTTCTCCTAATTTTCCATAGTTTCAACACTCTTCTCACTCTCCCAAACTAGTATTCAACTCTCATCAACATCAAAAACATTTACATACTAAAAAATGAGCTTATATAAATAAACATGACCTATCAAAATGACCTTTGACCTTTCAGGTTCAGTGAATATTCAAATAACTCATTCTTCCACACGTTTAAATGAATGAAAAGATATCCACAAAATCTACCTCTAGTAGACACCAAAATTAGGTCACACTCCCCTTTGGTCCCTCGACAAATAAATACCTTCATCACATTCACCTAGCCATGGCCCCCTTCACCCCAATAATATTAATTTAATTAAATTAATTCATTATCCTCACCATATTTATTATTTAAATATCTTAATTTAGATAATTCCCACACTTACACCTCACCTAGACACCTCATCAAGCCAACTCACCCTAAGACCTATTCTTAGTAAGTTGCCATAACTAACTAAGACTTACCCAAAACCCTAAAAATCAATGCCTACATTCCCTCTAACCACATTCCTGCATGTTGACAAGAAGCTTCCAGTCCTGATCCATGGGTGAATGACACGAGATCCCAGAAAATCAAGGGGATCTGCCTAGTTTAGTAAACCTAGGAAATCCCACCTTGACCGACGCCGGTTACCCCTAACCATCACCGGTTAAGCCAGAACCATCATCGGTCACCTTTTAATCCCCAAAACAACCTTATTTTCAAGGTTGGAAAACATTGGGAATTTTCCTGAGAGATAACACATCTTTTTAGAGAAAGTTTCCACAAGAACATGCATGCAAGGAAGGAGATCAAGCATTTTCTCTTGCACAGGCATCCAACAATCATCCAGCACTCACCCCAGCACAGATTTGATCCAACCAAGAAAAAAGGAATGCACATGCAGCCCATGCAGGAGCTTTCCAATGTTTGGTGATCCTCAACAACATTCAACCTCTTACCAGCACCTTCATCCATCACTCACAAGCACCCAGAACCAGATTTCAAGTAAGTAGAATAGTTTACTCCTCTGGTTCATTCATTTCATCATTGTATTGTCATCCTTTGTTCTCTTAGCCACCCATTGACCTCCTTTAATACTCACCCCTCCACATACCCATTAAAACCCACCAAACCCCATCCAAACAGCCTAATACCTCATTCCTGACCAACCAAGTCCTTTGTGCAATCACAAGGGAGACCCAAAGCTCACTCTATGGCATTCCCAGTTTTCCACAGTAATCGGCACTGGTTCTCCCCAACTGGCTTCAGTCACCCTTAACCGGCATCGGTCTCTGTATTTACCAATAGATCCCAGAACAGTGACCTACCCACCTATTCTCACATCACCCTTAATCACCTGTGACCTACCTGAGACCTCTGTCAGACCTGCAGAGACCCAAAACCAATTACTTGACCTTCAGATCTTATTTTAACCTAGCCTGTTAGATTAGATCTTTCTTATTGTGTTTTTAATGAGATACCTAAATCATTTCAATTACAATAGGATTTACTTCATTTCCAACATTAAATTGTTTTAAATAGTGGAATGACAGCCATCTAGGAAGTATCACACTTCCCAGATCTAGCACACACTAGGTAGTTCACTGCACATATTGTTTAACTCTTTTTGGTGGTCTTGTGTTCCATTTCAGGTAGTTCCTCCTAGCCAAAAGGAAGCTCTCATGATCAGCTATGGATTCAGAAGTCATACGCGCACAATAACCCAACAACCAACATTCCAACAGGTATTCCTCCTATGCCCATTACCCTATCTATTTCATCAATATTTCAAAGAAACGTCTAAGAATCAGGTGAAACATTTTGGCATGCCCAGTGGGACCCATCTAGGGTTCCTTGCATTTTATTCATTCCTAGGAAAAGTTGTGTGTTTGTTTCCCTTTTGAAAAGCATACACATTAATTTTCTTCCTTGGTAACCCTCTTTTTCTTTCTATTTTCTCTAAAAGAAACCTTTCTTTTGGTGTACTTAAAAAGAATCATTTCTTCTTGTTTTTGTATTTTAGTGAAAGAGCATCCCTCTTACTATTCATCCATTTGTGTCATCAAACTTCATATTTCGATTTGGGCTTAAAATAAGTGCATTGCATTCTGATTTATCACATTAGCTCACATTAATTGAGGGAAACCTATACACTGGAAGTCATTCCCAGCTGATGGTTGACAAACGAATCGTAGAAAGCACATCTCTCTCTCTCTCTCTGAGTCTTGCCACATTGCACAAATTCAAAACAAATACATATTCTTAAACAACATCTTTCCTGGGAACACCTGTCAATGATCGCACTGATCTGAGGATTGGCAGGTACTCCCCAACTCACTGCTCTGTCAAGTCATACTTCAGAGCGAAGCCCACCCCCACCATAACATACCTGAAACCTCACCTTTTAGATCTCCTTCTTTGTAGGAAGCCATCCTCACCAAAAAATTCTATTCTACAGTTCATGAGTTAGTCCTTAAATAGACATAAGCTAAACAAACATAATAGAAAAGGCACTCTTAGGATCACATTTTTCTTAGTGTTTCTGCTTGGCTTGTGTTTTGAGGTGAGAGGTCATGTTCTTCATTCTTCTTGTTTATCCTTGCATGCTCCTCATCATAGTTGGTGTATTCCAGCTTCATCTGAGGGTGCCTAGACCATATTCTCATCATTCTCAGAATTTTGGGTCTGATTCCACATCATATTTTAATTCACAACCATTTTCCTTTCATCACTATTTCAATTTCATAGTGACCAGTGTCGGTCCAGCGACCATCGTCGGTTACCCCCTGACCATCATCGGTTATACCCAACCGGCATCGGTTCACTGTCATTTTGGTTAACCTACCCAAAAGGACATTTATTCACCTTCTTCAACTTTTCAGAGTCCCTGTCACTATTATCATTCCCATTGACCTTGTAAAACTCATCAGATTTGGCATACCTATCAGATTTGACCTTACACCTTGTTTTTGACTCACTGTCCATTTCCCATAGTGACTGGAATGGTTACCCCTAACCGGCATCGGTTTACCCTGACCGGCATCAGTTATCCTGTGCCACTTTCCAGCCAACATTTGGTACCTAGTCCACTTTTTACAGCCTGTTTCACCTGTTGTTTTTCTATGTCATTTACAGAGAAGCGGCCTAACTTGATCAGTATTGCTTCACATGGTGCTAACCCAAAGACAAGCAAGTGCACTTGTATTCCATGCCAGTTGTCAACCACTCCCACCTAGTCCTTTGCACACCTTCCATTTTATCACCCGCCATGGATCCTATCCAACCTATCACTATCGCTACCGGAGATGAGGAGTTCACACGACTCCTTGACCAAAACCCTGCCACCTTGCAGTTTTATCTTTCCCACTCATCCACTCGAGATGCCTCGGGTCAGTTGATATACGACATGCCCGTATCTATCCCCCCGACTCTCACTCCCACTCTTGCATCAGCCCCATCTGGCTCCATGCTGCCCACATCTACCTTACCCCTAGTCATTTCATAGCTAGGTCCTATACCCGCTATGACTGCCATCATCTGCTACATCCATTGCACCTGCCACATCCACCATACCTTTGAACAACCACCCAAAACACAACCTCATCCACCCCTAATGTCTTGCATATACCCATAGCTACACAACCACCTCCGGTGTCGGTGACCCCTACCCCTTTTCAGAATGTGGTCCTTTCCATTCCACAATCATTAGCCCCCATTGCCACTAGGGTTACCACAACCCTTCCACCTCCATATACGTACTATCAGCAGCCTCCCATTTCATCTATTATTCACTCTGGGTACGTACCCCCTATTTCACTACCTTCTTCTCAATCAACCTACATGGAAGCACCATATACTGGAATGCCACCCCCGTTATATGCCCAAAACCAACCCTCTTATGCTACAGGAGGCACCCAATCATCACAACCTACCAATGACCTAATCAAATTGATGATGGACAAGATGTAAACATTAGAGGCATCAGTTTTTGGCTCCCGCAATACTCTCACCTATGATGAAATTTGTAACGAGCCCATCCACCCATCCATTCCTATTCATCCATACCCCATGCATTGGGAGATGCCTAAATTCAACCACTTCAATAGCAAGGAAGACCCACAACAACATTTGTACGTCGTTCAAACATGGGTGCTACTTAATCACTCACGATGATGCTTTACTCTTAAGGACCTTTCCCATGTCTCTGACTGGACCTGCATTAGATTGGTATAGTGGGTTACCTAGACACTCTATATTTTCATTTAATCAGGTAGCCCAAGCCTTCTTGGATCACTTCTCCATCAATATCATCAAGAAGGTTACCATGACTGACCTATACTCCACGTGCGTCAGTATGAGGATGAATCTATCACATATTTTTCACTCGCTCAGGTGTAGCCTGATCAATCAACTCACCTTCCAACTACCACAAACAGAACTCATCGAGCTCTTCACACGGCTTGTGCTAGACATATCTCACCGACCCTACAGGTTCAGACTTTCTGAACATTTGATGAAGCATTCACCATGGCACGAAAGTTAGAGATTCATTCCATCGAAGAGAAGAAAATCCAATTACGCAATAAAAATTTGGCATTCAAGTCGAATGATACCTCTTCTTCTTCCAAACCACAGAACAATTATTCAAAGGCCAAGGGCACCGCTAATGCAGTGGTACTCAAAGCTGGTCCAGCTCATCCATCAAATCAGGCTACCCCCTCATCTAATCTCTCACCCATCTAGACTTTTCAATTCAGATGAGAACAACAGAAATACACCCCAATTGGGGAGCCTTACTCTTCTATCTTAGAAAATCTCATCAAAGCTGGGGCCATCACCCTTCCACCTATAAAACCACACACTGGTTTTGACCCTTCTCACCCCATGCCCGCATGGTATAAAGAACATGACTTCTGTAACTATCATCGAGTAAAGGGTCATAGTGACGGAAATTGCATCACTTTCAAAAACATTGTCCAAGAAATGCTCGAGAAAGGTGAGTTAACCATGGATAATCCTAACACACCTACCAATCAAAACCTACACATCTTCAAGAAACCATTTCCCAATCATGCCCCTTCATTCTGATCAAACTAGTGAGACCTCAACTCATGATACCCATACCCACGAGGTCCATGCTATTTTTAGTGACGCACCTGTTGCTTCCCAATTACCCCATATTCCTTCCATAGAGGAGATTCTAGCCCAAATTCCTCCTTCCACATTGATCCTACCTCACCTATTCCTCCACCCATAGAGGAACACCTTTCACCTCCTTCCTCACCTATGGAGGAGCCTTCCGCTAACATCAAGACCATTTCACCTTTGGCTTCTCCACCTAGGGAACCAACACCCACAATACTTCTTCAGTCCATGGAGGATACTTGTTTATCTCCTCCACCCACAGAGGAGCACCCATCATCTCCTCCACCTACAAAGGAGCACCCATCATCTCCTCCCCCTATCACAGACAATAGAGATACCTTTGCCTCTAGGAAAGCATTCTCCTTCAGCTACCCAAGATCTTGTAGACCTACTTTTGGCTCTCTTACCCACGGAAGCTGAAGCTAACGAATTTCCCATCTCTAAGACACATTTTATGGGAATAGCCATTGGGTCCTCATAAACATCACCTACAGACATGCCATTCTCACATTTGGCCGATCACTTAGATTATGTGGATAGGGCCTTACTTTGGGGGCACCTTTTGCTTCCTGTCTCAACGCAGATGTAGATGTCACTTGCTGATACTTCCACTATCTACCCAAAAATATTTTAACCAATCAAACCGAACACAACCACCTCTATCACAACTTCTTCCACGACACCCATCATAACTCAACACATACCCTTACCCATAACCCAACCTACATCTAAATCCAAACCCGCACATACATCATCTTCCTCGACTAAACCTATCACTACCTTAGGGGTCACCCCAACCACCAGCCTTACTCATCCACCTATCAAACTGGATTTAGCTACATCCTCCAAAGTCAACACCAAACCTACTCCGACACCCAAACAGAAGAACCAAACCCATAGAACTCATACCCTGGCTATGCCGATCATACCTGCATCTTCCCCATCCATCTTAGGACCTCAACTTCCCAACATGGTTAAGAAACTTCCACCCATCAATAAAGAAAAAACACATTATCCCATTCCCTCCTCGTAAACCTCTAACCTACCCAAGCACCCGACATGACTTACACCTACACCTGCAGCATCTTTACCACCCATACCTCCAATAACCTCAGCAACTTCTTCATTACCCACTACACTTCAGTCTCTATCTCTCACACCCCCTACTCGACCTGCATCATCTACCTTCACAACACCTCCGTTATCCCCATGGGTAACTCACTCTCTTCCCTCATCTAATTTTCCCTCTAGATCTCATACACCCATATCACCTTTACCCAAGAAGGTGTAACCCAAAAACAAAAACTCCGCTACCCTCCAATAAGGTAGTCAAAGCAACCATACACCCTCCTACCCGTTCATCTACCATACCCCTACCCAAACAAACACGACCAACACCCAAGACCACTTCAGCACCCAAAACCATGGCTCAACCCACTCCCCCTCCTACAAGGACTGTTCCTCAACAATCAGTCGTACCTACACCCAAACCCACTTTCACCTCTCATTGTGACCCACTAATGGGGTCCTATGCCAAAATATTAACCAACCTCCTTGAGACTTCTATTATCACATTACCATCACTCAAACCTTACGACCCCCTCAAACCCAAGCCAAAAGGGTTTGATGACACTAAAATTTGCACCTACCATCGTGTGCCAAGGCACGATGTGGAGAACTACAAGGCTTTAAAAACCATCCTTATCCAGTTGTGTCCTCCAGAAGCCAACTTTGATGATGACGACCTTCTCGATGAGGACCCTGCTTCACCGACACCCATTCCCATAGTCCTTCCTTCATTACCCACTCAACAACCACGACCTCCACCACCACAGCTCCTAGAACCACCTCCAAGATTTGAAATTAACATGGTTTGCATCAGAGAACTTGCCACACCATCACCCAAATGTCATTGCACCCAGCTCACCTCACAAGGTTTTTCTCCTCCAGTAGGTTTTTTCCCATCATGTCATTATACCACTCACCCTACACCTTCTCTATTTGCCAACTCCCCTCAGATCAACATGATCCACGTTACTACCCGTGCTCAGAAGGATAAAGGTAAGGAAAAGGAAACTGACCCACCAACCAATCCTATACCCAACATACCATCTGCACCCACACCTAAGATTACTATCCATGGACCCACATACCCTATTTCTAATGGGGTCACACATCACACCATGCTCAAACAATTACACCAATCTCCCCTCAAAATGTCCTTATATGACCTCATCCAAACCTCAGAATCCCATCGTCAAGCTCTCATGGAGGTTCTTCAATCTATTGAGGTTTTACCCAATGACCCTACACCCGTAGCCTCCATTATCACACCCCATCATGTAGCCTCTCTCACCAAATTGCCACCTTTATCCACACCTCACCCTACTCACCAAGTAGCCTCCCTTAGCTTCTCAGAGGAAGAGATCACACCACACCAAATGGATGACCCAGACCCAACCCTCTTCATCTCTATCCACATCGATGATATACATGTACGACATGTAATGATTGATGGGGGCACTAGTATTAATATCATTTCATCCCACGCATTCACTCAAATGCACATACCTGACAATTACATGCATAAACATCCTGTCATGTTGCGTTCATTCAATGATGCTATCACCTCTACATTAGGCACCATCATCCTCCACATTCATGTGGGCCCCACACTATTCCAGAGCTATTCTACATCTTGGAGGGGGAATTTCAATATAACTTGTTGCTTGGCAGACCCTGGATTCGTGTCATGGGTTGTGTTCCTTCCACTTTGCATCGTTGTGTAAAGTTTGAACATGAAGGACACACCTATACCATTCCATCTGATCCATCACCTTTTAAAACATGCAACATGCTTTACCAACCTAATGACGTGCTTATACCCATTAAGGTGTCTACCTCCATGACCCCTACCACTTCACCTACACCTCCGCTTACCAGTACAGTTGCCACCTCCACCGCACATGCCTCTTCCACTCCTATCACTGCCACAACCTCCATGGCCAACCCATCAGTATCCCAATCCATTAACTCCACCTCCGCATCAACCTCTGACACATCATCTATTCCCACTACCCACATACCAACCACCGATCCCTTGGAAGGTGTTTTTTCATTGCCTCACTCTGGGGAATATCACCTATATAGTGTCAACACATTCCTTACTCCACAAGAGTATGGAAGTCTTCACCAACACCCTCGCTATGATCACCGCATAGGAGAACACCTCCTTTATGGTCCTCCTCATCTTCATACCAGTCTCACCTATGGGGGACTTGATACTACCACTTACACACCCGAACCACCATCACAAACCTGCCCATTTTCCGTTGACTTCCAGTCTCTCACCAATCACCATTTTTCCCACACCTTCCTACACCGATGTGCGTGGAAGGGTTTTGGTTTTGGATTTTACGAGCAAGGCCACCATACCATTATTCCATGTACCACCCACAAACATAATGACCGTAGTGGTATCAGCTTTCCTGAACCACCTACCAAACAGGCCCACATTGAACTCATCAAGGACATCAGCCCTTCTCCACCTTCTTCACCCGCTCTGCCTTCATCACCACCTTCACCGACAGAGTCGATGGATCCTGAATCTATCCCTCCTAAAAAATTTTTCATAAACACCATTTCATTGGGGCCTTTGACTTATCAATGTGAGGGCGAGGCTCCTTCCTCTCTTCCCTTCCTGTATCCTAAAATGATCGATGACGATACACCTTCAATTAACATCATTCAATGTCAGGATGATGAATCTATACTCACCTACCTTGGTGTAGAAGACTCATATATTCATCAGTCGTTACCTTCTGAGATGCAAACCATGTTGAATGAATCAACTATCGAGATCAACATTCATACTCAGGATGACCCACACATCCTAAAGATTGGACCAATCTTTAGATGTTGCTGAATAGGAAGCCATCACTTCTTTTCTCAAAGATCATAACCACACTTTTGCTTGGTCTTATGTAGACATGCCCGGTATTGACCCCACCATAGTGGTCCACAATATCATAACCATTCCCGATGCCAAACCCATCAAACAAAAGCTGAGGAAAATGCACCCTTGCATTTCCCTTCTCATCAAAGAAGAACTTCAGCGCCTTCTTTCTGTTTCCTTCATATTACCCATTGATTATCCTCATTGGATTTCTAACATTTTCCCTGTCACTAAGGTGATAGGGGGACTCCGCATTTGCACAGATTTCCATGACCTCAACCTAGCCTACCTAAAAGATGACTTCCCCTTACATGGTATTGACCAACTGGTTGACCTTACCACTGGTCACAAGATGCTATCACTCATGGATGGCTTCTCAGGTTATAACCAAATCCTGCTTGCCCTAGAGGATCAACATAAAACCACATTCATCACCCCTTGGGGGACCTTCTGCTACCGAGTCATGCCTTTTGGCCTTAAAAACGTTGGTGCCACATATCAGTGGGCTATGACTTACATCTTCCATGATATCATGCATCGTATATTGGAAGATTACATGGATGATCTCCTGGCCAAATCTAAACACCGCTCCAAGCACCTTGCTGTCCTAAAAACCATTTTTGACCATCTCATTAAATATTGTGTTTTCCTTCAGCCTAAGAAGTGTGTCTTCGTGGTCCTCTCAGGAAAACTCTAGGATTTATCATTTCCCTACGTGGTATAGAAGTTGACCCTGCTAAAGTCAAGGCCATTCTTGAAATGCCTCCACCCACTAACCTTAGACAACTCCGTAGCCTACAAGGTAAGTTATAGTCTATTCGTTGTTTCATTTCACAATTATCTGATCGGTGTCAACCATTTCATCATCTTCTCAAGAAGGATGTCTCCTTTAAATGGGATGATGACTACCACAAAGCTTTTGAGGCCCTAAAACAATACCTTCTCCAACCACCCATACTCATTCCACCTAAAGATGATCAACCTTTCTACCTATACATCTCAGCTACTGATCACTCCTTGGGAGCAATGCTCACTCATCATGATGAACAACACAGGGAGCATGTGGTTTATTACATAAGCCATACTCTTTTAGACTATGAAACCCGATACACCCATCCCAAAAAACTTTCTTAGCCTTAGTTTTCCTTGTCACCAAACTCCACCATTACCTACTCAACCACAAAACCTATGTTTTGACCAACACCGACCCCTTACACTTCATGTATGCCAAACCTTACCAAAATCAGCTTCTCGCACACTGGCTTATGCTTTTATCTGACCTTGACCTCGAATTCATTCATCAAAATTCCATCAAGGGCCAAGCTATCACCAACCAATTGGCCGACATGCACCTATTTCCGGGGATCAACCCTCTAATTTTGACTTTCCAGATGAGTCAATTACTACCCTTTCCTTGGACGAACCCCCTTACCAAATGACACTTTTCTTTGATGGTTCTAAGTGTCAGCGTGGGGTGGGGCTAGTTTTTATCCTCATTCCACTTGATGGTGAACCCATGCCTTTGTCTTTCAAACTAGATTTTGATTGTACAAAACAATATTGCACGAATATGAAGCACTCGTATTAGGTCTCCAAGCCACCTATGCCCTAGATGTCAAATCAATCAACATCTTTGGTGATTCTCAATTGGTCGTAAACCAAGTCAATGGTATATACCAATGTCGTAATGAGATACTTCAAAAGTATAAACATCATGTAAACATACTTTTGACCACCTTTGACTGTTACGCCTTGTAAACTATCCCTCATTCAACCAACAAATTTACAGACACCATGGCCTGCTTGGCTTCTCAAATACCCACTTCACCCACCGATTCTAAAATCTTTGTCACCATACAATGACTCCAATCACCCTCTTATTTACCTCATGAAGTTTACTCTATTAGAACCGCTACCCCCGACCCGAGTGACCTTTGGTATAAACAATACTCTGACTATCTTTCTCTCTCCATCTTACCCCTTGATCTCATCCGTAATGGACAACGTGCCTTCCTTAAAAAGGTCTCTCATTATGTCATCTATGGGGGGCCTCCTCTATAAGCATGGCTTTGATGGTATTCTCTTACGATGCCTCACGAGTTCTGAATTTCCTTATACCATTAAGGAAGTTCATGATGGCATATGTGGAGGTCACTTCCATGGCCTTGTTGTTGCTAAGCGTATCCTTCACCTAGGCTATTACTGGCCAACCCTTAACCTTGATTGTTGCAACTACGTCAAATTTTGTATAAAATGCCAACAACATGCCAACCTTCATCATACACCCAGTCATGCCTTACAGGTCACCCGTGACCTTTGGCCCTTCTCTCAATGGGGTTTAGATCTTGTCAGAGAGATCAACCCCCATTCTTCCCAACAACATCAATGGATCATCACTGCTACCGAATACTACAAAAAATGGGTGGAGGCCATACCACTCATCTCCACAAAAGTCGAGAAAATATGTGAGTTCATCAATCATCACATCATTTTTCACTTTTGTGTTCCTCATCACCTCATCACTGACAATGGAAAACAATTTAAAAAAAAAACATTGCGAAAACTTTGTGACGCCTTCGGCATTCAGCTAAGTTTCTCCTCACCTTATTACCCACAAACCAACGCCAAGCTGAATCCACTAACAAAACCTTAAACAAAATTCTCATGAAAGTGGTTAACGATACTGGGAAGGATTAGCATACGCACATTCCTTTTTCCCTATGGACATACTCGCACTAGTATTCACACTTCCACTGCTGGCCACACCCTTTTCTCTAGTCTACGGTATAGAGGCAGTTCTGCCTCTTGAAGTCCAGATTCCCTCACTCCACATTTCTCTCCATGACATGCTCAATGATGATGACTTTCGTCAAGACCATTTAGCACAACTTGAGTTATTAGACAAATGTCGTCTTAACGCTCTTGATCACCTTCAAGTTTACCAAAAATGTATCAAACGTGCCTACGAAAAACGTGTCCATGAACGAACCTTCCAAGTCGGTGACCTTGTCTTGAAAGAAAATCAACATGTAACCAAAGAAGAAAAAATTAAATGGGGAAAATTTTCTCCTAATTGGCTTGGACCATACATCATGACCCATACTTATGGATCAGGTGCTTATCATTTATCTTCACTCGATGGTAAACCCGAACCTGAGCCCCTTAATGCCTTACATCTTCGACCATTCTACTGTTGACTATAGTCCTACCTCACTTTTTTCCTCTTTCCATGCTCGTCCCTTGAGTGCTACCCACTTCCTACATCCTCACCAACGATTAAAAAAGAATCATGTGAGTACCCGGCCACTTGTTATCTTCTCTTGAATATGTGTACCACGGCACTGCACATAGCATGATTCTCATGGATAATTTTCATCTACCTTTAGATGAGATCCCATGGTCATTTCACCCTACTTTTTGAACAAGAGTCCTCTTCTTCACCTTGGTCTTGTCCATGACTTCAAAACCCCCACATGGGGACCCAACTCCTTGAGTCAAACTTCTACTAAAAAGATGACTCCCTCAAAAGGACATCTTCCTCTCTGCAATCTTGCTGCTATAAATAGATTGCTCCCTCGAAGGAAAACTATGTAAAGCTCTAAAAAAATGAGAGAGAAAAGTGGAAGCTTCCCGCATCAATCAGCTTCACGAAGACCTGAAGGAGTTAATTTCCTCATCCCATGTAGACTTCCCACATCAATCAGTTTATCTCAAATACAAGTCAAAATAGACAACTTTTTAGTCATGGACTTTCCCATTGTGACCTCAAATCTCTTGCCCAAAGAGCATGCCACCTCATATCATAAAAAATTAATCACCTTTCACCCTTATCACCATTCCCACTCCCATTTCCTACCGCCTCAAGGGACCTCTTGGAAACCAAGACATTTGGTGATCATGTGACTACTTTTCACCTTAGAATAATCAATCATGTAATGTCTTTAGGGTCTTACGTTCATCACCTCCTCCAAGGTATGATCTACTCGGTATGATGCTAACTAATCAGGTGGCTTTATTACCTCGTCTCATCTTTTAAACCGTATTTATTTATGTTTTGATTACCTTATATAGGACTTGGTCCTCGACTCTTACCTTTGGGGTAATCTTCTTCTTTTGCCACAATCGACATCACCTATACCAATTTTACTATAACCCACCCACACCTAATAGACCTAAACCCACAACATTCCTAAAACCTACCAACTCATTTTCATACCCCCTCATATTCTTCCCTAGCTTATGGGAGAACTACATCGGCCCACCTGTCCCTTTTCGACCTCTGCCATCACTATGTAGGCATCACCAACCGAGGGCATGGGGCCCTTGGAGGTTAGCTCGACAACTCTCTACCCTAACCAATCCATTTTTTTTTTCTTTTTATCTTCCTAAATGACAAATAATAACATTTTTTTTTTTCACCCTATTACCCTTTTACCTATCCCGTGCCCTTTTTTGGTTCCACACCTCAGTTACCCTTGACCCTCAGCCACCCTCACTTGCACCTCACCCTAAATTTTACTCTATTACCATTTACCTCACCCAACCTTTACCGAAACTATTTACCTCACCCCCCTGACCTCATCATTTACTACCTAACCTCATCCTCCTTTTGGGACTCATTATTTTACCCATACCTCGGCCTTACCCGTGTCGTGACCTAGATATTTAGACCTGGACCATCGCTAGTGACCTTTGACCTCATGTGTTTACTATAACTTGCAGCACTGTTACCTATGTTGATTGACCTAATGACCTTACCTTGCCTCTTTCCATGACCATTTATCCTGACCCTACCTTGGGTGTACCAGAACATACCTAAACATTCCTGCACCTAACCTACGTTGTGCTTCTAACCATATCCTATACCTTGGATACCGGAATCACTTCAACCTTGTTTGGATAAACCTATCGACCTTAGACAATGTAGAGTTTTCCTTGCTCTTCAACTTGGTAGTGCTGCAGTTTATACGTGTGCGTGCGTTTGACTGTTACTACCTTTGACCCTGACCCATTACCTAGATTACCCGAGTATACCTTTTTCCTTTTTCCCCCATTCCCCACCTTTTCCCTTTCTCACATTTACCTTTTATCAAATCACTCACTGATTCTTCCTTCTACCTCGTCAGTTCCTGGTTTGAGGGGGATCACATCACCCACACATGGGGCAACCACATCTTATTTTTGTTAGCATCACTTACCAATACAAGCTACGCAACAAAAAGGGGATAAAATGTAGACACTAAAATTAGGTCACACTCCCCTTTGGTCCCTCGACAAATAAACACCTTCATCACATTCACCTAGCCATGGCCCCCTTCACCCCACTAATATTAATTTAATTAAATTAATTCATTATCCTCACCATATTTATTATTTAAATATCTTAATTTAGATAATGCCCACACATACACCTCACCTAGACACCTCACCCTAAGACCTATTCTTAGTAAGTTGCCATAGCTAACTAAGACTTACCCAAACCCTAAAAATCAATGCCTACATTCCCTCTAACCACATTCCCGCATGTTACAAGAAGATTCCAGTCTGATCCATGGGTGAATGACACGAGATCCCAAAAAATCAAGGGGATCTACCTAGTTTAGTAAACCTAGGAAATCCCACCTTAATCGATGCCAATTACCCCTGACCATTGCCAGTTAATCCAGAACCACCGTTGGTCACCTTTTAATCCCCAAAAAAACCTTATTTTCAAGGTTGGCAAACATTGGAAAATTCCTGAGAGATATCACATCTTTTGAGAACAAGATTCTGTGAGAACATGCATGCAAGGAAGGAGATCAAGCATTTTCTCTTACACAGGCATCCAACATTCTCCACCCACCCAGCACAGATTTGATCCAACCAAGAAAAAGGGAATGCACATACAGCCCATACGAGAGCTTTCTAATGTTTGGTGATCCTCAACAACATTCAACCTCTTACTGACACCTTCATCCATCACTCACAAGCATTCATAACCATATTTAAAGTAAGTAGAATAGTTTACTCCTCTGGTTCAGTCATTTAATCATTATATTTCATCCTTTATTTCTCTAGCCACCCATTGACCTCCATTCATAATACTCACCCCTCCATATCCCCATTAAAACCTTGCCAAATCCCATCCAAAACAACCTAATACCTCATTCTTGCCAACCAAGTCCTTTGTGTAATCACAAGGGAGAGCTAAAGCTCATTTTGTGGCATTCCCATTTTTCCATAGTAACCGGCACCAGTTCTCCCCAACCAGCATTGGTCACCCTTAACTGGCATCGGTCTCTGTATTCACCAATACAACCTAGAATAGTGACCTACCCACCTATTCTCACATCACCCTTAATCACATGTGACCTACCTGAGACCTCTGTTAGACCTGCAGAGAACCAAAACCAACTACTTGACCTTCGGATCTTATTTTAACTTAGCCTGTTAGATTAGATATTTCTTATTGTGTTTTAAGTGAGATACCTAAATCATTTTAATTACAATAGGATTTACTTCATTACCAGCATTAAATTGTTTTAAACAGTGGACTGACAGCCATCTAAGAAGTATCACACTTCCCAGATCTAGCACACGCTAGGCAGTTCACTGCACATATTGTTTAACTTTTATTTGGTGGTCTTGTGTTCCATTTTAGGTAGTTCCTCCTAGCCAAAAGGAAGCTCTCACGATCAGATGTGGATTCAAAATTTATATGCGTGCAATAACCCAACAACCAACATTCCAAATAGGTATTCCTCCTACACACATTACCCTATCTGTTTCGTCAATATTTCAAAGAAACGTCTAGGAATCAAGTGAAACACCTGTAAGGCTTGTCATGATTATTTTTATTTAATTTATGATTACTGGTAAGTCCTAACACATCTAGGAAGTATCACACTTCCCGGATCTAGGATACACTAGGTAGTCTAACACCTGCAATATGTATGTTGTAACTTCCATATCTGGTGGTTTCTTGATTCTTCATTACAAGTAGTTCCTTTGTCTAGTAGCAAAAATATAGTTCTCACAAGTTTTTCAGCTGTGTGAAACATTACAGAAGCCTTCATATGCGATGCCTTATAACCCTTATCAATTTCCATCATTCTGACCATAGGTATTCCTCCTAACGCCTGTTGACCCTATAAAAGTTTCATCAGATACTTCAAAGACAAACTATCACAGAATTGAGTATGAAACATGAGTGCTTATCAGATATCCTCTTTAAAGGTTTTAGGACTATAGAATGAATGCACATTTCTCAGTTATTCATGGACTACCTTTAATGAGATTGAGTGACACAATAATCCTATCATTTATTTATTTAATTACACATTTCAAGACTGACAATGAATTTTTCCAACTCACAAGTTTGATGTATGTTTCCCTTCAAAGCACGTAGCTCAACAGTACTTGTGATTATTTTTAGGACACATCTAGACTGAAACCTTATGGGTATCAAGAACTTATTTTGTTCTTCACTTTGAATATCAACACATATGGATGAACATTTTTTGTGATCAACTTCTATACATAGGACACATTCAAGAGATAACCTCTGACTCCATGATAATCAGATTCTTGTACATGCAAGAGTTGAATGTAGGAAATTCCAAGCATTCAATATTGTTAGGAAAACCTACTTGACTGATTCAAAGTTTCTTGATCTAGGCAATCAGGATTGTTTAAGAAAAAATAACTTGACACTTCAAAGCTCTTAACAAATGTTGAGCTATGGGATCCAGACTGTAGTCATATTCGGTCTATATCTGATGATCATGACTCATTTCTCACTTCAACATACAGACCTTTTTCATCACAGAAACACTTCTTTAAACGATTGTGATTAGATTTAGACTTAAAGTGTATTTCTGGTAGTAGAACAAATAAGTTGGATTTACATGGTTTACCCTAATATATGAAATGATACTTATCCTAAAACTAATTCATGAGAATTGAGACAACATTATGTACAATATTTACCAATGGAGGATTAATCTTGGATCTATCCAATCAGGATTGTATAGCAAAATTTCTTCAAAATATGGAAAAATCCATACAATACCATCACACATGTAAAACAAAAATACCTCCAACATGGAATAGAGAGTGTCCTATATATGCCTGAGTGATTGTAACATCTCTCAAAATTTATTTGAAATAAAAAAAATTCGATTTCATGTCCATCACTTCAGAATGAAGGTTTGATGAGGGTATGAACAATGATAGAAAAATGAATAGAACTTTCTTGTCTTTGCTCATTTTTACCTCCAAATTTTGAAATTTTTTTTTATCTGAGTGATCTTTAAAAATTACTTCTATGATTTATCGAAAGGAGGATTGATAATTTTTCTTGAGTGTTAATAAGTTAAGGTGCTCAAGTTACATTTTTCAAAAACCTGGTTTTGGTAAAACTTGAATAACTTGCACAAAACACCTTCTTAGGTCTTGACATTTTGGCCAAACCTTCAAAACGTCTTCCTCCATGATTTATAATGACCAATTTTTCATGTTTGTCTATAAAAATATCTTCCTCATATCATTTTTGCAACATTTTTTCGCTAGTCATGAGGAAGTGTGCTATATAGACCTATATAAGTGCTCAAATAACCTCCGTAATCACTTGTGAAGCCATTTACACCTTATATACCATCATATTATGCTCATTTCATGCTTATTTTTCATCCTCATACCTTGGATCATCATTCTCACTTTCCTACTAGGCTTATCTTCACTGGAAAGCTCTAGAATGACCATCTTCATGCCCTATAAGCCTAAGTTTTGACTTGATACTCCTGCTATGCATGTTATGATAGCTCATAAAATTATTTTACCACACTAACATGATACATTTATAATTTTTCCATGCCAAACTGCTTGATTTAGGACTAGGATTAATCCTAGAGCTACTTGTTTCTTCACGAGTTTACCATGTGGACTTGTTATAGGCTCGAAACAAATTCAAACACATCTCATGGAGAAAATTTGACCTTATGGAGTCTTCATAAAACCTTGGGAGGACACTAAAAATATCTTTCTTTCTTTTCCATGCACTTATACCATGCTTAAATCCATGACATCATGACTTGACACCATATGAAGACATTTGTAAAACTTGGGAAGATACTTGAACCCCTTGGACATCCTATGACATCAATGAACACTTGAATTTTGCTTCCCGAAGACATTTGTAAAACTTGGGAAGATACTTGAACCCCTTGGACATCCTATGACATCAATGAACACTTGACATAAATGAAAACACACTATTGTGACATCCAAAATATTATTATAAGGAAACTCTAGAATGTTTTTTATGATTTGGCAAGGAAAATTCTAGAATAACACTTACTCGTTTAGGACCAATAGTGATCCCTTTTTTAGAGACAATATGGCCTAAAATTTAACCTCTGGGAACTAAAAATACTCATTTATTGGGGTTGAGTGAGACTCCATATTGTCTATACCTTTTAATACCTTTTATAAGATGAGACAAATGATTATCAACTTGCTTGGAAAACACTATAATATCATCAAGATAAACAAGTACAATGTTATTGATTAACCCTTGAAATTTCATGTCCATGGCTCTCTGAAAAGTATCTCCTGCACTAGAAAAGCCATAAGTATTCTTCTTGTATGCACAGGTTCCCCATTTTATAGTGAAATTTTTCTTAAACTAATCCTCATCTTATACCAATATATTACTTTAGCCATAATAACACACAATAAGTGAAAAACGCTCCGAATCTATCACCATTTGTAATATTTATTCCATGGAAGGAAATGGGTAATGGTCCTTCAATAAACATTTATTTAGATATCTACATTCAACACATAACCTTATATCTCCATTATTTCTCCTCATAAGGACCAAATTTTTAACCAAATATGAGTTTTTGATAGGAAATATTATGTTATCCTCTATAAACTTATTCAATTATTGCTTCATGAAAGGCTCTATATTTAGGTTTATAGTTATTTTCTTATACATAATAGGATTGTTATTTAGATCCAAATCTATACTGTGTTGTGATAATTATGGATTAAAACAATTAAGACACCATATCCCCATGTAAAATCATCATCAAACTCTAGACAAATCTTGACAAATGCATTTTTTTCTTCTAGGGTACATACCTTTCCAAGTTTGAGGAACTTGTCCTTACTAATGGCACTATTTTCATAGTCTTCATGCTTAAGCATCATGTTTAATTTCTCTCCTCTAATCTGATCATCAATATTTAATATGGAATCAAGAGTTACCAAACCTCGAGGTATCTTTTTTGACCTCAATTAGATGCTTTGCTCTTCATATCGCTACTATAATTTGTCTTGATTTTAACTAAGAACTAAACTTCTTCTTGTAGAAAATTGACTATTTTCTAGTCATTTTCAAATACCTACCATTTTTTTTAATATTAGGTACAATTGGCCTTACAATTACCTTAATATGTTATCATACTTTGTCCTTTTTGATATCATTAATATTATCAATTTATGTACTAATGCAGTTAGTTTGTTAATATGTTTGTTCTCCTCCCTAGGAATGGATTACACATTGAAAGCTTAAAAATACTCAATGAGGTATCATACTCTATTCTTATAGGACATTAACAAGTTATTTTTAGTGACAGTTTCCCTTCTTATTTTATTTACAACCAATTAACTTTCATCAAAGAACCGTAATTGTTTTATTTATTTCCTTCTAGCCCATTAGAGGCTATGTACAAGAGCTTCATAATCACTTACATTTTTGTACAACTAAATTGAATCCTAAGGGTATAATAATATTTTTATTTCATTTTAGACACTGACATCAATACAACCTCCTACCCCAATTCTATTCCTAGATCTATTCAAGTGCATTTTCCAAACACCATCATCTTACTCATTTATCTTCACAAGGTTAGGAATGAAAGAGTATTCCTCATGAAAGTAATGAGTACCAAGACCATCCTCTTTAATATGATTAAAAGGATTAAACTTGTGACTTTCAGACCCCCATTCATCAAGAAATACATCATTTATACCTTTAAGAAGATTTTTTGGCTCCTTGTCAACTAGTTGACCTTCTTCATCAATTATTATGCAATTGACATTAATGACACTTGGAACATGAGGTTATATATGGTTATTTGAAATAGGTTCAAACCTTATGGTGACTTTAGTTCCATATCTGGTTCTAAATAACATGTGATACCAATATGATGAAACATAGTCCCCAATCTTGGTTGTGAAATCCCTACATAGGCATTAAACAAAATATGGATAGAGGTCAATTATGAAAATGTCTTAGGAAATTGAGAAATTAGGAAATGCACTTAAAGTGAGGTTCAAACCTTTTATGACACCAAAAATATCTATAGGTGTCCCATCAAGCTTTAAAACTTCTTTAGAAAGAGGTTCATACTCTAGACCAAGCTTGTCAACCATATGTTCAGGCATGACTGGACTACTAGCTCCTGAATCTATCATGCAGTTATGGACTAAATGGTTTCTAATGGTCAATGAAACATAGAAAGGGGGTTTTATAATTTTACTTAACTGGTCTTCTTTTAGCTGAGGTATATTGGTAAGCTCAATTTTTGATTATTTTCATGATGTATGATTTGAAAGGCTAAGGTTAGACAAAACAACTTGCAAAAGATCATTTTTCTCAGGAATATAAAAAGAATCCCAAATTGAAATATTCACTTTATTTTGCCTCATATTCTCAATAATATCAAATGGGGAAGTATTAACCTTTTAATATAATTTACTTATAGTGGTACATTATTGTGTTCAAGTTTACAAGATAAGATCGTTGGGTTGTTCTTGAGCTCTTATGGATTAAATATTATGAATTTATAGCACCTTATGGTTTCAAACAAGACCAAAAAAACATTGGGACATTAAGGGGGACTAAATAGGACCTTTATTAGCTGATTTTTCCACTTCTATGGCTCTTTTCTTTGACATTGTACTAGTTTCTATAGAGGTAAAAACCTAAATTTTGCCTTGCAATTGATTTAGTCCACAAAAATATTCACCTTGTCAATTGAGAAGTGTAGCATCATTATGTACTATCTCTTGAGAATAATCTTGCCATGATGGAGCTTTAATTGATGTACTTTTGAAAATTGAGGCATTTTGTACCATCAGTGTTTGATGCAGGACACCATTTGGATAAGAGGTTTGATTATGGGGTTGGTTACATGGGAAACACTACTCATAGGCTTGTATTAAGTTGTTCTAGATAATAATTATTTCCTTATAAGTGATAACAACATTGGGTTTATATGATTGATATGACTTAACATTACTTATTTGGCATTGGCCTTGAAAATTAGCTTGAAATGATGGCTTATTAGGTTCATAGGGTGGATAATAAGGTCTGTAATTCTAATTTTTTGTATTTTAAGAGAAAATATTTTAGTCCCAAAGGTTTGTAAAAGGATTTTAACCTGTTGTAACTCATTAAATTGGCTTGGGAAAATATTAATTTAGTTTACAGATTGACTGATTAATTCTTGAATAAATGTTATTATAGGTATTTAAAGTGGCATAGAGGGATGTATTTCTATAAATATAGGCATAAGGGGTAGTGGTAAAATATTTCCATCATGTATGAGACTATTCTTATCCCTAATGGATACTTCATAAGCATCAGGAAGTGTACTTCCACCCATAGACTGAATCATATTTGAAATATCACTATTCAATGCTCTTAAATACTACAAAAAGTATATTTAGGAGTAGGCCTTATGATCTGTGGGATCCTATCCTATGTTCTCTATAATATTAAATTGAAATTATACATATAATCATGTGGTGATCTTTTGATAGAGGTTAATTTCTCTAGAAAAAACAATTGATCTGATTTTCCTTCAAATAATCCACAAAATGCTTCTCTTAGCTAATCCCAATTGTTGATGGAGTTTATCCTTAATCCCCTATACCACTACAATCCTTTTCCTTTAAAATTGGTTACGAGAAATCTGAATGTAACATTTTCTTGAGTAACATGATGAACAAAACAAATTTTTACCACATCCTTAATGTTCTCTATGGGGTATTTTGATTCTCTTTAGTGAAATATATAACACTCTTAACGGGAAAAATATGGATGTCATCAAGGAAAATTTTAAGACTACCCCGAAATATTTTTGTATAAATTCGTTGGTGAATCTAAGAAAATTATATTTTACATGAATGGAAAATATTAAGACATCATGAAATCACTATTAAATTATACCAGGTGGTAGCTTTTTATATGCTACTAATTGGTTACATATTTTATGCTACCAGCTGACAACATATAGTATGTTGTCGACTAGTAACATAAAAAAATTTATCGGCCGATAGAATTTTTTATGCTACCATATGACAACATATTATATGTTATCAGTGAGTAGAATTTTTTATGCTACCAACTGACAACATACTATATTTTATCGGTTGGTAGCATAGAAAATTCTACCGAATGACTGTATTAAGGAATTTTTTGTAAATTTCTCTTTCATGGGAATGGCGAATTGATCCCTAAAATTACAAGTTTGGCAAGATGGTCCTAATTCCAACCCTAAAAATTTTCCTATTTCAAATTTTAAAAACTGGACTATTCATGACTTAACAAAGATTCCTCACTAAAAATTTTCCTAGATGTCATCATGCTGAGCAAGGTTTAATGGGTTACCACTATTGAAAGGAAAAAAAACTAGGTTTATAGGGATTGATATATGCAGATTTGGAATTATAAAAAGAGTGTATTGATGGGAACTAGAAGAAATTGGAGCTTTTATT
This sequence comes from Taxus chinensis, assembly GCA_019776745.2. Lineage (NCBI taxonomy): Eukaryota > Viridiplantae > Streptophyta > Pinopsida > Cupressales > Taxaceae > Taxus > Taxus chinensis. The sequence goes on along the minus strand of CM034157.1, from coordinate 339,314,336 downwards.
ATGGGGAAGATCTAGAAAACCTTTCTCTTTTGATTGAAAATGAGTGTAACTGAAAAAAAAAAGTCTCACCTTTAAATGATGATATGGTGGTGATTTTTGGCATGAAAGCTAAGGAACTAGTCTGAAACAAGGATCCTTGTTATCTTTTTAGAGTCTCAAAATGTTTTTTATATGATTCTAAACATTGAAACTCACCAATAAAAACATATAATATTTAACAAATCCTCTTATCATTTCCCACCATGCATGCCAAAAAATATTATCACAATCGAATACATCATTTAGGGAGTGGTGTGATTACTCCCCTTCTAAACAAAAAAATTAAAACACACTCCAAGGATGTAAGTGACCTAAAGTTTGAGCGAGTCTCAAGAGAGGGCTAGTTACCCTAGTGTAACACCTAAAACTAAATATACTCAACTACAAAAACAAAGAAAAGGGTTAAGAACTAAGAACAAGGCTAAAACAGAAAGTTAAAAAAACGTGATGCACCAAAATGTTTAAGGACCTCTACTTGCCTAAGTGTATAAAATAGGATTAAGGAAACCAACACACTATACAAAAATCATAGATTGAAATACTTTTGCATAAGTGTTTCTTAGATAGGCTTAAAGTTATGACATCACACATAACGAGAAGTAAATTGCTTTAGAAGGGATCAAATGGAGAAACTCCACTACTAAATTTTGCATGAAATTTATGGAAATAGAGACTTTGACCTACAAATGAATGTATCCCTACATAAAGGTAATGGAATAGGACTATAAAATCAAGAATAAAAAATTCTATCATGAGATAAAATCAGCTATTTCACAATTTTACATAATACACAAGTATTGAGAAGGTAAAAATGGTTCCTTTATTAATCCAAAAGGTGAAACATGTACAAGACCAACATGACTCAAACAAAACCATTCAAAGGTTTCTAATTTAATGAATAATCTCCAACATATATAGTAGAAATGAAACTGTAGAGAGAAAATAACATGTAAGATTTCATGAATGCTAACATTATGACATCAGATAGTTCTCTAACTTCCTCCTAGAAATTTTCCCTTGGATTGAGGTTATTTCCATGAATAATAACATAAGATATTATTTGAGAACTCAGTATAGTCAAAATATCTTCAATAGGACATGTTGCATGACCTCTTAACACAAGATTCCACTCCCCATAATCTTTCCCTTTCATGCCTAACTTCCTCTTAACCCTAACTTGAACTCCACTCTAGAATTGGCAAAAATTAGGGTTTTACTCCAAGTCTAGACCCATGATATCTAATGATAACTCATGTAGCATGATCTTCTATCCCTTTTTCAAGTTGAATTTTCACTACTTCTTTGTTAGGAAATTAAATGTTAGTGCTCCATTATTATTAATTACCGTATGGTAATTTATTGGTTAGTAAGTAAGGCATAGAGTTTAAGTTGTTATATTGTTACACCTGTATTATTTAAAACAAGTTATTTGTTATTTGAGCTTCCTATTAATTAGAATTTGTATTTGTATCTCTTTTCTATTTAATAACCATTTTATTGTTCAATTATAAATCTGAATAGAATATATTTCTGTTGTTATAATGTTGCAGAGATCAGATCAAATCTACATGCTTTAAAACATAGAATCGGGGAACTGAAGGATCTTAGGAACAATTATGCATGGGGTCAAATTGGATTAATTAAATTACCCAATACAATCAAACCAAAAAACAAGGAACTGAAGGAATTGAGGAACAATTCCTCATATTCCTTAAAAAAATAAATTAACATGCCCAATCAAATAAATCGAAAAAGTGGGGAACTGAAGGAACCAATGGATAGTTCCTTCTATTCTTCCATAGGCATATTTACTTGAGAAATAGGTTTGGGCTGTGAACTAACTTCTTTAAATGTAATTTTGACTATGTTTTGACCTCATGGAAGTGGGATTTTTTGGATAAATGATCTCTCAAGCCTATGAGGGTTGCATATGATGTGTAAAATATTACCAAGATCCTCCTCTTCTTGTGAGTACAATGATTGTACTTGGTGAAAGAGAAATGATGACTAGAAAGGCAACAATCCATATATCATAAACAAGTCCAATGTCTTGCACAAGAAGATAATGAAGTGATAGGTCCTTATTTTAGTAGCATCAATAGTTATATTTCACACTAGGAATGATTCATATCAAGTCTCATATTTTTTACGCCATCTAATTCGTGAAAAACATAATAATACTTTATTATTTAAGTTTGCACTTTAACCAATTTACTAAGAAATTTCTAGGTGGGATTAAGTATGTAATAAAATTTTCCAAACCCATCGATCTCTTTATATACTTCCCCAATATTACTTTATCTATTAATATGTGTTCCGTAGTTTGGATATTAGTTTTCACTTATGTCACTCAATACAAAAAACACTCAAGCTATAATTCGTCAGGTAATTTCAAAATGTATGGTCCTAGAGAAATCCTCAAAGGCATAAGGCATATATAGATATCCATATAAACAATATAGTTCATCTAGTAATAACGGTCAATATCTAACATAGGATTAAGATTTCATTTTGTCATTTTGTGTAACAACACCATTCATGTGATGAATCCAAGGAAGAAACTTACATCAAACCATTAGTAGAGATGGTATGAATCACTAATTTCCCTATTATGACAATTTCTATTTTAATATCATCCTAGGTAGGTATGGTTTACCATTGTGTTACAACATTAGTGGCTTTCCTTGTTCCTTGACTTTCGAGGGTGAATATTTTGATAGAATCTTTGACAATTTTACAATACAATAAAATACACATAAACAAGAACCACACCCTTCATTTCTCTTTATATAACAAGACTTATTTAGTTTGTTTTTTGATAAAAATAAGGATTTCCCATGTATGTACTAACACGAGGGTTCTACGTCATTTTATTATTGTAAACAACCTATTCCATAACATTTTATTACCCACATTACCACCCTCATAAAATATTTCCAAACGGAAAGTAATTACATTGCTTTAGACACTTTCACTCATCATGTTGTTTTTCTAATGAGAGCCTTTTGATTTAATATAATTTGAATTAAACATTATTTGAGAGTAAATTACTGTAGTAAATGGCATTCAAGTGATTACATATAGTAATGTGCAAGAACTAAACATTCAATAATGTAAAAAACCTAAGCAAGTGAAGGGAAGAAGAAGAGTCAACAAATTCTATGTGATCCAGATTGTGTATTTGCTAGAACAGGCTAAAAAAAAAATTCCTAATGGCTTGATGAAGCTTCAAAAGTATAAAAATATGTGGGACAAACCCACAAGAGGACATAAATGTCCTGATTGCTAGTGACTAATCTAGGCACTAGTGTCTAATTAGATGCCCAGGTTATGAATTTTTCTAGGTTAGAAGGTATTCACTCCAATATTCTCCTTGTTTCTTTTACTTCTCTATTATGGTTTTGATCATATAAGTAACCTGAAAAATAGATGACTAGTTGCACATGCCTAGAAAACACAAAAAAATTAATAAAAAGATGTAGAATGAGGATTTGGACTGACCCTGACGGTCATCGTTATGACCGAGAGCTGCAATACATCTCAGAATCCATGTATTTCTTTGTGTGTGTGTGTGTGTGTCTCTATGTCCCATGCCCAAGGTTTCTCTTGTGCAAGTTTCACAATGATAGCGAGCTAGATCTAAATTATCCCAAAAATGTAAAATGTGTATAATGGAATAGAATAAAATCCCCTCCTATGTAGTGTATGTAGACCAATGCATCCATTTTTCCTTATTTGGACGTGCTAGATGTATGTTTTATAGTTCTCTTGTCCCTTTGTGTAATCTTAGGTGGCGATAGATAATGATTTCAGTGTTTATCCCTTGATTTAGAAGAAGTAACTATGTATATATATTATTCCCTTATTTGAATTTCATAATTGACAACTCAAAAGCCAACCCAAAGTGTTAAAATGTGACCAAGAAGGGAAAAGAACCAAAAAGAGTAAGAATAAGGAAGAGAGGTATAGGGGTGCCTAGAAGGGATAGGACCGCCTACGCACTTGTTTCCTAACTGGATGTTAGTGTTTGAGGCCATCAAAAGATAATTCATTTTAGTGCTAGTAGAGCTGTAAGATGTGTAAGGCTAGTAAAGTGTAAGAGATAAAGCAACCAAAATTCCAGAAGGAGTTATCAACCACTAGTTTTCTTACTTAGGAATCATGTATACATTAGTATGCTTTAGGACCTAGAAAGGTACCCAAGTGCATATATTTTGTGTCTATATTTTCCACCACTTTATGTTGTTGAGTGAATACTTGATATCATATAGTAGATAGAAGATGTGTACCTTTTAATCTAAAGAGAAGTGTAGCTAATAACATGGTAAGTGGAAAATTAGCCATATGAAGCGTGAAGTGATCGTAATGTGAAGTTTCACAACTAGGCAAGGGAGGTAGGACCTAGGGGTGAATTTTATACAAAGTAGCATGCTGTTGGATCTTGTGTTTGTATATGTGAGATGGTTCTTGTTACTTGTAAGGACAGACATGTAAAGTAAGAGAAAAAAAGTAGTCAAATTATTGGATGTGAAAAATCATAGTAATGTGTGTATAAGTATATAAACGTAATGGGTAAAATTATTAGTTAAACAAAGAGTGCACCTACTATATGAGTGTAACACCTCTTCCATGTTGATATCTTTACTTGCTTCCTTGACTGAAGTTGGAAAATGTTGACATGTGATTGTGTTCTAAATTGATGTTCCCTTTAGAACAGTTAGATCATGTTTGCTATAAGGATATTAATTTCCTGTTATATTTGATTGAAGTCATGCTTAAGGAAATGCAGAGTTTATGATGACTTATCATTTATTAAGTACTTGATTGGTTTTTAAAATAAACTAAGTGATTTCAGCTCATGGAAAAATTAAATCAGATTCTTGGGATAGATAGATAAACATGTAATTGGTTAAGTCATTTAATTTTCATTATTATTATTATTCTTTTCCTAAGACTATATTGTGAAAGATTCGATAAGGGATAATACCTTTTGATTAATGTCAGTGATCCAAGGCATTTCCTTGATCGTTTTTATTATTCGATCATGATACGATAATTTAGTATTAGGCTCTTGATGTTTTCTAACCCACTATATTTTCAAACTTTTCAATTGTAATGTTGACATCATGTTGTTTGATTGGCTTATAGCCTTTAGTTATACTATTGTTTAATTTAATGACTGATTCAATTTTAGATAAAGGTTATAGACTAAGTTATTATAAGGTATTGAGGGCCTAAGGTAAACCAACCTATGGTGAAACTACACACTATGTTATCAAATATATCGTAAGGTATGATTATTTTTCTATCCTAAGCTAAGGTTAGTACCTTACATTAAGGGGGTATAAACCTAAATGGGAACCTAGACCTAACCTAAGACTCAACTATGGTAATAATTACCTAAGGGTCTAAGATTGGTCAGCTAGGTGCTAACCAAAATTGTACCAAGAATTGAATGATATTAAATGTGGCATTGCCGCCACCTTTGGAAAAAACCAAGTTTAAACTTGGCATGCACACTAAGAAAGGTAACTAAATGTTTGGAAATGGAATTTTAAGAGGTTAGAATGCATGCTAAATATGGAAGTACATGGAATACTAGGTGGGAAGACTACTAGTTTTGCCAAGGCATTAATGACATCGAATTTTGTGGAAAACCACCTTGGGGGAAAATATGACTGTTTTTGGCAAGGAAATAGGGTTTGATTTTCATTTCTCCTATGGAATTATGATCACTTTGGCTCTTCATGTTGATATTTTGATGTTTGAACTATTAGTTAGATTTCACTTCATTTATGAACTCTCCATTATATCGAGAAGACAACATAGTGAATATTTGGTTTTCAGTTATAAAAATTGATGGGGATAATGGATATTATTCTTCTATGCATTTCATTCAAAGTTCTAGTGAAATATTGTGGGAGAAACTTGGAAGGAAATTGGAAATCTTGGGAAGGAGTTTCAAGAGCACTACTACGCATGATAGGCTCTAACTCACTATAATATTTTGCTCTGTTGAACTATTTCATGAAAATAAATTTGTTCTTCATGTGGAATTGTATTTTGAGTTCTAGGTTGTGAGTTTTGCGTTTTCTTGTGATTATTTTGTTTTACTGTTTATATAATATATGTAATTGGTTTATATAAATTATGGGTTATGGATTATGATTGTGAAATGGTGTTGTTTGAGATAGAGATTCTCTTGGATTTGGGTTTTGTATTTGGTTGGAATAAAGTTTGTTCACCATTTTTGTTATGCTTGTATGTGAATGATTTGTTCGTAAGGTTATAATGATGCTTTAAAAGACAACTTTTCTTATTTGGTTTTTAGTACTAGGTACAAGGTTAAGAACCAGAAAGAAATAATGATTTTGGTTTTTAATGGAGCACTATTTTTGTTATTTTGAAATCCTGTCTTGTTGTGTTGAATCTTTTGAAGGATTATAGCATTAATCCTATAAATTTTTGTATACAACAATTTAGGTTTTTTTTTCATTGCATGATCAATTGATATTGTGCTAGCATGTAATTTTGGTCTCATCGACCGTTCATTGTGATTTTGGTGTTAATATTTCAAAATGAATTGAATCTGAGTTTGCTACGCCCTTAACCTATTGCTTGTATTAGGATATGAGTAGCCGACTTGTGGCTTACCATATCATTTTATTATATCATTTATACTTTCTCATGCTTAATAGGTCGGCCTTGGTGATGGCCATAGCATATGACTAGTATATATATGGGATTATAGGTAGTATTTCATTATCATTTGAGCATTTGAGTCTTGTTATATGGTTTGGAGGTTGCCCCCTCGAAGTGGCGAAGCTATTCTAATTGCATATTGAGATCATTATTCTGAAATATTGTGTTATTTGGTCTCTCCTATTGCTCTTAATCTGAATTATACAAGTAATTTCATTACAAGTGGTATCAGAGCTACGATCTGGGCCGAATTTAGGGCAAAAACCCTAATTTTTTGTTTCAGCCACATATTGCGAACCAGAGAGAATTGGTGGGAGATATTTTTACCATATTTTTCAAGCATATCAAGTAAGGTTCCCTGAAAATTTAAGACTTTTTTGATTTATTTTGCAAAAGTTATTAAAAATTTAGGGTTTTTCAAAAAATCACTCCCTAGGGGTGCAAATTGTGGAAAAATTTTAAGTTCTTTACATTTTCGGAAATATCTCAAAAAAATAGTATTAGTATTTTCTCTGTGTTTGTTCCTTTTCAGCCGAAATTGTATCGAAACCATAAACACTAAGATTTAACATCATGACGGGGCCTTCCACAAGAGAAAAAAAGAATTCGGTAACTCCAGGTAAAACCCCAGATAAAGAGGGGGTAGTGATTGAAGAGATGGAGTTAGAAGGGGTAAATATAGATTCCTTAGCACTAGGGTTTACCTCAGTTGATCATAAGGTTTGCCAACTTGAGTATGAGTTACGAATTGTACAATCTGAGATGGCCTCTAAAGGAGACATAGCCCAAATCAATCATCGGTTGGATGATATCATGCAACATGTAAAGGGTAACCAGTATGGCCCAAATCCAGCCCATATCAACCAAGGAGGACCTTCAGTTCAAAATCATGGAAAAACTAACCATATGGGATCACTTTTCCAGTCGCATCATAATCAAACTTATCCGCAACCACGGAACATGATGCCGAAAGTGGATATGCACAACTTTGATGGTAAGGATCCCCTGAATTGGATAAATCAAATGGAGAACTTATTTGAGTTACATCAAACACCATTAGGAAAAAAGGTGACATTGGCATCCCTATATCTTGAACCTGACCAATTTGTTTGGTATCGTTGGTTATGTGCTCAGAGGCAAAAGAATGGTCTAGGTGTCACTTGGACAGTTTTTACTGAGGAGTTGCAATTGTACTATAGTTCTAGTGTTTTAGATAACTACTTTAGTCAATTAGCAAATTTACGGAAAATAGGATCAGTCAAATATTATGTGCATTAATTCCAAAACCTATCCTTAAGGGTGGAGAATATTCCAGAAGAGAATCTGAATGACTTGTTTCTTGGGGGTCTTAAGGACCACATCGAGCATGAGGTACGGATGTTTAATCCAATCAAGCTGTCTGATTCTATTATCATGGCACGTCATGTAGAGGAAAAAATTCTTTGCAGTAGGAGGCCACCTTTCATTAACACCAAAGACCGTAGTATCTCTTCCCCTTCATTTGCTAGGCCAATTAGACTGACTCCTCAAAAAATGGAAGAAAAGAGAGAAAAAGGATTATGTTTTAACTGTGATAGAAAATATGGACCGGGACATAAATTTGTTGAGAAGAAGTTATTCTATATTGACGGAGGTAATGGGGATGATGAGGAAGTTGAAATTATAGGAGAGGTTGAGGAACCAGTAGAAGACAAAGTAGAGGATTACCAACCTACAATTTCTTGTCATGTATTGTCAGGTATTAGTACTCCTCAAACACTCAAGGTTATTGGCTATCTCAAAAAATAGAAGGTGACAGTGTTGATTGACTCGGGGAGTACTCATAACTTCATAAATAGTAAGTTAGCTGCCCGCCTCAACTGTTTTATTTACCCAGCTCCAGAAATGCAAGTTATGATTGTGGATGGTGAGACAGTCAAGTGCACAGGAAAGTGCCATAGTATCAAGATTTCCATGGGAGACTACATGTTAGACTCACCTATGTTTGCTATTTCTATGGGAGGGGCAGATATTGTTTTAGGGGTCTAATGGCTCACAACCTTAGGTACTATTGAGATGAATTTCCAAGAATTGTTCATGTGATTTCATTCAGATGGAAGGACAACACAATTGAATGGGATGGTAGCTAAGTCTCCACAGATTATTATCTCTCATTAGATGTAGAAGGTTCTTAGAAAAGGATTGGATGGCTTTATAGCAAAGCTATTTTCCATATAAGTACAAAATATAGAGTCTTCAATGCCACCCGATCTTTAGAAGATTGTGGATGCTCACTCATCTATTTTTGATGCAATTCCAAAGGAACTACCACCAGTTAGGGATCATGATCATGCCATTCAGTTGATTCCAGGGAGCCAAACACCTAACATCAGACCATACAGATACCCATATTCCCAAAAAAGTGAGATCGAGAAAATGGTGGAGGTAATGTTGAAGGCAGGTATCATCAGGCATAGCTAGAGTGCATATTCTTCACCAGTGGTCATGGTACGTAAAAAGGATGAAACATGGAGGATGTGTCCAGATTACTAATAACTCAACAAGTACACCATCAAAGATAAGTTTCCTATTCCAGTAATTGATGATTTACTTGATGAATTGCATGGTGTTGTTTATTTCACGAAATTAGATCTTCGTTTAGGGTACCATCAAATTAGGATAAAAGAGGAAGATGTTCATAAAATGGCTTTTAGGACTCATGAGGGCCATTATGAGTTTTTGGTAATGCCTTTTGGTCTTACAAATGCGCCCTCAACCTTTCAAAGCTTGATGAACACTATTTTTAGGCCTTTTTAAAGCAAATTTGTATTAGTTTTCTTTGATGACTTATTGATTTACAGTAAGACATGGGAAGAACACTTACAACATGTAAATAATGTGTTGGAATTTTTGGAGAAACATACTCTGTATGCAAATCCATCCAAATGTTCTTTTAGTGTACAATAGGTAGATTATTTGGGTCATATTGTATCCCATGAAGGCGTTAAAGTTGATCCTCTGAAGATCAAAGCTATGGTGGAATGGCCAAGGCCCAAAAATCTCAAAAATATGCGTGGGTTCCTAGGACTAACAAGGTACTATAGAAGATTTGTGTGGGGATATGGTAGAATAGCAACCCCACTCACTGCATTGCTAAAGAAGGATGCCTTCCATTGGACAGACGTAGCCACTAAATCCTTTGAGCAGCTGAAGGAAGCCATGTGCAGCACCCCAGTTTTGGCTACTCCCAACTTCTCAAAAACCTTCATTGTTGAATGTGACACTTCAGGATCAGGATTGGGAGCAGTTCTAATGTAGGAAGGAAGACCAATTGCATTTGAGAGTCATCAATTCAAAGGAAAAGATCTACTCAAACCTATTTATGAGAAAGAAATGATGGCTATTCTTCATGCAGTCAAGCAATGGAGGCCATATCTCATGGGTAGACACTTCAAGGTAAAAATTGATCACGATAGTCTCAAATACTTTTTGGAGCAAAGGTTATCATCTAAGGAACAACAAAAGTGGGTAACAAAAATGTTGGGTTATGATTTTGAAATCATATACAAAAAGGGTAAAGAAAATGTAGTAGTTGATGCGTTGTCTAGAAGGGATACATCCACAGATGCCTTACTATGTGGAATGTCCATGTTGATGGCCGATTGGGTGGAGGAAGCAAGATTGGAATGGAATCAAGATAAGGATACACAATCTCTAATACATAATATCAAGCAAGGATCTATGACATCTAAAAAATTTGAGTGGAAAGGTAATGTCCTATGGTACAAGGATAGGTTATACTTGAGTAAAGATTCTAAGTTGAAGCATAAGATTCTTGCAGAGCTACATGCCTCACCTGTTGGAGGACACTCTGGGTTTTTGAAGACATATCATAGAATAAAAAGAGAATTATTTTGGGAAGGACTCAAGGGGGATGTACAAAATTTTGTATCAGAGTGTTTAGTGTGCCAACAGAACAAAGGGGAAACAATTAAGACACCAGGTCTGTTGCAACCCTTACCAATTCCTAGCCAGAGATGGGAGGAGGTCTCCATGGATTTCATCACCGGATTGCCTTGTTTAGAGGGTAAGAATGTTATTTTCGTGATTGTGGATAGGCTCACAAAATATGCCCATTTTTGTGCCCTATCACATCCATTTGCAGCTAGTACAGTCGCAACTATTTTTTTGGAGACAGTTCAAAGGCTACATGGAACCCCAAAGATAATTGTGAGTGATCGTGATCCTATTTTCACAAGTAATTTTTGGATGGAATTATTTTCATGTTTGGGTACTCAGCTAGCTCACAGTTCATCTTATCATCCTCAAACTGATGGGCAAACAGAAGTGGTCAACAAATGCTTAGAGGGGTATTTACGTTGTTTTGTATCAGATAAGCAAGAAAGGTGGATTAAATGGCTACCACTGGCAGAATGGTGGTATAACATATCTTTTCATACCTCTTCTCAAATGACCCCATTTTTAGCATTATATAAGTATCATCCACCTTCTATCGCTTCCTCCTTGAGGGTGCAAACTAGGGTCAGAGATGTTGAGGAACACATTCAACATCAACAACAGGTTTTGGCCAGTTTGAAGGAGAATTTAGCATTAGCACAAAACAGGATGAAACAACAAGCAGATCAACACCGTAGTGAAAGACATTTTGAAATCGGGGACTGGGTTTTTGTACGTCTCCAGCCTTACAAACAGATGTCCCTAAAGCAACAGAAAAAGGAAAAAAAACTTGCTCCTAAATATTATGGCCCTTATCAGGTTCTACAGAAAATTGGCAGTGTTGCTTATAAACTAGAGTTGCCTCCATCTTCACACATACACCCAGTATTCCATGTTTCATGCCTAAAGAAGGTTATTGGATAGAAATTTGAAGCCCAGACAGAGTTACCAGAACTTGATGAGGAAGGAAGAATCATTTTGGAGCCAGAGAAGATTCTGCAAACACGTACTAAGAGGCTGAGAACTAGAGACATTAAGGAATATCTGATCAAGTGGAAGAATCTGAGCATAGAAGATGCCACCTGGGAGGATGAAGGATTTCTGCAGCAACATCCAGGATTATTCAATGTTGAGGACAACATTGGTTTGAAGGGGAAGGGCATGCTACGCCCTTAACCTATTGCTTGTATTAGGATATGAGTAGCCGACTTGTGGCTTACCATATCATTTTATTATATCATTTATACTTTCTCATGCTTAATAGGTCAACCTTGGTGATGGCCATAGCATATGACTAGTATATATAGGGGATTATAGGTAGTATTTCATTATCATTTGAGCATTTGAGTCTTGTTATATGGTTTGGAGGTTGCCCCCTCAAAGTGGCGAAGCTATTCTAATTGCATATTGAGATCATTATTCTGAAATATTGTGTTATTTGGTGCTCTCCTATTGCTCTTAATCTGAATTATACAAGTAATTTCATTACAGATTTCATATATTTTATGGGTACTTATGTTCGTATGATATAATATTTTATGAGTCCTTATGTTCATATGATATAAAATCTACTTCTTTTGGGAGACATTTACTACTTTCTCTATTTAATTGAAGCCCATTTTGGGGCAAGTTATAATTTCAGATTGGGTGGTTGGTATAATGAATCCATTAAGGATTTCATGTGGGTGTAAAATGCATCTGAGAAATCATTTCGTTTACTTATTTTTCTTGTGACCGAAAGTATTACATGGTGTAACATTTCAATGGGTCACTATGGTTACTTAACTTGACTGTATCTATTGAATTTGTGGGTCTGTGTTTGAAAAGAGAATAGTTATCCTAAACTTTCTCCTTTTGATTAGTAAAATCTAGGATGGATGTCGAAAGAAGTCTTAGACTCAGTCTATGATAATGATGTGACTTCCTTAATTTTCTTAATACTCGAGTCTCAGTTCCAGACATTATAGACTTATTTTGAATATCTTGTTGGGCATAGTTATTGTTAAGGAAGTTCGATTTAGTCTTGTCTCCTCACTGTTATTCAATAAATTGTGTTCGTTCTCTTAGGGACTGTGAGGTGTTAACAGTGTTTAAGGGAATTAATTATGTTTGATTGGAGATAACACCACTGTGTTGTTGTTGAAATGTGTACTATCACATTGAAGCTTAGATCGATCTTTTGATTAACATGATGTTTGATTTTCTATTTCTCTATTAATATTATATCATTATAAAATTATTACTTAATTAGTAAGTACCCTTGACTTTGTTGTTTAGGCCTGATTGAACATATTATACTATAGTGAATTTTTGACTGCTATGATGTGGATCCTTTGATAGTGTTGATGAACTAGAATGGATTGATAGTGTTGTTTATCATATGACATTCTTTATTTTTGAACAAGTTATATAAATTATATTATGTTAGATAAGACCCAATCATATAATTATCAGATTGTTTGACCGTAACTTATAGAACCTAATCTCTTTTAGTTTAATGAGATGATTATTGTTATATTGTTGACTTTAAACTTTGGTAAGTATGGAACTAAATTATTGCACAAGGTAAATATTCCAGGCATGTAAGTATGGGATTGCATGACTAAGATCATATTACCCTTGTACTTTCCTTGTATGATTAATTTAGATTTGGTGTACTTGCTTCTACATTTAATTATGGAAGTATTGAGATTAAAATATGTAACAAGTATATGACTTGATTGAATTATTTTATGTTTCGCTATTTTTAAATATCCTTAGCATGTTAGTAAAGAGTAAGACTAATTATTTATAACCTTAATACGATTTCATTAAAAAAAAGGGCTCTTTGTATGAAATTGTTAAGTAGAGCATGTTGTTCTGAAGATTTAGTGCTTATCATGCTCATTTCATGTGAACTTACACATGCTAATAATCATGCAGATGGATTTCGTGAAAGATGAAAGAAGAAATAATTATAAGAAGTTGCATTTGTTTTATTGATTAAAAGTCAATTGATCTGGTTTATGTACAAGTTTCTTGAAGTGATTATGTTTCGAAGACTTGGAAGGATTAGATCCTTATAGTTGTAATCATTTAAAAACTTTTTGATTTAAAGATTGAATTAGGTTATGGCATTCAATTAGAATGGAATAAATATGAAACCTTGTTTTGAATTATCTCTAATTATTGAATTATAATTTAAGAAGACGCTTTTTGATGAATTATCTAAATTAATTAATATTTTTCCTAAGTCATAAAAAGAGGACTTAATGAATGTTAAATAGTTTGACTGATAATTAAGTAGGAGCTATAAATAAAATATCTTTAGGCTTATTGAGCTATGTATGAACTATTATGATTTTAAGGTGATATTATAGTAACCATAACTTGGAGTTTTGTAAATGTGAAGTAATGCCATTGTGGAAATGATATTAGGTCTATTAAAATGGTTACTATATGATTCAATATGATCTTAGGATAATCTATTAACTTAACAAATAAAGAAAAAGGGAACTTACTTATAATATTTTACTAACTCTTGAAATGGATCCAAAACATATGGTTGTTAATTAGTGCAACATTGTAATAATGTGATCATATGAAAGTGTTTAAACATGTTGATGAGATAAATTAATATGTTAAGATTTAAGTGATTAATAGGAAGCTTCTTAACTAAATACCTAGGCTATACAATCCTAAATTAATCCTATTGGCATTACTTAGTATGAATACATATTAATGTTGTCCTAAACATGTTACAATCAACATGACTAATGACTCTAAATGGATTAAGGGAAAATGACAACTAACTCATTGAGTCAAAAAGTAGATTACATCTGCATACCTTCACGTGATGAAGAATTACGTTATGACCCTTTATAAAAAGGAATTAATCATATCTACCCTAGATAATCCTTAGGCATGACACCTAATGATTAAACTTAAGTGAAATTAACAAGCTGGGAATTTAAGAATTAATGAACTCATTGAGTATGTCAATTTCATTTACCAAAACTAAGTGGACTGTCGTAACATAGTCACTACTACATAGTACCCACTTAATAACATAAGTCATTAGATGGATAATATGAAGAAGCCACTATGGCATGATATTCCACTTAGCTCCTCTAAATGCCAATGCCATAAAATGTGATTTTAGGTCACTATTCTACACTAAATAGTGATAGGAATATGATCTATGGCCAAAGTCATCTTATGTTGACTAAAGGTGATTATGCATATTTGAATTGATGTAATTCGATTTGAGTACGAATGAGTACCCTTAGTCACCATAAGAACATATTTAGCACTAGTCCATGTGATTTATTCTTGTTTAGCATATAACATGGAATTGGAAGTGGTTAACAAAATTCAAGGAAGTCTAATCTAGATAACAGTTTTGAGTGGGGTGAAAAACATATTCCTTCCAATGAGTAAGACATCTAGGAATAAAACCATCACATACATGTCTTTAAACTTTTGCCAAAGCATCACAAACTACTGGTTATGTTGTCTTGTGATACATGGTCTAAGGGTGTGAGATATCAGATGAGTATTGGTAACAGATACTCAGAAAGACCCTTTAGACATTAACACTTTATTGACCCCTAATGGGTAAAGGGACCAAACGTATAATTTTTATACAAATTAATATAATGAAACATGAGAGATGGGTTTAACACCTAGTCATGAAATGAGAGATCAGTTTTATACCTAGTCATTCAGATGCATATGATTTACTGTTATGCGATGGAGTAGCAAGGAATGTTTGTTTAAAATTATGTGAATTTAGAATAGTGAAAATTACATTTAAAAAAAAATTCCCCATTTTTTCTGAAGTCCTAAATGAGGATGTTAAATTTTGGTATCAGAGCTGAGGGTTTCATCTCTTAGACCTATTTGAGTCCATCTCTAATAAAAAATTAATTTTACTATTAAAAAAAAATGGTTAGAATCAAGGTATGTGTTGCAAATAACCCACCTCCAGTTGTTGAGGTAGATAAAACACAAAAACTTGATGATATATTTGTTTCCTTATTGGACACAAGAGATCATCTTTCTGTACTTAAACAAGAAGTAATGGGAAATGAGGAAAAATAATATGACACTGATGATAAAAATTAGCCACCTCTAGGAAATAATGTTATCACTAGGAATCCTAGTGGTGATAATAACAATAATGTTGTAAATGCCAATAATAACGTTGCAAATGTGAATGCAAATGCACCTAACCAGCCTGAAAATAAAAAGGAAAGGTTAACAACTAAACTTACCAATGACATAAAAATAATAAGTCCACCAACATTTGATGGTACCACACTGGGAGATGGGGTTGAGAATTATCTCAGTGAGATGGAGGATTACATTGTCATAAAGAACTTATCAGAAGAAACCCAAGCAATATGGGGAGCTTACCAACTTTCCCATGAATTATCTTCCCAAGGGGACAGCCGTAAGGATGAATTGAATATTGATGAAGTAAGCATCATTTGGGAACATTTTAAGGGCTAATTTAGGTAGTGTTGGTTGTCATATCTCTAATATGATAAGAAAATTATGGAATTTCATAACTTAGTTCAAGGAAAACTGACTGTAACTGAATATTGGGAGAAGTTTACCAAGATTCTCAAGTATATAACACACTACCAAACTAATGAAAAGTTCAGAATACATAAGTTCATAATGGGATTGAATCCTATCATAGGTGGAGGGGTGAATGTAAAAATTCCAACCACTATGGAAGGAGTGGTGGAAAAATCCATAAGGAAATAACATAAACTAAAAGTAATTTTTGAACATAAAGAAGAGAAACGTAAAAGTATTTAAATCTCCTTCCCTTGTAGCACCTAAAAAGGTGACATGGAAAAATTTTGGAAATAAAAATAGGTTGGGGGCTGAAAATAATAATAAATAAACAACAAATAAACTTGTTGTGAATAACAAAAGCAATGTTCAGAGGAACAATAATGAACAAAAAAATAACTACAAGTCTGATAATAAGTTTGAGCCTAAGAAAGAACTTGTTGGGGGTTGTTATAACTATGGAAAAGATCACTATGCAAATTAGTGTCCTCTAAATAAAAATGATAGCAACTAGCAACACAAGATACATGTTGCAGTAGCTAATAAACAAGATGAAAAGTAAGCTACACCTTTAGAAGTTCTAGGTAAGTTGTTTGACATATCTGTAATTATTAATTTTGATACAGGTGCTACATAATGTTTTATTTCTAGTAATGTATCTTCTAAATTGAAAAGAAAAGCTGGAATTATGGAAAAATCATGGATTATCCATTATGGGAACATTTTTTTCCACAATGTAGATAAATGTATTTTTGGCACAACCTTAGAATTACTAAGTTTTACTACAGAAGTAGACTTGTACGTTGTACCTTTAGGGTCATATGATGTCATCATTGGTGTAAATTGGATTTCTGATCACAAAGCAATCGTAAACTTTTATGAAAAACACATAAAATGTCTATATGATCTGTAGAAAAACAACTGACATACAAGGAATAAAAAGAGAAATTACAGTTAGAGAAATATCAGCCATGCAACTTAAAAAGGAAAAAACAAAGGTTGCATGTTATATGTAGTAAAAAATTGTGAAACAATAGAAGAAGGTAGTGATTTTATGGAGAAATACCCACTTTTATGAGAGTAAAATGATGTTTTTCTAGAAGAACTACTTGGTATTCTACCAAAAAAAGAGTTTGACTTCACAATAGAAATCAAACTTGGAACTGAACCTATTTCCAAGGCACCATACTGCATGACTACAACTGAGTTTTTATAACTAAAGGCACAATTGTATGAAATTTTTTCTAAGGGTTTGATAAGATCAAGTGTCTCACCTTGGGGACCATCGGTAATATTTGTTAAGAAGAAGGACAAAACACTTAGACTTTTCATTGATTACCAAATGTTAAAAAAATAAACAATAAAAAATAGACATCCTCTTCCTAGGATTAATGATATATTTGATCAGATGCATGTTGCATCAGTTTATTCAAAGATAGATATACGATCTAGATATCATCAGTTGAGAATAAAAGATGATAATATTCATAAAAAATCTTATATAATAAGGTATGTGCACTATGAATGCACTATTTTACATTTTAGTTTAACAAATGCACCTGACAATTTCATGAATTTGATGAATAATATTTTTCAAGAGTACTTGGACAAGTTTGTGCTTGTATTCTTGGATTATATCTTGATATATTCTAAAAGTGTGGAGGAACACAATGAACATTTAAATATTGTACTTGAGATTTTAAGAAAATGAAAATTGTTTGGAAAATTATCAAAATTTTCTTTCTATGAAACAAAAGTACATTACTTAGGACATGTTATAAGTAAGAATGGACTACATGCAGAAATGTATAAGGTGAAGAGAGTTGAAGGATGTCAAACTCCTCACCCCTAAGAGTACATAGTGAAAAAACAAAATCTTTGAAATTTCCATTCTCTTGACAAGGACTTACTATCTGGGGTTTAAACTTATGAACCCTACCCATGATTGTGTATTTTTGTTTATCCATTTTGTTTGTCTGAAGGAGGTATTTGAGAACCTCTCTGTCACATTCTTGACATATCTTGTTCAAGTGAGCATGATTTTATTTCTCAACTTTGTTTCTTATGTGAAGCATAATGATTTTGTGTGACCTTTGTTGTGCTATGGGATCACATCCTATGGAGATGACATATTTGATTTCTGATACATTCATATCTAAACAAAGGTTTGGAATAAAACAAACCTTAGGGATGGATTTGATGGGAAATGTATTGATTTTATCACTCTCTTCTTCATTTATTAATTCTATCATGTTTACACCTAGGTGAAGACCATTAGTAGGAAGAGATTCCATAGCAATAAGGCTACACATTCCTTGTGGTTCAATAGGGAAGAAAATTGACTCATCATTCTCTAAGATTTTTATGATTCTTGCCATTGTTTTAGTGGAAGAAACTTCCACAGATATTGATTTACCCTTATCAGTTTCGGTAACCTTGAATTTTTTTGAGACATCGACCTCAAATTTTGGAATGTTTGGGATGGTCATGACCAATTAGTTTTATGGGAGTGGATTGTTTAACTAGTTTGCATGTAGCTCATACTCTGAATGAACCCCTAGTTTGTTTTTTAGATTCATTAAGTTAAGATTAAAAGGTTTAGGATCCCATTGAGCAAAAAATACCTTCCCCAAATGGAGGAATCTAACCTCTTGAAACAAATTCAGGGGAATAACCTTTATCTGGTGAATCCATGACCTACCAAGGATCAAGTTGTAACTCATTTCCTTGTCAATTATGTAGAAATTTTTCAAAATTGTTTTTGGGCCTAAGTGTGAAAGGAAGAACTATGGTTCCAATTGAAGTTTCTTTTAAACTATCATGCCCTCGCAACATGTTTCTTGTAGAAGAGTAATTAGTCTCCCCATACGTCAAATTCTGTAAGAAAGTGAAAGGAACCAAATTCACTGAAGCCTTGTCATCAATCATGCTTTTTTTAATGCAATTGTTATAAACCCATAATTATAGATATAAAGAAGGATCTCCTCTTTGGGCTATTTCAACATAAGTAGGCATCATTCTTTACATATTCATATCCCATAGTGCACATGATTAATTGAATTAATTATTTTAATTAATTTAATAAATATCCTCACTTGACCACCTCACCTAGCCACATCACCTAGACACCTCATCATGGACCTATTCTTAGCATATTTCTTTTAACTAAGACTCAATCTCTACTTACCATAACTAACTGAGACTTAGTATAACCCTAACATTAGATGCCTATTCTTTCTCTAACAACATGCCCACTTACTTAAGCAGAAAATACCATTTTAGACCCAAACCAATGGGAAGAACTGGCCAAAAGATAGCCAAGATCTGCTATTTTGGAAAACCTAGGATTTCCCACCAATGTAACCCTAAACTGATGTCGGTTAACCTAAACCATCATCAGTTACCATATATTCACTTTGGTAACCTTGTTCCAGAGGTTGGAAGAATTATTTGAGTTTGGAGAGAGAGAGAGATCTACATGCAAGCACAAACCAGAGCCCTCTCACACATCCAAACACACCCTAGCCGACACCAAGATAGATCTGAAGGCATTGGCATTCACGATAGCATTTCGGGAAGCACTGCCATGGCATTGACCACTAGTTTCATAGATCAACCATCACCTTCATCCAACCACCAGGCCTATAAATACAAGTAAGTTTGTTTTGATCTACATCATTCCATACATACTTAGATCATCATTTCTTTAGCTTTCTCCTTTAAATCCTATTCTCTTTTGCATCCTATCATTCTCACCTTCCTGTCAATCCACCCATCTAACCACCCATAACCTTTTGGCTCCCCATATTCAACCCCTAGACATCTCTGAGCATTCTCAACATCTTTACCAACCTAGCCATCCTTCTTCTATTCTCTGTGCAATCACAGAGAATCTCCAAAACCAAGTTTTATTGAGTTTCTACCATTCCTCCTCTACTAATGCCGGTCACCTTGACCGTCATCAGTTTCCATCTAAACCATCATCGGTCATACCAGACTGATGTCGGTCTCTGTAACTGGTAATCCTGCCTATAACAATGACCTAATAACCTTCACCCAAATAACCCAAAACCACCAAAAACTTGATCCTGACCTGTTCTAACCACCTTGGTTACCTGCCCAACCTCCAAAACATAACCCAACCTCAGTTAGATTAAATTTGTTATTGCAATATTTGACTTAATGAATATATTGTTAATAATTGAGATACTCAACTTGTTAGCAATAGGACCTCTATTTCTTGCACATTTTTGTTCATTTATTTGATAAACAGTGGATTGACAACCATCTAGGAAGTATCACACTTCCTAGATCTAGCATACGCTAGGTAGTCCACTGACATATATTGTTTAATATTCTTCTTGTGGTCTTGTTTTGCATTCACAGGTAGTTCCTCCTAGCAAAAAGGAAGTTCTCACAATCAACACTGGATCAACAAATCAGAATGCACACACTCTACCTTCCACCTTCATTTCACAGGTATTCCTCCTCACCTTTACCTTATCTATTTTTCTCATACGTACGCAACTTATTGGTGAAACATTTTGGCACGCCCGGTGGGACCCTCTCTTGGGTTCTTTGCATTTTCTTCATATAGGGAAATCTTGTGTGTTTCTTTCTCTTTTTGAAAAATACACATTTAATCTTCTCCCTTGGTAACATTCTTTTCTTCTAATTGTCTAAACAACATTTGTGATTTGGTGTTTAAAATGAATCATTTCTTTCTTCCTGCATTTGCATAGTAGTGAAAGAGCACGTTCTTGACCTATTCATCACTTGCTACATCGAATATAATTGTCAATTTGGGTTATAAAATTTGTTTGCATTTCATCCTTGTATGTTGCATTATTAGCTCACATTTAAAACTGAGGGCAACCTATATGCTAGAAGTCATGCCCAGCTGATGGTTGACATAATTGAATCATAGAAAGCACTTTCTCTCTCTCTCTCTCTTTGCCAAACTGGACACAAATACAAAATTCACACATCTTCTTAAACAACACCTTACCTGGAAGAAGTTGTCAATGATCACATGATTAGAGGATTGAAAGTGGGCACCCACCTGGTTTCTTTTTCTAGTCATTATCTCAGAGAAAGGACCGTCCCCACCAAAACATAACCTGAAACCACCCTTTAGAATTTTCCTCTTCATAGGACACCTTCCCAACCAAAAAATTATGTTCTGAATTCACAAGTCAGTCTTAAATGGCATAAGCTGAACACATAAAATTCACTTATTAGGATTTGTGTGTTTTTCTTAGCTTTTTCCTGAGTTGTATTTTGAGTTGTGAGGTTACATTCTCCACTTTCCTCTTCCTGTCACACTCCACCATCATAGTTGGAGCATTCTGACTATTTCTGAGTGTGTTAGGGTCTAATACCATCATCCTCATATTTCTGGGTTGGTGTTTCATCTGATTTAATTCACAAAAAAACTATTTTTCTTCACTTCTTCTAATTTCATAGTAACCGGCATGTCGGTCCAGTGACCGTCATCAGTTTATATCTGACCATCATCAGTTTACCTAACCAGTGTTTTCTATCTTTTTGGTCATTTCACCCAAAGATAACATTCATCAAATCTTATGTTCTATTTGAAGTTCTCAAAAAATCATCATATCCCCAGAAATTTCATATCACAACCCAGTACAGTTTCCATTATTTTATTTTCATCAGTTTTTGCCTCATTTGCAGAACTGTTGATTCCCCATAGTAACCAGTATCAGTTATCATAACCGTCATTAGTTCCCCTGTAACCATCATCAGTCAATCTGACCATCTTTCAGTTTCTATGTTTGATTTTTAATTAAAACATTGATCAAATTTACCTCCCATAATTAATCCTTCTCCATTCCTGTTGTTTTCTGTGTCATCTACAGAGTACAGTTTTACCAGGTCAACGCTAATTCACATGGTGTTGACTCACAGCCAAACCAACACCCTTATATTTCATGCTAGTCTTCAGCCACTCCCACCTAGCCCATCACCACCTTCCATCCTGTCACCTATAGATCCAACTCATCCCATCACCATTACTACCAGTGACGAGGAGTTCACAAGACTCCTTGACCAGAATCTAGTGGCCTTACAATACTATCTTTCCCACTCATCTACCTAAGACTCCTCAGGACAACTAGTATATGACATGCCCATATCTATCCCTCCTTCCCTCACCCCCACTTCCGCATCAGCTACCACTAGCTTGGTGCTACCCTCATCCACTTTACCCCCTGTGGTCTCTCAACTAGGCCCCACATCCTTTATAATACTATACCAATGACATCTATCACACCCGTGGTGTCAACCATTCCTTCACCAACCACCTTGAGCATGGCCCCATCTACCCCCTTTTCCTCATATATACCAGTTGCATCACAACCACCCCTGGTGTCAGAAACCCACACCCCATTTCAAAACCTCATCCTTTCCATCCCTCAGTCTCTACCCCCAATTACCACAAGATTCGTTACGACTACCCCACCTATTTACACGCATCACCAGCAACCCCCAATCTCATCTATCACTTATTCAGTGTATATTCCAACTGCATCTATCCCCCTTCATATTTTTCATATTCAACACCCCCATATGCCAGGGTGCCATCCACATCATACTCCCATCATTAACCACCCTTTACTACAGGAGGCACCCATTCCTCACAACCCACCAATGACCTCATTAGGATGATTATGGAAAATATGCAGACATTAGAAGAATCAGTTTCTAGCTCTCACAACTCCTTAACTTATGATGAAATCTGTAATGAGCCTATTCATCCATCTATTCCTATTCACCCATACCCCATGCATTGGGAAATGCCCAAGTTCAACCATTTCAATAGTAAAGAAGACCCACAACAACACTTGTGGTCATTCAAACATGGGTGCTATCTAATTTCCCATGATGATGCTTTACT
The DNA here is from genome assembly GCA_019776745.2 of Taxus chinensis. Taxonomy (NCBI): domain Eukaryota; kingdom Viridiplantae; phylum Streptophyta; class Pinopsida; order Cupressales; family Taxaceae; genus Taxus; species Taxus chinensis. Next base: position 339,291,178 of record CM034157.1, on the reverse strand, counting down.
CCTATGAACATTCCCCATGTCCCTGACAGGACCCACCTTAGATTGGTACAGTAGTTTACCTAGACATTCCATCTACTCCTTTAACCAAGTGGCTCAAGCATTCCTGGACCACTTCTCAATCAATGTAGTCAAAAAATTCACCATGACTGACCTATATTCGACACGATAGTATGACGAAAAATCTATCGTAGATTTCATTTCTCACTGGCGAAGTCTTATCAACCAATTAACATTCCAGTTACCTCAAGTTGAACTTATAGAGTTGTTCACTAGAGCTTGTGCCAGACACATCTCACCAACTCTGTAGGTACAAACCTTCTATACCTTTGACGAAGCATTTACCATGGCATGCAAAATTAGAAATTCATGCCATTGAAGAAAAGAAAATCCAATTGTGAAACAAAAATGCCACGTTCAAATCAAATGATTCTTCTTCATCTTCAAAACCCCAAAACAATTATTCAAAAGCCAAAGGATCTACCAATGTGGTAGTTCTCAAAGCTGGTCCATCTCATCCATCTAATCAAGCCAAACCTTCCTCCAATCTTTCTCTTGTTCAGACTTTTCAGTTTTGGTGGAAACAACGAAAGTACACTCCAATTGGAGAGCAATATTCTTCAGTCTTGGAAAAGCTTCTTAAATCTAGAGCCACTGCACTACCACCCATAAAACCTCATACCAGTTTTGGTCCCACTCATCCTATGCCCACATGGTATAAAGAACATGATTATTGTAATTATCATCGCGTCAAAGGCCATAATGATGGTAATTACATAACTTGTAAGAACATTGTCTAGGAAATTTTATAAAATGGAGATCTCATTCTAGACAACCTGAATGCACCAGTAAATAAAAACTTACATATCTTTAAGAAGTCATTCCCTAACCATACACCATCATCTAATCAAAGTGGTGAACCTTCAACCAATGACAACAATGTCTGTGAAGTCCACTCTATTTTTGATATCGTACCAGTCGTTCCTCAATTTCCACCTATTCTATCTATCGAGGAAATTATGGCACGAGCTCCTGTACCCATGAAGGAGCATACCTCATACACTCTTTCACCCATAAAGGAGTCTTCTTCATCTCCCCCTTCACCCAGAGGAGTCCACATTTTTTGTTGATGTCATTTCACCATCTACCTCGCAACCTATCAAACAATCAATGGTATTAACTCTCCTACCCGCAGGAGAATCATCATCACTTTCTCCTCCACCAAAAGAGGAATCTACCTCACCCCACCTACCATCTCTCCTACCCATGGGAGATCCTTTAGACATGCCACTACCTATTGGGGACAATTCCCATTAGTATTCTAGGATCCCGTTGACCTGGTCTCAGCTCTTTTACCCACAGATTCTGAGGCTAACCAATTCCCTGTCTTATAGACATATTTTATAGGGATTTCCACTAAACCAACTACATCTCCTCTTACAGTAGTCCCAATTTCACAACTAGCCGATCACCTATATTACATTGATAATTCCATGCTTTGGGGACATCTTCGGCTCCCCTTTTCGACTCAAATGCAAATGTTGCCTACAGATACCTCCATGATCTATCCAAAGGTATTTCAAGAAACCAGATCGACCCTGACCATGCCTGTCAAAATGGATTCTTCTTCGTCACCTTTACCTACATCCAAACCTTTACCCATGACTAAAACCATTCCTATGCCTAAGAACCTACCCACACCTACATCTTCATCCATATCTAGACCCATCACTACCTTGGGTGTCATGCAACGTCAAGCCTTACCCATCCACCCATCAAATTGGATTTAGCCACATCTTCCCAAACCCACACCAAAATTATTCCTCCACCTAAAAGGAAGACCCAACCTTCTAGGCCACATACACCAGTCTCACCTACCACACCTTTGTCACCTTCCCCTTCCATCCATCCTAGGACCTCACCCATCAACCCTGGTCAAACAACCCCCTACCCAAGGCCAATCAAAAGCTAAGCAACCTACCTCTTCATCATGATCCTTTGTTATATCTAATTTACCTGCAAAACAAACACCCTCGCCCTCACCCATACATTTCTTACCACCTATACCTCCACCAGCTACTATAACCCCAACTTTTCCTATATGACTTCAACCCATACCTTCCACCCAGCCTCTACCAACCACTTCCACCACAACTCTATTGTCCCCATGGGTAACCCATCCTCTTCCACCATCTACTTTCCCTTCTGCATCACATACTCCCACCTCACCTTTACCCAAGAAGGTGCAATCCAAAGACAAGAACCCACTACCCTCCAACAGGGTAGTTAAACCAACAACACCTTCCATTGCTAGTTCTTCTACCACACCTTTACCCAAGCAGATACCATCAAAACCTAAGATAGTACCACCTACCAAACTAGTGGTCAAACCTATTCCCCCTCCTATAATGCCTCTTCCACCACAATCATCCACACCTTTACCCAAACCCACACTCACTTCCCACTGTGATCCATTGGCAGGGTCCTACACCAACATTTTAGCCAACCTCTTAGAGACCTCAGTCATCACATTACCACCACTTAGACCTTACGACCCCCTCAAACCCAAACCAAAAGGGTTTGATGAAACTAAAATTTTTGCCTACCATCATGTGCCAGGACATGATGTAGAGGGTTGTAAGGCTCTCAAAACCATTCTCCTCCAATTATGTCCTCCTGAAGCAAATTTTGACGATGATGATCTTCTTGATGAGGACCCTGTTCCACCTTCACCTATCACCACACACCCTCATCCCTTACTTCTTCAATGACCTTCATCTCCACCTCCACAACCCTTTTATCCACCTCCAAAATTTGAGATCAACATGGTCTGTATCAGAGAGTTGGCCAAACCACCACCTAAATGCCAGTGTGCCCTACTCATTTCACAAGGTTCTTACCCCACATTAGGTTTTTTTCCATCATGTCATTACACTACTCATGACATACCTTCTCCATCTACCTCCTTCCCTCATATTAACATGATCCAAGTTTCCACTCACACCCAAAAGGACAAAGCAAAAGAAAAATCAACTAGCCCATCAACCAACCCGTGCCCAATATACCATCTGCACCCACACCCAAAATCACCATTCGAGGACCCACATACCCTATTTCTGATGGGGTCACCCATCATACAATGATAAAACAATTACACCAATCCCCTCTAAAAATGTCTTTGTATGATCTCATCCAAACCTCTGAATCTCATCGACAAGCCCTTATGGAGGTTTTGCAATCCATCGAGGTTTTACCTAACAACCCCACACCAGTAGCCTCCATTATCACCCTCACCACATGTGGCCTCTCTTACCAAATCATCTCCTTCTTCTACCCCCATGCCCACTCATCAAGTAGCCACCCTCAATTTTTCTGATGAGGAGATCATACCTCTCCAATCAGATGACCCTGATCCCACCCTTTTTATCTCCATCTATATCGATAATATACGTGCACGACTCGTTATGATCGATGGTGGTGCTAGCATCAACATCATCTCCTCCCACACATACAATCAAATGTGCATCCCTTCAAATTACATGCATAATAACCCAGTTATGTTGCGCTCCTTCAATGACACCATCACTTCCACCCTTGGCACCATTATTCTTCACATTCGTGTGGGCCCTCACACTGTCCCAGAATTATTCTGTCTTAGAGGGGGAGTTCTAGTATAACCTGTTGCTTGGCTGACCTTGGATTCACGTCATGGGTTGTGTTCCTTCAACTTTACACCACTGTGTAAAATTTGAACATGAAGGACATAACTATACCATCCCAGCTGACCCATCACCATTCAAAACCTGTAACATGTTGTACCAACCTAACGATGTCCTTGTACCAGTTAAGGCATCTACCACTACCCCCACTTCTCCTTCACCCACAACCCCATCCACCAATGTTTCCGCCACCTCTCCCACACCTAACTCTTCTATTCCTACTACTTCCACAGCCTCTGTAGCTGGCCCATCTACTTCCCAACCAACCGATACCCCTCCTTCCCAATCACCTAGTAATTCATCTATTCCCGCTACCCACATATCTACTACCGATCCCTTAGAGGGTGTTTTTCAATGCCTCACTCTAGGGGAGTACCGCCTCTACAATATCAACACATTCCTTACTCTGCAAGAGTATGGTAACCTACACCAACATCCTCGTTATGACTATCACATAGGAGAGGTTTCCCTTATGGTCCTCCCCACCTTCACACCAACTTAACGTATGGGGGACTTGATACTTCCACCTATTCACCCAAACCATCCCAAACATGACCATTTTCATCTGACCTCCAATCTCTCACTAACCACCACTTCACCCACACTTTCCTTCACCGTTGTGCATGGAAAGGCTTTGGCTTTGGTTTTTACAAACAAGGTCATCATACCATCATCCCATGTACCACCCGTAAACACAAAGATCACAGTGGCATTGGATTTTCCAAACCATCTTCCAAGAAGGCCTACATCAAACTCATTGAGGATGAAAACCTTCTCCACCCCATTCACCAACATCACCACCTTCACCCATGGAGTCCATAGATCCCAAATCTATTCCTCCTAACTTTTTTTTTCATGAACACCATTTCCTTGGGACCTCTGACTTATCAACGTGATGGCAAGGCTCCCTCTTCTCTTCCCTTCCTATATCCTAACATGATCAAGGATGATACACCTTTTATTAACATCGTTCAATGTCAGGATGATGAGTCTATCCTCACCTACCTTGGTGTAGAATATTCTTATATTCACCGGTCATTTCCTTCTGAGACGTAAACCATGTTGAATGAATCAACCATCGAAGTCAATATTAACACTCAGGATGACCCACACATTCTAAAGATAGGCCAATCTTTAGATGCCACTGAACAGGAAGCTTTTACTTCTTTCCTCCAGGATCATAGCAACACTTTTGCTTGGTCCTATGCTGATATGCCCGGTATTGACCCAAACATTGTGGTCCACAATATCGTAACCATTCCTGAAGCCAAACCCATAAAACAGAAGCTGTGGAAAATGCATCCTCACATTTCCCTTCTTGTCAAAGAGGAACTTCAACACCTTCTCTTGGTTTCCTTCATCCTACCCATTGACTATCCCCAATGGATTTCTAACATCATTCCTATCACAAAAGTGACAGGGGGACTTCACATTTGCATGGATTTCCATGACCTCAACTTAGCTTGCCCCAAAGATGACTTTCCTCTACCAGGTATTGACCAGCTAGTTGATCTCACCACTGGTCATGAGATGTTATCACTCATGGATGGTTTCTCAGGTTATAACCAAATATTACTCACTCCAGAAGATCAACACAAAACTACCTTCATCACTCCTTGGGGGACCTTCTGCTATCGAGTCATGCCTTTTGGCCTTAAAAATGTTGGTGCTACATATCAGCGGGCTATGACTTATATCTTCCATGACATAATGCATCACATATTGGAAGATTACGTAGATGACCTTCTTGCCAAATCCAAACATCGGGCCAAACACCTTACAGTCCTTAAGGTCATCTTTGACCACCTCATCAAGTATTGTGTTTTCCTTCAACCTAAGAAGTGTGTCTTCATTGTGCTCTCAGGAAAGCTCCTTGGTTTCATCATTTCTTTGTGTGGCATAGAAGTTGATCCTACTAAAGTAAAGGCTATTCTCAAAATGCCTCCACCTACTAATCTCTGCCAACTTCAAAGTTTGCAAGGTAAGTTGCAATCTATTCATCATTTATTTCACAACTTTCTGACCACTGCCAACCATTTCATCATCTCCTCAAAAAGGATGTCTCCTTCAAATGGGATGATGAATGCCACAAATCCTTTGACACCTTAAAACAATACCTTCTCCAACCACCAGTGCTCATTCCTCCTAAGGATGACCAACCCTTTTACCTATACATTTCTGCTACTGATCATTCCTTGGGTGCCATGCTCGCTCATCATGATGAGAAACAAAGAGAGAAAGTGGTTTATTACATAAGTCATACCCTTTTGGACTACAAAACTAGGTACACCCATGCCAAAAAACTTTTCTTAGCCTTAGTTTTTGTCACCACTAAACTTCATCATTACCTACTCAACCACAAAACCTTTGTCATCACTAACATTGACCCCTTACATTACATGTATGCCAAACCCTACCAACATCAACGTGTTGCACGTTGGCTCATGCTTCTCACAGACCTCAACCTCAAATTCATCCATCAAAAATCTATCAAGGGCCAAACCATCACTGACCAACTTGTAGATGCACCCCTCTCTGGAAATCAACCCTCTAACTTTGATTTCCTAGACAAATCCATTGCTACCCTCTCTTTGGATGATACCATTTACCAAATGACCTTATTCTTTGATGGTTCCAAATGTCAGCGTGGGGGTGGTGCAGGTGTTATCCTCATTCCTCTTGATGGTGAACCTATGCCTTTATCTTTCAAACTAGATTTTGATTGCACTAACAACATCACCGAATATGAAGCACTCGTATTAGGCCTTCAAACTACCATCACCCTAGATGTCAAATCAATTAATATCTTTGGTGACTCTCAACTGGTTGTAAACCAAGTCAATGGTATATACCAGTGTTGTAACAAAATACTTCAAAAGTATAAACACCATGTCGACATACTTTTGACTACCTTTGACCATTACGAACTTCAAACCACCCCACATTCTACTAATAAATTTGTAGATACCATGGCCTTCCTGGCTTCTCAGATACCCACTTCACCTGCCGACTCCAAAATATTTGTCACAATACAAAGGTTGCAATCACCTTCTTATTTATCTCAAGATGTCAACTCCATCAGAACCGTTGCACCTGACCCACATGACCTTTGGTATAAGTAGTTTGCAGACTACCTTTCCCTTTCCATTCTACCTCCCGATCTTACTCATAATGGACAACACACCTTTCTTAAAAGTGTCTCTCACTATGTCATCATGGGTGGTCTTCTTTATAAATGTGGCTTTGACGGTATTCTCTTACGATGCCTTACAAGTTCTGAAATTCCCTACACCATCAAGGAAGTTCACGACGGAATTTGTGGAGGTCACTTTAGTGGCTTAGCTATTGCTAAATGCATTCTTCACCTAGGCTATTATTGGCCAACCCTAAACCATGACTATTGTGACTATGTCAAACATTGTGTGAAATTCCAACAACATGCTAATCTTCATCACACACCTAGTCATGCCTTACAGGTCACACGAGACCTTTGGCCTTTCTCTCAATGGGGTTTGGATCTTGTCAGAGAGATCAATCCTCATTCTTCACAACCATCAATGGATTATAACCACTACTAAATACTACACTAAATGGGTAGAAGCCATCCCCCTCATTTCTACAAAAGCTGAGAAAATTTGTGAATTCATCAACCATCACATTATTTGTCACTTTGGTGTTCCTCACCATCTCATCACTGATAACGGCAAGCAATTCAAAAACAAAACCCTATGAAAAATTTGTGACACCTTTGGCATTCAACTCAGTTTCTCTTCACCTTACTACCCACAAACAAATGGCCAAGCAGAATCAACCAATAAAACCTTGAACAAAATTCTTATGAAATTAGTTGACGATACTGGAAGGATTTTAATATGCACATTCCTTTCACCTTGTGGGCTTACCACACTAGTATTCACACTTCGACTACTGCCACACCTTTCTCTCTGGTCTATGGTACCAAGGTTGTCTTGCCTCTCGAAGTCCAGATTCCATCTCTCTGCATCTCACTCCAAGACATGCTCAACGATGATGACTTTCACCAGGACCATTTGGCACAACTTGAGTTATTAGATGAACATCATCTCAATGCTCTTGATCATCTCCAAATCTACCAAAAACGTATCAAACGTGCCTATGAAAAATGTGTCCATGAGTGAACCTTCTAGGTCAGTGACCTCATCCTGAAGGAAAATCAACATGTAACCAAAGAAGAGAAAAGTAAACGGGGAAATTTTCTCCTAATTGGCTTGGACCCTATATCGTTACTCATACCTATGGATCAGGTGCTTATCATTTTTCTTCACTCAAAGGTAAACCCAAACCTGAACCCCTGAATGCCTTGCATCTTTGACCATTCTATTGTTGAATCAAATCCTATATCACCTTCTGTCTATTTTAAGCTCATCCCTTGAGCACCCTTCACCTTTCATATTACCTATTCTTGGGGTCAATGACTAAACAAGAATCATGTGATTACCCATCACCTTTCAGCCTTATCTTCAATATGAGTACCACGGCTCTACTCATGGCATGATTTTCATGGATACTTTTCATCTTTTTCAAGATGGAATCCCATGGTCATTCATCACTTGAAACCATCTCTTTCATAGTTAACCTCTGTGTGCTATGGTTTTTTCTTCTAAACAAGAGCCTAATCTTCCTCTATAGTCTTGTCCATGACTTAAACATCCAAAAAGAAAAATAATTTCAAAATAAAAATGGGATTCAACTCCTTGAGTCAAACTTCCAGCAAAGAGATGACTCCCTCAAAAGGGACATCTCTTCTCTCTATCTCGCCACTATAAATAGACTGCTCCCTCGAAGGACAGCTATACAAAGCTAGCCATACTGCACATAGTCTATCATAAAAGGGGACTATCCTTGCAAAAATAAAATAAAATATTCAGAAGCTTCCCACATCGATCAGCTTCACAAAGACCTCAAGGAGATAATATACTCATCCCACATAGACTTCCCACATCGATCAGTCTATCAAAACAAAAGCAAAAAAGAGAAAATGATAACTTTTTTCATCATGGACTTGCCTATTTTGATCTTGGGTCTCTTGCCAAGTAGGCATGTTGTCTTACACCAAGTTACACTAAAACCAACCATTTTCACCTCATTTCCTTTTCACCCTAATTTCCTACCTTCTCAAGGGACTTGCCACAAAAATGACATTTCATGATCATGTGACTTTCTTCACCCTTAGCATAGTCAATCATGCAACGCCTTTAGGGTCTTATGTTCATAAGCCCACCTTTGGTATGGTAGACTTGTTATGGTTCTTACCAATTAGGTGACTCTTTTGGTCACCTCTTACCCTTCACCTTCTTCATTACTTGTTGATTCTCCTATACAGGACTAGACCATCGACACCTACATTTTAAGAATTCCTCTTTCACCAACATCACCATGCCTAATTGACCTAAACACAACCATGCCTAAATGACCTAAACTCAACCATGCCTAAATGAACCTAGACTAACTCAATCATCCTAAAACCTACCAACCCATTCCTCTACCTCATCATATTCTTCCCTAGCTTATGGGAGAACTACATCAGCCTGAGGCCCCTTTTCACTGGGGCTATGTAGGCAGCACTCTGAGGGCATGGGGCCCTTGGAGGTTAGCTCGGCCACTCTTTACCCTAACCCATTTTCCCCCATTTTTCTATCAAAATTCTACCTTAGTTTCCATTTTTCACAACACTTGGAAATTAAACAATCAAAAAACATACATACCTACCATTTTATCACATCATAAAAACATCCAATCAATCATTTCATATTTCCATGACATCAAATATTTGGAAATTTACACCATAACATACATATACATCATCATTTATGTTCCATACTACCAAACTTGGAAATTAAATCAAACCCAAAACATGACCAAACCATGCCTAAACTGACCTACTACTCCACCATGCCTAACTCACCTAGACTCACCATGCCTAACTCACCTAGACTCCACCATGCCTAACTCACCTAGACTCCACCATGCCTAACCTACCATGCCTAACACCTAACTCATGCCTATGCTCAATATGCCTATGACCTTGACTCAATCACGCCTAATTCACCAAATTTCCATCACATACACAATAACAATGGAAATTAAAAACATAGATGCATCATCCATCCAATAACTCTAATCATCTATATATAAATGGAAAAATGTGTATCCATACATATGTACACAGTACAAAATCAATACAAGTATCTCCGATACAACCTCACTTTCTTTGGCATGTAGACCGATATAAGATCAAAATCTCAAAACTCTCATGTACATCCTCACCATCTTCGGCACACAGGCTGGTATATGATCAAAAATCTCAAAAATCTCATGTACATCCTCACTATCTTTGGCTTGCAGGCCGGTATATATATCAAAATCTCAAAAAATAATAATCATACCAAGTGACTAATCATCACCCCACCTGAGACCCTCGGGGCCAGTCTCATCTGTCTCCTCCTCTCGCCTGTCTAGCACCCTGCCAACATCTCTCCACCCTCCATGGGTCTCAGTCTAGTCTCCACCTAGCCCACAGCTAGGTCTGGCCTCCATGAACTAGTAGCCTCACCCTAACCCTATCTCTGGGCTCATTGGCCCCCTGTACTCTCTACACTATGAGTGTGGGATCTCATCCTCTCACTCGATGCCTGTTGTGCCCTGTACTCTGCATAGGAGGGGACATCTATCCCGGTGGTCATCAGGTGATCCTGGTAATACCATGCCTCATTCAGGGCATCCCTGAACCTCACCATCAACACCATCTGAGGTGGTGCCATAGGTCTCACAACAACCTATGAGCTTTTTCTTGCTAGGGCTGGCCTCAGACCATGTACCTGTGTACCCTGTCCTCCTCCCTGTACCATGGGACCCTGTCCCACTACTGCCTATGATATGGAACCTTGTCCCTGAGCCTGCAGTGGTGCCTGCATTGTAACCTGGGCCTGTAGGGCCATAATCTGAGCCTTTTCAGTGGCTAAATGGCCCTACAAACCTGTTATCTGTGCCTGTAAGGTGGCTACCTATCCCCCATCTCCATCACCACCCTATGCGGGCACCTGTCCCTATGTAACCTAGGCCTGTAGGGCTACCACCTACACCTGTAAAGTGGAAACCTGTGCCTCTGATCCTATGAGCTACCCCTGTAATACTCCAAGTTGTGTCTGAAGGGTGGCCACCTGACCCTGCAAGGTATCCCATTGTACTATGATAGTAGCTAAGTCAGGATTCCCTAGCCTCGATGGTGCACCCATAGCTGTGCCACCCACCACTACCTGTATCTATCTGTGACCCCAACATCATCAATCCACCTGTCCACCACCTACTCCTCCTACCCTGTCAGCACAGTCGGTTGTGGTAGAGGCATAGGCCTCTCCACATCATCTCTCCTATACTATGGGAATGGTGGAGGCACATCCTGTGGAAGCCCAAACTGCCACCTAACCCTGTCCACTGGTATCATCTCATGCTCACCTGCACATTATCCCTCTATCCACCTGAGTAGCTGTAGCTCCTCCAACTCCTCGGCCATGTGCCTGTATGAAGGAAAGCCAACATATGGCCTCCAAACAATATCAACCCCAGATAACCCCTCCAGCACTCACCTGTAATATGCTACATCATGTGTGGCCCTCATCACCCTATGCTCTCCACCAAGTGGTACCCATCACCTGTAACCAACCCTGACTAAACCACCCCCAAACCAATCCTTTCGGGGAAAGCCAACTAGATGTACACATATGATGTGCTCGTATGCCCAATAGTGTAGAAGGAAGGTACAACATAAACTAAACCTCCGTAACCTCCCATAGGCCCACAACTCTCTATACAACTTTACCAAGAATGTCGGTGCCCAGGAAAAATAGACCCGCTCCTCCATCATGTCCTGGAGAACCCCCATCAGTGCTCATGGGAATCTCCCACCCTCCGCATCTGGCAAGGAAAAACAACATACCACCTCCATCAGCAAAACCACTAACCTCATCTCCTGAGGATGGGCTGCATACATATCTCCATAGCTCAGACTCACACTATGGTACCTCAGCTCTGTCATCACCTCTCCAAAAATAGCCACTATCGGCTCCTCTAATGCCTCTGACGTAATAGAATATACCTGCTCCCCAACTATCAGTAGCCACAGGATCCTGTATACATCCTCTAGGGTGACAGTGATCTCACCCATCAGTAAGTGGAACATGTTGGTCGCTGAGTCCCATCTGTCGATGAGTGTGACCATCAAACTTAGATCTCGAGCTACACACCTGTAGCATCAGATCCCACTCAGGCCAACATCCATCATGTGCCTCCACTCCTCCATGGTCACACTCAGTTGCATATCGCTAGCAACAGAGGTGGTACTCTGTCCCGCATCCATAGCTGGTCCCTAGCCTACATCCAACAAAACCACAACATTATTACAAACCTGACAACCTTCACTTATCTATTAACCCCCCAAACCATACCCAACCACACCAATCCTACTCACCCCATTTTACCTAATTCACCTACCAGCCTCCTACCCCATTGCAATCATGACTCACCATTCTAAAAACATCATTTCACCTACTTACCTATCCTTTATGCCAATGCCAACCTTCTACCCCCATCACTCTACATGTACCCTCCCTTCCCCCCTCTCACCTATTTTTCTTTCCCACCTAACCTTTCTTACCCCTATTTTTCATCCACCCTCACTGGTGTCAGTCACCCTGACCATCACTGGTTATCCTTAACCGACATCGGTTCACTTAAACCGATGTCAGTCACCTAAGACCAGACTGATGCTGGCTAAAACAAACCAATCGGCCACCCTTAGACCGACATCGGTCTCTGTCATGGCACCCAAATTGAAACCCCCCCTCCCTCTACCAAAATCCCTAAAAACAACCTACACACCTACTCTACCCTACCCAAACCTAACCTAACTTCATTACCAACCCTATTTAAGCTACATTGGACCTTCCCCCTCCCTCATTTAATTCATTTTACCCACAAATTCAAAATAAAACTCCCACCCAAAACCCTTTTAACCCAAACCAATTTCAACACATTATTTTCAACCCAAAGACAAAATCAGATTGAATCCTACCTCATCTCGGTGTCATCTACATGGTGGTACATCTGGCCTCCATTTTAGTGGCCCACCTGAACCCTCTCCCACCTCTACCATGCCACAAATCAACTTCTCACCTCACCACCAATCAAATAGCTCCAATCGATCTCATGGACCCACCTACTGAATGCCAATCACACTAGTCACTCGCCAACTCAACTCAAACACCTCATACCATCACTTTCCACTCTTACTCTACCACTCTGTCATTTTCCCAAATGACAACACATTAAAATGAATCCATAAAATATGGATTTTTCATTTTATTAACCCTAACCCAACATGACCGACGTCGGTCATACCAAACCGACGTCAGTTACTTTATAACCAACATCAGTCACCTGCCATTACCATTTTCACCCCATTTTTCCCATTTTTGACCTCAACTCATTATTTCCTGATACCCTTTGACCTTACCCACACTTATTGCAACCTACCTACAAGCCCAAACTACCCCTACATTTCCTTAATTGCATCTAGGGATTTGTTATTTTACCTATACCTTGGCCTTACCCATGTCATGACCTATTTACCTGGACCTGACCTACTTTGTGTGACCATTGACCTTGTGTACTCGTTATACCTTGTGATGTTGTTACCCATGTTGTTTGGCCTAATGACCTTACCTTGCCTATTGTCATGTCATTTATCCCGACCCAACCTTTGGTGTACCAGAACATACCTAAACGTTCCTGCACCTGACCTACATTTTGTTTTAGACCATATCCTATGCCTTGGATACCTGAATCACTTCAACCTTGTTGGGATAAACCTATCAACCTTGGACGATGTAGAGTTTGCAAGCTCTTCAACCTAGTACCATGTTGCAGTCTATACATGTGCATGCATTCGATTTCCATTACCTATTACCTGATTTGACCTTGGCCCATTACCTACTACCCAAATTTGACCATTACCTACCCTTTCCCAAAGCACCCATACTCTTCCCCACCTACCTTAACTCACACCAACTACACATTTATCAAACCACTCACCAATTCCATATAACACCTCATCAGTTCCTGGTTTGAGGGGGATCACCTTCACCCACACTTGGGGCAACCCCACTCTCACCCACACATGGGGCAATCACTTCCTATTTTTTTTAGCATCACTTACCAATACAAGCTACGTGACAAAAAGGGGCAAAATGTAGACACCAAAATTAGGTCGTACCACCCTTATAGCCCCATTAATTAAATTAGCCATACCTTACATATTCATATCCCATAGTGCACATGATTAATTGAATTAATTATTTTAATTAATTTAATAAATATCCTCACTTGACCACCTCACCTAGCCACATCACCTAGACACCTCATCATGGACCTATTCTTAGCATGTTTCTTTTAACTAAGACTCAATCTCTACTTACCATAACTAACTGAGACTTAGTCTAACCCTAACATTAGATGCCTATTCTTCCTCTAACAACATTACCACCCACTTAAGTGAAAAATACCATTTTAGACCCAGACCAATGGGAAACTGGCCAAAAAGATAGCCAAGATCTGTTATTTTGGCAAAACCTAGGATTTCCCACCATAACCGACGCCGTTAACCCTAAACCGATGTCCAGGTTAACCTAAACCATCATATTCCATATATTCACTTTGGTAACCTTGTTCTAGAGGTTGGAAAAATTATTCAAGTTTGGAGAGAGAGATATCTGCATGCAAGCATGAACTAGAGCCCTCTCACACATCCAGACACACCCTAGCCAACACCAAGATTGATCTGAAGGAATTGGCATTCATGGTAACATTCTGGGAATCACTGCTACAACACTAACCACTAGTCTCATAGATCAACCATCACCTTCATCCAACCACCAGGCCTACAAATACAAGTGTGTTTTGATTTATATCATTCCATACATACTTAGATCATCATTTCTTTAGCTTTCTCCTTTAAATCCTATTCTCTTTTGCATCCTATCATCCTCACCTTCCTGTCAATCCACCCATCTAACCACCCATAACCTTTTGGCTCCCCATATTCAACCCCCAGACATCTCTGAGCATTCTCAGCATCTTTACCAACCTATTCATCCTTCTTCTATTCTCTGTGCAATCACAAAGAACCTCCAAAACCAAGTTTTATTGATTTTCTACCATTCCACCTCTACCGACACTAGTCACCTTGACCATCATTAGTTTCCCTCTAAACCGTCATCAGTCATACCAGACTGACGTCAGTCTCTATAACTAGTAATCCTACCTATAACAGTGACCTAATAACCTTCACCCAAATAACCCAAATAACCCAAAACCTGATCCTGACCTGTTCTAATCACCTTGGCTACCTACCCAACCTGAAACATAACCCAACCTCAGTTAGATCTAATTTTGTATTGTAATATTTGACTTAATCTAATATATTGTTAATAACTTGAGATACCAAAATCAACTTGTTAGCAATAAGACCTCTACATCTTGCATTTCTATTCATTTATTTTATAAAAATTGGATTGACAACCATCTTGAAATGATAAAACAGGTGGATGCACTGACATGCCCCCTATAAAAGGGTTACTCTTCAGAGAATTAGTAGTATAAATTATTCATATAAATGGAATTCATAGGCTCCTTTAACTCTATGCCAACCTTGGTAGATAGTTTGTATGCATCAGATCCAAATTTAGCAGTTATAACATAAGGACCCAACCAATTAGGCTCAAATTTTCCCTGGTTTTCTTTTCATTTTGTTGTGTTGTTTTTATTTTCCCTTAGGACCAAATCACTGATTTCAAACTATTAAGGTTTGATATTGCAAATATAATTTTGATGCAGTCTATTCTGATATACCTGTATATGGTCTAAGGCACGAATCCATCTCTCATCTAGTAATACCAGCTCTGCAAGGTGTGTAACATAGTAATCCTCTTCATGAATGGGATGTTGGAGGGATACATGAAGTGAAGACAACTCAACTTCAATAGGTAATATGGGTGTAGATCCATATACTAGGGAAAAAGAAGTAGCTCCTGTAGGTGTATAGAAGGAAGTGTGGTAGGCCCAGAGGGTAGGATATAACTATGTATGCCGATTATGTCTTTGTTTATTGAAAATATTTTCCAGAATAGACTTGATAGTATTGTTTGATGCTTCGGATTGGCCATTGCATTGTGGATAATAAGGTGTAGCCCATTTTATGTAGATATTATATTTCTTAGCTAGGGCCTTGAGATCCTTATTTTTGAAAGAACCACCATTGTTAGTGACAATAGTAGTGGGGATGCCAAAATGATAGATAATATGGTTGAAGAATAATTTAGAAACATTTCACCCATCAACGTTAGTAAGAGGCATAGCCTCAAAAAACTTGGTGAAATAGTTAGTGGCAGTTATAATAAAAGTGTGGCCATCAAAAGATGTGGAATTTATTTTTCTAATTAAATCAAGTCCCCATTTTGAAAAAGTTCAAGGTGAAGTAATAGGATGTAAGGCTTGGGATGGTGCATGAATGAGATTACTGTGTTTTTGCCAAGCCTAATATTTCTTCACGAAGTTAAATGCATCTTCCTCCATTGTGGGCCAGTAGTATCCAATGCATACAATCTTCTTTGTAAGGACTATTCCATTGGAATGGGCACTGAAAGTACCCAAATTTACTTGAGCTAGCATCTGATTAGCTTCATCCTAATTGAGACACCTCAAGAGAGTCCCATCATAGCCTCTTCAATATAAGGTGTCAGCAAGAAGGGTGTAGCACAAAGCACGTTGTGCTAAGGATCTTTTATTAGCTAAATTAAAATAAGGAGGATAAGCTTTAGTATGAATGAAGGTGTATATATCATGGCACCAGGGATGATCATGACCAACAATATTACAAACCATGGTGGACTCTGATAATTCATAAGTGGGCACCAAAATATGTTCAACATGGAACTCGTTGTGAGTTTGATTAATGTTGAATGAAAGAAGGGAAGTGATAGTTTCCATGGCATCCACTACTTTCTTTTGTGTTCAAGGAATTTGTTTAAAATTGATAATCCAAAAATACCCTCTAAGGTTGTAGACACCTAAAATATGCTTACACTTAACATTTCATCTAATTCAATCAATTTACGACACTTCGTTAATCAACCCTTCTTCGCTCCACTCTCAGATGCCCATTTATGAAACCTTCTTGGTCATATTCTTCCCATATTCAACTTATTTTGCTAATATCTCTCTTATTAGATAAACATTCCTCCTTTCAACTATCCAGAACCTCCCTAGTTCTCTCTAGAACACTTCTATTTTCTTCGTAGGCATCTATCAGTCATTATTGGTTATCCTTACCCCTCCCAACTCTCAACGATTCTCTAATCACTTGCTAATCAAGTTTAACTAGCCTAAACCCTAGTTAACTATCCTAAACCTAGCTTAACTAAGCCCAAAGCATGTTTATCCTAATCTAATCTAAAAGTGATTTTTGATCTTTAGTCCCACATGCACCCAAAGCTCAATATACTCTCATTTGGAAATCTATAAATAGAAGGGTCACCCCTCCATTTAAAACTTACAACTTCACTCACAAGTCCTTCTCTCTCACATTTTGAGATATTGGCATTAGACCTCATTTACATTAGCCAAGCTAATAGCCATTTGATCTTGGCTATCCTCCATTGTTTAAGCTCCTCCATCTTGCATCCATAACTTCATAGTAGGTTAGTATGAGGGTATCTAACTTGGCCTTGTAGCCATTTTAGAGAGACCTCTTCACCTCCATTGAAGCAAACAAGAAATCTAATTTGATTACTCATAGGTTTAACTAGGTTCAATTTATGTTTTAAGTATTCATAGAGTAGTTAGAGATAAAATGATAGTGTTTTAGTTTAATTCATTATTGTAGAAATAATCTTGTTTAGCACTCATCTTGATTTTTATGATAGGTTTAGTTAGATAATGGAGCTACTTAGTTTCTTGTTTATTAACATAGCTAATATTCTTATGCATACAAAGGCTATTAACCATTCTTTTATAAGGTAAGAGATTTTCATCTTTTACCTGATATTCTCTATTAATTTGATTACTGTCTAGAAGAGAATTGCCAAGAACTGTAAAATCTTGTAGGTGTCATGAGATAACAAAGCCTAATCCTACTATCAATGCTTCATACTATTCTATGTTATTTGTACAAGGGAAGTTGATACGATAAGATTTAGGTATGAGGTCTCCATCCAGTGTACACAAGACAATTCCTACTCCATAACCATGGAGATTGCAAGATCCATCAAAGAATAATGTCTATAAGGGTGTTTCCTCTATGTACAACAAGTATCCATCTGGAAATTAAAAATTTAGAGGTTGTTGTTAGGCCCCTGGAATATTGACTAAGTATGAAGGTGCTTAGGCGTGTAGGATCCCAGTTACTGGATGGCACGCAAGGAAAAAACATGTAAGAGGAAGGCTTAAGGAATAAAATAGCACACGTGACGCATGAAAGGAGGTTTGGGACTTAGCCAATTTGAGTGCCCAAGGCAGAACTCATGAAAAGTGTGATCGGTTGCACATGGATAAGATGTCATCCTGACAATAGGTTGGCCTAGGAAAGAGCATGCCTCGGATGGAATCTTCTAGAAGATCATCATGAGATGGAAAGGAGAGCTCAGGCTTGAAGGAAGATGTTCACATGGAGGACCACATTCAACACTTGGTGATGGATTTGAGGGCATGGAAAGGTGAGTTAACAGCCTGGGAAAGTGATAAATACAAGTGCTTGTAACGGGAAAAGATATAGAGATATACACACATGAAAGAAGGATATATCATCAGGATATACATAGGGAATATAAGGTTAGAGAGTGAGCAAAGCTCTGCAGGAATGTTGCAAGTGGATATTCTAGGTCAGGAAAGGATGTACTAAGCATGGGGTTGTTATTATTCTTTTCTGTTAGCTTAGCTAAATATGTCCAGTGATTCGCATGACTGTGGTCTACTCTTTGTAACACTCTGTAATGAATCAATGAATATATTGAGGTTACCTATTATAAATAGATATGAATATCAATGGGTTTAATGTATATTTCATTCATACAAATTCTCTTTCCTTTCATGATACAAATGAATGGTTGTATCTTTATTTCTTCTATAATATATGTTCTGGAATCTATTAAAGCACTAGGTCTGAAGTGACTGCAAGGATCTAAAGGTCGTTCTGAGCCCTACGGTTCTTGTATGTCTCAAAATTATTTCCTAAATACTCTTACACTAATCATAGATAATGCTTCCCACTAAACTCACATAAAATACAGACTCAGCACCCACATGTGCCTCAAGTGAGCACTCAGCTTTTACTGGGTGATGGGTCAGTGCATGTGGGGTTCTTTATTTTGAGATTGGAGTAAAAATATTACATCTTGGTTCCATTACCGGGACATCTTTTCGAAGTTATATTTGGATATAACATGCATCATGATCTGTGTAAATAGTAATGATGGATAGATTGGTGCCTGACCCTCTGATTGCAAGATTTGCTACTGTTCAAGAAGTTGTTGACATGGATTGGTGTGATAGATGTTTTCATCCTCATCCTCCATGTGAAATGGACAAGCAAGATATAGATGATGATAATGAGAATGAAATGGATGATGACATTTTTATGATGGGCAGCTCTTTACGCTCACAGCAAGCAGCAACATCAATAGATGTGATAAGTGCAAGGACTAATGCAACCTTTTGGGATTACATAAAGAGGGTAAAATTTCTTCCTCTTCCTCAAACTCATGATGTAGATGTAGTTCAGGACTTTGAAATTCCTAATAATGACTTTGAATACCTAAGGGCTTTAATGATCAAGAAGTATGATGGTGGTATTCCTTCGGAGGAAGATAGACAATTGTTAATGAATGTTGTGGTTGGTCAAGAAAAGTAGTACAATAATAGAAGTAAAGTTGTTAGAGGAGCTAGCCCTCAAGCCAAGCCAAAGACACCCTTGCTCACAAGAATTCCCAAAGATAATCTTAGAAGAGAAATAGTTGCTAAGAACCTTGCTGTCCCATGCAAAAATATCAGTCCTCTTCATGCCCAGGCTGCCAAGAATACTTCTCCATCTAATGAACCTTCTTGTTCCCCTTCCAATGTTGTTTTTCCAAATAATGTTCCATATGATATTGCCCAGGTATTGAGTGAAATTAAAGTGAGTGTTCCCATTATTGAATTGCTCAAAATTCCTGAACACAAGAAAAGATATTTTGAATACTTGGGATTAAAAAAAGAAAAGATTATACCAAGCAGAAATGTCAATGTTGTTGAAAGTCCTCTTCAAAGCATTGCTGGCCCTGAAACACCACCACCAATGGAAGATCTTGGAGAGGCACCTGAAGTGTATTTGGGGACATCTTTGGTTGATTACTAATTGAATGTTGATCCATTCTTCAAAACTTTTCTCATCAAAGGTAGGTTGCTTCACAATTGCATGTTTGATTCCGGTGCATCATGTAATGTTATGCCTCTAGAAGTTATGAATGAATTGGATATCAAGGTGACAACAGCATATGGAAAGTTTACATCCATGGATTCAAGGGAAGTGCCAGTTGTTGGATGTGTGAATGTTTTAGTAGTGCAACTTGAAGCCTATCCGAGTAAGAATTTAAAACTTGATGTTGTAATTGTTGACTACCCTGCCAAATGGGGTATGCTTTTGTCAAGAAAGTGGGCTGCAAGTGTTGGTGGTAGTGTTCAAATGGACATGTCCTATTCTGCCATTCCCATTGAGGGAATCCTTGTCAAAATCTATGGTGAAAAGATGATGTTACACTTGATTGAAGATCCCAACAATGCTTCTTATGAAGTATTGTTTGCTGACATAGATGTTGAAAATTTCATTGGTTTTGCTGATGGAAACAAGAATAAGATGGAAAAATTTGAGTGTCTTGGTTTGGTAGGTTCTCCATGGACATTCCTATTTGATGGAGATTTTTCCAAAGCTGGAAATGGTGTTGGTATAGTGTTGGTTTCCCCTAGTTTAGAGGAGTTTATTTTTTTCTTCAAGCTCAATTTTGAATGTACTAATAACATTGTTGAGTATGAGGCATTATTATTGGGATTAAGGATTGCATGGAAGTATGGAGTAAAGGATATTGTAGCTAAAGGAGATTCAGAGCTGGTTTTCAAGTAAGTAAGAAAATTATATGCCACAAAAAATTAGCGTATGAAGCAATATAAGCATGTTGTTTGGGACTTGATTGAAATGTTTGATTCCTTTAAAATTGTTTACCATGATAGAAGACTTAATGCTGCTACTGATCAGCTAGCTTTTCTTGGTTCTAAGTTTGATAATTACACCATTTCACCTTTTTGTGAATATGATGTTGAAGTGCTAACAAGGCCAACTGTCCCAGATAATGTGAAACATTGGTAGATTTTTGATGATGATGCACAAGTGTTGAGATTATTACAATGCAAAGGAGAGTTTGCTGGTCAGAATATTGATTGGGAACCAATGGTGTGCATGAATGAAGGTATAATAACTTTTTTTGACAAGGATATTATATAATTGAAGACAAATACCATTCCCAAAGGTCTTGTTGCACTTGAATCCAATTTTAGCAATGTTGGTTGCATAATTAATAGGAAGATGTCTGCTTCAAGGGATGTGGAAGAGCATAACTTGGGAACTAAAGATAAACCAAGGAAGATCTAGTTAGGCAGTCATCTCAGCAAAGAAGAAAAACAATCCTATGCCCAACTTTTAAAGAAATATCAAGACTACCTTGCTTGGTCTTATTCAAAGATGAAGGCATATAGAGAAGATTTGTTTCAGCATGAGATCCATCTTGAGGCTAAAGCCAAACCATTTAGACAAAAACAAAGGCATATTAACCCACTAATTTCCATGAAAATGCAAGAAGAGTTGAAGAAATTGAGAGATGGTGGCATCATTCAGCCTACTAGGTACTCTTCTTGGGTTGCCAACCTTGTGCCAGTTAGGAAGAAGAACGGAGATATCAAACTTTGTGTGGATTTTAGGAATCTAAACAAAGAATCTATGAAGGACAAATATCCTTTACCAAACATGGAGAATATGTTGCAGCTTGTGACAGGGTCAGAAATTATTTCTACTTTGCATGGTTTCTCCGGATACAATCAAGTAGTTAAAGAATAAAAAAGAATTAAGAAATCCTTCACTACTCCTTGGGGGACTTATGTTTTTGTAAGGATGCCTTTTGGATTGATGAATGCTGGTGCTACTTTTCAGAGGGAAATGGATGTTGCCTTTGCTGGTTATATTAATGAGTTTATTGTAGTTTACCAAGATGATGTGACTATTTTTTAAGATAGCGAGCAGACCATTTGCAACACCTAGAGAATATGTTGATCAGATGTAGGGATTATGGTACTTCACTTAATCCAAAGAAGTGTCATTTTTATGTGCCAAAAGCCAAGCTATTGGGGCATATTGTGTCCAAATAAGGTGTTATGATAGATCCTGAGAGAGTGGAAGCAATCAGCAAGGTGCCTGTGCCAAGAACCAAGAAGGGTATTTAATCTTTCTTTGGCCAAATCAATTTCATTAGAAGGTTTGTCTCCAATTTTCCTGAGTTAACTCTTCCAATCACAAGCATGCTAAGAAAGGATCAAGTTATTAAGTGGGAGGAGGCTGCCATCCAATATTTTGAAGGAATAAAGAATGCACTCAAGCATGCACCTATTTTGGCATCTCCAAACTATAAGATGTCTTTCCAAATCTTCTCTTTTGCATCAAAATTTACTATTGCTTCAGTTTTGTTACAAAAGGATGAAAATGGAGCTGAGAGGCCTATTGCTTTCTTTATTAAGGCTTTACAAGTAGCTGAATTAAGGTACACAATTATGGAGAAGCAAGCATTTGCATTAGTAAAAGCAACAAAGATTTTCAGGCCCTATATTTTGAGTTCAAAGGTTGTTGCTTATGTTCCCCACACCATGGTTAAAGACATCTTATCCGACATGGAGATATCAAGCAAGAGATGTAGATGGGTTAATAAATTACAAGAGTATGATATGGATATCCAAACAACAAAACTGGTAAGAGGTTTAGGTCTTGCCAAACTCATGGCTGAGAGTAATTTGCAGAATGTAGAAGTGAATCAGCTAGGGGAGGAAAGGGCAGATCTCCTTGACAAATTGATGAATTCTGAGTGGTACAAGGATGTGGTCTATTACCTCAAGCACTTATGTTGTCCCAGTCACTTAAATAAAAATCAGAAAAGAGATCTCAATTTGGCTTCTCGGAAATATGTCATAACAGACCTTGGGCTGGCTTAGAAGAACCCTGAACGTGTCCTCTTGAAATGCATAACTGAAGATGAAGCTCCCAAGTTGATTGCTGATTTCCATGGGGGAGTTTGTGGAGGAAATTTTGCTGGGAGAGTGACAACATATAATATTTTAAGGGCTGGTTGTTGGTGGCTAACTCTTTTCAAAGATGCAAACCAGTTAGTTAGAAGGTGTGATAGTTGCCAACGTTTTTCAGGAAGATTGAAATCTTTAGGCTCCCTTCCTTTGCAGCCTGTATCAGTTGAAGCTCCTTTCAAACAATGGGGAATGGATTTTATTGGTGAGATTTCATATCCTTCTAGTGCTGGTTACAAGTGAATCCTTGTAGCAACTAATTATTTTACAAAATGGGTTGAGGAAATTCCATATAGAAAGGAAACACACCATGTGGTAATGGATTTCTTGCTGAATCATATCATATGTAGATTTGGGGTTCCAGTTAATATTGTGTCTGATAATGCTATGTGTTTTAGAGTTAAGCCTTTGATGGCAATGTGTAATGAATATGGGATAAATCTGACCTATTCTTCAAACTATAACCCACAAGGGAATGGGCAAGCTGAATCAAGTAACAAAAAATTGCTCAAGATCATTAGAAGAACCTTGGAAATCAACAAGAAGAAGTGGGGAGAACAGTTGAAATTTGCAGTTTGGGCTGATAGGATAACTCCAAAAAGAGCAACTAGTAAAAGCCCATTTGAACTGGTGTATGGAACTCAGGATTTGTTGCCATTACACCTGCAATTATCCACTTTTCAGTTTTCCCAGCAGTTGGAAGATCAAGAACATGGCCCATATGAATCAAGAATCAATCATATCATTGAGTTGGATGAAGAAAGGAGAGCTTCTCATCAAAGGCATGTCAGGTTTAGGGAGAAATTGAAGAAGTTGTTTGATAAGGAGGTCACCCCTAGAGCTTTCAGTGTTGGATATCTTGTTTTGTTGTGGGATAGTAGGCATGGAGACAAGGGTAAGCATGGAAAATTTGATGCTCTATGGATTGGCCCTTATGCCATTGATATCAGGATTGGAGAAAATACATTTTTTCTCAAAGATTTGGATGGGGATTTGTTGGAGCTTCCTGTTAATGGCAGACATTTAAAACACTTTTTGGATTAAATCCCCAAAGGAGGTATGCACAAGTTGTACATTTTGTATATCCCTTGTTTTTGTTTTGTCTTTTCCTTGTTCTTGTTATTTTTGACTCGTGGTTTGACCTTTTTTCCTTGGCAACTGTTGTTGGTGTGGTTTTCTCCCTTTGTTTTTGGTGAAAGTTTTGGTTTTTGGGCTGCTATGAATGTTTTGACTCCTTTCCCAATGGATTTTTGGCACTTGGTCTATGTTGTGATCTTTTGGCACTCGCTGGGAGTGCCCATCCCCAAGTAGGAGCCAATGTTGGTGCAATTTATGGGTTTGCACACTTTACTCTAATTCTCCATGTTCCATTTTTACTCCAAAACATCCTTGTGGCTCGAGCTGAAGATCTGTAACTCATTTTATCCAATTGAATGTTTTCAAACTGCCCTCAATGTTGTTATTCTACCCCTTTTTGAAACAAAATCCAAGTTTCCCCTTTATTTGTGCCCTAGTTTTTCATGTTGCACGGGCTGCATTATTTTTCCTTGGCCAAAGAGTGAAAGAAACCCATGTTTGATCGAATTCCATTTTTATGAGGGTGAAATCTCACTCCCCAGGCTTAAATCATCCCCACATCATGTTTCAGATTGGATTCAAAACCAAAACATCCATCTTATTTGTGAGAAAATTTGATTTTGGAAGCATCCCTTGCATTTTTTCATTTTGATGGGCATACGGGCATGTTCTACCCATCAAATTTAACAAGGAAACGTTTATGCTGACATGGCAGGCTCTCATTGGCTGGGTGTGTTTGGAAGAAATATTATAAATTGTCAAATTTTCAATTTTTGGCAAAGGGAGAATTTTCTCTGCGGCCCCACATTTTCCTATTATGCCTACCAGCATGATTTGATTGGAAAGAGGGCCAGGATGCAAGGACGAAAATTTTGGTGGCTTGGGGTGTCAGGTCACTTAAAAATTGTTTACCTTCATTTTTTGCAAATTTCTCAAAATCAAGTTTTTGCCCAAAGGCCCGTGCCTAATGGGATGGTGACACGTGTCCAAGGAGATCGACCAGAATAGAGGGAACTTTGAAGAATTTGAAAAGTTTTGGTTTCAAAATGAAAAAGAAAAATTTGGACCCGATGGCCTATACCAATGAGAATGTGACATGTATGCAAAGGGATGAAATGGAGAGGTGGAGGCTTGGAGGAATTTGAAGTTTTTTTAACTTCAAAGGGTAAAAGGAAAAATTTTAGTTCAAGGTCCCACCACCAATGAACAATGGACACGTGTCTGAATTTTGATGGAAATTCGAAGTGCGGAGGAAAGATGGAAAATTTTCCAAATTTTAGCAAAAAATCTCAAAGAGAAAAATAAACCCATGGAAAAATTTGGAGTTTCAGCTCCACATCCAATAGGACAGCGACACGTGGCATTTTTCAAATGTCAAAAGAGAGATGTCAGGCCCATATGGAGTTTTGATGCTTGCTGAGGAATGAAGGCAAATGTGATGAGTCAGCTCCACCTCTAATGGGAGATCGACACGTGGCAGAGAAACAACGGGTGTTCGGGCCCGTGGGGAATTTTGAGAAAATTTTCCTTTTTGTGAAAAAGGTGAGAAAAGTCATCATTTTGGCCCATGCGGTTTTAGTAAAGGCCCACAGGAGGACACATGGCACATTCCAGGGGCAAGTGGGGAAAAATTTCAAAATTTTCCGAAATCAAAAGGGTTTAAATGCAAATTTTAAAAAAAAGGCCCACGTCCAATGGTATTTTGACACGTGTCACACCTCATCTAAAAGTCAAAAAGGTAATTTGGGTTCTTTTGAAGAGGATTTGGATCTGCCACATGGAGGGCTGGCATTTAAAGTTGATTTTAATCAACGACAGCTGTGTATTTTCATTTTTTGGGTGCCATTGGAGCTCCAAGAAGTGTGGAATCATCATTTTTACACCAAAACACATGAAATTCTATATGAATCTGCATCCCTTCGGCCTTCTGAATGCAATGCCATCATTTATTTGAGCTAATTTTGTGCCCTATAGTGTTTCTCATGAGATATTTTTCTCAGCCCGTGAAAAACACGTGAAAGTAAAAATGAAAAGTTGCAGAGTTAAAAATGATGAGGGAAAAAGGTGAAAAATGATTGCAAATGCATGCTGGCATGGTGGAATGCCAAAAATGTGACCATGGGATGGATAAGGATCTGAGTTCATGCAATATTTTAAAATATGTGTGCATCTCTGGTATTGGGCAAGCTGTTTCACAGTTTTAAATCATTTTTCATCAAATGGATAGGGTTTTGTAACAAATTTGATCCCTTTGGCATATTATTTTCTTGGGATGCAAGGATCCAAGATGGCATAGGGTATATGATGTAGTTTTGGAAACATTTTTGGGAGGTCTGTTGAGAATTTTGGAGAAAGAGAGAAAAATTTTCACAGGAAAAGACTGGAAGAAGTCCATTTCCCTTTTGAGAAACTACCTGAGAGCCATTTTGATTCCAGTTTGCATCAAATGTTCATCATGTTGAGTTGGTTTCAGCTGTAAAGCCATCAACAAGCTTTGAGATTGTCTAAATAACATTCCCTTGCTGATATATTTGATCAAATTCTTGGATTAACTGGTTTTATCTCTTGGAAAAGCTTGCATGCACTTGTATTTCAGTATGTTTTCAATTTGTGTTTCATGCTCATGTTGCAATCTTGTGTTTGGGATCTTTATTGGTCATACATGGTCTCATTTCTTGTAGAGGGTTTGAAGGCATCTGCAATCTTTCATTCAGAAGAGCATTCATTTGAGTGGAGATAAACAGATTTAAATCCATCTTACCTTCCTTGTAAATTGAGGGTATTTACAAACCTTTGGGTGTACCTTAGGACATGATCTAACAAGGGGTTCTGAATGCTTCATTGATATTTTGCTTCAAGCCTTTGTGGTAGGTTATCAAAGTTTGTATGGAATAGTGTAGATTTGGGCATCCATTGTGCACACATCCTGGTTGAAAGAGCACTTCAAATTCATTAAAACATCTCTATTGTTTAGGTGTTGTAATTCTTTTGCAAGGTTTCCCAAAGAAGGTGATGATTTCTAGCTACTCTTGTCCCAAGGTCTCTCATCAGAATTTCATTTTAAACTAACTCATCCTACCTACAATACCCCTGCATCTGCATTGTGTGTCCACAAAAGAATTCAATCCTTTCACAAAAATGCACAAAGTTGATCAGGGTTCTATCATGTCTTTAGCAGCTCTAGGTTTGTTTTGAAAACATTTCCATCATTTAGTAGTGACAACTCCTTTGAGTTTTGATAATAGATATTTGATCATGTTTTCACAAAGCCTCCTTCACATCATATGCAAAACACAAGGATATCTTCATCTCCTTACCATATAGGGGCTGCAATATAGGTTCTCTTGCCTTGGTTGATAGGCACAACCTAAAATAGTGAGGGTTAGATCAAAACCCTTATGAAGGTGCTATCCACTCCCTCAATTCTTGAATGCAAACAAGTAGATAGGTGTGATCCCCAGCTACAAATGACATACAAACATCTATCTATCCTTGAGTGTCTTGTGCAGATTCATGATGTTGTTCAAGTTGTGAAGGAGATTAAATCTGGATACCAACACCTAAGTGGCACCATTTCCGGGGAATTCTTGTAAATTCTTGGTGGTTTTGAAGTACTTGAAAGGTTTGAGCATTTGTATGATCAATTATTTGAGCTGTTATATTATTGAGATATCATTTCGTACTTCAGATCTGGATGTTTGGGTAAGAAAAACTTCAAACTCAGCCTACTCTCCTCATCTACCAGCAATTTATGTGATTTGGATGCACTGTTTTTGGTTGAATTAAGAAGAAGAAAATCTAATTTGTAAATCCCTACAAGTTTTCAGTATAGCATGCATTTGACAGAATATTTTTTAGTGCTTTCTTGCACAACTAAGGTGAAAATCCTTGGTGGCAACTCCATGCTATTGGGATCTTGAAATACCAGTTGTCTAACACATTTTTATCATTTGAAACTTGTTGTTTAAATCTGTCAAACTGGAGGGAAGGAGATCCCTCTTCATCAAGGAATCTTCTAAGAAGTTTCTCACCAAATCAAGAAGCTCAGAACTAGAAGGAAGAAGAGTGTGGAAAGTGGTTGGTGATTTGGTTGTAAGGAAAGGAGATCCCCATAGTTGAATTTGAAGGAGAGCAACCTGTCATTGAAGATTATAATTCCTCTTTAAATAGATCTGATTCAGGAAATCTTCTTGCTGATTTTCATCCTCCATCAGGTGAGGGACCTTCTTGTGTATTTAAAAAAATTGCTCCTAAATCTGCTCCTGTGGTTTCTAAGTTTGCTAAAGTTTATCAAGAGAGAGAGCCTTTGGGGGGTTGTCATTTTAAAGATCATTCATCTATTCCAATCAGACCCATTACTACTCCTCATCAGCTTGTTTCACCTCCAAGATCACCCCCACCAAACAATATGGCTCAACCTAGACCTCCATTTGTTGTAAACACCTTTGGTCCTATAAATTTTGGAGGAATGGATGGTTATCCAAATGCTGTCCCACAAGATGTGAGAAATAGGTTACCAAAATTCCAAGGTAACAATGCCATAACTGGAGATCAACATCTCAAACTCTTTGTTAACATGATGGAAGACTTTGAAATAGAATTTGAGGATGTGTATATCAAGTTGTTTATCCATACACTTCAGGAAGATGCAAGAGATTGGTATAAAGCTCTACCTGATAACTCTATTGATTCATGGACTGAGATGAGTAATGCATTCAGATTACAATATGGAGACAAAATAGATACAAGATTCCTTCTATCCAAGTTTGATAACATCAAGAAGAACCCGAATGCGACCGTTCATGATTTCAATACAAGGTTTAATAAAACATTGAGAAGGCTTCTTGTAATTTTGAGGCCTTGTGATGAATCTTGCTTGATCAAATATGCAGATGCATTTGATAAAAAGGTAGCCTATTACTTGAGAGACAAAAATCCTACAAACTTGAGGCAAGCTTTCACCATGGCACTTCAAATTGAAAATAATATTAAAGCTGTTGGTAAACCACTTAAGAGGGATGGTGTGAAGCTGATAAACCCTGAGAAGCCTCAAACTAGCAAGGGTGCTGATTTGGAAGATGTTGTCAAGACTTTGGCAGGGGCTGTCAAAGAAATTTCTTACAAATTAGCCCGGGCTGAGAAAGGAATTAGGAAAAGTTCACAAGGACAACAAAGAACTCAAAACCATGATAGATTTGGCAATCATCCTAGGGGTGATCAAAGACAAGATGATAGAGGTAAAGGGCTTATTGGATCTGCAAATAGACAACCCCAAGCACGTGAAAATAGAGTGGTGCCTGACCCTCTGACTGCAAGAGTTGCTACTGTTCAAGAAATTGCTGATATGGATTGGTGTGATAGATGTTTTCTTCCTCATCCTCCATGTGAAATGGACCAGCAAGATATTGATGATGATAATGAGAATGAAATGGATGATGACATTTGTATGATGGGCAGCTCTTCAGGCTCACAACAAGCAGCAACATCAACAGATGTGATAAGTGCAAGGACTGCTGCAACCTTTTGGGATTGCATAAAGAGGGTACCATTTCTTTCTCTTCCTCAAACTCATGATGTAGATGTAGTTCAGGCCTTTGAAATTCCTAATAATGACTTTGAATACCTAAGGGATTTAATGATCAAGAAGTATGATGGTGGTATTCCTTCAGAGGAAGATAGACAATTGTTAATGAATGTTGTGGTTGGTCAAGAAAAGGAGTACAATACTAGAAGTAAAGTTGTTAGAGGAGCTGGTCCTCAAGCCAAGCCAAAGACACCCTTGCTCACAAGCATTCCCAAAGATAATCCTAGAAGAGAAACAATTGCTAAGAACCCTGTTGTCCCATGCAAAAATATCAGTCCTCTTCATGCCCAGGCTGCCAAGAATACTTCTCCATCTGATGAACCTTCTTGTTTCCCTTCCAATGCTGTTTTACCAAAGAATGTTCCATATGATATAGCCCAGGTATTGAGCCAAATTAAAGTGAGTGTTCCCATTATTGAATTGCTTAGAATTCCTGAACACAAGAAAAGAGCTTTTGAATACTTGGGATTGAAAGAAGAAAAGATTATACCAAGCAGAATTGTAAATGTTGTTGAGAGTCCTCTTCAAAGCGTTACTGGCCTTGAAACACCACCACCAATGGAAGATCTTGGAGAGGCACCTGAAGTATATTTGGGGACATCCTTGGTTGATTCCCAATTGAATGTTGATCCATTCTTCACAACTTTGCTCATAAAAGGTAGGTTGCTTCACAATTGCATGTTTGATTCCGGTGCATCATGTAATGTTATGCCTCTAGAAGTTATGAATGAGTTGGATATCAAGGTGAAAGTAGCATATGGAAAGTGTACAACCATGGATTCAAGGGAAGTGCCAGTTGTTGGATGTGTGAAGGGTTTAGTAGTGTAACTTGTAGCCTATCTGGGTAAGAATTTAAAACTTGATGTTGTAATTGTTGACTACCCTGCCAAATGGGGTATGCTTTTGTCAAGAAAGTGGGCTGCAAGTGTTGGTGGTAGTGTTCAAATGGACATGTCCTATGCCACCATTCCCATTGAGGGCAGCCTTGTCAAACTCTATGGTGAAAAGAAGATGTTACACTTGATTGAAGATCCCAACAATGCTTCTTATGAAGTGTTGTTTGCTGATGTAGATGTTGACAATTTCATTGGTTTTGCTGATGGAAAAGAGAATAAGATGGAAAAATCAGAGTGCCTTGGTATGGTAGGTTCTCCATGGACATTACTATTTGATGGAGCTTGCTCCAAAGTTGGAAATGGTGCTGGTATAGTGTTGGTTTCCCCTAGTTTAGAAGAGTTTCCTTTTTCCTTCAAGCTCAATTTTGAATGTACTAACAAAATTGCTGAGTATGAGGCATTATTATTGGGATTAAGGATTGCATGGAAGTATGGAGTAAAGGATATTTTTACTAAAGGAGATTCAAGCTGTTGTCAAGCAAGTAAGAAAGTTATATGCCACAAAAAATTAGCGTATGAAGCAATATAAGCATGTTGTTTGGGACTTCATTGAAATGTTTGATTCCTTTAACATTGTTTACCATGATAGAAGCCTTAATGCTACTGCTGATTACCTAGCTGTTCTTGGTTCTAAATTTGATAATTGCACCATTTCACCTTTTTGTGAATATGATGTTGAAGTGCTAACAAGGCCAGCTGTCCCGGATAATGTGAAACATTGGCAGATTTTTGATGATGATGCACAAGTGTTGAGATTATTACAATGCCAAGGAGAGTTTTTTGGTTAGAATATTGATTGGGAACAAATGGTGTGCATGAATGAAGGTAGAGAATTTTTTTTTGACAAGGATATTATATAATTGAAGACAAATACCATTCCCAAAGGTCTTGTTGCACTTGAATCCAATTTTAGCAATGCTGATTGCATAATTAATAGGAAGATGTCTACTTCAAGGGATGTGGAAGAGCATAACTTGGGAACTAAAGACAAACCAAGGAAGATCTGGTTGGGCAGTCATCTCAGCAAAGAAGAAAAATAGTCCTATGCCCAACTTTTAAAGAAATATCAAGACTGCCTTGCTTGGTCTTATTCAGAGATGAAGGCATATAGAGAAGATTTATTTCAGCATGAGATCCCTCCTTGAGGCTAAAGCCAAAGCATGTTTAGACAAAAAAAAAGGCCTATTAAACCACTAATTTCCATGAAAATGAAAGAAGAGTTGAAGAAATTGAGAGATGGTGGCATCATTCAGCCTACTAGGTACTCTTCTTGGGTTGCCAACCTTGTGCAAGTTAGGAAGAAGAACGGAGATATCAAACTTTGTGTGGATTTTAGGAATCTAAACAAAGAATCTATGAAGGACAACTATCCTTTACCAAACATGGAGAATATGCTGCAGCTTGTGATAGGGTCAGAAATGCTTTCTACTTTGGATGGTTTCTCCAGATACAATCAAGTAGTTGTTAAAGAATTAGAAAGACTTAAGAAAGCCTTCACTACTCCTTGTGGGACTTATGATTTTCTAAGGATTCCTTTTGTATTGATGAATTTTGGTGCTACTTTTCAGAGGGCAAAGGATGTTGCCTTTGCTGGTTATATCAATGAGTTTATTGCAGTTTACCAAGATGATGTGACTATTTTTTAAGACAGCGAGCAGACCATTTGCAACATTTAGAGAATATGCTAATCAGATGTAGGGAGTATGGTACTTCACTTAATCCAAAGAAGTGTCATTTTTATGTTCCAAAAGCCAAGCTATTGGGGAATATTGTGTCCAAATAAGGTGTTATGATAGATCCTGAGAGAGTGGAAGCAATCAGCAAGGTGCCTGTGCCAAGAACCAAGAAGGGTATTTAATATTTCTTTGGCCAAATCAATTTCATTAGAAGGTTTGTCTCCATTTTTGCTGAGTTGACCTTCCAATTACAAGCATGCTAAGAAAGGATCAAGTTATTAAGTGATAGGAGGCTTCCATCTGATATTTTGAAGGAATAAAGGATGCACTCAAGCATGCACCTATTTTGGCAGCTCCAAACTATAAGATGCCTTTCCAAATCTTCTCTTTTGCATCAGAATTTACTATTGCTTCAGTTTTGTTACAAAAGGATGAAAATGGAGCTGAGAGGCCTATTGTGGTAGTGTTCAAATATACATTTCCTATGCCACCATTCCCATTGAGGGCAGCCTTGTCAAACTCTATGGTGAAAAGAAGATGTTACACTTGATTGAATATCCCGACAATGCTTCTTATGAAGTGTTGTTTGTTGACATAGATGTTGACAATTTCATTGGTTTTGCTGATGGAAAAGAGAATAAGATGGAAAAATCAGAGTGTCTGGGTATGGTAGGTTATCCATGGACATTATTGTTTGATGGAGCTTGCTCCAAAGTTGGAAATGGTGCTGGTATAGTGTTGGTTTCCCCTAATTTAGAGGAGTTTCCTTTTTCCTTCAAGCTCAATTTTGAATGTACTAATAACATTGCTGAGTATGAGGCATTATTATTGGGATTAAGGATTGCATGGAAGTATGGAGTAAAGGATATTGTTGCTAAAGGAGATTCAAAGCTGGTTGTCAAGCAAGTAAGAAAGTTAATGGAGCAAAAAATTAGCATATGAAGCAATATAAGCATGTTGTTTAGGACTTGATTGAAATGTTT
Source organism: Taxus chinensis (assembly GCA_019776745.2). Lineage (NCBI taxonomy): Eukaryota > Viridiplantae > Streptophyta > Pinopsida > Cupressales > Taxaceae > Taxus > Taxus chinensis. The sequence goes on along the minus strand of CM034157.1, from coordinate 339,257,788 downwards.
GATTCCTTTAACATTGTTTACCATGATAGAAGTCTTAATGCTGCTGCTGATCACTTGGCTGTTCTTGGTTCTAAGTTTGATAATTGCACCATTTCACCTTTTTGTGAATATGATGTTGAAGTGCTAACAAGGCTAGCTGTCCCAGATAATGTGAAACATTGGTAGATTTTTGATGATGATGCACAAGTGTTGAGATTATTACAATGCCAACGAGATTTTTCTAGTTAGAATATTGATTGGGAACCAATGGTGTGCATGAATTAAGGTAGAGAAAATTTGTTTGACAAGGATTTTATATAATTGAAGACAAATACCATTCCCAAAGGTCTTGTTGCACTTGAATCCAATTTTAGCAATGCTGATTGCATAATTCATAGGAAGATGTATACTTTAAGGGATGTGGAAGAGAATAACTTGGGAACTAAAGACAAACCAAGGAAGATCTAGTTGGGTAGTCATCTCAGCAAAGAAGAAAAATAGTCCTATGCCCAACTTTTAAAGAAATATCAAGACTACCTCGCTTGGTCTTATTCAAAGATGAAGGCATATAGAGAAGATTTGTTTCAGCATGAGATCCCTCCTGAGGCTAAAGCCAAACCATTTAGAAAAAAAAAAAATGCCTATTAAACCACTAATTTCCATGAAAATGAAAGAAGAGTTGAAGAAATTGAGAGATGGTGGCATCATTCAGCCTACTAGGTACTCTTCTTGGGTTGCCAACCTTGTGCAAGTTAGGAAGAAGAATGGAGATATCAGACTTTGTGTGGATTTTAGGAATCTAAACAAAGAATCTATGAAGGACAACTATCCTTTGCCAAACATGGAGAATATGTTGCAGCTTGTAACAGGGTCAGAAATGCTTTCTACTTTGGATGGTTTCTCCAGATACAATCAAGTAGTTGTCAAAGAATCAGAAAGACTTAAGACAGCCTTCACTACTCCTTGGGGGACTTATGTTTTTGTAAGGATGCCTTTTGGATTGATGAATGCTGGTGCTACTTTTCAAAGGGCAAAGGATGTTGCCTTTGCTGGTTATATCAATGAGTTTATTGCAGTTTACCAAGATGATGTGACTATTTTTTCAAGACAGTGAGCAAACCATTTGCAACACCTAGAGAAGATGCTAATCAGATGTAGGGAGTATGGCATTTCACTTAATCCAAAGAAGTGTCATTTTGGTGTGCCAAAAGGCCAAGCTATTGGGGCATATTGTGTCCAAAGAAGGTGTTATGATAGATCCTGAGAGAGTGGAAGCAATCAGCAAGGTGCCTATGCCAAGAACCAAGAAAGGTATCCAATCTTTCTTTGGCCAAATCAATTTCATTAGAAGGTTTGTCTCCAATTTTTGCTGAGTTAACTCTTCCAATCACAAGCATGCTAAGAAAGGATCAAGTTATTAAGTGGGAGGAGGCTTCCATCTGAGATTTTGAAGGAATAAAGGATGCACTCAAGCATGCACCTATTTTGGCAGCTCCAAACTATAAGATGCCTTTCCAAATCTTCTCTTTTGCATCTGAATTTACTATTGCTTCAGTTTTGTTACAAAAGGATGAGAATGGAGCTGAGAGGCCTATTGATTTCTTTAGCAAGGCTTTACAAGTAGCTGAATTGAGGTACACAATTATGGAGAAACAAGCATTTGCATTAGTAAAAGCAACAAAGATTTTCAGGCCCTACATTTTGAGTTCAAAGGTTGTTGCTTATGTTCCCCACACCATGGTTAAAGACATCTTATCAGACATGGAGATATCAAGCAAGAGATGTAGATGGGTTAACAAATTACAAGAATATGATATGGATATCCAAACAACAAAGCTGGTAAGAGGTTTAGGTCTTGCCAAACTCATGGCTGAGAGTAATTTGTAGAATGTAGAAGTGAATCAGCTAGGGGAAGAAAGGGCAGATCTCCTTGACAAATTGATGAATTCTGAGTGGTACAAGGATGTGGTCTATTACCTCAAGCACTTATGCTGTCCCAGTCACTTAAATAAAAATCAGAAAAGAGCCCTCAAGCTGGCTTCTCAGAAATATATCATAACAGACTTTGGGCTGGCTTGGAAGAACCCTGAAGGTGTCCTCTAGAAATGCATAACTGAAGATGAAGCTCCCAAGTTGATTGCTGATTTCCATGGGGGAGTTTGTGGAGGACATTTTGCTGGGAGAGTGACAACATAAGATTTTAAGAGCTAGTTATTGGTGGTCAACTCTTTTCAAAGATGCAAACCGGTTAGTTAGAAGGTGTGATAGTTGCCAACGTTTTTCAGGAAGATTGAAAGCTTCAGGCTCCCTTCCTTTGCAGCCTGTATCAATTGAAGCTCCTTTCAAACAATGGGGAATGGATTTTATTGGTGAGATTTCAGATCCTTCTAGTGCTGGTCATAAATGGATCCTTGTAGCAACTGATTATTTTACAAAATGGGTTGAGGCAATTCCATCTAGAAAGGAAACACACCAAGTGGTAATGGATTTCTTATTGAATCATATCATATGTAGATTTGGGGTTCCAGTTAAGATTGTGTCTGATAATGCTATGTGTTTTAGAGCCAAGCCTTTGATGGCAATGTGCAATGAATATGGGATAAATCTGACCTATTCTTCAAACTACAACCCACAAGGGAATGGGCAAGCTGAATCAAGTAACAAAAACTTGCTCAAGATCATTAGAAGAACCTTGGAAATCAACAAGAAGAAGTGGGGAGAACAGTTGAAATTTGTAGTTTGGGCTGATAGGATAACTCCAAAAAGAGCAACTGGTAAAAGCCCATTTGAACTGGTGTATGGAACTCAGGATTTGCTGCCATTACACCTACAATTATCCACTTTTCAGTTTTCCCAGTAGTTGGAAGATCAAGAACATGGCCCATATGAATCAAGAATCAATCAGATCATTGAGTTGGATGAAGAAAGGAGAGCTTCTCATCAAAGGCATGTCAGGTTTAGGGAGAAATTGAAGAAGTTGTTTGATAAGAAGGTCACCCCTAGAGCTTTCAGTGTTGGAGATCTGGTTTTGTTGTGGGATAGTAGGCATGAAGACAAGGGTAAGCATGGAAAGTTTGATGCTCTATGGATGGGCCCTTATGCCATTGATATCAGGATTGGAGAAAATACATTTTTTCTCAAAGATTTGGATGGGGATTTGTTGGAGCTGCCTGTTAATGGTAGACATTTAAAACACTTTTTGGATTAAATCCCCAAAAGAGGTATGCACAAGTTGTACATTTTGTATAGCCCTTATTTTTGTTTTGTCTTTTCCTTGTTATTGCTATTGTTGGCTCTTGGTTTTCCCTTTTTTCCTTGGCAACCATTGTTAGTGTGGTTTTCTCGCTCTATTTTTAGTGAAAATTCTGGTTTTTGGGCTGCTATGAATGTTTTGACTCCTTGCCCAATGGATTTTTGGCACTTGGTCTACATTGTGATCTTGTGGCACTTGCTGGGAGTGCCCATCCCCAAGAAGGAGACAATGTTGGTGAAATTTATGGGTTTTCACACTTTCCTCTAATTCTCCATGTTCCATTTTTACTCCAAAACGTCCTTGTGGCTCGAGCTGAAGATCTGTAACTCATTTGATCTAGATGAATGTTTTCAAACTACCCTCAATGTTGTTATTCTGCCCCCTTTTGAAACAAAATCCATGTTTCCCCTTTATTTGTGCCCTAGTTTTTCATGTTGCACAGGGTGCGTTATTTTTCCTTGGCCAAAGAGTGAAAGATACCCGTGTTTGATCGAATTCCATTTTTATGAGGGTGAAATATCACTCCCCAAGCTTAAATCATCCCCACATAATGTTTCATTGGATTCAAAACCAAAAAATTCATCTTCTTTGTGAGAAAATTTGATTTTGGAAGCATCCCCTACGTTTTTTCATTTTTACGGGCATACGGGCATGTTATATCTGTCAAATTTATCAAGGAAAAGTTTATGCTGACATGGCAGGTTCTCATTGGCCGGGTGTGGTCAGAAGAAATATTATAACTTGTCAAATTTTCAATTTTTTGTGAAGGGAGAATTTTCCCCACGGCCCTGCATTTGCCTACTGTGCCTATGTGGCATGATTTGATTGGAAAGAAGGAGCATCAAGTGGCGGAGGTCACTTAAAAATTGTTTGCCTTCATTTTTTGCAAATTTCTCAAAATCAAGTTTTTTCCCGAAGGCCCGCACCCAATGGGATGGTGACACATGTCCTGGGAGATCAATTGGAATAGAGGGAACTTGGGAGAATTTGAAAATTTTTGGTTTCAAAATGAAAAAGAAAAATTTGGACCCAATGGCCCGCACCAATGAGAATGTGACATGTATGCACAGGGATGAAATGGAGAGGTGGAGGCTTGGAGGAATTTGAAGTTTTTTTAACTTCAAAGGGTAAAAGGAAAATTTTCGGTTCAAGGTCCCACCACCAATGAACAATGGACACGTGTTCAACTTTTGATGGAAATTCAAAGCGCAGAGGAAAGATGGAAATTTTTCCAAATTTTAGCGAAAAATCTCAATGAGAAAAATAAACCCGTGGAAAAATTTGGAGTTTCGACTCCACATCCAATAGGACAGTGACACGTGGCATTTTTGAAATGTCACAAGAGAGATGTCAGGCCCACATGGAGTTTTGATGCTTGCAGATGAATGAAGGCAAATGTGACGAGTCGGCTCTGCCTCTAATGGGAGATCGACACGTGGCAGAGAAACAGCGGGTGTTTGTGTCCGCGGGGAATTTTGAGAAAATTTTCCTTTTTGTGAAAAAGGAGAAAAGTCATCATTTTGGCCTGTAGTTTTTAGTAGGGCCCACAGGAGGACACGTGGCACATTCAGGGGGCAAGCGGGGAAAAAATTCAAAATTTTCTCGAGGTCAAAAGGAGTTGCAAATGCAAATTTTAAAAAAGAAGGCCCAGTCCAATGGTATTTGGACATGTGTCACACCTCATCTAAAATTCAAAAAGGTAATTTGGGTGCTTTTGAAGAGGATTTGGATCTGCCATGTGGAGGGATAGCATTTAAAGTTGATTTTAATCAACGACAGCTGTGCATTTTCATTTTTTGGGCGCCATTGGAGCTCCAAGAAGTGTGGAATCGTCATTTTTGCACCAAAACACATGAAATTTTATATGAATATGCATCCCTTCAGCCTTCTAAATGTAATGGCATCATTTATTTGAGCTAATTTTCTGCTCTATAGTGTTTTTCGTGAGATATTTTTCTCAGCCCGTGAAAAACACGTGAAATGTAAAAATGAAAAGTTGCAGAGTTAAAAATGATGAGGGAAAAGGTGGAAAATGATTGAAAATGCATGCTGGCATGGTGGAATGCTAAAAATGTGACCCTAGGATGGATAAGGATCTAAGTTCATGTAATATTTTAAAATATTTGTGCATCTCAGGCATTTGGCGAGCTGTTTCACAGTTTTATATCATTTTTCATCAAATGGATAGGGTTTTGTAACAAATTTGATCCCTTTGGCATATTATTTTCTTGGGATGCAAGGATCTAAGATGGCATAGGGTATATGATGCAATTTTGGAAACATTTTAGAGGTCTTTTGAGAATTTTGGAGAAAGAGAGAAAAAATTTCATAGGAAAAGACTGGAAGAAGTCCATTTCCCTTTTGAGAAACTGCCTGAGAGCCTTTTTGATTCCAGTTTGCATCAAATGTTCATCATGTTGAGTTGGTTCTAGCTATAAAGCCATCAAAAAGCTTTGAGATTGTCTAAATAACTTTCCCTTGCTGATATATTTGATCAAATTCTTGGATTAAATGGTTTTATCTCTTGGAAGAGCTTTCATGCACTTTTATTTCAGTATGTTTTCAATTTGTGTTTCATGCTCATGTTGCAATCTTGTGTTTGGGATCTTTATTGGTCATACATGGTCTCATTTCTTGTAGAGGGTTTGAATGCATCTACAATATTTCATTTAGAAGAGCATTCATTTGAGTGGAGATAAAGATATTTAAATCCATCTCATCTTCCTTGTAAATTGAGGGTATTTACAAACCTTTGGGTGTACCTTAGGACATGATCTAACAAGGGGTTTTGAATGCTTTATTGATATTTTAATTTAAGCCTTTATGGTAGGCTATCAAATTTTGTGTGGAATAGTGCATATTTGGGCATCCATTGTGCACACATCCTGGTTGAAAGACCACTTTAAATTCATTGAAACATTTCTGCTATTTAGGTGTTGTAATTCTTTTGCAATATTTCCCAAAGAAGGTGATGATTTCTAGCTACTCTTGTTCCAAGGTCTCTCATTAGAATTTCATTTTAAATTAACTCATCCTACCTATAATACCCCTACATCTGCATTTTGTGTCCACAAAATAATTCAATCCTTTCACAAAAATGCACAAGGTTGATCAGGGTTTTATCATGTCTTTAGCAGCTCTAGCTTTGTTTTGAGAACATTTCCATCATTTAGTAGTGACAACTCTTTTGAGTTTGGATAATGGATATTTGATCATGTTTTCACAAAGCCTCCTCCACACCATATGCAAAACACAAGGATATCTTCATCTCCTTACCATATAGGGGCTGCAATACAGGTTCTCTTGCCTTGGTTGATAGGCACAACCTAAAATAGTGAGGGTTAGATCAAAACCCTTATGAAGGTGTTATCCACTCCCTCAATTATTGAATGTAAACAAGCAGATAGGTGTGATCCCCAGCTAAAAATGACATACAAAAATATGTCTATCCTTGAGTGTCTTATGCAGATTCATGATGCTATTCAAATTGTGAAGGAGATTAAATTTGGATACCAACAATTTCTACGTATTCTTTCCCAGAGGTTGCTGAGTTTGAATTTCTACAAGAACCTAGAGGAACGTTTCTACATGCTATTCCTCTAGCTATGAAGATATTGATGGTTACCATGAGTTTAGAGATGCTCCCAACGGCCAGCTAAACAATTCTAAGTGCTGGGTAAGGAAACTTGGGTGGAGGAAGATGCCAGATGATACGACATAGAAGGAGAGGGAAGAAATATGGCTCAAGTATAGTGAAGCACGTGAAAGGGAGATTGTTAGATGATGTGAGGCTGCTAGTGTGATGGATTTATGGAGATAGACGTTGTAGGAAGGAGTTAGGTTCACACGGAGGACGTGGAACCTAAATAGTCTGTGCTACACCATATTGGAAAGTGTGTAAGGGAGACCCCTTTGGCTTCTGGTGAGAGCTTGTCACATGGAGAAATTAGAGTCGGTGGCGCATATCTGAACCCACCTAGTGATCGAGCCCTGGCGCTTGGTTTTCCCAAACCAGGAAGAAGTATTGATCCAGTTGAAACTAGTGGAAGAGATAGATCCATGCCTACAAGGTACAATTTTTCATTGCCTTCTTCTATGGCTACGTATATTCTAGTATTTGGAGGAGTTTTTAGACAAGAGGAAAGTGTACAAGCTTTCAGTCTCACATCAGGGAGTGGCACGGGACCAAGTAGTGGTAGTGGGGTCCTATCACATACCATTGGTGCACATTTCAGTGGGACCATGGGAGCACCTGAAATAACTCCTATAGGCCCTATTGGACCTAGTGGTTCTGGTTTCTCTGGAGGTACAGGACTCGGTGGACCTGGTGGACCAGGCGGTGGAAGGAACACTGGAGGGAACCAAGGCTCTGGTTTAGGACAAGGACCCTAACCACCACCTCAAGTATTCTTTGAAATGTCTCTGCATTTTCCAAATTATAGGGGCATTGAGGATGCTACGAAACACGTTCATAAGTGATAACTACTATGGTGCACGAAGGGCATCACAACCCCATAATGGAAGGCTAGTCAATTTGTGACCACACTATAAGGGCACACACATAGCTGGTATAGAAAGTATGACCCTCATCAAATGGTGGTGGACTAAAGTAATTTACATAATGCATTCCTGGCAGAGTTCCACATTCTTGAGTTCGAGTAGAAAAGAATTAGTTCTTTGAGGGAGATTCAACAAGGAATGGCAGATAGTGTGTGGGAGTATGATGCACATTTTAAAACTCTCTTTTCTAAATTATCATATGATATCCATCCTTCTTAGCATGCACAATGGTTTTTTGGAGGATTGATCACCCCTTTTAGAAGGGCTTGTCTCATAAAACTTTTACAGATCTGTGTGAAGCATTGGAAGATGCCTTACATGCTGAGGCTATTGGTAGTATTGATACTTGTGTTAGTATGTTCTTGGAGGCCCAGATTGCTACTATGGCCAAATAGTTGGAAAAATTGTCTATGAACTCAGTCCATGAGACTTGTAGTGGTTTATGGTGCACAAATTATGAGATAGAGGGGCATTTTAAGGATAATTTCCCCTAGAGGATGGTACGTGCTTTAATGGTAGATTGTGAGATCTGTCATGGGGACCATGATTCAAGTAGATGCCCCTTGCTATAGCATGTGATCAAGAAGAATGTATCTTGTTTTTGTAAAAATTTTACCTCCACAACCCATGATATGAAGGATTGTAGGCTCATTGATCAGATCCATGAGGCCATTGATCATGGGGTATGCCAAACCAACATTGTCAGTGGTTCTAAAAATGATAATCACCGTTACGAGGAGTGCATAGATGGAGGCATGTGTGGAAGATGTTTTTCAGGAGGATTCTATGGATGAGGTAACCATGAAGGAATAAGTGAGTTCCCATGTGGAACATGTTTCAAATGTGGATCTACAGAACATTATAAGTGTGAGTGCCCAGACTTGTTACAATGCTCATGGTATGGAAAGAAGCATAAGTATGAGGAGTTCCTAGAATTATTTGAGCATATGAATCAGTAACACCGGAAGGAAAAAGGTGCTATGATGGTCGGTATAGAGAAGATAGACATACACTAGATGCCTTGGGTAACACGGGATGAAGGTTTGGAGCCTGTCTTGGTAACAAGGGTAGAAGCCACTCGCACAAGAGAGGTACCAAGATAGAAGACCCTAGTTACGAGGTAGGAGGTCATTCATGGAATGTATCCAAACCCCGTGCATAAAAAGGAGATATATCAGGACACCATGGATGTTATTTGAATCTTGCAAGGGGAGATCCAATGTCTAAAGGAGAAATCTAGAAAGGAGGAACAAGGGAGGAGAATCGAGGCACAAAAGGATGACCTGGATGAGGTCAAGCAGGTGTGTAAACTACTAAGGTAGGAGAACATCATTCCTTTGCTAGGATCTTGATTGAGAGAGAAGGTACCATGCACCAGAGAAGAGCCTGAGAGATAAGTCTTGTACGCTAACCTTCCCCCTCACAACCTTGACTATGATAAGGAGATTACATTGATGGCGGTTGTAGATGGATGGCTCCTCAACAATATACTCTTTGACACTAGTGCGGAGGTTAACATTTTGACTTTGGATGCATGGCATCAGATGGGAAGACCTACATTACAACCATCTTTGAATGTGTTGTATATGCCAAACAAGACTAAGGAAATGCCCATCAGTGTCTTAAAGGATGTAGCTATTACTATTTAGGGAGCCAAGTTTACTAGAAACTTTGAAGTCTTGGCACTTGCCGAGGTGGATAATTTCCCAACACTACTTGGGTTCGCTTAGTGTTACAAGAATAATGTGGACCTTCAGTTTAACAAAGGGTACATTAGCTTCGAGAACAAAGAGGAGCGGGTCATTATACCCTTGGTTGATGGGAAGTTGACACCCTATATTGAAGCATTGGGAGAAGAAGTTTTGGACAAGATTTATGTGCACTCAATCAGAGACCCTAAGATGGTATAACCTACTTATGGAGTTATCCAGTTTGAAGATGCTCAGTCAGTAAGTGATACCACCAGTCTGTCTTGTGATAATTTGGTGTATGGAACTTACGAATTAATGGGATGATAGTTGAGAGGGTCGGTGACCAAGGTAACAAAGGAACGCATGGTTAGGCACCTTGGAGGAAAAGAACTACCCAAGTATTCAAGAGGATCCTTCCCTAAGATCTTTTTGCAGGAGGTAGAAGCTCAGTGGAAGAATGAGAAGGAACAGAGGGAGATGTTAAGTTATGTATTTCTTAGCACATTAGCTCATTGGTGGGCCACACATTAGGAGAGCCTTTTAGAGTGGCGTGAGGTAAAAATTTCTCTCTCTATCATATTTTCTAGGAGTAATGTATCCACCATCATCAAGGAACACCATGGGAAGGATCCCACCTCTTTCCATATCCAGGAATGTGAATGGGTCTTGAGAGAAGGTGCATAAGATTTTTCACCATCCCTCTGGGTGCACAAGTTACATTTTACACTGTAGGGTTGTGCGTGCGCATGGTACATTCATTCGGAGACACGCTGCTAGAAAAGGAATTGGTAAGAGCTTGCTGCTGACCTTATTCAAACCTTTGAGTATCAAAGTACCAAACAATCGATTGATAAGACCTTTTAAGGTATCAAGCACCTTACCATGGGGGATAGTGCCAAAATGGAAGATAGGTTGTTAGAACTATTAGGTGAACTGGGTATAGGAGAACGCTTTGAGGAAGGTGAGGAAATAGAAGAGTTATAACTTGAGTGCGTGTGTTTGGAAAAGGAGAAGGGAAAGTTAGTATATGTGATTGATGGAGAGGAATCGAAAAACTTAGATATTAGCCATTCTATAGGAATGTGTGAGGTAGTGGATAGTGTAGATGCTTGTGTGCATGCCTACCATGAGCTGTTAAAGACAAAGAAATTTAACATTGGTTTAGAAGAAGAACATGGAAGCTATTATTCGAGATTATTAGACAGAGTAGGAAGTAATAAAGATCATTGATCTACTGCACGAATTCGAGGATTTATTCCTACGCGGGTACCATGAGCTCAAAGGCGTTCACCATTCCTTGGGGGAGATGAAGATAAAATTGAAGGACTGCGCACCCAGTTAGAAAAAGACCCTACCAGATGAATCCCAATTTGTGCGTAAAATTTAAGGAGGAGATAGGCAAAATGATAGCTTCTCAGATCATTGAGGTAGTAAAGGAATCAAAGTGGATAATTCTGATGGTAATCAACATCAAGAAGGATGGGTGAATTAGGATTTGTGTGGACTATAGGGAATTCAATGCAGTTTGTGTCATTGATCCATTTATAACCACCTTCACTAAAGAGATTTTGGAAGGAGTCACTGGGTGTGAAATCTATTCCTTTACGGATGGATTTTTAGGATACCACCAATTTTGGATTGCAAAGGAGGACCAGGAGAAGACAACTTTCACCATCGAGTGGGGAAGTTTTACATATACAGTCATGCCCTTTGGGTTGAAGAATGCACCTGCTATCTTTTTGCGCATAGTGGTATAAGCATTCTAGGAATTCATCCATAAATTTCTTCAAGTCTATTTGGATGATTGGATGGTATATGGTCTGGTTAAGGATCATTGTGATAGCTTGAGATTAATGTTTGAGAGCTGTAGGTAGTTGAGGATATCCCTCAACATTAAGAAGTGTGTGTTTTCTACACCATTTGGGACCTTATTGGGGCATATCATATGTAAGGAGAGCTTTCTAGTAGATCCCGCTAAGGTTGTAGTTATTGTAAGGTTAAGGGAGCCTACTAGCCAGAGTGCAGTACATGGATTCCTTGGGCATATAGATTATTACAATAAATTCATTAAGGGATATGCCAATATCACCGTGCCTTTAGAGGAGATACTTAGACAAAAAAGTGCATTTCATTAGGGTGAGGCACGACAGAGGGAATTTGATACATTAAAAGATAGGCTTATTACCACAGCTATTTTATGTTTTCCCTCTTGGGACAAGCCCTTCCATGTCTATGTAGATGCCTTAGGAACTGCCATTGGAGCAGTGTTTGCACAACCAGGTGACGGGATTGTTTATCATCCTCTCTGTTTTGCGAGAAGGAAGTTAACACCAATAAAGTATAATTTTACCACTACTGAGATCAAGGCATTGTTAATGATCTACACGCTCCTCAAGTTTAGACAGTATCTACTGGAAAGACCCTTTATATTATACACCAACCACATGGCATTAAAGTATTTGGTGAACAAGCCCGTTCTTCAAGGGTGCATATGTCGATGGGTGAAGCCTAGAAAAAGAAATTGTGGGCATGATCATCTGTCAAGGATTGGTGCAAGAGAGGACACGTAAAGTATTGAGGAATTAATTCCAGATGCCCAACTATTTAGGTTACGGTGTGCGCCCTTGGATTTGGAGGAGATTGCAGTATTTTTAGAAGAAGGTGTGGCACCATATGTAATGAAGGAATTGGAAAAGAAGTATTTGGCCATACACACCATGCCCTACATGTTGATTAGTGGAGACTTATACAAATTGGGAAGTGATGAAGTGTTAGAGCATGAGTACCTGGCCATCTTGGAAGAAGCACATAGAGGAAGTGCGGGTAGGCATTACACAGGTGATGCCACTACACACAAGATATTAATGGCAGGATTATGGTGGGAAACCTTGTACAAGGATTGTAGAGATTACTGTAAAGCATGTGACCACTATCAGTGCATTGGAAAACCAAGAAGGAGAGATGAAATGCCTTTGCATCCTATCCCTAGTGTGGATCCTTTTGAAAAATGGGTGATAGATTTTGTAAGACCTATTACACCAGTAGCGCGTAGGACTTGGTCACGTTATGTCATCACTTGCATGGATTATCTCACAAGGTGAGAAGAGGAAGCCCCAAATAAATATTTCACGGGAAAAACAACAGCAAGGTTCTTATGGGAGCACATTATCACAAGGTATGGATGTTTGTTGAGTTTGACTAGTGATAGGGGTACACATTTTCTGAATGAGACCGTAAGGATCTTGTTATGAGAGTTCATGTTGGCTCATCACAATAATACGCCCTATCACCCACAAGTAAATGTAACCGCAAAAGCATTCAATAAAATATTGAGTCATACCTTGACCAAAATTTGTGATGTTGGAAGACAAGATTGGGATGACAAAGTATCGATAGTGTTATGGGCTTACAGGACTACATATAAAAGAATAAATAAAGCCACACCTTTTCAATTAGTGTTTGGTGTGGAAGCCATTTTTCCAGTTGAATTTATGTTACCTTCTCTATGAATAGCATGTGCAGGAGGATTAACCGTTGAACAAGTGCTGGAAGAAAGGATTGATGAGCTAATCAAACTGGATGAGAGATGATCACTTGCCCGATGGAGCCAGACAATGGAAAAGGCAAAGAAAAAGGCTTGACATGATCACCATATTAGAAACAAGAAGTTTTAGGTTGGGAATATGATGTTACTGTATGATTCCAAGTTTCTGTGCCATCCTAGGAAGTTGAAAGTCCATTGGTTGGGTCCCTACATAATTTCATACATCCTTGATTCGGGCGCATGCCAGTTATAAGCGTTAGATGGGATGGAGTTTCCTGGACACTTCAATGGTAGTAGGGTGAAGCCCTACTATAAATAAGTCTTCTTGGTGTTTGTAAATAAGGCAGTTTTACAAGTTAGTTTAGAAGTTTCCTTTATATATTTTTTTTCCTTTCTTGTGTTTCCCTTTCACGTTGTTGTTTTGGTTTTGTGCCTTGGACGCCGGTAACCTTGCTATTTTTGGAGAATTTGTGAGTATGTAGAGGACCGCACATTATTTAAGTGTGGGTTGGAGAAAAGTGAAGAAGTGCATGATTAAAAGTACCAAGGAAGTTGTGTTGAAGAGCCTTGTTATGTAGCACAGTTGAAAGAGGTACATGAAGAGAAAATATAGAATGGTTGGTGACAAGATAAAGCTACTAGTAGATCCCAAGTATAAAGGAAAAGGAATCATAGTTAAAGCAACACGAGGTAGGTGAAAGCAAGAATTTGGAAAAAACAATTGCCTTTGGCTCAGGTTAAGTGTGACCAAGAGTCTCCTGTCAAGCTGGTTTGGTTGCACGCCAGAAGGTTGGAGAAGTTTTCACACAGGAAGGGCGCATGAGTTAAGGTGCTAAAGATAGACTTTTTTTGAAAAAGACACATTAAATGAATGAAGTATGGGGTAGGTAAAGTAGCATTTAATGATCAAAAAAAGGAAAAACTATAAATAAAAGGTCGTGGTACTCTCATTTTTACTTTGTGAAAATGAAGAGTTGGAGATATAAGTAAGTGTTATAAACTAGGGTTTTTAGATTCAATTGAGTGGAAGATCTATGTGATTAAAACGTGATGAGATAGTTTGAGATTGTGAACCAAAAGGAATTACACAGGCATGGAAGGATTTGAAAAGGTACTATCTTGTGAAGAGTTTATCCAAGTTAGGGTTCGACAAGTTAGGGCACAGGTTTAGAAGAGTTAGATCATGGATCTGAGATCGAAGGTTGGGAGAAGAAAGAAAGAGTAACAAAGAGAGGAAAGGAGTGATAAAAATACCTTTACCATGGCACCCAAAAAAGGAAAGGGCAAAGCTAAGGCTAAAAAACCAAAACCTAAAGTAGACACAAATGAAGAATGGTATGCATATATGCAATACCTAGATGGGGTGATGATGGGAAAGGAATGGGAATCCCACTTGAGAAGTATACTTGTTAGTGACTATAATCACCACACAAACACCATAGAGAAATAAATGGCATTGAAATTGGTATGCCCCACCAACAAGAAAACACCTGAAGGTTTTCCCATATATGATGATGATGTTAAGGTTAAATTGGTGAAGGCAAGGCTGTTGCAACTCTATGAGTTGCCTTATTTTGGGAAGCCAGATTGCTTGTACTAGTGGTTGATGTCTCAAGTGCATGAATACTATTTCCACTTTGTTGGGCACAAGATGCGCATGACTCCCTAGTTGCTTTCATAATTTACATGCCTCATATGTGAGGGAGATAGCCTAGAAGATGACCTTGGTGACAAGGAGGCTATTCAAGAGACCATCACTAAGTATGCCTACAAGAAAGGGTCACGGTACTATGATATCTTAGACATAAAGGACCCTGTTATGAAGATGGCCATGCATCTGGTGACTAAGCTGAATGGCCAAGAAATATGGATGCAGGTCAACAAACCTTGGCTACATGTCTATAGGAAAATTACAGAGGGGATGATATATAATTTATCTGTGTACATTGCAGAGGAGATTGTTAAGTGTGCAAAGGAAGAGGACATGATCCGCTTTGGCAATGTCTTGCTCACCATAGTGTTTGGAGAAATTGTCCAGTTTCGGATGCATCAGACAAGCTCATGTGGGAGTACCCAGCCAAAGACCCTTCACCCACGAAGAGGTTCGAGAAGTATTCTTGTGATACAATGACAACTCCCCACAAACATATTCATCGATTCATTACAGAGTGTTACATAGAGTAGACCATAGTCATTCACATCATTGGATGTATGTAGCTAAGCTAACGGAACCAAGGATAAGCTTCAGTTTGAATGAAGGTGTATATATCATGGTACCAGAGATGATTAGGACTAACAATATCACAAACCATGGACTCTAATAATTCATATGCGGGCACCAAAAGATGTTCAATAAGGAACTCGTTGTGAGTTTGATTAGTGTTGAATAAAAGAAGGGAAGTGATAATTTCCATGGCATCCACTAGTTTGTTTTGTATTTGAGGAATTTTTTCCAAATTGATAATCCAGAAATAGCCTCTAAGGCTGTAGACACCTAAAATATGCTTACAATTAGCATTTCATCTAATTCAACCAATTTACAACACTTCGTGAATCAACCCTTCTTCGTTCCACTCTCAGATGCCCATTTACAACACCTTCTTGGTACTACTCTTCCCATATTCAACTTATTTGGCTAATATCTCTCTTATTAGCTAAACATTCCTCCTTTCGACCATTTAGAACCTCCCTAGTTCTCTCTATACCACTTCTATTGGCTTTATAGGCTATCTATCAGTTAGAATTGGTTATCCTAACCCCTCCCAACTCTCAACAAGTCTCTAATCACTTTCTAATCAAGTTTAACTAGCCTAAACCCTAGTTAACTATCCTAAACCTAGCTTAACTAAGCCTAAAGCATGTTTATCCTAATCTAATATAAAATTGCTTTTTCAGCTTTAGTCCCACATGCACCCAAATCTCAACATCCTCTCATTTGGAAATTTATAAATAGAAGGGTCATGCCTCTATTTTAAACTTACAACTTCACTCACAAGTCCTCTCTCACATTTTGAGATATTGGCATTAGACCTCATTTGCATTAGCCAAGCTAATAGCCATTTGATTTTGGCTATCCTCCATTGTTGAAGATCCTCCATCTTGCATCCATTAGCTTAACTACATATGTCCAGTGATGCGCATGACTGCGGTCTACTCTCTATAACACTCTATAATGAATCAATGAATATGTTTATGGGGAGACGTCATTATATCAGAAGCATACTTCTCAAACCTCTTCATGGGTGAAGGGTCTTCGGCTGGGTACTCCCACACAAACTTGTCTGATGCATCTGGAACTCCAATTTCTGCAAACACTATGGTGAGCAAGAAATTTCCAA
This sequence comes from Taxus chinensis, assembly GCA_019776745.2. Classification (NCBI taxonomy): domain Eukaryota; kingdom Viridiplantae; phylum Streptophyta; class Pinopsida; order Cupressales; family Taxaceae; genus Taxus; species Taxus chinensis. Next base: position 339,241,423 of record CM034157.1, on the reverse strand, counting down.
AGAGGATCCTATCCCCTTCATTCATGTACTTAACAATCTCCTCTGTAATGTATGCAGATAAGTTGTATATTGTCCCCTCTACAATCATCCTGCAGACATGTAGCCAAGGTTTGTTGACCTACGTCCATCTTTACTGGCCATTTATCTTAGTCACGAGATGTACAACCATCTTCATAACGGGGTCCTTGATGTCTGAGATATCATAGTACCGTGACCCTTTCTTGTAGGCATACTCAGTGACGATCTCTTTAATAGCCTCCTTGTCACTAAGGTCATCTTCTAGGCTATCCCCCTCACATATGAGGCCTATAAATTGTGAAATCAACTGGGAAGTCATGTGCATCTTGCACCCAAAAAAGTGGAAATAGTCTTCGTGCATCTGAGACATCAACCACTATTACAAGTGATCTGGCTTCCCAAAATAAGGCAACTCATAGAGTTACAACATTTCTTTCACCAACTTAACCTTAACGTCATCTTTATATATGGGCAAACCTTCAGGTGTTTGCTTGTTGGTGGGGCATACCAACTCCAACACCATTGCTTTCTCTATGGTGTTTGTATGGTGATTATAGTCACTAACAGGTATGCTTCTCAAGTGGGATTCCCATTCCTTTCCCATCATCACCCCATCTGGGTATTGCATCTCTGCATACCATTCTTCATTTATGTCTACTTTGGGTTCTAGTTTTTTAGCCTTAGATTTTCCCTTCCCTTTATTGGGTTCCATGGTTGAGGTATTTTTATCACTCCTTTCCTCTCTTTGTTACTCTTTCTTATCCTAACCTTTGATCTCAGATCTGTGATCTAACTCTTCTAAATCCGTACCATAGTTTTTCAAACCCTAACTTGGATAAAATCTTCACAAGATAGTGCCTTTTCAACTCCTTCCACGCCCGTGTGATTCCTTTTGGTTCACAATCTTAAACTAGCTCTTCACATTTTAATCACATAGATCTTTCACTCAATCAAATCTGAAAACCCTAGTTTATAACACTTGCTTATATCTCCAACTCTTCGTTTTCACAAAGTAAAAATGAGAGTTCCCCGACCCTTTATTTATAGTTTTCCTTTTTATGATCATTCAATGCTAATTTACCTACCCCCATACTTTGTTCATTTAATGCATATTTTTCAAACAAATTCCATCTTCAATGCCTTCAGTCACGGTTCCTTCCTGTGTGAAAACTTCTCCAGCCTTCTGTCGTGTAACCAAACCAACTTGATAGGAGAATCTTGCACACACTTAACTTGTGCAAAAGGCACTTCTTCTGTCCAGATTTTTGCTTTCACCTACCTCGTGTTGCTTTAACTGCACTTCCTTTTCCTTTATATGTTGGATCTACCAGTAGCTTGATCCTAGCACCAACCATTATATCTTTTCTCTTCATCTGCCTCTTTTAATTGGGATACACAACAAGGCTCTTCAACACAACTTCCTTAGTACTTTTAATCACACGCTTCTTCACTTTTCTCCACCCCACACTTAAATGATGTGTGGTCCTTTGCGCAATCAAAAATTCTCCAAAAATAGCAAGGTTACCAGTGCGCAAGGCACAAAACCAAAACAATAATGCGAAAGGGAAACAAAAGAAAGGGAAAAAGGCAATTCATCTATTAGGAAATTGTAGACACCAAATTTGTGTCTTACGACCCCTTGTGACCCGCATCTCATCTCGCAATCTAACCTCATTACCTAAACCTTACACAATTATTTATTAATTACCTTGTAATTGATAAATCCACATCACCTTACCCGCCACCTCACTTTGCTACCTCATCATGACCTAGCCCTAACCCTAAACTAACCTAATTAAGACCTGTGACTTGGTCTAGACTCACATCCATAACTAACGCCTCCTTACTCGCACCCAAAGCCGACCTTCTAGCCACTTGACCAAGCCCGCAACTGATCTCTCGGGAGAAAAGCAGGGAAGGCAGGCTATTTTACTAAAAATAGCCTACTTTTTCCTTACCGATGCCGGTTCCTACTCAACCGCTGTCGGTTACGTAACCGCCATCGGTTCCCTGTAAATGGGCTCCCCAAACCAAAACAACGGATCGGAATTTCATTTTGGAGATCAGTCAAAGGATTTCTGGATCAACAGAGAGCATTGCGAGCGAGGAACAGAGTCCAGATCTTCACTTGATAGAGCAGAGATGAGTGGAAGGTAACCAGAAGTGTTTACAACCAAGGAGATCAACTTGCATCTTGGTCAAAACCAGTAAGTCACATCTTGCATGTCCTTTGTTATAACATTTCTTATGCTTCTTGAATCTCAGTCCTCCTAAATCCGTTTCTGAATCCACTACCCAATGTGCCATTGCATCTAACTATCATTCTTTTGCTTCTCCATCATCTCATTTCCTAATACCATCCAAAAACCAGCCATTACAAACACCATAGCTACCAAGAAGATCCTAGAACCCACCCCTATCGTATCGGTTATCAGTAACCGGCATCGGTTATCAGTAACCGGCATCGGTTCCTCTGATCAAAAACAAGAAAACCAGCCTTTCCCCCTACCCAGTTTAACGAAATAATTTAATTGATATTTTGTTAGTCTTTTGTGTTAATTCATATTAGCAGGGAAACTGACCACCTTCGAAAGGAAGTTTTATATTTCCTGGGCCCAAGGTAGTTCCCTCATTTATTGTCTAATTAAAATCTTGTGGTCTTGTGTTCTTATTTGCAGGTAGTCCTTCCAAGACAAAAAGGAGTTCTCCGCAGTCAGCCTAATCTTTCTCTACGGTACGCGCACACCATCTCGACATTCAACAGGTATTCCTCCTAACCCTAACCTCATTTGTTTCTAAAAGGAATGAAAGGATAGAAGCAACTCTATTCCCAAAAGCCGAAACATTCCGAGTGAAACATTTTGGCACGCCCGGTGGGACCCATTTTGGGTTTCTTTTCTCTTGCTTATTTTCATTTTAGGAAGCATATTTGCTGTTGCTTTTTTTTATATATTTCGTAAAGAATTTGTCTTGCTTTCCTAGTTTCGCATTAGTGAAAGTCATTTCTCTTGCTTCATCGAATATAATTTTCGATTTGGGTTTAAAACACGTGCATTGCATTCCTGCTTGTTGTTCTTCAATTCTAGTGAACATAGATTAAGTAACAGGTCGTACACGTGGGGGGTGATATCCACGGTATTGACAAGAAATTAACCTTACATTTCACTACACAACACATACCAAATCACTTCACAATTAACACAACAGCTCAAACATCCCCCCTTTTCCGCGGTATTCCTCCGCCCGATTGAGGTAACCTTATAAGCCAAAACAAACTTGACATTTCCCCTAAGTCTTGTTGTTTAGGATTCTGACATCATCTTACGTCTAAAGGCATAAGCCCACGATAATTAAAATTAACCCTAGGGTTAGTTTCTAGATTTGTGTGTGCCTCTTGCTTGTTTTCAAATTCTGTTTTCTCTGTCATACTTTGTCTTCTGTGATCAATAAGTTGATACCAATATACTAACATTGCTAAAAATCAAATTAGCAACCTTTTATATCTTCTTATCCTAGACTTTTGACACCGGCATCGGTTAAGGGACCGACGTCGTTTTCTCTGTGACCGACATCGGTTACTAGACCGATATCGGTTACTGTCTTCATCAGCCCCTGACAAACCAGCAACTTACCAATTTCACCATTCTGAGGTTGTTTTTGTTCTGATAGATTAAAACTTTCCTACTGTGTAATCTTGTCCATGGTTGTTATCACTCGGAAGCAAGCCGCCGCCATGGTTTCACATGCCTGCTCTGTGTCTTTTCCTGAATCACCCCCTTCACATTCTATAGGGAACCCTACGGACACCAGTGAGATCCCCCCAAATTCCTGTAGGAGACAAGGACTTTGCCAAATTTCTGGATGCTAATCCCAGCGCTGTACAATACTATTTGTCTCATGCCCCCGACCGTACACCTGATGGTCAGCTCCTTATTGGTATGCCTATTAGTATAGGCTGCTCATTTAGCTCCCACTCTGTCCTGATAACACTGCCTTGCTTCCTGCATCTCTAGCCCCGTCTCCCAATCCGACAGCTTCAGAGGTTCATACGACCCCGATTAGCTTTCCTTTGGTTAACCTTGGACCCCACGTATCAATTACCACCAACTGCCCCTATTTCATCTCTCTTGTCAGACCACTCCATTCATGACTTACTCTCTGCCACCTATCCACACGAGCTTTCCTTCTCAAGCTCCACCTACCTTTTCATTCCCATACACGTATCCAGTGACCTCAACATCCTTATGGGATGTATTCGGTCTCCTCAACATATTCATCCTCCACACCTTCAACACTTAACCCCACCAGTGTTTAGCTGTGGTCATCATCTCATCCAACCACAGATTTCATCAAACAAATGATGGACAAAATGCAAAACCTGGAGGCTTCTGTTTCAGGAAGTCGTAGCGCCTTGACATACGAGCAAGTTTGTCGGGAGCCCATTCACCCTTCTGTCCCCCTTCATTCATATCCTCCTCAATGGGAGTTGCCAAAATTTACTCGTTTTAACAGTAAAGAGGATCCTCAACAACACTTGCGATCATTTAGACATGCTTGTTATTTGATTGCCCATGATGATGCCTTGCTACTCCGCACCTTTCCCATGTCCTTATCAGGACCTGCCTTGGAGTGGTAACAGTGCTTTAACCCAGCACTCAATCTTCTCTTTTAACCAACTAGCCCAATCTTTCTTGGATCATTTCTCCATTAACATTGCCAAGAAAGTATCTATTACCGACCTCTATGCCATCCGACAATTTGAAGACGAATCTATCGCAGATTTCGTTGGACGATGGCGGGGCCTTATCAACCAACTTACGTATGCCTTGCCTCAAACCGAACTTATCGAACTATTTACGTGAGCCTGCGCTAAGCACATCTCCCCTACCCTCCAAATTCAAACTTTCTGCACATTCGACGAGGCCTTTACCATGGCTCGGAAACTAGAAATTCGAGCCTTAGAAGAAGAGAAATTGCGGTTGCGTAACAAAAACCCCAATTTCCGAACTCCTGATTCTACCAATAAGCCAAACACCACCACTCCTCACGCGTCCACTTCTTCTAAATCAAAAGGAGCTGTCCACGCGGTAATGGTCAAATCTCAAACACCGTCCAATACTCCGCCGAAAACCACTTATAAGTACAAAGCCGAGCCCACCAATTACACTCCCTTGGGAGAAACTTATGGCGTCATCCTGGAGAAATTGCTCAAAGCTGGGGCTATCACCTTGCCCCCTGTTAAACCTCACTCTGGGTTTGACTCCACCCGCGCAATACCTTCCTGGTACAAAGAAAATGACTTTTGTAACTTTCACCGCGTAAAAGGACATAGTCATGAAAACTGCAAGATGTTGAAAAACATAGTGCAGGAAATGGTTGACGCAGGGGATATAACCCTCGATAATCCTAACGCCCCTGCTAACCGAAATCTGAAAATTTTCAACAAGCCATTCCCGAATCACTCGTCCAACAGTAACGTAAACCAAGATATCTTAGCCGAGGAGAGTGTTCATGAGATCCATGCAGTCTTCGATTCTCAGCCAAAAGCCTCTATTGAAAAATTTTTAAATCAAGCCTCTCCACCAACACAGGAGTCTGAACCTCCTTCACCACCATCAAGCCAAAGTGAAATCATTCCTTTACCCATAGAAGAGTTAACTGCCCAGACTTCTCTTCTCATCGACGAGTCTTCTTACACCACATCCCTACAAGACTGTGAGCGGATGTTATCTAATTTATCTATTTCCCAAACGTCCCCTTCTACCGCTCTTGCTGCACAAGAGGAGAGCTCGCCACTCCTTTTTACATCCTTAGATGAGAAATCTCTTACACTGACATCACCACATTCTTTAAACATGACAGATCCGCTCAAACACGCCCTCCTACCTATTAGTCCCTCATCACCTAAATCTTTTCAACGACCGGTCGACCTCTTAACATCTATTGATACAGTGCCTCATCTACCTCCTGTGTCACACCCGCAGTGGACTGGAATTACAACCCACCTTTCTTCCGTACAAAAATTACAAATCACACCTGGAGACTGTCATTCCACAGAAGATAGACAGGCCCTATGGGAACGTTTGAGTACCCCTTTTTCTACTCAAATGCAAATGACTGATCTGATGTCTCCACCATATACCCGAAGTGCTTACAGAAGCTTAAAATGCCCCTGTTCTCACCTTCACCCCCCTCACCTCTACCAAATGCCCCGTCCACTTCTATCAACTTAACCAGATCTTCCCATACGCTTAGGACCTCACCAATGCCCAGTCTAACACACCCACCTAAGCGACTTGATCTATCCAAAAATAAATCCGCTCCCGCCACCTAGGAGACAAACTCAATCCGTGCCCCTATCACAATCAAAACCATCACCGTCATACCTACCTTCCATATTGGGACCCCATCCCTCTACCTTACATCAATATATCATACCTCCTGCGTTTTCTTCAGAACAACCTACGCCTTCCGCACCTATATAGAAATTCCAGGGTATAGCAACACCATCACTCTGCGTATCCTGTCCACCTATCAACCCTAAACAAATTCCATCATCAAAAAATTTGTTTTCAGTCACTCCTATTTCCCCGTGGTTGTTTTCTGATACCACGTCATCTGCGGCCTCATCATCCAACATAGCTTCTGCGCCAAAGAAATCACGTTTAGTGAAAACCACGTATCAACACCCCTCGGCTAAACCACCACCCATATGAACCAACCACGCCCAAACATTACCAAAACCCCGCGCAACCAATACCCTCATCCTCTCCTGATTTTGACCCACTCAAAGGATCTTACGCCAAAATCCTTGCTATGTTGGTGGAGAATGCGACCATTTCCCTACCTCCACTTAGACCTTATGACCCGTCTAAACCTCGACCTATGGGTTACGATGAGTCTAAAATTTGCACTTATCACCACACACCAGGACATGATGTGGAGGGATGCAAAGCTCTAAAAACCATCCTTCGCCAGTCACCTCTCCCGGATAGAAAGATTAAGAAAGACAACTTACAAAGGGAGAGACCTTTAGTTTCCATTCCCTCTCCTATACCATCTGTCCCCCCGCCTCACCAAGATCTGTCATTATTACAACCCCACCTCTTGAAGACCATGAGTTATCCCAACCATCTTCCTCATCTCAGGTCTACGAGATTAATATGATTAGTGTCGCTACTCGAGGGCAGAAAAACAATGGGAAAGAAAAAGAAAACACACCTGCGGCATCTCTTTCTCCGTCAAACATCCCGATTGCACCACCACCTAAAGTGGTCATTCGCGGACCCGCCTATCCCATCTCTAATGGCATTGCCCACCGAAATATGATTAAATAGCTTCACCAATCGCCCATAAAAATGACATTGTATGATCTCATTCAGACTTCTGAATCTCATCGACAAGCTCTCGTTGAGATCCTTCAAGGGATAGAGGTTTTACCTAATGAAACCTTGCCTGTCGCCTCCATTCTAACACCCAATCACGTTGCTTCTCTCACCAAACAACCCACTGCCCCAACCACTTCTGTCTCTGTACAACAAGCTGCTGCAGTCAGTTTCTCTGAAGATGAAATTGTTGACTTTGGTACAGAAGACCCTGACCCTGCCCTTTTCATCTCCGCTTACATCCGGGACATTCGAGTACGTCAGGTTATGATTGACGGGGGCGCTAGCCTAAACATCATCTCTTCAAAATCCTTCTAACAGATGAACATCCCTTCTAGTTGCATGTGTGCCAACCCCATCATGTTGCGGTCATTCAATGACGCTATTACTTTTACCTTAGGCACCGTGATCCTCAAAATTCGTGTAGGACCACATACTTTACCTGAACTCTTCTATGTCCTTGAGGGAGAGTTCCAATATAATATATTGCTGGGTCGTCCTTGGATCCGAGCCATGGGATGCGTTCCCTCAACATTACATAGATGCATAAAATTTGAGTACGAGGGGAAGTCTTACACCGTAAAAAACTGACGCTCCCCCCTTTAAAACCTGCAATATGTTATACCGCCCTAACGATGTGCTTATACCAATCAAGACACCCATACATTCAACCCAACCATCCTCCTCAAATGTACCTCAACCGCTGCCTACGCCTTCAATTGATGAAACCACCATCGCAAAAACCACTTCCCTTCCCGCAGCTAACATTCCAACCTCCAACCCCTTAGTAGATGCTTTTCAGTGCCTTACGCTGGGGGGAGTACTGCCTATATAACGTTAGTTCTTTCCCTACCCCGCAGGAGTACGGACAATTACATGCACATCCCACCTGACGACCGTCACGTGGGGCAGATAATCTCTTACGGACCACCCCATTGCCCGCACTAACCTAACGTATGGGGGTGTTGACGCATCCTCCATTACCCCTGAACCTCCTCTTGGTGTGGTTCCTTTCCAATCCGATTTTCAATACTTGACAAATCGTCGTTTCACACCTCACCTTCTTGACTCGCTGTGCGTGGAAAGGCTTTGGTTTTGGCCTTTACGAACAAGGGCCGACATACACTCATTCCCGGTGACTACCCGGTAAACATAATGATCGCAGTGGTCTCAGTTTTCCCCGAAACACCTACACAAGAGACACCTCCTGTCAGCTGTATCCTGGAAGAAGAAGACGTCGCCCCTTACCAAACCATCATCACCCACTTTGCCATCATCACCCACAGAATCTATAGACCCTGAATCCATCCCTCCCTAACTTTTTTTTTTTTTCATAAATGCTATCTTCATAGGTCCTCTCACTTATCAACATGATAATGAGGACCCATCTTCTCTTCCCCTTCTATATCCAGACATGATCGAAGAGGATTCGCCTTTGATTAATGTTGTTGAATGCCAGGATGATGACTCCATCCTCACTTACCTTGGCATGGATGATTCTTATATTCAACGAGCCTTACCATCTGAAACCCAAACCATGCTGAACGAATCTACTAATAGAAATCAACATCCACACGGAGGAGGATCCTCACATTGTGAAGATTGGACAATCCCTTAACACATCAGAACAAGCCGCCTTTACTACCTTTCTCCATGCTCGCAACCAAGCTTTCGCATGGTCTTACGCTGACATGCCAGGAATTGATCCTACCATCGCCGTCCATAACATCACCCTAAACCCCGATTCCAAACCAGTCAAACAGAAATTGAGAAAAAATGCATCCACGCATTACTCTCTTGGTCAAAGAGGAACTCCAACGAATCCTTTCTGTTTCCTTCATCTTGCCTATTGACTATCCTCAATGGATTTCTAAACATCGTACCTGTCACTTAAAGCGACAGGGGGACTTCAGATATGCACATATTTCCTAGATCTTAACCTCGCTTGCCCTAAGGATGACTTCCCCTTACCTAGCATTGACCAACTTGTTGATCTAACTGCAGGTCATGAGATGCTCTCTCTCATGGATGGCTTTTCAGGATACAACCAAATTTTGGTTGCCCCTGCCGATCAACACAAAAATGCCTTCATAACTCCTTGGGGAACCTTCTGTTATCGTGTCATGCCATTTGGCCTTAAGAATGCTGGTGCTACCTATCAGCAGGCTATGACCTACATTTTTCCTGACATTATGCACACTATCCTTGAAGACTATGTCGACGATCTTCTCGGCAAGTCTAAACATCATAGTGAACATCTCGATGTTTTAACCATTATTTTTGATCGCTTGATTCAATATTCTGTCCGCCTTCAACCAAAGAAATGTGTCTTTGGTGTTCTTTCAGGAAAACTTCTTGGCTTTATTGTGTCTTTGTGTGGCATTGAGGTCGATCCATCTAAAGTCAAAGCTATCCTAGAAATGCCCCCACCTACCAATCTCAAACAATTGCGTAGTTTACAAGGTAAGCTCCAATCTATCCGACGTTTCATCTCCCAACTTTCCGATCGATGTCAACCTTTCCATCACCTCCTTAAGAAGGATGTTGATTTCCAATGGAGCGAAGAATGCCACCAAGCCTTTGACGCTCTCAAAACTTATCTCTTGCAGCCACCTGTGCTTATCCCACCTCAAGACGACCGCCCTTTCTACCTTTACCTTTCCGCCACCGACCACACTGTAGGAGCCATGCTTGCACATCGTGACTCTGAGAATTGCGAACAAGCCGTTTATTATATAAGTCGTACTTTGGTGGACTATGAGACTAGGTACACACATGTAGAAAAATTGTGCCTTGCCCTATCATTCGTGGCCACCAAACTCTGACACTACCTTCTAAATCACAAGACTTTCATCATCACCAATACAGACCCCATCCATTACATGTATGCCAAACCTCATCTGAACCAATGCATTGCTAGATGGCTCATGCTTCTCGCTGACCTCGACCTTGAGTTTTTCCACCAGAAATCAATCAAAGGAAAAACCATCGCAGAACAACTTGCAGAAGCTCCTTTACCTGGGGAACAATTTACTAATTTCACATTTCCCAACGAACGCATCGCTACTGTTTCCATCACGGAGGAGTCGTACCCAATGACCCTCTTCTTCGATGGATCTAAATGCCAGCGCGGCGGAGGAGCCAGCGTTGTTCTCATTCCTCTCAACGCTGAACCTATGCCTCTTTCATTCCAACTTGATTTCCCTTGCACTAATAATACAGCGGAATACGAGGCCCTTGTTCTGGGTCTCCAAGTTGTGTTACACTTAGGTATCAAATCTATCAACATTTTTGGCGACTCTCAATTGGTAGTCAATCAAGTTATGGGTGTCTACCAATGCAAAAACGAGGAACTTCAAAAATACAAACACTACGTGGATTCACTTCTAGCCTTATTTACCCACTATTCTATACAAACCATTCCCCACTCCACTAACAAATTTGTGGATACTATGGCTTGTTTAGCCTCGCAAATTCCCACCGCGCCAACTGACTCTGAATTATTCATCGTGGTCCAATAACTTTTTGCCCCATCCTATTCAACCCCCCGGTAGTTTGTATGATAAATACTGTGTCTACTAATTCATAAGATACCTGGTACCACCAATTTCACGACTACCTTACAATCTCTGTCCTCCCACCTGACCTTACTAGTAACGGCAAACGTGCTTTTCTTAAAAGTGTTTGGCGTTATGTTGTCATGGGGGGCCTCCTCTATAAACGTGGCTTTGATGGCATCCTCCTTCGCTGTCTAACTGGCGCGGAGGCCACTCATACCATCCAACAGGTCCATGACGGTATTTGTGGTGGACATTTTAACGGCCTTGCCGTGGCTAAACGAATCCTTCACCTTGGTTATTATTGGCCTACTCTCAATAACAACTGCTACGAATATGTTAAGCATTGTGTTATGTGTCAGCAACATGCCAACCTTCAACATACTCCTAGCCACCTGCTCCAGGTCGCTCGAGATCTTTGGCCCTTCTCACAATGGGGTTTAGACCTTATTGGTGAGATTCACCCCGACCTCTTCACAACGTCACCGTTGGATAATCACAGCGACCGAATATTACACAAAATGGGTGGAGGCTATTCCACTCATTTCAATCAAAAAAGAAAAAATTGTCGAGTTCATTAACCACCACATTATCTGTCGTTTTGGTGTTCCTCATCGCCTGATAACAGATAATGGAAAATATTTCAAAAACAAGTTGTTGCAAGACCTTTGTGACAACTTTGGTATCAAACTTAGTTTCTCATCACCTTACTATCCACAAGCCAATGGGCAAGCCAAGTCCTCTAATAAAACACTAACCAAAATCCTCATGAAAGTTGTCAATGAATCCGGAAGAAATTGGCACGATCACATTCCCTTTGCCCTTTGGGCTTATCGTACTAGCATTCGTACCTCTACTAATGCCACACCTTTTTCTTTGGTATACGGTACCGAGGCTGTTTTGCCTCTCGAAATACAAATACCCTCCCTTAGAATATCTCTTCAGGATATTCTCACCAACGATGATTTCCGCCAAGAGCGGTTAGCCCAATTGGAGCTTCTTGACGAACGCCGTCTTACAGATCTTGATCACCTTCAAATCTATCAAAAACGCATTAAACGTGCTTATGATAAGTGACTTCATGAGCGTACCTTTAAGGTTGGTGATCTTGTCCTCAAAGAGAATCAACATGTAACCAAACTAGAAAAGAGCAAACGTGGAAAATTTGCTCCCAATTGGATTGGGCCTTATATAATCACTCATACCTATGGATCTGGTACTTATCGTTTAGCTTCGCTTAATGGTAAACCTGAGCCTGAACCCCTTAATGCCTTGCATCTTCGACCATTCTACTGTTGAAATTAGTGTTATATCACTTCTTATCTACCTGCCCACTCGTCCCTTGAGCTCACTTACCACTACATACACTTTGTTTCCTACACTTCATAATAACAATCAAGCTCACATAGTTTGATCCTCACCTCCCCTTGATGATGCCTTCCCCTTTTTAGTCTAGTCCATGACTTCAAAGTATTAAAATAAGCCGTATTCTTATGGGATTTTCTTGAGTCAAACTTCCTACTAAACTAGATGCTTCACGCCAAATGAACATCTAGTCATCTAAATTAAATATAGACTGCTCCCTCGAAGGACAGCTATATGCCAAACTATTGCTGCTATTATATATAGACTGCTCCCCCGAAGGACAACTATACATTACAATCATATCTACTACTAAATATAGACTGCTCCCTTGAAGGACAGCTATACACAGTCAGCATTTATCAAAAGCTTCTCGCATTGATCAGCTTCGTGAAGACCTCAAGAATAATACAATCAATATCCCTTGTAGACTTCCCGCATCGATCAGTCTACATTCAATAAAAGAAAAGCCTCATTCAAAAGGACTTTTGAGTCATGGACTTGTCTATTTAGGGTAGGTTCTCTTTCGTCAGAACACTCACTTTGTAATAAGTTCTCCGTACCTCAGCTATATCATCCACCTCACCTCACCATTTGTTTCAACTCAAGGGACGTGACGTATATCCGATATATTGTGATTATACAACTCTTTTCACCTATCGACTTCTCGCCTATGCAAGGTACCTAGGGATTCAAGCTCATCCTATGTTAATATGTGGTTTGTTTAGCTCTTCTCAACTACGGGACACTTTTGCCTCTTTTGCTCGACTCTAGGATTGTGTGTTGACCTTAATCAGGATACGGTTCCCTACTATTTGGGTAAGCTAACTTTCGCTTTACCTATACCTACATCAACATCGCCCATACCTTACCAACACCAACAACATTACCCTATCAACATCAAATTCTTATCAACCAACAAATTGCCTAACCATACCCAAATTGCCTGAATTCACCTCTCCCTGGTCCTAAGGGAGAACTACATCGGTCTGAGGCCCCTCCTTGCTTTGTGCAATGGGCTATGTAGGCAGCACTTCGGAGACATGGGGTCTCCCAAGGTTAGCTCGACCATCCCCTACCATAACCTATCCTGTGTGGTGAATATAAATATTTTTGTGTATTTTTATTTAATCACAGTCCTCTTTATCCTTTTTCAAAACACCGAAAATCAAAACACAAACAATCTTATTATTATCGTAACTCAAATCAACATACATATTCAGTTTTATTTAGATGTTAAACAAATACATCTTCTCTATCATCGACACGCAGGTTGGCATCCTTATTTATTCTTATACCTTGCTAACATTTACTCAGACCCTCACGCCTCATCCCGAACTGGGTGATGATCGTGATCGTCGACCCCTCTCGCCAGGCCTCTCTGTCCTCAAGGTACCACGGCTATTGGTACCGCCCACTGATCTGCTAATCTCTCCTGTAACATATGAATACGCCCTCTCGCATGGAGGACTCCAGCCTCTAGTCTCCCCGCCCGTGACTCCGCAACCACTAACAATCCTCTTGTCTCATTCACCTGCGTTTGGAGCTGCTGAACCAAACGCTGCAGACGATCCCTCTCTGTCTGTAATCACCGCTATGTCAGGACGCTCACGTACACCTCGCAGTTCTGCTACCCACCATAATCTATAGGCCTCTGTCGTTCCCGCATCCATTACCCTGCGATCGGCTGCTACCTCTTCAGGCCCTTCTGGAGGTGTTGGCCGGGGAGGTGAGAATGCTGCCTCGGCGTCGATCCTCATATATGGTCTATAAGCCAGGGGTATATCCTGCACAAATCCAAATTGTCGCCGCACGCGATCTATAGGAATCCTCTCATACTCACCCGGCCTGTGCCCTGCGATCCACCTCAATCGCTCTACACCCCTCAACTCCTCAGCTATGTTCTCTGTTACCATATAGTTTCCGTATGGCCTCCAACAGATATCCGCAACCGTCACTCTCTCCCATACCTGCCTGTAATACTCAATATCACCCGTCACGGCCTGGGATCTGGCCTCTTGTTCTGTCTGGACCCATCGTCTGAATCCCAACCTCTGCACTCCGGTTTCTCCCGACTGGATGGGTCGGCCTATTGGTCGCACACAAACAATGTGCTCATAGGCCCAACAGTGTAATAAGTATGAACTATCCAGTGTCGTCCTGTGATTTCACCTACAAGCCCATAAACCCCTGTATAGCTCCGCCAAATATGCAGGTGCCCATGCAAAAGTCACGTTCCTTTCTATCATCTCCCAAATAACACACATCAATGCCTTTGGAAATCTTCCCCCTTCCGCCCTCGGTAACGCATAATACCCTACCGCTATCATTAATATCACTGCTAACCTTGTCTCCTCAGGGTGTGCTGCATACATTACCCCATATGTAAAAGATAAACCTCGCTGTGTCAAATCTCGTGCGTATGGACCAAATACTGCTGTTATCGCTCCCCGTGCCGTGCTAGGTAGTGCCTGATATACTGGTTCTCCTGTAATAGGGAGTCTCAAAATCTGAAACACATCTTCCAATGTTACTGTCATCTCCCCTGTTGGCAGATAAAAGGTATTTGTCTCGGGATTCCATCTCTCAATCAATGCCTGCAACATAGCATGATTACGTGCGATTCGTGAATAATAGCGGATTCCACTTAACCCCAAACGATTTATCAATGTCCATTCAGCTGGTGTTACATCCGCTCGGATTCGTGACAACAGTGCTGGCACACTATCATTCATCCTCAATCCTGCCTCTGCCTGCATACACCAAAACAACAAACAACCATTCAATCCGTCAGGGTTTTTTCAAACATTCTGGAAATTCCTCCAGTAACCGGTATCGGTTATACATAACCGATATCGGTTGAGTAACCGATACCGGTTCTCCCTAACCGCTACCGGTCACTGTCAATTACATACATCTTGCCTAAAACAACCACCTACGACAATAAATTGATCGTTTCTTCCTTTCTATATACACAGACATACCAACAACCCCGAATTACCTACCCCATAACACTCACCTCATCTATACCCCCGGCTATCATGTTGTCTTTCTCATATCTACTTCCTTATTCTTTTCCAGCTTATTCCCAAAAACATGCAGTAGTTAAATCACAAACAAAATGATACCTCTTGGGTTGCAGCAGCTTGAGGTGGCCCTTGTCTTCCCTCCTGTCCTTGCCTGCTGGATGCTTCTCCTCGTTCTGCCATGATCACCACCCTTTTCAACTTTGTCTTTCTGCCTTCTGAATCTCGGATCACATTCACTTTCCTTGTCTATTTTCTCCTTCTCACCCAAATCTCTCATGCAAATACCTGTCTCAGTCGTCAAAAAGCGTCGCGTTCGCGTATTTAACCTCTTGCATGGCTCTAAAATTAAAACTCAAGTTGCCACCCTAGCTTTTCTATTTTTAGAAAAGCTCATACCTAAATAACCGGTATCGGTCCTATAACCGATATCGGTCATATAACTACCGACATCGGTTACCTAACCGATACCGGTTACACACCTGCCTTTTTGAAACAGGTTTCTTTTCTTCATTCTTTCATAAATTTTTGTCGCGCCCGCCTCTTTTCCTGCATAACCACACCATTTACCACATTTGTTCATCCACCACACATCATATCATTACAATTTCATTAAACATCATTTATTTTATACAAATACACAACCATCAACTACGAATTTCAAGAAACTATCAATCTCTACATCATTTGGATCCAACTCATCAGTTACATATATCACAATGTCACAAAACCAACAATTCATCACATCACATGTCATTCATATATACGTACAAAAAAAAAAAAAAAAACAAAACCATCAACATCATCCATCTATCAACATGCCCACTAAACTTATCATACATTATATATTACCAAACCATTAACAAAATATTTAAACACATTTTTGAACACTACATATGGATCAAAACATCATCTATATATATATATATACCAGTTTTCAAAAATACAATGTGCCCTACATCGGGGCCTCTGTGATCTCATAATATACCAAAGCCGGCACGCAGGCCGCAATACCTACCAAAAATCTCGACTCGGCTCGCAGGCCGGTCTCTCATATCAAAAATATACTCGGCTCGCAGGCCGGTATCAAATGTACAACCCGTACTCGGCTCGCAGGCCGGTATATAATAAATAAATGAATCAATACAATGAATAAGTGTCGGCACGCAGGCCTCTATCAATACAACCGGTTCGCAGACCGGTGCCCGTGTCCCTATACAAAACCATGTCGGGGATCTATCAGCTCTCCCCACCGCCCTCGGCACCTCTCCCCGCTGGTCCCTGTGGTGCCTCTCGCCTCCTGCCCGTCACGGACACGCCAGCTGTGGCTGCCCCTCCCTGAGATCTCTGGCTGTGCGAGGTCTCTGCCCTATGCGCTGCATACGCCTGATACTCGACTCCGGTACTATCAAGAATATCCTGATAATATCGGGCCTCTGCTCTAACCTCCATATAGCGATCTCGCGCCACTGAAGGAGCTGGGGCTGGTCCCCTGGCACCTAACACCAATACCCCCTGAGCCTGTACCTGCACCTGTGGCCGCGGTGGTGCTGCCTGTGCTGCTGCCTGTACCTGCACCTGTGGCTGTGGTGCTGGTGGTGGTGCTGCCTGTGTGCCTGTACCTGCACCTGTGGCTGTGGTGCTGGTGGTGGTGCTGCTGTGCCTGTACCTGCACCTGTGGCTGTGGTGCTACCTGTGCCTGTGCCTGAGCCTGGGCTAGCTGCACCTGTAAGGCCCCTATCTGTGCCTGCGCAGCAGCTAGCTGCCCCTGTAAGAGCTGCACCTGACCCCTGAGCTGATCCCTCTCTCCTATAACTGCAGCCAAGTCTGGCTGCGCAGGCGGTACTATCCTCGCTGCTCTCTGCCCAGCCCACCACACCCTGTATGCTCCCGTGCACCCGGCATCATCCACACCCTCACCTGCTGGTCTCTCCGCTACCCAGTCTGGATCCAAAGGCTGTGGCGCTGGCAGTGGGGCCTCTACATCATCCCTCCTGTACTGAGGGAAGGGAGGTGGCTCGTCCTGTCGTAGCCCCATCTGCCTGCGTACCCTCTCTAGGGGTATCCGCTCGTACTCTCCCGGCCTCCGTCCTGCTATCCAGAATGTATACTGGATCAGGCGCAGCTGTACGCGGGCTCCTCTGCCAGGCTGGTGACCTCTGTAGGGTCTCCATACAATGTCTACTGCTGTAAGGCCCTCTAGCAAGTGTCTATAATAGGCCACATCCCGACCTGCAACAACTGCTCGTGGCTGGCCCACGACCCCCAACCACCTCTGAAAGCCATATCGGTATACGACCTGTGGCCCTGGCTGCTGGGGTAGCCCTACTGGCCTGATGCATACGATGTGCTCGTATGCCCAACAGTGCAACAAAAATGTAGAACAAATACCAAATCGCCTCCTCCGGCGATAGCCCCATAACTCCCTGTATAATTGCACCAGATACACTGGTGCCCATGCGAAACAGGTGTGCTCCTCCACCATCTCCAGCAGCACCCCCATCAATGCTCGTGGGAAGCGGCCTCCCTCTGAATCCGGGAGGGCGAAGCAGGTGATCCCTATCATCATCAACACGGCAAGCCGTGTCTCATGTCTGTGTGCGCGGTACATGTCACCATATCCAATGCTCGCGCTATGATACGTAAGAAGCGCGGCTGCATCCCCAAAAACCTGCAGTATGCTGTCCATGGCAGTCTCTGAATCTACCTGGAAGACTGCCTCTCCCTCGATCGGTAGCCGCAGGATGCGATACACATCCTCTAATGTGACGGTCATCTCCCCGGTCGGAAGATGGAACACATTGGCCGCCGGATCCCATCTCTCGATGAGGGCGACCATCAGGCTGTGATCCCTCTCTATCGCTCTGTACCTCTGGACCCCGCCGAGTCCCACCTCGCGCATGATGGCCCAATGCGCCGCAGATACGTGTGGCCTCATCCGACTCAATAGTGGAGGCATCCTATCACGCATCGTCAACTGCTGACGTGCCTGCAAAACCAACCCACATTCTTAGACCTACTCTTTATTATAACATCTACTTTACCATCTAAACCCCCTTTTGTATCCCCCCGACCACACCCCGACTTTCTACCCCCCCCTCTAAACAACCACCAAAACCCACAACCCAACCCAAAACCCACACCTAACCCACCCAAAACCACACCCTAATACCCAACAAGCTTCCCAAACCCATCCTAAACCCTAAACCCTAACCCACCCACAAACCAACCCAAACCCATCCTAAAAACCCTAAACACCCTAACCCACCCCCGCACACTAACCCACCACAAACCACCCAAACCCATCCTAACCCAACCCCACTAACCCACCACAAACCACCCAACCCACCTAACCCACCACCAAACCCTCAACCCATCCCAACGCCACCGATACCGGCCGATACATGACCGACGCCGGTCCCCAACAACTCAACCAAACCCTAAAATTTGCGACCGATGCCGGTCGCTTAGCGACC
This sequence comes from Taxus chinensis, assembly GCA_019776745.2. Classification (NCBI taxonomy): domain Eukaryota; kingdom Viridiplantae; phylum Streptophyta; class Pinopsida; order Cupressales; family Taxaceae; genus Taxus; species Taxus chinensis. The sequence goes on along the minus strand of CM034157.1, from coordinate 339,222,599 downwards.
GACATCGGTCACTGTTTTCTTTCCGGAGCCGAACCCCCGCGCGGCCCCCAAAACCCATTTTTTTTCCTATTTCTACCCATTTACCCACCCAAACACCCTCCAATTTTACCCACCTAGCCGCATTACCCTATTTTACCTATCTACCCTCTCCCTTTTTCAAATTACCTCCATTTACTCATTATTTCCTACAAAATACAAATTCCTACCCAAACCCCCCCATTTAGCCTAATAACCATTTCAATGCATAAAATCACGAGTTTAGAACCTACCGGTACGACGACACGTCGTCGTGGTGGGATGGGTGGTGGCGGTCCAGCTGGTCCAGCCCCTCCAGCTCCTCCTGCCTGTGCCATGGCTCCAATCCTGATCTACTGGGTCCCTGGCCAATCACCTGCTGCCTCCTCCTCAATCGGGCCCACTATCAACTCTCTCCGCCAATCAAATAGCTCCACCTCACTCAATAACCCTCTAATCTCAACTCTCCATGTCAGACAAGTCGATTTGGTTTGCAAATAACAAAAATGACAATGACAGGCCGTATTTTTCTTTTTATAGGTTTTTCGACCTTAACCGATGTCGGTTTCATTTTGCCCTAAGGAACCGGTATCGGTCTCTTAACCGATATCGGTCATGTAGAATCGACATCGGTTCGTATCCCAACTTTCCCCCAAAATTTTTGCCCTTCTTTACCATTTGCCCCTTTTTCACCAACACCATCTCTATTCACCTGTGCTGAACACCATTTGTTCACTTGTCCACCTGACCTAAGACCTCAACCTGCCATTTGGCCCGACCTAAGGCCTCAACCATTTGGCCCGACCCAAGGCCTCAACCCTACCATTTGGCCCGACCCAAGGCCTCAACCTAACCATTTGGCCTGACCCCAGGCCGCAACCCTACCATTTGGCCCGAACCAAGGCCTCAACCTACCTATTCCCTGACCCAAGGCCGCAACCTACCTTTCGGCCCGACCCAAGGCCTCAACCCTAACCATTTGGCCCGACCCAAGGCCATTTGGCCCGACCCAAGGCCTCGCCCTACCTATTTGGCCCGACCCAAGGCCTCAACCTACCTATTTGGCCCGACCCAAGGCCGCAACCCTAACCATTTGGCCCGACCCAAGGCCTCCAACCTAACCATTTGGCCCGACCCAAGGCCGCAACCTACCTATTTGGCCCGACCCAAGGCCTCAACCTACCTATTCGGCCCGACCCAAGGCCTCAACCTACCTATTCGGCCCGACCCAAGGCCTCAACCTACCCATTTGGCCCGACCCAAGGCCTTGCCCTCACTATTTGGCCCGACCCAAGGCCTCCCTTTACACTTCTGGCCCGACCCAAGGCCGCCACCCAACAACTTGGCCCAACCCACGACCGTACCACTTCCATACCTTACCCAAAATCAACACCATACACTTTATCCACCCATCCGGTAGTTTTTGGTTCAATCGAGCTCACCTGTTCGTGTTTTAGCATGATTAGGGTCCTTGACTTGATCTGTCGACCAGCTTTGCCCAGACCTAGACCGTGACGTTTATCTCAACCAAACCAACCTTTTGGTACTGCCGAACATGCCTAAACGTTCCTGTACCTTACCTGTTATATACCCTGGAGCTACTTCCTATGCCTTGGATACCAGGATTATATCACCCTTGTTTGGATAAACTATCGACCTTTGCCTACACATTGCTGGTTTGCTCGTCAAATCATGTACCCTCGTCGTACTATTGCATTTCAACATGCGTCTGCTTCCTTGGACCTACCCCACCACCTTACCATCCTCTCTACAACATATACCCTTTATCAACCCTATCCCTGATTTCCCGTTCACTCAATCTGTGATAGATTTGAGGGGGATTACCTATATCCTTAACATGAGAAACCACTTCATATTATTGTCCGCGCAGCTTTACAGAACAAGCTACACGACAATAAGGGGCTAATGTAGACACCAAATTCGTGTCTTACGACCCCTTGTGACCCGCATCCCATTTCGCAACCTAACCTCATTACCTAAACTTTACACAATTATTTATTAATTACCTTGTAATTGATAAATCCACATCACCTTACCCGCCACCTCACTTTGCCACCTCATCATGACCTAGCCCTAACCCTAAACTAACCTAATTAAGACCCATGACTTGGTCTAGACTCACATCCATAACTAATGCCTCCTTACTCGCACCCAAAGCCGACCTTCTAGCCACTTGACCAAGCCCGCAACTGATCTCTCGGGAGAAAAGCAGGGAAGGTGGGCTATTTTACTAAAAATAGCCTACTTTTTCCTTACCGATGCCGGTTCCTACTCGACCGCCGTCGGTTACGCAACCGCCATCGGTTCCCTGTAAATGGGCTCCCCAAACCAAAACAACGGATCGGAATTTCATTTTGGAGATCAGTCAAAGGATTTCTGGATCAACAGAGAGCATTGCGAGCGAGGAACAGAGTCCAGATCTTCACTTGACAGAGCAGAGACGAGTAAAGAAACCAGAAGTGTTTACAACCAAGGAGATCAACTTGCATCTTGGTCAAAACCAGTAAGTCACATCTTGCATGTCCTTTGTTATAACATTTCTTATGCTTCTTGAATCTCAGTGCTCCTAAATCCGTTTCTGAATCCACTACCCAACGTGCCATTGCATCTAACTGTCATTCTTTTGCTTCTAACCATCCCATTTCCTAATACCATCCAAAAACCAGCCATTACAAACACCATAGCTACCAAGAAGATCGTAGAACCCACCGCTATCGGTTATCAGTAACCGCCATCGGTTATCAGTGACCGGCATCGGTTATCAGTAACCGGCATCGGTTCCTCTGATCAAAAACCAGAAAACCAGCCTTTCCCCCTACCCAGTTTAACGAAATAATTTAATTGATATTTTGCAGTCTTTTGTGTTAATTCATATTAGCAGGGGAACTGACCACCTTCGAAAGGAAGTTTTATATTTCCTGGGCCCAAGGCAGTTTCCTCATTTATTGTTTAATCAAAATCTTGTGGTCTTGTGTTCTTATTTGCAGGTAGTCCTTCCAAGACAAAAAGGAGTCTCCGCAGTCAGCCTGATCTTTCTCTACGGTACGCGCACACCATCTCGACATTCAACAGGTATTCCTCCTAACCCTAACCTCATCTGTTTCTAAAAGGAATGAAAGGATAGAAGCAACTCTATTCCCAGAAGCCGAAACATTCCGAGCTTCCCAAGATGGCACATAAACTTGGAATCATACAGTAACACCATCTACCCAACCTTAAACTTCTTGTTTCTAATGTGGTGATCATGCAAAGCCTTTTTCTTTACCTTTTCCACTGTCTGGCTCCATCAGGAAAGTGATCATCTCTCATCCAGTTTCATTAGCTCATCAATCCTTTCTTCCAGCACTTTTTCATCGGCTAATCCTCCTGCACATGCTATTCATAGAGAAGGTAACATAAATTCAACCGGAAAAATAGCTTCCATGCCAAAAACCAATTGAAAATGTGTGGCTTTATTTAGTATTTTATACGTAGTCCTCTAAGCCCATAACACTACCGATACTTTGTCATCCCAATCTTGTCTTCCAACATCACAGATTTTGGTCAAGGTATGACTCAATATTTTGTTGAATGCTTCCACAGTTCCATTTGCTTGTGGGTGATAAGGCGTATTCTTGTGATGAGCCACTATGAACTCTGATAACATGATCCTTACAGTCTCATTAAGAAAATGTGTACCCCTATCACTAGTCAAACTCAACTTACATCCATACCTCATGATAATGTTCTCCCATAAGAACCTTGTTTCTTCCATGCAATCTTTAGTTTCAGCTACCTCTTCCCACCTTATGATATAATCCATGTAAGTGATGACATAACGTGACCCATTCCTACGCATTTCTGGTGTAATAGGTCCTACAAAATCTATCACCTATTTTTTGAAAGGCTCCATGCTAGGGATAGGATGTAAAGGCATTTCATCTCTCATTCCTAGTTTTCCAATGTGCTGATAGTGGTCACATGCTGTACAATAAACTCTACAATCCTTGTACAAGGTTTCCCACCATAATCCTACCATTAATATCTTGTGCGTGGTGGAATCACCTGCATAATTCCCACCCACACTTCCTCCATGTGCTTCTGCCATGATGGCCAAATACTCATGCTCTAACACACACCTACGTAAAACTTCATCGTGTCCCAATTTGTATAAGTCTCCACTAATCAACATGTAGGGCACGTCGCGTATGGCCAACTACTTCTTTTCCAATGCCTTCATTCCATCTGGTGCCACACCTTCTTTTAAAAATAATGAAATCTCCTCCAAATTCGAGGGCACGTGCCATAACCTAAATAGTTGGGCATCTGGCATTGCTTCCTCAATACTTTACGCTTCTTGTCCTGAATCAATACTTGACAGATGATTAGGCCCATAGTTTCTTTTTCCAAGCTTCACTACAATGGTGAATTCAAACTCTTGAAACAACAACACCCATCGACATATGCACCCTTGAAGAATGGGTTTGTTCACTGAATACTTTCATGTCATGTGGTTGGTATAGAATACAAAGGGTGTTGCTAGCAGATACTGTCTAAACTTGAAGATCACATAGATAATTGACAATACCTCGCACTCGGTAGTGGTATAATTATGATCTACTTCTTCCTACTCAAAAAATAGAGAGGATGATCAAAAATCCCCTTACCTGGTTGTGCAAGCACTGCTCTAATGGTGGTTCCTGAGGCATCTAAATAGACATGGAAGTGCTTCTCCCAAGAGGGAAAATGTAAAATAGGAATGGTAATAAGCCTATCTTTTAATGTATCAAAATCCCTCTACTATGCCTCACCCTAATGGAAGGCACTTTTGTGTCTAAGAAGCTCCTCTAAAGGCATAACAATCTTGGCATATCCCTTAATGAATTTCCTGTAATAGCCCATATGCCTAAGGAATCCATGCACTGTGCTCTGGCTAGTAGGCTCCCTTAACCCCACAATAACTGTAACCTTAGTGGGATCTACCAGCAATCCCTCCTTACATATGATATGCCCCAATAAGGTCCCAAAGGGTGTAGTAAACACACACTTCTTAATGTTGAGGGATATCCTCAACTACCTACACCTCTCAAACATTAATCTCAAGTTATCACAATGGTCCTTAACCAGACCATATACTGTCCAATCATCTAAATAGACCTGAAGAAATTTATGGATGAAGTCCTGGAATGCTTGTACCACTATGCGTAAAAAGATAGTAGGTGCATTCTTCAACCCAAAGGGCATGACCTTATATGTAAAACTTCTCCACTAGGTGGTGAAAGTTGTCTTCTCCTGGTCTTCCTTTGCAATACAGACTTGGTTGTATCCTGAAAATCCATCTGTAAAGGAATAGATTTTGCACCCAGCGAATCCTTCCAAAATTTCTTCAGTGAAGGGGGTCAGAAATGGATCAATGACACAAATTTCATTCAATTCCCTATAGTCCACATAAATCCTAATCCTCCCATCCTTCTTGATGCTAATTACCATTATAATTATCTGCTCTGATTACTCCACTGCCTCAATGATCCCAAAAGCTATCAATTTTTCTATCTACTCCTTAACTTTCACACACAAATTGGGATTCATCCGGTAGGGCCTTTTCTAACTGGGCGTGCACCGTTCTTTAGTTTTATCTTCATCTCCCCCAAGCAATGGTGAAACCCTTTGAGCTCATGGTACCTACATGGGAATAAATCCTTGAATTCACGCAACAGATCAATGATCTTTGATACTTCCTTCTTTGTCCAATAATATCCAATAATAGCTTCCTTAGGTTCTTCTTCTAAACTGATGTTAACTTTCTTTATCTTTAATGGCTCTTAGTAGGCACGCATGCGAGAATCTACACTGTCCACTACCTCGTGTGTTCCTACAAAATGGCCAACATCTAAGATTTTTGATTCCTCTCCATCAATCACATATACTAAATTTCCATTCTCATTTTCCAAAAACGTGCACTCAAGCTATAACTCTTATGTTTCCTCACCTTCTTCAGAGCATGCTCCTATACCTAGTTCACCTAATAATTCTAATAGCCTATTTTCTGTTCTGGTACTTGATACCCTACAAGGCCTTATAAATTGATGGTTTGGTACTCTGATACTGAAAGGTTTGAATAAGGTCAGCAGCGAGCTCTTGCCAATTCCTTTTCTGGTGGCATGTTTCTGAATGAATGTATAATGCGTGCGCACAACCTTACAGTGTAGAATACAACTTGTGCACCCAGAGGGATGGTGGCAAAGCTTCTGCACCTTCTCTCTATACTTGTTCACATTCCTGGATATGGAAAGAGCCGAGCTCCTTCCCATGGTATTCCTTGATGATGGTGGGTACATTAATCCTAGAAAATGTGATGGAGAAAGAAATTCTTACCTCACACCACTCTAAAAGGCTCTCCTGATGTGTGGCCCACCAATGAGCTGTTGTGCCAAGCAAGACATAACTTAACATCTCCCTCCATTCCTTCTCATTCTTCCACTAAGCTTCTACCTCCTGTAAAAATATCTCAGGGAAGGCTCCTCTGAATACTTGGGTAGTTCTTTTCCTCCAAGGTACCTAACCATGCATGCCTTTGTTACCTTGGTCACCGACCCTCTCAACTATCATCCCATTAATTCATAAGTTCTATGCACCCAATTGTCACAAGCCAGACTGGTGGTATCACTTACTGACTGAACATCTTCAAACTGGATAACTCTGTTAGTAGGGTGTACTATCTCAAGGTCTCTGATTGAGCACACATAAATCTTGTCTAGAACTTCTTCTCCCAATAGTTCAATATAGGGCATCAAATTCCCATCAATCGGGGGTATAGTTACCCACTCCTCTTTGTTCTCGAAGCTGATGTACCCTTTTTTGAACTGAAGGTCCACATTATTCTTGTAACACCAAGGGCACCCAAGTAGTGCTGGAAATTATCTACCTCGATGAGTTCCAATACTTCAAAGTCCCTAGTAAACTTGGCTCCCTGAATAGCTAATATCTACATCCTTTAAGACACCAATGGGCATTGCCTTATGTCTTGCTTTCCATATACAACACATCCGAAGATGGCTGTAATGCAGGTCTTCCCATCTGATGCCCTGTATCCAAAGTCAGAACATTAAACTTAGTGTCAATGTCAATGAATATATTGCTGAGGAGCCATCCATCTACAACTACATTCAATGTAATCTCCTTGTCATAGTCAAGGCTATGAGGGGGAAGGTTTGTGTGCAAGACCTATCTCTCGTGGAACTCTTCTCTGACATGTGGTTACCTTCTCTCTCAACCAAGATCCTAGCGAAGGAATGATGTTCTCCTACCTTAGCATTTTACACACCTCCTTGACCTCATCCAAGTCATCCTTTTATGCCTTGATTCTCCTTTCTTGTTTCTCCTTTCTGGATTTCTCCTTTAGACACTAGATCTCCCCTTGTAAACTTTGAATAACATCCATGGTGTCCTAATATATCTCCTTTTGATGTGCAGGGTCTTGATACTTTCCATGAATGACTTCATATCTCTCATAACCAGGTGTCTTAAACTGTCTTGGTACCTCTATCGTGCGCATGGCTAACCTGCTCTTGTTATTACCAAGACAGGATATCAAACCTTCATCTCACTGTTACCTGAGGCATCCACTGTATTTAATACCTTCATGATGTTGACCATCTTGTTTGAGCATGCCTTTGTCCTTGCTCATAGGAGTGTAGGGAATAAATCCATAGAAGGAATTCATGTGCATTGAATAGTTGCACTTCACCAAAGTGTAGGAGTTGCGAGATTAAAGCAAGCAAGCTTTGTAAAGCAATGTGCATGCATATGAGAGCTCAAGATTCAAAAAGTGGAGTGGAATGGAAGCCTTAGCTTAGCTTGTATTGGCTTATCATAGATCAAAAGAGGTGGTGTACATATAGGGGAGTGAATGTGTAACTCCCATGTAAGAGAAGATTCCTCCATAATGGAGAAGAGGAGTTACTTTCCCAAATGGGAATGTAACTCCTATGACACACTTACACATATGACAGATTCTGTAAGAGAATCTATCATAACTAAGATGACACCTAGATCCATGTCCACCTAAGTGAGATGACTCACCTAGTGAGGTGGAATAACACTAAATAAGTGAATAAATATACCACCTACACCAACACCCCCCCTTCATCATAACTTAGGATGAGGCGGCAAGTCAGAAATGAGAAATGGGTCCCGAGCACAAAGCCTGATGAGGTACCCATGTACAAGAAAAAGGTCCCAAGCAGTGAAGGAAAACCCAGTGGGAAAAACATCCACTACAAGAGAACAAACACTCTCTAATCTAAGAAAGATGCCAAATATGGGTCCCGGACCATAGACGAGCCTGAAAAGGTACCCATGTACAAAGAGGCAATCTCTCATAAAGAAGAAGAAGAGAGAAGAAGAGGGAGATGAGAGGAATGCAGAAGATGCCATGGATGGATCTGAACTCTGCAGCTCTAGGAAGTCTCCCAGAAGAATGTCGATGATGAGATCCTCTACCTCTAGACTGAAGAAGAGCCACCCACAACGAACTGTGTGCCTGCCCTTAGGAAGGACAGAAATGACGTGCTGGAAGTCTGCCCACTCCACAAAGGAAACTGAAGGTAGAAACACAAAGAACTCTGAGTCTGGTGCACAAAAGTGTGACATAGGTCTAGCAAGTGAGTGCCAAGGAACTGAAGGTAATGCCACATGTGTAGAACTATCAGAGTGAAAAAGAGGAACACCCACAGAAAGGATGTCCAAGTGATGTGAAGGGAACAAAACATCCTCCACAACAGAAAAGGGATCCACAACTGAGGGTGGATCAATGAAGGTCTCTAGAAATGTGGAAGTGACATGATTCCTGGAAGGGGCACTCCCAACAACATAGAGATGATGAACTCCTCTGAAATACCTATAGATGGATGAGGAACCGGTAGTGCATCACAAGTAGACTCTGTGAAAAGATGACTAAGGTCAGGCAGATACTCGTCCCAATGAGGGGGCTCAACAAATAGAAGAGTGATGTCAGATAGGTATGAGTCATCCAATGAAGGTAGAGGAGTGAAAGGGGCCTCACACACTGGAAGTGGAAAGGAGGCTGGTGTAATGATGGTGTGAGACTGAGTAGGAGACTGCTCGATATCTGATGAGATGTGGGATGTGTGACAACAATGTCTGGAATAGTGAGAGAAAGAGGAGAAGAAGTCCTCTGTAGTACTCTCTGCATCAGAACTGGGTGCACAATCCTCGTCATCAGAAGTAGAACCAAGTGAGTCTATGTCAGTGGAACTATCATCACATGAAGAAAAGAGGAGACAACTGAATCAGTAACAACAACAAATGGTGGGAGTATGTGAAGGGTCTCCATAGAAGGACTGAAGAATGCTCCAGACACGGTGAGGTGGATCTGAGTCTGCCACGTGAAACCAGAGAGATCTAGAGACATGCATCATCATGTGACCAAAGACATGGTCACAAGTGTCAAGGAAGTCCTCTAGATGATGATGATCAGTGGGTGCAGGAACTGGCCCAAGCAAGAAGGGTAAAAGACCCTCGTGGGTGAAGTAACGTTCCATGGAAGCACGCCAAGCTGAATAGTTCCCTCTCCCAGTGAGAAGTGGTGGAGGCTGTAAGGTGATCCTATGATGCTCAAGTCTGGAAAGAGCACTCTCCATGATGTAAAATGCAAGATGCACAAAAGCAAGACGTCAGACTCGGCCGATAATGCGTCTGTGTGTGAAAACCCAAGAGTACTAGTCAACCCCCCCAGAATGTGGCACTTTATAAAGTAGTGCATTTATAAAAATGACAATGCCATCACGTAAAGTGTGAGAAATCATGCAACTTTGACTAAAGAAGCGCTAAAAAACGAGCAGCGAGTCAAAAGTTATGGCATTAAAACAATTCCCGTAACTGATGGAAAAAGTACACTAGATGCTACAAACACATTAAAAAAGTACACGAAATGGGTGCAAAGGGTATCGTGTGGGTACTCGTTGGAAATGGCATAAAATTTCAGGTATAGTTTTTTTTGCTTGCGAGGGGGGATTAGCCTCCTGCCAACCCTGAACCTTGCCCTTCGTCTTCGACACTCGAAGGAAGGGATATAAATTACAAGCCAAAAACAGCCTTAAAATTATTACAATGCCAATGAAATAAAATGTTTTTTTGAACCACCTTAAAACATTAAAAAAGGTGGAAAGGAGGAGGGGGCCCCACATTTGTGAAATATCTAAAAAGTGTTGAGGTGTCCACGATGTCAAATTAAGTCCACGTTTAGTATAACCAACAAAAGTGTTGAAGTTAAGCAAATGGTCAAAGTTTATTTGACATGTCAAGGTAACTGAGTGGTGCTAAGAGCTAGAGTGAACTGTTGACATGTGATTGAAGGTGGCGAGTTAGAGGATATACAGTTAGAATAGTTTTGTACACCGAAGGATTCAGCGAGCAAGGGGACTCCAAGCTAGACAGGGTTGAAAGGGACCATTGAGGAGACCAATTGCCAATGAGCAACGTGTTGAACACGGTGACAACGTTTGAAACATTGAGCACGAAGGTGCTGCAACGTCACTATTGAGCAGAATGAATGATGAGGTAAAGAGATGGAAAGGCATTGAGGTCATGGTTTGTAACCAGGTAGCTAGTTGAGATTCAATGTGATGTAATCAATGAACAAAAGGTTGAACCAGAACATGGTTTTCAATGAAGGACATTAGCAAGCACATAGAAGCATTAACAAGAGTTTCAAGTCGATTTTAATAGGCAAGGTAAAGTGTTCAACCAATGAATGAAGTACCCAAGGAGAAAAAAGCATAACTAACCTGTGAGGCAAGTGGACACGACGGATATGGCAATGCTATGAACAACGTAGAGTTGAATGGAGATCTAATATAGATTCAAACCATCAAACCAATGCAAGATCCCAAATACACCAAAATGTCCAAAAATGCCAAAACGGCTGAGCTATTGGGAATGGAACCACATGCTGGTAAAGTGCATAGTTTGAATGCACAGTTAGGTAGATTTTAAACGGATGGAGCTTGAATGAAACATGTTGGAGCTTGAGTTGTTACTTCCAAATAAGCAGGTAAGACTATAACCATCATTTCAGATCGCAACATACGTAGCAAAAAATGGGGAGCAGTTTATCTGTAGCACAGCAGAAACAGAAAAAAAATGTTGTAGGTAGACAAGATGCCAAGCAAGGTAGTCACAAGCACGAGAAGACCAGTGAATGAGGTACGCAAGCCAAATCCAAAGAGGTTTGAATGCCATGTACCAACATTTCTAAACACGGTGAAGCACAGACAAATCAAATTAAGAGTGAGCTATCAACCTTCAAACCTATAATATGCTAAAACCTAAACACCGCAAAATGCCTCCAAAGCACGTATGCAAAGCCATTGAACACTTGAAGAGCACAAACACCTATAAAAATACACCCACATAATCTCAAAATATGCAAGTAGAGCACATGAAAAAGTGAGAGCTTGCACAAGCAACTACACGGTGGAGCAATGATGGTGAGCAACGTGATTCTAGTCCCCACGCTCTGATACCATGAAGGAGTGTAGGATGAAGACCTGGAAGGAATTCACATGCATCGAATAGTTGCACTTCACCAAAGTGTAGGAGTTATGAGATTAAAGCAAGCAAGCTTTGTAAAGCAATGTGCATGCATATGAGAGCTCAAGATTTGAAAAGTGGAGTGGAATGGAAGCCTTAGCTTAGCTTGTATTGGCTTATCATAGATCAAAAGAGGTGGTGTACATATAGGGGAGTGAATGTGTAACTCCCATGTAAGAGAAGATTCCTCCATAATGGAGAAGAGGAGTTACTTTCCCAAATGGGAATGTAACTCCTATGACACACTTACACATATGACAGATTCTGTAAGAGAATCTGTCATAACTAAGATGACACCTAGATCCATGTCCACCTAAGTGAGATGACTCATCTGGTGAGGTGGAATAACACTAAATAAGTGAATAAATATACCACCTAAAGCAATAGTCCTTTCGGAGTTGCTGATTCATATACTCAAATAATTTCAGGCACTCCTCATACTTATGCTTCTTTCCACACCACAAGAATTGAAATAGGTCTGGGCACTCACGCTTATAATGTTTTTTAGATTCCATCTGCATACTCCTCATAATGGTGATCATCATTTTTAGAACCACTGGCAATGCTGGTTTGACTTACCCCATGATCAATGGCCTCATAGATCTGATCAATGATCCTACACTCCTTCATATCATGGGTTGTGGAGGTGTAAATTTTACAATAAAAAGATACATTCTTCCTGATTGTGCTCTGCAGTAAGGGACATCTACTTGCATCATGGTCCCCATGACAGATCTCACAATCTACCATCACCACACGTACCATCCTCTGGGGGTACTTATCCTTAACGTGCCCCTTTATCTCACAATCTATGCACCATAAATCACTGTGAGTCTCATGGACTAAGTTCGTAGAAAAATTTTCCAACTGTTTAGCCATAGCAAAAATCTGGGCCTCTAAGAATGAGCTAATGCCAGTATCAATACTACCAACAACCTCGGTGTGCAAGGCAGCTTCTAATGCTTCATGCGGATCTATAAAAGTCTTATGAGACAAGGACCTTCTAAAAGGGGTGATCAATCCTCCAACAAACCACTTTGCATGCTGAGAAGGATGGATATCATATGATAATTTAGACAAGAGAGTTTTAAAACATGCATCATACTCCCGCACACTCTCTGCCATTCCTTGTTGAATCTCCTTCAAAGTACTAATGCTTTTATGCTCGAACCTAGGAATGTGGAACTTTTCTAGGAATGTATTCTTTAAAGCAGTGTAGTCCACCACCATTTGATGAGGATCATGCTTTCTATACCAGCTATGTACGTGACCTTGCAGTGTGGTCACAAATTGACTAGCCTTTCATTTTGGGGTTGTGATACCCTTCATGCACCATAGCAGTTCACACTTGTGAATGTGTTCTGCAACATCCTCAATGCCCCTGTAATTTGGAAAATGCAGAGACTTTTCAAAGAATACTTGAGGTGGTGGTTAGGGTCCTTATCTTTAACCAAAGCCTTTGTTCCCTCTGGTGTTTCTTCCACCACCTGATCCACTAGGTCCACCCAATCCTGTACCTCTAGAGCCACCAGATCCACCAGAACCACTGGGTCTAATAGGGCCTGTAGGATTTTTTCCAAGCACTCCCATGGTCCCGCTAAACTGTGTGCCGACGGTCTCTGATACCACCCCACTACCACTACTTTTTCCCACACTACTCCCTGATACGAGATCGAAATCTTGTACACTTTTACCTTATCCAAAAACTCCTCCGAATACTAGAATATGCGTAGCCATAGAAGAAGGAAATGAAAAATTGTACCTCCTAGGGATGGATCTGTCTCTTCCACTAGTTTCAACTGGATCAATACTTCTTCTTGGTTTGGGAAAACCAAGTGTCAGGGCTCGGTCACTAGGTGGGTTTAGATATGTACCATCGACTCTCCTTTCTCCATGTGATGAGCTCTCACCAAAAGTAGAAGGGGTCTCCCTTACGTGCTTGCCAATATGGGGTAGCATAGACTACTCAGGTTCCACGTCCTTTGCATGAACCTCAACTCCTTCCTGCAACATCTATCCCCATAAATCCATCACACTAGTAGCCTTGCATCGTCAAGCAATTTCCCTTTCATGTGCTTCACTATACTTGAGCCATCTTTCTTCCCTCTCCTTCTCTATCGTATCATCTGCCATATTCCTCCACCTGAGCTTCCTTACCCAATACTCATAATAGTTTAGCCAGCCATTGGGAGCACCTCTAAATTCATGGTAACCATCAATATCTTCATAGCTAGAGGAAGAGCATGTAGAAATGTTCCTCTAGGTTCTCACAGAAATTCAAACTCAGCAACCTCTGGGCAAGAATATGTAGAAATGGTGTATTCGATAGTGTAGCTAGCTATTAATCCTCTCCACCAATGATCTACAGCATGGGTCCACATCAGATCTACATCTTGCAACCTATGGTAGTCTTCTTCGGTCCATATCCGTGATCCATAATGCCAAATTGATCTAGATGCATAAGCTGAAAGCCATCTATATAAATCTACTGGGAAGTAGTAGAAAAAAAGTCTCATATAGATCATGGTATAGGTTCTCTTTTATCCATCTACGTGTATTAAACTCAGGTCCAATGTTGAATCTTTGAGCAAATTCATCTTCCATGCTCTTGAACCATGATTCAACATTTTCCAATGTTAATTGATCCGTCATTACTCTTTACACAAATCATGATGCATGTTATATCCCACTACAACTTCAAAAAGAGGTCCTGGTAATGGAACCAAGATGTAGTCATTTTTACTCCTATCACAAAAGGAAGAACCCCATGCATGTCGGCCTATCACCCAGCAGAAGCTGAGTGCTCACCCAAGGCATGCACGGGTACTGAGTCTCTCTTTTATGTGAGTTTAGTGGGAAGCATTATCTATGATTAGTGTAATAGTATTTAGGAAAGAAGTTGAGACATACAAGAACCATAGGGCTTAGAATGGCCTCCATATCCTTACAGTCACTTCAGACCGAGTGCTTTAATAGATTCCAGAACATATAGTATAACAGAAATAAAGATAAAACCATTCATTCGTATCATGAAAGGAAAGAGAATTCATATGAATCAAATATACATTAAACCCATTGATATTCATATCTATTTATAATAGGTAACCTTAATATATTCATTGATTCATTATAGAGTGTTATAGAGAGTAGACCATAGTCATGTGCATCACTGGAGGTATGTAGCTAAGCTAACAGAAAAGAAAAATAACAACCCCATGCTTATTACATCCTATCCTGACCCAGAATATCCACTCGTAGCATTCCTACAGAGATTTTCCCACTCTCTAACCCACTATTCCCTATGTATATCCAAATTATATATCCTTATTTCATGTGTGTATGTCTCTATATCTTTTCCTGTAGTAGGAACTTGTATTTATAACTTTCCCGGGCTGCCAACTCACCTTGCCACGCCCTCAGATCCATTGCCAAGTGTAGAATTTGGTCATCCATGTGAGCATCTTCCTTCAAGCCTAAGCTCTCCATTCCATCTCATGATGATCTTCTAGAAGATTCCATCTGGGGCATGCTCTTTCCTAGGCCAACCTGTTGTTAGGTTAACATCTTATCTGCATGTAAGCGATCATGATTTTCATGTGTTCTACCTTGGGTTCTCAAATTGGCTATCCTGAACCTCCTTTCACGTGTCACACACGCTATTTGCTTCCTTAAGAATTCCTCTTTCTTGATTTTTCCTTGTGCACCATCTAGTAACTGGGATCCCGCGCACCTAAGTGCCTTCATACTTGGTCAATATTCCAGGGGCCCAATAGAGGTTGTAAAAACTTTGGATGGAGCTATTAAAGAAATATCTTACAAACTGGCTAGAGCAGAGAAAGGGATTAGAAAAATTTCCCAAGGTCAGCACAAGCCACAAGGTCAAGAGAGATTTGGAAATCATCCCATAGGTGACCATAGATCAGATGACAAAGGAAAGGGACCCATAGGATCAGTAAAATAGAATGGTTCCTAATCCTTTAACTACAAGAGTTGTTATTGTTGAAGAAGGTCATGAAATTGAGTGGTTTGATAGTTATTTCTTGCCACATTCTCCATGTGATGCTGAAAAGGTATTTGAGGAAGAAGCTGACGATGATGAGAAAGATGATGATGCATGCATGATGGAGTTCTCTACAAGTTCACAGTAGGGAGTGACCTCAACTAAGTTTTTAAATTCTAGAACTATTGAAAGATTTTAGGATTTCATCCACTGAGTATTACCTCTTCCTCCCACTAATACTTTTGAAATTGATATGGTACAAGCTTTTGATTTTCCCAATAATGATTTTGAATACTTGAGGGCATTGATGATTAAAAAGAATGATGGAGGAATTCCTTCAGAAGAGGACATGCAACTGTTAATGAATGTAGTAGTTTCCCAAGAAAAATAATATAATACCAGGAGTAAGGTTGTCAAAGGGGTAGGGCCACAAGCCAAACCAAAAATTCTAATTCTTACCAGTATCCCCAAGGAAACCCCTAAAAAATATGCATTTGACACAGGCTTTGTCACCCCAAATAAAACTTGTGTTCCTCCCCATGCTCAAACTGTGAAAAATATCATTTTATCAGATGAATTTGTAAACCTTCCTCCTAATACTGCCTCACCCAAATATGTTCCTTGTGACATATCCCAAATCTTGAGTCAGATCAAGATTATTGTTCCTATTGTTGAATTTCTTAGAATCCACATAAGAAGAGGGAATTTGAGTATTTGTGGCTTAAGGAAGAAAAGGTCACCTAGGGTAAAAATGTAAACAATGTAGATGTTCCTCCTGCAATTACAGAATTAGAAAAACCACAAGTATTGGAGGAATTGGGTGAACCACCTGAAGTTTATTTGGGAACTTCTCTGGTTGAGTCTCAGCTGAATGTGAATCCATTTTTTACTACTTTGATTACTAAGGATAGGTTATTGCATAACTACATGTTTGATTCAAGAGCCTCATGTAATGTAATGCCTCGTGAGGTCATGAATGAGTTAAATATCAAAGTAACAGTAGCTTATGGGAAATGTACTACCATGGATTCAAGAGAGGTGCCTGTAGTTGGATGTGTCAAGGTTTTAGTAGTGTAATTGGCAGTGTATCCAGGCAAGTACTTAACCTTGAATATGGTCATTGTGGATTGTACTGCTAAATGGGGGATGTTATTATCCAGAAAGCAGGTAGCTAGTGTGGGTGGAAGTGTGTAAATGGACATGTCTTATGTAACCATACCAATTGAGGGAAGCCTTGTGAAGTTATATGGTGAAAATAAAATGTTATATCTCATTAAGGACCTCGAAAATGCTTCTTATGAAGTATTACACACAGAAATTAATGTTAATAATTCTATGAGCTATGTTGTTTTCAAGGAGTATGAAATTGATCAATGTAGATATCTTGAGAAGGTTGATTTTCCTGGTACTTTGATGTTTTATACAGCCTCAAGAGATGTTGAAAAACTTGACGTAGGCATAAAGGATAAGCCTAAAAAAATGTGGTCAGATAGCAACTTGGATGGAAAAGAGAACAATCATATGACCAATTGTTAAAGATGTATCAAAACTGCTTAGCATGGTCATATCCATATTCGAAGGAACTTAAAAATTTTCCTTGATTGTTTTCTTTGAATCAGGGTGCACATCATTGTATAGTGTATAGTCTTTTGGTTTCATTCTGCTTTTGTTTTTTTTGTTTTGGTTTGTCCTAGTTCTTGGTGACTAGTTTTTGTTGGTTTCTCAGTTTGTCTTAGGGGATTTTGTTATTGTTTTTCTTCTTTACAAGCTTGTTTTTGACTCTATTACCCAATGGATTTTTGGCACATGGTTTGGTCTGTTGTTCTTGCGGCACTTGCAGGGAGTACCAATCCCTAATTCAGAGCCAATGTTGGTGCTCAATTTAATTTCACCATGTTTGTTCAAAACATCTTAGTCTGCATGGTTTGAAGTTTTCTATGTCTCCCTGTATTGATGCATGAAATATTTTTCCTTCATTTGGCTGCCATGGTCAGTCCTTTCTTTTGGTCGAGGATCACATTGACTCCAAATATTATTTTCCGTTTCTCTATCCATGAGAAAGAATTTGTAATTTGGGCATGAATTTGAGCTTTCCCCTTCCTTCTATTTTTCCACAATCATGTTTTCCCTATCAATTTTTTTCCCAACATTTGTGGAAACATGGTCCTTTTTTATTGGATGCGGCCCAAAGGGTCTTTTTGGTAAAAATTTTCACTTTTATCTCATTTGTAAAAAATACCAAATTGGCCCCGTGGCCCTGATACTATCTAATTAGTTATTCAAAAAACATGAAGTGGCAGGGAAAAATTCTTACTTTGACCTTGTAGATGGACATGTGGTCATTTTTTAAGACAAGGGCGGAGAGGTGGATCATCAGAATATTTTGAAGATTTTTACCTTTTTTGTGAAAAATGAGAAAAGTTATAAATTGATCTGTAACCCCGTAGGGGATAGAGTAATGTCACATGTTTGAGTCAGCATTTGAAAATTCAAAGTGGGGAAGTGGGTTGGCAAAGCACTTTGGAGTTTTTAATCTCTTTTTTCAAATGATGTAAAGGTATAAAAGTGAGTTATGACTCTGATGGGGCCCACATCAAAATTTGGAAGTGAAGAGGTAGGTTGCCAGAGCATTTTGAATTTTTTTGGCTTGTTTCAACTCAAATATTTTCCACATGGAGGGTATGTGCTAATTTTAGGATTTTCCTTTCGATTTGACCTTTAGAGTTACACTAAGGAGATACGTGGAGGTTTCTGTTGGCCTTGCCCATACTTAGGCTTTCCTTCAGGCGGCTGGTGTAGCTTTGTTAGACCATGGACACGTGGATGACCTACACTCATTTAAGGATGTTCCTCTAGGTCCTACCTTCGTAGTTGTGCTAAGGAGACATGTGGAGGCTTCCACTAGCTCCTCTCTATATTTGGACTTCTCAACTAACTTTATAAGGCCTGGGACACGTGGATGGACCACGCTTGTTTGAGAACCTACCCCTGAACTTTACTTTTAAAAGAACACCGAAGGGACACGTGGAGGTTTCAGCTAGATCTTCCCATACTTAGGCTTTTTCAAGTGTCCAATGCTACTTTGTCAGACCCTAGTCAAGTTGAAGGCCCATGTTTGTTTGATATTCCTTCTTTTGAGCTTCATACCAAAAAGTATTGATGAGACACGTGGAAGATTCCAATGGCCCTACCCATACTTAGAATTTTCAACGACTAAGGAGAATTTCTTGGACCCTAGGCACGTGAGACCTTCCACTAGTCCTTAAAATCTTTCAATAACTTTATTAGGCTAAGACATGTGTTGATCCCGCACTTGTTTAGGGTCTCCACTTTTGGGCACCATATTAAAAGTGCATTGAAGAGACACATGGAGGCTTCCACTGGCTCTTCTTTGTCCTAATATTTTTTCAAAGGCCAAGGTAACTTTCTTGGGCCCAGGGAACGTGGATAGCCTACACTCGTTTGAGGTCCCACCTCTAAAATTCATCTTTGAAGTTGCGCCAAAAACACATGATGAAGCTTCCGATGGGCCTTCCCATACTCTAACTTTTCAGCAACCGATGTAATTCTCTAGGGTACTAAACATGTGGAAGGTTTGCGCTCATTTGGGAACCAGCCTCTAGACTTCACCTTTGTAGTTGCACCAAGAAAACATGTGGAGGTTTCCGTTGGCTCATCTTTACACTTAGTCGACTCAAAATCGTAGCGTAGGTATGTGGTATAATCCATGCAAGGACACTCATTTCTGAGAGGCATGAATGCAATTATGCATGCAAGGGAACTCATTTCTCAAGGTGTATTCTCAAGGGTTAAAAGGATTTCTTGTCAGATCTAGCTATATGGAGCCACCTAAAAATGATTAAAAAGGGGATTTCTCACACGATAGAATAAAAGAATGATTAGGACTATCAAAAAGTTATGGCATGGCATCCTAGTCATGGTTGAGGGTCTGATAAATGTGATCAGTTCATGATTTATCCACCTAGAATATTTTGGGTGTATATTTCTTAAACATCACTTTCTGTGAAAAAATTGTCACAAGTAAAGGATTCCTCTAATATTCTTCTTTTTGTGGGGGAAATTTGGGATGAGTGAGTGATTGAATTGTATAAATGCAATGAGGATACTCTTGCAAATGTTCGGGGTTTAATTTTTACTAGAAAATTTGAGAAATCCCATCTTCCTGAGTGACCATCTGAGAAACCTATTAATTTCTTGTGTTTTAGATTTCAATCATGTCATGATGGTTGTAAGTGTATAACCATTGACAAGATCTGAGATTGTTCAAGAAAATTTCCCCTACTGATAAATCTAATATATCTCGAATTAATTTGTGTTTATCTTGGGAAATTTTTTGTCTACTTTTATTTCAAAATGTATTCAAATGGTTTTGATGTTCTTGTTGCAATCTTATGTTAAAATCCCTCTGAATCACACAAGATCTCATCCTTGTGATAGTATAGTGGCATTTTCAATTTCATTATGAGAAGAGGCTTCATCTTGTAATGAAAACAACAAATTAAAATCACTTTATTGTCATTTTGTTGATAAAGATTGTTTGTAAGTATATGAGTGTATCTTATGCACGGGGTAAGTGCACCAAGTTGGGGGACAATTAAGTGGACATCAAATCCTGAATTTTACATTAAAAACAACAAAACATAAAATTTAGTCTTCCATGGACTTGAACCATGCTGAAAAGTAAAAAATATGTCATAAAAATGGTACCATTGCGTAGGGGAGACTGTTAGCTTTGTAGAAATACTGATTTTAAAGTGAATAGAATAGGATAAATACCATTTTATAATTTTTTACTAATAGTAGGTCTTTAAGACACTTTTTCCTATGAATGTTTATGTCTAGGTTTAAGACTATAAATTTTGTTTCACTTATCAGAATGTGATAAAACTTATACCATCCCAACCGTGGTGAAATTATACACATGTTAAAAAAAATTTATTTTATTTCAATATTTTTTTATGAAGTTATGGTGGGCAAATGGAAAGTGCTTTGTTTTCTTTATGTTTTCATACCACTTTCATGGAAAAAAATCATAAAAATTAAAATATTACTCAAAAAAATTAAAAATAAAATCCATCCCAAGATAGATAGTGGCATCTAACTTCTCACCAAAGGAGAAAAATATATATCAATTTTTGGTCATCCGAATCATGGGCAAACAGACTATAATTTTATAGGTGTTTTTAAAAAAAATACCAAGTCATTGAATTTTGAGTGTTTAATATAGCTAATATTGTCCATTTTTAAAAAAAATTAGTATTTTAGAAACTAGATTCCAGATGCTACGATTCATATTACTATAAGTTTTTCTAATTTTGAGTTTATGTATTGCTAATAATCCCTACAAGTTGATATTATGTTGTTATTTACAATATGGCGTCCACTTATGACCCCCTTTTTGTCCCCAAACTTGCTGCACTTACCCCGTGATGAACCAGCGATATTTAATGTTTAATTAAGTCTTTAACTGAAGCCTTCATGTTTAATTCTTGAAGAGTGTGTGAAACCGTGTAGATCTAGGCCTCCATTGATGCACACCTTCTGGTAGAATGAATATTTTGGCTATTATGAAGCTTTCTATTGTTGAGTTTTCAAATTGTTGTAAAGGTTCTAAAAGATCTGGTGAAATCAAATTCATCTTGCTTAATTCCCCATAAAAAAATTCAAATAACCATGAATCCTACCTAAATTACCCCTATTTGTGCTATGTATCCACAAATGAACAAATTCTACTGCCAAAATATTCAAAAGCAAGAAGGTTTTAAGTGTCTTTGGTAACCTGAACCTTTTTTAGAAAATATCTCCATTGTTTAGAAGTGACAACTCGTGAGAGTTAAATTGTGGTGTATTGATCATATTTTCTCAAGGTTCCCCTGAAAATTGTGCAAAAGAAGGATCTTTTCATGTCCTTCACCAAGAAAGGTTAAAAAATGGGTCCTCTCACCCTAGTTGAAAGGCACAACTTAAAGTAGTGAGGATAGATCAAACCTTTAATAAAGGTTCTATCCATTTCTCCAATGCCTAAGTAACAAAGAGTAAGATGAATCCCCTCCCCGACTACAAAATGACTTATACCATGATTTTTTTCTCTAAGTATCTTGTTAAATATGTGATGTTGCTTAGCTTCAAAGGGAGAATCAATTTAGATGCCAACATAGAGCACTTAGTTCTAGAGGGTTATAAAGGATGCCACAAGAATATATATGGGTAATGGAATTTGTAACAAGGGATAAAATGGGAAAAGTATAGTTAAGGGTCTCATATCAAAGATGTTGATAGGAGTTGAGTCTCTATCATTTAATATGTATGGTTGGAGATGACCACTTTTGACTCTGATGTGGCTACCAGAACTATGTTAAATCAATTTATATATGTTCTCATTTAGTATATCTTGTTTATGGGTGTAAAACTTCATGTTATATGATTTATCATGGCTTAGATCTAGTTTATTATGCTTCTTACAATGTTATTTAGCTTTTGTGATACATTAATGTTAGATTTGTTAATTACATATTTTACCTCCTAAAATAAATGAATGTACTTATTCTACAAATCATCCTCCATTAATGGAAAAACCTTCTCACTAAGCTCACATAAAGGAGGGGCTCAGTGCCCGTGCATGCCTTGAGATAGCTCTTAGTTCCCACTGGGTGATAGGCCAGCACACTTGGGGTTTGTAAAGGTATTCAAGGTAAATAAATGAATACATCTTGGTTCCATTACCGGGACCTCTTTTTGAATTTGTTGTGAGAATGGTGCATGATGACAGGGCACTCGACCTTGGAGGGTGTTGAAGCATGGCTTAATAGCATGGAGGATGATTTTTCTCAGAGATTTAGTGATGGACTTGATTGTGATGTATGTAAATGGGTAGAAGAACATTTATATCATGAGATGTATGAGACCTTATTTTTTTGTTTTCCAGTGGAGTTGTATGAATGGATTTTGGCGTATGCACCTAGAGTAAGATGGTACGATAGACCTTGCATATGGACTCAAGAGGAGTATCAGAGGCTGTATGATGCTAATTTGACTTGGACATGTGTTGTTGATCATTGGTGGAGTAGAGTGTTGATGAGTTACACCTTGGAGTATGTAATTTCTATGTATTCCTGTCCAGAGATTGTTGAGTTTGAGTTTTTGAGGGAGTCAAGAGGATCATTCTTGTGTGTTATACCTTTAGCTATAAAGATACTGATCATAAAAATAACTTTGGAAGCATTTCCTATGGCCGACTAAGATTCTTCCAACTGCTGGGTGAGGAAGTTAGGGTGGAGGAAGAAGACAGACCCTACAGCTAAAAAGGAGAGGGAAGAGAGACGACTCAAGTATAATGAAGCTCTTGAGAAGGAGTTAGACAGACAATGTAAATTTGTAAGAGTGATGGATTAATGGAGACAAATTTTATGGGAAGAATTAAGGTTTACGTAGAGGATGTGGAACATGAGCAGTCTATGCTACCCTATCTTGGAAAGCACAGGAAAGAGATACCTTCAGCTTCTAATGAGAGTTTGTCACTTGGAGAAAGGATATCCATCATCACAAATTTGAATCCACCTTGTGGCCAACCCCTAGAACTTATTTTTCCAAATATATAGATAAGTATTACTAATCTAGTTGGCATTGGTGTAAGTAACCGATCAAAACCTAGGAGGTATAACTTTTCATTTGGCTCATCTCTGGATGCACAATCATTTCCTTTGTTTGGAGGTCTATTGCTTGGAGTGGCATTTGGGAAAATTTTGGGTACACAAAGCTTGTGTATCGTGGCTGGAAGTGGCATAGGACACACATCTTGTAACAGTGCAATATCACAAACTTCCGACACATAGTTTAGCACGATAGTGAGGACACAAGGAATGACCACTTCAGGACCCTTGCCAAATATGAGAGGTGGATCTAGTGGATCAAGTGGACCTAGTGGACCTAGTGGATCTGGTGGGTCAAGAGGAATATGTTTTGTTATATCTAGTGGATCTAGTGGTGGAGGCAACACCAGAGGTAATCAAGGTCATGGATTAGGCCGACAAGGGCCTTAACGACCTTAGTAAATATTTTTTAAAATGTCTTTGTATATACCAGATTACAAAGGTGTTGAGGATGCTACAGAATATGTACACAAGTGTGAGCTACTACAACACGTGAAGGGGATCACTACCCCAGAATGGAAGGCAAGGTTACATGCATAGTTGGTATTAAAAGTATGACCTCCACTAGATAATGGTAGATTACACCACACTATGTAATTCCTTCTTAGCTGAATTTCATATTCCTGAGATTGGAAAAAAGAGAATTAGCGCGCTGAAGGAAATCCAACAATGTATGGCAAAGAGTATACAGGAGTATAACACACAATTTAAGATTCTATTATCAAAATTGTCTTATGATATTCATCCTTCTTAACATTCTTAGTGGTTTTTTGGAGGACTAATAATGCCTTTTAGGAGAGCATTTTCACATAAGACTTTCACAGACCCGCGCAAGGCCTTAGAGGCTACCCTATGTGCTAAGGCTGTGGGAAATGTGGATACTAGTGTTAGTCCTTTTCTTGAAGCTCAGATTGTTATAATGGAAAATCAGTTAGAGAAGTTATCTATGAACTCATAACATGAGACTCGTAGTGGCCTATGGTGCATGGATTATGAGGTAGAGGGGCATAAGAAGGAAATTTATCCTCAGAGATTAGTATTTGTCATGATAGTAGACTATGATATTTACCACAGAGATCATGATTCAAGTAGGTGTTTGCTACTACAACATGTGATCCATAAGAATGTGTCTTGTTATTGCAATTCTTGCACCTCTACTACTCATGACACCAAGGATTGTAGATTGATTGACAAGATACATGATGTCATTAATATTGGTGTGCGCCATACCAGCATTGCGAAAAAAATCCAATGATGATGGTCATCACTATGAAGGATGCATAGATGGAGAATCTCATGGAAGAGGCTTTTTTGGAGGATTTAGAGGCCATGACAGCTATAGAGGTAGAAGAAGTGAGTTCCCATGTGGAAATTGTTATAACTTTGTGTCTATGGAGCACTATAAATGTGAATACCCTAATCTGTTACAATGCTCTTGGTGTGGAAAGAAGCACAAGTATGAGTAGCTCCCAGAGTTATTTGAACATAAGAGCTAGAAACACTAGAAAGACAAGGGTGCCAGGATGGTAAGCGTTAAAAAATTAGACTCACTGTGGATGTCAAGGGTAACACGAGTCTGAATTAGAACTTGTATAGGTTACGAAGCGAGCTAAGGCTGCGTGCACTAGGGAAATACCAAAACATATACCATTGATTACAAGAGAAGATGTGGTGTATGGGAAGTACCCGGACCCTACCCATCAGAAGGAAGTCTATTAAGAAACCATGGACATAATCAAGATTCTTCAAGGGGAAATTAAATGTCTAAAGGAGCAATCTAGGAAGTTGGGGAAAAATAAAAACACTGAGGTTCCTTAGTCAGATATAGATGATGTCAAAGACATGTGTAAGATGTTACATTAAGAGAATATCACTCCTCTGTTAGGAGAATGGTTGAAGAATAATATACCAAGCACTGGAGTAGAGCGCGAGAGGCAAGTTTTACATGTTAACCTTCCTACCTATAGCCTTGACTACTATAAGGAAATTACCTTGAATATAGTTGTTGATGGATAGATCCTAAGTCATATTCTGACTGACACGAGCACATAAGTCAATGTTCTCACCCTGGATGCTTGGAACCAAATGGGAAGGGCCCCATTACAACCATCTTCAAATGTGTTATATAAGGTTAATAAGACAAAGGAAATGCTCATTAGTGTTTCAAAGGATGTTGATATAATAATCCAAGGGGAAAAATTCAGTGGAGACTTCAAAGTCTCAACACTTGTTGAAGCAGACAACTTTCCAGCATTACTTGTGTGCCCCTCGTGCTATAAAAACAATGCTGACTTACATTTCAATAAGAGGTATATAAGTTTTGATAATAAAGAGGAACAGGTTATCATTCCTTTCACAAATGAGAAGTGAGCACCCTATATTGATCCTTTTGAAGAATAAGATAGATATAATTTACGTGCGGACTATTTGAGACCCTAAAGTTGTGCAACCAAAAAGGAGGGCATTATTTAGTGGAAAGACACTCAATCTATAAGTGATATAACTAGTGTGTCATTTGAAAATTGGGTACATGGGACATATGAGTTGGTCGAAATGTCATTAAGGGGATCTGTGACAGCAGTAGCATATGCACACTCACTCAAATGATTGGGAGGAAAAAAGTTTCCAAGTTATTCTGTAAGAGCCAAATATGATGTTTTCCTACAAGAAATGGAAACCGAGTGGAGAAGTGAGATCCAAAGGATAATGATGCTCAGCTAAAACTTATTCAGGACCACATCAAGTTGGTAGACGACCCATTACAATATCCTTCTAGAGTGGTGTGAAGTGATAATTTCATTCTTTTTTAGGATTTCCTGGAGCATTGCACCTACTATCATATGAGATTATCATGGGAAGGAGCCCTCCTCATTTCATGGCCAAGCATGTGAGAAGTCTTGGATGGAAGGTGTGGAAACCTTATAACCTTCTTTATGGGTGCATAAATTATACTCCACCTTGCAAGCCTACATGCGTGTATCCTACATTCACTCAGAGATGTGGCATTAGATAGGAAACTGACAAGAGTTGATGATTGACCTCCTTCAATCTTTCTAATATCAAAGTACCAAGCCATTAGTTGATGAGGTGTTGCAGGTTGTTAAGAACCTAACGATGGGAGATAGTACCATGGAAGAGGATAAAATATTGGAATTATTGGGTGAACCTAGATTAGGGACACGCTTTGATGAGGAAGAACCAGAGGAGATATAGTTTGAGCATGTATGCATGAAAAAATAAAGGAAAATTTGTCTATATGATCGATGGTGAAGAAGTTGAAAATTTATATGTTAACCATAATGTAGGTACACGTAAAGTTATGGATAGTGTTGATGAGAAAGTGCATGCCTACCATGAACCCCTAAAAACCTAGAAGGTTAACATTGGTTTAGAGGTACAACCTAAAGAGGATACTATTGGAGATTACTGGACAAAAAAGGAGGTTTCAGAGATCATCGATCTGTTACACAAATTTTAGGATTTATTTCTGTGCGGGTACCATGAGCTTAAAGGAGTTCACCATTCATTTGGAGAAATTAATATCAAGTTAAAGGAAGGTGCACACCTAATTTGGAGGAGATCTTAGCATATGAATCTAAATCTTTACGTGAATGTTAAGGAGGAGATTGATAAGATGATTACATCAAGAATCATTGAATCCCTTGAGGAATCAAAATGGATAAGTCCAAAGTTCATTAGCATTAAAAAGTATGGGAGGGTAAAGATCTATGTTGATTACAGGGATTTGAATGTGGTATGTGTTATTGACCCCTTTCCTACTCCTTTCACCAAGGAGATCCTATACGGAGTAGCTGGGTGGGAGATCTATTCTTTCACAAATGGATTCTTAGGATATCATGAGGTTAGAATTGCAAAGGAAGACCAAGAAAATATAAATTGCACCACTAAATGGGGAATCTTTGCCTACACATTCATGGCTTTTGGAGTGAAGAATCCTCCTATTGTGTTTTTGTGTATTGTGGTGCAAGAATTTCAAGACTTCATCCATAAGTTTATTCAAGTATAACTTGATGATTGGATGGTATATGGATTAGTAATGGATCATTGTGACAATCATAGGATGAAATTTGAAAGATTTTTGCAGTTGAGGATATCCCTCAACACTAAGAAATGTGTTTTTACTACTCCATTCGGAACCCTTTTGGGGCATATCATATGTAAGGAAGGCTTGATGGTGGATCCTACAAAAGTTGTTATTTTGGGATTGGGGGAACCTACTAGCTAGAGTACAGTGCATGGGTTACTTGGGCATATAGGGTATTATCAGAAATTTATCAAGGGGTATGCCAAGATTTCCATGCCATTGGAAAATTAACTAAAAAACAAAATTCCATTTCACTGGAGAGAGGCGCAATAGATGGCGTTTGATACATTGAAGAATAAGCTTATCACTGTGCCCATATTATGCTTTCCTTATTTGGATAATCCATTCCATGTATATGTTGATGCTTCAAGGATAGTGATTAGGGAAATATTAGCACAATCTAGAGAAGTAATTGTTCACCATCCCTTGTGTTTTTATATTAGGAAGTTGATACTAGCAAATCATAACTATACTCCTACTGAGCATGAAGCATTATCCATGATTTAAACACTACCAAAATTTAGGTAGTATCTATTAGCAACACACTTTATCTTCTATAAAAATAACATGGCATTGAAGTACGTAGTAAAAAATCCCATTTTACAAGGGCACAAATGTCGGTTGGTCTTGTTATTTCAAGAATTTGAGTTCACGGTAGTTGTGATACTAGGAAAGAGTAACTTAGGACCTAACCATTTATATAGGATTGACTTAGGGGAGGATGTGCAAAGCATTGAGGATACAATTCTAGATGTACAACTATTTATATTGTGGCATGCACCCTTTGACTTTGAAGATATTGTTATATTTCTCAAAATGAGTGTGGCACCAGAGGTAACAAATACTTTGGAAAGAAATCAATTATCCTTATGTGGCACACCGTACACGTTAATTAGTGGAGACTTATATAAG
Organism: Taxus chinensis; assembly: GCA_019776745.2. Classification (NCBI taxonomy): domain Eukaryota; kingdom Viridiplantae; phylum Streptophyta; class Pinopsida; order Cupressales; family Taxaceae; genus Taxus; species Taxus chinensis. Next base: position 339,194,284 of record CM034157.1, on the reverse strand, counting down.
CTAGTCCACAATGTGGTTTTGCATTGGTGTGTATTAGATCATGAACACATTGCAATCATGGAGTAAGCACATAGTGGAATTGTAGGAGGACAATATGTAGTGAATGTAGCTATACATAAGATCCTTCTAGTAGGTATTTGGTGGGAAAGCATCTACCAAGGTTGTATTGAGTTTTGCAAGGTCTGTGACCATTACCAACACCTTGGGAAACTAAGAAAAAGAGATGATATGTGTAGTACCCACTCCCCTTTGACACCAATTGATACTTATTCTGATACGGTTGATTTCATTATGAACATTATTATGTTTTGATTTAGTATGATGTTAGACATTTGATCACGGATTATTGTTGATCTTGATTTGGTTATGATGCATGATGATTATTAGAGACACTCATATGTGGATGAGGATATACTATTTGACATGGATGTTTTATGGATGTTGTTCGGACATGTGATTTTGGATATTATGAGTAGATCTAGAAAATGGATATTATATGATGATGATATAGTTGTTGATATCAATTGTATGTGATAATGTTAAATTGCCTTGATGTTGTTGTGATTCACTTATTTAGATGATTTTGTGATTATATTTATATCATGTTGGATGTTCTGATATGGCCATGAGGCCGAAGGAGGTATTTGTGTTTTGTAGGTTAAATATCACAACAAACATCGGGGGATTGGAGACCAACCACAATGGAATTCTAGGTGAATTCGACAAGGTCACCATGACAACTTGTTTTATTGTGTTGTGTGTTGTTTTGTTAGGGATTCCCATGGGGGGATTACCTTTATATGTGACCATGGGTTTTGTGTATTTTATTAATGTGGTTACTTTTTATTATTGTTGTATGTATTTTATTAGTGATGTGTCCCTTTCTTTTATTTAATTATGTTGTGGTAGATTAATGTGAGAAAACATATGGTTAAAATTAAATAAATCAAATTGGGATATGGGAAAGTAATAATGGAAGTTGTTGGTTCTTTGTATTAATTATGTAAGGGATGTGTAAGAATTGTGTAAGAGTTGTGTAAGTCAAATTTTTGGAGCATGAAACACTCCACCTCCTTAAAAATTCGAATTTGTCCTTGGGGGTTGTTTTTGGAGGCTTGTGGGACAAGTAAAACTTGTCCCATACCTCTAAATTTAATTTACCAACCATACTTATGGTTGGATAGGTGATTTTATAGACCCTTTTAATGCATTTTATTAATCATGTTGCATGTTTTTATTGCACTCTCTTATATTTTATTTAATTTATAGTCCTTTGGGGTGTGGGATTTTGGAGTGTGCACGTAATTTGTCATATTTTCACCCACCTCTTTATTGTGTTTGGGAGAATAAAATTTTGTCTTTTGTGTTTGGAGTTGAGGATGTGTGATGTGGCATCCTACATGGATCCACATCATCCTCTTCTCTTCCCTCTTCTATAAAATTCAAACTCTTTGCTTGTTTTGGGTTGTTGAATCATTTTTCATACTTCCTTGGGGGTGCATTTTTCTTATGTTTGGAGCTCTTGCTTTTGGAAGGAGTTTGGAGAAACTTTGCATGCTTGGATATTGTTGTTTTGGGACTATGTTTTTGGCATTGAAGCTTGCTGTTTGGAAACAAAAGTTACCATGGAGAGGTAGGAGTTTAGCTCTTCTTTTATGTTGTTATTTCTTGATTGTGCTTGTGTGAATGGTGAATGTTGTTATGTTTTTGTTCTCTATTGGGTAGACTACCATAGGAATGGTGTAGGAGAAGGCTATGGGGAATCCATATTGGGTGGCATAATGGAATGCTATTGGCATCAAAATTTTGTGGAGGGAGTTTGGGTTTGGGATCCACCATGGAAAAGAAATATCTTACATTTCTTACTTTTTAAGGGGCATGGGGGGGCATAAGGAGGGATTGTGGGAGGCATAAGGATATGTGTGGTGAAATTTATTGGTGGTTTGTTCTGGTGGATGCCCAATTCCCATTGGGAGGCATAAGTAGCTTCCCCCATAGTCCTTGCTCCTTTGGCTTGCATGATCAAGCCTGAGTTTTTTGAATGGTTTTCAAATGTAGTTGTAAATTTCTATTTTTGTTTGAACTGTGTTTTATATTGAGCTATGCATGTTGAAAGAATGTGTGTGTTGTGGAAGCCTGTTGTTTCCATGGGTTGAATCACACCTTTTATTGTATTGTGGTTGTGACTCGGGGGCCGATGATGAAGGATGGATTCTCCTTTCATTGGATGTCTTGGTTGGGTGGAGAGTGTTGCCTTTCCCTCACTTTTGTTGTGATCAATTTGGAAGAGAAATGAAACTTGCATGTTGCTATTCTAGAGCAAAGGAAAATGCAGTTTTGATAGTCCCTTGTGAAACAAATTCAATTGTAATCCTTTCCCACTTGATGTGGATGAAATTGTAATATTTATATTTGTGAAGAAATGATGTAGTAATTGGTTATGAAAGTTACTTATTTTATTGTGTTGTGTGTTATTTTGTTAGGGATTTCCATGGGGGGGTTTACCTTTATATGTGACCATGAGTATTGTGTATTTTATTAATGTGGTTACTTTTTATTATTGTTGTACGTATTTTATTAGTGACGTGTCCCTCTATTTTATTTAATTATGATTTGGTATATTAATGTGAGAAATCATATAGTTAAAGATTTAATAAATCAAATTGGGATATGGGAAAGTAATAATGGAAGTTGTTGGTTCTTTGTATTAATTATGTAAGGGATGTCTAAGAATTGTGTAAGATTTGTGTAAGTTAGATTTTTGGAGTATGAAACACTCCACCTCCTTGGAAACTTGAATTTGTCATTGGGGTTATTTTTGGAGGCTTGTGGAACAAGTAAAACTTATCCCATACCTATAAATTTAATTTAACAACCATACTTATGGTTAGAGAGGTGATTGTAGAGCCTTTTAATGCATTTTATAAATCATGTTGCATATTTTGATTGCACTCTCTTATTGTATTTTTATTTAATTTGTAGTTCTTTGCGGGTGTGAGATTTTTGGAGTGTGCAAGTAACTTGTCATATTTTCACCAACCTCTTTATTGTGCTTGGGAGAATGAAATTTTGTCTTTTGTGTTTGAATTTGAGGATATGTGATGTGGCATCCTAGATGGATCCACATCATCCTCTTCTCTTGCCTCTTCTATAAAATTCAAACTCTTTGTTTGTTTTGGGTTGTTGAATCTCTTTACATACTTCCTTGGGGGCACATTTTTATTGTGTTTGGAGCTCTTGTTTTGGAAGGAGTTTTGAGAAACTTTTCATACTTGGAGATTACAGTTTTGGGACTGTGTTTTTGGTATTGAATCTTTTTGTTTGGAAACAAAAGTTACCATGGAGAGGTAGGAGTTTAACTCTTCTTTTATGTTGTTATTTTATTGATTGTCTTGTGTGAATGGTGCATGTTGTTGTTTATTTGTTGGTTGGTTGGGTAGACTGCCTTAGGAATGGTGTAGGAGAAGGCTATGGGGAATCCATGTGTGGGGGGCATAAGGGAATGCCATTGGCATAATAATTTTGTGGAGGGAGTTTGGGTTTGGGATCCACCATGGAAAAGAAATAGCTTGCATTTCTTACTTTGTGGGGGGCATAAGGAGGGATTGTGGGGGGCATAAGGATATGTGTGGTGAAATTTATTGGTGGTTGGTTACAGGTGGATGCCCAATTCCCATTGGGAGGCATAAGTAGCTTCCCCCATAGTCCTTGCTCCTTTGGCTTGCATGATCAAGCTTGAGTTTTGTTTGAATGGTTTTCAAATGCAGTTGTAAACTGTTGTTTTTGTTTGGACTGTGTTTTATATTGAAATATGCATGTTGAAAGAATGTTGTGTGTTGTGGAAGCCTGTTGTTTCCATGGGTTGAGTCACACCATTTATTGGTTTATGGTTGGGGCTCAGGGCCAATGATGAATGATAGCTTCTCCTTTCATTGGATGTCTTGGTTGGGCTGAGAGCATTGCCTTTCCCCCACTTTTGTTGTGATCAATTTGGAAGAAAAGAAAACTTGCATGTTGTTGTTCTGGAGCAGAAGAAAAAGTTTTGATAGTCCCTTGTGAAACAAATTCATTGTAACCTTTCCCACTTGATGTGGATGAAATTGTAATATATTTTGTGAAGAAAAGATGTTTGTAATTGGTTATGAAAGTTACTTATTCGAATTGTGAAAGATATTTATATTCTGTTCTGTACATTTGAAAGAAAGAAATAGAAATTTGTTAATTGCATTCAAGAAATGGATAGAATGTAAAGAATTATTTCAATTTTGAATTCAATAAAGGATTGAAATATTTTCTCTCATTTGCATTATTTTGTTGAATTGGAATATCAAATTGTGATTGGAATCCCTGTTTTGAAAAATGGAAAAAGAAGAAATACGTAGATGAAATTGAATTATATTGTCTTTAAAATGTCTCTTTTTGAAATAGGAAAACTATCTAAATTGAAAATGAAGAAGGAAAACATTTTAGTCTTTGATTGAATTAATTTTCATTATAAAAAAGAGATAGTTAGATCTCTAAATGTATTAGATAATAGATTTTGGAAATGTGTAAAATTGAATTCACATTTTGATTTAGAATGATTTGTTTAAAATGAATGTATTAGATACAGATTGAAATCCCATACTTAGAATGATGAAATGGATACATCTCTGGATCTCTGTTGTAAATTTAAAACTGGCAAATAAATTTAATTAAAATGTACAGTTCGGCCTGCACATTATAATAAACTTGGAAATGTTAAAATTTAGCATGATGTATTATCAATGAACTCAAATTGACAAAGAAAAACTTAAGAAATCAATTTAAAACATTGCAAAATCGAGCCCAAACCTTTTCACAATCATTTTTTGTCAATTTTTGGAAAAATGTAAATTGGAAATCAAACAAGTGAAATTTACCTTCCTAAAACATCTAAATCCTTCCTAGATAAATCCTCCATGTCTGTTTGGCATGTTGAGTGAAGGAGGAGATCAAATTGAATAAATTTATAAGTTAAAATTTACCAGTTGGCTATTTAAAATCCTGCAGATCATTTTCATAAAATTGACCCCTTAAACTTTATCAAAATCTAAAATTTATGATTCCTGTGCAAAGAGGGCATTGAGAGATTTCCAGAAAGTCCTCATTTTCCCAAAAATGAGCTTTCTAGCAAAATTTATGGCCCTTTGAAGTTTTCCTTCCTTGGTAGGAAAATTTGGGAAAATTTTCCCTGGCGGGCCCGCGGCCCGAAAATTTCCCTTTAAAAATCCTTAGAAAAATTTTTGAAAAATTTTTGGGGAAAATTTTTAAACTTTCCTCCACTAGCCTACATCCAATCAGGCTACCATGTGTCCTCATAGGGTAGCAACAGAGGCACGGCATAATTTTTTGGACCTTTAAAAAAAAATGGAAAATTTTACTTTCTCCCTCCGGCCTGCAATCCAACCAGAGGCTACCACATGGAAGCATGGGGTGAAAGTGGTGGGGAAACCTTCACCTTTTCTCTCCCTTTGAAATTTTTTTGGAACTAACTTTTCTTATTTTCCCCACGGTTCCCACACTCCCGCCCTCACCTCGGTTTATCCCCTGTGGACGCACAGACCCGCGCGTGCCTCTTCCCTTTGTGGACCGCAAACACTCCCAAACTTGGTCCACCACCCCTCCCTTTCCTCCCCCTTCTCTGGTGAATGTGTCCCTGGTAACTTGCGGGTCTGAGGGCACCGAATTTGCCTCCCTCCCTTGGCATTCTTCCTCCTTCACTGACCTTTGGCTTGGAGCCCAACACATGTCCTTAGAGGACCCAGTGGAGGTGTAGGTGAAATGTGGACTTTTCACCCACATAGGGAAAATTTCAAACACTCCCCACGACCCGCCAACTCCAATCTGAAAGTGGGCATCCTTGCCCCTGCTTGACACGTGTCCCCTTGGGGGAAAATTTGACCCCTAAAGTCCACCTGGTCCATAACTGGAGTTTTACAAGGAGTTAGGAGGACTTCTTTATATCATTGGAAAGGTGAGAAAATTTCCTATCCAATGGAAATGATTTAGGGAAATTTTGAATGCATTAAGTGTGAGAAAAATCAAGTTGAAACTCTGAGCCTGTTAGAGAGTGGGTATGGTGATAATTTACCCCCTGAACCTAACTGAAACTTCTAACCCTAAAATTTGGACCTTGTGACCTTTGATAATTGCTAATAAAATAATAGTATGTTCTAGTAGATTAAATACTTGTTCTGGAACCTGTTAGTGTGAATTGTTGTCTTGCAACCTGGTTGTAGACACTTCTAATAAAAAAAAATATTCCATAATTTTCCTGACTAATCCTAGGTTGTTACTTGGGTCTCAAGTGGGTTGTTTTAACGAGCATCAAAATATGCCCTTGAGACCAATGGCTAGTGCATAACCATTTGAGAAGTGGGTGATTGATTTTGTGGAACCTATTTCACCTACCACGTGAAGGACTAATTTGTGCTATATCATTACATGCACAAATTATCTTACGAGGTAGGAGGAAGTGGCACCTACAAGGGATTACACAACAATAACAACAACTAGGTTCTTGTGGGAAAATATAACCAACAGATATGGATTCCCATTGAGTTTAACTAGTCATAGGGGTACTCATTTCTTGAATAATACATTTAGGATTTTGTTTTCGAAATTCATGGTGGCCAATCACAAGACCACTCCTTATCACCCCTAAGCTAATGGAACCATTGAGGAATTTAACAAGAGACTGAGTCACACATTGACCAATATTTATGATGTAGGAAGAAGAGATTGGGAAGACAAAGTTTCTGATGTGTTATGGTCATAACAAACTACTTATAAAAGACTAAACAAGGACACATCTTTTTAATTGGTGTTTGGAGTGGAAACAATGTTACCCATTGAATTCATGTTACCATCACTGCATATATCTCACACAGGAGGAATATTTTATAAACAAGATATTGACAAGAGGATTATAAGTTAATATATATAGATGATATGCGAGATATTTCTCATTAGATTCACAAAATAGAAAAAGCTAGGCAGAAGGCATGACATGATAGACACATCAAGAATAAAAATTTTGAGGTTGGGAAGATGGTTCTATAGTATGATTCCAAGTTTTTGTGCCATCCTGAGAAATTCAAAGTCCATTGGATGGGCCCATACATTGTATCCTATATACTAGATTTAGGTACTTTCTAGTTATAAGCGCTAAATGGAACACGGTTACCAATCCATTTCAATAGGAGTAGGCTAAATCCCTACTATAAATAAGTCTTCCTTGTGTTTGTAAATAAGGCAATATTTCCATTTATCCTAGGATTTTCCTAAATACATTTCCTTTCTTTGTGTTTCCCTTTCTCCTTTCTTGTTCCATTTCTTTTTGTTATTGTGTGTGCATTGTGCACCAGTAGCCACTTACAACTTCAAAAATTTTCTATGTGTAGAGAACTACAGATCTATTTTTGTGTGGGTTGGAGTGATGCTAAAAACACTAGAAGCTGGTATTAGAAGCTTTGTTTGGATGTCCCAGGTTGAAGGATCAAAAACACATAGTTTGGAAGAGCGTGCATAAAAAGGTGAACATAAGGAGTTTGGTTTCAGGAAGGATTTACAAAAACCACATACAAGGGTGAGAATCACAGGAACAACATGAGGTAGGTGATGTAAAAAATCAAGGTAATGACAGAAGAAGTGCCTTTGGTAGTCCAAGCGCACACATAAGGATCTTTTGTCAGTAAAGGTTTTTGTGCACTAAAAGGTTGTAGAAGTTTTCATTCAGGGTTGGGAGAAAGGGTAAAAGCATTAAAGGTTGGCTTTAGAAGAAAAATTTAGCTTTATTGCAAAGGTACGTTGGTAGGTGGTATGGCATTTATTACGGAAAAAATCAAAAGGTATAAGTAGAAGGCCAGTGTACATTATTTTTTACCTTTCATGTGTGATATTAAAGAGCTCTTTTGAATTAGGGAATCCTTGAAGAAAAGTTGTACAAAAAGGGTTGTGAATATTTGAGTGCATAACTAGTTTGATCAATGAATTGGAGTGGAAAAAGAGTACATGGGCATGAGGGAGAACATTGTAGAATTTTTATAATCCCATAAGTGAATATGTCATCTTGTGGAAAGAAGGTATTTGTAGGTTAGGGTTCCACAACTAGGGAGAAAGATTGAAGGGATTTTTTGTGAAAGGGTAGAGTTGCAAAGTTTAGGAGAGCAGGATCAGGAGAAAGAAAGAATTTTAGTGACCCGATAGAGAAATAACACCTAGGAAAGAAAAAAAAATCACCAAATAAGGGAAAGGGAAAAGGGAAAAAAGTTATTTCCACCAGTTTCAACGAATAATGGTATGCGGATATATAATATCTAGATGACATATTGCTTTGAAAAGAATGGGTGTCTCATGTTAGAAAGATGGTCATAAGTGACTACAACCATCGAACGAGAACCAAAAAGAACAAGATGACATTGGAACTAGTTTTTCCTATAGACAAAAAAATGCCAGAAGGAATGGCTCTCTATGATGATGAGGTAAAGGTGAAGATGGAGAAGGTTGGGTTATTGCAACTCTATGAGTTTCCCTATTTTGGAAAACCTAAGTGACTGTACTAGTGGTTAATGTCACACGTACATGAAGACCATTTCTACTTCATAGGATAAAGGATGCAGATAACTCCCCAACTGATTTCTAAATTTACTAGTCTTATCTATGAGGGAGAATTGTTTGATGATGAATTGGATGATAATGAGGCAATCAAGAAGACTTTTGAAGCCTATGAATACAAGAAGGGTTCACGATACTTTGATATCTTTTTGATTTTCAATGTTGTAATGAGGATGGTTGCGTGTTTGGTCACAAAACTAAAGGGGTGGGAGATATGTACATAGATCAAGAAGGTTTGGTTGAATTTTTTTTGTAAGATCTTGGAGGTGACCATCTATAACCTCTCAGTGTTCATAGAAAAAGAAATCATCAATTCCATGTGTGGTGGAGAAAATATCTTATTTAGTAATGTCCTTCTTACCATCATATTTTTAGATATTCAAGTCCTCGATGGGCCAAATAAATTTATGTATGAATACCTTGATGAGAACCCTTCCCCACAAAAATATTTGAGAAGTACACTTATGACATCATGATGGCCACCCATAAAGCATGCCTAGAAAAATGGTATAAGTGAATGCGTGACACATTCGGCGCTGAGTGGATAATACCTGAAAATTTACCTATTTTACTACAACATAAGGCTGAATTCACTGTGCAACAACATTTATGTATTGGTAGGTTTACTTTGGAAGATGGCACCAATGGTCCTTAGTCTAAATTTCTGTTCTCCTTCACAGAAAAATACTTCTAGGCCAGAGTCAATAGATTCAAAGATGAAAATAAGCTAATGTCTGACCTCAACATGGTATACCAGGATTACCACAAGCTACAGAGGACATTGATATATCCAAAGAAGCATACCTATGTGGAGAATTATGTCTCCCATGATGTACATATGTTAAAGCCAGTAAAATTTCTTGTTACTGGGAGGACCACAATAAGGGTATACCTGTGCATAAGGCTGAAGTATGAGAAGGGGACTTATGTTAAAAATGATGTCTCTATCCTAGAAGACCCCACCATAAGGAAGAAATCTGCTCCAAGGAAAAGGGAGGGAGAGGAGGCCGCTAAGAAAAAGGCACCAAGTACACAAAAAACACAATCTATAGACGCGCAGGAGTTGGGTGTAAAACTAAATGTAAAGTCCTTTTTTTGAGCCCCTTTGATCACTTTTTGTTGCCACCCAACCCTTGTTTTTCTGATTTCCCGACTTGAAGTTGGTTAAGTATGGAATTGGATGTAGAAAGAGTCTATGTGTCACCTGAATGCTCCTCCTAAGAAAGAAAGGATGAATCCTTCCCAAAATAGCATGCAAATGCCATGTGTATTTTTGGCACAGGTTGGGAATATGATTTCATAAAATACTCTCAAGCAAGTTTCCATTCTCCACTTGTCAAGAAAGTATTATCACCAAATCCAGGGGCAACAGTTAGGTGAATTAAAAGAAAAATTGTAAATATATTAACAGGTGGTTGGGATACTGACCCAGAAGTGAAGGATCATTAAATACCACCAATAGAAACCCTAGTTCAAATACATCGGAAGGAGAGCCACAAAATGATATAAATGGGGCATTCGATTATAAAAAAAGAGAGTTTTTAGAGAATGAAATGAACAAGGGATTATAAGAGCATTTGAAGGTTAAGTTTTGTATTAGTCAAGCCTTAACTAGATTTATTTAAAATAGAATTCGTAATCTATGCCATTTTGGCCTTATATATTATTTTCCATATAAATTAAAGGTCTGGTTCTGTGCACTTTGGTTTTCATATTTTGATTCTTTTTCCTTTGTAAGTAATTCTAGATAATTTATGTGATCCATCGTGCTATAAGCCCTTGGGTTTTAACTTATCTTTTATCTGCATCTGTCAAGTGTTATGTCTCCTTGGATTTGATTAATCTAAGGTGTTGTCAAATATGTGGATCATGCTATATGATCTTCAAACTATTATGGGAAACTCACTAGAAATCTCTCCATTTCTTCAAATCTATCTCGATGCATTGCCTTAGTTAGTTTCCTAGTTTTTCTTTAGTTTTCTCCTAAACTTATATCACATTCAAGAGAAGAGCAAACTTCTTTAAAAATATGGAGGTCACCTTAGGGCACATGTCCCACTAGCCTAAGGTTTCCTATGACTCTGATGGTTCACCTGCTAACAATTTCCGTCAACAATTTTCCTAGCATGCCACGGTGGGACTCAAACCCACAATCACCAGATTATAGGTCAAAAAATCTACTAATCTTAGTAGTATTCAAGTGGTCCACTTAAAATATTATGAGATGAATGCGAATGAGGGAAAGAGTAAGGGAGGAAGGAGTGTTTGAATATTTACAACTATCTCCAACACACAACATAAGAGGTTGACAAATTCAGAGATCCCCGTATCCCCCTAATTAAACTCTCTCGACACCCCCATTGGGTATACCCTTCACACAGGTGACCAGAATGCTGAGACCCATTTTAATGGCTCACCTTCAACCCCAACCTCCAAGGAAATTTGTCTCATGGGATAAAGGAAGTTTGCTCATTCTTCCCACACTCATGGTAGTGTGGAATCCTATCCCGGCTAACACGCTAAAGACACTACCCAAATTTAGTGGGAAGGAATTAAAAAATCCTGAGGAACACCTCTAAGACATGGCAGAGATATGTGTGGTACATTATATAAGAGATCAAGAAATCACTTTATGATTACTGGCTTCTTCCTTCAAAGGAAAAAGCCTTAGATTGGTACTAGTCCTTAACTCCTAATACTATCACCACCTAGGACCAATTAGGAGAAGTATTAGTGTAAAGGTTCAGTGAAAAGGGAGATAGATCATCACTCTTGCAACAACTGATTAACATAAAAAATGGTCCACAAGAGTTAATGACATGTTTTAACACTGTGTTCTATAAAACTTGGCAAATAATTCTAGCCCTAGCAAGGCCACCAATAGGAATGACTATTTTTTTTAATTTAAAATCCCTAAATTAAGATATTTTTGGTAATGGTTCAATCATTAGGAGTGGATTCCTTACCACATGCCTATAACATTTTCATCCAAGCTAAGAAAAACCTAATAGACATCAGGAAACTTCCTACTGGGACCCCCTTACCAATACCCTAAAATAACCCCCTTTCCACAAGCACCAACTTAGGCCCATGCATCCTTATATGGTTACCCACCTACTTGTTCGGCCCCTGCTCCTACTACTACATCCTCCTCCTCGTCTCTCAAAATAGAGGAAATGAAGAATATTCTGAAAAAACTTTCTAATGATATAGTGAATCTTAAAGAAACTAGGATGCTAATCCCAGACAAAATTATAAAAATTATCAAGGTAGCATACCCACTTATCCCTCTCAATCCCAAAATACCTAGAGATTTCCACATGCACAACCATCAAACCAATTAGTTCCTATAGCCACACCACTCTGAACTATTCCACTTAGTAGCGAAAGAGAGATGGTACCAAGACAAAACCATTTGGCTAAAGACCCTAACACATGGTGCTTCCCATGCAATAATTCTCATATGCCAAGGGATTTCACCCAAGGGAATTTGTAACAGAAGGTGTCCAAACAATGATCAAGAGAAGGCCATGATACAAATGCTTCTAGACCTCACCATTCTGTGAGAGATCAAAATGTCACTTTCACGAAAAATTTGTAGGGGATGTCCCTAGAGAAAGAATCATAGATCGTACTAAAGCATGCTCTATTATCTTGGATAGAAGGAGAGGAGTCCATATTTACAAATTAAGTATCCATTTTAAATCCCATTTATTTTAACTACAAAACTCCTTTTAAGAAGAGAATCATAGAGGCAGATGCCGCAATCCAAAATATGACTAGAAAGATGCACATAGAATCATCAATAGTGATAAACACATTGCCACCAATCAAGATAAAGGACATTTCAAAAGAACATATAAAGAGTCAAGATACCCACCAATCCATTAGAGAAGGGGGGAAATTCCTGTCATCTTCTAGATCATTTCTACCTGGACCAATTAATGTAGTCCAACTTAAGAAATCCCCATCTAATGCTTCCTTATGGGACCTTCTAATCATCCCTAAGCAAAGTGAGTTGTTCCAAGAGGTGCTTAAACTGAATAATGGTCTGAACACCTTAGCCAAGGAAAAGGGATGGGAAACTTTTTCCTGAATCTCTATAGAAGTTATACTACTAAATCAAAAGGGAGAGGTGAGTAAACCTAGGCCCAACCCCTTCTTTCTGACTCTTATAGGTAAAAAAATGTTTCACAATTCCACGATAGATTCCGGTGCAAGCACTACCATCATGCCCAAAGATATTGTAGACACCTTGCGGATTGAATATGAACCCTTGAAGAAAGGGGTGAAGCAACTAGATGGGAATTTAGTCCAAACCATCAGAGTTATTAAGGGGCTCCCATTACAACTCTATTCCTACCCAAATATAATTGTTTGGAAAGATATCATGGTAATATATGTTCAACCATTATTTGGCCTTTTCCTCTCCCATGATTTCACAGCTAAAATGGGAGGCTATATGTCTCTTGATTGGTACCATTTGATTTTGTGAACCAAATACAGATCCAAGAAGGTCATGTCAAAACCCCTCTCTAAGGAACATATAATAGACCAAGTGGCTTCCGCTTTCAAATATTCTCATACTATGATCACCAAGGAGGAAGAATTATACATGGAAAATGGGGAGCCCTACAGCAGTGATCATCTATCCAACCTCCCCCCTAGAGATCCTTTTGGGAACTTTGATTCCACTGGTTTGGGCACTTATTCCATTTTTGAAGAGGATTCCATGATCCCTGAAGTAGCAAGATAACATGATGAAAGGAAGGAAATTCTACCTAAGGATTCTCAAATATGGACCCTACATTTTGATGGAGCTAAAACTAAGAATGGATAAGGAGCCAGAGTATGCTTGGTATCCCCTAATGGAAGAGAGATACTCCTATCATTTCATTTCTAATTCTCTTGTACCAGAAATGAAGCAGAATATGAGGCCTTGGTGCATGACTTGTCCATATCCCAAAAGTAAGGAATCAAGAAACTAAGGGTGTTTGGCGATTAAAAATTGGTGGTAACACAAGTAAGAAATACTACCGCCATGAATAATCCTAGGAGGTGATCCTACTGGAACCGGGTGTGGGACCTCATAGATGATTTTGAATCTTTTGATATTAGAGTAATTCCCCATGACTAAAATACAAAGGCTGTTAGAATGGCCTTGATAGGATCTCAGTTTGACCTAGTTTGGGATCTAATGAAAAATGAAAGCACCATAAGTGTAACACCTTTGAAAAATTGTTATATTCCTCTTTTTCATTGCAAGCATTGACATGTGATTTTCATGATGAGGTGTGTTCCTTTGATTTTTGAATATCATGCTTGCCATGGTTAATTCATTTTTGCTCTTGGATTCATTAAAATAAAATTTTGTTGTTTGCAAAGAATCCATTTTCACATCTGGTAATTATGGTTGCAAACTTATCTCTATTAACTAATTCATCCTTGGATCAATTCCATTGATCTAAAGTATGTTTTAAATCTCCTTACCTTGTCTAAATGGTAAACTAACATTCAGAGGTTGTGAGACATAATAGATTAAACTCTTGTATGTTTACAACTTCTTTGTTATCTTGTAAGATCGTGCCTGCATTATGTTGTATGTTTTGTGCTCGAGTCTTCTTGACTGATCTCTATAGGACGTATAAGGGTGTTAAGTGAAAAGAGGCATGTGTCAGGACTACTGTAAAAAAAAAGTCCTAGACCTATGAGATCTATCCTAGCGGGATTCTAAACTAAGGTATTTATACCTATCTACTACCTATGTCTATTTTGTTGGGATGGCATCCTAACCTAAGTTTTTTGTACTAAGTTGGAATAAGGTGGAAATAACCTAAGGTGATGCTAGGTTATTTGTAACCTAATACCTAATACTATTTGGTTATGAATTATGATCTAACCTAAGATGGTGATTTACCTATTGCCATGTTTATAACTTAAGGTTAATACTTTAAAACTAGCCTAAGGTATTATCCTAAGCTAATGGTATCTATAGTAAACTATTAAAACATGGAAAGGGGACCTAAGGGTCATAAGTCAAGTGGGAAGCTAGGTGACGGTTCCTAAGCTATTAATGTGATTTGATTTTTGGAAATTAATGGGGTAGTGTACTGCCAGATTAGGAAAGGGCATGGAATTTGGAGGAAGTTGGCGTGGATTCATCACCACGGTTTAGAGATGCATGCAGAAGTTCAAATAGGCTTCGTCAATTTTCGATGGCGTTGGAAAGGAGAGATAGGTGAGAATTTGAGAGTAAATGGTATTAATGAGTCTTGGTTTTTGTGAGAAAACCATCTTGGAGACCATGCAGATGAATTTGTTGGGGGTTGTTTGGTCTTGCATGCTTTACATTTTTTTGCTGCATGGAGCTATATGGTTCTTCAAACCAGCAGTTAGATCTTAAATTTATGGCTATTTTTAGTTTCCCTAGTCTATTTTCGATTCAAGGGAAGTATATGAGGAATTAGGGAAAGATATTTTTAGTTGTTGATCTTGCTTGGAGAAGAAGAAGTGTTGAAATCTTAGCTAGAAGTATTCTTCAAATTGGTATAAGCACTATCAGGCATGATAGGCTCTACCCATTAACATTTCTTACTTTTCTCTAAATGTTTCATTAAAATAACTCTGATCTCTAATGATAGAAGGGTTTTTGTTTTTGTTGGGTTACTTTCTTCATATGGAAAGAATCTATGTTCTTTTAGTTACAGAAAACTTTGCTTGATAATTTTGGTTTTGGATGTTATCTCTCTGAGTAAGTTTAATGGTGAAATGAATATAGAACTTTCAAAACTTTATTATTTTGATTAAAATATGTATTCTAGACTGTCTTCTTGAAAAAGAGCTTGAGTAAATGGTTTTTGGTTTTCGTTTTGAATTGGAGGTCTCTTTTGAAATTAAAAAATAAAAGGGATACTTCTCTTTGATGCATCTTTGAGTTTGAAAAGTTGTATTATTTCTCTTTCGGTCTATATGGATAAATATTTAACGTATTCCAAGAACTCGAACTTGCAAGAAAATTTGTTAAGGTTATCTTGTCTCCGTCTGCTCTAGGTAACATGCATTATTTAAACTCAATGTATTTGATTTTTTTGAAAGATAGGTGAATATCCTTTTTAAAACTATATCTTGTTTTTTAAAGATATAGTACTTCTATTTTGGGACTATATTGTATACTTTGTTCTTCAATATGAACTTGAACTCATTTGAAAGTAATTGTTAATGGGAATTTAAAGTATTTAGAAGTTTTTTGTTCCATACTGTAACACTCTGAACTGTTGTTACTTCCTCCTGAGCATTCAAGTGTTGATATATGATTTCTTCTGTAAAAGGATGTGTTCCTTTGATTGTGAAGTCATGCTTGATATGTACTGTATCTTCTTTGCAATTGAAGATCTTTGACTGAGTCAGAATATAATTGGACTCTTTTATTTCTTTCATTTTTTTCACCTGAGTTTAATCTGATCTCGGAATGAATTGTGGATTTATCCATCTATAAGACCCAGCCTGGGATCAGTGGCATTGATCCAAGTGATGCTTTAAAGTTTATTCGGGATGAACAAAAATTATAGACCTTATGCAGGTTGCAAGGTCTGAATGCGTTGAATAAGCTATTTCGGAGTCTAACTCAGACTGATCGTGTTAAATGAATTGGTTCCCGATATCGTAATATCAGGAAGGTCTTGATCGTGGGCCAGGTAATAAATTCAGATACATTTATTCAACTAGCCTATTGGCAGTGCAGGAGTGAATCCTGTTCGTGAATGTATGTTTGTAGGTTCTTTTTCTGAACATTTGAAATGTTAGACCTAAACTGGATTTATTAAGGTTAGTAACCTAAAACTAAACTATAACCTAGGGGTTAGATTAGTGTTAATCTAACCTAGGCCTAAGCTATAAGCTAAATGTTCTAAGTTAGTAACCTAGCACTATGGAGGTTAGACTAAGTAGCATCTTAAATCCTAACCTATGTTACTAACCTAACTAATGAACAAGGAGGAAAGGGGACCTATGAAAGGGTGCGAGCCATGGGCGGCAGTTTCTATGGCATTAAATAGATGGATAAGTATGAAGGACAGGGATTTAGTGGAAGTTTCAAACGGCTAGCAAAAGCCGACGTGGCAGAGACGCCAAAGTTAGAAATGGTCTTTGAATTGTTTTTATCCATCGCCAACTATGGCGGTCGGTGGCAATGGAGATTGAGCGGGAAATTTGGAGTAAATGCAATTAATGAACTCGGTCTTCGAGCTCGGGTTTCTCGGGAAGGCATGCAAAATGGAAAACTGGTAGTTTGTTTGGTTTTTCATGCGCTCCGGTTTTCCCTCTGTCTGATCACTGGTTCTTCGCACCAGTCTACTTGGTGTTGCATGGCAAAAATGAGTGTAACTCGCTCTTTTCTCTATCAAGGAAAGTTTATAAGGCATGGAAATAACAAGTTATTGTTGTTGAATCTAACGTGGAAAAAGAGGAGAAGGCACGAGCTCTTTCAGTGGTCTTCTTCAGATTTTTAAGCAAATAACCAGGCATGTTAGGCCCTAACTTTTAAAGTTCTTGCTTTCTTTCAAATGATTTCATTAGAACAACTCTGTTCAAATGATTTTTGGGTTCAGTTGGTTTCTATGGTAACTGTGAATGGATTAGTTGCTGTATCTTCTTACTGGATGGATTTTTTTTAGAGAACCCTTGATGGGTGTATATTTTGTTTCGAACGATTATACTATCTCATTGTGTTTTGCATTCCGGATAAAGTTTGTGAAATGCATGCAAGAAAGTATACGAAACCTGCTCTGTGTGAGCCCATGAATTGTTTCCTTGTTGGGTTCAGGCTACAGTCGATACTTGCTGTTGATTCTTGTCGAAAAGGATACTGTTGGATTTTTGTTTGAATGTTCAGTATAATTCGACTTCTTTGTAAGTTCTGTCATGTTAATATAAGTGGTGGTTACTGAATCTTGTTGGGTTTCGCTATATACTTAGGTTATTTTGAACGGATAACTTGCTTGTGTTTATAGTATTTTAATGCGACCTTGTAGAAGTTGTTTCCCCCCCCCCTTGTGTTGCAATTATGGGATTCAACCCGTCGATAAGTTTGCAATATATGTATTTATATGCAAAATGACTCTGTGGAGTCCTTGGAATGGTTTGTATATTATGGACTACTGTAGAAGTCATGTATGTGAATACTGGTAGTTTGATTCAGTCGGAGTCCTGGAGGGGTAACTGGTAATACGACTTCTGTTGTCTTGTTATGAATACCTTCGTTTAGCAATGAATTTCTTGGTACAGACTCAGTTGGTGTACTTTTTATGTTTTCCTCTCTGTGTAAGCTTAGAGTGAATATTGTTGTATGGGTTCAGTTGGAATCCTTGTTACGAAACCAGTATTTTGCTTCTGTATAAGCCTGGTTATGAACACTTTTTGTTTTTGGCTCTGTTGGAATCCTTAATGTATATATATAGATATCATGTATCTTGGCCTCTGTAGAAGTGGGTCGTGAATGCCATACTTTTCTACCTCTGAAGGAGTTCAGATGTGAATACGGTATGTTATTATTCTGGTTAGAACTCTTGAATTTGATATGTAACTTGTATCTTTCAACTTCTGTGTAAAGCCTTGTTATGATTTCGGTCGATACTGACTCAGTGAGAGTCCTTGAAAGGTGTCTAGTATTTTAATTTCATTCAAAGCTGGGTTGTGAATGCGGTTGTTATTATGAATACTAAATGTTATTAACTTCGGTGGAGACACTGAAAAATAATTCATGTTGTAACATCTGTAGGAGTTCCTGCTGTGAGTACTTTTAGTATTCTTGACTTGTTATCATACGAATTCAACTTGATTTGAAAACTTTAACATAAGTATTGGTTGAATTTGGCACTGTTGGAGCCCATGTTATGTTATATGTTGGCTCGATTCTCGATCTTTGTCCTTGCTGTGTTTTAGTAGGGACTAAATTGAACTGAATGTTGATGTGAGTTTTGACTCAGTAGAATTGTTCTTGTGTTTGAACATGATTACGTCTTCTATTAGCATGAATATCCAGTCGTGAGCTTGACTGAACTATAGAGCTGTTAACTGTACCTCGAAAAACGATGGCATTGAATATTTTCTTGTTTGTCGCTTCGTATGGAAGGTTATGTGGAGTCTATTTGATAGATTATTCATCACTGTTTTGGCGTGAGAGCTACTGTACTGCTAGTAAGCTACAGGAGTTTGTTATATTTAAATTTTAACAAAACTGTGGTTCTTCTTGTGGCTCGTCTGACTTATTCGTATGCGTATAAGGTGAATGCTTTACTCTCGAGGAGACGGTACAGTCATGAGCTTGTTTGAAGGGAAATATGAATGACTTGTTTTCTTTCTCTTCTGTTGTAAAGTATATGTTGATATATTTTTATCTAACCGTTAGAACTGTTTTTAACATATTGATGGAATCATGATTTGTTATGATATTCATTTTACTATGTTGAATGTAATGATCTGTCTGATGTTTGCTGTCCTTGGGATTCAGATGGATAGTTGTTTTGGATACTTTCGTTCTTCTTGATTTCTAATATTTTGATGAAATATTTGAAAAGTATTTAGGACTATTTAGTAACGATAATATGAGTTACGCGTTTATAGTCATGTTTGTATTACAAGAGCATAGTCTGAAATATGTTTACTTGTTTGGTGAAATGATCTCATTTAAACAGGGTGTTTAATGAAAACAATTGATGGATTGCAATTGTTTTAAGAGTTAGTGCTTATCATGCTCAGTTCATCGAACTGACCCATGTTGACAATTTTTGCAGATGGTTGCCGTAAGAGGTAAAAGCACGCAGATCTGATAGGATGTTCAGATTGTGTAATTTGGTTTTATGATGAATTACAGCTTGATTCTCTAAATGTACTATATGAGGAAAGATGTTCTTTTTCTGTTGAGTATTGTATCAAGTATGCTGAATGCATAAAATGTATTTGATTAGCTCGAAGGGAATGAAAAGAGATATTTGTTACTTATGTGTTTGTATTCGTATCTTGATAGTTTGACCTTCTTCGGTTCAAATGATCTTGAGAGCATTGTTATTATTGTATAATTTGGAGACTTTTGTGATTATCAATGTAAGCTTGCAAGAATATGTGACTGAATACTTATGATTGTTTAGTAGTTCTAGTATGTTCTAGCTAAAGCTAAATTGGAATTTAGTTCACTGTCTTTCTGGAAGCTAGGGTTAAAATATACCTGAGCAGGAAGCTAAACAAGCTGAATAAATTATTACTTCCTGGTCTTAATCTAGGTCAATACGACGTTTAATTGGATTCTTAATCACTATATCTCGATACTGTTAAGTAAGATATAAATTCAGTTATGAGAACTGATATAAACCTAAAAAGGGTTTGGTTGGCAATCTCATGTGAAGATTATGGGTTATTGTCCAATTTCGTTGATTTAGAATTAAGTATATTCTATGAACTCCTTGAAGGGACCTCTAGTCTTAATAACTTCTCTTGTGTAATGGGTTTTACTAAGAAAAGTAATTCTAAGGTGAGGAACCCGGGGATTGGGAAAGACTACCCTTAGGGGAGCGTATCTCGGTATAATTTTAACCCAACGTATGTAACACTTATTAATAAGTAGATCTTTTCGAGGCGGATTTAAAGGTTGACGGCACAAGTCAACTGCAAGGTTGTACCTTCGAGAAGATTAGGATCTTCTCGAAGATACAACAATGCAGGTGACTTATGATGACACCCTTTGCATTGATCATTAAGATTTACACCTTAAACTCGAACAAGTTACTCTGGGACTGATTAGGAATGTGGTCACGTTATAAGGCTGCCTAGGAGACTCGGGGTATCTTGACACACTGGTTTAACTAGGGTTGACCCAGTATGTCAGCGTATCCCTAGTCCTCGGGAGCATCCATATAACGTTGTCACCTTACTAATCCGTTTCCGAGTGAATAACTTGGGACAGGAGAGACTGACAGAAGTCAGTATAAGACATTCTACATAACATAGGAATGGGGTGAAGGACGTATTCCAGATTGACGAGTATGCCGTTAAGGAATACGAGACATAAGCAGTATGTTTCAAATCTTTGGCCAAAGTATCGCAAGCTGCTGATTGCGTTGTCCTAAGTCACCTAGTCTAAGGGATGAGATGCCGATGAATAATGGTAACAATTATTCAGATAGGTTCCTTAGACAGAGCATTCTGAATCCCAGATTAGGGAAGAGAACCGCAAGAGTGTTGTGTTAAATAAAAACGCCAACTCTTAATACACATGAATAGATCGGTAGATTACCGAGTCATGGAATGAATAGATCGGAGGTACTCCGAGTCATTACAGCTGCATATGGTTATCTGTTATAAGAATGGTTGCTTTGATTTGAGAGTTCTAAATTATGTATTTAGAACCAGGAAGCATTTATCAAAAAAAAAAATTTACTTGTTCTAATGTATAAAATGAGGATGTTACATCTTGGTATCAGAGCTGAAGGTTGCAGCTCTTGGGCCTATTGTGTCCATAATCTGATAAAAACCTGAATTTTCTTGTAACAGAAAATGGTTAGAACAAGGGGGAACGTTGTGAATAATGCTCCACCTGAAGGAGGGGTGGCAACAACCCAAAAACTTGATGAGATCCTTGCTGCCCTGTTGGACACAAGAGATCATTTAGCTGTACTTGAACAGCAGGTGATGGGAAATGAGGAGGATGATGAAGCTGGTAATAACAATCAGCAACCTCCTGAGGACAACCCCGATATGGGTGTTGATATTAATGCTGGAAATGCACCTGTCCAACCAGAAAACAAAAAGGCCAGGTTGGCAGCAGAACTCACTAATGATATAAAAAGGATAAGCCCACCTAAGTATGATGGCACCACATTAGGAGATGGAGCTGAGAACTGGCTCAGCGAAATGGAGAAGTACTTTGCAATAAGAAACTTCTCAGAGGAAACCAAAGCTATTTGGGGAGCCTATCAGCTTTCCCATGAAGCATCTTCGTGGTGGGATAGCCGTAAAGCTGAGCTAAATATTGATGAGACCAATATTACTTGGGATCAATTTAAAGGCTATTTTAGGCAACGTTGGCTGCCACAACTTTTCTATGATCAGAAAATGACAGAATTCTAGAACTTAGCTCAAGGGAAGCTAACGGTAACTGAATACTGGGAGCGGTTTACAAAACTCCTCAAGTATGTACCGCAGTATCAAACTGACGAGAAGTTCAGAATACAGAAATTCATCATGGGATTGAATCCCGTGATAGGGGGAGAGGTCGATGTTCACAGTCCAACCACTATGGAAGGAGTTGTTGAAAAGGCCATAAGACAAGAACAGAAATTAAAGGCTATTTCTGCTCATAAAGAGGAAGTGCGGAAGAAGACTGCAAACCCTTCTTCAACCTCTCTTGCACCCAAAAAGGGACCATGGAAAAAGTTTGGAAACAAAAGTAAGTTTCCAGGGGATAATAGTAAGAAAGCAGTAGCAAATAAGCCTGCTGGAAATGTAAGGGATAATTTTGCCAAAAATTATAACAATGGGCAGAAGCCCTATGGAGGCCAACGTGATAATTACAAGGCTGGAGGCAATTTTGAGCCTAAAAAGGGACCTGTAGGAGGCTGCTACAATTGTGGCAAAGACCACTACGCAAATCAGTGCCCTTTGAAGAAGGATGATCATAATCAGCAGCATAAGATACATGCTGCAGTAGCAGACAAGCAAGCTGAAAAGCAAGTGACACCTATAGAAGTTCCGGGTAAGTTATTTGGCATACCTGTCACTATTCTTTTTGATACAGGAGCTACTGAATGTTTTATTTCTAATAAACTTGCTTCTAAACTTAAGAGAAAAGCTGGAAAAATGGATAAATCTTGGACTGTACAGTATGGTAATAACTCTGTTCATACAGTGAGTATGTGTCTTTTTGGGGCAGTCCTTGACTTACCTAATTTCTCCACAGAAGTTGACCTCTATGTTACACCTTTGGGATCGTATGACATTGTCATCGGTGTCAATTGGTTAGCTGACCATAAAGCAAAAGTAGACTGCTATGAAAAGAACATAAAATGTTTAGATGATCAGCTGAAACAATAGAGATTCAAGGGGTTAAACGGGAAATTTCAGTTAGAAAACTGTCAGCTATGCAGCTTAAAAAGGCTAAAAATAAAGGATGTACCCTTTATGCAGTAAAGATATCTGAATTTTCAGAAGAAGATGGTGATTCCATGAAATGATTTCCTCTGCTACAAAGTTTTAGGGATGTTTTTCCAGAGGAATTACTGGGGTTACCACCCAAGAGGGAATTTGACTTCACCATCGAAATCAAACCAGGAACAGAACCTATTTCCAAAGCACCGTATCGGATGACTACTACAGAGTTAGTCGAGCTTAAGGCACAATTGCAAGAACTTTTGTCTAAAGGTTTGATTAGACCAAGTGTTTCACCTTGGGGAGCACCCGTAATATTTGTGAAAAAGAAGGATGGAACACTTAGGCTGTGTATTGATTATCGGATGTTGAACAAAGCAACAATCAAGAACAGATATCCACTTCCAAGGATCGACGATTTATTTGATCAGATGCGTGGGGCAGCGGTTTATTCTAAGATAGATCTTCGATCTGGTTATCATCAGTTAAGGATTAGAGAAGAAGATATTCATAAAACAGCTTTCCGAACAAGGTACGGACATTATGAATTCACGGTTCTACCCTTTGGATTAACTAATGCACCCGCAGCCTTTATGAACTTAATGAACAATATCTTTCAAGAATATTTGGACAAGTTTGTACTTGTATTCTTGGACGATATTCTCATTTATTCTAAAAGCGTTGAGGAGCACAATGAGCATTTGAAGATAGTTTTGGGAATTTTGAGAAAAAGGAAGTTGTATGGTAAGTTATCCAAATGTTCTTTCTTTGATTCAGAAGTTCACTATTTGGGTCATGTCATTAGCAAAGAAGGAATTGCTGTAGATCCTTCAAAAATAGTGGCAATAACTGAGTGGCCTGCACCAAAGAATGTGCACGAAGTAAGAAGCTTCATGGGTCTTGCTGGTTACTATAGAAAATTTGTTAAGGATTTTTCTAAAGTGGCTGCACCAATAACTTCATTGCAGAAGAAGGATAAGAAATTTATTTGGAATGATAAGTGCGAAGCGGCTTTCAAAAGTCTAAAAAGCCAGTTGACTTCTGCACCTATATTAGCTGTACCAGACCCTAATGGGAGCTTTACAGTTGTAACAAATGCTTCTGGGGAAGGCCTTGGAGGTGTTTTGTTACAAAATGATCAAGTCATAGCATATGAAAGTAGAAAACTTAAGTTACATGAGCTGAATTATGCTCCTCATGATTTGGAGCTTGCTGCCATTGTTCATGCGCTTCAAGTCTGGAGACACTATTTACTTGGGAAACCTTTTGAGTTGAAAACTGATCACTTAGGACTGAAATATATTTTTACTCAGCCTAATCTAAATGCCAGACAGAGAAGGTGGTTAGAATTTTTATCACAATATGATTTTGAGATTAGCTACATCAAAGGGAAGGAGAATAGAGTAGCAGATGCTCTAAGTCGTAGGAGGCACATTTCTGCTCTTATAACATTAAGAACTCAGTTTAAGGATGAGGTAAAAAGTGCCTCAGAATCAGATGCATACTTTCAGCAAGTAAAAGCAGCGCTTGCTGCAGAACCTAATGATGAAAGGTATAAAGGTTTTCATTTTGATGATGAAGGAATCTTGCGTTATGAAAACAGGGTATATGTACCTATGCTGAATGATTTGAGAAAGAAGTTGTTAGTTGAATTTCATAATTCACCTTTCTCTGGACACCCGGGAATCACAAAAATGCTTGCTGATCTGAAACAACAATACTTTTGGAAAGGTATGAAAAAGGATGTCATTGATTTTGTGACTCATTGTTTGGAATGTCAGCGGGTTAAGGCAGAACATATGCACCCTGCTGGACTGTTATATCCTCATAGCATACCGCAGTACAAATGGCAAGTAATAACCATGGACTTTGTACAAGGGTTACCTATGTCCAGGAATAAACATGATGTTATCCTGGTAGTTGTAGATAAACTAACTAAGGTAGCTCATTTCATCACTGGAAATCTAAAGGATGATTCACCAGTGCTGGCCAAAAGATTCGTACACGAAATTTTCAGATTGCATGGTGTACCAGAATTGATTATATCTGACAGGGATCCAAGAATGACGTCAAGATTTTGGCAAATGCTTAATACAGCTCTTGGAACGAAACTAAATTTCAGTTCTGCATATCATCCAGAAACGGATGGACAAACTGAGAGGGTAAATCAAGTGTTGGAAGACATGTTGCGAATGTATTGTATGGATCAACAGTATAAATGGGAAGAGTATCTTCCATTAGTTGAATTCGCATACAACAACACTTATCACTCATCTCTTAAAATGGCACCATTTGAAGCACTTTATGGAAGAAAGTGCAGAACCCCTGTTAGCTGGGATAGTGTTGAGGATAGAGTGGTAATTGGACCAGAGATTCTCACAGAAATGGAACAGCAAGTTAAGCTGATTCGGGAATGATTAAAGGAAGCAGCGGATAGGCAGAAGAGCTATGCTGACCTTAAGCGGATTGATCGAAGGTTTGAGCTTGGTGAGAAGGTTTTTCTTCGTGTTAAACCCAGAAAGAGTTCTATAACTTTTGGCAAGGCTGCCAAGTTGTCACCTCGATTCGTGGGACCTTTCGAAATTGTCGAAATAATCAATCCTGTAGCTTATCGATTAGCATTACCACCTGCTTTATCTCGCATGCATGATGTTTTCCATATTTCCTTGCTTAAGAAATACGTTTCAGATCTGTCACATGTTTTAAATTGGAATTCCTTGCAGGTCCAAGACCCAGGAATAATCGTGGTTAAACCCACACGAGTGCTGGAAACTCGCCAATTGCATTTGAGAAATCGTGAAATACAGCAATGTAAGGTCCAGTGGGACCAGTTTAACGAAGAAAGTGCAACTTGGGAAAATCTGGAAGAGATGAAAATTGCTTTTCCTTTTCTTTTTCAACAGAATGAAATCTGTTGACAAAACATTTCTTTTATGAACTTATCTTTTTCAAGTTTATATGAAAGCCAGATGGAGGCAAACATTATTCAGGTTGAATAAAATGAGTTGTGACATTGATTTCTGGAACTATTCAAGTTGGAAATAGTCGCATTGTTTTGTGAACTAATAAATTGGTTGACCTGAAGGTTAATCAAATATGTAATCATCGGGACGATGAATCTTTTAGGAGGGAAGCATGTAACACTCTGAACTGTTGTTACTTCCTCCTGAGCATTCAAGTGTTGATATATGATTTCTTCTGTAAAAGGATGTGTTCCTTTGATTGTGAAGTCATGCTTGATATGTACTGTATCTTCTTTGCAATTGAAGATCTTTGACTGAGTCGGAATATAATTGGACTCTTTTATTTCTTTCATTTTTGCACCTGAGTTTAATCTGATCTCGGAATGAATTGTGGATTTATCCATCTATAAGACCCAGCCTGGGATCAGTGGCATTGATCCAAGTGATGCTTTAAAGTTTATTCGGGATGAACAAAAATTATAGACCTTATGCAGGTTACAAGGTCTGAATGCGTTGAATAAGCTATTTCGGAGTCTAACTCAGACTGATCATGTTAAATGAATTGGTTCCCGATATCGTAATATCAGGAAGGTCTTGATCGTGGGCCAGGTAATAAATTCAGATACATTTATTCAACTAGCCTATTGGCAGTGCAGGAGTGAATCTTGTTCGTGAATGTATGTTTGTAGGTTCTTTTTCTGAACATTTGAAATGTTAGACCTAAACTGGATTTATTAAGGTTAGTAACCTAAAACTAAACTATAACCTAGGGGTTAGATTAGTGTTAATCTAACCTAGGCCTAAGCTATAAGCTAAATGTTCTAAGTTAGTAACCTAGCACTATGGAGGTTAGACTAAGTAGCATCTTAAATCCTAACCTATGTTACTAACCTAACTAATGAACAAGGAGGAAAGGGGACCTATGAAAGGGTGCGAGCCATGGGCGGCAGTTTCTATGGCATTAAATAGATGGATAAGTATGAAGGACAGGGATTTAGTGGAAGTTTCAAATGGCTAGCAAAAGCCGACGTGGCAGAGACGCCAAAGTTAGAAATGGTCTTTGAATTGTTTTTATCCATCGCCAACTATGGCGGTCGGTGGCAATGGAGATTGAGCGGGAAATTTGGAGTAAATGCAATTAATGAACTCGGTCTTCGAGCTCGGGTTTCTCGGGAAGGCATGCAAAATGGAAAACTGGTAGTTTGTTTGGTTTTTCATGCGCTCCGGTTTTCCCTCTGTCTGATCACTGGTTCTTCGCACCAGTCTACTTGGTGTTGCATGGCAAAAATGAGTGTAACTCACTCTTTTCTCTGTCAAGGAAAGTTTATAAGGCATGGAAATAACAAGTTATTGTTGTTGAATCTAACGTGGAAAAAGAGGAGAAGGCACGAGCTCTTTCAGTGGTCTTCTTCGGATTTTTAAGCAAATAACCAGGCATGTTAGGCCCTAACTTTTAAAGTTCTTGCTTTCTTTCAAATGATTTCATTAGAACAACTCTGTTCAAATGATTTTTGGGTTCAGTTGGTTTCTATGGTAACTGTGAATGGATTAGTTGCTGTATCTTCTTACTGGATGGATTTTTTTTAGAGAACCCTTGATGGGTGTATATTTTGTTTCGAACGATTATACTATCTCGTTGTGTTTTGCATTCCGGATAAAGTTTGTGAAATGCATGCAAGAAAGTATACGAAACCTGCTCTGTGTGAGCCCATGAATTGTTTCCTTGTTGGGTTCAGGCTACAGTCGATACTTGCTGTTGATTCTTGTCGAAAAGGATACTGTTGGATTTTTGTTTGAATGTTCAGTATAATTCGACTTCTTTGTAAGTTCTGTCATGTTAATATAAGTGGTGGTTACTGAATCTTGTTGGGTTTCGCTATATACTTAGGTTATTTTGAATGGATAACTTGTTGTGTTTATAGTATTTTAATGCGACCTTGTAGAAGTTGTTCCCCCCCCCCTTGTGTTGCAATTATGGGATTCAACCCATCGATAAGTTTGCAATATATGTATTTATATGCAAAATGACTCTGTGGAGTCCTTGGAATGGTTTGTATATTATGGACTACTGTAGAAGTCATGTATGTGAATACTGGTAGTTTGATTCAGTCGGAGTCCTGGAGGGGTAACTGGTAATACGACTTCTGTTGTCTTGTTATGAATACCTTCGTTTAGCAATGAATTTCTTGGTACAGACTCAGTTGGTGTACTTTTTATGTTTTCCTCTCTGTGTAAGCTTAGAGTGAATATTGTTGTATGGGTTCAGTTGGAATCCTTGTTACGAAACCAGTATTTTGCTTCTGTATAAGCCTGGTTATGAACACTTTTTGTTTTTGGCTCTGTTGGAATCCTTAATGTATATATATAGATATCATGTATCTTGGCCTCTGTAGAAGTGGGTCGTGAATGCCATACTTTTCTACCTCTGAAGGAGTTCAGATGTGAATACGGTATGTTATTATTCTGGTTAGAACTCTTGAATTTGATATGTAACTTGTATCTTTCAACTTCTGTGTAAAGCCTTGTTATGATTTCGGTCGATACTGACTCAGTGAGAGTCCTTGAAAGGTGTCTAGTATTTTAATTTCATTCAAAGCTGGGTTGTGAACGTGGTTGTTATTATGAATACTAAATGTTATTAACTTCGGTGGAGACACTGAAAAATAATTCATGTTGTAACATCTGTAGGAGTTCCTGCTGTGAGTACTTTTAGTATTCTTGACTTGTTATCATACGAATTCAACTTGATTTGAAAACTTTAACATAAGTATTGGTTGAATTTGGCACTGTTGGAGCCCATGTTATGTTATATGTTGGCTCGATTCTCGATCTTTGTCCTTGCTGTGTTTTAGTAGGGACTAAATTGAACTGAATGTTGATGTGAGTTTTGACTCAGTAGAATTGTTCTTGTGTTTGAACATGATTACGTCTTCTATTAGCATGAATATCCAGTCGTGAGCTTGACTGAACTATAGAGCTGTTAACTGTACCTCGAAAATGATGGCATTGAATATTTTCTTGTTTGTCGCTTCGTATGGAAGGTTATGTGGAGTCTATTTGATAGATTATTCATCACTGTTTTGGCGTGAGAGCTACTGTACTGCTAGTAAGCTACAGGAGTTTGTTATATTTAAATTTTAACAAAACTGTGGTTCTTCTTGTGGCTCGTCTGACTTATTCGTATGCGTATAAGGTGAATGCTTACTCTCGAGGAGACGGTACAGTCATGAGCTTGTTTGAAGGGAAATATGAATGACTTGTTTTCTTTCTCTTCTGTTGTAAAGTATATGTTGATATATTTTTATCTAACCGTTAGAACTGTTTTTAACATATTGATGGAATCATGATTTGTTATGATATTCATTTTACTATGTTGAATGTAATGATCTGTCTGATGTTTGTTGTCCTTGGGATTCAGATGGATAGTTGTTTTGGATACTTTCGTTCTTCTTGATTTCTAATATTTTGATGAAATATTTGAAAAGTATTTAGGACTATTCAGTAACGATAATATGAGTTACGCGTTTATAGTCATGTTTGTATTACAAGAGCATAGTCTGAAATATGTTTACTTGTTTGGTGAAATGATCTCATTTAAACAGGGTGTTTAATGAAAACAATTGATGGATTGCAATTGTTTTAAGAGTTAGTGCTTATCATGCTCAGTTCATCGAACTGACCCATGTTGACAATTTTTGCAGATGGTTGCCGTAAGAGGTAAAAGCACGCAGATCTGATAGGATGTTCAGATTGTGTAATTTGGTTTTATGATGAATTACAGCTTGATTCTCTAAATGTACTATATGAGGAAAGATGTTCTTTTTCTGTTGAGTATTGTATCAAGTATGCTGAATGCATAAAATGTATTTGATTAGCTCGAAGGGAATGAAAAGAGATATTTGTTACTTATGTGTTTGTATTCGTATCTTGATAGTTTGACCTTCTTCGGTTCAAATGATCTTGAGAGCATTGTTATTATTGTATAATTTGGAGACTTTTGTGATTATCAATGTAAGCTTGCAAGAATATGTGACTGAATACTTATGATTGTTTAGTAGTTCTAGTATGTTCTAGCTAAAGCTAAATTGGAATTTAGTTCACTGTCTTTCTGGAAGCTAGGGTTAAAATATACCTGAGCAGGAAGCTAAACAAGCTGAATAAATTATTACTTCCTGGTCTTAATCTAGGTCAATACGACGTTTAATTGGATTCTTAATCACTATATCTCGATACTGTTAAGTAAGATATAAATTCAGTTATGAGAACTGATATAAACCTAAAAAGGGTTTGGTTGGCAATCTCATGTGAAGATTATGGGTTATTGTCCAATTTCGTTGATTTAGAATTAAGTATATTCTATGAACTCCTTGAAGGGACCTCTAGTCTTAATAACTTCTCTTGTGTAATGGGTTTTACTAAGAAAAGTAATTCTAAGGTGAGGAACCCGGGGATTGGGAAAGACTACCCTTAGGGGAGCGTATCTCGGTATAATTTTAACCCAACGTATGTAACACTTATTAATAAGTAGATCTTTTCGAGGTGGATTTAAAGGTTGACGGCACAAGTCAACTGCAAGGTTGTACCTTCGAGAAGATTAGGATCTTCTCGAAGATACAACAATGCAGGTGACTTATGACGACACCCTTTGCATTGATCGTTAAGATTTACACCTTAAACTCGAACAAGTTACTCTGGGACTGATTAGGAATGTGGTCACGTTATAAGGCTGCCTAGGAGACTCGGGGTATCTTGACACACTGGTTTAACTAGGGTTGACCCAGTATGTCAGCGTATCCCTAGTCCTCGGGAGCATCCATATAACGTTGTCACCTTACTAATCCGTTTCCGAGTGAATAACTTGGGACAGGAGAGACTGACAGAAGTCAGTATAAGACATTCTACATAACATAGGAATGGGGTGAAGGACGTATTCTAGATTGACGAGTATGCCGTTAAGGAATACGAGACATAAGCAGTATGTTTCAAATCTTTGGCCAAAGTATCACAAGCTGCTGATTGCGTTGTCCTAAGTCACCTAGTCTAAGGGATGAGATGCCGATGAATAATGGTAACAATTATTCAGATAGGTTCCTTAGACAGAGCATTCTGAATCCCAGATTAGGGAAGAGAACCGCAAGAGTGTTGTGTTAAATAAAAATGCCAACTCTTAATACACATGAATAGATCGGTAGATTACCGAGTCATGGAATGAATAGATCGGAGGTACTCCGAGTCATTACAGCTGCATATGGTTATCTGTTATAAGAATGGTTGCTTTGATTTGAGAGTTCTAAATTATGTATTTAGAACCAGGAAGCATTTATCAAAAAAAAAAAATTACTTGTTCTAATGTATAAAATGAGGATGTCCTTCCTTGAATGCATATGAGTTAGAAATAATCCTTTTGTAAGTCTTACTTTGTTTTATGGAACGTATGGTTTCAGATCACTGACTGATATCTCCAATAATGTTGAATAATTCATAAGGGTTGCAAGTGAGTTGATGAATATTTTGTTTCTCTCCCTTCTCAGATTGGATTGAGATTCTTATTAACGGTTGTTGTCTCTTAAATGATGAATCTTTTTATTGGTTTCCTTGACTAGTATAGTTATGTCGGTAATCGGTTATGTACTTTTTGAACCTGATTTCTATCTCTTAGAAGAATGGTGAGTTTTGGATAGTCTGTATTGATTCTTCTTCTTATTTATTGAAGTTGTACGATGTTGACTCTTCTTTTCTGAAGATGCATATGATAATTTAATTTAACCAAATGAAAAAAGAAATTGTAAATTGTGTACCATGCAGTTCGTTCTCCTTCATGTATATTAAAACCTGTTATAGGTTTAGGTGAATCAGTTACATAACTTTTATTATGTAATTGATTACTAATGATTACTATTTCCTTCTCTACTTAAATTGTGATGAAGGATATTTGTACATTGTTTCAATTATTTGAAATGAAACATTGTTGTTGGTAAATACTTTTCCAGTATTGATAAGAAGCCTAATATAAGAACCTAGGTTATATTATTTAACCTAGAATTAGAATACCACATATGAATTATGATTCTCTTATTTATTTAAGTTGTATGATTCATCCTAAATATGTACTATCCTGAAATGAACTTATCTGTACATGATTTCTAGAAACTTGGTAAAAATGACAAGAAGGTCTTTGATTCTGAAAGTAACTATTTTTGTTTATGAAGTAAAGTTAATTCTGTATTTCAAATTCAGAAATAATTATGAAATAATTAAATGTTAAGAGTTTTTGTTTGATATAAATAATTAATTTTTTGGGACAATACTTATCTGATATAGTGTAGTTGTTGCTGATTATATTATGATCTTTTCTTAAAAGTGAATTTTTATTTTTTTTTTACTTCTTTTAGAGTTTTTATTACTTACGCTTATTTATATGATTACAATAATTGTTTCATTAAAGCAGAGTTGTTTTAATGGAACAATTAGTTTAATGCACTTTGTTTTAATGCTTAGTGCTTATCATGCTCAGTTTAATGAACTGACCCGTGCTAGCAATTTTTTCAGATGGACTTAGTAAGTGATAAAAGAAGGTAATAAATTTTATGATGTGTTGGTTGATTTAAATTTTGTCTCTTATGTAGTGAATTCAAATTCATTCTTGAGTTGTATTGAAAAAGGAAAAGTTGCATTATGTTATGATCTTAATGTTGATTGGCATGAAGTATGTCTGAAATGCATAGATTTGTAAACTGTGTATTTTATCATGATGAATTGAAAAGTTTTGAGATCTACTTCAAATGGTTGTGTATTTCTCTTGTAATTTTATTGAGGAAATTGGAATACTATCTTGTTGATATTTTTCATATCTGTTTGTATACCTATCTTTGTTATCATTTATTTATTTGGAAGGAGGGAAATAGTTCAATATCCCTTACTAAGATACAACTTGCTAAGTTTCATTAGATGTCGTTAACTATCAAAACAATTATATTATAATTATGGAATGTGTAATAGACATATAATTAAAATATAGAAATTGCAAAAGATAAAAAGGGCATGACAAACCCTATCACTTAATCATGTAGAGGAAGACTCTTCCTCGCTCACATGAATTTAAAATGAAATAATGGAATTTTGGATAGTCAATCACTCAGACTTCATTTTCTATGAAGTCTACTCTAGTTGAACCAGAATGGTTGTTGCACCTTATTTTAACAGTTGAGTTCATTAATTTAACCTTTCGATGTATTATGTTATGTTTATGGATAATTGTTTGACATGACAGAGTTACCGAACATATAATCAATCATGAGTTAATGAATTTCTTTAATATTAATTAAATCTAATACAGATGAAGAAATTAAAGGGTATTAGACTTAGGGTTGAGAAAGGTTACTGTAATTCAAATCTTAATCCAAATTTAGTTAAGCGTCAATGACCTCCTGGGTGTATGTACATTGTGATGAAATAGTTCTACCAGATGTTGACACATGCCAACTACAGAACTGTAACCACGTGAAGACCAAGGTCTTCACGAGGATACAATGTTGTAGTTGACATGTTACAACACCCTTCCTCTTTAGTTCATCTAGATCTACACACATATGGACTTGAAATTAGTTTCTCTCTAGACCATGCTAGTAACATGAATTGGAATAGGAAGTATCTTTCTATGACTCAGGGTATCTTGGCACATTTGGTTGAATTATGTGGGATTAGTATGCCCATATACCCTAAGTCATCATGAGAATCTCCCTATAACATATTATGTCACTAACCAGTGTTAGGGTCAAACCTTGGGCAAGTGGACTGACAGAAGTTAGTAAAGACCATTCTAGATAACAATAGAGTGACGCGAAGGATGTATCCTAATTTGACGAGTATGTCATCTAGGAATAGTAAAATGATCAATATGTCAGAAATATTTTCCCAAAGTATCACAAGCTGTTGGTTGTGTTGTCCTATGATACCTAGTTTAAAGAAATGTGATGTCAGATGAATATTGGTAACAAATATTCAAATAGGTTCTTTAAAAAGATCGCTTAGTACCTCTAATAGGGTAAGTAAACCAAGTATACGTTGTATACATAAAGTATTCCATACGTAAAGAAAAACATGAGAGATCGGTTAGAAACCGAGTCATGAAATGAGAGATTGGTAGTTTACTGATTCATTTATAGCTGCATATGGTTATTTGTTATGAGATTGATTGGCATGGAATGTGTGTTCTAAATAATGTTTTATTTAGAATAGAGAACATTGTCTATGAAAAAAATAAAATAATTTTGTTCCCTTGTTTCTAAAGTCTTGAAATGGGAATGTTACAATAAGGTTAATCATTTGTCCCTCTATCCCTGACAATTTTGACCATTGACAGGTATTTGATAGCAACTGATAGATCATTCACTTCCTCCAATAGTTCGATCAATGTGGATATCAACTCCAGCCCAAAATCAAGGAAGTGTATGTGGATCAGATAATCCAACTCGAAACAAATAATCTTCCAAAAGGGTTAATTGCCCTTGAGAATATTTTTGACTGAAATGATGATAGTTCCAACCAAAAGAAGTTTGTGGCAATAAAAGAGGACTATTTTGAACTAGAAATAACTAGAGAAAGAATATTAAAGGTTAGAAAATTAGTGGCTTAAAGAGAGAGAGAGAGAGAGAGACTCATAGCCTTATGTCATAAGCACGATAGGGTAATGGCCTAGACTTATGATGATCTGCATGGCTATGAAAAATAAATTATTCAACACACCATTGAGCTTGAGGAAGGAACTAAGCCACTGCATCAAAAGAAAAGGATCATGAACCCAAATATATAATCCCTCATGGATGAATAATTTAGGAAGCTACTAGAGGCTCGTATAATTTTCCCTATCAAACACGTGACATGGGTCTCCAATTTCATCCCCATAAGAAAGAGGAATGGTGAAATTTGGCTCTGTATATATTTGAGAGATCTAAATAGGGATTCCCTGAAGGATCACTACCCTTTACCCTCAATGGAAAAAATATTACAGTTAGTCACAGGCTCCGAGATATTTTCCTTGCTGGATGGTTTTTAGAATACAACCAAATAGGGCTTACAGAAATGGATCAACATAAGACTACCTTCATGACCAAGTGGGGAACTTTCTCCTATGCAAAGATGCCTTTTGGGATCACTAATGCTAGGGATAACTTTCAAAGGGCCATAGATTATGTGTTTAGGGAATTAAAAAATAATGTTATCCTCATATACCTCAATGACCTCACATTGTTCACTAGAATAGTGGAGGATCATTTTGATGCTCTAGAGGTTACATTCAAAAAATGCCAAGAATTTGGAATCTATTTAAACCTAAAGAAATGTGTTTTTGGAGTACCCTAGGGTAAACTCCTGGGACATATTGTGTCTAAGGAACAAATATCTATCAACCCTGAAATAATGAAGGCCATCCTAGAACTTCCCTTGGTAGTAAATAGGAAATTTGTTCAATCCTTATTAGGAAAAATCAACTTTTTCAGCAAATTTATCTCATACTTCGTGGGGAAGATCTACTCAATCACTCTCATGCTAAGGAAGGATATCAGTTTCAAATGGACCGATGAAGGCCGCCAATCCTTTAGGTTGGTAAAAGGGGCTATAACATCCTCCTCAGTACTGTGTAACCATAACCTTGTGAAATAATTCCTTATATATGTATATGGCGGAGAGCATAGTATGGCGTATGTACTAACCCAATAGGGAGAATCAAAAGGATAGGAGAATCTGGTTTCTTTCTTTTCAAAAACCCTCCATGACTTTGAGATAAGGTACAATTTTGTTGAAAGGAAGGCTTATGCTATAGTCAAGGGTTTGAAGAAATTCAAGAACCTCATCACTCACAACAAAATTTTGATCATGGTGGCTAACTCCAATGTCAAAGAATATATAATGGAAGGTGAGATAACTAAGAAAATATATAACTAGATTACCAATATCCTTGAATATGATATATAAATAAAACCCAAGAAAATCATGAAAGGTAGGGGCATCTGTTAATACCTAACATAGGAACCTATTTCCTCAAGTGATGATAGGTGTGAAGAGATAATGTACCTATTGGAAGGTGATTCCAAAGGTTGGGTCTCAGATGGTGTTCACTTTATGCAAACTGGGAAATATCCCAACCATCTCTCCTTGAAAAAGAGGATATATTATAGGCAACAGGGGAGTAATTATATCATCATTGAGGGCTTCCTGTTTAAAAGTAAATTTAATGGAATCCTACTTAGATTCCTGGAGAGTGGGGAAGCTACACGAGTCTTACAAGAATTACATCATGGAAGTTCTAGAGGTCACTTTTTGGCCTAGACTACATCCACAAAAATCCTACAAGCTAGGTATTTTTTTCAAAGTCTGTTCACTGATAATCAGGTAGAGGTAAACAGGTGCAAGGTATGCTAGCTTTTTGTTGGGCCTCGAAAAAAGGAAACACTTCCCCTTAACCCCATATTATTAGAGGAGCCCTTCACCCATTGGGGTCTGGAATTCATCATAATGATTAATCCAACTTCTAGCACTGACCATAAATGGATCCTCATAACAACTAAATACTTCACCTGATGGGTAGAAGTGGCCCCCCTTAAAGAAGCCATGGAAAATGTGATTCTAGTTATCTTACAAAATATAACTAGATGCTTCATCCCCCCTTGTAGTGTCATATTAGATAATTCTAAGGCCTTTGTGGATCCAAAGTGTCTAATTTTGTGGTGAGGCATGGGATCTACCTAAAGACATCTTCCAATTATTATCCACAGACTCGTAAAGTGAATGGGGCATGAACATAAGAGGTTATGGTGTGAGCATATCAAGATTGCCTTATGAGCTACCCAAATTACCGTGAAGCAGATCTTGAAGGCTTCACCTTATGAGTTAGTTAATGGGAAAAGTGTCATGATGTAAATTTCCTTGGAAATCCATGCATTACAAATATTAAAACAAGTTGAGGTAGATGAAAATGGGGCAATGCAAGTGAGGCTTGCCGAGTTAATAGAGCTCCAATAAAAGTGAGAGTCTATTCATGAGGCCATGATTAGTCACCAGTTGGTGGTCAAGACTTGGTTTGATAGAAAGACATTGGAACCAAACTTCCAAGTCAGAACTATGGTTATGAAATGGGATGCACAAGCTTCTAAACTTGGGAAACACGAAAAATGTGACCCACTATGGATTGAACCTTTCGATATCTAAGCATGTCAGTAGCACAATGTGTTTGAGCTCGAAACAATGTAAGGTGACTCTTTAGCCATTATGGTGAATGTAATTCATTTAAAGCCCTAAGTATGAATCCCATTATAAAGGTTTGTATTATATGTATAATTTTCTTTTGATTACCTTCTTTGTTTGTTTATTCCTATCAATAAGTGTCCCAGACATGTTTCCTTCATTCAAGCTCCTTTCCCCTTTTTGAAGTTTTCAAGGCAGTTTACTTCCCTATTTTATCTCTGAATAAATGATCCAAAACCTTTTTCGTCACTCAAGAGAAAAATATTTTGAGCTGACATGAGATCCCTCGAAAGAATCAAGTATGACACTCAAATTCATTAATGATAAAAGGGGCATTATAGGAGGTGACCTGAATTACACGTTTGTCATTACCCTTAAAGGAGGAATGACTATTTAAGATAAGGGAATAGATAATAAGGTCCATTCCAAGCACTAGAGCCTCTGAATCAGTTACTGAGTAACATAGTTAAAGAAGTTATGCCCTTTCCTAGCACCCAAAATGACACCACGGTAGCCTCTAGTTTTGCACCATCAATAAAATCTTATGCAGGACAACCAATTCCCCCTCATCCTTTCCATCCAAGATTGAAGTTTCCAGAAGGAGGGTCTCAGTTCAGCAATCCTACTATGATCTCAGACCCCACCGACAATGTCTTTAATCTAGCCCTCAACAAGAAGCCTAAGGTTCTAAGGAGGCAACCTTTTCTAGGTTTCTAAAACTAGGAGAATATAAGGTTTTTGGCTCTAAAATATAGAGCATGACACTCAATATATGGTACCCATAGTTTACCCCTTCCTGAAACTCATGTGGATGTGTGCAGACTGTTTCAACCCCGGAGCCCGCAGTATCTAGGGCAAAAAGTTAACAGTAGTGATCATGTTGTAGACCATCAGAGACATGTTGGCCCTAACTCATGACCCAACAACTTCTATGATATGGCCAAGATCCAAAATGTCTGGGTGTAATTCTAAAAGAAAGCCTCTTTCCTTAATAGGGAACCAAAACAATCAAACATAGGTGTCTCTGGGACCCCGAGGTTTCTCATTCCATTGAAATTTCTTCAAGTGGATTCTCAAGATGCATGTTCCATGCTATCCTTCATTTTAGGATTAGATTCAGAAAAAGGCGTGGAGGATTGGTAGATGACAACCTTGTTCCGAATGAGGTCTATCACAAAAGAGAAAACCTATCGCTTGGATTTCACTAAAGCCATCATAAGGTCCATGTGTGAGCAACTAGCCCAATTTTTGGTGACCTCGACATTCAGGTACTCATCTTATCTATTCTATCTCATCCTTTATCAAAATGCCAAATATTTTAGTCAATTCATGACTCTGAATATATGGGACATAGAAGTGGACCTGTAAAAGGTCATTCCAATATCTACATGGACCCATATAGTGTCTCATTCATTGGACGTATATGAATTATTCAATTCTTTTGTGGTACCCCTTTTTCTCGAAATTGATCTTGAGGAGATCAACAATAGGATGAATGACTCAGTGTAATCTATCTTAGCCAAACCCTTGCACCCCTATGATTACTTTTTCACCAGAGGGAATTCCATGATTTGCATGCATAGTTTCAAGGAGGAAACTTTCATGCTTCCCAAGGTCCTCATGGAGTGAGTAGTAGGCCTAGAGATAGCTAGGAAGTAAGTGCTCCTAAACATTGAATTCAATGCAGGTTGAAAGAAGAAGGCTCTTTTTGATCTCCCCTTTAGCAAAGGAGGAGTCATTGTACTAAAAATAAGGGCAGAGCATAGCCTTATAAATAAGCTAGCTTCTTATGGGTTTTCTCTTATTCAAGACTCTTGGAGATATGACCTAAAAGAAAATATGGCCACGAATCTATGGGAAAACAAAATCCCCAAATCCTGCATCCATGAGCCGAGGGAATTATTCAAAATGGGGTAGAATCCCTAGGAGGAGTCACCTGACATATTTTTTGAGCTCAAAGATATTCCAACCCTAGTTTGGGAGACATTCCACCAAGGTACAAATAAGTATGACCCCACTATCACCATGACCAAGGTACTTCAAGCGGTCTTGAAAAAAATGGACTAGAGTGTGGAGAAAATTGAGGCCTATTGGAAATATAGGTAGGAGATTGGGAGAACCACCCATAATTTTGAGGCCATTCCCAGAAATGAATAATGGGAGGATCTTTAGGATGTGGAACATGCCTCTGATACCGAAAGTGAGGATACAACCACTATCATTTCAGAGTGGTCCACAAGATCAAACGTAGAGTCCTCTGGTCCTCAGAAATAGTAGTTACCTCCTTCACCCCTAATTTATCCTCACTAACAAAATCTTCCAGCTTAGACTCCAACACCGTAATCAAGGGTTGTTCCTTCAAGAGAGATCATTGCAGATGATCCAGTGTCAAGCCCTCTATGTAAGAAATTGAAGTTTTTGGTGGTTCCTATTTCTTCTTCACCTCTTCCCCTGTCATGGGCCCTATTTCAATCCCCTCCTCCACCATTATATTTCCCTTTTAGTGTTTTTCCCTTATCATTCTCCCCATCTCAATCCCTTCCTCTACTTGAATCCTCCATCTCCTTTCGGCCTTCTTTCACTATCCCAATGTTTCCCCCTCGTGTGGTGGAAGTTCCTTCCTCAACAATTGTGACTTCAGTGCCTCAATTGAAAGTAGCCATTCCCTATGGCCTGCCACCTGGGTTCCTATTTTTGGGTGGGGTTGTCCCATCTTCTTCCAAATTCCTAAGTCAATCCAAGGCCAATAAATATTCTTGAGACAATAGAAGAGCAAAGAAAATGAAGAAGGAGATGACTATGAGTGTAAAAAAATAGATGCGGTTATTATATGACCATCAACAGAGCTCGCTAGCTATTTAATGACTCATTCTTTAGGTATCCAAACCAATGGAACAAATGCAACTTGATGACTACTCTGTCAGTGCCATTGTGGTAGACTTCTCAGAGTTCTAACCCCAAGACAAAGTTGAATTAATGAACGAGACCGCAACTTTAGTCATGACAGATTATTTGAAACTCAACAATCAACTAAAGAAGGAAAAATCAAACCTTCACAGAGGAGAGGCCACTATGGGCAGCCATCAAGCTGAGCTCAAGGGAAAGAAAAAAGAAATAGAACAGTTTCACAAAGAATTAAGGGTAGTTCTTTTGCCAGAGGCCCTTATGGATTTTAAGATAGAGGTTAGAACCCTTACAGCCAAGCTTGCCATCTCCAAGTCATCAACCAATTTACTCTTGTAGGAGAAAGGGATCCTCCAATAGGGACTCAATTTAAATAAAGTGAAGGTATTCATAGCTCAATCTAAGTTGTGTGACATTAAATCTAAAAGAGATAACCTCCAGACAAAGTTGAAATCATCAGAGGACACGGTCAAGGATTTAACTGGAAAATTGGGAATACAGTCCCAAAAAGGAGGGATCATAATATTGGTACATGAACTATATACTTCCTGTTGTGATAGAATCACCACTAAGGCAATAGATCTGGTCCCCATGCTCAAATTCATATCTGATGCACATGAATTTTGCTCCAGTGTTATAACTACAGCTTACACCATCACCAGCGTAGTATCTAAAAAGGTTCCTGAATTAGACTTCTTGATTCAAAAGCTTTATAATGCTTCAGACTCTACCCTCAAAGGGGTAGGGATTAAAGATCAAGAAGCTGATTGCCTAAAATCAACATGATCCTAATATATAACAAGGCTTCCATCAAATTCAAAAATATCTTAACATAGCTCCACTAGGGAATCAAGGAGAGGAAGTAGAACATTGATGAATTGGTTAAGCTAGTCTTACCTTCTCCCTTTTCCGATGACTCTAAGGTCCTCATAAAGGACCAAATTCAATAACTCTTGGTGGCCAAATGTCAAGATAAGACTGTATTTCAGTCTTTAAAGGAGGGTTCTACCTTGGATGAGGTGGAAGCAATTTTAAACCCTATCTTCCAATTGGAGTTCCTCTTACATGTAGTAGTGTGAAATCTCCAAAATTCTTCACATAAGGAGATAATTGAGTTGGATCGTTCCTTCTAGGCCTTATAAAGGAGGAAATACCCAATATAGGAGGAATGGATTTGATATCAAGCTACCTTGTAGTGACTCTGAGTGGCATTTTTTGGGCCACATTGTGATTTTTGAAGTAGAGGAATTGATGGTTTCTTCCATAACTGGCACAGAGTCTCTAGATGAGCCCCTTTGATTAATTTTTGTTGTCACCTCGGCCCTTTCTTTTCTGATATCCCAACTCAAACTTGGTTAATTATGGAATTGGATGTGGAAAGAGTCTACGTGTCACTCGAATGCTCCTCCTAGGAAAGAAAGGAGGAATCCTCCCCAAAATAGCATGTAAATGCCACATGTCTTTCAGGTGTAGGTTGAGAATATGACTTCATAAGAAACTCTCAAGAAAGTTTCCATTCTCCATGTGTTAGGAAAGGATTATCACTGAATTTAGGGGTGTCAGTTTGACAAATTAAAAGGAAAATTGTAAATATCTCAACAGGTGGTTAGGATACTAACCCAAAAGTGAAGGATCTTTAAATATGACTAGTATAAACCCTAGTTCAAAGAAATCGGAAGCAGATCCACAAAAGGATATAAATGGGGCATCTGATTCTAAAAAAAGAGAGATTTTTTTGAGAACAAAAGGAACAAGGGATTATAAGAGAGTTTAAAGGTTCAGTTTTGTATTAGCCAAGCCTTACCTAGACTTATTTAAAATGAAATTTGTAATTTGTGCCATTTTGGCCTTATATATTATTTTCCATATATATTAAATTTATAGTTCTATGTACTTTGGTTTTCATATTATGAGTCTTTTTTCTTCATAAGTGATTCTGGATAAATTATGCTATCCATCATGTTATAAGCGCTTGGGTTTAAACTTATCTTTTATCTGCATCTGTCAAGTGTTCCATCTCCTTGGATATGATTAATCTAAGGTGTTTCTAAATAGGTGGATCATGATATATTCTCTTCAAAATATTATGGGAAACTTACTATAAATATCTACATTTCTTTAGATCTATCTCGACACATCACCTTAGTTGGTCACCTAGTTTTGCTTTAGTTTTATCCTAAAATTATCTCACATTCAAGAGAAGATCCAATTTATTTAAAAATATAGAGGTCACCTTAGGGTTCATGTCCCACTAACCTAGGGTTTCCTATGACTCTGACAGTTTGTTCGTTAAGGATTTTCATCAACACTAAACACCTATGCACAGAGGAAGAAGTCCCCCATAGGAGAGAGAGAGAGAGAAGACACATGAGGTAGAGGTGCTAGAGAAAGAGAAGTCCCCTATAAAAGAAGAGTCCCTAACAAGAAAAGTGTCACCTAGGGAAAAAGAAAAAGAAGAATCTCCTATATTGGAATAACCAATTAGGAAGAATAAATAGTAACAGAAAAGTCAGACTCGGAAGAAACAAAGAGCATGGATGCCAACAAGGGAGATGAGGATGATGAAGAGCATGGTGAGGGTGATTACCATCATGTGTACAATGTATACATGTTAGAGAAGGAGGGAAATGAAGAGAATGATGAGGATGAAGGAGGAACTCATGAAAATGGGGGAAGTGAATAAGTCAACATGAAAGATCAAAGGACTTCGAGCCTAACTAAGGATTAGATAGAGGATTTCACATAAAGGGAGGTAATAGGCATCATAAAATATTTTGTGGATCAAGAGGTGGAGCGCAATGCTGAAGAAGTACTCAAGGAGACAGAGGGAAGTGAAAGCATAGAAAAGGAGTATGGAAGCATGGGTGGAGATCCCAGCCTTATAGTAAGCTTCCCAAAGGAAATGTTTATAGGTGGAAAGGGTAAGGTAGTAGCATGCGAATAATGAATGACTTATATCAATGATTCAAATAAGGTACTTTGTGCATGTTTACAAAGTATCATGCCTTCAAACCAACTCCTTGTTTGGTCTTATTTTGATGAAGAGGGTGTATACCTATGCACAAGGAAGATGTTATCTTAGGCTTCTGAGTCCCATGTTGATGATCTTGAATTCAAGTTCAATCGTGAGATGTTAATGAAGATACATGATACCAAGGGAGTAAACCCTCTAGTGAATACTCAACAAATGTTAGATGAGGAAGTTTGTAATGTACTAAACAAAGTGTTAGTGGAGGTTTAGGCAAAGATCTTTGGGAGAAATGATAGAGTAAGGGACCTGGAGGAAGAGCTTGAAAAGAAAAATGAAGAGATCATTGAAAAGAGAAAGGATTTAAATCAGGAGGAGATGATCAATGCATAATTAAGGTGCGAATTAAGGGAGGAGAGAGGAAAGGTACACAAGATCCATAATAAAATAGAGATGATTTTAGACACCATAATCTTAAAGCACCCAAACCTAGATCTACCTCAACAAAAATATGAGTCAACCATGCAATGCTTGGAATATTTTACCCACATCCTCACCATTGAAAGACGTCCACTCACATTGGAATCAACAGAAGAGGAATTGGTGTGCCAGAAGGAGGAAGAAAAACTAAAGATTTGGGAGATAGTTACTTGGTATTCTAAGATTCTTTCCACTGTAAAGACCACAATGTGAATGGCCTATGTTGTCTATGAAAATTGTGTTGATAGAGATAGGGTAGCAAGCATAGTGGTTGCTACGCACGAGGCGGATATGAAGGAGTTTCAAGAGAAGAACAAAGGAAACATGGCGTAGCGGGATAAGATCCTAGATGAGGTTGAGAAAATGTTAGAAGCAATTTAAAACTTATGAGGTTCAATTAAGAATTGGATTAAGGAACTATATCCCCAGGTCACTTGTAGAATGGACATGCTGGAAGATCTTAACAAGTAGCTAGAATGAATTATAGATACATTGAATGCTAAGAGAGATGAATTGAGTTTTTATGAGGTTAGAAATCTAGTAGGTGACCTACTTCAGTAAGCACAGAGTGAGGTGGATGCTTGTGAAAATATTGAAGCAACAGAA
This sequence comes from Taxus chinensis, assembly GCA_019776745.2. NCBI lineage: Eukaryota > Viridiplantae > Streptophyta > Pinopsida > Cupressales > Taxaceae > Taxus > Taxus chinensis. The sequence goes on along the minus strand of CM034157.1, from coordinate 339,150,349 downwards.
AAGAAGGAATTCCCATTCCTCCTTATAGCAGTAGAAGATTCTTCTATTCTTTCATTCTTTATTCAGATTGTCCCTGTTCCACGATTCTTTATTCTTTGAAGAAGCAAGACTTTTTCAAGGATGGAGAACACACATAGTATGGGGTGATGTTGGGACCTGAAATATTGGCTGATTACCAAAGGGATCATGCACACAGGAATAGTGAGAAGAAGGGATCTTAGGGGAAAGTGCACAGGATAAAGGGGTTTAAGAAGGGTTTAACTAAGACTAGGGTATGTGTGGGAGGCATAACATAGGTTTAAATGGACTTATCCATATTTGGCATTCTAGAGACACTTGAGGAAAAGCATGAGGACCCGACTAGGTGTGATGAGTGGATAAGGTGTCAACCTGGAACCTTGGAAGTCAAGAAAAAGAAATTCCGCGTAGGGAATATTCCTAAAAGACATCATTACAGAGAGTGGAGGGTTTGTAAAGGGATAGGCATTCACTAATGGAGGACCACATTGACACTTGGTATGTGATCTATTCAAGGGATAATGCATGAAGGTGGGTGTTGATCCAATAAAAAGAGATTTTCGAGCTAGAGATAGAAAGAGAAGGGAGGACATGGAGATATATATGGAGGTGAGAGATAGGTAGTACACTTAGGAAGAGATACATAGGACAATGAAGTGTTGCAATAATGCTAGGGTTTAGAGAACTTAGTGCTAGAGGGTTATAAAGGATGAAACACACATATGTATGGGTAATGGGATCTATAACAAGGGATAAAATTGGAAGAGTATAGTTAAGGGTCTCATATCAGAGATGCTGGTAGGAGTTGAGTCTCTATCATTTAATATGTATGGTCAGAGATGACCCCTTTTAACTGTAATGTGGCTACTAGAACAATGTTAAATCAATTTATATATGGGCTCATTCAGTATATATTTTTTATGGGTGTAAAACCTCATCTTGTATGATTTATCATGGCTAAGATCCAATCTATTATGCTTCTTAAATTGTTATTTAGATTTTGTGATGCATTAATGTTAGATCTATTAGTTGCATCTTCTACCTCTTAAAATAAATGAATGTACTTCTTCTTCTACAAATCATCCTCCATTAATGGTGGAACCATCTCACTAAGCTCACATAAAGGAGGGGCTCAATGCCCATGCGTTCCTCATGTGAGTGCCTAGCACTTTCTAGGTGATAGGCCAGTGTACTTGGGGTTAGTAAAGGTATTTGAGGTAAATAAATGAATACAAACCAAATCACGGTAAAGGAAGAAGACCAATTTAAAACAACCTTTACCACAAAATGGGGAGGTTTGTCTTATAGAAAAATATCATTTGGATTGTCAAATGTTGTAGAAACATTTCAAAGAACCATGGATATGTAATTCAGAGGGCTGATCAACATGATGGTTCTTATCTACCTTGATGACATAACAATGTTCTCCAAAAATATAGTTGAGAATCTTTTTCATCTCAAGTAGGTATTTGAGAGATGTAGATATTTTGGAGTCTCCCTTTACCTGAAAAATGAATTTTATTTTCTCATGAAGGTAAAATCCTTGGCCATATTATCTCTAAGAAAGCATTAACTATTTATGTAGAAAGAATTGAAGCCATTCTTATTTTTTCATTACCTAGCCATAAAAAACGTCTTCAAAGTTTCTTGGGAAGAATTAAATTTGTTAGAATATTTTATCCTAATTTTTCTAATCTTCTCAAGCAACTTGTAACATTCCCATTTTAAGAATTTAAAAACAAGGGAATTTTTTTTTTAATTATATAATTTTCACTATTCTAAATAAAGCATTATTTAGAACAAACATTCCATGCCAATTGAATTCAAATAGATAACCATATGCAGCTGTAATGACTTGGTGATCCACCAATCTATTCATTTCATAACTCGGTAAGATACCAATCTATTTATGTTATCTTATACATTGAATACATGTTGTATACTTCGTATTATTAGTTCTCCTACCCTACACTAGGTATTGAGTGATATGTTTAAAGAACATATCTAAATATTAGATACCAATATTCATCTAATATCGCATTGTTTTGAACTTTATGACATAGGACAACGTAACCAGTAGCTTGTGATACTTTGGCCAAAGATTTACAACATACTATGTATGTCACTATTCCTAGATGGCATACTCGACATAATGGAATACGCCCTTCACCTCACTCCTCTATTATCTTGATTGGTCTTTAATGACTACTGTCAGTCCACTTGTCCTAGGTTTAACCCTAGCCCTAGTTAGGAACATAAATTATTCTAGGAAGACACTCACAATGGCATAGGGTAAATGGGCATACTCAGTTGACCTAAGTCAACCAGATGTGCCAAGGTACCCTAAGCCATTAGAAGCTAATTCCTATCCTAAATATGCCCCTAACCTGACCTAGAGAGAAACTAAGTTCAAGTCCAAGTTCTTATTGTGTGTAGATCTAGATGATCAATGCGGAAGGGTGATGCCACATGTCAACTACAAAACTGTATTCTCAAGAAGACCCAAGTCTTCTTGAATTATAGCCCTAAAGTTGGTGTGTGCCAACATCCTATAGAAACCACCTCATCGAGATGTACATACCCTAAGGAGATCATTAATGAATTATTAATTTGGATTAAGTCTTGATTATAGCAACCCTACTAAACCCTAATCCAACACTCCATAAGTTCTTTCCTAAATTTGTTTCATTTAGTCCATGAAGAACTTTGTTAAACTTATGGTTTCTTTTAATGTTTGTTTTCTTAGTTAAACCGGTAATTAACCAAAAAGGAAGGTTTAACAACCACATATATCCAGTTAAAGTAGACTTCATACAATATGAATTCTAATAAATAGTAATCATACCTCTAAACCTTTTAGGTTTATATTCAATTGAGAGAGAGAAAGAGTCTTTCTCTACATGATAAATATTAGGGTATATCATTCCCAATATCCATATTTCTTAATGCATGTTCATTATGCATCACATTATTATGTTAAATTGTTAAGATAAAACACATCATATTATGCAACACAACAAGTTGCCTCATTATAGGGGAAATTGAACTAATTCCCATTATCCATTTTATCAAAGATAACAAGATAAGCATAACATAATATAAAGAATATCAACAAGATGGAACTTTCATCTTCTTTATAAAAGTACGAGATAATTTTCACAACCCATGCAAATAAAACACAACTCACAATTCATCATTACAACTTATAATATTTACAAGACTATGCTCTTTCGGCAACTGCATAACAACAACCCTAATTCTATAAAGTATACAACTTTTCTTGACAATACAACAAAGGAATGAATCAAAATTCTGTACTAAGAATTATACATATATCAGCCAATGCATCATATAGTTTTTTTCTTTCTTTTACCACTTAAGTCATCCTTCTGGAAAAATATCTAGTAAGGTTCAATTTAATGAACTAAGCATGATAAGCACTAATCATTAAAACAAAGTGAATTCCACTAATTGTTTCATTAAAGAAACAATGATTTAATGTGATAATTAAATCATCATACAATCAACATAAGTGATAACAAATAGAAAGGAATTTCATTAATAAATCTAGCTCATCTTTTAAAGAGAAAAGCTGAATATAATAAACAATATCTACCTAATATCTTAAAGTTCTAATAATCCCATCAATGGCTTGTAAACAACAATATATCTTGCCATCCCATTGTCTCATAATTCTATCCTAATAGAATACCATGATTATCTTTTCTAAGAGACAAAATAAATATATACAACATGGTTCCTTTAATGATGATTCATCTAAATTATAAGGAATAAAAAGAACCATTATATACCCTACTGAATCCTATAACATCAGAAAAATAGACCAAATTATAAAATGAGTTACCTGTTCCTTTCTAGGATAACAATATTACACATTAAATCATTAGAATATACATCAAATAGAATTCCATAACCAAACAAGAAGGTAAGGAAAACTAGAACAATCTAACTGCAACTCCAATTCCAACTTCCCATGTAGAAATTATCAATCAAGATTAGAAAACAATGTTCACAAACAAAGTATCCTCGAAGAGGAGTTAATCTCTACACAAGTTCTTCACAAAGGATAAAGAGTACAAGAGAAAAACCTACTCCTTTTCATGTAAACTAAGAAAGGATAATAACCAAGTCAATCCCATAAGTATTAATGTACCTAACAGCAGAACCTTCTTGGATACTAGACGTCAACATTATTTCAATCAATGATTCGAACAAGGCAGACCAACAAGTCAAGAGAAATTGCTATTTCGAAATGGAATTGAGTACAAAAAAAGTTCAAACATTGAGCCTATCCATGGACAGATAAAAATTCACTCTACCAAGGAAAGGACCATTTAATAAACCGTTTCATACAACTGAACAAAAGGAGTTCCAATTTCAATTTAAATCTAGTTGAAAGCATACTGCAGACCCAAACCAATATACTACTCACAAAAGAATACACACACACACACACACACACACACACACACACACACACACACACATATTTCTCAAAGAGAAACCAAGGTCTTATTCACTGTATCAGTCGAGAATAACATCCCAAGATAGTAAACAATAAGGTTCAGAGTTACCCACAAACCCAAGACTGGAGACTTACAAATGCCTCTCCATGAAATATAAAAGGTAAGTAGTTTGTAATTCAAAAAATTAAAACTCAATACAACTGAACAGAGAAGGAATCCTTCCTAATTATTTCAGTGTCTAAGGTAATAATCCAAATCTTCCACAAGACCTATATTTATTTAAAGAGACAAAAGAGAGGGAGAGTTAGAACCCAAAACACCCAATACAATAGTTGTACCATTCTTAATTTCCTAAGCAACAAGAACAGAATATAAAAAAAAAACTTTGCAACCACTAAATTGCGACAGTGGTACCTTAGTACAAAACAATACAATCAACCCAAAACGTGGGTTTATTCCAAACAATGGGGAAAGAACATCGCACTCTATTCTCACACCAAAAACATATCAAGGGAGTCGTTACAATCATATAACTGAAGTTCTAAGTTTCTAAAGCCAGATGTTTAAAGTTCCAAATCTCAAAGAGATTTTTAAATGACTCAAAACAGTTCCCACATTCTTCCCTGGTGAGTATTCAATCTAATAAAGAGTTGTAAACTTAGTCATTAATAAAAGAATAACCAAATACAAAATACTAGGACAGATTCAAATAAATCAACCCATATATGAGTCCATAAGACTCAAGTGTTAAATAGAAGTACAGAGATGAACCTGTGATTTGAACACAAACATTCAGAACTACACTAGCAAAATCATGTGAGTACAATGATGAATACAAAATCCATGCAATAGTTTAGTAATACATAAGTTTCCAAAATAGTGGTTTTGTTTAAATGAAGCTCCAACTCAATCTTAATCAAAACACAAGGTTCTAACATAGGTATGCATCCAAATAACATAACCCAGAAGCAAAATCAAATAGAACTCAATTTTCCTTTAAGCTCGGATCCATATATTTCCACGACACTCAGTTCAAAGATACATAGCTTTGAATAAAAGATCAAGAGAGAAAAAACAAAGGTACAAAACAAGTTTCTAATACCATTTCTACTTGCATGCAGGTCGTAAAACTAGCACAGAAAGCTAGTTCCCCAAAAAACTCTATAAAGCCATAGTTTCATATCAAACACACAAGGATTCACCAAACCTAGCAAGTAAAAATAACCAAAAAAACATGAAAACAAGAATCTCATGAGATCAGAGTTCTTCTAGTGATTCAATTAGAAGAACGTAAAGAATTTTAATAGTTAAAGCCTATCATACCTGAGAGTGCTTCCACCAAATCTAAGGAGACTTCTAGCCGAGCTTCCAACTCTGTTTCTACTCCAAGATAGATCAACAATAAAAATTCTTTTCCTCCTATGCCTCATATATTTTCCTTCGATCAAAAATAGGCCTAAGAAACCAAAAATATCTTTGAAGTGAAGGTCGAATTGCTGGTTCGAAGAACTAGTTAGCTCCATGCAGAGTAAAATTTCCATGCAAGAAAAACCAAATGACCTCCTACAAACCCACCTTATAAGTTTCCAAGATGGTTTACACGCGAATACTAAGGCTCATAAATTCCATAAATTCCATTCAATCCAAAATTCCTACTTATATTTCCTTGTCACCGCCTCCTAAATCTAGCGAATGCCAATTTAACACCAAAATAAAATTCCATCCTTTAGTGGAGCTTCCACGTAGGCTTCCACCAAGTCTATTGGTCCCCTACCAAATCTATCAGTACTTCATTATTTAAACCCCTTTCAAATCATTTAAATTCCATTAGAACCATCACCTTTATGTCATGTAACCCCCTTTAGGTTCCCTTTAATAGTTTAGATTAGATTCAAATAGACTTAGGTTAGTTTAAAAATTACTAACATAGGTCTTAGAACATTAGCCATTAGAATTCTCACCTTAGGTTAGGTTCAATTCATAACCCTTTAGTTATTAGGTAATAGATAAAATAGCCTAGTATCATTTTAGTAACCCTTCCCTTATTTTCTTAGCATAACAATTGTTTCGCATGGAATGTTTCGGCTTTGTGGAATAGACTTGCTTCTATCCTATCATTCCTTTGAGAAACAAATAAGGGTTAGGGTTAGGAGGAATACCTGTTGAAAGTCAAGATGGTGTGTGCGTACCGTAGAGAAATATCAGATCGACTGCGAAGAACTCCTTTTTGTCTTGGAAGGACTACCTGCAAGTAAGAATACAAGACCACCAGATTTTAATTAGACAATAAATGAGGGAACTGCCTTGGGCCCAGGAAATATAAAACTTCCTTTCGAAGGTGGTCAGCTCCCCTTTTAATACGAATTAACACAAATGATAACAAAGAAAGCTATTGCAAAATCATGATTTAGGTACCTCGTTACAAAACAATAGAGGCTAAGCTATCAATAATAAAACGTCACGTTGTTTGTTCGGTTACTGGTCGTTGATACATTCAGGTTGAGTTACAGGGATAAACCAGACTAGATCTGAGGTTGTTAGGTGAAAAATAGGCAAGAGGAAGGTTTTCGGGTATAAGTCATAGTGACCGATGCCGGTCACTAGATAACCGACTGCGGTTAGAGAACCGCTGCCGGTAGGGGATAAAAGACACCGGTAGGGTCAGCAATCTAGGTGCTTCTGGATAGAGGTTGGTTGTAGGGTGATTGTGGGGTTATTAAGACTGGTGGATGGCCGAGGGGAATAATGAGAGGACAGGGAAAACTCAGAGTGTGATAAAATGGTCTTCTGGGCAATACAAGGATGTATGGATGAAGGTTAAGTGTAGGGTGCTGGTAGGTGGTAGATCTAGGAATGAGCTTATAATTACTATCAATCCACAGGCTCAAGAAATGGTGCTTAAAAACATACAAGACACTACTTACTCGTTCCTGATGAAGATGCAGGTTCCAGGACTGTGATGACGAAGACAGGGCTCAAGTAGGATGATCTGACAATCCAAGATGAGCTATCTCCTCTTCTGATGCTCGGATGAGTGTCACTGGGCTCTGGTTATTCAGTTGCAGTCTTGGGCTTGATGTCCTTCTCTGCAAACTCTTCTTGTTTCTTCACTTGTCTCTGCTCAGCCAAGAAAATCCGGATCCTTTCCAATGATTTCTCCTCTTCTCGATCAAATGAAAATCCAATCCTTTGTTTTTGGTTGGAAGTGGTCATTTATAGGGAACCGATGGTGGTTACGCAACCGACGGCGATCGAGTAGGAACCGGTATCGGTCAGGTCAAAGCGGGCTATTTTTGGTAAAATAGCCAGCTTTCCCTCCTTTTCTCCCGAGGGATTAGTTGCGGGCTTGGTCAAGTCATTATGAGGTTGGTTTTAGGTGCGGGTGAGGAGTAATTAGTCATGGGTGTGGATGTGGACCAAGTTATAGGTCTTAATTAGGTTAGTTTAGGGTTAAGACTAGGTCATGATGAGGTGGCGAAATGAGGTGGCAGGTATGGCGATGTGGATTTATTAATTATAAGGTAATTAATAAATAATTGTGTAAGGTTTAGGTGATGAGGTTAGGTTGCGAAATGAGATGCGGGGCACAGGGTGTCGTAAGACACAAATTTGGTGTCTACATTTAGCCCCTTGTTGTAGTGTGGCTTGTCTTGTTAAAGCTGCACGGACAATAATAAGAAGTGGTTACCCCTGTTAAGGGTATAGGTAATCCCCCTCAAATCTATCACAGATTGAGGTAGTGTGAAATCAGGGATAGGGTTGATAAAGGGTAAATGGTGTTGAGATAATGGTAAGATGGTGGGGTAGGTCCAAGGAAGCAGACGCACGTTGAAATGTAGTAGTGCGACCAGGGTACATGATTTGAAGAGCAAACAAGTAATTCATAGGCAAAGGTCGATAGTTTATCCAAACAAGGGTGATATAATCCTGGTATCCAAGGCATAGGAAGTAGCTCCAGGGGATATAACGGGTAAGGTACAGGAACGTTTAGGCATGTTCGGCAAGTACCAAATGGTTGGTTTGGTTGAGATAAACATCACGGTCTTGGTCTAGGCAAAGTTGGTCGACTGATCAAGTCAAGGACCCTAATCATGCTAAAACACGAACAGGTGAGCTCGATTGAACAAAAAGCTACATGATGGGTGGATAAAATTGTATTGTGTTGATGTTGGGCGAGGTATTTAATTGGTGCGGCCTTGGGTCGGGCCAAATGGTTGGGTGCGGCCTTGGGTCGGGCCAAATGGTTGGTTGCGGCCTTGGGTCGGATCAGATGGTTGGTTGCGGCCTTGCGGCCTTGGGTCCTTGGGTCAGGCCAAATGGTTGGTTGCGGCCTTGGGTCGGGCCAGATGGTTGGGTTGGCGTCAGCCTTGGGTCGGGCCAAATGGTTGGTTGCGGCCTTGGGTCGGGCCAAATGGTTGGTTGTGGCCTTGCGGCCTTGGGTCGGGCCAAATGATTGGTTGCGCCCTTGGGTCGGGCCAAATGGTTGGTGGTGGCCTTGGGTCAGGCCAAATTGGTTGGTTGCGGCCTTGGGTCGGGCCAAATGGGTTGGTTGTGGCCTTGGGTCGGGCCAAGGTGGATTAGGTTGGTTGCGGGGAAGAGGTCGGGATAAAACCGATATCAATTGTGGTTAGGTGACCGATAGGTCCTTAGGGCCAATGAAGTCGAAAACCTATAAAAAGAAAAAAATACGGCCTGTCAATATTGTCATAAGGTCTTGTGGCGAGATTGTTGAGTTGGTGATGAGTGGAGGAATAGGCCCTAGCGATGTGGTGAAAAAGGGAGATTAGAGTGGCATAAGGAGGAGCTAGAAAACCGGTGGTTGAAACCGATATGTTGTTAAGCTATTCTGTATGACCGATATCGGTTATATGAAAAATGAAGAGGATTGGGTAAATCCTTATGGTTTTTGGGTGGGTAAATAGAGATAAATAGGCAAAAAAAGGATTTGGGGGGCCACGTCAGGTTCGGCCCCATAGGACCGATGAAAAACCTATAAAAAGCAAGGCAAAGTACGGCCTGTCATTGTCACATTGTCAGGATTTGATAACCAATATTGATTCTCACCTCCCCAGCAAACACCTCTTGAGGTGCCAGAGTTGCAGGGTGATGGATGCAGGAGTGACAAAGGCTTATAGATTATGGTGGGTAACAGAGCTGCGAGGTGAACATGATCGTCCTGACTAGCTGAAGAGTAGAGTGGCTTGAATGAGACAATGGGATTGTTAGAGGTTTCCAGTTACGAGTGGAGAGACTGGAGTACGCGAGAGGACATATTTGTATGTTACAGTTTGGCGGATCAGTGGGAGGAACCAATGGCAGTGGCACCTTTGAGGATGGAGAAGCCAGGAGGGGCTCGTCACGATCACCGCCTGATTCGGGAGGAGGTGCCTAAGTGAATTTCATAGGAATATAACAATAAATAAGGATGCCACCTGCGAGTCGATGATAGAGAAGATGTATTTGTTTAACATCTAAAATAAAACTAAAGATGTATGTTGTTTTGAGTGATGATAATAATAAGAATGATTGTGTTTTGAATGTTGTTTTTGTTTTATTTGAAAAGGATAAAGATGAATGTTGGCAAATAGAAATACACAAAAAAATATTTATATTTAGAACACATGATAGGGTATGGTAGGGGATGGTCGAGCTAACCTTGGGAGACCCCATGTCTCCTAAGTGCTGCCTACATAGCCCATTGCACAAAGCAAGGAAGGGCCTCAGACCGATGTAGTTCTCCCTTAGGACCAGGGAGAGGTGAATTCAGGTAATTTGGTTGTGGTTAGGCAATTTGTTGGTTGGTAAAAATTTGATGTTGGTAGGGTAATGTTGTTGGTGTTGGTAGGGTAATGTTGTTGGTGTAGGTATAGGTGAAGCGAAAGTTAGCATACCCAAGTAGTAGGGAATCGTGTCCTGATTAAGGTCAACACATAATCCTAGAGTCGAGCAAAAGAGGCAAGAGTGTCCTGTAGTTGAGAAGAGCTAAACAAACCACATATTAATGTAGGATGAGATGGAACCCCTAGGTACCTTGCATAGATGAGAAGTCGATAGGTGAAAAGAGTTGTATAATCACAATATATTGGGTATTACGTCACGTCCCTTGAGTTTTGTTGTTTTGACAAATGGTGAGGTGAGGTGGTAGATATGGGCAAGGGTGCAGAGAACTTGTTATAAAGTGAGTATCCTGACGAAAGAGAACCAAACCTAAATAGACAAGTCCATGACTCAAAAGTGCTTTTTTTGAAATACTGCTTTTATTTTTATTTTATTTTTTTGGATATAGACTGATCGATGTGGGAAGTCTACATGGGATATGTATTTTTTTGTTCTTGAGGTCTTCATGAAGCTGATCAATGCGAGAAGCTTCTGATAAAGGCTGACTGTGTATAGCTGTCCTTCAAGGGAGCAGTCTATTTATAGTAGCAGATGCGGTGTTTATGTATAGCTGTCCTTCGGGGGAGCAGTCTATATATAATAGCAGCAATAGTTTGGCATATAGCTGTCCTTCAAGGGAGCAGTCTATTGTATAATTTAGAGGTCTAGATGTCCATTGGGCATAAAGCATCTAGTTTTGTAGGAAGTTTGACTCAAGAAAATCCCATAAGTGTTCTAATTAAGAATGTGTCATTTTAATACTTTGAAGTCATGGACTAGACTAAAAAGGGGAAGGCATCTTTTAAGGGGAGGTGATAATCAAACCATGTGAGCTTGATTTGATTTTGAGATGTAAGAAACAAAGTGTATGCGGTGGTAAATGAGCTCAAGGGACGAGCGTAAGGTAGATAAGAAGTGACACAACACTAAATTCAACAGTAGAATGGTCGAAGATGCAAGGCATTAAGGGGCTCAGGCTCAGGTTTACCATTAAGCAAAGCTAAATGATAAGTGCCTGATCCATAAGTGTGAGTGATAATGTAAGGCCCAATCCAATTAGGAGAAAATTTTCCACGTTTGCTCTTTTCTAGTTTGGTTACATGTTGATTCTCTTTGAGGACAAGATCACCAACCTTAAAGGTACGCTCATGAATTCACTTATCATAAGCACGCTTGATGCGTTTTTGATAGATTTGAAGGTGGTCAAGAGCCGTAAGACGACGCTCGTCAAGAAGCTCTAATTGGGCTAACCGCTCTTGGCGGAAATCATCGTTGGTGAGAATATCCTGAAGAGATATTCTGAGGGAGGGTATTTGTATTTCGAGAGGCAAGACAGCCTCGGTACCATATACCAAAGAAAATGGTGTGGCATTAGTGGAGGTATGAATGCTAGTACGATAAGCCCAAAGGGCAAAGGGAATGTGATCATGCCAATTTCTTCCAGAATCATTAACAACTTTCATGAGGATTTTGGTTAGGGTTTTATTAGAAGATTCAGCTTGACCATTGGCCTGTGGATAGTAAGGTGATGAGAAACTAAGTTTGATACCAAAGTTGTCACAAAGGTCTTGTAACAACTTATTTTTGAAATATTTACCATTATCTGTTATTAGGCGATGAGGAATACCAAAACGACAGATAATGTGATGGTTAACGAATTCGACAATTTTTTCTTTTTTGGTTGAAATGAGTGGAATGGCCTCCACCCATTTTGTGTAATATTCAGTTTCCGTGATTATCCAATGGTGACGTTGTGAAGAGGGCGGGTGAATCTCACCAATAAGGTCTAAACCCCATTGTGAGAAAGGCCAAAGATCTCATGCGACTTGTAGCGGATGGCTAGGAGTATGTTGAAGGTTGGCATGTTGTTGACACATAACACAACGCTTAACATATTCTTAGCAGTCGTTATTAAGAGTAGGCCAATAATAACCTAGGCGAAGGATTCGTTTAGCCACAGCAAGGCCACTAAAATGTCCACCACAAATACCGTCATGGACCTGTTGGATGGTATAGGTGACCTCCGCGCCGGTTAGACATCGAAGGAGGATGCCATCAAAGCCACGTTTATAAAGGAGTCCCCCCATGACGACATAACGAGAAACATGTTTAAGAAAAGCATGTTTTCCAGTACTAGTAAGGTCAGGTGGGAGAATGGAGGTTGTAAGGTAGTCGTGAAATTGGTGGTACCAGGTATCCTGTGAATTAGCAGACACATTATTTATCATACAAACAACCGGGGCTGAGTAGGATGGGGCAAAGAGTTGTTGGACCAAGACGAATATGTCAGAGTCAGTTGGTGAGGCAGGAATTTGTGAGGCTAAGCAAGCCATAGTATCTGCAAATTTGTTAGTGGAGCGGGGAATGGTTTGGATAGAATAACGAGTAAATGAGGTCAAAAGTGAATCCACGTAATGTTTGTACTTTTGAAGTTCCTCATTTTTACATTGGTAGATGCCCATAACTTGATTGACTACCAATTGAGAGTCGCCAAAAATATTAATAGATTTGACACCTAAGTGTAACACAACCTGGAGACCCAAAACAAGGGCCTCGTATTCCGCTGTATTATTAGTGCAGGGGAAATCGAGCCGGAATGAAAGAGGCATAGGCTCAGCATCAAGAGGAATGAGAACAACGCCGGCCCCTCCACTGCGCTGGCATTTGGATCCATCGAAGAAGAGGGTCATTGGATACGACTCTTCCCTGAGTGAAAGAGTGGCGATGAGTTCGTCGGGGAAATTAAAATTGGTAAATTGTTCCCCAGGTAAAGGGGCCTCCGCAAGTTGGTCCGCAATAGTTTGTCCTTTGATTGACTTCTATTGTACAAACTCAAGGTCGAGGTCAGCGAGGAGCATAAGCCATCGGGTGATGCGTTGGTTTAGATGTGGTTTGGCATACATATAATGAATGGGGTCCGCGTTGGTGATGACAAAAGTTTTGTGATTCAGGAGGTAGTGTCGGAGTTTGGTGGCTACGAATGATAGGGCTAGGCACAATTTTTCTACATGTGTATACCTAGTCTCATAATCCACGAGAGTACGACTTATATAATAAACGGCTTGTTCTCGACGTGCCGAGTCCCGATGTGTGAGCATGGCTCCTATAGCATGGTCAGTGGCAGAAAGGTAAAGGTAGAAAGGGCGATCATCCTGAGGTGGGATAAGCACAGGTGGCTGCAAGAGATAGGCTTTGAGAGCTTCAAAGGCTTGGTGACACTCTTCACTCCATTGAAAGGCAATGTCCTTTTTAAGAAGGTGATGGAAAGGTTGACATCGATCCTAGAGTTGGGAGATGAAATGCCAGATGGATTGAAGTTTACCCTGCAAACTACGCAATTGTTTGAGGTTTTTGGGTGGGGGCATTTCTAGGATAGCTTTGACTTTAGATGGATCGACCTCAATGCCACGCAAAGAGATGATAAAGCCAAGAAGTTTTCCCGAAAGAACACCAAAGACACATTTCTTTGGTTGAAGCTGGACCGAATATTATAACAGGCGATCGAAAATAATGGTTAAAACATCGAGATGTTCACTGCGATGTTTAGATTTTCCAAGAAGATCATCGACATAATCCTCAAGGATAGTGTGCATAATGTCATGAAAAATGTAAGTCATAGCCCGCTGATAGGTCGCACCAGCATTCTTAAGGCCAAACGGCATGACACGATAACAGAAGGTTCCCCAAGGAGTTATGAAGGTAGTTTTATGTTGATCGGCCGGGGCTACCAAAATTTGATTGTATCCCGAAAAACCATCCATGAGAGAAAGCATTTCATGGCCCGCAGTGAGATCAACAAGTTGATCAATACTTGGGAGGGGGAAGTCATCCTTGGGGCAAGCGAGGTTAAGGTCTCAGAAATCCATGCATATCCGAAGTCCCCCCGTCGCTTTAGTGACAGGTACGATGTTAGAAATCCATTGAGGATAGTCAATAGGCAAGATGAAGGAAACAGAAAGGAGTCGTTGAAGCTCTTCTTTGACCAAGAGGGAAATGCGTGGATGCATTTTTCTCAGTTTCTGTTTGACTGGTTTGGAATCGGGTTTTAGGGTAATGTTATGGACAGCAATGTCAGGATCAATTCCTGGCATGTCAGCATAGGACCAAGTGAAAGCTTGGTTGCGGGTACGGAGAAAGGTAGTAAAGGCGGCTTGTTCTGATGCACTAAGGGATTGTCTGATCTTCACAATGTGAGGATCCTCCTCTGTGTGGATGTTGATTTCTATAGTTGACTCATTCAACATGGTTTGAGTTTCAGATGGTAAGGCGCGTTGAATATAGGAGTCATCCGCACCAAGGTAAGTGAGGATGGAGTCGTCATCCTGGCACTCAACAACATTAATCGAAGGCGAATCCTCTTCAATCATGTCTGGATACAGAAGGGGAAGAGAAGATGGGTCCTCATTATCGCGTTGATAAGTGAGAGGACCTAGGAAGATAGCATTTATGAAAAAAAAAAGTTAGGAGGGATAGATTCAGGGTCTATCGACTCTGTGGGTGACGATGGCAAAATGGGTGATGATGGTTTGGTAGGGGTGACGTCGTCATCTTCCAGGATACAACTGACACGAGGTTTCTCTGGTGTAAGTGTTTCAGGAAAACCGAGACCACTACGATCATTGTGTTTGCGTGTAGTCACGGGAATGAGTGTATGTCGGCCTTGTTCATAAAGACCAAAACCAAAGCCTTTCCAAGCACAGCGAGTCAAGAAGGTGAGGGCGAAACGACGATTTGTCAAGTATTGAAAATCAGATTGGAAGGGAACCACACCAAGAGGAGGTTCAGGGGTAACGGAGGATGTGTCAACACCCCCATACGTTAGGTTGGTGTGGCAATGGGGTGGTCCGTAAGAGATTACCTCCCCCACGCGACGGTCGTAGGTAGGATGCGCATGTAACTGTCCGTACTCTTGCGGGGTATGGAAAGAGTTGGCGTTATATAGGTGGTATTCCCCCAGCAGTAAGGTGTTGAAAAACATCTACTAAGGGGTCGGAGGTTGGGATGTTATCTGCGGGAAAGGAAGTGGTATTTGTGACGGCGGTTTCATTGGTTGAAGGTGTAGGTGCGGTTGAAGTGGATGGTTGGGTTGGATGAATGGGTGTCTTGACTGGTACAAGCACATCATTAGGGTGATACAACATATTGCAGGTTTTGAAGGGGGGAGGATCAGCTTTTACGGTGTAGGACTTTCCCTTCGTACTCAAATTTTATGCATCTATGTAAGGTGGAAGGAACGCATCCCATAGCCCAGATCCAAGGGCGGCCTAACAACATATTGTATTGGAACTCTCCCTCAAGGACATAGAAGAGTTCAGGTAAAGTACGTGGTCCTACACAAATATTAAGGATCACGGTGCCTAAGGTAGAAGTAATAGCATCATTGAATGACCGCAACATGATGGGGTTGGCACACATGCAGCTAGAAGGGATATTCATTTGTTGGAAGGCTTTTGAAGAGATGATGTTTAGGCTAGCACCCCCATCAATCATAACACGACGTACCTGAATGTCCGGACATAAGCTGAGATGAAAAGAGTAGGGTCAGGATCTTCAGCACCAAAGTCAATAATTTCCTCTTCAGAGAAACTGACAGCAGCGGCTTGCTGTACAGAGACAGAAGTGGTTGGGGAGATAGATTGTTTGGTGAGTGAAGCAACGTGATTGGGTGTTAGAATAGAGGTAACAGGCAAGGTTTCATTAGGTAAGACCTCTATCCCTTGAAGGATTTCAACGAGAGCTTGTCGATGAGATTCAGAAGTCTGAATGAGATCATACAGTGTCATTTTTATAGGTGATTGGTGAAGCTGTTTGATCATGGTTCGGTGGGAAATTCCATTAGAGACGGGGTAGGTGGGTCTACGAATAACCACTTTAGGTGGTGGTGCGATCGGGATGGTGGACGGAGAAAGAGATGCTGCAGGTGTGTTTTCTTTCGTTTTCCCATTGTTTTTCTGCCCTCGAGTAGCAACACTAATCATATTGATCTCGTGAATACGAGAGGAGGAAGACGGTAGGGATAGGTCATGGTCTTCGAGAGGTGGGGCTGTAATAATGATAGATCTTGGTGAGGCGGGGACAGGTGGTATAGGAGAGGGAATTGAAGCTAAAGGTCTCTCTCTTCGTAAGTTGTCTTTCTTAACTTTTCTATCTGAGAGAGGTGACTGACGAAGTATGGCTTTCAACGCTTTGCATCCCTCTACGTCATGTCCTTGGTGTGCGGTGGTAAGCGCAGATTTTAGACTCATCATAACCTATAGGTCGAGGTTTAGATGGATCATAAGGTCTAAGTGGGGGTAGGGAAATGGTCGCATTCTCCACCAACATAGCAAGGATTTTGGCGTAAGACCCTTTGAGTGGGTCAAAGTCAGAGGAAGAGGAGGCTATTGACTGGGTCGATTCTGGTGATGACGTGGTATGGTTGGTTTGTATGGGTGGTGGTTTAGCCAAGGAGTTTTGATAATGGGTTTTAACTAAACGTGGCTTCTTTGGCGCAGAAGCTATGTTTAGCTGGTTGGATGATGAGGCCACAGATGATGTGGTATTAGAAAACAACCATGGAGAAATAGGAGTGACAGAAAACAAATCTTTTGATGATGGAATTTGTTTAGGGTTGATAGGTGGACAGGATACGTGGGGTGACGGTGTTGCTATACCCTTGGATTTCTGTATGGGTGCAGAAGGCGTAGGTCGCTTTAAAGAAAATGCAGGAGGTATGATATATTGATGCAAGGTAGAGGGATGGGGTCCCAATATGGAAGGTAGGTGTGACGATGAGGGTTTTAGTTGTGATAGAGGCATAGGTTGAGGAGATTGAGTCTGTCTCCTAATGGGATGGACGGCTTTATTTTTAGATAAATCAAGCTACTTAGGTGGGTGTGTTAGATGGGGTATTGGTGAGGTCCCAAGCATAGGGGAAGATTTGGTTAGGTTAATAGAAGTGGATGAGGTATTTGGTAGAGATGAGGGGGGTGAAGATGAGGACATAGGCATTTTAAGCTTCTGTAAACACTTCGGGTATATGGTAGAGGCATCTGGATCGGTCATCTGCATTTGAGTAGAATATGGCGTACTCAAATGTTCCCATAGGACTCGTCTATCTTCTGGGGAATGACAGTCCTCACGTGTGAATAGGAACTTTTGTATGGAAGAAAGGTGGGTTGTGATTCCGGTCCACTGTGGGTGTGATACAGGGGGTAGATGAGGCACTGTATCAATGGGCGTTAAGAGGTCAACCGGTTGCTGAAAAGATTTAGGCGATGAAGAACTAATAGGTAGGAGGGCGTGTTTGAGAGAATCTGTCATGTTTAAAGAATGTGGTGATGTCGGTTCAAGAGGTTTCTCGTCTAAGGATGACAAAAGAAGTGGCGAGCCTTCCTCTTGTACAGCAAGAATGGTAGGAGGAGACGTTTGGGAAATAGATAAATTAGATAACATCCACTCACAGTCTTGCAAGGATGTGGTGTAAGAAGGCTCATTTGTGAGAAGGGAACTCTGGGCAGTTAATTCCTTGATGGGTAAAGGAACGGTGAGGATTTCAGTTTGTCTTGATGGTGAGGAAGGGGGTTCGGGTTCCTGCGTTAGTGAAGAGGCTTGGTTCAGAATTTGTTCGATAGAGGTTTTTGGCTGGGAGTCGAAGACTGCATGGATCTCATGAACACTCTCCTCGGCTAAGATATCTTGGTTTATGTTACTGTTAGAAGAGTGATTTGGGAATGGTTTGTTGAATATTTTCAAATTTCGGTTAGCAGGGGCGTTAGGATTATCGAGGGCTATATCCCCCGCATCAACCATTTCCTGCACTATGTTTTTCAACATCTTGCAGTTTTCATGACTGTGTCCCTTCACGCGGTGGAAGTTACAGAAGTCATTTTCTTTGTACCAAGAAGGTATGGCACGAGTGGAATCAAACCCGGAGTGAGGTTTAACAGGAGGTAAGGTAATGGCTCCTGCTTTAAGCAATTTTTCCAATATCACACCATATGTTTCTCCCAAGGGAGTGTAGTTGATGGGCTCTGCTTTATAATTATAGGTGGTTTTTGGTGGGGTATTAGACGGTGGTTGGGATTTGACCATCACCACGTGCACGGCTCCTTTTGATTTCAAAGCAGTCGATGGGTGAGGATTGGTGGTGTTAGGTTTGTTGGTGGAATCTTGGGTTCGGAAATTGGGGTTTTTGTTGCGCAACCGCAATTTCTCTTCCTCTAAGGCTCGAATCTCTAGTTTTCGAGCCATAGTAAAGGCCTCGTCAAATGTACGAAAAGTTTGAATTTGGAGGGTAGGAGAGATGTGCTTAGCACAGGCCTGCGTAAAGAGTTCAATAAGTTTGGCTTGAGGCAAGGCATACGTAAGTTGGTTGATAAGGCCCCGCCATCGTCCAACAAAATCTGCGATAGATTCGTCTTCAAATTGTCGGATGGCATAGAGGTCGGTGATAGATACTTTCTTGGCAATGTTAATGGAGAAATGATCCAAGAAAGATTGGGCTAGCTGGTTAAAAGAGAAGATTGAGTGCTGGGTTAAAGCACTGTACCACTCCAAGGAGGGTCCTGATAAGGACATGGGAAAGGTGCGGAGTAGTAAAGCCTCGTCGTGAGTAATCAGATAGCAGGCATGTCTAAATGATCGCAAGTGTTGTTGAGGGTCCTCCTTACTATTAAAACGGGTAAATTTTGGTAATTCCCATTGAGGAGGATATGAATGAAGGGGGACTGAAGGGTGGATAGGCTCCCAAAAAACTTGCTCGTATGTCAAGGCACTACGACTTCCTGAAACAGAAGCCTCCAGATTTTGCATTTTGTCCATCATTTGTTTAATTAAATCAGTAGTTGGATGAGATGATGGTGTGGTTGTGGTAAACGGAGGCAAATTGGGCCAAGGGCCACCGCTAGACAATGGTGGGGTTAAATGTTGATAAGGTATGGAGGACAATGTGTTGAGGCAACCGAATAGGGATGTCCTATATAAGACGTTGAGGTTACCAGATATGTGTGTGGAAATGAAAAGGTGGGCGGAGCTTGAGAAGGAAAGCTCGTGTGGATAGGTGGCAGAGAGCAAGTCATGAACGGAACAGTCTGCAAGAGAGACGAGGTAGGAGCAGTCGGTGGTAATGACATGTTGGGCCCAAGATTAACCAAAGGAAAGCCAATCTGTGCCGTATGAACCCCTGAAGCTACTGAGTTAGGAGACGGGACTAAGGATGCAGAAGGCAAAGCGGAGTTATCAGGCAGAGAAGGAGCTAAATGAGTAGCTATACTAATAGGCATGCCAACAAGGAGTTGACCGTCGGGTGTACGGTCAGGGGCATGAGACAAATAGTATTGTACAGCGCTAGGATTAGCATCCAGAAATTTGGCAAATTCTTTATCTCCTACAGGAATTTTAGGAACCTCGCTGGTATCCGTAGGATTCCCCACAGAATGTGAAGGGGGTGATTCAGGCAAAGGCACAGAGCAAGCATGTGAAACCATGGTGGCGGCTTGCTTTCGAGTGATAACAACCATGGACAGGAGTACACAGTAGGGTTTCTTTCTATCAGGAACAGAAATAGACAAGAAGATGTTTGAAATTGGTAGGTTGCTGGTTTGTCAGGAACTGTAAAAGACAGTAACCGATATCGGCCAGATAACCGATGTCGGTCAGGCTATAGCCGGCGTCGGTAAGCTAACCGATGTCGGTATAATAGAACTGGTGTAAGAAGTAGTAAGAAGTTGTTGATTTGGTGTTAATAGTAATTAATATGCCTACCAAACTGTTCTGTAGTGATCACAGAAAATAGTGTATGACAGAGAAACAGAACTAAAAACAAGCAAGAATGCACAAACAAATTAACAGACTAACCCTAGGGTTAATTTTAATCAATTTGGGCTTATGCCTTTAGACGCAGAATGATGTCAATCCTAAACAAAAGACTTAGGGGAAATGTCAAGTTTGTTTTGGCTTATAAGGTTACCTCAATCGGGCAGAGGAATACCGCGGAAAAGGGGGGATGTTTTGAGCTGTTGTGTTAATTATGAAGTGATTCGGTATGTGTTGTGCAGTGAAAGTAAGATTAATTTCCTGTCAATACCGTGGAAATCACCCCCACGTGTACGACCTGTTACTTAGTCTATGTTCACTAGAATTGAAAACAGCAAGCAAGAATGTAATGCACGTGTTTTAAACCCAAATCGAAAATGATATTCGATGAAGCAAAAGAGATGACTTTCACTAATGCCAAAACTGGGAAAGCAAGACAAATTCTTTTACTGAATATAACAAAAATCTTTTTAGCAAATAAAAAAGCAAGTATGCGCCCTATATGAAAGCAAGCAAGAGAAACAGAAACCCAAAATGGGTCCCACCGGGCGTGCCAAAATGTTTCGCACGGAATATTTCAGCTCTGTGGACAGAGTTGCTTCTATCCTTTCATTCCTTTGAGAAACAGATAAGGGTTAGGGCTAGGAGGAATACCTGTTGAATGTTGAGATGGTGTGCGCGTACCGTAGAGAAAGATCAGATCGACTACGAAGAACTCCTTTTTGTCTTGGAAGGACTACCTGCAAGTAAGAATACAAGACCACCAGATTTTAATTAGACAATAAATGAGGGAGCTGCCTTAGGCCCAGGAAATATAAAACTTCCTTTCGAAGGTGGTCAGTTCCCCTTTTAATACGAATTAACACAAATGATAACAAAGAAAGCTATTGCAAAATCACGATTTAGGTACCTCGTTACAAAACAATAGAGGCTAAGCTATCAATAATAAAACGTCACGTTGTTTGTTCGGTCACTGGTCGTTGATACATTCAGGTTGAGTTACAGGGATAAACCAGACTGGATCTGAGGTTGTTAGGTGACAAATAGGTGAGAGGAAGGTTTTGGGGTATAAGTCACAGTGACCGATGCTGGTCACTAGATAACCGACTGTGGTTAGAGAACCACTTCCGGTAGGGGATAAACGACACCAGTAGGGTCAGCAATCTAGGTGCTTCTGGATAGAGGTTGGTTGCAGGGTGATTGTGGGGTTATTAAGACTGATGGATGGTTGAGGGGAATAATGAGAGGACAGGGAAGACTTAGAGTGTGATAAAATGGTTTTCAGGCCAATACAAGGATGTATGGATGAAGGTTAAGTGCAGGGTGCTGGTAGGTGGTAGATCTAGGAATGAGCTTATAATTACTATCAATCCACAGGCTCAAGAAATGGTGCTTAAAAACATACAAGACACTACTTACTCATTCCTGATGAAGATGCAGGTTCCAGGACTGTGATGACGAAGACAGGGCTCAAGTAGGATGATCTGACAATCCAAGATGAGCTATCTCCTCTTCTGATGCTCGGATGAGTGTCACTGGGCTCTGGTTATTCAGTTGCAGTCTTGGGCTTGATGTCCTTCTCTGCAACTCTTCTTGTTTCTTCACTTGTCTCTGCTCGGCCAAGAAAATCCAGATCCTTCCAATGATTTCCCCTCTTCTCGATCAAATGAAAATCGGATCCTTTGTTTTTGGTTGGAAGTGGTCATTTACAAGGAACCGATGGCAGTTACACAACCGACGGTGATCGAGTAGGAACCGGTATCGGTCAGGTCAAAGCAGGCTATTTTTGGTAAAATAGCCAGCTTTCCCTCCTTTTCTCCCGAGGGATTAGTGGTGGGCTTGGTCAAGTCATTATGAGGTTGGTTTTAGGTGCGGGTGAGGAGTAATTAGTCATGGGTGTGGATTTGGACCAAGTTATAGGTCTTAATTAGGTTAGTTTAGGGTTAAGACTAGGTCATGATGAGGTGGCGAAATGAGATGGCACGTATGGTGATGTGGATTTATTAATTATAAGGTAATTAATAAATAATTGTGTAAGGTTTAGGTGATGAGGTTAGGTTGCGAAATGAGATGCGGGGCATAGGGTGTCGTAAGACACAAATTTGGTGTCTACAACACTTAGGTTAGGTCATCAACCCAACAGTAGAATAAGAGGCTTAGGTTAGAACAGTAATCAAATAAGTAAACATATCTAGGACATAGTTGTTCTTACCTAGCTTAGGTTATCATTAGGATAGTCCTTAAAATCTTAGGACTCTAAATTTCTCCTCATAGAATTGAATTTTTTTTAAGTCCTTAATGTCCTACCAAGATCAAACACCAAAGACTTGGGCACAAACATACAACTGAACAAAAACACGTTGCAACAAGACCAAGAATTAGTATAATACAAAATTCAGTATTCTATGTCCCTTAAACTACTGAATGTGAATTTTACCATTTAGTCTAAGAAGAAGACTTGAAACATTCCTTGGATCACTGAAATTGATCCAAGGATGAGTTAAAAGAAGAAATAAGTCTACAACTCTTAAAACTAGATTGTAACTCATCTTTCCAAAGTGAAAATGAATTCTTGACAACCATATAATTTCATTCTAATGATTTTTAAGAACAGAAAAGATTTATCCTTATCAAGCATGATCTTCAACAGTCAAAAGAACACATCTTTATCCAAAAAGTCACATGTCAACACTTGATTGCAAAACGGGAATATATCAGTTGTTGAGGGTGTTACATTCTTCCCTCCTAAAAAGAATCATCATCCTGATGATTATCTCATTTTTAATAGATTGCATCAAGGAAAAATCATCCTATTCAATTTTCTTACCACATGTTAAAAACATATCAGCATTAATTTAGTTCTAGAAATTAGCATTATATAGATGTTTATTTGAAATAAATAAATATCTGCCCAAAACTGGCATACTTATTGTATTACAAAGACAAAATCACATGTTTTTATCAGTCAACAGAATCAATCCTATTCAAATAGATATGGAAAATTAGTTTTCATATCCTCAAGGTTTTCCTAGGTTACACTTTCTTCATTAAATTGGTCCCATTGGTCCTTGCATTGACTTATCTCATGATTTCTCAAATGCAACTGGTGAGTTTCAAGCACCCGTATGGGTTTAACCACAATTAATCCTAGGTCCTGGACCTACAAGGAATTCCAATTTAACACGTGTGATAAATCTGAAACGTATTTCTTAAGCAAATAAATATGGAAAACATCATGCATTTTTGATAAAGTAGGAGGTAATGCTAAATGATAAGCCACAGGGTTGATTACTTCAACTATCTCAAAAAGTCCCACATAACGAGGTGATAACTTAGCAGCCTTGCCAAAAGATATAGAAATCTTTTTTGGTTTAACTCGAAGAAAGACTTTCTCACCAAGTTCAAATTTCCTATCAACCCTCTTTAAGTCAGCATAACTCTTTTGCCTATTTGTTGCTTCTTTTAAGCGTTCACGAATCAATTTAACTTGTTGTTCCATTTTAGTAATAATTTCAGGTCCAATTACCTCTATATCGTCTATGTTGTCCCAACTAACAGGGGTTCTACATTTTATTCCATATAATGCCTCAAAAGGTGCCATCTTAAGAGAAGCATGATATGTATTATTGTATGCAAATTCAACTAATGGAAGGTACTCTTCCCACTTATACTATTGATCGATGCAATACATCTGTAACATATCTTCTATAACTTGATTTAATCTTTCAGTCTGTCCATCCATTTCTGGATGATACACAGAACTGAAGTTCAGCTTAGTCCCTAAAGTTGCATTAAGAATTTTCCAAAATCTTTACGTCATTCTAGATTCTCTATCTAGAATGATTAATTCAGGTACTCCATGTAATCTAAATATTTCATGTACAAATCTTCTTGCCAAAATAGGAGAATCATCCTTCAGATTCCTAGTAATAAAATGTTCTACCTTTGTTAGTTTATCCACAAATACTAAAATAACATCATGTTTATTTCTCGACATAGGTAACCCTTGCACAAAATCCATGCTTATCACTTGCCACTTATACTATGGTGTGCTATGAGGATAAAATTGAAAATAGAGGGTGCATATGTTCCTTCAAACACTTTAGAAATTCGCAATGTGTCACAAATAACATCCTACAGGTTCGTTCTTCCCTTTCCAGAAATATTTCTATTTTATATCGGTAAGTATTTTTGTAATGCCAGGGTGTCCAGAAAAAGGTGAATTGTGAAATTATGCTAACAATTTCTTTCTCAAATCATTTAGTGAAGGTACATAGACTTTGTTTTAAAATCATAATATTCCTTCTTTATCAAAGTGAAAACCTTTATACCTCAAATCATTTGAATCTGCAGCAAGTGTTGCTTTTACTTGTTGAGAGTAAGAGTCAAATTCCATAACACTTTTTACTTCGTCCTTAAACTGAGTTCTTAACGTTATAAGAGCATAAATATGCTTCTTACGACTTACAGCATCAGCCACTCTATTTTCTTTACCCTTTATATAACTGATGTCAAAATTATAATGAGACAAAAATTCTAACCACCTTCGTTGTCTTGCATTAAGACTTGGCTGAGTGAAGATATACTTCAGTCTAAGGTGATCAATTTTCAATTCAAAAGGTTTACCAAGCAGGTAATGTCTCCAAACTTGTAGTGCATGAACAATGGCAACAAGCTCTAAATCATGTGGAGCATAATTCAACTCATGTAACTTTCGTTTTCTACTTTCGTAAGCTATGACATGTTCATTTTGTAACAAAATGCCTCCTAGACCTTCATCTGATGCATCAGTTACCACCATAAAATCTCCATTAGGGTCTGGTACTACAAGTATAGGTGCTGAAGTTAACTATTCGTTCAAGGTTTTGAATGCAGTTTCACATTTCTCACTCCAAACAAAAAATTTATCCTTCTTCTGTAAGGAAGTTATTGGTGCAGATATCTTAGAAAAATCTTTTACAAATTTCCTATAATAGCCAGTAAGTCCCATAAAGCTTCTAACTTCATGTACATTATTAGGTGCAGGCCACTCTGTTATAGCTACAATTTTTTAAGGATCTACATCAATTCCATTCTTACTTATTACATGTCCCAAATAGTGTACTTCTGTGTTATAGAAATAACATTTAGACATCTTACCAAATAACCGTCTCTTTCTTAATATTCCCAAAACTATCTTCAAATGCTCATGATGTTACTCAATACTTTTTGAATATATGAGAATGTCATCCAAGAATACGAGAACAAATTTGTCCAAGTATTCTTGAAATATATTATTCGTTAAATTCATAAATGTTGTAGGTGTATTAGTTAATCCAAAAGGTAAAACAATGAACTCATAATTTCCATACCTTGTTCTAAAAGTTATTTTATGAATATCCTCATCAAGTTAATTCACTAATATCTAGATCGAATGTCTATCTTATAATATACCAATTCTCCATGAATCTAATCAAATAAATTATCAATCCTAGGGAGTGGGCATTTGATCTTGATTGTTTCTTTGTTTAACATTCTATAATCAATGCACAATTTAAGGGTTCCATCCTTCTTTATCACAAAAATTACAGGTGCTCCCCAAGGTGAAACACTTGGTCTAATCAAACCTTTAAAAAAAATCTCATGCAACTAAGCCTTAAGATCTACTAATTCTGTAGTAGTCATTTATATACGGTGCTTTAGAAATAGGCTCAGTTCCTAGGCTTGATCTTAATCATGAAATCAAATTCCCTTTTGGGCAGAAGACCTGGCAATTCTTTTGGAAATATTTCACTAAAGTCATGTAACAACGGATATCGTTCCATAATATCACTACTCTCTTCTGTTTCTTTAGTAATTTTTACTACATATAAGGTACA
Source organism: Taxus chinensis (assembly GCA_019776745.2). Taxonomy (NCBI): domain Eukaryota; kingdom Viridiplantae; phylum Streptophyta; class Pinopsida; order Cupressales; family Taxaceae; genus Taxus; species Taxus chinensis. Next base: position 339,124,314 of record CM034157.1, on the reverse strand, counting down.
TCCTTTATTTTTGGCCTTTTTAAGTTGCATAGCTGACAGTTTTCTAATAGAAATCTCACGTTTCATACCCTGAATCTCTGTTGTTTTCTACAGGTTGTCTAAACAACTAATGTGTTTTTCAAAATAGTCCACTTTAGCCTTATGTTCTGCTAACCAATTAACACCTATGATTACATCATAAGACCCCAAAGGTGCAACATAAAGATCAACCTCAGTGGAAAAGTTAGGTAAATCAAGGACTGCTCCAAAAAGACACATATTATCCGTATGAACAACATTGTTCCCATATTGTACAGTCCATGTTTTATCCATGTTTCTAGATTTTATTTTTAGTTTTGATGCTAATTTACTAGAAATAAAACATTCAATAGCTTCGGTATAGAAAAGAATAGTTATAAGTAAGTCGAATAACTTACCGAAAACTTCTATGTGTATGGCCTATTTCTCAGCCTACTTGTCAGCTACTCCAATATGTATATTTTGCTGCTAATTATGATCATCCTTCTTCAGAGGACATTAATTCACGTAATGATCTTTTCCACAGTTATAACAACCTCCTATAGGTCCCTTCCTAGGCTCAGGTTTATTTCCAGCCTTAGAGTTATCGTTTTGACCCCCATAGGACTTCTGTCGTTATTATTATTCTTAGAAAAGTTGTTTCGTGCATTACTAACAAACTTGTTTATTGCTGTTTTCTTATTAGTATCAGATGAAAACTTACTTTTCATTCTAAATTTCTTCCATGGTCCTTTCTTAAGTGGAAGAGATGATGAAGAGGAGTTGCTATTTTTCTTCCTTACTTCCTCCTTGTGAGCAGAAATTGCCTTTAATTTATGTTCCTGCCTTATGAATTTTTCAACAACCCCTTCCATCGTGGTTTGGCTTTGAACATCCACCTCTCCCACTATAAAGGGATTCAATCCCATGATGAATTTCTGTAACCTGAACATATCATCAGTTTGGTATTGCGGTACATACTTAAGGAGTTTTGTAAATCATTCCCAGTACTTAGTTATAATCAGCTTTCCTTGAGCTAAGTTCTAGAATCAGTCATTTTCTGGTCATAGTAGAGTTGTGGCAGACATCGTTACTTGAAATAAACTTTAAATTGATCCCATGTGATATTAGCTTCATCAATCTTCAATTCAGCCTTACGGTTGTCCCACCAGGAAGATGCTTTGTGAGAAAGTTGATATGCTCCCCATATAAACCTTTGTTTCTTCTAAGAAATTCCTTATTGAAAAGTATTTCTCCATTTCACTGAGCCAATTCTCAACTCCATCTCCTAATGTGGTGCCATCAAATTTAGGTGGAATTATCATTTTTATATCATTAGTGAATTCAACTACTAGACTAGCCTTTTTGTTCTCACGCTGAACAAGTATATTAGCATTGTTATTATAAACACCCACATTAGTGTTATCCCCTATAGGTGGCTAATTATTGTTATTAGCTTCTTATTCCTCCTCATTACCAATTACTTGTTGTTCAAGTACAACCAAATGATCTCTTGTGTCCAATAGGGCAGTAAGGATCTCATCTAGTTTTTGGGTAGTTGTTACTCCTTCCTCAGGCGGAGGGTTATTTGCAACATTTCCTCTTGTTCTAACCATTTTTTGTTACAAGAAAATTTAATTTTCATCAGATTATGGACACAATAGGTCCAAGAGCTGCAACCTTTAGCTCTGATACCAAGATGTAACATTCCCATTTTAAGACTTTAGAAAGAACGAAAATTATTATTTTTTTAATTATAAAATGTTCACTATTCTAAATAAAGCATTATTTAGAACAAAAATTCCATGTCAATTGAATTCAAATAGATAACCATATGCACCTATAATGACTCGGTGATCCACCGATCTATTAATTTCATAACTCAGTAAGCTACCGATCTATTTATGTTATCTTATGCATTGAATAAATATTGTATACTTCATATACTTGGTTCTCCTAACATACACCGGGTATTGAGTGATCTGTTTAATGAAAATATCTGAATATTTATTACCAATATTCATCTGATATCATGTTGTTTTAAACTTGGTGACATAAGACAACGTAACCAGTAGCTTGCAATACTTTGGCTAAAGATTTACAGCATATTGTGTATGTCACTATTCCTAGACGACATACTCGTCATAATGAAATACATCCTTCACCTCACTCCTCTATTATCCTGATTGGTCTTTACTGACTATCGTCAGTCCACTTGTCACAGGTTTAACCCTAGCCCTAGTTAGGAACATAAATTATTATAGGAAGATGTGTTGATGCAAAATCACAGCACCCCTGGGTGCAGATCAAGTTTCTAGGTTGATCACTTGGCATCCAGTGTGATTTCATAACATTAAATCCTTTCTCCAAGTGTGGTACTTGAAAAATGAGAAAGGATTCTCCAGAGAAGGCTGGTTCCTATTCCTCTGTTCAGATGCACACGAAATATGCAGAGGGTTTTCTCAAAACCTAATCTAATCTGCCAAGGAGACAAGGTAAGAAGATGCATAAAATAAATCTAAGCTAATAGAGGTGATGCACCGAGGAATGAAGAACATCTATTTTTCCAGTAAACACAGACCATTTGAATGTGATATAAGATCATGCACAAATGACAAAACCTGCAGTGAAAGACTAGGAGGATGCAAAAATGAACACAGAGAGGGCTGAGAATCATCCACAGACATGCATTACTTGCTCCAAAGATTTATACAATACACTACAGAATGCCATGAGGTAGAATAGTATTATAGTTCAAATGAGAGGTTCGAACTCCACAAATTCACCTGAGGAGAAGAAGGGAGAGGCAAAACAAAAAAAAAATGTTCCCCCTTGAAAAGAAGCTCCTCTTTACAATATATAGAAAGAATGAGAGAGGAAAGAGAGAAGGGAAAACCAAACCTACCCCAACCATCTCCAGGTTGCATTTAATTCATCTCATCATGGTAAAAGCGGCGGATCCTGGCAAAATGGCGGGCTGCCTAACAGAAGCAGCGAACTGTCTGCTGCATTAAAGTTGTTTGTTGAAGCATTATTTTTACTTGTTATTTTGTGCCAAAGGTGTTTCTTGATTTTCTCTCTCTAAACTGAACCAAGATGCAAGATTGACCCTGGAATCATGTAGAGAATCTCACAAGCTTTCCGTTGATAAAAGGAACGTGCAAATCCGAGCTCTGGATCAAAAGATATGACGATCTGAAGATTTAGGGCACAGAACAGACCAAGACGGATTTTGAAATATTTTCCCGCGCTTTGCCACTTGGACGACACGTGGCAGGCTCTGATTTGTTGAGAAACTCTCTCTCCACCTCTCGGTGGGCTATCTTTTGAAATTTCCTTATGAGCCCTAACTGGGACACGTGGCACTATCCCGTTGGTTCGGATCAGTGCTCGAAAACTCACCCCTTTGACTTTTTGGACCTTTCTCTTGTGAGGACACGTGGTAGCTTCTCATTGGTTTTCAGCTCCTTCAGTGATCCACGTCCCACGCGTCCCTTTGTCCCGGATGTCCCAGTGCTCCTTGTGCTGATTTCGGCCGAACCGGCCGGTTCGCGTCCATTTTTCCCAAATGTCCCAAACTGTTTCGGGCTGCCTTGACCTTTTTTGCCCGGTTCAGCCGGTTCACGTACTCGCGGCCCAAATGTCCCATTCGCTTAGTGGGCTGTTTGTGCTCATTTCGGCCGATCCGGCCAGTTCGGGTCTATTTGTTCCAACTGTCCCAGAAACAGTTCGATTTTCCTTTCCTTCGGCCGAACCACCTTTCCACGTCCCACACGTCCCTACGTCCCACTTTCCCGCTCAGTAGTTAGTCGTTTTTCTTCCTCCTTCGGCCAGATCGGCTTCTTGTGCCCGCCGCGTACTTCTGGCCCGATTGTCCCAAATGCCTAGCGGGCCACCTGGAGGCTTTTCGGCCGATCCGCGCCTTGACGTCCCAAATGTCCCATCTGTCCCTAGGACTAGGACTTAGCCATTTTTCGTGATTTTTCCTGTTTCAATCTACTTGCCTGGAACTACAAAACTCTGATGCATGTTATCAAAATTTACCTTGGGGGGTGAAATTTTGACAACAGTTTTGACGACTTAGCGGGGTCACCTGCCTGCTAGGTAGAAGATCAGTGGCCTTTTAGCAATCCATTAGGCATGGAGTTATAAGCAATGACCTGAAATGAACCTGATACTGCAACTTCTTCTCCAGCAACACTCTGAACTGTAAAAAACAACCTGAGAGTAGAAAAACCTGTGCCAAAGCACTTAGGGAAAAATAAACCTAACTACAATAGGACAATGTGCACAAGCACTTGGAGGAATGAAAATCTAATTAATATTTACAAGGGCAAACCTTTTCTTTTTTAATAGCAATGTTTAAGATAGGTTCCGTTAACCAGAATCAGAAGTTCCTTTCCATCCAATGTAGACAATTAGAAGGCATTACTATTTTTGCATCCCGTGACCATCTAGGGACCACTCCAGATGGCATCAAACTTGGAATGCCTTCCTGGTTTTGCCCGATTTTCATCCCATTTGAGAACTAGGTCCCCTTCCTGGAAGGTCCTTGCTCTTGCTCTCTTATCAAACCATCTTTTTACTAAGGCCTGATCCTTTTCAATCGTCTGAACTGCATGTTCTCTGATTTCTTCTAATTCAATCAATTTTGCATACCTGACCTCCATTGGTTCGAACTCAGATAACTCAAACTGCTTCATGAGCTCCAAGGCTAGTAATTCTAATGATATAGGCAATACTGCCTCCTTCCCATAGACCAACTTGTAGGGAGAATTACCTGTAGACCTCTTTGGTGTTATCCTGTCAGCCCATAACACTAATTTTAGCCTTGTATGCCATGTTCTTTGATTTTCATCTAGAGTCCTGATGATTTTTAGCAAATTCTTGTTTGTGGACTCTGCCTGTCCATTACCCTGCGGGTAATAATTTGAAGAGGTGCTCAAATAGATTCCATTCTTGACAGCCCATTCTGTATTCTTTGAACCTATGAATGCTAATGCATTATCTGATATGATGGTGGCTGGCACACCGAACCTGGTTGCTATTTCTTCATAAAAGTCTAGTATGTTAGACTCACTTGCCTCTTTGAGCGCTACTGCTTCGGTCCACTTGGTGAAATAGTCTGTCGCTATAAGAATCCACTTGTGGCCTTGACTCGAATTGGGATTGATGAATCCAATGAAGTCCAATCCCCATTACATGAATGGATGATCTACTGAAATTGGATGAAGGGGCAGTGTTGCTAACCTTCCTTTCACTGTGAATAATGCACATTTCTCGCATTTCTTAACCCATGAGTAGCAATCATTGAATATAGTAGGCCAATAGTAACCAGCTTTCATGATTTTGAGAGCTGTTACTCGTGGGGTGAAATGGCCTCTTGCCTCCCTATCATGGAACTCGTGTAAGATCCTCTCAATCTGACCTATCCCAATGCATCTCAATAGAACATCGTTGATGTCTTTTTTAAACAAAACACCATCAATAAGTACATATGGAACTGCTTGTAATCTGAAGTACCTTATTTTTGCTTTGCTCATTTCTAGAGGGCACATGCCCGTCTGTAGGAAATGCATCATATTCTGAGTCCAACAGGGAGTGGACACATCATCATTTTCCTATTTTTGATCATCTTGTAATAGCAGGACAGTGTCTTCTTCATCTTCTGGGTTGTCTAGTTGTTTGGAAGTGAGTTGCTCACACAAACCTTTGCCTCTTACCAGCTTGGTGATCTTGATCTCAATGTCATACTACATGACACGGGTGATCCATCCTGCCCTTTTCTCATTCAAATCCTTGTTGAGGAGGAAGTCCTTAACCCCAGCATGTGAGACTAGCAACTGGACCTTGTTGTTTGAGACTAAATGCTTGAATTTCTTCAAGCTTCTGATTACTGCAAGCACATGCTTTTCAATAAAAGAGTACCTCACTTCACAGTCACCTAGGCTCTGGCTGAAGAAGGCAATCGGCTGTTCATCATTATCTTTGTTCTGCTGTACCAGAATGGCAGAAATAGTGTCATCACCTCCAAATGCATAGAGGATGAAATCCTTGGAAAAGTCTGGGTTAATGAGAGTGGGTGCCTGGGAGATGGATTCTTTGATTTCTTCAAAACTCTCCTTGCCTTCTGCCGTCCATTTGAAAGCCATGCTTTTTCTTAACATTTTGGTGATGGGCTTGACAAGGGCTGTAAAATCTGGGACAAACCTCCGAACAAAGTTTATCCTTCCCAGGAAACTCCGAAGGGCTTTCTTGTGGCTTGGCAATGGTAGAGCTCTTATGGCTTCAACCCTCTCTGGATCAATTGCTAATCCTTCCTTGAAGACAATATGGCCAAGGAGCTTCCCTTCGTGTGTAAGAAAGATGCACTTCTTAGGATTCAAAGACACTCCAAATTTTCTACACCTCTGAAACACTTGCCTGAGGTGAAAGAGATGGTCTGCAGCATTCTTTGAGAAGACAGTAATATCATCTAGGTATATCAGCACTATCTTGTTGATCAAGCCTTTTAATGCCATATCCATAGCTCGCTGGAATGTTGCTCCAGCGTTTGACAGTCCAAATGGCATCTTCTTGTAAGCATATGTGCCCCATTTGGTTGTGAAGGCTGTCTTGAACTGGTCTTCCTCCTTCACCATAATCTGATTGAAGCCTAAGTAACCATCAAGTAGTGAAAACCTTTCTGAACCAGCTACGACCTGTAATATTTTCTCCATGGAAGGGAGTGGATAATGGTCCTTGAGAGAGGCTCTATTCAAATCTCTAAAGTCAACACATAGTCTGATCTCTCCACTCTTCTTTCTGACTGGAACTAAGTTGGAAACCCAATTAGAATGCTTGATTGGGAATATGATTCTTGATTCAATCATCTTGTCCAATTATTTCCTCATGAGAGGCTCCATGTGTGGATTGACTGGTCTCTATTTCTACCTGACAGGCTTAATATTTGGATCCAATTCGATGGTATGCTAAGCTAAGTTGGGATTGAAACCTTTCAAGTCTTCATAGCTCCAAGCAAACACGTCAGGGAATTCTTGACATAGCTATATGAACTCACACCTTTCTTACTCAGTTGTCATCCTTCCAATTTGCAATGGCTTGTTCTCTTCTACCAAGATGGATACCGAATCTTCTCTCTTGACTTGAATGTTTGCTTTCTCCTTTCTAAACTGATCATTGGGGTTAAAAATGGACTCCAAAGTGATAAGTCCTTTAGGCAGCTTGTCAGTTCTTAGCTGTATCACTTGGTCACCATATTGTTGTTCCAACTTCTCTTGATTCTTAGATGAGAACTCAGCTTCCTCTTGCAAGAAGTGGATGATTTTCTGGTCATTCTCAAATACATGCCAGCTGACATTGTTTTCCGGCACTGAAGGCCTCACAATCACGTGGATGTTTGGCTATACCTTATCTTGTTGAATGTTTTCTACAATGTCAAAGACTGCCCCTACTCCTGCAAGCCTGTCAGCAGCTTGATTCTCTTTCCTAGGGATGGCTTTGATGCCGAAACCCTCAAAATATTCCATGAGGTCCCACACCCTGTTCTTGTAGCATCTGAGTAGATCATTTTTGGCAGCATGCTGTCTTTCACTGTAGGTTTTGTCATCTATGCATGATATTATATCACATTCAAATGGTTTGTGTTTACTGGAAAAATAGATGTTCTTCATTCCTCTGTGCATCACCTCTATTAGCTTAGATTTATTTTATGCATCTTCTTACCTTGTCTCCTTGGCAGATTAGATTAGGTTTTGAGAAAACCCTCTGCATATTTCATGTGCATCTGAATAGAGGAATAGGAACTAGCCTTCTCTGGAGAATCCTTTCTCATTTTTCAAGTCCCACACTTGGAGAAAGGATTCAATGTTATGTAATCACACTGGATGCCAAGTGATCAACCTAGAAACTTGATCTGCACCCAGGGGTGCTGTGATTTTGCATCAATAAGATGCTCACAATGGCTTAGGGTAAATGGGCATACTCAGTTGACCTAAGTCAACCAGATGTGCCAAGGTACCCTGATCCATTAGAAGCTAATTCCTATCCTAAATATGCCCCTAACATGACCTAGAGAGAAACTAAGTTCAAGTCCAAGTTCTTATTGTGTGTAGATATAGATGATCAATGCGGAAGGGTGATGCCACATGTCAACTACAAAACTGTATTCTTGAGAAGACCCAAGTCTTTTCAAAAGTATAGCCCTGCAGTTTGTGTGTGCCAACATCTTACAGAAACTACCTCATCGAGATGTACATACCCCAAGGAGATCATTAATAAATTATTAATATGGATTAAGTCTTGATTACAGCAACCCTGCTAAACCCTAATCCAACACTCCATAAGTTCTTTCCTAAATTTTTTTCATTTAGTCCATGAAGAACTTTGTTAAACTTATGGTTGATTTTAATGTTTTTTTTCTCAGTTAAACTGGTAATTAACCAAAAAAGAACAATGATATCATAAGTTTCATTTTAAATGTACTTTAAATTACTGGAAGTTTTAACAACCACATATATCTAGTTAAATTAGACTGCATACCGTATGAATTCTAATAAGTAGTAATCATTACTCCAAAAAATTTAGGTTTATATTCAATTGAGAGAGAGAGAGAGAGTCTTTATCTACATGATAAATATTAGGGCATATCATTCCAAATATCCATATTTTTTAATGCATGTTCATTATGCATCACATTATTATGTTAAATTGTTTAGATAAAGCACATCATAATATGCAACTCAATAAGTTACCTCATTATAGGGGAAATTGAACTAATTCCCATCATCCATTTTATCAAAGATGACAAGATAAACATAACATAATATAAAGAATATCAACAAGATGGAAATTTCATCTTCTTTATAAAAGTACAAGATAATTTTCACAACCCATGCAAATAAAACACAACTCACAATTCATCATTACAACTTAGAATATTTACAAGACTATGCTCTTTAGGCAACTGCATAACAACAACCCTCATTCTATGAAGTATACAACTTTTCTTTATAATAAAACAAAGGAATGAATCAAAATTCTTTACTAAGAATTATACATATATCAACCAATGCATCATATAGTTTTTTTCCTTCTTTTACTACTTAAGTCATCCATCTGCAAAAATAGCTAGCATGGGTAAGTTCAATGAATTGAACATGATAAGCACTAATCATTAAAACAAAGTGCATTCCACTAACTGTTTAATTAAAGCAACACTACTTTAATGCAATAATTAAATCATCATACAATCAGCATAAGTGATAACAAATAGAAAGGAAGTTCATTAATAAATCTAGCTCAACTTTTAAAGAGAAAATTAGAATATAATAAACAATATCTGCCTAAGATCTTAAAGTTCTAATAATCCCATCAATGGCTTGTAAACAACAATATATCTTGTCATCCCATTGTCTCATAATTATATCCTAATAGAATACCACGATTATTTTTTCTAAGAGATGGAATAAATGTATATAGCATCATTCCTTCAATGATGATTCATCTAAATTATAAGTAAGGAATAGAAAGAACCATTATATACCCTACCCAATCCTATAACATCATAAAAATAGACCAGATTATAACATGAGTTACTTATTCCTTTCTGAGATAAAAATATTGCACATTTAATCATTAGAATATACATCAAACAAAATTCCATAACCGAACAAGAAGGTATGGAAAACAAGAAAAATCCAATTGCAAATCCAATTCCAACTTCCCATGTAGAAATTATCAATCAAGATCAGAAAATAATGTTCACAAACAAAGAACCCCCGAAGAGGAGTTAATATCTACACAAGTTATTCAAAAAGGATAAAGGGTACAAGAGAAAAACCTTCTCCTTTTCATGTAAACTAGGCAAGACTAGTTAATCAATTCAAGCCCATAAGTATTAATGTACCTAACAGTAGAACCTTCCTTGCTACTAGACCTCAACATTATTTCAATCAATGATTCAAACAAGGTAGACCAATAGGTCAAGAGAAATCGTTATTTTGAAATGGAATTGACTACATAAAAGTTAAAACATTGAGCCTATCCAAGGATAGAGAAAAATTCACTTTACTAAGGAGAGGTCCATTTAGTAAATCATTTCATACATCTGAACAAAAGGAGTTACAGTTTTAATTTAAATCTAGTTGAAAGCATAATGTAGACCTGAACCAATATACTACTCACAAAAGAATACATATACATATACTTTTCTTTTTCAAAGAGAAACCAAGGTCTTATTCACTGTATCAGTCGAGAATAACATCCCAAGACAAAAAATGATAAGGTTCAGAGTTACCTACGAACCAAGACTTGAGACTTAGAAATGCCTCTCCATGAAATACAAAATGTAAGTAGTTCATAATTCAAAAAAATAAAACTCAATAAAACTGAATAGAGAAGGAATCCTTCATAATTATTTCAGTGTCCAAGATAATAATCCAAATCTTACACAAGATCTATATTTATTTAAAGAGAGAGAAGAGAGGGAGAGTTAGAACCCAAAACGCCCAATAAATCAACTGTCTCAGTCTTAATTTCCCAAGCAACAAGAACAAAATATCAAAACAAAACTTTGCAACCACAAAATTGTGACAATGGTGCCTTAGTACAAAACAATACAATCAACCCAGAATGTGGGTTTCTTCCAAATAGTAGGGAAAAACATCCCACTCTATTATCACACCAAAACCATCTCAAGGGAGTCGTTACAATCATAGAACTGAAGTTCTATGTTTCTAAATCCAGACGTTTAAAGTTTCAAATCTCAAAGAGATTTTTAAACGACTCAAACAAGTTCCCACATAGTTCCCTGGTGATTAATCACTCCAGTAAAGAGTTGTAAACTTAGTCATTAATAAAATAATAAACCAATAGAAAATACCAAGACAGATTCAAATGAATTGAATCATATACGAGTCCATAACACTCAAGTGTTAAATAGAAGAACAAAGAAAAACCCGTGATTCGAACACAAACATTCAGAACTACACTAGAAAAATAATGTGAGTAGAGGGATGAATACGAACTCCATGCAATAGTTCAGTAATACATAAGTTTCCAAAACAGTGGTTCCATTTAAACAAAGCTCCAACTCAAGCTTAATCAAAACACAAGGTTCTAACACAGGTCTGCATCCAAAGAATGCAACCTAGAAGAAAAATTAAACAGAACTCAAGTTTCCTTTAAGCTCATATCCATATATTTCCATGAAAGTCAGTTCAAAGCTACATAACTTTGAATACAAGATCAAGAAAGCAAAAATAGAGGTACAAAACAAGTTTCTAATACCCTTTTTACTTACATGTAGGTCCTAAAACTAGTACAGAAAGCTAGTTTCCCAAATAACTCTATAAATCCATAATTTCATATCAAACACATAGGGATTCAGCAAACCCATCAAGCAAAAATAACTGGACAAACATGAAAACAAGAATATCATGAGATCATAGTTGTTCTAATGATTCATTTAAAATAACGCAAAGAATTTTAATAGTTAAAGTCTATCATGCCTGATAGTGCTTCCACCAAATCGAAGGAGACTTCTATCCAAGCTTCCAACTCTTTTTCTCCTCCAAGAAAGATCAACAATCAAACTTCTTTTCCTCCTATACCTCATATATTTTCCTTCAATAAAAAATAGGTCGAAGAAACCAAAAATAGCTTTGAAGTGAAGGTCAAACAGCTGGTTCGAAGAACCAGTTAGCTCCACGTAGAGAAAAATCCACCATGCAAGAAAAACCAAATGACCTCCTATAAACCTGCCTCCTAAGTTTCCAAGATGGTTTACACGCAAAGACCAAGGATCATAAATTCCATTCAATCCAAAATTCCCACTTATATTTCCTTGCCACCGCCTCCTAAATCTGGTGAATGCCAATTCAACACCAAAATACAATTCCATCCTTTAGTGGAGCTTCCACGTAGGCTTCCACCAAGTCTATTGATCCCCTTCCAAATTTGGCAGTACCTCATCATTTAAACCCCTTTCAAATCATTTAAATGCCATTATAGCCATTTCCCTTGTGTCATGCGACCCCCTTTAGGTTCTCTTTAATAGTTTAGCTTAGATTCAAATAGACTTAGGTTAGTTTAACAACTACTAAAATAGGTCTTAGAATATTAGCCATTAGAATTCCCACCTTAGGTTAGGTTCAATTCATAACCCTTTAGTTATTATGTAATAGCTAAAATATCCTAGTATCACTTTAGTAACCCTTCCCTTATTTTCTTAGCACAACGCTTAGGTTAGGTTGTGAACCCAACATTAGAATAAGAGGCTTAGGTTAGAACAATATTCAAATAAGTAAACATAGCTAGGACATAGTTGTTCTTACCTAGCTTAGGTTACCGTTAATATAGTCCTTAGAATTCTAGGACTCTGAACTTCTCCTCAGAGAATTAAATTTTTTTTAAGTCCTTAATGCCCTGCCAAGATCAATCACCAAAGACCCAGGCAAAAACATACAACTGAACGAAAACACATTGCAACAAGACCAAGAATTAGTATCATACAAAATTCAGTATTCTATGTCCCTTAAACTACTGAATTTCAATTTTACCATTCAGTCTAAGAAGAAGACTTGAAACATTCCTTGGATCAGTGAAATTGATCCAAGGATGAGTCAAAAGAAGAAATGATTCTGCAACTCTTAAAACCAGATTGCAGCTCATCTTTCCAAAGTGAAAATGAATTATTGACAACAATATAATTTCAGTCTAATGATTTTTAAGAACAAAAAATATTTATCCTTATCAAGCATGATCTTTAACAGTCAAAAGAACACATCTTTATCCAAAAAGTCACATTTCAACACTTGATTTCAAAATAGGAATATATCAGTTGTCGAGGGTGTTACACCACTAACATTGATGTTACATAAAAACATGGCTTTCATGTGGACTTCCAAAATAAGAGAAAGTTTTAAAGCTATAAAGTAGGCCATTGGATAAGCAATGACCATCATAAATCAATATTTATCTAATTATTTCATCTTATATGCTTTTAGAGGTGTTGAAACCATATCTTCCATATTGATGCAAATGAAAAAATATGATTTAGAAAAACCTATTCCCTTCTTCAGTCAAAATCTTGAAGATTATGAAGTAAAGTACTCATTCATTGAAAATAATGTAATAGTTGTTATAAGAAATTTAAATAAGTTTAGGAATCTACTCTTAAATAACAAGATTCATCTTTTAGTTTTATGTGACGGTATAAAATACTTCCCTATTGGACAATATATGAATGAGAAGAGATATGGGTGAATAAAAATAATAATGGAGTATAACATTGATATTAAAGTAACCAAGTTGGTTAGGGGCAAGGGGTTGTATGAAAACTTGTTTCAAGTTAGAAAACTGATGAAGAATCTATTTTAGTGCTTCATAATGATCAAGAACATTCACCTAATGCTTTACCTATCCATTACTAGAATCAAGATATGGTAAAACTCATCCAAATGAGTCAGTTCCCTCCAAGATTAAGTAAAGCTAAGAGAATCATATTTTAGACTTCAAGCTATTCTATACGTGTTTGTTGACGACATTTTATTCAAAAGATACGTGAATGGTGTTCTCTTAACAGCATCCTCACTATCCCCATATGTTCAAATTCCCACAGGATTAATACATGAATTCTATGGTGTATGAAGTAGGAGACAACAAACATTATTTGTCAGGGTAGAGACCATCCACTCGATGATTATGATTATGCATCAAAAATTACTTGCCCTAGTATTTCACTATAATGACTTCAATTTGCTCATGCGTATCAAGACACACCCTTACATAGTGTGACACCTCTTTTCAAGTGGATCCTAATGATTGCCACATTTTACTCACATCATGCATGGAGTTTTGTGTTTAGGTAGATAGTTGAGTTACAAGAAGTCAAATCAAACAAACATTGAAGAAAACCCTTATGACAGATATTTTTGTTCAATAGTTCGTGTTCCTTCCACTATTATCTCTTATAATACATTGGAATTTCTTAGCACCAAGATCTCTAAGTGGGTGTTAAAAAATGGGATATATTTAAGCACATCTTCAAAGTATTATACCCATGAGAATGGCTAAGATGAGTTGATGAATAAATACTTGTTAAGGATCATAAAGGGAACTCTAGATGAAAACAAAAGGACTTGGCATACAAGATTGAAATCAGCCTTGTAAGAATATAGAATTCTTCCAAAAGATCAACTAGTAACTCTCCTTACAAGTTAGTTTTGATGGTTTTAGAGAAGTAAATGGCTTCTAGTATCTCTTGAGTTACCAACATTGGAGATTATCAAGTAGATAGAATTGTTTGAATTTGAAGCCATGGAGGTTAGATATGCAGAGCTCATGGAACTAGAGAAACTAAGGAACCAAGTAATGCAAGCAATGGAGAAGGATCAAGATCATATTAAAAATAAATTTGATAAAAAAATCCAAGGCTAGATATTTCCAAGGAGACTTAGTCTTAAAATGGGATGTCAAACAAAGCCAAACAATGTAAATAGTCAAACTTTGATGTAATATAGAGTGGTCCTTATATCATTTTAGGTTGAAAATCAAGTAATGCTTTCAAGTTATCAATAATGGATGGAGAAGAGTTGTATATTATAGTTAATGGGGTCTATTTAAAGAAGTGTTATTGAAGTAAAATTTCCTCCCTTGTACATATTAGAGTATTTTCCATTCTTCCAAGTTCTTTTTAGCACATTTTCTTGTTATGGTAGTTTTTATTCTCCTAAGTGTGTATGCACACTTTTAATGTTTTGATTTGGACCATATGTGTATTTTCATGTTTGTATATAGTTTTTTTAGTTTTGATGGTTTACACAGTTCATTTTAGAGCCAATTAGGTAAGATGGGAAATTTCCAATCTTCATATAGAGCCCATGAGATCATTTTGGTCCATTTGGGAAGCAATGTTCATGGAGGACTCTGAAGAATATATGATCAAGAAGAAGGTATTTGCAACAATTCCAAGTGTATGCACTTCATTTCCAAACCAACATATGATCCAAGTTCTATAATGCTTCATCCTTGCCAATAAATTAGTTTAGTTCTTCATACTTGGTAGAAATCTTATTTTGGGATAGTTTCAAATGATTATTCTTCATCCCAACAGATCAACTCCAGAGTGAATAGAGTAAAATTCAGATTCAAAACAATTTTCCACTCACATAAAACCTTATTCAAAATATTTCTTATTATGTGAATGGTCAATTCAAGTAAAAATAGATCAGCTCTAAGTCTAGATGGTGCTTCAAGTGGTCTCAAGTGGTTTTTCTTCAATTGAGATTAGTTTTCAATTTATTAGGAAAATCCATGCCTAGTGGATGCTCCAACGCCACTGATATTTTAATCTAATAGGAAAATTACCACTATAGGTCACCAAATTGATATCCATTTTCCCCCCTCAGCAAACTGGACAACTTGAAAATTTATACTTGGGTAGTTTCATGAGATCTTAGTCGAAAATTTGGCATTTTCAAGTATTTCTGTTGTTTTGGGAACTTTGAATCATTTGGATGCATTTCCAACCTTCTCTAAGCTTCCAGTTCAGCACTTATCTAAAATTTGGGTAAAAATGGATAAATGGGAAAATTAGCTTTTGGAATATTCTTCTACTCTTTGCATAACTTCTCAGTCTAAGAAAAACCCAGAATAGTTAGAAAATTTGAGAAAATGGAAAAGAGGGACTCAGGGTACAAGTTCCATTGGGCCATTAGCTCCCCGACATTATATTCCATGGAAGGCCAAAGTTGCTAAGGACATTGGAATGGGGTAAAATTTTAGTGGGAAAGTTAGACCTTTTGTTGTTGCCCCTCTGGAATAAGTTCTTCTTGGGACATTGGTGTTGGGCCCTGCAAAATATCCAATATAGTCTAAAAACGTGCGTGGAGTGTTAGGGAGCCTTTGTATTACCAAAGAAGAGGTTTCATAAATGAGAAATCAAGTAGGATACATGTTCTAGGAGGGTTTAGATTTCCCCAACAAGTGGTCTTTTTACAATACAAAAGCAAAGTTTTGGGACTTAGCCATATTTAGCATATCAGTGGTAGAACATCAAAAGTGTGACCCAACAGGGTTGGCAGGGATCTTGTTCCTTGTGGAATAGATTTCCTCGAGAGTAGTTAGGGTTGAGATTAAAGGAAGGAATATACCTTGCGTTAGAAGGAGTTATCACAAGGCCATCAGATGAAGGAGTGGGAGATTGAGCCTGACCCCAGATACCTAAATGCTCCCATTTCTCGTACACCTTGAACACTTGGCAAGTACCCACATGCAACTCCCGCACAAGGCAGGAAACAAGGATAAATACAAGCTCTCGGTAAATGGACTGAGATAGATAAATTTGAGGAGAATGCTCCTTCCAGACCCCTACAATCTGCATGAGCATATCCTTTCACTGGAACTGTAAATTTCTGTACAAGTAATGGCATATAAATGGAATTATCTCTTCATGCTCTACATTATGGAATTGTAAGATTTTAGTGGGTCTAAATAGTTAAAAATACATTGCATCTGAAATATGCACATTTTATTGAGCTCTAAGAAAAAACCTTTCCAAATGTCAATCATCCTATGCTATCAATCATTTTTTATTATCTAGAAAGGCTTGGACCACAAAAAAAATGTGCTCTATAATTTCTCTCTGCTCTTTTCTCTCTGGGATCAATAAATGTAAGTGCTAAGGCACATTTTTAGGGGGAAATGTTCATATAATGGGACTCTGTAAAAAACTTTCTACAATAGTTTTGAGCTGCAGGCCTCTGATTTGGGTATTCTGAGAGAAGATCCTGGCCTTTATTTTACATTTGTAATGAACTGTGCATCCATTAATCAATGAATCCATGTCTTGTGGCTATTCTATGCCCTAGCTTTGTTTATTGAATTTTCCTTTCATTTCATTATATATTGTAGGTTTTTGTGCATTCTATATTCTTCTTGTAGGTTTAGGTATGTTGTGCTTCATGGAAATGATGCTAGCAAATATAGTTAAGGACTATGTCACTTGTTTCTGACCTCTCACTTTCCCATTTTTCATCTCATTTTCACTGATCTGGATGTTTTCCCACCCCTTTCTTTATGTAATCACCTTTTTAGCTTAGGATTTCCATTTTAATGTAATCTATCTCTCTCTGGTACCTTGGAGGCTTAGAATAGAAGTAGATGGCAGAATTTCCATTCTAGGAGTAGTTTAGCATTAGGAATAGGTAGAGGCAGCCAACATTCTCTGGAGGTTTGTCTCAGTTAGTAGTCCCACAACTGAGAGACAATCCCAGGTTACCCAAAAAAATGGTTTCTCATTCACTAATTCAAGAACATAATCAGAGGGTGTTATTTTTTAGTGATAACAATAACATCTTGTGGTTGGTTTTTGAATCCAAAATCATGTCAATATTTGGAAGAGGAAAATCATATTTAGGAAACACTTTATTGATGTCCCTAGATTCTATGCAAATTTAGATACCCACATGTTTCTTACAAAATGGCATGACATTGGAGATCCATTTTGAATAATCAATAGGTCTAATAAAACCCACTGCCAATAACTTTTCGAGTTCTTCTTTGACCAAAAGAGCAACATGTGGGTGCATTTTTCATAAATTTTATTTTATAGGCTCTGCAGATTCATGCACACCCAAAGAAATATCCAAGCCTAGCATGTAAACACATGAATAATAAAATACATCCAAAAACTTTTTGAATATCATTGGTAATCTCTTATATTTATGTGCATAAGAAGAAGCCCCCATTTGACCATTTTACGTTCCACCTTTGTGTCAATGTTGACATTGATATTCTCTTTAACCAGTAATTTTAAACCATCCTCCATATGCATAGGGTTGGAAGGGATATTGATTTCTTCCTCTATTGGCATCTCAATGATATTTTAACCAATAAAATGACCACTTTTTATCATCCATGTTTGATTTTTTTTTTTTGTCTGTAAGTTCGTCGAAGATGTTTTCACTTTAAGACCTAGATTTTCTAATTTTGTTAGTATTTTTTTATTTTTTTATCTCTTTTTTATTTAATTTCTAACCATAGAACTAATCCTCCTCCCTAAAATATGTGTAGGAATTTTTGTTAATAGAGAAACATTTCTTATGATATCTGATATGAATGTCATCGAGTAAACCCATGAACTCTTCAATTACATCATCATTCTAAAATAGATCAATTGGTATGTGTTGTTGATTCCAATTAATTAAGGATGGATGTATGAGGTCTAGTTCAAGTTAAAATATAAATATGAGAAAATAAGTTTGTGGAGGTAAGATATTTATAGATACTAAAAAGGGACTCTAGTTTACTATCATAATCTGAAGAGTTTTCGCCACATTTATAAGAGGTAACATCAAATTTTGAAGTATTTCATCATATGGATGAATACCAATGCCATATATATCCATTTTTTCATGTTTTTAAAAATTTTCCTGCACACCTTGTTCATGTAAACCACATCCATATCCTTTGTATCCCATAACATACATCATCTTGTTAGGGATGACATATTCTAGGGACTGGTGATAATGGGCCATATGTTCATCATGGGACTGGAATGTGTAAGTAATACTCAATTCTTCATCTTCCAAGATACCACTAGGTGTGAATTTTTTGATAGTGCTAGGCTCCCTAGTTTTTTGAATGTGTTTTTGGTTATAGGGGAAGGTTTGATACAAGGATGGCTTATTGGAGGTCATATTCTCTATAGCCATTATAAAGGATTTTCAATTTATATTCCTATGTAAAAAAGGGGAAATGGAGGTAGAAGAACCAATTTCGTAAGGCTTAATTTTATCTCAGTTGATATGAGAGGTGTGGGCATATAATTTAATTTCAATATCCAACTTTATATAATGAGATTCGTAAGATGATTAGTAATTACCAGCTAACATTCTATAGTGGGAAAAGGATTTTGGGTTACCAAGAATTGTAAGCTCTTGTCTTTGGTGATATAGTTTGATATACTAATGGAAGGTGGAGGGAATGGCCTACATGGATTGAATCCATGGGAAATCGAGACTAATGATATAGGTAAGTTCTAATTCAATGACATGGAATCTAGTTTCATACGTGATAGCGCTAACTTCCATGGGTAAGGTGATTGTGTCTGCTGATTGTTATTCTATATTATCATAAACCTTAATGGTGATCACATTAGGATCCAAGAACTATATGTTGTCCCAATTATTTCACAAGCTTAAAATTACATATATTATTTCCATATCTATTTTCCATAAGTACCCTTTTAACCATTTTACGGGTATTGATCACTTCTATATACAAGGATAAATTGTGTATTTGATTATCTATATGAATATCATTTTGGTTAATACAAATTTTCTAAGATAAGTTGATTTACACAACTAAAGATTGGAAGCAAGAAGAATCAATGTCCATAGGAAATCTTAACTCCAAAAGGGTCATATAAATGATGTCCTTATGAACAATAGATATCTTAAGAATATTCAAGATAGAGATCATGGCAGATGTCTTCTCAAGTTATTCTAGGAGATCATAATGTCCATCCAAAGGAGTAGATAGAAGGGTTCCTAGACCAATAAAAATATTTTTTTGCATTGTAATGGAACAATCTTAGGATTTGATTTCTATGGTGTGGATATGGTCAGTGATAGGATGAACATAACCAATAAGATAATCAAATGGATTAGATGTTTGGGCAATAATATGGTTGGAACTTTTACCTTGATAGGTTTGACCTCAATCCAACTTCTTTTCTACTTGTTTATGTTTTAGAAAAGGTTCATTATAAATCCATAACTGATTATTAGATGTTTTTTGGGGTTCTTATGCATCAAGTTTGATATCTCCTCTAAATAGGATATCTTGAATGCAATTTTTTAGTTTCATACATCGATGCATGTCATGGCCTTTAACATCGTGATATTCACAATAATCATGGTATTTACCACAAAGGTTTAGGTGCATCATCCATGAAAGGGGTGGTGGTAGGAAATTTGACCATATTGGCTAAGTCGAGTTGTTTGAGGATCGATGATAGGGAATTTGTAAGTGGAGTGTAATCCCTGCATTTGAATTCTAGTTTGAGTGGTCCACATGAGAGATTTAAATGTGGGGTGTTTTGAACTGCTTGTACATGTTTAGAGTCAATGATTCCATCACATATGACATGTTTTTTTATTAAATAATTTGGATTTTTCAATAAGTTTTGATTCGTAGTTATATCATTGAAAGGTTTTTGTATTATGTTTTTGCAAGGGTAAAATTCACTTTAAAAAAGGACAAATTTACCCTAGTGTCAAAAAATTTAATTATAACCCTTCTCAAACACCTCTTTAGCTCATTCCATCCCCTATGCTAGGATTATACCATGTTTTTATAATTTTTTATGTCTATGGTATCACCCTCTCCCACGCATGGAAAATAAATGAATTCACTCTCACAAGTTCCTTTTAAGACAGTGTCTTTCGAGGTTGATCTTTCACCAAGCTTAGAAGGAGATATTGTTTGCCTTTCTAAAGCTGTTGAAAATTCTCTGCAGTCAATTTGAAGGCATAAATTCACTGAGCATATGTATTCATGAGTCAAGATCATTTTTTAAGTGATTTAGGAAGATTTGGAGATTCAGGAGCAAGTTCAGCAAAAGTAGATTTTTGAGGCCAAAGGAGCTTACATTGCAAAAAGGAACCTGATCATTGGGATCTGATTTTGGGAGCTCTAGAATAATTTGGAGGTCAAATAAAATATCAATGGAAATCTATTTCAAATCCTACATGGTTGTAACCCTATATTTTTCACAATACCCATGCCTTGCTTTCCACAACTCATTCTTCGCATGAATAACTAGTGGCATTGACAAAAGACCCATTTTAAGAAGGTTTCAAGAATAATAATACCTTGAGACCCCTCCCATCTTTATAAAAATTTCAATTCTATAAAAAATCATAAAATATTTCCTAAAAATTCATCCAGGAGATCTTGCAATACCATTTCTAAGTTCTTCTCTAAGGTACAAGCTCTCTCCTTAGCCAAATTTTTTAGTGCCACGTGGTAGCATGAGGCTAAGGTGCAATTTTTGTGTCCCTCTCTCCCTATCTAATGGAAAATGGTGGGGGACAAAAAAATGGAACTCCCCATCTTAAGCCTCATGAACCCTTAACATGACTCTAGAGAGCCTGGATAAGATCATTTCCTCAATTTTCTAGCCCCCACTCAAACTTCCACATGTGTGCCACTTTTCCTCACTAGGTTGAGGTGAATTTTTTGTGTCCTCATGTACCATTACAAGGGGACAAGGTGGGTATGAAAATTCTATTACAGAAATATTTTTCATAGTGTGAACACTTAGGAGTGGTTTCAGTTATTTGGTAGTAATAGTTTTTAATATTTATAAAACAATATATGAGTGTGCACAATTAGTTGTCATGCACAACTCATAGAGATAGAAATGTGTGAGAATGTCTTGGGATTGGGAGTAAGACTAAGGAATAAAGGAGAGATATGGGGATAAAATTATAAGATTTGACTCCATGATTTTAGGAGAAATAAATTATATAAAATGCCCTCTCATATTCAATAGAAATTTCTCCATTATATTTACATTTGGTTTCTATCTTCTGTAGTTTTCAATTCATGTGTTGATTTCAATTAATTATTGCTTAATTTATTTATACAAATTTAGAGATTTATCATCATCTGGTATTAAATTAGGTTAGGGAGATTTTTGAGAGTGATTACAGGACAAAACCACAGCCTCAAGGATGCAGATCTGAGAGTTTTAAAGCTTCCATCGCCATTTTTTGGATTTTGATCTTAAAAAAAATGACTGGTAATTCATGTTTTTTCTCAAAAAACTAGATTCATAATTTTCTGATTTTTTTTGGGTTTGTTTATTTGTATTATGGAAAACTTCTATCAAAATATTACAGAAACCCATTTCACATTTTAGGAGAAATCATGGAAAAAATTCTGACATTTCTAATTATTTTGTAAAAAAAATAGTGAGTCATTTCCATCAATAAAACTCTGATATGCTTTATTATTTTGGTTAAATATAAATTTGGTTATTATTGTAAGGGTGCATTATTAGTGGAAAATGACACCCAATATAATTGTAAAATGATCCTCAAAGAAAAAATCAGCTGAGTTAGCAACATCACGATGGAGGATGAAGGCATAGGAGGATGGAGGCAAATTTGCATCTCTTGTTAGTCACCAACAAAGAGATTACTTCATGGTATTGGTGAACTTTTTTTTTTTTTTGTGGCGTGTTTACTTTATGTTGTAATAATGAACACAAGTAAAATTCTACTTTAAAGCTCCTATATGATCATAATTTCTATTTTGTAATCCCTCTAAGTTAGAAACAATGATGTGAGAAAAATAATGTACGTTGCTATGTAGTGGTTGGTTCCACTAGAAAACCATTTTCTAAGTTGGATGTTCTCTTTGAAAACCTCATATTTTTTGAGTTGTTGGTACTCATTAAAAACCTTCATTTCTTTGTAGATCATGAGTAGGTACATGAGATAGCTTTCCCCATGTTCACACTAAGGGGGTGACTATTACAGAAATATTTTTCATAGTGTGAACACTTAGGAGTGGTTTGGGTTATTTAGTAGTAATATTTTTTAATATTTATAAAATAATATATGAGTGTGCACTATTATTTTTCATGCACAACTCATAGAGATAGAAATGTGTGAGAATATATTAGGATTGGGAGTAAGACTAAGGAATAAAGGAGAGATATGGGGATAAAATGATAAGACTTGACTCCATGATTTTAGGAGCAAGCAATTGTATAAAATGCCCTCTCATATTCAATATAAATTTCTCCATTATATTTACATTTGGTTTCTATCTTCTATAGTTTTCATTTCAAGTGTTGATTTCAATTAATTATTAATTTATTTATTTATACAAATCTAGAGATTTATCATCAAATTCACCCCTAATTTTACTTCTTTTGGTTCCACCATGTGACTCCAGAGATCTTTGTTAAGCACTTTTAGCCAAATTTTGAGCCCCCTCTCCTTGCTTCGCATGTTATACAAGTGTCACCTATAGGATAAGGCTTTGGTGGCTAACTACTTGTGTTCTTACCTCTCTTGTGCCTCAGTCCCCATTTTTTGGTTTTTAGGCACTCAAATCTTTCTAGAAGTGGCACCAATGGATAGAGCTCTTTCTCAGCTTTCCAGAAAGGTAAAGTTTTCCTCCTAACTCCTCATATTTTTCAAGTTATGGCCCGATGGAGTTTTGTTGGGAAATTTTCTCCTTGGAAGCCCGCAGCCAATAGGAACATGCCACGTGTCTAAGAAGTGGTGGGGTTCAGAGGAGAATTTGGGAAATTTACCAAGTGTTTTGCCAAAAATCTCAGATGGAAAATTTTCCCCGCCTGGCCCGCCAACGAATCAGGAAACGCCATGTGTCAGGGGGAAAATGACTTGAAAATTTGCTAAGTGTTGGCCAAAATTTTCAAAGGAAAAATTTTGAAGGAAGGCCCATGGTCAATGGGGACACGACACGTGTCCGGCTCAGGCCAGGAGTTCGGAGCTCGGGAGGGATTTTTTAAAATTTGGCTAAGTAGCCAAAAAGTTTCAAAGGGAAAGGTTTTCCCCCGCGGCCCCTTCTGTCCAATCGGGATGTGCCACGTGTCCCAGAGTGGTGGGGCACAGGGCAAAAAATGATTTTTTTTCCAAGGTAAAAAATGAAAAATTTCAAAAGGAGAAATCGGGAGGAGAAACCCGTCGGCCAATGGAGGACCGACACGTGTCCAGCTCGGGGGCCCGGCGGGGTTTTTTGGCAAAAATTTCCAAAGGTAAAAAATGAAGGGAAAGTGGCCAGGAGGTGCCCGCACCCAATCAAATCATGCCACGTGGCACCTGAGTGGTGGAGCATGGGGATTTTTGAAAAAAAATTCCAAATGCAAAAAGGGTCAAAATTTCAAATTTTTGCCCGCCGATCCGTTTTTTGGGCCGTTTTTGCCCTAAAACTTCAGACCTCCATAACTTTCGATCCAGAGCTCAGATTTGCACGTTCTTTATATCAATGGAAATCTTATGAAATTCTCTACATGATTCCATGGTCAATTTTTAATTTTGGTTCAGTTTGGAGGGAGAAAATTAAAAAATGCTTCTGGTACGTGGTGATGGCCAGAAAAGACGTTTCAACAACCAATTTTAATGCAAAATGGGTCGCTTTTCTCTCCAGCATGGTCAAAAATGTCAGAGCATGGGTTTGTAAGGACCTCCATGCTGTTTTAATGTAGTTTCATTCAATGAGGGATGGCTCCCATGTGTTTTGCACGTTTTCTCTCTCCTGGGCTCGACCCATGGACTGTAAAAGCCAGTTTTGGCTCTTTTTTTGAGGGTTGAACACTTTTTTGAACATTAGACTTCTTCTTTCACCTGAAAACAAGTGAATTTTGTAAGTATCAGGCCTTTTCAAGGATTGTAATAGGTTTATACCTCTTTGGTGGTGTAATACAAGGGATTTTGGCAATGGAAATGACAGTGCAAACTCTGTGATCAGTTCTCAGTCCTTGTTTGTATTGTTTTTTACTTCATTTCAGACCTCTAATTGCATTCTATCAGCTTGTGTATGGTTTTCCATGTTGCATTTCATGAATTTGTGTCAACTTGTGTGAACAAGAAGTGCTCACCACTCCTTTGGTGCATCACCATTCAGTTTAGTTTCAATTTTTGCATCTTCTATCCCTGTCTCCTCACAAATTAGGATAAAATTAGGATCTGAACCTCTGCAGTTGTGCAAAATATAGATTTAATCAGAGGAGTTTGAGGAACCAGCCTCTAATCTGGAGATTCCTCTCTCATCTTGCAAGTCCCACACTTGGAGAGAGGTTTCAATGTTGTGCAATCACACTGGATGCCCTAAACATCAACTTAGAACCTTGATTTGCATCCAGGGGTGCTGCTGATTTGCAACAATAGTTTTGGCATGCCCGGTGGGACCTTAGAGGTCTCATTTTTATTGCAGCAAAGTTGATGTGCATCTGCTGCAATTTTCTTGCTTGAAAAGAGCCATAAATTGCACATCTGGCGACTCCAAAGGGAAGAATCAACTGGTTTCAACAGTGCAGGCCTGAAAAACTCATGAGAAGAGTCACCACAAGGTCAAGAGCTGGAGAAGAAGAAGTTTTGTTTGAATACCTGCAGTTTTCTCCAAGAAGAACGCAAAGAGGAAGAAGGATTCAAAGGTCTCCATCTCCACCAAACAAAACTCTCTCAACTCCTCCACCTGGTAGGCCTTTCATTCAGTCAACAAGGGTTTTAAGACCAATTAGAATGGCACAAAACAACCCCTATGTCAACTTCACAGGCAGCAGCCCACTTGCCCTCAATGCACAACATCCAATTCCAATTGCAGCCTTGAAGAACATTCCATACTTCACTGGAGAGAATCAGACTACTCCAGGTGATCATGTTAAAGATATTGCCAACCTTTGTGCAATTCATGAAATCAATGAGATGCAAGTGGCTGTCAAATTGCTGGCATCTTCCTTCAAGGGGAAAGCATTGCAATGGTTTAGGAGCCTTGGAGCTGGTTCTATCACGAATTGGAACCAGCTATGTATAGCACTTCATGAGCAATTTGGAGAGAAGGGAGACAACTTGTCTCTTTTGGAGCAGCTGACAACCATCAAGAGAGCTCCCAATGAGCAGCTGACTGATTTCAACTTCAGATTTCAAAAGACTTGGGAGAGAATTCCAGTGGCAGTCAGGCCAACAGCAGAAGGTGCTTTTCTCTACTATCTCAAAGCTCTAAATTCTGATATTTCTATGTTGATTCAGTCCATGGGAGGCATAACTATCCCTATGGCTTATAGCATTGCCATTAGGGCTGAAAATTGTTTGATCCAAGCTGGAAAACTAGCCCCTAGACCTCCCATGCCATTGTTTCCAAGTTTAGAGAGCCCAAACACTAATCAAGCACCTAATTTGGCTCCTTCTCCCATTCCTAGAAATCAGAGTTCAAATGAAGCTTCTACTTCATCTCCAAGTGCCCCAAATGAGCTTCAAGAAGTCATGAAGCAATTGCAAAACCTAGGCAATGAGCTGGTTACTCTCAAGAGGCAACAAGCCCAAGGTTTTAGACCTTCTTATCAGCCCCAAGCTCAGCCTAACAGGCAGCCATATCAACCACAAAGACCACCTAATCCAGCTGCAAATGTGAATCAAACAAGGCCTCCTGCCAATAGGCCATTTCAGCCCTATAATCCAAATGCCATATCTGCCTCTAAAGCATTGGTGCCAACACAAAACAACGTTGCTCAGGAGTATGATTGGTGTTTTCCATGCAATGAACCTCATAACCAATCCATGTGCTTCAATGGTGCTTTGAATCAAGCATTAATGGTGACAACTACTGGTGTGGAGGGTGAGGGCAGTCAAGGAAACAACCAACAACAAGAAACATTCCAACAGCAATCAGCTCCAAATGACACCACATTGGTAAATTGGCAAGCAGAGGATTTTTGTGGCATGAATCAAATGGTCTCTCAAGGTGTTACAGCCAACACAAGGTCAAAAAGAAGGAATTTGGGAGAAGAGCAGCCATTAGCTCCAACCAATCCACAACCTTCCTTGGCTCCACAAATGGTGGGCAAACAAAATCCAATTTCAAATGCACAAGGGCAGCCAAGAACAGCTCCTAGACCAACTCAAATACCAGTTGTTGCTGCCCACATGCAAGGAGTGAATGTGCAAACCAAGGGACAGCAAAGAGATCCTTCATCACCATTCAGTATCATCGATCAGATGAAGAAGACAAATGTGAATATATCAATGTGGGAATCCCTATCTATCCCAGGCCAAAGAGATTTGCTACAAGCTGCCATGAAGGACTGGCCAACTTCGAATCAGCAAGTTCAGATGCAAGAGAAAGTGCTCACAAATGCTGCCCAGCCTGAAGGGAATCATGGAGGACAGCAAGGTAAAATGTTGAAGCCCCCTCCTTTCTATGTTTCGTTAATCATTGGAAATCAGCTAGTGCATAATTGCATGATAGATTCCGGGGCAAGTAGCTCAGTGATGCCTAAACAAATAGCTGATCAGCTAGGGCTCCAGTATGAAACCATATCCAAAGGGGTAGTGCAGCTGGATGGGACAGCAGTAACAACAGTCGGAGTGATTAGAAACTTGAATCTTACCTTGCATGCATGTCCAAATGTTGTTGTTTTACAAGATGTATCAGTCATAGACCTTCCACCACTCTTTGCCCTATGCTTGTCAAGGGACTTCACAGCCAAGATTGGAGGATATTTGTCTGCTGATTGGTCACACATGCTGTTCAGAACAAGGTATGGAACCAAAGCTACAATCAGGTCTGAACCTATTGCAAACTTTCACATTGAGCCTTACACTCCAAGTCAGATCAATGCCAATTGTTCAGCATTTGATCAAGAAGATCACCCAAGCACTGATGAAGCTGACACTAAGGTTGGAAGCATCCCGGATCTAACTCTTGATGAATGGGAAAACAAAGTACATGCTTTTGATCCTTATCAAGAAGTAGAAGAATCTGAGCTAGGGGTCTATTGCATACATGAAGAAAATCAGCCCATTCCTAGCATCACCAAACCAAACCACAAGGATGAGAATGAGGTATGGCAGCTGTTTTTTGATGGATCAAGGAGTAGACAAGGTGCAGGAGGTGGAGCTATGCTTGTTTCACCTCAAGGAGTAAGGTACTATTCAGCTTTTAGGTTTCAGTTTGCATGCTCTAATAACACTGCTGAATATGAAGCCTTGGTGCAAGGGATGCATTGGGCAATCAAAAAGAAAATAAAGAACTTGCAAGTCTTTGGTGACAGTGAATTGATTGTAAATCAGGTCAAGGGGCAGCATGCTGCCAAGAATGATCTACTTAAGTGCTACAAGAACAGGGTGTGGGACCTCATGGAAGATTTTGAGGGTTTTGGCATCAAATCCATTCCTAGGAAAGAGAACCAAGCTGCTGACAGGCTTGCAGTAGTAGGGGCAGCCTTTGACATTGTGGAAAGCATTCAACAAGACAAGGTACAGCCAAACATCCACGTGATTGTGAGGCCTTCAGTGCCGGATAACAATGTAAGTTGGCAAGTGTTTGAGAATGACCAGCAAATCATCCATTTCTTGCAAGAAGAAGCTGAGTTCTCAGCTAAGAATCAAGAAAAATTGGAACAACAGTATGGTGACCAAGTGGTACAGCTGAGAACTAACAAGCTGCCCAAGGGACTTATCACTTTGGAGTCCATTTTTAATCCCAATGATCAGTTTAGGAAGGAGAAAGAAAACATTCAGGTCAAGAGAGAGGATTCAGTATCCATCTTGGTGGAAGAGAACAAACCATTGCAAATTGGAAAGATGACAACTGAACAAGAAAGGTATGAGTTCATGCAGCTGTGTCAAGAGTTCCCTGATGTGTTTGCTTGGAGCTATGAAGACTTGAAAGGTTTCAATCCCAACTTAGCTCAGCATACCATTGAATTGGATCCAAATACTAAGCCTGTCAGGTAGAAACAAAGACAGGTCAATCCACACATGGAGCCTCTCATGAGGAAAGAATTGAACAAGCTGATTGAGTCAAGGATCATATTCCTAATCAAGCATTCTAGTTGGGTTGCCAATTTGGTTCCAGTCAGAAAGAAGAGTGGGGAAATCAGATTGTGTGTTGACTTCAGAGATTTGAATAGAGCATCTCTCAAGGATCATTATCCACTTCCTTCCATGGAGCAGATTTTACAAGTTGTTGCTGGCTCCGAGAGGTTTTCACTACTTGATGGCTATTCAGGGTATAATCAGATTATGGTGAAGGAAGAAGATCAGTTCAAGACAGCCTTTACAACTAAATGGGGAACTTATGCATACAGGAAAATGCCATTTGGGCTGTCCAACGCTGGTGCTACCTTCCAAAGAGCAATGGACATGGCGTTCAAAGGTTTGATTAACAACATGGTGCTGATTTACCTTGATGATATCACTATTTTTTCCAAAAATGCAGCAGACCACCTCTCTCATTTGAGACAAGTCTTCACGAGGTGCAGGAGATTTGGAGTGTCCTTGAATCCTAAGAAGTGTATCTTTCTTGCACATGAAGGAAAGCTCCTTGGCCATATTGTCTCCAAAGAAGGATTAGCGATTGATCCAGAAAGGGTTGAAGCCATAAGAGCACTACCATTGCCAAGCCACAAGAAAGCCCTTCAGAGTTTCTTGGGAAGGATAAACTTTGTCTGAAGGTTTGTCCCAGACTTTGCAGCCCTTGTCAAACCTATCACCAAAATGTTAAAGAAAAGCATGGCTTTCAAGTGGACAGCAGAAGGCAAGGAGAGTTTTGAAGCAATCAAAGAAGCCATCTCTCAAGCACCAACTCTCATCAACCCGGACTTCTCCAAGGATTTCATCCTCTATGCATTTGGAGGTAATGATACTATTTCTACCATTTTGGTACAGCAGAACAAGGACAATGATGAGCAGCCAATTGCTTTCTTCAGCCAGAGCCTAGATGACTATGAGGTGAGGTATTCTTTTATTGAGAAGCATGTACTTGCAGTAATTAGAAGCTTGAAGAAATTCAAGCATTTAGTCTCAAACAACAAGGTCCAGCTACTGGTCTCTCATGCTGGGGTTAAAGACTTCCTTCTCAACAGGGATTTGAATGAGAAAAGGGTAGGTTGGATCACTCGTGTCATGGAATATGACATTGAGATCAAGATCACCAAGCTGGTAAGAGGAAAAGGATTGTGTGAGCAGCTGATTTTGGGGAAGAAAAAAGAAGTATGCAATGAAGAAGAGGCTGTTTTGACAGTTCAAGACAGCCATGAGCCAAGTGGCACTCAAGAAGAAAATAATGTTGTCCCTACTCCTTGCTGGACCCAAAGTATAATACATTTCCTAAGCACAGGCCTATGCCCTCCGGAGATGAACAAGACCCAAAGAAGACACTTCAGATTGCAGGCTGTCCCATATGCCATTGTTGATGGAGTTTTGTTCAAGAAAGATGTGAATGGAGTGCTGCTGAGATGCATTAGCACAAATCAGATTCATAGGGTGTTGGAAGAGTTCCATGGTGGACCAGCTGGTGGTCATTTTGCACCGAGAGTGACAGCTCTAAAAATTATGAAGGCTGGTTATTATTGGCCCAAGATTTTCAGTGATTGCTTTGCATGGATCAAGAGGTGTAAGAATTGTGCATTCTTCACAGGAAAAGAAAGACTTGCTGCCCTTCCATTGCATCCAATCTCAGTTGACCAGCCGTTCATGCAATGGGGTTTGGACTTCATTGGAGTCATTAATCCCAATTCAAGTCAAGGGCACAAATGGATTTTGACAGCCACAGACTACTTCACCAAATGGACTGAAGCAGTAGCACTCAAAGAAGCAAATGAGTCTAGCATCTTAGACTTCTATGAGGGCATAGTAACCAGATTTGGCATACCTGCTACGATAATCTCAGATAATGCATTAGCATTCATTGGATCCAAGGTGACTGAGTGGGCTGTCAAGAACGGGATCTACCTAAGTACTTCATCAAACTATTACCCTCAAGGTAATGGCCAGGCTGAGTCTACAAACAAGAACTTGTTGAGGATCATTAGGAGAACTCTTGATGAGAATCAGAGGTCTTGGCATACCAAGCTGAAATCAGCCTTATGGGCTGATAGGATAACCCCCAAGAGATCCACAGGTAATTCTCCATTCAGGCTTGTCTATGGAAGAGAAGCAATCTTGCCCATGTCACTTGAGTTGCCAACATTGGAACTCATGAAACAGTTGGAGCTGTTGGAGTTTGAGCCCATGGAGGTGAGATATGCAGAGTTGATGGAGCTCCAAGAGATAAGAGATCAGGCATCCCAAGCAATGGAGAAGGATCAAGCCTTGATCAAGAAGACCTTTGACAGGAAGGCCAAGAGTAGATCTTTCCAGGTTGGAGATCTAGTGTTAAAATGGGATGCAGATAGAGAAAAACTGGGAAGGCATTCAAAATTTGATGCCATTTGGAGTGGCCCATACATGGTCACGAAGTGCAAGAACAACAATGCTTTCCAATTGGCTTCATTGGATGGTGAAGAACTGCAGATTCCAGTCAATGGAATCTATCTCAAGCATTGTTTCTAAAGGGAAATTCTCTACCTTGTAAATATTAGCTTAGTTTTCCTTTCCTTCAAGTGCTTGTGCACATTGTTTTGTTGTAGGTTAGTTTTGCTTTCCCTAAGTGCTTTGGCACAGCTTGCTGTCCCTGGAGATGTTTTGCAGTCCTTGTTTCAATCAGGTGATTTTCCATCTTCCTCCTTGCAACATTCTAAGTCGGTTGAGGTTCCAAATAGAAAATTTAATGACTCCATGCCCAATGGACTACTTCAGGCAACTGGTACTTTCATCTAGCAGGCAGATGACCCCTCTGAGTCACCAAAATTGTTAGCCAAAATGTGCCCCCTGCTCATTTTGGTGGCTAACTACTTGTGTTCTTACCTCTCTTGTGCCTCAGTCCCCATTTTTTGGTTTTCAGGCACTCAAATCTTTCTGGAAGTGGCACCAATGGATAGAGCTCTTTCTCAGCTTTCCAGAAAGGTAAAGTTTTCCTCCTAACTCCTCATATTTTTCAAGTTATGGCCCGACGGAGTTTTGTTGGGAAATTTTCTCCTTGGAAGCCCGCAGCCAATAGGAACGTGCCACGTGTCCAAGAAGTGGCGGGGTTCAGAGGAGAATTTGGGAAATTTACCAAGTGTTTTGCCAAAAATCTCAGATGGAAAATTTTCCCCGCCTGGCCCGCCAACGAATCAGGAAACGCCACGTGTCAGGGGGAAAATGACTTGAAAATTTGCTAAGTGTTGGCCAAAATTTTCAAAGGCAAAATTTTGAAGGAAGGCCCGCGGTCAATGGGGACATGACACGTGTCTGGCTCAGGCTGGAGTTCAGAGCTCGGGAGGGATTTTTTAAAATTTGGCTAAGTAGCCAAAAAGTTTCAAAGGGAAAGGTTTTCCCCCGCGGCCCCTTCCGTCCAATCGGGACGTGCCACGTGTCCCGGAGTGGCGGGGCATGGGGGAAAAAATGAATTTTTTTTCCAAGGTAAAAAATGCAAAATTTCAAAAGGAGAAATCGGGAGGAGAAACCCGTCGGCCAATGGAGGACCGACACGTGTCCAGCTCGGGGGCCCGGCGGGGTTTTTTGGCAAAAATTTCCAAAGGTAAAAAATGAAGGGAAAGTGGCCAGGAGGTGCCCGCACCCAATCAAATTGTGCCACGTGGTACCTGAGTGGTGGAGCGTGGGGATTTTTGAAAAAAAATTCCAAATGCAAAAAGGGTCAAAATTTCAAATTTTTGCCCGCCGATCCGTTTTTTGGGCCGTTTTTGCCCTAAAACTTCAGACCTCCATAACTTTCGATCCAGAGCTCAGATTTGCACGTTCTTTATATCAATGGAAAGCTTATGAAATTATCTACATGATTCCATGGTCAATTTTGAATTTTGGTTCAGTTTGGAGGGAGAAAATTAAAAAATGCTTCTGGTACGTGGTGATGGCCAGAAAAGACGTTTCAACAACCAATTTTAATGCAAAATGGGTCGCTTTTCTCTCCAGCATGGTCAAAAATGTCAGAGCATGGGTTTGTAAGGACCTCCATGCTGTTTTAATGTAGTTTCATTCAATGAGGGATGGCTCCCATGTGTTTTGCATTTTTCTCTCTCCTGGGCTCGACCCATGGACTGTAAAAGCCAGTTTTGGCTCATTTTTTGAGGGTTGAACACTTTTTTGAACATTAGACTTCTTCTTTCACCTGAAAACAAGTGAATTTTGTAAGTATCAGGCCTTTTCAAGGATTGTAACAGGTTTATACCTCTTTGGTGGTGTAATACAAGGGATTTTGGCAATGGAAATGACAGTGCAAACTCTGTGATCAGTTCTCAGTCCTTGTTTGTATTGTTTTTTACTTCATTTCAGACCTCTAATTGCATTCTATCAGCTTGTGTATGGTTTTCCATGTTGCATTTCATGAATTTGTGTCAACTTGTGTGAACAAGAAGTGCTCACCACTCCTTTGGTGCATCACCATTCAGTTTAGTTTCAATTTTTGCATCTTCTATCCCTGTCTCCTCGCAAATTAGGATAAAATTAGGATCTGAACCTCTGCAGTTGTGCAAAATATAGATTTAATCAGAGGAGTTTGAGGAACCAGCCTCTAATCTGGAGATTCCTCTCTCATCTTGCAAGTCCCACACTTGGAGAGAGGTTTCAATGTTGTGCAATCACACTGGATGCCCTAAACATCAACTTAGAACCTTGATTTGCATCCAGGGGTGCTGCTGATTTGCAACAACAGGCATATCTGGCGACTCCAAGGTCAACTTTAGCAGTGTCAGACCTGAAAACTCATGAGAAGAATCACTGCAAGGTCAAGAGCTGCAGAAGAAGAGGTGTTGTTTGAATATCTATAGTTATCTCCAAGAGTAAGGCAAAGTGGGAGGAGAATCCAAAGGTCTCCATCTCCATCCAAACATAACTCTCTCAACTCCTCCACCTGGTAGGCCTTTCATTCAATCAAAAAGGGTTCTAAGGCCAATTAGAATGGCACAAAACAACCGCTATGTCAATTTCACTGGCAGCAGCCCACTTACTCTCAATGCACAACATCCAATTCCAATTGCAGCCTTGAAGAACATTCCATACTTCACTGGAGAGAATCAGACTACTCCAGGTGATCATGTTAAAGACATTGCCAACCTTTGTGCAATTCATGAAATCAATGAGATGCAAGTGGCTATCAAATTACTGGCATCTTCATTCAAGGGGAAAGCATTGCAATGGTTTAGAAGTCTTGCCTCAGGTTCTATTTAGAATTGGAACTAGCTATATATAGCACTGCATGAGCAATTTGGAGAGAAGGGAGACAACTTGTCTCTTTTGGAGCAGCTGACAACCATCAAGAGAGCTCCCAATGAGAAAATGATTGATTTCAACTTCAGATTTCAAAGGATTTGGGAGAGAATTCCAGTGGCAGTCAGGCCAACAGTGGAAGGTGCTTTTCTCTACTACCTCAAAGCTCTAAATTCTGATATTTCTATGTTGATTCAGTCCATGGGAGGCATAATTATTCCTATGGCTTATAGCATTGCCATTAGGGATGAAAATTGTTTGATCCAAGCTGGCAAACTAGCCCCTAGACCTCCCATGCCATTGTTTCCAAGTTTAGAGAGCCCAAACACTAATCAAGCACCAAATTTGGCTCCTTCTCCCACTCCTCGAAATCAGATTTCAAATGAAGCTTCTACTTCATCTCCAAGTGCCCCAAATGAGCTTCAAGAAGTCATGAAGCAATCGCAAAATTTAGGCAATGAGTTGGTTACTCTCAAGAGGCAACAAGCCCAAGGTTTTAGATCTTCTTATCAGCCCCAAGCTTAGCCTGACAGGTAGCCATTCCAACCAGAAAGACATCCTAATCCAACTGCAAATATAAATCAAACAAGGCCTCCTACAAATAGACCATTTCAGCCCTATAATCCTAATGCCATATCTACCTCTAAGGCATTGGTGCCAACACAAAACAACGTTGCTCAGGAGTATGCTTGGTGTTTTCCATGCAATGAACCTCATAACCAATCTATGTGCTTCAATGGTGCTTTGAATCAAGCATTAATGGTGACAACTACTGGTGTGGAGGGTGAAGGTAGTCAAGGAAACAACCAACAACAAGAAACATTCCAACAGCAATCAACCCCAAATGACACCACATTGGTAAACTGGCAAGTAGAAGATTTTTGTGGCATGAATCAAGTAGTTTCTCAAGGTGTTGTAGCCAACACAAGGTCAAAAAGAAGGAATTTGGGTGAAGAGCAGCCATTAGCTCCAACCAATATCCAACTTTCTATGGCTCCACAAATGGTTGGCAAGCAAAATCCAATTTCAAATGCACAAGGGCAGCCAAGAACAGCTCCTAGACCAACTCAAATACCATTTGTTGCTGCCCACATGCAAGGAGTGAATGTGCCACCCAAGGGACAGAAAAGAGATCCTCCATCACCATTCAGTATCATTGATCAGATGAAGAATACAAATGTAAATATATCATTGTGGGAATCCCTATCTATCCCAGGCCAAAGAGATTTGCTACAAGCTGCCATGAAGGACTGGCCAACTTCGAATCAGCAAGTTCAGATGCAACAGAAAGTGCTCACAAATGTTGCCTGGCTTTAAGGGAATCATGGAGGACAGAAAGGTAAAATGTTGAAGACCCCTCCTTTCTATGTTTCGTTAATCATTGGAAATTAGTTAGTGCACAATTGCATGATAGATTTTGGGGCAAGTAGCTCAGTGATGCCTAAACAAATAGCTGATCAGCTAGGGCTCCAGTATGAAACCATATCCAAAGGTGTAGTGTAGCTGGATGGGACAGCAGTAACAACAATTGGAGTGATTAGAAACTTGAGTCTTACCTTGCATGCATGTCCAAATGTTGTTGTTTTACAAGATGTATCAGTTATAGACCTTCCACCACTCTTTGCCCTATGCTTGTCAAGGGACTTCATAGCCAATATTGGAGGATATTTTTCTGCTGATTGGTCACACATGCTGTTCAAAACGAGGTATGGAACCAAAGCTACAATAAGGTCTGGACCTATTGCAAACTTGCACATTGAGCCCTACACTCCAAGTCAGATAAATGCCAACTGTTCAGCATTTGATCAAGAAGATCACCCAAGCACTGATGAAGCTGACACCAAGGTTGGAAGTATCCCAGATCTAACTCTTGATGAATGGGAAAACAAGGTACATGCTTTTGATCCTTATCAAGAAGTAGAAGAATCTGAGCTAGGATTCTATTGCATACATGAAGAAGATCAGCCCATCCCTAGCATCACCAAGCCAAACTATAAGAATGACAATGAGGTATGGTAGCTATTTTTTGATGGATCAAGGAGTAGACAAGGTTTAGGAGGTGGAGCCATGCTTGTTTCACCTCAAGGAGTAAAGTACTATTCAGCTTTTAGATTTCAGTTTGCATGCTCCAATAACATTGTTGAATATGAAGCCTTGGTGCAAGGGATGCATTAGGAAATCAAGAGAGGAATAAAGAACTTGCAAGTCTTTGGTGACAGTGAATTGATTGTAAATCAGGTCAAGGGACAACATGCTGCCAAGAATGATCTACTCAAGTGCTACAAGAATAGGGTATGGGACCTCATGGAAGATTTTGAGGGTTTTGGCATCAAATCCATTCCTAGGAAAGAGAACCAAGCTGCTGACAGGCTTGCATCAGTAGGGGGCAAGCCTTTGACATTGTGGAAAGTATTCAACAAGACAAGGTACAGCCAAACATCCATGTGATTGTGAGGCCTTCAGTTCCGGATAACAATGTAAGTTGGCAAGTGTTTGAGAATGACCAGCAAATCATCCATTTCTTGCAAGAAGAAGCTGAGTTCTCAGCTAAGAATCAAGAAAAATTGGAACAGTAGTATGGTGACCAAGTGGTACAGCTAAGAACTAACAAGCTGCCCAAGGGACTTATCACTTTGGAGTCCATTTTTAATCCCAATGATCAGTTTAGGAAGGAGAAAGAAAACATTCAGGTCAAGAGAGAGGATTCAGTATCCATCTTGGTGGAAGAGAACAAACCATTGCAAATTGGAAAGATGACAAATGAACAAGAAAGGTATGAGTTCATGCAGCTGTGTCAAGAGTTCCCTAATGTGTTTGCTTAGAGCTATGAAGACTTGAAAGGTTTCAATCCCAACTTAGCTCAGCATACCATTGAATTGGATCCAAATACTAAGCCTGTCAGGTAGAAACAAAGACCAGTCAATCCACATATGGAGCCTCTCATGAGGAAAGAATTGAACAAGCTGATTGAGTCAAGGATCATATTCCCAATCAAGCATTCTAGTTGGGTTGCCAACTTAGTTCCAGTCAGAAAGAAGAGTGGAGAGATCAGATTGTGTGTTGACTTCAGAGACTTGAATAGAGCATCTCTCAAGGACCATTACCCACTCCCTTCCATGGAGAAAATTTTACAAGTTGTCGCTGGCTCTGAGAGGTTTTCACTACTTGATGGCTATTCAGGGTATAATCAGATTATGGTGAAGGAAGAAGACAGTTCAAGACAACCTTCACAACCAAATGGGGAACTTATGCATACAAGAAAATGCCATTTGGGTTGTCCAACACTGGTGCTACCTTCCAAAGAGCAATGGACATGGCGTTCAAAGGTTTGATTAACAACATGGTGCTGATATACCTTGATGATATCACTGTTTTTTCCAAAAATGCAGCAGACCACCTCTCTCATTTGAGACAAGTCTTCATGAGGTGCATGAGATTTGGAGTGTCTTTGAATCCTAAGAAGTGTATCTTTCTTGCACATGAAGGAGAGCTCCTTGGCCATATTGTCTCCAAAGAAGGATTAGCAATTGATCCAGAGAGGGTTGAAGCCATAAGAGCACTACCATTGCCAAGCCACAAGAAATCCCTTCAGAGTTTCTTGGGGAGGATAAACTTTGTTCGGAGGTTTGTCCTAGATTTTGCAGCCCTTGTCAAACCTATCACCAAAATGTTAAAGAAAAGCATGGATTTCAAGTGGACAGCAGAAGGCAAGGAGAGTTTTGAAGCAATCAAAGAAGCCATCTCTCAAGCACCAACTCTCATCAACTCGGACTTCTCCAAGGATTTCATCCTCTATGCATTTGGAGGTAATGATACTATTTCTACCATTTTGGTACAGTAGAACAAGGACAATGATGAGCAGCCAATTGCTTTCTTCAGCCAGAGCCTAGATGACTATGAGGTGAGGTATTCTTTTATTGAGAAGCATGTACTTGCAGTAATCAGAAGCTTGAATAAATTCAAGCATTTAGTCTCAAACAACAAGGTCCAGTTGCTGGTCTCTCATGCTGGGGTTAAAGACTTCCTCCTCAACAAGGATTTGAATGAGAAAAGGGTAGGTTGGATCACTCGTGTCATGGAGTATGACATTGAGATCAAGATCACCAAGCTGGTAAGAGGAAAAGGATTGTGTGAGCAGCTGATTTTGGGGAAGCAAAAAGAAGTATGCAATGAAGAAGAGGCTGTTTTGACAGTTCAAGACAGCCATGAGCCAAGTGGCACTCAAGAAGAAAATAATGTTGTCCCCACTCCTTGCTGGACCCAAGGTATAATGCACTTCCTAAGCACAGGCCTATGCCCTCTGGAGATGAACAAGACCCAAAGAAGACACTTCAGATTGCAGGTTGTCCCATATGCCATTGTTGATGGAGTTTTGTTCAAGAAAGATGTGAATGGAGTGCTGCTGAGATGCATTAGCACAAATCAGATTCATAGGGTGTTGGAAGAGTTCCATGGTGGACCAGCTGGTGGTCATTTTGCACCGAGAGTGACAGCTCTAAAAATTATGAAGGCTGGTTATTATTGGCCCAAGATTTTTAGTGATTGCTTTGCATGGATCAAGAGGTGTAAGAATTGTGCATTCTTCACAGGAAAAGAAAGACTTGCTGCCCTTCCATTGCATCCAATCTCAGTTGACCAGCCATTCATGCAATGGGGTTTGGACTTCATTGGAGTCATTAATCCCAATTCAAGCCAAGGGCACAAATGGATTTTGACAGCCACAGACTACTTCACCAAATGGACTGAAGCAGTAGCACTCAAAGAAGCAAATGAGTCTAGCATCTTAGACTTCTATGAGGGCATAGTAACCAGATTTGGCATACCTGCTACAATAATCTCAGATAATGCATTAGCATTCATTGGATCCAAGGTGACTGAGTGGGCTGTCAAGAACGGGATCTACCTAAGTACTTCATCAAACTATTACCCTCAAGGTAATGGCCAGGCTGAGTCTACAAACAAGAACTTGTTGAGGATCATTAGGAGAACTCTTGATGAGAATCAGAGGTCTTGGCATACCAAACTGAAATCAGCCTTATGGGCTGATAGGATAACTCCCAAGAGATCCACAGGTAACTCTCCATTCAGGCTTGTCTATGGAAGAGAAGCAATCTTGCCCATGTCACTTGAGTTGCCAACATTGGAACTCATGAAACAGTTGGAGATGTTGGAGTTTGAGCCCATGGAGGTGAGATATGCAGAGTTGATGGAGCTCCAAGAGATCAGAGATCAGGCATCCCAAGCAATGGAGAAGGATCAAGCTTTGATCAAGAAGACCTTTGACAGGAAGGCCAAGAGTAGATCTTTCCAAGTTGGAGATCTAGTGTTAAAATGGGATGCAGATAGAGCAAAACCGGGAAGGCATTCAAAATTTGATGCCATTTGGAGTGGCCCATACATGGTCACAAAGTGCAAGAACAACAATGCTTTCCAATTGTCTTCATTGGATGGTGAAGAACTACAGATTCCAGTCAATGGAATCTATCTCAAGCATTGCTTCTAAAGGGAAATTCTCCACCTTGTAAATATTAGCTTAGGTTTCCATTCCTTCAAGTGCTTGTGCACATTGTTTTGCTGTAGGTTAGTTTTTCTTTCCCTAAGTGCTTTGGCACAGCTTGCTGTCCCTGGAGATGTTTTGCAGTCCTTGTTTCCATCAGGTGATTTTCCATCTTCCTCCTGGCAACATTCTAAGTCAGTTGAGGTTCCAAATAGAAAATTTAATGACTCCATGCCCAATGGACTGCTTCAGGCAACTGGTACTTTCATCTTGCAGGCAGATGACCCCTCTGAGTCACCAAAATTGTTAGCCAAAATGTGCCCCTACTCATTTTGGTGGCTAACTCCTTGTGTTCTTGCCTCTCTTGTGCCTCAGTCCCCATTTTTTGGTTTTCAGGCACTCAAATCTTTCTAGAAATGGCACCATTGGATAGAGCTCTCTCTCATCTTTCCAGAAAGGTAAAGTTTTCCTCCTAACTCCTCATATTTTTCAAGTTATGGCCCGATGGAGTTTTGTTGGGAAATTTTCTCCTTGGAAGCCCACAGCCAATAGGAACGTGCCACGTGTCTAAGAAGTGGTGGGGTTAAGAGGAGAATTTGGGAAATTCACCAAGTGTTTTGCAAAAAATCTCAGATGGAAAATTTTCCCCGCCTGGCCCGCCAACGAATTAGGAAATGCCACGTGTCAAGGGGAAAATGACTTGAAAATTTGCTAAGTGTTGGCTGAAATTTTCAAAGGAAAATTTTTGAAGGAAGGCCTGTAGTTAATGGGGACACGACACGTGTTTGGCTCAGGCCGGAGTTCGGAGCTCAGGAGGGATTTTTTAAAATTTGGCTAAGTAGCCAAAAAGTTTCAAAGGGAAAGGTTTTCCCCCGCGTTTGCCCCTTCTGTTTGAATCGGCCCGACGTGCCACATGCCCCAGAGTGGCGGGGCACGGGGAAAAAAAATGATTTTTTTTCCAAGAAAAAAATGCAAAATTTCAAAAGGAGTGCCACCCCTCATTTTGGGAGGAGAAGTTTCGGCCAATGGAGGAACGACACGTGTCCAGCTCGAGGGCCTGGCAGCGTTTTTTGGCAAAAATTTCCAAAGGTAAAAAATGAAGGGAAAGTGGTCAGGAGGTGCCCGCGCCTAATAAAATCATGCCACATGGCACCTGAGTGGTGGAGCGTGGGGATTTTTGAAAAAAATTTCCAAATGCAAAAAGGGTCAAAATTTCAAATTTTTGCCTGCCGATCCGTTTTTTGGGCCGTTTTTGCCCTAAAATTTCAGACCTCCATAACTTTCGATCCAGAGCTCAGATTTGCACGTTATTTATATCAATGGAAAGCTTATGAAATTCTCTACATGATTCCATGGTCAATTTTTAATTTTGGTTCAGTTTGGAGGGAAAAAATTAAAAATTCTTCTGGTACGTGGTCATGGCCAGAAAAGACGTTTCAACAACCAATTTTAATGCAAAATGGGTCACTTTTCTCTCCAGCATGGTCAAAAATGTCAGAGCATGGGTTTGTAAGGACCTCCATGTTGTTTTAATGCAGTTTCATTCAATGAGGGATGGATCCCATGCATTTTTCATGTTTTCTCTCTCCTGGGCTCGACCCATGGACTGTAAAAGCCAGTTTTGGCTCATTTTTTTAGGGTTGAACACTTTTTTGAACATTAGACTTCTTCTTTCACCTGAAAACAAGTGAATTTTGTAAGTATCAGGCCTTTTTCAAGGATTGTAACAGGTTTATACCTCTTTTGTGGTATAATACAAGGGATTTTGGCAATGGAAATGACAGTGTAAACTCTGTGATCAGTTCTCAGTCCTTGTTTGTATTGTTTTTTACTTCATTTCAGACCTCTAATTGCATTCTATCAGCTTGTGTATGGTTTTTCATGTTGCATTTCCTGAATTTGTGTCAACTTGTGTGAACAAGAAGTTCTCACCACTCCTTTGGTGCATCACCATTCAGTTTAGTTTCAATTTTTGCATCTTCTATCCCTGTCTCCTCACAAATTAGGATAAAATTAGGATCTGAACCTCTGCAATTGTGCAAAATATAGATTTAATCAGAGGAGTTTGAGGAACCAGCCTCTAATCTGGAGATTCCTCTCTCATCTTACAAGTCCCACACACTTGGAGAGAGGTTTCAATGTTATGCAATCACACTGGATGCCCTAAACATCAACTTAGAACCTAGATTTGCATCCAGGGGTGCTTCTGATTTGCAACAACAGTTTCTCATCAAATTCCCTCACCAGTGCTATTGTGTCATGTGAAACCCTGAACAATTAAGGAGATTTTTTGGTGTCCTAATATCTAATTCCCAAGGGGGAAAGGGGGGAATAAGCATGCACCCCCTTCCTCTCTTCATCTCACACATTTAAATACTACACTTAGTCATTTTTTCACTCTCCCCACATTTCTCCATTTTCACTCAAAACTCTAGCAATTTTTTTTCCAACATTCCTCCTGCACATTATTCATTTCCATCCATTGAAACCATGTTCTGCACCTGATCTAGAAAAGAGAAATCTATTAAAATTGGTACAAAATTTTTAAAGGCTCTAATCCCTAAGATATAATTGCCATAATAACTTTGTAACCTATAAAGTGAGATTGTTCATATCTTGAAAACTAGTTTTACATGAATCAATCTAGATTATGAACCCTAAGGATTAATTCACATTTTAAAATCAAGGAGCCTTGAAGATGCC
Organism: Taxus chinensis; assembly: GCA_019776745.2. Classification (NCBI taxonomy): domain Eukaryota; kingdom Viridiplantae; phylum Streptophyta; class Pinopsida; order Cupressales; family Taxaceae; genus Taxus; species Taxus chinensis. The sequence goes on along the minus strand of CM034157.1, from coordinate 339,082,263 downwards.
AAGTGTCAATAAACTTTGCATGCAAGGCCTAATTGTTTGTAGACCTTGAAAACCCTATTTTCCCACCCCCAATCAAAATTTTAAACCCTAAATTTTATTTTTTCTTGCCCTAAAGATGAGTTTGCGATGAAAATTCATGTCAGATGAGAAATTAAAACTCATTTCAAAAAATCCAATTTCATAGAAATTTGAGGTCAGGAAAGCCACTTTACAAAAATAACAACTCTTTACTTGAGCAGTTATTATTATTATTAAAATTCTCACATTAGACACATTCTTCAAAGGCAATGTGTAAAAAGGATATTCAGAAGAATAAACTAGGTGATCGAAGTAGAAAACAATAATTTTCTAAATTTTAAAACCTGAGAACACACATTCCATCATAAAGCAGGTGTTATTCATCATTCATGAGATTCCTTTAAGATTATATGATTTCACATCAGGATTAAAACCCTAAACCCTGGCTTGTTATAATATCTCTAGAGATATTCTCAAGGGATTTATGGAAATGATAAATTCATGCTTACAAGAGGAGTGGGTTTTATGAATTTAGATTCAATGTTTTGACTTAAAATCATGGTTAACCATCTCCTTCAAGATGGCAGGATTATCATGGTGGTTAACTATCTTTTGAATCTAATTTTTTTAGTTTCCCAGAATTCATTCCCCCATGCATAATCAATCGTGATAGGAATGGCAATGCTTTCATGTTTTGGAATGGTTGTTCCATGTTGTGGATATGAACAAGATGTCTCATTGTTGTTAATTTTGTGTGCTATAATGATAGGTACATCTTTAATTGTTATTTTAATTATCTTTCATTTATTTTATATAATGTATACCCCTTCACTGGAATATCCCTGCTTATATATTAATTAGTATAACTATTACTAAGTTACTTATTTCATGGATTTTGAATGTGCATTTTAATCTCTTTGATGCAATGAATGATTATTAGTGCTTTATTTTAATTTCATACTTGTTTGCAAGAAGTTGTTATATGTTTTTCACTAACATGCAGCCAAAGAAACTCTGTCACAATGTAAAGGGGACTCATCTGTTAGTAACTGACATGCAACAACTTGGGACTCATCCAACAAGGCACCTACAGCCAAAGGAAAACACATGCACATATAAAACCATGATTGTGGAAAATGTGATCAACAAGGATGCTTCACCTGAGTTTGCATGTGCTAGTAAAGAAGTAGTTATGACAAACAAGAATTGGATCTCACACCAATGCCTAATTATGTCTGTAAACTACAACTTGGAACTAGTTGATTTAATTTTAATAACTGGTTGTTTGAATGAACAATTAGTTATGTTGATGTATTAGAACACCTTTCTTTAGTTTTATTGCATGCATAAGAATCTACATGGATTTCTTGGTAGTGATCTTTTACTTAATCAAAATGTAACTATTAGTTGAAGGAGTCTCTTCACGTCTCTGCTGAATATAAAGAGAATGTGGTAAGACTGTAGTAGATATCGATCCATAGTTAAGGAATTGTTGTAAGTTTATTATGTAATCTTCATGCTGATGAATAAAAATTTGAGTTCTATCATTTTTCTTGTAGACACAAGCCTTAGGAAAGGTTAGCACCCAAGGTAGGGCCCACTTGTGGTTGTTAAACCCCTTTTCTTTTCTTTGTTGTTTTAAGTTCTGTGCATGATAGATTAGAGTTGCAGAAAATCATTCTTTACTTATGTTATTTTTATCTATTTTATTACATTAGTTGTAGTATCTATTCTTTCATCTACAACCTAGTTTAGTTTTTAGCATTATATTTTCTATTTATTGTGACAAAAATTTTAGTTTATATCTCATGAGCACTTGTAACTGTGTATACAACACTGACAGTGTTGAAAGTTTACATCCCTAGGTTTGATGAATAAATGACTGTGGATTAGTGAACAACATACTAATTGCTGCAAGTTAATTTGTACCACCATTTTTGGCACCATTGTTGGGGACACTACCAAGTTATTAGTTTTTGTGAGGATTTTTCATTCTTTAGAAGTAGTCTAGGTTTTAGGAAATTACCTCAGATTAAACCCCCCAACTAATTACCATTGAATGAGTTGAGTAGTTGATGCATGCACCATCCAAGGGATGCCCATGGTATATTTTTACCTAATCCACAAGTAGCAAAAATATCTTCATTTACCTCTGAAGATTCTGAAGAAGAAACCTCTGTACTTGGTTTTCTTTTTGAAGACAATCCTCCAAGTGACAGTTCTATAGTTGCTCCTGAGCAGCTAGGAATGGCAGAAGAAGTAGATCAGAATGCTCAAAATGGGGCAACCACCTTTGAGTTCCCCATCACTGACAACAATGCAGCTGCTGGAATGAATAATATTTCTCCATCAACCTTGCCAAATTTCCATGGAGCTATGTCAGAAGATCCAAACACCTTTCTCTTTGAGTTTGATGTTTTGTGCAGGAGCTATGATTATACCACTGATGCACATAAATTGAAATTGTTTCCTGCAACACTCAAATATGTAGATTTAAGGTGGTTCATGGGATTGGGAAGGAATTTTGTTACTACATGGGCAAAATGAAGGAGAAATTCCTCAATAAGTATCAAGAATATTGTAGACCAAACAGCAGAGGAGGTGATGAAATCTACAAAATGCAACAAAAAGAGGATGAACCATTAGAGGATTATTTGGAATGGTTCATGTTCTGTGTTCAGAAGTCAAAACATACCACTGATATACCACCTGACTCCCTCAAATTACTCTTTTTAAAGGGGCTCAGTGATGAAGACATGGATGCTTTGGACCTGATAGGAGCAGGAGATATTTCAAAGGCTAGTTTTGAAGAGATTTGTGATGCCTGTAAAAACTATTCAAGAGCTACTATGAAGAGAGTAAGGAATGTAAGATCAAGAGGTGGATTATCTACCAAAACAATGGGGGACATCTCTAAGTCTGAGATTGTTAGCATGTTCAAAAACATGAAGCAAGAGATTGTTAATGACATGGCTAATCAATTGGATGCTCTACATGCCAAAAAGAAGAAAGAAGATGCAGAAGCAACACTCATAGAGTACTACCATTCATGTAGAAGGAAGAAATCAGACTGTAGATGTAGAGAATTGGCCAACATTTCTCAAGAAAGAGAGGCTTCACCTGATTTCAAAATGTTGGAGACAGAAGATGGGAAAGTTTTCTATGTTTCTCAAAGGAAACCATGGCCACCAAGGCAAGGAGGTATGACACAAGACCCTATGCATTCATTTCAAAATTGGTCTAATAATTCATATATGCAGCCCCCACCTTGGGATAACCCTCAAGGATGGGCCCCATATCCTAACCAATACCAACAACAATGGCAACCTCCATACCAAGGCCAACCACAAAAACAATGGAAACAACCTCCCCAATCATGACAACAACCATGGAGGGGACAACAGTGGAATAACCCACCTCCTAATTACCAAAAAAATTATCAACAACCTCCTTATCAGTAACAATAAGCAAGCTCTGATGCCTAATCCCCAATCAGGATCCCAACCAAAAGCTACACAACTACCTACTCAACCAATGCCTAATCCTAACAATAAAGCTACTCAACCAGCCTATTCCACTGAATCAGCTCAATACCCTACTTATTATGTTGATATCAACAATATCCATCTTCACTCAGGAAGAGAACTTCCTTCACCAGCTGGACCAACCATTACTGAAATTACAGAAGAACCACAATTGTTGCATGATGACCCACAACAAGGATAGAAGATGCTGCAGGCTGATCCACAACAACCTACTAGAACTCTAGCAAGCGTAAAACACAGGATAATGAGCCACCATTTCCTAAAAGGTTACAATAAAATAGACTGACCTCATATCAGAATCTGATTCTGACTTTTTCAATCAGCTTAAAGACATTTGTGTCAAGATACCATTGATACAAGCTATTAAGGATGTGCCCATCTACAATAAGCTAGTTAAGGACCTATGCATTAAGAAGCCAGGAAGGAAGAGGAAAGACCCATCTACTATACATGTCATTGGGAAATTAGCTGATATTATGCTTGGGAACTCAGTTCTTCCCAAGTATATTGATCCAGGAAGCCCTCTAGTAAATGTCACAATCAATGGTACAGTGATAAAAAACACACTGATTGACCTAGGGGAAACAATAAATGTAATGACAAAACAAATCATGGATGATTTGAAATTGGAAGGATTAAGACCAATAGCATCCATAGTCTTGCAGCTTACAGATAGATCCACAGTAAATCCTGAAGGAGTTTTCCTGAAGGATGTGGTAGTAGTGGTAGACTCCTGGGAGTACCCTGCTGACTTCATTGTTCTCCAGCCAAAAGTGAGCTTAGGAGGATATCCTATCATCCTAGGAGACCATGGTTAGCAACTGTTGATGCATTCATTGGATGTAGATATGGAAATATGATCATCTCCAATGGAAGTGGCACCAAAAAGCTTATGCTCTACCCTCCTATGCACAACCATTCAATGAAGAAGATCAAACCATTTGGGTGGAAGAACCAGAAGAAGACCAGAGCTCAGTTCAGCAGCTCATGATGCTGGAGAAGTCATGCATAATAGAAGGAAAAGAGGATGTTGTTCTTTCAAATGTTTTGCAGAATAATTATGGTAAGAATGAAGAAGAAGATGGAAAATTGCAATGCATAAGCTACCCTGAAAATCAAATCTTGTTGTAGCAGAGTACTAAGAATGTTCTAGGTAAGAACTGCATCCTACACCAACTTCTTCCACATGATTGTATCTTGAATTCTGTAAGTAGCATCATATGCTCCATGAATGATCTTTCCAAGAAAGTGGATATTACACCTGGAAAGCCACTCAATGTGAACAAAACATTAAGCATGCAACAGGAGCAGTTGTTAGTTGCACTTCTCAAAAAGCACAGGACAACATTTGCATGGGATTATGGAGACATGCATGGAATCCATCCTAAAATTTGTACTCATAAGATATACATCAAGGACAATTGTAAGCCAATAAGACAACCACAAAGGAGAATGAACCCAATAGTGAGGGATATAGTGAAGGAAGAACTAAATAAATTATTGGATGTTGGTTTCATATATCCAATTTCAGATAGTCAATGGGTGTCACCACTTGTTATTGTACCTAAAAATAATGGTAAGTGGAGAATATGCATAGACTATAGGGAGTTGAATGTAGAAACAAATAAGGATCATTTACCACTTCCTTTTATTGATCAGGTACTTGACACTCTTGCTCGAAAGAAGTATTTCTCTTTCCTGGATGGTTATAGTGGCTACAACCAAATTCAGATTGCACTAGAGGATCAGGACAAGACAACATTCACATGCCCATGGGGAAATTTTGCATACTCTATTTCTTCCCTTTGGTATGTGCAATGCACCTGCCACATTTCAGAGGGTAGTACTTAGCATCTTCTCATATTTAACCAATGATTGCATGGAGGTATATATGGATGATTTCATAGTCCATGGAAGTACTTTTGATGAAGCAATGAAGAATTTAGACAAGGTTTCTCAAGAGATGCAAGTAGCATAATTTGTCCTTAAGAAATGAAAAATGTTATATGATGATGTCTGAGGGATAGTGTTAGGTCATTACTTTTCATCTACTGGGATCCAGGTAGATCCAACAAAAATATCAGTGATTATAAATTTTCCAACACCTAAAAAGTAGAAGGATGTAAGGAGCTTCTTGGGCCATGTTGGGTATTACCGAAGATTCATTCAATATTTTAGCAGAATTGCAACACCATTATTTGTTTTATTGGGAAAGGATGCTACATTTATATGGACAGAGAAATGTGAGGCTGCATTCCAAAATTTGAAGTAAATGCTAACTTTTGCACCTGTTCTAAGATGACCAAATTGGAGTTTACCATTTTATATACACATTGATGCCTCATATCACACCATTGGTGTTGTTTTAGGATAGAAATATGGGATACTCAATTATGCAATCTATTATGTGAGTAAGAACCTACAACATGTTGAGCTTAACTACATGGTCACTGAGAAGGAATTCTTAGCCATTGTATATGCCATCAACAAGTTCAGGCACTATATCACGGGATATCCAATTTTTATCCATACAGATCATGTTGCCATTAAATATTTGATCAACAAACCATAGTTGTAAGTAGGAGGATAATAAGATTTTTGTTGCTCTTACAAGAGTTTGATGTAACAATTGTTGATAAGCCTTGGAAAGACAATGTTGTAGCATATTTTCTCTCAAGAATGGAAAATAATAATGAGGAAGCAGTAGTGGATGATCTTTCCCAGATGAGCACTTGTTTTCCATTTCCACCAAGACACCCTGGTATGTTGATATAGCCAACTATATGGTTTCAGGTAAGACACCTCCACACTATCTATATTCTGAAAAGAAATATATTGTAGAGAAAAGTGTGAATTTTTCTTGGATAGTTGGTTTCCTATTCCACACAGGGAGGGATAATGTTATGAGAATATGTATTGATGATGAGGAAATTTATGATGTCCTCAAAGCCTTCCATAGTGAGCCATGTGGAGGACACTTTGCTACAAAAAGAACAACACAAAAGGTATTAAAAATAGGGTATTATTGACCTACATTGCACAAGGATGCAATATTGTATACAAGAAGATGTGATAAGTGCTATAGAATGGAAGGCATACCAAATCAGATGAAATGTCATTGCAACCTTAGATAGTATTGTAACCATTTGATAAATGGGGATTGGATTTTATTGGTCCCATAGATCCTAAGTCTCAACAAAAAGAGTACATTCTGGTATGCACAAACTACCTCACCAAATGGACAGAAGTAAAGGCATTACCAAATCAAAAGAGTGAAAAAGTTGCAAAATTCCTATATGACCATATCTTTACAAGATATGGAGTGCCAAGAGAGATTGTCACAGATCAAGGTACCCACTTCATTGCTGAAGTTATTGTTGATTTAGCTACAGAATATGAAATCAGGCATAAGAATTCCACACCTTATCATCCACAATCCAATGGCCAAGCTGAAGTAACAAATAGAGAAATTGAGGCCATCTTGACAAAGACTATTGCATTGCATAGAAAGGATTGGTCAGAAAGACTTCCAGAGGAAGTTTGGGCATTCAATACCACATGGAAAACAACAACTGGATTCACACCTTTTGAGCTATTGTATGGTAAGACTGTTGTTCTCCCTATTGAGTTTGAGCACAAGACATTAAGAACTACATTAGAATTAGGCATATATTTTTCTGAAGCATAGAGGAAAAGGGTTCTTCAACTCAATGAGTTGGATGAAATGAGAAGGAAGTTGTTCATAATACAAAGGTGGTACAAAAACAAAGGATCAAGTGGCATGATAGGTTCATAAAAACAAATTCAATTTCAAGAAGGTGATTGGGAACTTCTCTTTGACTCCAAATACAAGGACTACATGGAAAAACTCTGAACAAGGTGGCTAGGTCCATATGAGGTTGAGAAAATATTTCCCAATGGAGCTGTGAAACTCACCACCACTGACCCTATGAGATTCAAAATTACTGGTGAATGGTCATAGATTGAGGTTGTACAAAAATAACTGATAATAACACCTTCATCCAATAGTTCAGAGGAGGCCAAAGCAGGATGGAAATGAGAACATCAGAATTGAGAACAGAAGTTGAACCTTTTGGTTCATCTTCTGAAACCTTTAAGTAATGAGATCTTTAGTGGCCTTGGATTATCCATCTTTTTGGGTACCCTAAGGAGGAATAAAAGTGATGTGATCAGCCTTCATGGTGATCAGAACCACTCACTAACATGTTTTATTTTATTAGCATTTCTGTTTTGTAGGATTTGGAGTATTTGCAAGGAGTGCATAATCTCTAATGAAAGGAAGTGGTGCAAAGACTAGAATGTCCACTTGCAGTAGCATGCAACCAAATCCCTTTTTTTTCTTTCCTTTTTTATATTATCTGATTGTATGAAGAATCAAGAGCCCAGTTGAATAAGCACAAAAAGATGAAGATAGTTAGCACCAGAAAAATTCAATCTTCCCTCTCTGGGAATTAATTGAATTCATTATGGAGTTTATTCTATACAACAACACATGCAATAATTGGGCCTGCAACAACACTACTTGTAGCCACACAGTACCTCAACATGTAGCCTCTTGCATGCATCCAAGGGCACAAAATACAAAAAGGAACATGTCATAATCATACGGTGTACATATCAAGTTAAGTGCACTCGATTTCCTTTAATAGAGTATTGTTAGAATAATTATATTTAATTAATATATGTGCCAAGTTGTCAAATAAAATTTATTACCCATAATGTTTCACCACCTTTTTCAATGTGACATGTCTCCCATGTCATTCCATGCCATCATCTCACATTGGGATATCCTTCAATTCAAATTAATGCTACCTTTTTAAAGCTACGTGCAAACTTGGTCACAAATTTCAAAAAAAAGTAGAACACTTGGTTCTTCATTTCATTTGAAATTTTGTATAATCAATTCCAATCGAAGGACTTATTTCCTTTCATAATTTGTAAAATTTATAGAACCTAACAATGGGTGGAGACTTGATAAGAAATGAACCAAGAGACCATTCATAATTGTGGAACCAACCACAAATTCTATAATATTTTCACAATAATGGCTGGATGTATTATATCAATAAGTTCCAAGGTTTCAATGAGTCAATTGTCATAGAATTCACCACCACCTTCAGCAATAGGAAAGCAACAGTCAAGGGTTTACAAGTTAAGGTTAATGATGAAATATTGGCTGCAGTAACTAGTCTACTAGCAGAAGGTGAAGATGTATCCTGTGAAATCCAATCCAGAGGAAGCTCAAGTAGAATTTTACCAACATGAGGATGATAAATTCATGGAAGATAGATAAGGTACTCTATGAAATTCTTTAAAACCCTTTTAGGAATATTTTTCCAATCATATCATAAAGAAATTTACCTATAAGGTTCGATATTCACAATTGAATATTATCTATTTTAAACTTCCAAATCATTTGAAGAACGAAAACCATGTGAATGTACCAAATTTATTGCATTGGAGTTTAAAGAAGATGAGTAGAGAGTCACAAAGGGTAAGATATGCCTTGTCTCACCATTGTCTTGTCACTTTAGTTGTAAAGCATGCATTGGAAAATGATCATACTACATTTAATTGGGGAGACTTTGTAAAACAAAAGCATATTAATGATCTATTGGGGAAGGGTAAGAACAAGAGAAGAAGCTCAAGTAGTTCTTTTATGCCTCCACCTGAACCCTTAGTTTCAGAAAACCCTACTCCTGCAGAAACCACCATTCCTTCAGAAGCTTCTATACCTTCCAAAACACATGTCCATGAAGAACCTCCATTTCTAGAGCAAGGCCCTATACCCATATCTCCTGACAAGGTTCTAATTTTTTGAAGAATTGCTAAATATAACAACCCTAGAGTCTTCTTCCTCTAAAGGCAAGAGGAATTATTCCAATAAAACCTCTGAACCACCAAGGAGATCACATAGAATCAAAACTAAAAATCCAAAAACTTCAAAGTTTAGATGAAATATTCAAATCTCCCTAGACAGTGATGAGGAGGGGATGGAGAAGACTGAGGAAGCCATTCCAATGAAAGTTGATCAGGAAAAACCTATAGTCAAAGATACAAACATAACCATGGAGGAACATACCAGTGAAGTAGACAAGAATAAGGAGGAATTAGGTGAACAACCTGATACTGAGTGCCCTATTAAACCAATTGAGGTTCAAACAGAGGTCATTCATGCTAGGGAAACCCATATGTAGCATGAAGAAGAGGTGGCAGTTGAAGAAATTGAAGTTTTAACCAATGATCATAGAATCCCTGAGGAAACAGAGACTGTTCATGCACAACATGAAGAGGATATAGTAACTAAGGAAAGTGAGGAAGAAACAACTGCAGTTGCAGATGATGAAGAACAGCCTGAGGAAGTGTCATCAGAAACAATACATGCAACACAAACCAGTGTCATGGATACTAAAGCAAGTTTACCATTTGATATAGAAGATACAATTGAAAACATTGTCCAGAATCTTGAGCCATAAATTGCTCAATAATATAGTGTGTCAATGCACATAGATAACCCTCTAATTGCTCATGTAGCCCCAGAACTAGTGTCTCAATCATCCAACCTATAGCCACAAGTTGTCATAAAAGAAGTTTTCAGAGATCCTCCTAGGCCAGTCTATAGAAATATGGTAACACAAACCAATTCAGAATATTGGGTTCAGAAGTTTGAGAATTATTGTAACAAGCTGCAGATAAGATGGGAACGAGAAAAGGAAGAGTTACTCTTCCAACACCAACAAGATTTGGAGGAAAAATATAGGCAGCTAAGGGCCAAGGATAATGAGATTGCAAGGCTTAAAAAGAAACAAGAAGATACAATACAGGTAACAAATGAAATTTTCAAGTGTAGACCACCATCAAATATTTATTCTGTCTTCTTAAAGGAAAAAATGTTGCAATTGAAATACACTTGTATCAATAATGACATACCATTTGATATGAGTGGAGCCAGGACATTCTTTAGAATATATCTGAAAATGCCCCATGAAATCTAGTTACTTCTTTGTGAATTGTATATGTTCAATTATGCTTTAGAATATGATAGAGACTGGATCCCTATTCTCTACATTGGGGATGTACAAGTTTGGCATTGTGTTCTTATTTCAATAATGAGCTATACAGGAAAAACAAATGGTCAAATATAAACAATTATGCAAAGAACAACCACTGATGATTAAGCAGAGGCAGGCAATACCAAGGAAATGATTGAAGAGTATGGTAAATTTATGAAAGGACAAAAAATTAAACAGAGGGTATACAGGATGAGAGAATAAGTCCATGATGAGGTCAGAATTCACATTAGGTTCAATGGTGTAGAAATAGTACAGGCATACAGAAGGATATGGGAATAAATATCACCAGAGATGAAGAGAATATAAATGCATTCATACCCAAACATTATCCCAACTTTCCAGATAATCAATCCATATATTGAGGTAGCAAAGGGATGTGGAAAATATTGGTTCCCTATTGGATACTATCCACCTATTTTCCACTATCCAATACCTCATTGGTCTGGGGATAAATAACTAAACGAGGAATTGAAGGAAAGGATAACAGAACAATAAAAGAGGAATGTAGGCTATTCCTTTACTTAACTAGAGGGAATATCCATGTCATCTAACTTTAGAAAACTGTGCAGCATCATCCAGGTGGACCCCAACAAAGAAAAAGGATAAACAAAAGATCTTGAATGAGGTCATTCAAGAAGCTAAGTCTGGGGGTTTGATGAGACCCTTTAATTACCATTTTAATTGTCTCATCTGTTGTATATTTTGTATACCCTCGTACTTTTTATCTCTTGGTTATCCTGTCAACATTTCCACTTGAACTTAAACTTATGGCACTTATATATTAATTAGTATAACTATTACTAAGTTACTCTATTTCATGGATTTTGAATGTGCATGTTAATCTCTTTGATACAATGAATGATTATTAGTGTTTTATCTTAATGTTGTACTTGTTTGCAAGAAGTTTTTATATGTTGTCACTAATATGCAGCCAAAGAAAGTCTATCAAAATGAAAAGGGGCTCGTCCATAGCAACTAACATGCAACAAATGGGACTCGTCCGTAGCAAGGCACCTACAGCCAAAGAAAAACAAACACACATACAAAAATGAGATTGTGGAAAACTTGATCAACAAGGATGCTTCACCTAAGTTTCCATATGTCATTAAAGAAGTAGTTATGACAAACAAGATTGGATCTCACACCAATGCCTAACTATGCTTTGCAACTACAACTATGATACAAGTTGATTTAACTTGATAGTTGGTTGTTTCAATGAATAGTTAGTTATGTTTTTGTAGTAGAACACCTTTCTTTTGTTCTAATTGTATGCATAAGAATCTATGGATTCCTTGGTAGTGATATGGTACGTAATCAAATGTAACTATTAGTTGAAGGATTCTCTTCATGTCTCTACAGAATATAAAGACAATGTCGAGACTACATTAGATATAGATCCATAGTTAAGGAATTGCTATAAGTTTCATTCTAATCTTCATGTTGATAAATAAAATTTGAGTTCTATCATTTTTCCATAGAAACAAGCCATAGGAAGGATTAACACCTAAGGAAGGGCCCACTTTTGGTATCTAAAACCTTTTATTTCTATTTTTTGTTTAAGTTCTTTGCATGCATAGATTAGAGTTGCAACAATTCATTCCTTCAATTTTTATATGATTTTATCTACTTATTACTTAGCTGTAGATTTTCCTTTCATTTGTAACATAGTTTATATTTTTAGCATTATATTTCAAATTGTTGTGACAGCAGTCTTTTAGTTTATACCTCTTAAGCACCTATAACTATGTATACAACACTGACAGAGTTGAAATTTTACGTCCCTAGGTATGATGAATAAATGAATGTGGATTAGTGAATAACATATTAATTATTTGAGAACTATATGGAGGAAGACAAGTGATTAGAGGAATAAATGTTGGAGAACTTGGGATTATTTGAGAAATTTTTGTCTTTACCTTATTTGATATAGTTTTTCTAATGGAATAATAGATTTTGAAGAAATACATGGGATCAAAGTTAGACCTTATGAGGTAGGGTGTCAAATATAACTTAAGACTTGTATGAGGAATGGATTGATGTGTAATTCCATACTTCCTTTTAGTGGAACCTTTAATTATTGATACAATTTTGTTAAACAAGATTCAACAAAAGAAAATAAATTAATTCTAATTTTTGTATATCCCTTACTGGAAATAAGATTCAAGGTAAAAAATAGTTTGGTATGTATAGATCAATTGGGAACTATATGGCCAAATTTTAACCCATAGAGGAACTGGAAAATTATGGAAAATACACCTATTGAAACTAAATTTTTTATAGCCTACCGATATTCAAAGTGTTTCTAATCTTATGTAAGTGAATGATACTTCATAATAAAACTAAAAAGGAGGGAAGGGTAATGTATAAACAAACTAGACTATTTGTAATACCCATTTATGATTCATCCAAATGAAGGGAATTTTTTATTTTAAAAAATCCCTTAAGTTCCTTTTATGTTGTAATGAATATCCTTAATACTTAGCTCACTACTAAGTAATCTAGTATTGTTTAAGATTCCAAAATCCATATTCATAACATCCATTAACCATGTGCAACTATAAGGGTCCTTTAGATCTTCCCGATCTCCCTTAATCACTCTACTTGAGTGTGTATACATTGTATATATTTGGTTAAACATTTTTATAGGTTATGAGAACCTATGCATCCCCTTAGTGTCAGTCAATAAAGTATTCAAGTAACCTCTGACTCAAAACAACATTGATTAGAAGAAATGGTGAACATAAAATGTAATTAGTCATTTTCATTACTATGGCCATAGTTATCTGGCATTGCGCTAGTAAACCAATTTCCAAACTATACATTATCCTAAAAAACATGGCTTCCCTTCATCACACAACCTTCTCAATATATTTATCAAGATTCTTTTCCATTGATTAATAAATTAAGTTTTAGTTTGAAGAAATATGGTCCATGACTCACCTTTATAATGAAAGAATCCTATAAATACCACCTTAAAATCCCTACAAGAAATATAGTGACCACATAATGACTCTTGTCATTATGCCCTCACTACCCTTCTCGTATCCATCCTAATCTGGTATGGGTAGGATACCATCAAAAGGTAGGTAATTTATAATGACTACGCTTCATTTACATTTTTAGTTATCCAATTAAGTTAGATAATTTTTTCTTATGATAGGTCATTTAGTATCAATACTCAATACAAAACCTTATTTTTCTAATAGAGATTCATAATAACTCACTAATCTATTATTTTCAATAAGTAAATCTCATCATACTTGTTGTATCCTAGTGATTGTTAAGGGATATAGGATAACTTAACCAAGTCTCTTATTTAGTTGATACAATCATTTCATACATATTTTCTATCTTAGTTCCATTTACATAAGTTTAATGCTCAATAAGAATAGATCTCTTAATTCTTTTTTGGCTATCATTGGTAATATATAGAACATATTTTAGTACATTAGATTAATAATATGAAATTTTTTACATTTTATCATTTTCCATAACATCTCTTGTTTTCAATGACAATTTTGATCATCCATGATGAAACCATAAAGGCATTCATGATTACTTTACTGAATCATTAACTTATATTTAATTGATGTTGTTAAAATAAGCACTTCAACACTTTTAAGTTTAACAAGGAACAATAGTAACTTATCGTGGTTTCATCATATCATTTATTTGTTTAACACTATATTCATATATCACATTTTCTCATTCAAAATAAAGTAATAAAATAGATATACTTTTATTCAAATAATCATGATATTATGTTTATATACTATTTCTAAAATACAAAATTCCATTTACCTATATATCATGTAAACTAGTGTAAAACATATTTGTTCATTCATGGTGAACTAATGGATATAGGTATATCATCATATTATTTTAGTGTATTTTTATTTTGTACATACAATATTATATTTCATTGTTTCGTTATGTTACTTTCCCCATAATATTATGCTTTTTATAACCATAATTATTCACTTATAGTGAATTCATAAAAATAGATATAATTTCACAAAGTAACTTTAATTATTGTCATTTATACACTTTTGTAAAACATGTTTAAAATATTTCATATTGGGATAGGGCCATATAAAACTATAGGCTACCTTAGAGGGAGAGGGGTGAGACCCACCCACTCTATATAGATATTGGGTCGATTGCAGTTCTATACATATGGCAACCCTTATCCATAGTTCAAAGTATAGGTCCGGGTTATTTATGCTATGTACTCGGCTTGACTGAATAATTTATGTGCTCATCCTTTCCAAGTGGGGGGTAAAGGTGGCCATACATAACCATATATAGAGCTAAGAGATATAGAGTTTAGGGTGATGACCCCACTCTTTGATATGACCTGTATTCTATATGCCTTCTAGATCTATTTGGAAAACCAAACCAAACTAGATTAATTTAAATTGATTGATTTCAATATCTGTATTATATAATGAAAAAATAAAAAATTTATATTTAATAAACATTAAGGATTATTCCCCATGTTATTTTGAGAAAATATTTAATAATTATCATAATAGCACATTTGGTGAAATGCCAGTATAGAAACTTGTGAAATTTATACATTCACATTTATAATCAAAAACAATAATCTGAATGGGATACAAAAAACAATGCATGATGAAATCATATGTAAAACTAGTAATAATCACTTCACAAAGATTGTTTTGTCTTACATGTTATGGGAGAAAGAAAATTGTATGCATGGACAATTTTAGGAACTGACATGAATCATCCACTTAATTCATGTTGCTTTAATTTGAAATAAGAGAATATAATAAGGTTTAATTAATGATAAATCTTAAATTCATAACTTATTTATCCATGTACTAATTCATTATTCAAATGAAGAGAGTTATCATTCAATCAATTCATGACTCCTACCAATGAAACTAACATTGGTTTAATTAAGTAAACTTCAATGCATCTCACAATCATCTTGATCAACTAATTAAGTCCTTGAAATATTCTTATAAAGGTAAGTCAAAAAAATCAACTTTAACAAAATCATTCTTTTTCCATGTTTCATACTATCTTATCATATTACTCTAAAGAATAATTAAAATGAAGTAAAAAAATATTTCCCTTTTTAAAAATTGTCATTTTTTTTGTAACAGCTAACCAATTATCTATCATAATCAAAATAATCATTCATTATTACTAACTCATATATATTGGTATGAGTTGGTATAGTGACAAATTAATACCTTCATCAATTTTCAACTATTGGTATTTCAAAATTTGGATCGAAATAATTCCTCATTATAACTATGAGAATATTCATAACAACAAATTAAGAAGAGGTACTGCAATTATTAATTTTTCAATCCAAATTTTATTGAGACATCTATACTAGGTAGACAATAGAAATTTACAATAATTTAACACTCTCAACCCATGATTTTTAATACACAAAATTTTCCACAAAGGTCCTAGCTTTAACTTAGTTAAAGTGGGACAAAGATAAACTACAACTCCAGAAGATTCAAAAATATATTAGTTAGTGGAATAGATGTTTCTAGCCTGGATCATCCTTACAAACCAAAAACAAGATCCCAGATCGAGTTGAATCAAAATTTATAAAATCCAATTCCATAACGACAGAAGGGAAATCATTAATAATATATATATATATATATATATATATAGAGAGAGAGAGAGAGAGAGAACTTTCTAAGAGATTGCATCTCTTTAACAAAGTCAAGGATCTTCTTCCATAATAGAAGAGATAGAGGAAACCAACTAATACAGTTACCCAAAAATTGTTCACAATGACCCATTCAAATGTCAACTTTGATTTCCACCCTTAGGAGCATATTGATAATTTAAAACGGGGTTTATATCATCCCAAGTGAGTTCATATGAGATGAAACTCTTTAATCTACTATTCTCATAAAGGGATTTAAAATCTTTAATAAATAATAATACACCAAAAAAATGGATTTACTAATGTTCAATGGAGAAACTATTTCCCTAAATATGCACAGACCCTAGAATCAACCAAATATTCACAAATCAAAACGTATGAGCAGAGTAAAGCTCTAGCAATCTACACCTTTTAAAAGAATTTTTCTCATATGACTATACCCGAATTGATTTAAATGAACAACATATCTTCATCAAACATCATCACAATTCAATCTTATTATCGTTTTAGGATAGACCGTACCATATTTCAATCTTGCATTTTTATAACAAGAATTCATATGGTTATACATATTAATTACAATAAATAACTATATGTAAACAACATAAGTAAAAATTTATAGATAAATTTATATTTAATAATATGACCCTATATCTATAGGAATCAATTCAAGTATTAAGAGGTAAAATTCAACAAAACTAAATGTATATCCTGATAAAAATTCTATTTAGTTTACAACTGTATCTAATAAATATTTATGGGCATATAAGTATTTACAAGTCAATCACTTGGACAAATTAAATACCCATAACATAATAGTTCAAATACCATCATTTAACATAGACAAAAACTAGATTTATATCAAAATAAATGTATTGCAATTCAAAATGCCATACCAAAAAATTTATCAATGAAGATTTTTTTTCCTTTCTAAATAACCATTATTTATTTGATTTTCTGCTACGTTTCTCTACCAAATCGAGTGATATCTCCATATTTAAACTGGATATTAAAATCCATATTTTATTCCTTCATTTTAAAGTTAAACAATAGGGAATGAGATAGAAATTCATGTCTAGTTTGCAGTTTTGTATGGTTTATCTCTTCTTTATTTTTCTTCCAAAAATAAAAACCCAATTTATATGAACAATCATATGATTTCCAAATTTTTCTAGGAATAAAACTCTCATACTAAAAAAAACTCACCCATAAAATAACTACATGTTTTTGCATGCAAACTTCAATATATTCCCCCTATTTTCTCCTCTCTAACCAAGACAAAAATATCTACAACTAAAAATGTGTATGGAGATATTGCATTCCTTGGATTACTATGCAAGCTTCACTCTATTCCCAAAAAAATGCCAATAAATAAATGTCATAAAATTTTAATTTCAGACGTCTTTGTTTTCCCCCTTTTTCTTCCATTCAAGTTAAGTGTTGGAACTCCAAATTGCACTCATCCCAAATCAAGATAATCTATGGGTTTGAGCCAACATGGGTCTGTCTCCAAGTTGTGGGACCTTACACTTGAGACAAAAATCCATAGAAGGTCAGATTTCTCTACTTATTTCTATTGTTACAAATACTCCTAAGAAGGGAAATGCAGATACCTAACTATACTCTATGATTCCAGGGGAATATGGTGAGAAGGACATGCATGAAATGAAATCCTACACTAAAGGGAGGTGATAGAACCAAAAATAATGGGATGAACACTCTCAGATGAGTGAAAATTAGGGAAAGTGAAGGAAGGGAAGATATGTGTGCCACAGTCTAATAAAACACTCACACACTCATTTCTATGGAACATAATGAAAATGAAACCTGCAAAGGACATAAACAATGCACATCATACCAATGGTGTAAAGGAAAAGCAACATGATGTAATAAAATGTGAGATAGGGTAGAAGATAACCAAAAAACAAGACTTTCAATTCTTCCAAATTATGCACAATCAATTACAATATTGGAAAGAGGAGAGTAACAAGCCAAATCTGAGGCATACAGCTTAAAATAAAATAATAATCAATTAAAATATTCATATTCCAATTTCCATGACCTTTAATAATTATTTAATAGGATACTTCAATGGTGAAAACTTACTAGTGTGATCCTTTGTAACAAATAAGTGGAGAGAATCATTACACAATGTTATTCCTTCAGAGACATTCCTTTTCCAAACCTGACTTTTCTTATTATACATCTTGTTAAGTGGATCATAAAATATTATGGGACAAAACCTCACATCATGACCCATTTTATGACATGATTTACATTTTGGAATTCAACCCCCATACTTTATATTTTTAATCTTAGTTCCAAAACTAGAATGCAAGGTGATAAAATTAGGAACTACGCAGTCAAAAAATGCATTGACATAAAGTATAACATGTGTTAACCATGAATTACATTTAGTAACACCATTAAATGAAATAAAGAAACCAAAAAGTTTTAGCAATACTTATCATAATCTCCTGCTCCTAAAATTTCAGTGGAAAATCTAAGAGTCTAGCCTAGATGGACATAATACTGATATTTTCCTTATCTAGATCAAAAGTTTGTTTCCATTCATGAAGAATGAGGCCATTACAACCAAGAAACCAAGGTCCACCCATTAAAGCTTTAGTAAAATCCTCTTCATTATTGAATCAAATTAAAAATAAAACCTTTTACATCATATAAATATCCATCATACATTTACATCTCCATTTTTTAACATGCCACTTATAGAGGAGATCAATATTCAGATGAGTCCCTAAAAATTTCCAATCAAATCAAGCTTTTTCTGCTGAAAATATTTGTCAATCAGAGTATTAATAATTTCTAAATGATGCCCATTATTATCAAAATTATGTTTAATTAATTCCTCTAAGAAATGATGCCCAATATTTTATATTTCATTATTTTGTAAATTCTCTACCCATGAACCTTTATACACATAAACCAGGGAAGGATATTTTTTTGCAATAGAAAAAAAAGATCATGCATCTTTTTAGAACTCTCATATTTTTCATTATTATTTTCACATGAAGGGGCATATCTTCTTACCATATTGTTCTAAGACTAGTTTGTTTCATCACCCAATCCCTTACCAACAACAAGAAAAAATTTAATATCCTTATCCATCACATAGAAATGTAGATTAGAGATGCGGGCCCAATGTTTTCTTTAAAACCCATAGTGTCATCAAGATTTGATCCTTGTATTTATCTCTCAAAATTGGAAAAACTATTATGAGAATAGTTTCTAATAATTTACAATGAATTACCTAATTATGGGCTCTTTGTTTTATATTTTTTTTAATAATGGCAAATAGTTTTTTGAAAGGGACTATACCCTTGAATACAAAATAAGGCCTTTAAGCCGGAATAAGAGTGAGAAACATAGCAGGACTAACCAATTCCAGGTAATACAATGAAATTCCACGTAGCCCAGAAACAGCTACACAAGCGAGACTTAACAGCAAAACATCAGCAAAAAAACAGTAACCCGACATCCAAGAAATAGTAAGAATAACAAAAGAGTACAATAGAAGCATGCAGGGACTACTTCTTGGCTGCTTGATCAACACTGATCTTGACTTTTTTCCAAGCATGAAACATACCCAAAGCGGGTCATGTGGGCAGCATCCGTCTTATCGAGCTCCTCGATGGTTCTTTTGCTCTCTTTTTCATTGCCCCAAAGTAGCAGCCGGGACACCGCTGAGGTTGGAAACACTTTTGGCATGCCCCACGATGAATTCCTCAATGGCCCTAAAGGCAGAAATGTTGTAATCATGCCTAGTCTTAGCCTTCCCAAGGCGGGAGTCCAAGGAGGTCAGCTTTTTGTATATGTCTTCAATCTGACTATTGTCAATGCTCCCTTCCCCCTCCATGCTTTTCTTACCCTTTTTGCTTAGCTAGGTTTTTGACCTCATCCTTCAACATTTTTATCTCAGCCTCTAAGGCCTCCAGTCTCTTGGAAGGGTTATCCATCTATGCTTCCCGAGGACTGGCACTACTTATGTTTAGCAGGTCACGTGCGATGTCAAGATCAAGAGGCTCTTTCCCTGCTGCAAGAGTCTCAAGGTTGAGTCTCCTAGAAGCTATTTGTTTTATATTAGTCCCTAGTTTGATTCATCATAGTTGGTGATGCTTTGTTTCATGATCTAAAAATCTTAAAACATAGGTAAAAAACCAATCTGACTTTGACTTAGTATGACCAACTAAATATTGAAAGATTTTCATGTTGTCCATTGTTTTTTACAAGTTGGTATATTTGGTATTTATTATCAATGACGACAATGTTTATAATTAGGAACTTACATGGCTCCATACTATTATATATAGCTTGAAGAAAATCAAATAGAATTTCCCCAAAAAAAATCTTGATGCTCTTAGATTATTCAAGATTCATTGACATATTAAAAATGAAATCATGTATCCCTATATTGTTTGATTGGATTGAACGTGTTAACTACCAGTAAAAATATGCCATGAAGTGAAGTAGAAATATATTAAATTGCTCAACTCAATGCACTTACCAGAAAAAATATATAAGTTGAGTTAACCCCACTTCTACAAATATAGAAATAATATTATAGTGGAGCAAGTCCATATGTTTGCATGCAAATTCCAAAGAAGAATCTTCTGAATGTTTAATTTTAGCCTTAGCTAGCTTGTTGTCTATGGTTATAATGTCATATATGTGCATAAGAGATGCATTAGGTAACATATTATTCTCAAAAATATCATAAATATCCTATTTGTTGGTTTTCATGTCAATAACATCCTTTTTCATAATGTGAATCTTTCATTCCACAATACTTGTCATGTATTTAGCTGAGGAGATGTCCCTAAAATTGGCAAACAATTATTTTAAGGCTAAATGTACATTATTGCAAAGATTAGGATGTGTAAAGGTTTGAATTTTTAAAAAAATTGACTCCTCTCTTGCCTCGTTCAATTCTCTTTTATCCATTTTAAGGGAGTCCTCCATAATGTTATATGGATCAATGAATTACCGAAATTTCCTTCTTTATTCTTATAAGCATATCACTACCCTATTAGGAATAAGAGTTCCATGTTATATTATATTAAGATTAAATAATATCTAATATGTAATGAGTCATCATGAATAACTCATAAAGCTATTATATGAGGTATTACATTGTTGGTTGAGTTGTTGACACGTATTGAGACAAATCAACCAATTTAGGTAGGAAAATTACTTGAGTCATATTTATTGTTGAGAATCCAAGAGAATATAAACTCACACAAAACTATATATATATGTATTGTTATATTTTGAATTACAGTGGAGAATAACAAAGAATTTTTCTGAGATATGCTTTGCATAAACTCTGAAAAAATATTACATTTAGTATCAGAGTAGGAGATAAGATGATTATTATGTCTACTTGTATATATTTCTGAGTTGTTTTAACATTTTTATTTTAACGTTATTTTCATTGCATAGAGCTACATAACTAACTCACTTTGATATATAAATGACATTGTTTGTAGAATCAAAGGTGCTAGGAAGAAGTATTTACATTACGTTATTTAATCATTGAATGATGATAATAGAATCATATATACAAAGAACACTTAATCTCAACGACCCGAATGATTTAATGATCTAATAAATTTACCATAGACTTTCCTCTAATCAAACCACATGAAAATATCCTATATCTAAACATTTTGCAAAGGTATAGTTAATGTTCCAATGCCCATCTGTAGGGTTTCACTTGATTAGAATTGAATCAACTTAAAGTTTGTGGATTTTCTATGGAGGATTATTTCTGTGTGGGCACTACTATTAGTTGTTATTTCTAAATTTATGAAGTGACAGTCAGTCACAACTAACAACATCATTCAAAATTACCTAAAATAAAGTGATGAACATCTGTTATATCTTATAATTATGCATATGTTATTTTGGATTCATGGTTATGTTGTGTGAAGAACATTCTAGATGTTTGGCCTCAATTTTTTCCTAAGCCATGTGTGCATAATATTTTTTCAACGGCCTCAAAGTTTGGTTTTCTAAAGATTGAGTGTCAATAGTTTGTGACCATCCTCAAGGATGTATATATCTTCACCTCTTTCATGTTTGGAAACCTCAACATTTTTCTCTTAATGATAAGATAAAATGTGCAGAGTCATATATGTGTTTGGCCTCATAATATGGTGTTCTCGGCACTCAGCCTCCATGCTAAGTCTTGGTTGTCTAGAACCAAGCCTCATAAAAACACATGCATTGGTGCCATTTTAATCCTATGAATATGTGTGCATGTAATTATTGCTACCTTTAATGTGTTTGATAGGTTCATTATCTTCAGTCTTGATTCAAAATAGTCAATGAAATGATGTCAGGCGGAGTCAAAGCATAAAAAATTTAGAGTCACTCCTCCATAAAATTTTATAAATTATCAAAGTTAAGTTTTTCAAAGTAAAATACATTCATAGGTTAATAATTTTTTTATATCGTTAAATATATCATTGTAATATTTTTCCTTACAGATGATTTTTTTGGTATAACTCGATGTCCAATAAAATAAAGTGTTCCACACTAGAGGAGGGAGATATAAAAATATGCAATGTGGAAACCAATGAAATTTAATGTTCAATTTGAAATAAGTGAGTTGAATGATATTGTAGGATATATTTAATGGAGGAAGGAGGTCAATCAGTTATCTCTTATTAGCCACTAGCAAAGGAGCCGCATACAACATTGGTGACATTATATTTTTCAGTTGTGTGTTTATTGTATGTTGGGTCTGTAGAATAAAAATAGAGGTATGTTCATAATCACTTGGAAGGTGATATTCCTAATGTAATATCTTGAATGTGTTGTGATATTTTGTATGTTGTGATATGGCATAGAAGGTGAAGATCTATAAAAATAGTTTTTATGAGGGAAGTTGACTATAGTGATCCTCTAGCTATAGAGATAATTTGACTTCCATACTTAGTTGAAAGATGATCAATTGGTGATAAGTTCATTGGAACTGAAAACATGATCAATTATTGTATATAGGTGATAATGTGCAATAAGATCTAGCCAGCAAGATCCAACCAGACATAGGTATACCTTAAAGTATGCAGTGGCATATGATTTTAATTTCAGTAGTCCTTACACCATGTTCACACTAAGGGGGGAATGTTAGGAATTAGTGTTCCATGTTATATTGTATTGTGAGCAAATAATATCTAGTATGTAATGAGTTATAATGGACAACTCGTAAATATATTATATGATATATTGGATTGTTAGCTGATTTATTGAAACAACTCGACCACTTTAGAATCCACGAGAATAGGAGATCACATAAAACTATGTAAATGTATTATTATATCTTGAATTACTATGGAGAATAATGAAGCATTTCTATAAGATATATTTTGCATAAACTCTGACTAAATATTGCATGCCCTAAATAATCAATTTTTCTATAGTTACCTTTTTCAGTTGTTGTCAAAATAAGACCCTACTTATTTTTGGGAAACTAGTTGCAAAAGATGAGTACTTATGGGCCTCAATTTTTTTCATCCACTCTTGATACTTGATGCCTAAAATATTATTTAAATTTATGATGCATCCTATAATTGACCAAAAATAACCCAAGCGCACTGGAACATCACTTAGCCTAGACTGAGCACTCACCCAAAGTGCGCAAAGGTACCAGGCCCTTCCTTAGAGTTGCTTTTGTAGGATGTGAACATGATGAAGAGTTAATGCATTCAGATCCATAAATATTATAAACTTTCCACATAGCATGTTCTATATCTAGATTTAAAAGAATAATGAATTAAGCAATAGATTCAACCATGTAAGAACTAGTTCCAGTCATGTTAACACCATTATTCACCCAACACACTCCATTATATTAAAACACAATAAACACATAATATTCTTACAATAATTAGTATCATAAGTTCATGTGCGCATCAGAATTGACAACATAACTTCACAATAACTCATACACAAAAATCTCTCTAATATACATAGATTAATACATATTTATAAGGGTGGGGAATTTCCCTTAACCATTGCCATAACTCCTAAAATAGGTCGCATGCTGAAAATAGCCATGGGCCTTTACGATAATAGACATACATGCAAGTGCACTAATAATAGATCTCTTCTATTTAATTGGCAGTGGTAATCCTATTATTAACTCGAACTCATGCAAAGCTCTTAGTAGACGCTCTTCCAAAAATAGCATTTACATGTTGCGCAAGTTTCCATCTAGTTGTGTGCCCCACACGTTGTCTCCAAAAATAGCCTGTAACCATGAAAATGGATAAGTCTAGATTCATTATTTCTTTCACATGTGATTCCTTCCTTATCCTTCTACGCCTTAAAATATGTCTTATTACACCATGTTAATATTATTTACACCTTCTCCTTAGTGTCATACTTCGTCTACTCAACATTACCCCACACTAAACTACATTGCTTCCCTGATAATGGTTTCCTTTTGATATCTAAAGAATAAAGAATGGGAATGGAAGGAAATTAAATAATTACTGCAAAAAGAATGATCTTTTACCCTGTAATATCCTATGTTTCAACTGGAGGAATTAAGTCATGATATTATTCTTTAATTTCAGCCTCTAAGGTTTTCCAATCATTTAGCGCGGTTTCTGTATTTTCTGGAATATCCAATGCAATAGAATCTAAATCATCTTGTGTAATCACTTCCTTCTCGTTCTGTAATACTAGAAAAATGTTGGACATTGCAGTCACCCTTACTTCTAGAATATCCATCTTCTACGCTATAAGCTTCCCAATTTCATCCAGCCTTTTCTTATGGGTGTCTTGGGTCTTCAGTCATGAATCCATGA
The DNA here is from genome assembly GCA_019776745.2 of Taxus chinensis. Classification (NCBI taxonomy): domain Eukaryota; kingdom Viridiplantae; phylum Streptophyta; class Pinopsida; order Cupressales; family Taxaceae; genus Taxus; species Taxus chinensis. The sequence continues at coordinate 339,057,107 of CM034157.1, read as the reverse complement.
AACTTCATCATTTTTAGTAATGGGAAACTCAAATGTAGTTTCCCCATTTTTAACACTTGGTCTACTTCCACTACCATTCCTAGCTACTTAGGAGAAACTTTTGAACTTTTAGTCAGAAAGGGATCATTAAATAACAAACCTTGTACAAGGAAAGTATATCTTCTTTAGAATCCTTGTAATCATATGAAGAGATCTAAGTTACAAGTGAATTAGGTAAAAATATACCATGGAAATCTCTTGGATGGTACATGCATCAACTAGCTCAACTCAATCAATGAAAATTAGTGGGGGGTTGGTTGGAGGTGAATTTCCTACAACTTAATTTGATTCTAAGAATTAGAAACCTCTAAAAAAACTTTATGAATTGGCAGTATCTCTAGAAACGATGCTAAAAATGGTGGTGCAAATTAACTCACAACAATTAGTATGTTGCTTATTAATCTATAATCATTTAATTATCAAACCAAGGAACATAGAATTTCAATAGTGTCAATGTTATATGCACAGTTATAGGTATTTAGGAGGAAAAGAATTAAATTACTATTATTACAATTTGGTAAATAAAATTTCTTCAAAAAAAACTAAATCCGCTTCTTGGGGTAAAGTTACTATTTTTAAGGTAAAGCACCTGATAATAAGGGACTTACTATATTTAGTAAGTGGTCAATTGTTATTACTGTTTTCCACTGCTAGATAAATCAAATCAAAAACTTCCTAGTGAGGGGGGAGTAGCACACTAGCCTTTTCCAGTAGGCCGCTTCCTTAGATGATGAATCCCTCCAAAGGCTAATGAATTTGTATACTGAACAAAACTTAGACTTTTATTATATTAGAAAGTGGAGATTCCAACTAGGATCAGTTTGCAAAAAAACATATTTTGTTAGACTACGTGTCTGCTACTCATCATTATCACGTCCTTCGAATTTCATTTGATTTTTCCACTAGTTATGCTTGGAAATAAAATTATAACACATTTTCACTATGTTGTAGTTGAGCTTCAAGCACGAAGCTGCTCATGGCCGCCAATTATAATTTATGCTTCCATCAACATGTACGTAGGTCTATTTGTTATGTCTTCGTTTGTGATGAAAACAAGCTTCTCATTGTGATAACGTTTTTCATTTAGAGTATAGTGTGTAATTTTTTTAGCTACAGTTTCCATTTCCGCATTGATGGGACAAGTCCTTTGGTTTTATAGATGATTCCTAGTGGCACCGAAATGGGGTTTTTGTTAGAATAAAATTATTCAGGGGCATCCATTCGACCTCCCATGTGAGTTGCATCATATGACACATTGTCTATGAAACAATGTGGACAGTCATGCAAAATACGGCACCATCAAACATCTGACTTGTATCTTGCAAGATAATGAAGATACATACTCGATTGATTGACTTCAAAATAAAGTTATCTAGCAAATAAATCTTCATTTTCTCCTCGTTCTTCATTTCTTCGACACTTTTGTTCAATATTTCCCCTAATGACATTGTATTTTCATGCATAATGAGTGTTTATATTTTGTGCAAGGCTAGAGCTGGTTCAAAGCATCATTATGGCAGACTGGGTTGTTTAGAAAGCGATTTAAACAACTGGTGGCACATGTATACAGAGCAATGGCAGGGTGACATAAGTGGGTCCAAGAAGGATTAATGGGGAGGAATAGTGAATGGCTTAAGTGCCTAACTGTAAATCCACTCTCAAAAAGAGTGCGACAGAATCGGGAGCTGGGAAATTTTTTATGTCATAAACCGTGAAATGTCCTAACTCACTTGAAAGGGACTGGGAGGGGACATTGAATTTCCCACGAGTTATCAAGGTGATGATACGTGACGGAGATCCGACGACATGGTATATGAAGGCTTGACATGCACCTGGGGGCTGGAAATTCAGCTCTTGAGAGGTCACATAGAGTGGTTTCTAATACCTTATTCTTCCCCTTTATCAATTAAAATTTTCCATGTTTTCATTTTATCATGCATCGTGAGTTTGACATCAAATTCCTTTGCAGTTCAAGGTGATGACACTAAGGTTTTGCATGAATCCGATCGATAATTTTTCCATAATGCACCTAGGGCCTCATTGGAATAGATCCTATGATGTCATATGTGAGTTTTCCTCTGACTCATCAAAAGTTCTTGGAATCTACTAGTTTAATTTCATGATTACCTTGTTTTCCCTATACTCTTGAGGGATGCCTGGGACTTGATTTCCCTATTTTGATGTCAAGTTTTACCTAGAAGATCTTACAAAATTTGACTTAAACCTCCCGATTTTACACTTGATACTCTAACAATAATACCTCAAATGTTATCTTTATGCTATCTTGGATGTACCTTGATGAAGGATCCATATAATAGGGTCGAGAAGGCTAGGACTATAGTCTTTTGAATGCCTAGTGTATTGTGCCTCTCTTGATCTTAATACTTTTACTGAATCCCTGAAAAATTGTTCTCTTTTATGGTACTCCATTTGTAGACTCTTGAGAAAAATTGCTTACAATGACCTTATGAACCTATGTGAATGAATGTAGTTTCCACTATACTTCCACCATTAAGGTATTGGAATTTTCTTGACAGGATAACTCAGTATTTTTATATTCTCCTAATATCTAGAGGCTCATATTGATATATCACCTTTACAAGCTCATTGTTTTGGCATTGCAAAACTGCATTAGGCCTAGCTAGAACACCTACATTTTGGAAAAACTGATTCTTCGATCACCTTCTAGAATCTGATTTGAATAATAATGAGACTCCATAATCTATTGAATACCACCATATTGTAGGGCTACTTTGAATTTTTCATTATGCTCACATAGGGTTTCTACATTGGGATGAATAGGACATATCCTGTTATTGATAGTTGAGGCACAAGGAAAACTTGGTTAAGGGATAGTTGCAACACATTTTCATAATGAAAGGATGAAAAATACACAGAATTTTGAGAATAGGGAAGTGCACCGGTTACACTAAATCACCTATGGTGACCAATGTTAATCGGAGTCACGTTGCACTTCACTGGAGCACAGGGTGCATCTTATAGAATTTAGGACTCTGAATAGGGTTAACATCGAGTGGTGATTGTTGTCACAGATAGCATTCGGGAATGCGTTTGAAAAAAGTAGCCTTATTGGTACATGTGTCAATGACAACCTCAGGACTATGTGCCAGGTGATTTCTATAACAATATTATTTACATTGTGATAATGAGTGAACCTATGTTATTGTTTGCGAATTCTAAGATTATTTAGGGTACATAAAGTTCTTGTTTCTCAATCATTGTATGAATTAAGTTTTCAGACCTCTTATATACATTCACCTCCTGAAAGGATTGTTTGAAGACATTGATTTAGCTGATTTCCATATCTTGAAACCCTCTTGTTCCCTAAGGTACTAAGTTGTTTACATAGTTGCTTGAATACATTTTCCTTCTATTACATGTCATTTTATTGTAAATTACCTCTCTATCACAATGTTCTAATTCATCTATCGATTTAGCATGTGCCTTGAAATTCCTAAGTTGTCAAATATCCCTCAAACCTTGTCTGTGTCATGGAAATGGTATAAGCATAGCCTGTAGGTCCATTATGACTTTTTTGGGGTCAGCACACTTCCATACCTAAGTCATGCAACCAACATGTGTATCAATATGGAATACATTGGATAAAAAATCACTACAGTAGCTCAGTTGCTATAGTACAGATCTACATAGTATGAGAAATAACTTGTCAACTTGAAATTCAAAGAAACCATTTGGCCCAGACATTTTACAGACTTGCTTCAAAATAACAACAGTGTTTCCAATGCAGGTTCCAATACTTATTTGCTAATAGCATGGGTTTGTACGTATATGTACACGATTGGGTTCTTAATTTGGTTAGAGGACACATTTCTTATCAATTTATCCATATCAACACAATCTACATGAATCCTTCAGATCATTGGAAAGATATAATACAAACTTTCAGTTAACCAATATGGTTGTAATCATTATCGTTACAAACTCCTAGTTGAATTGTATTCAAAACAATGCAGAGATAATATAGATTTCAAATGACATTTAGATTTTGACTATCTGTAGTTGTGCTTTTCAGGATTGGATTCATAGTACATGAGAAGTAAATTCATGGCTTGACCTCAATAGTCTACCAAGTGTTCTCATGAAGGGTCTGCTAAGATCACCTGACAAGGTAACATTTCAACACTTGGCTTGAGTTCACCTAAAATACTATCCTGTGCATAACTTAGCGTGAGTTCATTCAAAAGTTACTAACAACTTTACTAATGGAGATCTGATCAAAAAATTCTCACTCTTGAGCGTGAGATCACCTAGAAAAATTGCTCTTCACAACATGGTTAGGACATTTTCATCCATTGTTAAACTATTAGATTAAATTAAAATCATATCTTCATTATGAACCATTTCCTTATTACATTCACTATTTGTCACATTTAGGCATACTTCAGGGTTGGTCATACTTGTAACTGGCAATTTTTATCAGCATATGGATCATGAATTATAGATTACTCTTCTCGAGATATCAAATTATTGGTTTATCTTAATATTGGAATCTCATAAGCAGCCTACAACACCAAATAGTGAAATGTATTCAAAATAGGCCTACTACGCTTGGTACAAGATATTGCTTCACCCCTATGTTCCTGACTTTCCTTTCACTAGTATGTCACCTTCAATTGTCCTAACAAGAATCTGAAATTTCGTCAATTAATCTGCAAGATCATAAGGTAGGTGATGCATACAGCCTAAAATTTACCAATACAAGCCCAAGCGCACTGGCACATCACTCATCCTATAATGAGCACTCATCCAAAGAATGCAAAGGTACCAGGCCCCTTTAGGGTTGTTGTTGGATGTTAGCATGATGAAGACTTAAAGTGTTCAGATCTATGACTAATATATCATTCCAAAGTGCATGTTCAGATCTAGATCTAGAGAATAACAGACTTAAATAGATAACCATAATGAAATCAATCATGCAAGTACTGAATTATAACCATGATAACACCTTGATTCAGTCCATAATCTCCATTATATTAAATTGCAGTAAATACACAGAATCTTCCTTACAATAACAGTAATATATAAGATCATGCACATATCAGATCTGGCAGCATAATCTCACTATACCATAACATGTTATATATGCTTCTCACATCTCTCTATATACTATCTCTCTCTCTACAGTTCACTACATATTTATAAGGGTGGGGAATTTATCTTCACCACTTATCTAATCCCAAAATAGGTTGCATGATATTATTAGCCACACACAATTATAAAAATAGCCACACATGTAAGTGTGCTAATAATAGACTACTTTTAGTTAGCTGATAGTAGTAGATCTATTCTCAAGCCTGAATGTCCATGCAAAGAGCTTTGTAGCCGATCATCTAAAAATATCCAATGCATGTTGCACAAGTCTCTAACCATTTTGTGTGCTTGGCACACTATCTCTAAAAATAGATCATCTTCGTGAAAAATGGCTATGTCCCAAATTTGTTTCTGTGTTACGCGTTTGATTCCTTCCCAATACTTTCACACCTTTGAATGTGCTCTACTCTTCTACATGACCCTTCTGTATATCCTTTTCACTAAGCTGCCAAATCCTGACTGACCAACATTACCCCACACTAATTGTATTTCCACCCTGAAAATGGTTGTCTCCAAAACGAATCAAATAATATGAATAGAAGAATAGAAATAATTTTGATGAATAAAATAATGTCTTTACCCTACAATATCCTCTATTTACAACTTGAAGAATCAATTCTAGATACTCTTCTTTTATCTCTACCTCTAACATTCTACCAATCATTGAGTGTGATCCTCTATGCTTTCTCTGGAATATCCACTAATAATTGACTCTAACTCATCCTTTGCAATCTCTCCCTTCTCATTCTACAAGACCAACACAATGTTGTACATGGCAGTCATTCTCCCTTCTAACAAGTCCATCTTTTGTGTGATGAGTTTCCCAATCTCATCTAGCCTTTCCTTGTGTGGATCTTGAGCTACTGTAAGGGCCTCACACTTCTTTTAACAAGTGCATAATATATTCATGCGTGGCCCAATGTTTCATCTTTCATGGCCTTCAGGACTTCATTATCTTTCAAAATGGTCTTGGTCCTTATAACGGCTTCTGGAACTATACAAATATTCAGTGCTTGATCCTCTTTCTTTAGTTCCTCCTGCAAGAGGTTTGAAGCAACCCCTCATATGATGCAATATTCTGCATCACTGACAGCCTTTTCTTGCTCTGCTTCCTCCTGTGCTGGATCCTTTGGCGACTGGCATGCACAACTAGGTTCATCTTCAAGCACTAAGTCCAACTAATGTACTGCACATAATGTATTACCGAAGGAAACGTCTTAGGTACCTTTGGCTCTAAGTGTGGCCTAGCCTTCATGACAATTGTCCCCAATATCCTCTGCCATGCTGATAAAAACATCATTCTTCTTCTGTGCCAAGTATTTTTCCTATTTTAGGTGCACTATCTCCTCATCCTTAGTCTTGATCTCCTCCCTCAGTGCCCTAATTGTTGCATCTTTATCCATATTCCACTGTGCCACTTCTGTCAAGACTTTCGCTAAAGCATTTCTCACTTGTTCATCTAACATAATAGTAGGCTTGACTGTTATGTGTTTATCCTGAGGTTTCTTCTTCAACCTCCTTGAAACACATGACTCTTCACATACATCAAAATTTAGTTCATCCATGTGTGTGTGCATAGAACCATGATAGTTGCTTCCTTGTGCACACTGGTTTCCATATCTTCATCCATCAACTCCCATCCATATAACTCCTTTTGTTTCATTGTGCTTTGGAAATGGGAAGAAAATTTTACCTGTGCATCCTCGACATATCCCATGACTAGTGGAATATACTCTCCACTTGTTCTTTTTAATCTAGGCTACTTAGGAACTTGGGCTTCAAGATTTGGAGCTTGTTATGTTGATATGTCATGAGTAGTCTCAGTTGTTGTCTCATATACCTCCTTTCCTCATTCCTCTGCATCCTTCATATCCCCGTCTTCTATTTCATCCTTTTTCTTTGGAGGTGTAGGAGAATTTGGCATGACTTTCCTTCACTCTTCCACTTCCTCATTCAGCTTTAATTTCCTTCTTCTTTTCTCATTATCTCCTTCTGTGGAGAGAGTTGAGGTGATCTGCACACTGTTTATGGAATACCACCTTAGGTCCTTGTTCTCTTGAATACACCTCTTGAAAGTGGCAATTCTCTCCTTGGACTACATCCAAGTCCTCATCATCCTTCCTTCTTGTGGCTGAGGTGGTGTAGTTACACACTCAGATTCATTCCTTATTTGGAGGTTGTCTTCTACCTCTATGCTCCAAACCACCACTATCTTCATGCTCCTTCTTCTTCATCATCTACCTGAATTGTTTTTGTGGGCTTAGGCGCTGGAACATTTTCCATTGTATGCTTACCTTTTGGTGGCCTGGGAGTGTGAACTCATTCTCCACATACTTAGTGTTCTCCAACTTGGGTTTGAGTTGCTAGGTACACAAGCACTAGCTCCAGTGTCCCCAACTTCCAAGATTACAGGATTCATGCTTATAATATCTGAAATAAGCCTCTCAATGTAGGTATTCTGACCCTGGATATACATATTTCTTTCGCATAGTGTGGTAGTTACAATCTACCTTGTCTACATTGAAGGTTAGGTGGCCGTGCATCTGAAAACCAATGAACTGATGCCTAGAAATATCTTGCTGTGAAGGCATATGGTAGTTTACACCATGGGCTCCAAGCCCCATCCTTCATCACAAATTGTGTGATGCAAAAGTGTTGGTAGACTACAAACTAAACTTCCTTACCCACCATTAAAGGCAAATATTTGGGTATGCACCATTCTTCTTCAAATACCGCGTGGAGTCTATCATACCACATCTCCGCCCTCTACTTAAATGGTCCTCTTATTGATCCATCGCACAAGTATTTTCCAAATATTTCTACAGGTGACTTGTGTTCTGCATGGTACTTCCACATCTTCTCCTTTGGCCCATCGGGCACCCTAATCTCCATAAACAATAAAGACAATAACACAACACCAAAACGTATTCTATCACATGTCTACACTTCTTCAATGATTGTCTTTGTTATGTGATCTTCAATATTGTAGACCAATCCTTTAGACATATTCTTTGCAATGTGCATCCATATTGTGTTTACCTAGGACCATCTTCTCTTGGTCATTCAACTTTGTTGACAAGATGTGCAGCTACCTGCACTACTGGGATACTTTTTCAATTTTTCAATGTCCATGGTCCACAGAGACCTTTGGTATACCCCATCTCCTTCCTATGTCTCCAGGATTGTGGCCTTATCAGTTAAATTGATATCCAAATCCACTCCTGAGGCCCTTAGTCCTGTCACAATTGAAATTAAAGTAGTCTATAATTCTTACCATCTGTCTGAAAATAGAAAAATTCTCATGGACTCCTGCTCATCAACCACTGATATAATGGTTCATACTTCCCAAAATATGGAAGCTCATACAACTGGTAGAATCCATTCTGCTTTCAACAACTTCTCACTGGCATCATCGTACACTGGCATATCCTCTATTGTGTGCTTGTTCATTTTCATGCTCAAAAACACATCGAGCTCCTTTTTATTATCTGATGTTTGATGGTTGTAATCATTGATTTTACATTGGCTGATATGGGAATCCCATTCTTGTCACACAATCACACCCTCCAGGATACTGCATTTTTGAAAAATTACTCTCGAGAGCAATTTCTTCTTCCATTTCAACCTTCTTCTTCCCTTTATCTCCTCCTGGTGGTTGCTTTCTTCGATGCCATCTGTAAAACAATTTTTGTCCTCTCTTTTCTTCCCTAACCTTTTGTAATCAAGTCAAGTCAAAACCCTAGCTCAAATCTGCGTATGCCCTAGTAGAAATTACGTGCCCTAGCCTCTATTTGTAACAGCATCTGCTTTGCTCAAACCCTTCACCTATGGGAACGCAAGCTTCTCCTACACATAAACCTTCTCTCCACATCTGGTTTCACACTCTTCACACCTCAACATGATTCACTTAGCTCATTCTCACTTAGCCCTTTTCAAATTCAAAATCAATTACAATAGTAAAAATGAACTGCCCATCCCTTCCTTATATAGAATTTCAAAAAAGTTAGTGCATTTATTACTCCTCCACCTACCAACAATCCTCTCATTAATCGACCATTTTTACATTATTTCTGCATGGTGCATCTTCATGCCCAAGCTATAACCTTAGAGCGCACCTTCCTACCTTTTGGCTATAGACTTCTCTTCAGTGCACTTCCATGTGCCTAAGTACCTCGCCACTACACCTTCTCATTGGTAGTCTATTCATGGCCTCTGCTTACCTCGCATTATACTTTTTTCTTCATTCCTCTCTATCTATGGTCCCTGAGTCTAGAAGCAATCTCTTTTATTTCAAATTCTCCAACTTTGAATAGCAACCTATAGATAGTTCATTTCATGTGGACTTATTTCCATCAGTCTTGTACCCATTTATCAACAACCTACCCCACACTAAGGTTATGTGCCAGTCCTCTGCTGCATAAAAATTATTCAAATAGTAATTAGCTTCTGGCACGTAAATGTGCTTATTACACAATACACACCAACTTAATTGACAAAACATAGCGATGAAGAAGAAAACACATTAAGGGAATAAAGAATTGAAAAACCTGAATCTAAATGGAAATACTATGGCTTATTACAAACATCGAGAAAACTTATTTATAGTAGGGCTTCAACCTACTCTCATTGAAGTAACCAAGTAATTGTATATTTCATTAAGCGTTTCCTAACTGGAAAATCTCCTATTTCGAGTACGCGAGTGATAACATACTGGTCCTAACCCAATGTACTTTGAGTTTTCTTAGCATGGCACAAAAACTTAGAATCATAAAGAAGCACCATCTGTTCTATCTCCATACTTTTAATCCCTGACGTGCCTATCATGCCCTTCTTTCTTCCTGGCTTTTTCTTGCTTGTGACTTCAGCGTACTACGACCTCATCACTCATCCCAACTTAATCAACTTATCAATGTGTTCTTCTAATGTGTGCTCATTAGCTAAGACATCTAGCATGCGCAATACGTAAAGAAGTTAACATGAACCCCATAGGAAGAATGGCTTCTTATACACCAAACACTAATTGAAATGGTTTGGCCTTGTTTAATAGTGCTTGTATGTTGTTCTGATATGCCCCAAAGTACTACAGAAACTCTTATCATCCCAAAATCCTTTCTTCTAACATCATAAAATTTTTGTCAACGCCTAGTTTAAAATCTTATTGAAAGCCTTAGCAGTTCAATTTTCTTGAGGATGATAGGGTGTATTCTTATGGTGTGCAATCATGAATTCATCTAATAAAATTTTGATTATCTCATTAAGAAAATGTGTGCCCCCATTCACTGGTCAAACTTAAAGGTTAAAGAGAATAGAGAACAAATTTTCTCAAAGATTCAACACTAGACCTAAGTTCAATGCACGTGAATGGGTAGAAGAGAACCTATACCATGAGCTATATGAGACATTATTTTTATGATTCCCAGTAGATCTATATGAATGGCTCTCGACATATGCATCTAGATTAAGCTCTGGGCATATGCATCTAGATTAAGCTAGTTCTATAGATTGGGCATGTGGACGCAAGATGACCATAAGAGGCTGCGGGAAGTATATCTAACTTGGACGCATGTGTTATTAATCATTGGTGAGAAGAGGGATTGCTAGCCAGTTACATTTTAGAATACGTCATTTTTTACGTATTATTTCCTAGAAGTTTTTGAGTTTCAAGTTTCTGAGGGAGCCTAGAGGTTCATTTTTTAGTGTTATTCCTCTGGCTATGAATATCTTGGTCGTTACTTTGAGTTTAGAAGAATTCCCTATGGGCTGGATAAACTATTATAATCAGCTGGGAAAGGAAGCTAGGGTGGAGGAAGATGGTAGACATTACAGCTGAAAAGGAAAGGGTGAGGAGAGACGGATTCAAGTACAGTGAAGCTAGTGAAAGGTAGATAGCTAGACAATGAAAGGTTGTAGGTGTGATGGATCTATGGAGGAAAACATTGTGAGAGGGTGTTGAAGTTCACATAGAGGATGTGGAGCCTGAGCTGTTCTATGCTACCCCATCTTGATAAAGCATAGGAGAGAGGCCCCTTTAGCTTCTCATGAGAATTTGTCACATGGAGAAAGGAGAGTCCATCAGTGCACATCTGAACCCACCTGGTGACCAACCCCTAGTGAAATTTGGTTTTCCAAATCAAAGGAGTATTGAACCCAGTTGGTATCAGTGGGAGTGACTGATTGGTTCCCAAGAGGTATAATTTTTCATTTGGGACATCCATGGCTGCACATACCATTCTAGTGTTTGGAGGAATTTTTGGGAAAATTACAAGTATGCAAGGTTTAGGAAACACATCTCAGGAGTGGCACGGGATACACTTCTACAAGTGGAGTAATCCTGTAGACCATTCACACATAGTTTAGTGGAACTTTGGGGACACTAGGCACAACCACTTCAGGCCCATTTTCAGTTAAAGGAGGATCTAGAGGTGGAACTAGTGGATGGGGAGGCACAAGACTTGGTGGATCCAGTGGAGGGAATGGTGGAGGGAACACTAGAGGGAACCAAGGATCTAGATCAGAAGGACAGGGGCCTCATCCACCTCCTCAGGTAATCTTTGAAATGTCTTTACACTTTCCAGATTACCATGGTATAGAGGATGTTGCGGAACACGTGCACAAGTGTGAATTGCTATGGCGACATGAAGGGTATCACTACCCCATAGCATAAGGTAAGTCAATTTGCAAAAACATTGTAAGGGGCATGCACATAGTTGGTATAGGAAGTATGACCCCTATCAGACGGTGGTAGAATACAAAGCATTGAAAAATGCCTTCCTAGAAGAGTTCTATATACTCAAAGTTCAAGCAGAAGAGCATCAAATCTTTGAAGGAGATCAAACAGGGAATGGCAGAGAGTGTGTGGGAGTATGATGCATAGTTTAAGACTCTCCTGTCAAAATTTTCATATGACATTCACCCTTCACAACATGCTCAATGGTTTGTTGGAGGGTTGATCACTCCATTTAGGAGGGCATTGTCCCATAAAACATTTACTAACCGCATGAAGGCTCTAGAAGGCTGCCTTACACGCTGAAGTAGTTGGGAGCATTGATACTGGTGTGAGCCCTTTTCTAGAGGCTCAAATCCCTACCATGGCCAAATAAATAGAGAATTTTTTCTACAAACTCTGCACATGAGACTCATAGTGGTCTTTGGTGTGTGGATTGTGAAGTAGAGGGGCATGCCAAGGATAGTTTCCCCTAGAAGTCAGTACGTGCCATAGTGGTAGATTGTGAAATTTGTCACGAGGACCATGATGCAAGTAGATGTCCCTTGTTACAATGTCTAATTTGGAAGAATGTTTCTTGCTACTATAATATCTTCACCTCTATGACCTATGATACCAAGGATTGTCAGTTTATTGACGAGATCCATGAGGCCATTGATCATGGTGTGTGCCAGACCAGCCTTGCCAGTGGTTCCAAAGAAGATGATCATCATTATGAAGGATGCGTGGATGGAGGGGAACATGTGGAGAGGTTCTCAGGGAGGATTCCATGGTCCCAGTAACTGCAGGAGGAAGAAGTGAGTTCCCATAAGGAACCTACTACAACTGTGGATCTACAGAAAATTACAGGCGCTAGTGCCTAGATATATATTGTAGTGCTCATGGTGCAGGAAAAAGCATAAGTATGAGGAGTGCCCTGAGTTGTTTGAGCACATGAACTAGTAGCATCAGAAGGAAAAGGGCATCAGGATGGTAAGTATAAAGAAGTATGATACACATTGGATGCCTAGAGTGGCACATGAGTCAGGGTTAGAACCTATTTTGGTGACAACACGAGCAGAGGTTGCACGTGCCAAAGAAGTACCAAGGAAAAAGACTCTAGTCTCAAGAGAAGAAGTGGTGCATGGGAAGTATCCGGACCTTACCCACTAGAAGGAAGTGTATCAAGAGACAATGGATGTCATTTGGAGTTTGTAGGGAGAAATCCAGTGTCTAAAGGAGTAGTCTAGGCAGTAGGAGCAAAGAAGGAATGTTGAGGCTCCGTAGAAGGACCTGGATGAGGTCAAGGAAGTGTGCAAAATGTTAAGGCAAGAGAATATTATTCCCTTGCTAGGAGAATGGCTACGGGAGAAGATGCCACGCACCAGAGTAGAGTGTAAAAGGTAGGTATTGCATGTAAACCTCCCTCCCCATAGCCTTGACTATGAAAAAGAGATCACACTGAACGTAGTTGTGGATGGTTGGCTTCTAAGAAACATATTGATTGACATGGGAGCAGAAGTCAATGTTCTTACATTGGATGCTTGGCATAAAATGGGAAGGCATGCATTACATCCATCTTTGAATGTGTTGTATATGGAAAATAAAACTAAGGCAATGCCCATTGGAGTATTAAAGGATGCAGTGATCACCATTCAGGGGGCCAAGTTTACTGGAGACTTTGAAGTCTTGGTGCTCACTGAGGTAGACAATTTTCTAGCATTTCTTGGGTTCCCATGGTGCTATAAGAACAATGCTGACCTAAGGTTTAACAAAGGATATATCAGTTTCAAGAATAAGGAATAATGGGTCATCATCCCTTTGACGGATGGGAAGTAGGAACCTTACACTGAACCTTTGGGAGAAGAGGTCCTTGATAGAATTTATGTGTGCTCCATCAAAGACCCAGAGATAATTCACCCTACAGAAGGAGTTATCCAATTTGAGGATGCCCAGTCTATGAGTGATACCACAAGCATGGCGTGTGACAATTGGGTGCATAAGACCTATGAGTTAATTGGGTGATAGTTGAGGGGGTCTATAAAAAAAGTGACCAAGGTGTGCTCACTCAAGCACCTAGGAGGAAATAAGTTACCAAGTTACTTTGGAGGGGCATACCCTAAAATTTTCTTACAGGACATGGAAGCTCAGTGGAAAAATGAGGACAAAAGAAGAGGGATGCTCAATTATAGCCTACTTGGGACTACATCACGATGGTGGGATACACATCGGAAGAGCCTCCTAGAGTGGCACAAGGTAAGAATCACATTCTCTATAAGGTTTTCCAGAAGCAACGTGCCCATGGTCATTCAAGACTACCATGGTAAAGAGACCACTTCATTTCATATCCAAGCATGTGAGAAGGCCTGGATAGGAGGCATAGAAGCCTTGCCACCATCATTATGGGTACATAAGCTGTATTCCACACTACAAGGTTATGTGCATGCATGGTATATCCATTCAGAAACATGCCGCTAGACAGGAAATTAGCAGGAGATGACAACTGATCTCATCCAAGATTTTGAATATCAGAGCACAAAGCCATCAGTGGATAAGGCATTGCAAGTGATCAAGTGCCTTACAATGGGGGATCATGCCATGGTGGAAGTCAAGATACTATATTTTCTAGGTGAGCCCAGTTTAAGGGCACATTTTGATGAGGACGAGTCAGAGGAGATGTAAGTTTGAGCAAGCATGCATAGAAAAGGAAAAAGGAAAGATGGTTTATGTCATAGATGGAGAGGAAATGGAGAGTCTAGATGTTAACCACTTTGTAGGTACCACGTGATGTTATAGATAGCACTGATGAAAGGACACACACTTACCATGAGCCCTTAAAAATGAAGAAGGTTAACATTGGGTCAGAGATAGAACCCAAGGAAGAAATCATTGGAGACTATTGGTCGGAAAAGGAGGTCTCAAAGATCATTGATCTGTTACATGAATTCCAGGATTTATTCCCTCGCGGGTATCATGAACTCAAAGGCATCCACCATTCCTTGGGGGAGATGAAGATAAAACTGAAGGAAGGTGCACCCAATCCAAAAGAGGTCATATGAGATGAATCCAAATTTACACGTACGGGTCAAGGAGGAGATAGAAAAAATGATAGCATCACATATCATCGAGGTTGTGGAAGATTCAGAATGGATAAGCCCAATGGTCATCAACATCAAAAAGGATGGAAGGATAAGGATCTATGTTGACTACAAAGACCTGAATGTAGTATGTGTCATTGATCCCTTCCCTACCCTGTTTACTGAAGAAATCTTAGAGGGAGTGGTCCAGAGTGCGAAGTCTACTCCTTCACAGATGGGTTCTTAGGGTACCACCAGGTTCGGATTGCAAAGGAAGACCAGAGAAAGACAAATTTTGCCACTGAATGGGGAATTTTTTCCTATACGGTCATGCCTTTTGGATTGAAGAATACACCTGTTGTGTTCTCATGCATTGTAGTGCAAGCCTTTCAGGACTTCATCCATAAATTTCTTCAGGTCTATTTGGATGATTGGACTATGTATGGTCTAGTCAAGGACCATTGTGATAACTTAAGACTAATGTTTGAAAGGTGTCGACAGTTGAGGATATCCCTCAACATCAAGAAGTGTGTCTTTGCTACCCCATTTGGAACCTTATTGGGACATATCATATGCAAGGAGGGCTTACTAGTAGATCCCACCAAGGTTGCAGTCATTGTGGGTTTAGGGGAGCCTACTAGCCAAAGCATCATGCATGGATTCCTTGGGCATACGGGTTACTATAGGAAGTTCGTTAAGGGATATACCAAGATTGCCATGCCATTAGAAGGAATTACTTAGACACAAGAGTGCCTTTCATTGGGGAGAGGCGCAACAGAGGGCATTTGACACTTTGAAGGATAGGCTTGTCACAACACCCATTCTCCATTTCCCCATTTGGGATAAGCCTTTCCATGTTCATGTGGATGCCTCTGGTACAACCATTGGAGCAGTACTGGAACAACCTGGTGAAGGGATTGTTGACCATCCCTTGTGTTTTAAAGCAGAAAGTTAACATCAGTAGAACAAAATTACACCACTACTGAGAACGAAGCACTATCCATGATCTACGCACTGCACAAGTTTAGGAAATATCTAATGGTGACACCATTTGTATTCTACATGGACCACATCGCATTAAAATACTTGGTAAACAAGAACATTCTACAAGGGAACATATGATGATGGGTCCTACTATTCCAATAATTTGAGTTCACAGTGGTTTTCAAGCTAGGAAAGAGTAATTTTTGGGCCCGATCACTTGTCTAGAATTGACTCAAGAGAGGACACACAAAGCATTGAGGATACCATGCCATATGCACACCTATTTAGGTTGCGGTGCATGCCCTCAGACTTAGAGGATATTGTGGTGTTTCTCAAAATAGGTATGGCACCAGAAGGGATGAAAGCATTAGAGAGGAAGCAGTTAGCCATATGTGCCACACCCTACATGTTGGTTAGTGGTGATTTGTACAAACTAGGATGTGATGAAGTGTTGCACCGGTGCATGCTAGAACATGAGTGCCTAGCTATTATGGAGGAGGTGCATGGAGGAAGCACAAGTGGACACTATGTAGGGGATGCCACTACATGCAAGATATTACAAGCTGGGTTATGGTGGGAAACCCTATATCAAGATTGTAAAGAGTATTGCAAGGCATGTGATCATTGTCAGTGCCTTGGAAAACCAGGGTGGAGGGATGAAATGCCTTTGCACCCTATTCCAAGTACAAATCCATTTGAAAAGTGGGCCATAGATTTTGTAGGCCCCATTTCACCAGCCGCACGTAGGACAGGATCACGCTATGTAATCACTTGCATGGATTATTTGACAAGATGGGAAGAAGCAACACCTACCAAGGATTGTACAGTGGCTACAACAGCCAGGTTTCTATGGGAAAATATTATTACAAGGTATGGATGCCCATTGAGCTTAACTAGTGATAGGGGTACACATTTCCTAAATGAGACCATCCAGATTCTGTTAGCAGAGTTCATGGTGGCTCATCATAAGACTACCCCTTACCATCCACAAGTAAATGGAACTACCAAAGCATTTAATAAAATACTGAGTCATACCTTGACCAAAATTTGTGACGTTGGTAGACAAGATTGGGATGAAAAAGTATCAACAGTTCTATGGGCGTATAGGACAACCTACAAGAGGTTGAATAAAGCCACACCATTCCAATTGGTGTTTGGCGTAGAGATAATCTTACCCGTTGAATTTATGTTACCTTCTCTACATATAGCATGCATAGGAGGATTGGCTGATGAACAAGTGCTAGAGAAAAGGATTGAAAATTTGATGAAATTGGATGAGAGACAATCATTGGCTAGGTGGAGTCAAAAGACTAAAAAGGCTAAACAAAAAGCATGGCATGATCGCCACATCAGAAACAAACAATTTGAGATTGGGCATATGGTATTGTTATATGATTCTAAGTTTCTACGCCATCCCAGAAAGTTGAAATTCCATTGGTTGGGTCCCTATATCATCTAGAAAATACCTAATTTAGGTGCGTGCTAGTTGAGAGTGCTAGATGGAATGATATTACCAGGAAATTTCAATGGGAGTAGGATGAATCCCTACTATAAATAAGTCTTCTTGGTGTTTGTAATAAGGCAGTTTTTCCATTTAGTATAAGTTTCCCTTTATGTAATTTCCTTCCTTGTGTTTCCCTTTCTCGTCGTTTGTTTTATTGTTTGTTTTGTGCCTTGGGCATGCCAGTAACCACATTACTTTTTGAAGGTTGTGCATGCGCAAAGGACCGCACATCTATTTTAGTGTGGGGTGGAGTAATGCAAAGTATAGGCCCATAATACAAATTGAACTGGTAGTAGAAGTTGTGGTGAATTTCCTAGTTGATGGATACAAAGTGCACAAGGATGAAGGAAGCACATGGAAGAAGAGGTGGATGAAAAATGTTGGTGTCAGGATAAGACTTCAGAGAAACCACGTACAGAGGAAGAAGCATAGGAACAACATGAGGTAGGTGAGAGAAATAATCAGGTGAAGGGAAGAAGAAGTGCCTTTGGTGCTGTTAACATGTGCATAAGAGTCTTCTGTCAGGATGGATTGTTTACGCACCAGAAGGTTGTAGAAGTTTTTTGTGCAAGATTGGGCACATAAGTGAAGGCGCGTAAGGTCAGCTTGGTGGAAAAATTTGCATTTAGTACTAAGTATGGTGGTAGGTAAAATAGCATTTAATGCTAGAAAGAAGGAAAAGCTATAAATAAGAAGTCGGGCACTTCATTATTTACCTTGCATTTACAAAGAGAAAAGAGCTCTCACAAACTAGGGCATCCAAAGGTGATCTGTGCAAAGAAAAATTTAAGAAATCTAAGAGGACGTGACTAGAGAAGATCCACAAACTAGTAGGAAAGGAGTACACAGGAATGGAGGAAGTGTGGAGGAATTTGTTGAGAAGGAAGTTGTTGAGAGCACCATCTTGTGGAAGAATTGTTCCAGTTAGGGTTTGTGGCTAGGGCACGGTGTAGGAGGGTTTCTTCGCAAGGTTGTGCATTAGGGTTGGATAAAGTGGTAGAGAAGAGAAGGAAAAGATTCTTGAAGTGATAACCTAACCAAAAGAATGGCACCAAAGAAAGCAACCATCTCACCTAAAAATTAAGAAGGGAAAGGGTAAGGGGAAGCAAATGGTTGCCATTGCAAGCACAAATGAAGAGTGGTACGTAGAGATACAATACCTAGAGGGGGTAATGCTTGGAAAATAATGGGAATATCATTTACGAAAGATGACTGTAAGTGACTATAATCACCACACCAGCATGATAGAAAAATAAATGGCTTTGGAGTTGGTTTGACCAATAAAAAAGAGACACTAGAGGGCATGCCCATCTACAGTGATGAAGTAAATGTTAAATTGGAGAAGGCATGATTACTACAACTTTTTGAATTACCCTAATTCAGAAAATGTGAGTTCCTCTACTAGTGGCTAATGGTGTGCATTCATGAAGACCATTTTTATTTTGTGGGGAAAAATATGTGCATATCTCCTCAGTTAATTTCCAAGTTCATAGGCCTTATTTGTGAAGGGGATAACATTGATGATGACCTAAGAGACAAGGAGGCCATCAAGGAAATAGTTGCTACATATGACTTTAAGAAAGGATCGTGATACTTTGACATCACAGAGATCCCTGATCCCTTGATGAGGATGGTAGCATGCTTGGTAACCAAGCTCAATGACCAAGAGAGATGGACTCAAGTGAACAAGGCATGGCTAAACGTATGCTAGAAAACATCTTAGAGGACCATATATAACTTGTCTTCTTTCCTTCCGGATGAAATCATTAGCAGTGCGTAAGAAGGTGAAGAATATACTATTTGGAAATTTCCTCCTCACAATTTGTTTGTCAGAAATCAAAGTGCTTGATGGGACAGAATGGTTTATTTGTGAGTACCCAGAAGAGGATCCCTCACCCACAAAGCGGTTCACAAAATACACTTGTGAGACCATGACAACCACTCACAAGGCATGCTTAGGAAAGTGGTAGAAGCATGCATGAGGGATGCCGTTTGGGAAGAATGGAGGATTCCAGAGTAGTTACCCACACTTGTAAAAGGAGAAACAAAATTCATAGTATATCAACACTTCTGCATTGATAGATTTAGGTTCACAGATGAAAACATGGGCCCCTGGTGCAATCTTCCCTTCTCCTTCACCACGTAGTACTTCTTAATGGGGGCTGAACAGATTCAAAGAGGCCAAGAGACTAAGGTTTTACCTTAGTGAGGTGGATCAATACCATAGAGAGCTACACAAAAAGTTATTTTACCCCAAGAAGTGTGCATACGTGGAGAGATATGCCTCCCACAAGATATAGATGTTGAAGCCAATAACATTGTTCATTTTTTGAAGGGCTACAACAAGGATATACCTTTGTATCAGGCCAAAATTTGAAAAGGGAACATACTTGGAAAATTATGTATCGATCCCTAAAGACCCCAAAGGAAGAAAGAATCCCACACCAAAGAAGAGGGAAAGAGAAGAGGTGCAAAAAGCACCAAGTGTTCAGGATACACAAGCGGTAAACGCATCAGAGATAAGTGTTAAGCCCAGTACTTACGCATCGAGAAAGAAGTCCCCAGTGAAAGAAAAGACTCTAGAGGAAGAAGAACCCATCACTTAGGAGAGGTCACTAGAGGAGGAGGAGAAGGAAGTAGAATCTCCTGCTAGGAAGAAGCATAAGGTGACAGAAGAAAATGATTGGGAAGATACAGAGAGCTTGGAGGTCTATAGAGGCAAGAGAGATGTTGATGATGAAGATGAACCAGGAGGTTAGGACCACCCTATCTATGAGGTACATGACTCAAAGGAGGAAGGAGGGGAAGAAGAAAATGAGGACATCTTTATCAATAGGAAGAATGACAAGGAAGAATAGGATACTCATGACAAGGGGGTAAGCAAGGAAGTTATAAAATAACAAAGGACCCCAAGCCTCACTAAGGAACAGATAGATGAGGACACAGAGAAAGAAGTAGCAAAGATCATCGAAGACCTAGTAGAGTGAGATATGGAATGAAGTGTGGACCTTGTGATGAAGGAAGCAAAGGAGGAAAGTATAAAAGAGGAATATGGCATCATGGGAGGGGATCCCATTTTTTCTATGAGCTTTCGTAAGGCCACGTACATGGGGAGAAAAAGTGTAAAGCATCACGGGTTCAGAGGATGGGCTATATTGATTATTTGAACAAGGTGGTGCATTAATAGAACAAATCTTGGCTATGGAATTATTTTATGAGGAAGGTGCATACCTTCGGATGAGGAAAATGCTTTCTTGGGAATTTGAGTCCCACATTGACGAACCAGAATTCAAAGTAAACCAAGGGGAAATAATGAAGGTACTGGATTCAAAAGGTGTAAACCCCTTGGTAAATGATTAGTGGATATAAGAAGAGAAAATATGTAATGCACTGAATAAGGTTTCGGTGGAATTAGAGGCCAGACTCTTCAGGAGGAATGATAGGGTGAAGTTCCTAGAGGTAGAACTAGAGAAGAAGGAAGAAGAGTTGGAGAAAAGAACCAATGACTTAAAGTGGGATGAGATAATCAGTGCACAATTAAGGCATGAGTTGAAAGAGGATAAGACAAGGGTGAACGAGGTCTACAAGAAAGAAAAGATGATCATAGATGTCATTTTCTTAAAGCATTCGGATCTAATGCCACCAGTGCAGAAGTGTGGATCCACCCTGGAGTGTCTAGAGGACTTGACCTGCATCCTCACAATAAAATGATGACCAATGGCCTTAGAGTCTGCAAAGGATGCATCGACATGAAAACAAAAGGTGGACAAGATGAATGTTGTGGCAATTGTTTCCCAATAGAATAAATTCCTCGCAGAAGTAAAAGCCACCACCCAAGTCACTGAGGCCGCTTATGAAAAATGAACCGATAGAGATAGAGTGGCGAGCATTGTGGTTTCCACCCATGAATTTGATCTCAAGGAGTTCTAGGAGAAGAACAAGGGGAATAGGGTGGAATTTCACAAAATTCTAGTTGAGGTTGAGAAGAAATCAGAGGCTATTGAGACCCTGTGGGGCTCAATCAAAAACTAGCTAAGAGAGTTATATCCCTAGATCACTCGAAGGATGGATGCACTTGAGGATTTGGGAAAAAAATTGGAGGGGATCATGAAAATGATGAATACCCAAGGAGAAGGGATAATATTTGAATAGGTGAGTACCTTAGAAGGGATAATATTCTAGAGGTGCCTGATAGAAGAAAAGGACACACATGGAGAGACCGATAATTGAAGAGAGGTGAAGCCATGCAGGAATACTGTAAGAACTCCATAGGTTGGGTTTAGAGGATTTGTAGGAGTATTTTATATCAAGGGGATGGGTTTGAATAATTTTTCTTTGTACTATGAAGGGCCTAAGTCTAGTTCTGATGCATGACATTGGTCTACACTATCATATGGATCTATGATTGCCTCAGTTAATGTAATATAGTTATCAACATGATTAATATGAGTATATGTGTGGTTCCAATTCTACTTACATCTGTATGGATCAGTTATATATACATTTCATATGAGTGGTTGTAAACCCCTGTGCTTTTCTTTTCTATTATGATTTAGATCTATGTTCTGTAATTCTTTTCTTATATGAATGAACACATTGGTCTAGAAGTCGTTCTGAGCTCTAAGATGAATGTATGCTTCCTTTCCAATCTATTCACTTAAGTTTATATTGTAAATAATGCATTCTCAAACAAATCACATAAAGGAGGGACTCGACACCTGCGCGTGCCTCAGGTGAGCATCTAGCACCTACTAGGTGATAGGCCAATGCACATGGTATTTCCTTGTTATTTGAGAGGGAAAAAAATGACTACATACATAAATCCTATTCAAATATTCTTCACTTAAGGGCTCAACATAGGGAATAGATTTGCCATCTATTAAAGGGATAATATCTCTTTCCTCCTTGTTTTTGAAACCGATATAACCCTTGTTGAACCGAAGATCATCATTATTTACATAACACTAAGGATGCCCCAATAGATCTGGGAAGCTATCTGACTCTTCCAGCGCTAACACCTCAAAATATCCAGTGAACTTGGCTCCTTGTATGGTAATAGATGCATATTTCAAAACTCTGATGGGAGTGGTCTAAGTCTAATTAGCCATGAAAAATACATTAGAGGATGGATACAATGGAGGTCTCCCCATTTTTACCCATGCATCTAAGGTAAGAATGTTGACTTCCACACCTATATCAATCAATATATTACTCAATAGCCACCCATCCACAACAACATTCAGATTTATTTCCTTGTCATAATCTAGGCTATGAGGGGGAAGATTTGCATGCAAGATCTGTCATTGAGTCTCAACACTTATGTGTGAAGTGTTTCCTTTTAACCAATTCCCTAATAGTGGAATGATATTTTCCTGGTGCAACATTTTGCACACTTCTCTCAAGTCATCCATATTAGTTTGGACCATATCTAATGCTTTATTTTGCTCCATCTTTCGTGATTACTCCTTTAAATATTATATTTCACCCTGAAGATTTCTGAATACCTCCTTGGTTTCCTGATAAACCTCCTTCTAATGGGCAAGGTTGGGGTATTATTATCCAAAATAAGCCCCA
This sequence comes from Taxus chinensis, assembly GCA_019776745.2. Lineage (NCBI taxonomy): Eukaryota > Viridiplantae > Streptophyta > Pinopsida > Cupressales > Taxaceae > Taxus > Taxus chinensis. The sequence goes on along the minus strand of CM034157.1, from coordinate 339,034,093 downwards.
TGCTTATTTTTGGCTAACTCCTCCTCCTTCTACTTTATTGGCACTTAATTGAATTTTTGACATGCTTCAAAGGCTCAAAAATTTCTAGAAATGGTTCCATAAGATAGGATTTTTCCTCACCTTTCCAGAAAGGTAAAATTTTCGTCCTAACTCCTTGTAAATTTTAAGTTATGGCTTGGTGGATTTTTTTGGGGAAATTTTCCCTTGACAGGCTCGCAACCATTAGACTCGTGACACGTGGCAAGGGAGGTGGGGACAATGGCAGTGAGCTGGAAAATTTGCCAAAGGGCTCAGCGGGGGTACAAAGGAGAAAAAATTTCCCGAAGGCTCGTGGACCAAAAGGAGGCCGCCACATGTCCAGTTGGCAACAGAGGTCAGGACAGTGGAGGCGAGTTGGAAAATTTTCCAAAGGGCTCGGTGGGGGCTCAAAGGAGAAAATTTTACCCAAAGGCCCGCTGACCAATAGGAGGCTGCCACATGTCCAGTCAGTAGTAGAGGTCAAGAGCATAGAGATAATTGGGCATTTTTACCAAAGTGGTCAACAGCCTCAAAAGAAAAATTCAAGGCACATACATGTGGCCAATCAGAGGGTGACACGTGTCACTGGGATAGTGGAGAGCGGGGAAAAGTTAGAAAATTTTCCCAATGGAAAATCAAAGGGGAAAAAGGTAGGTTTGGGATTGCGATCCCATCGACCAATCAGAGAGTGCCATAAGGCAGCGGGGTGGTGGGGCATGGGGCTTATTGGGAAATTTCTCCCAAAATTCAAAAAAGGGAAAATTTTAAGGTTTCAGCATGCCACTCCATTTTTGGCCTATTTTTGCCTAAATCTTCAGAGGGGCATAACTTTTGATCTAGAGCTCAGATTTTTGTGTTCTTTGTGTCATTGGAAATATGGTGAAATTATCTACGTGACGGAGGGTTAAATTTTGTATTTTGATGGATATTTGTGGGAGAAAATAGGAAAATGTCTCTGACATGCATAAAACACAAAAAACAACTCCAACCACAAAAATTAATGAAGTATGGACCTCTGTTTTTCTCTGTAAGGCAATGTACTTCAAAGTATGGGATTTTTTGTGGAAACCCATCATTTTACAGGCCCATTAGATGAATAATGTCGGTGGTTGAAATCCCAAATTGATTTGCCCACATTTTTACCTTTTCTTCCATTCTGCTCATGATTAAAAACTAGTTTTGGCTCATTTGTAAAAGGTTGGATGTTATTGCTCCTGCAAGGTCTTCATTTCTCCTTAGCATGTGGAATTGAAGGATTTTTAGACCTCCCATGGATATTGTAACACATTTTTTCCTTCTTTGTTATCTACAATTTATTGTGTCAATTCTAGAACTGACAATACATGCTCTGTGATTGATTTTCCAATGCTCTCTTGCATTGGTTTGTTTCCTTCTGATCTTTCTTTGTATTTTGGAAAAATTTTGCATGTTTTGTTATTGTATCTTCATGATCTATGTCTATTTTTTCAAAGCAAGGAGTTCAGCACTCCTTTAGTGTATCACCTCTCTGTTTTGCTTAGTTTTGTTTTCATTTCCTTGTTTTCTCTCAACCCTATCCCCTTGGTAGTTTTAGAGTAAGAATTTTTAATCAGAACCTCTGCAAAGATTGCATGTATACACCTAAATAGAGGAGTAAGAACCAACTTCAATCTGGGGAGCTTTCCCCATTTGCAAAGGTCCCACACTTTGGGAAGGCTCAATTTTGTGCATTCACACCAAATGACATTTCCTTAGAAAAGAAGATCCACAAGTCACTTTGGGGGTGCTATGATTTCACACTAAAAGTTTTGGCATGTCAGGTGGGAGATTAGAGTTCTTACACTTCATTTTTTTAACAGGTTGGTGTGTTCCTGTTAAAGATTCAGCCATTTGGAGGCACATTCAAAAACACATCTAGTGACTCCATCTAGTAAATAACTCATTCTCTAAGTTACAAACCTGTTTTCCATTCATTTTCATTCATTCTTCTTTCCATCCCTTTCACTCTTTTCCATTCCATAAATTTGTGCAATCATGACTTCATTTCCATCATGGAATTCACATTTGCAACAACAACAATGCTTTCTACCTCCAAAATGTTTTACAAATCCTCCAAATCAGCATTTTGATCAAGTTCAAGATCAACATGCATACCCATATAAGCAGCAATGCCAAAATTAGTTTGACTATGAAGCATGTCAAGAGCAAGAGTATGCATTGTGTGGGTAGTCAAGAAGAAAATGCTGATCTGTTGGAGAAAATCTAAAAGATGGAGGTAAACATGGTGCAATCCAGGGCTCAATCAAAAATGAAAGCATTTGGAATTGGTTGCAAAGCACCCTTGTCCATGGGGAGGACCTTTTCCAAGACACTATCAGCCCTCAAGAGAAGCTTAACTTCATGATTGCAATGTTGCCCCATTACTTACACAAGTGGACTAAAGGAATAGAGGTGCTATGAGACTTGTATGTTAGCAACCTTGTCAATGGGTAAGTTTGTACACCATCTCATGCCTTTTCTTTTCCTCTTTCCCAATCTGTTTTACCTCATCAGTGTCAAGATTTACACTCTCCATCTATTGTCCCAAAAATTAATTACATTTCTCCATCCCCAAGTATTCCACCCCATCTCAATTCTTCTCTCATTTTCCCTTCCAAACAGTCATCCCCTCCACAAGAGCTAAAATAAATACCTTTTCACCCAAAGAAACAAGAGGTTTCATCTCCTCCAACACCAAGAAAAATTTCAAAATCAATTGAAATCCAACCCACCCCTCCTCTTGCATTCTTAATTCCATGTGGGGAAGAAGAAATTGCAAAAATCAATCATCAAGGACAACAAGAGGAAGAGCCAAGAAAAGAAGGAATGATTTAGAGCTTAGTAATTTTGGCTCTTAAATATGGAATTAAGAAGATCCCTTCGTTGGTAAAGCCTACGGAAGAGGCCAAGGTTGAAAAAATGGTGGTCAGGACTGATTTTGTTGCAGCAGAAGAAGAGCAAAAGGAAGAAGCAGATCAACAATCCGTTTGCTCATAATGTAGTGTCCATGTTGGCACTCTATTTGAAGGAAATGTTGATTCAATTCAAGTTGCACAATCATCCATAGAAGAAGAAGATATTGCAGCCCCAACTTGTCCTCTAGAGTAGCAGATAGAAGAGTTTGATTTGAAAAACTTTGTGATAGAGGGAGATTTTAATCAAGAGCAAGATTGTCTTCAAGCTGTGGAAAAGGAAGAAAAACCAGCTCCAAATCCCATTGAAGAGGAGCAAATGGATGAGATCACGTCATTATTTACAACAGCAGAAGAAGGAAACATTATTGATACATTTTTTCTTTCATTTGAAGGGGCTGATTTGATTGATGAAGCCATTATGGAGGTGAACAAAACAGGTCTAAATTGTGAGCAAGAGGCACAAGAAATTTCATGTTTCTCTCCCACTTCATCTCTCCAAAAATCTAGTTTTTTGGATGAGTTTGATTCTCAAACTTCATGTTTGAAAATGAAACTACACATGGTGAAGAAAATGTAGATTTGGAGGCCACCATACAAGAAGGTTAGAGACCTTTGCAGCAGGAGAGACATTGAAGAGTTTGATTTTCCATTAGACTTAGAAGAATGTTTGGATGAAGAGCCGGCTAAAACTACAATATTTTCTTCTTCACCATTCGTTCTCCAACATCAACTGCCTACTGCCACAAAGGAGAACATTGAAAAACAACATCCCATGTTATGTGATAGCTCTTTGGAACCAATGTTGGAAGATATTAATCTTCCATGTTCTTCACTAGAAAAGGGAGGAAAATAACAGAAGAACTTCATCACTTCTTCCACACCATCCATTTAAGAAGGTCTACAAGAAGACTCCATTTTTGGAGTTGAAAATCAGAGCTATGGGCATATCAAATGGATCAGACCTTGCCCAATAAGGTATTTGGCTTCATTGGAGCCAAAGGAGAAGTCACAACTAGTCATGCTTGCTTCTAAGCATGAGGATGAGCTACAAAGTACCAAGGATCAGCTGTCATACCTCTTCAATCCAAATGCAGAGCAACTAAAAGAGGTATTGGATTTGTTTTCAGTTGACACCTTGTTGATTTGGGTAGAAGACCAGCTTCTTGTTGATTTTCCACTCATCCAAGCAGCCATGATCAGCTCCAAATCAATTGCATGGCTGCCCATTTTGAAGAAAGGAAGCTATTTTGCACAACCAGTTGTAGGGTTTGTTTAGCTTGCCTTTGCTTCCAGTTAGAGTAGATTAGGTAGGTTTTCTTTCAGCAGAAGAAGTTCTTGTGCACACTCTGCATGTTCCATTTGGAGCATGTATGATTTTCAGTTTTGTACATAGTTTTTGGTGCTGCTGGTTTTTCTCTTACACAATTCATTTTAGTGGCATTTTGGTGAGAACAACTCCAAGTTCAGTGGGCTTCAAGTGGCTCAGAGAGGAAGTTTTCAAAGTTCAGATCAGTTTGCAGGCTACTACTCATGACTCCATGCCCAATGGATGCTTCAAAGGCTACTGATCATTCATCTAGTAGGTAGATGACCCCTCTGAGTCACCAAATTGTTATCCAAAATAAGCCCCATGCTTATTTTTGGCTAACTCCTTCTTCTCCTTTGTTGGCACTTAATTGAATTTTTGACATGCTTCAAGGGCTCAAAGATTTCTGGAAATGGCTCCAAAAGATAGGATTTTTCCTCACCTTTCTAGAAAGGTAAAATTTTCCTCCTAACTCCTTGTAAATTTCAAGTTATGGCTCAGCGGAGCTTTTTTGGGGGAAAATTTCCCTTGATAGGCCCGCAACCATTAGAAATGTGACACGTGGCAGCCGGTCTGCGGAGTAGTTGGAGGCGAGTTGGAAAATTTTCCAAAGGGCTCGAAAAGGGGCCAGAAAGGAGAAAAAATTTCCCGAAGGCCTACAGACCAAAAGGAGGCCGCCACGTGGGCCAAAAGGTGGTGGAGGTCACGGATCAGTGGAGTGAGTTGGCGCAATTTTGTCCAAAGGGCTCGGCGGGGTTGCAAAGGAGAAAATTTGTACCCAGGCAGTCTAGGACAGTTGGGACAAGATACGGTAGGACGTGAACCACATGTCCAGTTCGAGTGGCAAGAGGTTTCATCTGGGGAGAATTGGGAATTTTTGTCAAAGTGGTCAGTGGTGTCAAAAGAAAAATTCAAGGTGCATGCCCACGGCCAATCAGAGGGTGACACATGTCATTGGGATAGCGGAGCATAGGGAAAAGTTGGGAAATTTTCCCAATAAAAAATCAAAGGGGCGAAAGGTAGGTTTGGGCCCCACAATACCATCAACCAATTAGAGAGCACCACATGATAGTGGGGTGGGGGGGTGTGGGGCTTTTTGGGAAATTTTTCCCAAAATTCAAAAGAGTGAAAATTTTAAGGTTTTGGCCCGCCAATCCATTTTTGCCCTATTTTTTCCGTAAATCTTCAGAGGGGCATAACTTTTGATCAAGAGCTTGGTTTTTTGCATTCTTGGTGTCATTGGAAAGCTAGTGAAATTATCTACATGATGGGGGGTTAAATTTTTGATTTTGATGCATATTTGTTGGAGAAAATAGGAGAGAAATCTTCTGGCATGTAAAAAACTCCTAGAAAACGTGTCATCCAACCACAAAAAATTAATGAAGTATGGACCTCTTTTTGCTCTATAAGGAAATGTACTTCAAAGTATGGCCATATTTTTTATGGAAACCCATTATTTTGCAGGTCCATTGGATGAACATTTTTGGTGGTTGAAATCACAAATCAATTTTCCCATGTTTTTACCTTTTCCTCCATTTTACTCATGATTAAAAGCTATTTTTGGATCATTTAGTTAACCAGGTTGGATGTTCTCACTCCTGCAAGCTCTTCATTTCTCCTTAGCAGGTGGATTTGAAGTGACGTTTCAGACCTCCCATGGAGATTGTAACATGATTGTCACCTTCTTTGTTATCTGCAATGTATTGTATCAATTCTACCAACTAATAATACATGCTCTGTGATTGATTTTCCAATCCTCTCTTGCATTGGTTTGTTTCCTTCTAATATTTATTTGTATTTTGGAAAATTTGTGCATGTTTTATTGTTGTATCTTCATGATTTGTGTCTATTTTTAGGAAAGATTACAAGAGTTCAAAACTCCTTTGGTGTATCACCTCTTTGTTTTGCTTAGTTTTGTTTTCATTTCCTTGTTTTCTCTCAACTCTGTCCCCTTGGTAGTTTTAGAGTAAGAATTTTTAATCAAAACCTCTACAAAGATTGCATGTATACACCTAAACAGAGGAGTAAGAACCAGCTTCAATCTAGAGATCTTTCCCCATTTGCAAAGGTTCCACACTTTGGGAAGGCTCAATGTTGTTCATTCACACCAAATGAAATTACCTGTAGCAAAGTTTGAACCAAAAGTCATTACAGGTCTGGAGCTGTGACTTCATGGAGTGTTGGGTACCATTTTCTGTGAAGAAGCTCTATCCTTGGTGCTTGTAGGATGCTGTTGTAATCCATCCTTGGTACATTGCTCACCTCTCCTTGGGTCCATGGTAGTTACTTGATAGATGCCTTCAACATTCTACTTCTAACTTAGGAATACACTGATTTTCCACATCGTGTTATATCCTAACCATCCCTACGCATTTATTTTCTTGTTTATGTTGCTTGCTAATATTCTAATACAAGTCTGGGCATTCCTCATAGCTATGACTGTTTCCATAGAAAGAACATGTAGTATTATGGGGACATTCACGCCTGTAGTGGTCAGGAGATCCCCAAGTATAACATGTTCTGTGAGGGAAATCATTTCTTCCACCACCACAACCTTATCCTCTAAATCCACCATGGTATTCCTGACCTCTGCCACAAACACCTTCAAAAAATTCTTCATTCTGATCATATTGCGCCTAATTTTGATCTCATTCCTGATTCTCATTCTTTCCTTTAGAGTTATCTGAGACTCTTTTCTATCGTACACCAATATCTAAAGCATCATGAATCTTACCAATCAATTGGTAGTCTTCCATGTCATGAGTCATGGACCTACAAATTTTATAGTAGCTTGAAATGTTCTTCCTTATCATGATTTTTAGTAAGGGGAAATGACTAACATCATGGTTTAAATGGCATATCTCACAATCCAACAACAATGAGTGCACCAATCTACGGGGAAAAATATCCTTTGTGTGAACTTTTACTTCATAATTTGTGCACCAAATCCCTGTGTGTGTCTCATGTGCTGAATTTTCTGATAGTTTCTCCAATTGCTTTGCCATAGCTATGATTTGTGCTTCTAAAAATGGAATCACCCTAGTTTCTATGCTTCCAACTATCTCAGCGTGTAAGGTTTCTTCAAGTGCTTCATGTGGATTAGTGTATGTATTATTTGATAATGCCCTTCTAAAAGGGGTAATGAGTCCCCCAAAAAACCATTGTGCATGTTGGGTTCCATTTATATCATAAGAAATCTTAGATAACATTGTTTTAAAATGAGAATCATACTCTTTGAAACTTTTAGTAGTTCCTTGCTTAATATCCTTGAGTGCACTTATACTCTTCTGCTCAAACTCAAGGATGTGAAACTCTTTAAGGAATGGATATTTTAAAGATGTATAGTCTATGAAATTCTGATCAAGGTCAAACATTTTGTACCAACTATGTGTGTACCCTTGTAACGTAGTAGCAAATTGGCTTTCCCTATACTCAGAAGCCATGATTCCTTTTACGTGCCACAATATTTCACACATATGCACATGTTCATCAACATCTTCTATGCCCCTATATTCTGCCAGACAAAGCAACATCTCAATGTAAATATTCTGGGGTTGGTGTGGACCTTGCCCACCTGATCCAAAACCTCCTATGTTTCCTCTATCCTCTCTAGAACCACCAGATCCACTGGAACTAGAACCACCTATACCTCCTGATCTCTCCACCTATATTTATAGATGGAACCAGAAGATGTACTTCCCTATGTCCCAATAGTAGTATTGAACTGTACCCCTACAGTCTGAGAAGTGATTACCACTCCCAGACTTGACAATCCAAAAAGCTACACACCTGAATTCTGCAATGATGACACCCCAAAAAATGTACTCCCATATAAAAATGAATCTATTTATGCTTCCATCACTAATGTACTTTTATGTGACTTACTCCTGACTCTTTAATTGCCTAAATTAGCCTACTGGTTGTTTATTGTATTGGATGCTGGAAAACCAAGCGCAAGGGTAAGGTTGTCAAGTGGATTTAGATGCACACCCACATATGAGGTTGTGTCTACTGGCATGCTTCTATGTGAGGCCAATGAGGGTTCCCCGTCATGTTTTCCCAAATGGGGGAGTTCCTGAGGCTCAGGTTCCACATCTTCTATATGAACTTCCAAATCCTTCGCGAGCCATCTCTCTCCATCAATTCCATTCACTTGGCAACATCTCTTTTGCTTCTCCATTTCCCTCTTGCATGCCTCATTATACATAAGTCACCTTTCCTCTCTCTACCTTTCTGCCACTAGGTCTTCCATATTTCACCAAACCTTATCCTTCCCCCATGCATGGTAGGCTTTAGTTAGCCATCATTTTACTCTTTGAATGCAAATTTACCATCAGGATCTTGATTGCTAGTGGAATGCCTATAGGTAATTTCCCATTAGATATCTTAAAAATTAGAATTCAACTACCTCTAGGCACAAATAAGTAAAAATTGAGTACTCCAAGATATAACTGTTCAAAACACCATGGAACCACATATCCACAGTCCAAGTTCAAATCAGATCAGTATTATAAAGGGCCTGAAATTCTTCCTGCATCTAGAAAAGTGTGTGATACCTCCAATTCCGTTTAGATGCATAAGAAATCAGCCGCTTGTACAAGTCTACTGGAAAGATAGCAAAAAATATCTCATATAAATTGTCATAAAAATTTTGTTCCACCCACACATGTGCATTAAAATCAAATCTAGTGTTGGAACGCCATGCTTATTCTTCTTCCAGATTGTATATCCACTAAAAAAGACTTTCTAAGGTCAACTAGTATGTCTTCATTGTGAACCATCTTGAAAACAACTAAAAAAGAGGTCTTGACAATGGAACCAATGATGTAGCCTAGAATTCACCAATACATGCCTAGGCGGGTTGACAAATCACTCATCCTAGACTGAGTGCTCACCTGAAGCTTGCAAAGGTACCATGTCCCTCCTTAGGGTTGTTGTTGTAGGATATTAGCATGATGAAGACTTAAATAATTTATATCTATGACTAATATATCATTCTGAAGTGCACATGTTTAGATCTAGATCTAGAAAATAACACACTTAAAAGATAACCATGATGAAATCAACCATGCAATATTGAACTATAACCATGATAACACCTTGATTCAATCCATACATCTCCATTATATTAAATTCAGTAATACACAAAAGAATTCCTTACAATAACAGTAGTATACGCTCATGCATGTATCAGATTTGACAGCATAATCTCACTATGACATAGTTCTCACACACTCTCTATATGTTATGCAGTTCAATACATCTTTATAAGGGTGGGGAATTTCCCTTCACCGCTTATCTAATCCTAAAATAGGTCACATGCTATTATTAGTCACGTTCCGTTACAAAAATAGCCACACATGCAAGTGCACTAACAATAGACTGCATTTAGTTAACTGACAGTAGTAAATCTATTCTTATCCTATATTCATGCAAAGTGCTTCGTAGTCGATCATCCAAAAATATTCAATGTGTGTCGCGCAAGTCTCTAACCACTTTGTGTGCTTGGCATGCTATCTCCAAAAATATATCATCATCATGAAAAATGGCTAAGTCCCGAATTTGTTTTTGTGCTACACACATGATTCCTTATCAATACTACCACACCTTTGAATGTGCTCTGATCTTCTACATGGCCCTTCTATATATCCTTTGCTAAGTTCCAAATTTTTACTGACCACTAACCAGGATGGTTGCAAAAGACCAATTCATCTAAATTTTTCCTCCCAAGTCTCAGTACAAGATTCTACCTAACAACATTCCAAATGAAGCTAGATATCTACTACTCAAATATTTATTGAAACCTTCTTGTATAGGAATTTAGTGAGATTCACCTCTACATCATTGATCTTTCCCACAAGTGAGAGCTCATTTGATTCCATGGAGTAGCATGAACCAATGACATGTGTCAAGGTGAGTCTGAGAGAATTTTCCACCTTTATAGGAATTACATTCTCATATGCACCTGAATCTATTATACAATTATTCAGTCAGTATCTTCCAATAAGAAGGGAGACATAGAAAGGATCAATATTATCATTTTTTTATGAAATCATGGTAAACATGCTCTACGATTGAGGTGTAGGTGGGGTTAGTAATAGCCCTTTAGAAATAAGATTCACATTCTTGGGATTTTAAGTACTACCCTTAATATGTTGGAAAATCTTCCCAAATTATTTTAGGTGAGTCCATAAATATTCAGCTTCAGAAATATGTACTTTGGTTTTGTTTATGTGTTTGATGATATTGAATGCACTTCCTTTGAATTCAAGATATATTTACAAGTAGGAGTGGATTTTTAATCCAGAAGAGATTTAGATATTTGAATATTCCCTAAATATCCCTAATCAATTACATAATAGTAGAGAATTTTGATATCTTTCCGATGGTACCAATAACATTGGAAACAGGGTTCAGGTGCTCGAGATATCACTGATCAAACTTTGGTCAAATTTCAAGCTACAGAGGGTTAGTCAGCTAGTCAGGAAGTATGGTAAAAATGAAAAATTTGGTTTGCGACGTCAATCTTTGACACTCGTGATTGGATAGATGGGACCCACTATTTGTTGGTTGGGGGCCCTCAACCAAGATTGACACACTTTTTTATATGGAGTGGTTTTTTTATCGTTATTCTTTGTTATGGAATCACCATAAATTTATTATATATGCCTTATATCTTCATTGCATGATCAATGTGGGATTTCATATTGCATTGTATTGTCTACCAAGCCAACTCGGTTGGTTTTGACTAACTTGATTGGGTGATTTTATGTGTTGTTACATAGGAACTTTGTATTTTGTGGAGGCCAACCCACCTCAGTCAGATTATTAGCCACCTCGGTGACTCAACAACTAAGAAGAGATGTGTCAACATTAACAACTCCTTCTAAAGTGGTGTTATATATATATATATATATATATATATATATATATATGTAGTTACTGACACAAACATGCCACCGCATTATATATTCAAACCCTCAACACATTCAACTTGCTGGTCTTCCATATGGAATGCCTATATTATCATGGCCACATATGCATGGCTTTATAAACAAATCAAGTGGTCCTTAACCCCCCACCGCCATTATGTGGCCCTTAGATGACTAGGGGCATAAAAATTTGGCCTCAACAAAGAAAAATGGGAGAACATATGGCCTAAGCCACAAATAAACATGGAAATCAAATCCTATTTAAAGGATTTTATGATGCCCAATCCCAAAAATGTGGGATTATTCCATTTTGGGAATATAACATGATGGAGGGTGGTTGGGGAGGTTTGAACCCCTAACCACCAGCTTACAAAATATGTACCCCACCAACAAGCCATGACATATTGATGAATTGAGAAGGGGGGTCACTATTATTTAAGGAAGATCTTCTCTAGGTCTGTGTAAGTGTTGTCACCTACTTACAGAAATCATCAATTTGGAAGACTTGGGAGAAAAATCAGCCTTTGGGGTAAATTAATGAAATATTTAGAACTCTATTACACTCCTAATGGTGCATTATTTTTCCATTTTTGAATTTTTGTGATGACTTTTTATGCTATGGAAGTCACTATTTGTGAAAGTATTAAGGGAGTAACATCTGTAAGTACTTAGGGAAGGTGAAAGATAATTTACTAAATTATGTCAGGGTCTTTCGAAGGTCTAAAAGTACGTAATTATAGGCTATGATCTATTTTGTTGATTGTAAGGGTTATTATACTTACAATTTTAGAAAATTTTAATAGATTTGTTCTTGTGAACCTTGAGACATAGGCTTGCATGCCAAACTCTGTTATCAATTTTTGGTGTCGTATTTTACCTCAGGTTGCATTTTGATTTCTGATTTTATTTCCACATTTTAATGGGTAATTTTAATCATAACTTACATATTAAAATTAGTAATGATATCTTTGATAAATTGGTACAAATGGGAATCTATTTTTGAATGGATTTGATCAAATTGAGATTAGAAAATCAGTTTTAGATCAGTCCTAAATCAAATTTTGGTCAAATTTTTATGGATTAATTAGAGTCCTTAAATTTATAAATTTTTATATCCGGGTAAACATTATTTTAGTAGAATTATTTTTCGCTATGTTTACATATCATGTTGGTATCAAATATGGTTGATTCCTTGATTTCTTCAGTTGCATTTAGATAACATTTTTTGATTTGTTAATCCCATGAGTGTAAACTATTTGTCTTGATATTCTTACTTGGAGGTTTTGTAGTATTTTGGGAGATATTTAGTTTTTAGGTAATCGTGGGGAAATAATTAAAGAGAGAGAGACTAGGAGATATCGATATCATCAATAGATAAGTTAAGGAAGAAAATGTATTCTTGTGATCTAAACTCTATTCCCTCAAAGAGTAAGTTGATTGGTTGAAAATAGAGCTAGCATCAAATGATGACACCTTGATTATTTTGTAGTACGGTGGTCAGAGGAAGAAATTTCCTTCTACTTTAGATGTAAATACCATGACAACGTGCACTATAAGTTTATGACCCCACATAGAAAGAACCAGAGAAATCACATTTGAATCCTACAAACAGGTTGCAGGGAGACTCTACAATGGAAGTGGCGGGGCCTGCGAAAGATCAAATGACCCTGCGCAGGAGAAATTCAAAAAATGGCTCTGTCAAGTAAACTCGTGCCTTAAATCCATTAAACAGATTACAGGCAGGCTCAGAAATGGAACAACAGGGTCAGGGAAGGAGGAGCAGTGTCAAAAGAGCCAGGAGCAAGAAGGAAAAGAAACGGCAAAGATTTGAAGTCTTTGGGCTTCAAAAATTGTTCAGAACAGGACCCAAAAAATGACTAAGTATAGAGATCCAACGGAAGCCTCCACGTGTTCAAATGGTGCACCTCCAAAGATTAAAATCAAAGGGTAGACCCAAACAAGTGCCAAGCTTCCACGCGTCCAGAGCCCCAAAAAGTTGCACGACCGTTGAAAAAGTCTTCGACTAGGCGGAAGGTGCCAAGTGTCGGCTCAGCGCAATTCCAAAATGGGAGCCCAAGGCAGAGGCTCAAACTTGCGCCAGCCCTCCACATAGCCAATGGTCAACAGAGGTCAAAAGGAGAATGAGCCCAAAACAGCTAAGTAATGAATGCAACCAGAAGGCACCAATTGTCCAAACAACACACATTCAAAAGCGAGACTCTAGGCGAAGAATAAAATGAGCTTGGGCTCATCACGTGTCCCAAGGATTTAAAAAAGGGGGGAAAGAGTCATAGTTTGAATAGTCAAAGCAGAGGTGGGCCAGTAGCAGAAGGTGCCAAGTGTCAACATGGTGCCATTTCAAAGGCACAGTCCAAAAGAAAATCTCAAACGAGCGCCAGCTCGCCACGTGTCCCAGAGCCTGAAAAGGTGAGGGTGACCGTTGAAAATTCCAAAGGCCCATGGAGGTCTCCACATGTCATATCCACGCTACTCCAAAGGTAAAGTCTGGGGGCAGTTTCTAAACATGCGCAAAGCCTCCACGTGTCTTGGGTCAGATACAGTGCCTCCGCCCGTGGAAAAGACTCAGGAAGAATACAAAGGAAATAGGGAAACCTGCGGATGCCACCACATGTCACATGGGTGCTATTCCAAGAGTGAAGGAAGGAGTCAAATCTCAAATGAGTGCAGAGCTGCCACGTGGACCTGGTACAGACAGACTCATTTAAATATTACGTGCCCGCGACCCAAAAATTCAAATGACCATATCTTTTGACTGAGAACTCAGATTTGGGTGGGAGAAGATTTTTTGGAAATGTCTCGATGCCCTCTATGCCTTGGAAACATAAAATATCATTTTTTGTAGGTGTTGGTGGGTGAAAAATGGGAAAACATCTTCCAGGCCATTAATACAGAGCCTGATTTCTCCAACTACCAGATCTGATTCGATTCGATCCATCGTTCTTCTTCAATACGCCGGACAGACAGAGGGAGCCAGAATCGACAGATTTGGGGTGGATTTGAGAAAGGCATTGATTGATAGCAGTTGAGTCTTCAAGGCAGGATTCAATGCATATCCCATGGTAGTTGAAACAAGATTCGATTTTTCCCTCTTCTCTCTCTTATTCTTTCTATATATTGTAACACTTCTCATTTGAGAAGGGGAGATTATTCTGGGCATAGGGAAACTCTGTCAAATTTGTTTCCCAACTCCATTTTGAGTTGAAAACCTTCTCCTACGCCTGGCAAGCATTTTTGTGCCTCTAAGCAGAAACGTAATGGTCTGTGCACCCATATAGAGCAATAAAACATGTTTTTGTGGTGTTTCTTCAACCCTTTGCATTGTTTTGTTGTCTCTCCATGCCTCTCCCTTTCAAATCTATTTTCTGTGCATGTATTTCACATTTGCAGGTGCAGGGCATTGTGTTTCATGGAGTTTTGATCATGGATTAGGGTCTGGGTTTGTGTCACTTCTGTCTGACCTTCCCATCTTCCTTTCTCCCCTGTTTCATCCTCCCTCAACAGAGCATCTCACCCCTTTCCTTCTCTGGTGTATCACCGCTTTAGTGTAGGCTTTTCTTTCACCCTCTCTTTCTCTCTGGTTCCTTGGAATGGTTAGATTAGGATAGTTTAGTTTTTTCCTGCATTAGAGTAGCTCATGGCAGGTAGTTTAGGAACAAGAACCAACTTTCTCTGGAGGATCATCTCAGGTTTGCAAGTCCCACAGCTTGAGAGATGATCCAATGTTATGCAATCACACCGAATGCCCCATTTTAACCACTTCACATCTTTGGCCATTCAACCTGTGATTTTGCACTAACAGTTTTGGCACGCCCGGTGGGACAGGTTAGATCTTCTATCTTTCTGAGGTGTCTTTACAACAACAAATCATTTCACACTAAAGTTTTGGCACGTTCTTGTGGGATTCAGAGGTCTCACTTTATTTCATCAAGTTGATGTGTTCTTGGTGGGATTTAGCCTTTTGAGGCACATGCAAGCACATCTGGCAACTCCATCTGGTCAAAAACCCATTCTCTGAGTTGCAGACCTTTTCCATCCATTTCCACTCATTTTCATCCATTTTCTTCTTCCATCTCTTTCATTTTCTCCCATTCCATGAGGTTGTGCAATCATGACTTCATTCCCTTCATGGAACTCACACTTACAGCAATGCAGTCCACCTCCAACGCATTTCCAAACTCCTCCAAATCAGCATTATAATCAGATCCAGGACCATTACGCTTACCCATATGAGTAGGGTCAAAGTCAGTTTGGCCATGGAGCTTATCAAGAACAAGGGGACACATACAATGGTGACAACTATGTGGAGAATGTTGGTTTATTGGAGAAAATTCAAAAAATGGAGGCTGGCATGGTTCAGTCAAGGGGCATAGCACAAATGAAGGCATTCAAGATTGGTTGCAGGGCACCTTGTCCATGGGAAGGCCCTTTTCCAAGACATTACAGCCCTCAGGAGAAGCTAGACTTCATGGTTGAAATGCTGCCCCAACTTGCACAATGGACTGAGGAGATCGAGGCTTATGAGTTGGAGTCAAGACAACCTTGTCAATGGGTAAGTCCACCATCTCATAGCTTTTCTTTTTCTCTTTCTCAAGCAGCACCATCTCAACCCAAGCTCCAATTTCCAAGCTTCCCAGTTGCTGCCCCAAGTGTTGATTCCATTTCTCCATTCCCTAGTCTTCCACCCCATTTCAGTTCCTCTCCCCCTTTCCCTTCCAAACAGTCATCCCCTCCAAACAAACAGGAAGTTCCACCTCCCTCCCCACCACAAACAATTGCAAAGCTGGTTGAACCCCAACCTGTCACTCCTCTTGCTTTCCCAAGTCCATGTTGGGAAGAGACTCAAGAATCCAGTCAAGGAAAACAACAAGAAGGGGAGCCCAATAGAGAAGAAATGACAGACAATCTGAAGAGTTGGGCTGCCAAATTTGGGTTTATAAAGATCCCCTTGATGGTCAAGCCAATAGAGGAGGTCAAAGTTGAAGAGCCAGTGGTGGCTGAGACTGAGTTTGCAGCAGAGAAGGAACAAAAACAAGAAGAAGAAGATCAGCAGTCTGGCTGCTCTGAATGCAGTGTCCCTAATGGCATTTTGTCTGAAGAGGATGTTGATCTGATCCAAGCTGCACAACCAGTTGAAGAGGAAGAACAACCAGCTCCAAGTCCCATTGAAGAGGAGCAGCTGGGAGAGATCAAATCAGAGTTGAGGCCACTCAATGAAGAAGGCATCATTGAAGATTTTTTTCTTTCATTTCAAGGGCCTGATTTGATTGATGAACCCATGATGGAGGAGGACCATACAGTTTCAGAGGTTCCAAGTGTGGAGCAGGCTACAGGAGAACCTTCAGTTCTTCCTTCCACTTCATCCCCTTCAAGCTCTGATGTTGAAGAAGAGTTTGAGCTTTCAAACTTCATGTTTGAGGATGAAGGGAGCCATGGTGATCAAGTTTCAGATCAGGAAGACACCATGGAGGAGGTTGAGTACATGCAACAGGACAACAAAGAGGTAGATTATCTGTCTGACTTGGAGGATTGCTTTGATGGAGAAAATCCCATGGAGATCACATCATTTTCTCTTCCATCATCCATCTTCCAAGCACATGAGCCTGCTGCCATAAAGGAGGGCACTCAAAGACAACAACCTGTGTCTCACAACATCCCTCTGGAACCAGGGTTGGAAGATCATGGTCTTCCATGTTCTTTACAAGAGAAGGAAGAGAAAAATCAAGGAGATGTCATCATCTCTCTCTCACCATCCATCCAAGAAGGTCCACAAAAAGACTCCATTTTTGGAGTTAGAGTTCAGAACCATGGGCAGATTCAAAGGACCATACCTTGCCCAATCAGATATTTGGCTTCATTGGAGCCAAGGGAGAAGCCAAAACCAGTCATGCCTACTTCAGGGCATGAGGATGAGCATCAAAGTACCAAGGGTCATCATCAACACCTCCAGGAGTCCAATGCCAATCAGCTTGAGGAGGTATTTTTGGTTAATGTAGATACCTTGATGATTTGGGTGGAGGACAGGCTTAAAGTCAGTTTTTTATTCATCCAGGCAGCCATATTCAGTGTCAAATCATTTGCATGGCTGCCCCTTTTGAGAAAGGGAAGCTATTTCTCCCTGCCTGTAGCGGGCTTTGTTTAAGCTTTTCTTTCTTTCTGGTTAGTATAGGAGTAGGAGTAGATTTTGTTTTCAGCAGAAAAAAGTGCTTGTGCACACTCTGCATGTCTCATTTGAGGCATGTATGATTTGATTCTTTGTACATAGCATTTGTTGTTGTGTTTTGTTGCTCCAAGGTTATGTCATTGCGAAGTTCAATGTGCCCCGGGTAAACATTGTAACAGTCCATTCTCGGGACAGACCAAGGCCAGGCTCTTCAGTATTCATGGCAGAAAGATCCATAGCTGTCTGTAGCAGTTGCTAGTCCCAAAAAATGAAACAAATGCAGAGCAACCAAAGGACATTTTTTAAGTCAGTCCATTCAGGGACAAATGAAAGCCCCAGGTCAATACAATTTTCTACTCTCAGAAACTCCATTTCAAGATTTTCTTATGAAAATTGAGAGTGCAGACGCGTGGGCAGGCTCAGGGACAGGTAGAACATAGAAAGTGCAGGTAGTCGAGGAGTCCATTTTGAAGGAAGGGTCAGTACCAAGCCATTAATTGTGACTCCATGCCCAATGGATGCTTCAAGGCTACTGGTCTCTTCATCTAGCAGGAAGATACCCCTGTGAGTCACCAAAACTGTTATCCATATTTTCCCCCCCTGGTAAAATATTGGATCAGCCATGACCCCACACAGAAAGAACCAGAGAAATCACATTCGAATCCTGCAAACAGGTTGCAGGGAGACTCTACAATGGAAGTGGCAGGGCCTGCGAAAGATCAAACGACCCTGCATAGGAGAAATTCAAAAAATGGCTCTGTCGAGAAAATCCGTGCCTTAAATCCATTAAACAGATTACAGGCAGGCTCAGAAATGGAACAACAGGGTCGGGGAAGGAGGAGCGGTGTCAAAAGAGCCAGGAGCGAGAAGGAAAGAAACGATGAAGATTCAAAGTCTTCGGGCTTCAAAAATTGTTCAGAACAGGCCCAAAAAATGACTAAGTATAGAGATCCAACGGAAGCCTCCAAGTGTTTGAACGACGCACCTCCAAAGATTAAAATCAAAGGGTAGACCCAAACAAGCACCAGGCTTCCACACGTCCAGAGCCCCAAAAAGTTGCACGACCGTTGAAAAAGTCTTCGACTAGGCAGAAGGTGCCAAGTGTCGGCTCAGCGCAATTCCAAAATGGGAGCCCAAGGCGGAGGCTCAAACTTGCACCAGCCCTCCACGTAGCCAATGGTCAACAGAGGTCAAAAGGAGAATGGGCCCAAAATGGCTAAGTAATGAATGCAGGCGGAAGGTGCCAAGTGTCCAAACAACACACATTCAAAAGCGAGACCCTAGGTGGAGAATCAAATGAGCGCGGGCTCACCGCGTGTCCCAGGATTTAAAAAAGGGGGGACAGAGTCACAGTTTGAATAGTCAAAGTAGAGGCGGGCCAGTAGCGGAAGGTGCCAAGTGTCAACACGGTGCCATTTCAAAGGCACAGTCCAAAAGAAAATCTCAAACGAGCGCCAGCTCGCCACGTGTCCCAGAGCCCGAAAAGGTGAGGGCAACCGTTGAAAATTCCAAAGGCCCATGGAGGTCTCCACGTGTCGTATCCACGCTACTCCAAAGGTAAAGTCTGGGGGTAGTTTCTAAACATGCACAAAGCCTCCACGTGTCTTGGGTCGGATACAGTGCCTCCGCCCATGGAAAAGACTCAGGAAGAATACAAAGGAAATAGGGAAACCTATGGACGCCGCCACATGTCACATGGGCACTATTCCAAGAGTGAAGGAAGGAGTCAAATCTCAAATGAGTGCAGAGCTGCCACATGGACCCGGTACAGACAGACTCATTTAAATATTACGCGCCCGCGACCCAAAAATTCAAATGACCATATCTTTTGACTGAGAACTCAGATTTGGGTGGGAGAAGATTTTTTGGAAACGTCTCGATGCCCTCTATGCCTTGGAAACATAAAATATCATTTTTTGTAGGTGTTGGTGGGTGAAAAATGGGAAAACATCTTCCAGGCCATTAATACAGAGCCCGATTTCTCCAACTACCAGATCTGATTCGATTCGATCCGTCGTTCTTCTTCAATACGCCAGACAGACAGAGGGAGCCAAAATCGACAGATTTGGGGTGGATTTGAGAAAGGCATTGATTGATAGTGGTTGAGTCTTCAAGGTAGGATTCAATGCATATCCCATGGTAGTTGAAACAGGATTCAACTTTTCCCTCTTCTCTCTCTTATTCTTTCTATATATTGTAACACTTCTCATTTGAGAAGAGGAGATTATTCTGGGCATAGGGAAACTCTGTCAAATTTGTTTCCCAACTCCATTTTGAGTTGAAAACCTTCTCCTATGCCTGGAAAGCATTTTTGTGCCTCTAAGCAGAAACGTAATGGTCTGTGCACCCATATAGAGCAATAAAACATGTTTTTGTGGTGTTTCTTCAACCCTTTGCATTGTTTTGTTGTCTCTCTGTGCCTCTCCCTTTCAAATCTATTTTCTGTGCATGTATTTCACATTTGCAGGTGCAGGGCATTGTGTTTCATGGAGTTTTGATCATGGATTAGGGTCTGGGTTTGTGTCACTTCTGTCTGACCTTCCCATCTTCCTTTCTCCACTGTTTCATCCTCCCTCAACATAGAGCATCTCACCCCTTTCCTTCTCTGGTGTATCACCACTTTAGTGTAGGATTTTCTTTCACCCTCTCTTTCTCTCTGGTTCCTTGGAATGGTTAGATTAGGATAGTTTAGTTTTTTCCTGCATTAGAGTAGCTCGTGGCAGGTAGTTTAGGAACAAGAACCAACTTTCTCTAGAGGATCATCTCAGGTTTGCAAGTCCCACAAGCTTGAGAGATTATCCAATGTTATGCAATCACATCAAATGCCCCATTTTAACCACTTCACATCTTGATTATGTTGGAGTATAGACTTGTACCTAAGTGATTTTGGCACAGGTTTTAGTTGCTCCATCAGGTTGTATCATTACAACAATGGATCAGGTGGTGCCTCCTAGAGGAAATGTTTTAACAGGGAGTTTAATGTCATAGGATAATAGTTGCAACATTTCATATTACTATCTCTTGATTATGTATAGCATGTAACTAAAGTTCGGTCAAGGAAAAATTCTTATTAAGGGATTCTGGTTGTTTTTTAGGGAATTGTTTTTCCATTTAGGATTAGTCATGGTTTTGGAGCTTCTAGCACCTTGTGCCAAAATCAGGGAGACAGGTTTATCATACTCAACATGTTTTGTAACTTTGGAAAATTTGATTAATAATCCATTTACAAGTCCTTATTTCATCTTTGAGTTCCATGATGTCCAAAGCCAACTGATGTTTTATTCCTAACTCTGTGGTGTGCTCACAATCATTATGAAAGTTCAAGTTTCGGGCACGAGATTAGAAGTGTCTATTTTTATAAATTTGCATCTAAGAATTTGTTTTTGTTTTTATTGTGTAAAGTGTGGATTCTTTTAATACCAAGTTTCAGAACCATTTTACACTCTCACAATTCTAACTTACAAAGTTTTCATTATACCCATATTGGGAGTGCTGAGAAGTGGATTTTTTAGGTCCTTCAGTTTTAAAGCATGTTTCAGGGACAATCCAGTTCTAGGTTACAGATCAGCGTGTAGGTTGATTACACTTAGGACAAACTAGTACCCAGAGTAGTACCAGGTGATCTTTTGCTACTGGTATGAAAGTTCACTATCTTACAGGTAGATGTCCTAGCATTGAGTCACCAAATTGTTTATTTCTATTTCCCCCCCCCGAGAAAAATGGACAACGGGGACCTAAATTAGGACCTCAGCACCAGAAAGGACTTCACGGGCCAATCCAGTTGAATTACTAGGTGAAAATGGCATGTTTCCTATAGAACATATTGGGTGACATTTTGTAGAGGTGTGAAAGTTTCACATTGATAGTGGAATTTTTTCCTCTTCTGATAAGTTTTGAAATGTTTGTTATACTTAGATATGGTCTTAAGGAGAAAATGTAGCCCCCGTGATTGGCCCACCTCACAGAGTATTAGTTGAAGCAAGAAAAATCTATTGATGAAAACATAACTCTCATCTAGATCATAGGTGTGGGTTGGACTTCATATACAGCTCAAAATAAAACACCAAATTGCAAAGAGGAATGATCTTATTACTTGGCCATTGCAGTGGGGTCGAGGTGGATGATTGATCTTAACGTTGCTGAGGCACTAAGTTGACAGGTCAGCAAAAGTGTCAGCTAGGAGGAATCTCCTTTTGTTGGAAAATGAAAGCCTATTAACATTGACTCAATTTTTTGTGACCAGCAAGACAACAGGGGTTTCAAAGTGGGATTAACCCATGTTATTATTCATATGGTTTCAAGTGTGTGTTTGTGAAATTCAAGAATGGGATAAGGCTCATTGTGGCGAGTGAGCCAAGAAAAGATTTTTGTGGACAAAAATCCTCAACAGTCTAAAGGTGTGATCCAGACTTTGGAAGTTTTGTGCGTTCATGGTATTCCCTAAAATCTCAGCTTTGGGGAATGACGAGCCATAGAATCTAAAGTGGCTCAGGGAGATATGATCTAAAAGTGATATAAATCCCAAATTCTGGAAATGAGAGCTTTGGGAGTCAACTCGCTCGTCGTTATCAAGGGATGGTGTGGCATTCGGGGAGTTCAAATTTTGGGCTCAAGAGGGTCAATTGGCCAGTCAGGAAGTGACACATGGAAAAAATGAAGTATGGGAAAAAATGCAAAATTTGATTTGTGACACCGGTCTTTGACACTCGTGATCAGATAGGTGGCCCTTGATATTTTATAACTGGGGGCCCTCAGCTAGGATCGACACACTATTTTTATGGAGGGGTTTTTTTATTGTCATTCGTCATTATGGAATTGCCACAATTTTATTATATATGCCTTATATTATCATTGCATGATCAATGTGGGATTTCGTATTACATTGTATTATCTACCAAAAAAAATCAATTGGTTTTGGATAACTTGATTGGGAAAGTTAATGTGTTGTTATATGGGAACTTTATATTTTTTGGAGACCGACCCACTTCAGTAGGATTATTTACGACCTCGGATCGTCAATAACCGAGCCGATCCGAATCAACATGAGCAACACCTTCCAACATGGAGTATCATATATATGTGTTCAACACCACAAACATGCCATTATATATATATATATATATATATATATATATCAGCCATTTAAACTACTACACTGTTTAAAACCTCAGTGCATTCAACTTGGTGGTATTCCATGTGGCATTCTTATATTAATACACCCACATGTACGTGGATTTATAAACAACTCGAGGGGTCTTTAACCCCCCAAAACCACTACATAGCCCTTAGATGACTCAAGACCTAAAAACTTGGCCTCATCAATAAAAATGAGAAAATAAGTGGCATAAGCCACAAATAAACATGAAATTTGAAGCCCATTTAAAGGTTTTTGTAATGCTCAATCCTAAAAAAGTTGGATTATTCCCTTTCGGGAATATAACATGGTGGATGGTGATTGTGGAGGTTTTAACCCCCAACCATCATCTTAAAAAATATGTGCCTCAATGACAAGCCATGACAACTCAGTGAATTGAGAAGGGGGCTCGTTGTTATTTAAAGAAGCTCTTATGCAAGTTTGTGTATAAGGGATGTTACACCTACTTGCAAAAATCCTCACTTTTGGAGGATTTAGAGGCAAAACCAGCCATTGGGATAAACTAATGAAATGTTCAAAACTATGTTACGCTCCTAATGGTTCAATTTTTTTTCTATTTTGTATGTTCTATGATGACATTTTATCCTATAGAAGTCACTATTTATGAAATTCCTAAGGGAGTAACCTCAGCAAGTACTTCAGGAAGGTGGAAGATAATTTACTGAATTATGTCAAGGTATTTTGAAGGTCTTAAAGTACATATTTGTTGGTTATGATCTATTTTTTTAATTTTATGGGTTATTGTACTTATAATTTTAGAAAATTTTAATAGATCTGTTCATATAAACTTGGATATGTAAGTTTGCATGCCAAACTTTGTTATCAATTTTTAGTGACTTATTTTAGCTCTTGTTGCATTCTAATTTATAATTTTATTTCCACGTTTTAATAAGTAATTTTAATTATAAATTACATATTAAAATTAGTAACAACACCTTGGATAAATTTCTACAAATGGGAATCTAATTTTTGGATGGTTTTGATCAAACATTGATTAGAAAATCAGTTTCGGAGTAGTCCTAAATTAGATTTCAGTCAATTTTTATGGATGAATTAGAGTCCTAAAATTGATAAATTTTAATATATGGGTAAAAAATATTTTAGTAGTAGTATTTTTTCCTATTTTTATGGATCAATGTTTGGGAAAAAGAGGCTGAATTTACAGGTACACTAGATACTCTTGAAAGAATAGGTTTTGTAGAGGAAGACTTAGATTTAGAAGGGGAATTACAAGGCTTACTGGGACTAGATAGTGACATCTTGATTTCCATGGGATCAGGTTTCTCTAATGAAAACTCCATGGAGGGTGGAAGTGGATCTCCTTGACTAATTATTTTATTTTTCAAAGTCACCACGAGAGGATCTTTAGCCTTATTCTTCTTCGTATAGCAAGAAGAAGATCATTTTTTGGACTCAGAATGGATCCACACATGAGAATATAGGTGTATCTTCCTCATCCCATTCATCACCTATAACATACTCACATAATCTTATTTTTACATCATTATCTACTTCTTCAACCTCTAAGAATTCATTTTCCTTTACTTTCTTGTTTGAGTCAACTTCCATCATCTTCTCAAGCTCTACAGATTGCATTGAACGAAATGGAGCTTCTAAGGCAAGCCTTTGAGGATGTTCCTAACAATCTGATTCCTATTGGTGATTTTGAAGAGATAATCATTTTGGGCTATTTGTTTCTTTAAAATTGCATTCAATTCATTTTCCAATTTTTGGAACAATGAGAGTCAATGGTACTCTCATCCTTGGAAAATTGACCCCTTTTCTTTTCATTTGGATTCTTTATCTTTTCCATAAAAGGATCAGATCCATCTTCAACTCTCAATGGACATCATTTTGTGAGCAAGTGTCAAGAGTACTTAGGTTAAACATAATCGTAGGATGGATCCTAATTTTAGGTGGTTGAGCACATTAATGAATAATCTCTTGACATGTTTTCTTTAAATGGTGCACAACATCATCCAGGTATTCTTCTGGAGCAGCCAGTTGATAATGAGGCCATTAAGGTCTCTCATAGTTTCATTCAATTCCTTATCCTCATTTGTACCATAGCTGAACGAGGAGGTATTGGAAATATTCGGTATGATTTGAACCTATTGCTTCAAGGTTATTTTGATTGAATATTTTCCCAACATGTGA
This sequence comes from Taxus chinensis, assembly GCA_019776745.2. Lineage (NCBI taxonomy): Eukaryota > Viridiplantae > Streptophyta > Pinopsida > Cupressales > Taxaceae > Taxus > Taxus chinensis. The sequence continues at coordinate 339,009,411 of CM034157.1, read as the reverse complement.
TAAGGAACCTATCCAGGGCAAGGAGATAAAACTACTCAATCTACCTTTTCTTACAAGTGATTCCATGAATAATATCTTGTAGTCAACATCCATCATGTTCGATTCCAAGAATTCCACATGATGTGATGAAAGTAGAGATGTGTTCTTTGGGAAGTTGTGTGTTGCATCACCTTTGAACTTCACAAAGTTCTTGTGGGAACTTGTTGGTAGATAATGAAGAAGAGGTATGATAATGAGTGGGCTTTTATTTCTTCCCCATGAAACAATGGGTTGGGATGTTTTTGCTTCTTCTGTCATTATTACCTCCATTCTTGCTTTTATTTTTACTTCATCCTCTACTTCTACAAATTATTCTCCCAATTATTATTTTGATTCTTGTTATCCTTGACTAGGGAATTCAATGTTCAATGGTGGGTGGAAGGCAAGAGGAACAAGATGATTCGCAGGAGTATCGAGGGAATCTTGGATAGGATTACCAAGTGAACCACTTGAAGAGTTAGATGGAGACGAAGCTTGAGAGAAGTAGTAAGGATTATCTCTAATTTGTTCTCACATATTTTATAAAGCTTCAAAAGTGGGATCAACAATTCCTCTCAACCTGTTTAGCCAAGTATATCTTCTTTTCAGCCAATCTCTGGGAAAATATCCTATAATGATAATATGGAAGGAAATTGTGGAATCATGAAGGGCTACATTCATAGGAATCAATAATGGGTTTTTTAACAATGGGTTTTAATCAAATTTTTTTTGTTTTTTGGATATTTTAGTGTTTTGTATATTTTATGGTTCACATTTTGGGTGCAAAATATGCCAAGTCTACCCCATAGTGGGCGCCAAACACTGTTGGTAGGAAAAAATTTGTAGGTTAGACAAATTGTTGGATTTTCACTCAATGCTCTGGGGCTTTAGGTCCCTCTGCTTAAATGTTGCTAGCTCCATTTATTGTGTGTGAATGAAAATGAAATTTTTAGGTGGCCTAGATGTAAAAGGATCCAACATGAACACTCCACTGAACCTGTAGCAAATGCTTGCAATTTCTTGCAAGGGAGGAATTTGCTGAGTAGGTTAGAAAATGGAGTGGGAAATAAAGAAGGGGGATTAATATATACAGGTAGAAAATTAGATATATGCAATAGACATTAATCACAGTACATATCATCACACATATATTTAGAAATAAAACAACTTTTTTACTAATACCAAGACAAGATAGAATTATGAAAACAAAGTCTCATTAATTCCCTCATTAAGAAAAACAAGAAACTCTTTTCTTATTCATTGACATTTTGGCAAAGTTGTACATTGAGAGGAATGGAGGAACGTGAGAAAAAGAGAATAGAGGAAATTTGTCTATCTCTTGTGATTTTCACAAGTAGTTATCTACTCCCGAGCATACAAAATTGACAACCCTTTGGAATGGGGAAGTCATTACAATAAATAAACTTTAGAAAGACTCTTCACCTAACCCTCACATGTCTTTTCACTTGCCTTTTCCACTTGACACTTGACATTCCTAGGAAAGAAATTGAGTCCCCTATTATTAATTAAGGGAAACTTATTACAATTTTAGACTATTGTCATATTAATGAATAAGATGAAAACAAAAAGTGCACCCTCCCACTGAAGAATTAGAATGTGAAGGAAGGGAGGGAGGGAGGGGGATGAATAAGTGAAGAAGATGCCCTTGTTGATGATGATCACAATCTCCTCCTTTTGCATGATACACAGACACCTCAGGTTGTCGAATGAGTGTTTAGAAATATTGTTGAAAGATCCTCTTATGTAAGCTCAAGATGACTATAGGCATTGCTTGTAACAATCCCCTTAATGTTTGGTTGATCAACTCCCTTAGCTCACTAAGCTCATTCCAACTATCTCATCGAACATGCCAAGGCTCATTTGATTTACCAACTCATCTCACTACAATTAAACTAGCTCACCCAGCTTGGTTGACTTAGCTAACTTGCACAAGCTCTTCATTAACAAGGATGAGCTCTTAACTAGCTCACCACCGTAACTAGCCCAACTCAAACTCAATATTTCTATCTCAGCTGAATTTACCTCAATCAACCAACTCACCGAGCTAACCAGCTTGATTCATTGCAAACAACTCATCCAGTTTACCAGCTCACCCATCTCATCGAGCTTCGCTCAGTCAGCTCAACCTTATTGCGTCAACCAACTCATCTTGATGAGTTGATGATGTTTTCAAGACTAGATGATAAACATGATGACTTATTCTAATGAATCGATGGATTCCTTGACACCCTTTGAATCATTTCTAGTTACTCAATGATCCAGAATTTCCTATGTTATGCTCCACCATGCTCTCAGGCACAAATGAGATAAAAGATATGTTTTCAAGACCCAAATGGAGGTTCCATTTATCTAATTGAACTATGAGATCATACCATGACCCTATGAAGAGTTCAAAAAGTGGAAATATGAGTGAAAATGGAGCCATTTGCAAATTTCTGCACCCAAAATTAAGACTTTTTATTTTTAGCAGGTAGGGTCGGGACCTGCTATTTTGGGACATATTACCTATTTCTCTCAAATCTGACCATCTGAATCTTTTTGCACACTCTATCCTCTTCTATTGATGATACATTGCTATTTTTAGCATGTTGCTTTTTTCAGACCTGCTATGTTGGGAAAATTGGCAATTTTGCCCTGTTTACCATTATGCACTATATCTGAGTGTTCCGAGTGCTCAAATATTACAAAATGAGAGAATTACTATTTTTAGCATGTGAAAGGGCATGGAATATTCTATTTTTAGTAAGTGCACTGCAAGTTTCAGATTTCCATGAAAATGGTTTTTAAATTTTGGGGTTTATTCTAGGATTCTTCGCTCCATATCTTGGGTGATTTTACCTTCCAAATATTCGAGAAATTGAGATTTTTTTTCGAAGAGGGCTGAATTTTGATGAAAAACACAACCCCTTATACACCTAAAAAATAGGGGCTTCATGTTACAAAAACTATTTCACGTGAAACTAGACTTTTTGATGATCATTTCCTCTAAATTTCATGTGATTCTACCCACTAGAACCTCAAGAGGTGAAGATGATGCTCATTTCCCTTTCGTTGTTGTGACATGGCAGCCATTAATGGAGTTTTGAATCTTTGGCAGTGAAAAAAGACACGTAGATGCTCCAGAGAAGAGAACTTAGCTCAACCATAGGTATGATTGATTTCTTTGTTTGCTGGAAGTGAAAAATCATCATTCTCGCAACCATAAATGCTCTAAGAGAAACTTGACATGGTGTCTGGAAAATTTTCAGGTTTAATGGGGGTTTTGTAGCAGCATTCATAGATTTCACGTAGAAAATGAGGTGAGTGAAGCTTCTTAAAACTTTCTAACATCATTTCTTGTAGAGAGAGAGAGAGAGGTAAAACACTTAGCCTTTTTTTGGGGTTTGTAATCATTGGGAGTGAGGCATATTTTTGTGTCCCTACTATCCCCACTATCCCATGATAATTAGGATATTAAAATTCACCAAGCTCTCAGGGCCTAACAAGTGGCAGGAAATGATAGGTGAGTGTTGGGGTTAAGAGAGAAAAGCCATAACACCTAGGAGACAGAAGTCGGAGGTCATATGGCGAACCAAAGAGGGGGATAGGGTGGAGTGAATTTTACTGTCCCAAATATCCCAAACAATTGGGACATTAGGGGCATAAAAATGTGCCCAAGGCTAAGGAGGTCAAATACTTAGCTAAATTTGTAATTTTGAGCACTTGAGATCATTTGAAATCATTTAGCACCTTCCGGAGAGGAACATGGTCACATGAGGGGTCCAAGGGCTTAATTTTGAGGTAGGGAACATTTTACTCTCCCTAATTTCCCCATTTTCCCAGACAGTTGGGACAGTCAAGACACCGAAATCCGCCATGCCCCAAACTATGAAATTTTCTAATAGCTAGAAACATGAAACAAACTTTCCCGAAGTTGTAGGAGGTCTTTTTGGGTGAAAATTTATATGAATTTGATAGAAAAAATATTTTTAGAACCATGGAGTCGTTTCTAAAACCTTATTGTTCCTCCTCAATAAATTCTACTTTTCATTCTGGTCTACAAGGTGAGTTTCCATAAATCACTCTACACAAAGAATCAATTAGGTTTTATGAAGGATTTGATTTTTCCATCATGTAGATAACTGAAATATATTTTTGATGTTATATTTTTTTCCTCTTTACTCATCTTAGAGATCCTACAATATTCAATTAAATTTTGGATACTTTTTCACACTGTAATCTCCTTAGGCCTTCAAGACTCACTTTCCTTGTTTTGATCCCAATAACTCTAAAACCTTCCAAACCTTCCCTAAACAATTCAAAGTTAAATTTATACTCTTCAATAGCATCATTGGATTTTGTTATGATTCTTGATCAGATCCAAAGGATGCATACCTAGTTAGAGAAGGCTAGGGAATAGTCTTTTTAGGCCTACTGAAAAATTCCACTCTTGACAACACTTCACTGAATGAGTCAGGTGACCTTATGAACACATTTTAGAAAATTTAAAAGGATTGAAATTAAATTATAAAATTTTCAAGGATGGAGTGGATATGACTTATAAATTCAAGATGATCTAAAGGATGATTTGGGAGGGGTTTTGGACAATTTTTTAATACTGGGGTACAATTTTCATGCTTTCACCTTAATTTTTTACATTTAAAAAATGCATGAAAAAGAATATTAAGAGTGCAAACCCATGAATATTTTAATTTTGCATATTTTAATACATTGTGAGAAGAAATATGAGTACTAGAACTATTATGTTGCACATAACTAGTAGAAGAAGAAACATATGTCTTCTAAGCACAGTGTTTAATTTGCAAGAACCTTGTTCAGAAGAAATAGAGGGAACCTTAACATCATTATAAATATGGTGAAATCATGGGAAGAGTAGTACAATTAGGATCACATTTAATTACTTGTGCATAAATAAGTGGAGAATGTACAGAAGAAGAAACATTGATAGTACCATTTATAATAACATCTACAACATCATTATAAGTATGTTTATCACAAGAATCATTAACAAGACATTATTCATATGAAAAATTAACCAAATCCTCGACACATGTATCATTTGTAGCAAGAAAAGAAATATCACTATCACTATCAAAAGAACTAGTTACCTCAATAGGGGGTAGGAGTGAAACATCATGATGAGGGTTTATAATTTTTTTTAGGAAAGTCACTTGTAGGGATAGGGTTATATGCCTTACATTAAAAGCCAACTTCTTTTTGTACATTTTGAAATAAGGGTGAAGACTATTCATAGGTAAAGGATCATACTTGGGTATAAGGGGTTTAGAAAGGTAATCATGTAACATCTTTCAGTAATCCATTAAGAACATGTAAAATATACAAAATGAAGGATCATGTGACCAATTAGGTTTTGATCAAAATTAGGGTTCACCAAATGATTTAATAAAATTAAATATTTATCAAAGGATAGATCAATCAGATAATATCATAAATTCATAATATCTAACATACAACAAAAAAATTACAAGTAATAAGATGATGACACTGAATTACCTTGTATCTAACTATATAAAATGATTTTGGGATGGAACAAGATGGATATGGGTTGTATATGATTTGTCTAGAAAACATATATCTAGAAGTCTTCTATATAATAATGCCTAGAAAGATACATGACTGCCCAAATTCTAGTGTATATATTGGGTGCTAATGTCATGTCAGTGAGATGGATCTGATATTTTTAGGGTTTCATAAGCTTTCCTTCACTTTACTCTTTATTACTATGACTTCGTTGTAGGGTTTTACTATCGCACATGTACCTACAAAAAAATATCTACTTGCACAAGACTCAAGAATAGATTAGATGAAATAAATTATGTATATTCTTGAGTCAAAATAAGCTAGGTAGTTATTCCTATGTAATTATCACTTACCATTGCACTACTTTTTATACTCAATATAGTTTTTTTATGTGTGTGATAGAATTATGTCCCTTAAATCTAGGTTGCCCTTATGCTAACCACACCAAAATAGTGGGATACAAATAATTTTACCCCAAGATGAATGCATGTGATGGAACTCATAATTTAACCTTCCTATGCAGTAAATGATGCAACCCAAATGCAGCCCTTGAATGTTACTCTTTCCCCAAGTAATAGATATGAAGTAATAGCCCAAAATTTCCCATCCTCTTAGAACAGTAAGTAATGTATATATATGATTCCTTTACTTAAATTTTGATAATTGGTGACACCAAAATTAGACTCAGTACATTGAATAATAATTAGAAAAGATCCAAAATCAGGCACCGAGTGGAAAATTAGAAAATATGAGGATATGTACAAAATCACCCAGAAGGGACACTAACGCCTAGGCAATAGTGTCCCTACTAGGTGGTACTGTCCCAAGGACAAGAGACAAAAACATGACCAACAATGGGGATAGGGATTACTATGAGTTGACCAAAAAGAAAACAAATTCAAATAGATTAAGATAATGTCACAATCAAAGCCAATAAAAAGCATTAAAAGGATAAGGAAATTTGTTACCAGTGTTTAATATTCTCACTTAGGAATCATGCATATAACACCATACTATAGCATAATGTGATAATAATAAATGCATATTTTTATGTCTATATTTTACCCCTTTATGCTATTTGGATGAAATTCAATGGTATAAAGTGTATAAGATAAATATACATATAGAGGGTTGAAGAAGCTATAGCAAAGGCATGTTGCTAGTAAGAATCACATCATGGAAAACCATATATCATTATATTGATCCATGTGGGGTGAGAGTTTTGTTAGAAAAGGTTTTGTTGGATATAAACATGTTGTGGAGATATAGAATATTTTTCAAGGATCGGGAGTGACAATTCGTTATTAAGAATGGGCCAATATTATCCTAGGAAAAGATGTGTTTGGAGAAAAAAAAATTTGCTGAAATTTCTACCACAAATACCATCATGGACTTCTCATATGGTATGAGTAGATTCATGTGATTTAAGGAAACATAGAAAAATTCCGTTGAAGCTGTATTTGTAGAGAATTCCACCAAGGATGAAATAGTAGTTAGCACATTAATGAAAGTACCTCTTACCATTTTTTATAGTTTGGAGGGAGTTTTGGATACAGATAGATAGTCAAAGATCTAGGTACACTAGATGTCATATTTATTAGTGTAAATTTTGTTGATGCGAGGGAGATCATGGGTGTGGGATGGTTGATCAATGTGATGGAAAACAAAAAATAACTTAGACTCTTCAGTTTTCCGTGGGATGAGGGACGTGAGGGAAGCCATAGTGTCTACAAAATGATTAGGTGAACAAGGGATGGATTAGATAGTGTATTGATTAAAGGCCTCAAGAATTAATTAAAAAACATCCATGTACTTTTGAAGTACTTCATTTTTACACTAATAAGTTCCTTGGATTTGATTGATGATGAGCTTAGATTCACACGTAGATATCGAGAATTTAAACATTGAGCATGATAGTGTTTTAGAGGCCCATTATGAGTGCTTAATACTCACCCATGTTGTTATTGCATTCAATATCAATATTATAAGTGATGGGGATAGGATTATCCCAAGGAGGAATGATGATAACACCAGCACCTCCTCCTTGTTGACACTTATATTCATCAAAGAAAAGTGTCATTTTGAGAAAAGAGAACACAGGATTGAGGGTATGGATGGATTCACTTAGAAATTATTAAGGAGGAATATGGTTGTCTAAACAAGGGGTTTCAATGAGTTGATTGGAAATGTCCTAACCCTTTATATATTTATGAGAGATTAACTTTAGGTAAAAATTGGGCACGAGAATGAGCCATCAAGTAATGTAATAATTATGATAAAACTTGGAGTGTATGGTGTTGAGAAGATTGAAGATAGTGGTGATGAAGGTTTTATGATTGAAGAGATAATGGAAAAAATTGGTTGTGGCATAGAAGAGAGCCCAACACAACTATTTGGCTTCAGTGTAATGGGTCTTGTAATTAACAAGAGTGCAAATTATGTAATATATGGCTTTCTCCCTTCCTTTCTCATCACAATGCACCAACATGGCACATAAAGCATGATTAGAGGAAAATATATAGAGTTATAAATCCCCCCCTTACATAGAGGTGTGAGAATAGACAGTGATAAATAATATTACTTGATATTTTCAAAAGCCTTATAAAACTTGGAATCTCAATTGAATTGGATGTCTTTTTGAAGGATATTATGGAAAGGTTCATAGATGTCAGAAAGTTTTGAGATAAAACAGTGAATAGATTGAAGTCTTCCCTAAATATTTTGAAGTTGTTTAAAATTAGAAAAAGGAGGAATATCGATGATATCTTTTATTTTGGCAGGGTTGACTTCAATTATCCTGATAGAGATGATGAAGCCAAGGATTTTTCTATTCATAACTCTAAAAAAAAACTTGACATGATTAACATGGAGGAAGAATCAGATAAGACATGTGAATAGGATTTTAAAGATAGCAATATTTTCTTATTTTCATTTAGATTTTCTTAAGATTTCATTGAAATAATCCTCTACGGTTTTATGGATAAGGTCATGGAAGATGTAGGTCATGGTGCACTAATAGGTAGCCCCCACATTTTTTAAACCAAAAGGAATGACATGATAGCAGAGGTACCCCAAGGGGTGATGAAAAATTTATTATGTTGGTCTTCTGGTGTGATGAGAATATGATTATAATGAGAAAAATTATCCATAAGAGAGAGCATCGCATGGCTGGCCATGAGGTCAATAAATTGATCGATGTTAAGAAGGGGAAAGTCATCCTTAGGGAAAGTGAGATTTAAATCTTGAAAGTTGGTATAGATGTGGAGCTTTTCAAAAGATTTGAAAACACATACGATGTTTAAAACTCATTACAGATAGTAAATGGGATGGATGAAGTTAGCAGAGACAATACGTTGCAGCTCCTCTTTGAAAAGGAGAACAATGTGAGGGTAAATGTGAAAAATATTTTTCTTAACTGACTTATCATTGGGTATGGTGAAAATTTAATGGATGAAAATGGATGGATCAAGGTCTGATGTGTTGGATTATGACCATGAAAATGTCTGCTTATGTTTTTAAATAAAGGAAGTAAAGGCTTTGAGTTCTTAGGGGTCAAGAGATTTGCCAACTTTAAGGATATGAGGCTCCCGTGGAGTCCCAAAATTTTTGTTGATAGTGGATTTGTTGATGAGAGTGGATGTGTTAGGAGGAAGGTGTTATGAATATGGGAATATTTTTCCCCCATATATGAAATAATGGATTTTTCTCGATGCATTGGATAATTTTGATGGTAGGGAAATCCTCACCTACCATGTTAGGGAAGATAAGAGGAAGAGATCTAGTATCACCCCTGGTATGGTAAGTGGCTAGTCTCAAGGTGATGGTAGAGACTAAAGGAAGTTAGGAAAAAAGGATAGTTTCATCCATGTCCATGGTGTCATCAGATGGGGGAATAGTGGATGATGAATCAATATGTATGGGATATGTAGAAGAAGACTGCACGGTGGAGTCAGTGGAATACTCTTTGAAAGCTAGTCCAAATTTTTCATGAGGATCACACGATAGGTTAATGAAACGATCATGCATACCTTGTTCATAGCATCCTAAACCAAATCCCTTCCACGCATAGCAATGGAGGTACATATAGGTGAAGGATTTGTTATAGAGGAAATAAAATCCATTGGTGTAAATTTTTAATGAGGTTTATTATCAATATGGGATGAAGAATGGTCAATGTTTCCATAGATGAGATTGGTTTTAAGATGAGGCATACTAAAGGAAATCATATCCTTGACATTTTATTGATACATGGGTACCTTATATGGTCTACCAAGTCGATTAAGGGAGATAAGGGAATTAAGAGTGAGGATTTGACACTCCTCTAGAGATAGGTGCTACATCACATTATCAAGGGATTCATCACTAGGATGTTTAGATGCATGCACATAGGAACTAATGGATAATTTAGCGGATGAATTTTGTTTTGATATGAGCACATCATTGGGTTGATAATTCATATGGAATGCTTTAAAGGGAGGAAGGTTGGAGGGAAGATTATTGATCTTCCCTTCATGTTCATATTTTATGTAATGGGGGAGATTGGAGGGGACACAATATAGGATTAGAATCCATCGAACTCTAAGTAAGACATTGTATTAAAAATAACCTTCTACAATGTTAAAGACTTCATGGAGGAGTTTGTCACTAAGGCATATGGGAAGGATTTATTTTCCTAAAGCATGAGTCACAAACCCACGTAGAACTGTGGGTGACTGAGAAATGATAGATTTTGGAATTTTAAGTTGATCAAAGGTGTGAGATAATCTTATGTTAATTTTAATGCCTTTGTATATCATAGAGTGGAAAATAAATGTGTTGTTGATGAGGAAATTGATGAAGAGGAGAATGTTGTGATCTTTTGGTAAGATGTCTAGGATTTCTGAATCATCAAAGGAAATAGTAGTGGAAGTGGTGAGGGCCCCAATAAGGGCTACAAAGGGATGAGATTATTCATACGATGTAGGCATGCATTGTAAGGCATCAATGAGGGATTGTCAGTGATGGGGTGAGATATGGATATGCTCGTAAAGAGACATCTTAATGGGAGCTTGGTGGATTTTCCTTACCACGCTTTTCTCAATGGTGGGTGGAATATGGGTTACTGGTATGGCCAATATGGATACCTTAGCCTTGGATGAAGAAGGGGATGGATTGGGATTATCATAGGGAGAAGCGATGCTGAATTTAGATTTGTATTTCATAGATGAATGAGGCTTATAAGGATGATAATTGGTGGTGATGTGGATGACGTCAATATAGAGGGGAAGACCATACTTAGAAGAGGTGTAGGTGGGAGGAGGGATAGTGACAAACATTGTGGATGAGCAAGAGGAATTGGATGTTATAGACCTTGTTGTAAGAATGGGTTTGGATGTGGATATGATAGTAGAAATGAGGGGTGATCTTCTTCAATGAAAATATCACCTTCTCTAATAAATTTATCGATGAGTGTGCATAGGTCTTTATAGTGTTTGGTGTCTTGTTTGGGAGCACAATGGTAGGCACATACAATATTGGAATAAAACCATGTGTGTTAGAAATTGTAGGTTTTTGTTTTCATTTATGTCATCCCTAGTTGACAGAAAAGGGGTTTCATGGTGTCAAATGAGTCTCCCTATGATGTTGTTCTTACATCAAGCATGAAGTCTAAGTGGTTTAGTGAGTTGTTAGGGTGTCCTGGTGAATGGTTGAGTTAGCTACGTCATGATTTGATTCTTCCCAAGTGTTTTTATGATTTTCACAAGGTCATACATGCTCCTAATTATGTTTCATGTGTGTCTATGGGTCTGCATAAGGCTAGAAAGCTCAAGTCTTGAGTTGTCATGGTTGAGTCAAGTCATTTCAGGCTTGTTTCTAGCTTTGGAACATGTAGAATGTGGTAGAGATGTGATATTTTGACCATATATTTCTTTTTTTATCATTATTACATAATTTTGATAGTTTAAATGAGGATTCTGACGATTTTTGGGTTATTATTCAGTGGTTTGATGCATATTTGAGGTTCTCGAGAAGTAAGTAGTTGAGAACATGCAGTTTAACAAAGGTAAATGAGATTGGCTAGAGAGTTTATGATCTATTTAAAATATATGGTAGTAAGGATATTTAGAATATGTTTTCATGATGCTTCATTTCAAATTTTAGGTCATTCTAATTTTTTTTCCTTAAGATATGCAAGTTTTGGAAAAAATGGGTAAGTGGTAGTGTGCTTTTCAAGAAAATTTGGACCTTCTAATGCTCCTTGTGAATTTTAATCTTTTCATTGGGGAATTGATCTATTTGGAATATATTAAAATTTTATTTATGAAGGTTTCACAAAAATAAAAATGTGGTTTTATCTTCACGTTTTTATGAATTGTCGTTAAGAAGATAAAGTGTTTTGAAACCCTAGGTAAACTCTAGCTAGGAGCAACTTGTAGAAAAGTGCTTATACTAGCCTAGTATTTATTTTTTCCTAAAAAGTAATTATTGGATATTGTATAGGACTCTTCCAAATTTTAATAAATTTATAATAAATCATCTGGTGATATGTGGCCCCACCTAAAAAAATAGTTTTTGAAGAGTTGTAGTTTGAGGAGAAAGTTGCCAAACAAGATGATGACTAAATTGCCATTTATTAAATCCAAAGATTTTCTCTTGATGTTAATGAAGGTTTCAGATCATGGTGATTATGAAAAAGTGCAAAGTGTGAACTATTTGTTTTGATTCGTCAAAGGGCCATTTTGGGTCAGTAAAAAGTAGTATTCAGTGAAATGGTAATAACATGAGATACAAATAGAGTTAGGAGGTGATTAAAATTGTGTTGGAAAGAGGATTTTGATATTTATATCTATACAAGGATTTATTTATGACCATGAGATTTTCTATGGTTTTCAGGTCAATTTTTGAGAAAGAATATTTCTTGTTGTGCAAGATGGAACTATTTTTGTTCATGAATTGATTTGGTTGGAGCATAATATCGATTTATTTATTCTTGATATCACTTTAAATATTAATAGGGGTGAATTTTGAAACCAAAAAATCCATTTTGGGTTTTTGAAAGTGTCATGGAGGGTGTTTACCAGGTGCATTTTTGGAAACTTGTATTTAGGAAGCTTGATTTGGTGAAGACAAAAGTGGATGTGGTTTGAGCAATTGATTTTTTAAAGAATTATAAATTTCTTGGAAGTTTTATATAGGTATTTTAATTTCCTTAATATTTTAACATGACATATTTTTTATGTTTTAGAGTGATCGAGTGGCATGATGTTTTCAGGATCCTGAAGGGTGTAGTAAACACCTATTTTGAGAAGAATAAAGAATAGTGGTCCCATTAAATGAAACACTTTGATTGGTCCATGGAAATTGAGAACATGTATGATTTTTAAATGTTATTTTAAACATGTGTGATTATATTTAGATTTTGGTAAAAATATTTTTGGGATCAGGAGATTTTTATCATCCCAATGCAAGGGTTTTGAGGATTTTTGGGGCATGAAAAGTGTGTTTTGGCTAGGTAGACATATATGTGTTATATTTGAATATTCTAATGATTAAATTTGAATGTAATTAAGGTGTATGGGTATAAATCATCATGAGGTAATGACCTACTTTTGGTTTGTGAGTTGAAATGTATATAAAAGTGGATTTTAAGCTCATTTGGTGAGCTAGTCTTACAAGGGGGGAAAGTGTGACCTAGAAGTGAATATTTTATAGGTATGAAGGAATGATTTTAAGGATGATCATATGTGTTTCATTTTTATGAATGTGAGCTAGCATGTGTAAAAGATATTAGAGGTAAGATAAGTTTATAAGGAATAAGATACAACAAGTTTGATGCCCTAGGGTATGAGCTAGTGTTTATGAGCTAAATATGTGATCTGCATCAGTTGTGGCAGAAAAAATATTAGATATCAAAAAAATTTAGGTGGTTGAGTTGGTTATTTTTCGTCCTAGGGGTTGTAGAATCCTTTTGGAGTTGGTTCTCCTTTTAGGGTTTGTTCTATACTAAACTAGGGTTTGGTGCTACTTGTGAATTTTTTGATTCACTATATATATTTTCTTTATGTAATATAAGAATAGATACAGTGGTTTTTCTTCCCCATGATGGTTTCCCACTTACATATAGTGTTCTTGTGTTAATTAATTTGTTTCTTTCTCTTGTGGTTGATGTTGCATATCTTAATAAGAACACATGATTATGAATGCTATATGAACAATCTAATCGATGAATATATGGTTTGGTAAATGAAATAAAAATAATTTTAGGAATGATTAAACCCCCCTCTTAGTCCCTTGTGATTTCAAAAATTTGGGCTTTATTCCATGTGGATTTAAGGGCTTGATGGGGGGCAGGGTGATTGTGGATGCCTAGAGAAGACACTGAAAATTTTGATTATAATATCCAATAATGGACTGTGAAGGTGAAGTGGTATTATCATTATGAGGATTTGGTTTATATTAGGGTGATGAAGGTAAGAGAGGAAGGTTTATCTTATTAGGCTTCATGAGGGCCTTAAGCTTAGAATTTTATCTATGTGTTTGTGATTTACATTAAGGAGGAGGGATGGTCAAAGAGGGCATGGATGTTTTATATTTACATGTAGATTCGAGAGGAGGGATAGTCACCTTAGATTGAGTAGATGTATTGGATAGGGGGTGTGGTCCTAGAATAGAAGGTTGATTTCATAGGATAGATGAATGGATGGAGGGATAATTGGATTGATAGGGCTTTGAGGGTGGAAGTTCTATATTCTTATTTGGATGGGTAATTGAATTATGAGTGGGAATTCCAAGGTTCTTAGATTTTTTATGTGAGTATTTTACATTAGTAGGGATGACAATGATTTCAATATGGGGATCTCTAAGGACATGGTTAGAAGATATATTTACATATTTTTAAGATGAGGAAATAGAGTATGGGAGGGGATTTTAGATAACACGCTTGATGAGATTGTAAAGGGTTATATAGGGTTTCAAAGATATGGGTATAGTAGTAGTAGTCACAAAATATGGGGATGAGAGTGAGATATCCTTTACAGTTGTATCAAGGGATATTTCAAGGAGTGGGGTATATGTGGGAGTAGATGTGGATGTCGATACGATCAAAGGTGTAGATGTGAATTTGATCAAAGGTGTGGGTATAAAATATATTGTGGACATGGATTTAGATACAAGTATTGACATAGGGGTAGGTATGGATGTGATTAACATGGGTATATAAGATTTAGTTATTGTGGGTTCGGATGTAAATTTGAGGGGTTTGGATGTGATAAAAGTGGATGTGAATTTGATAAATGAGGGAAAGGGTGTGGGTGACAATATTCTTGTGGTTGTTAAAGGAATGGAGGTGGGTAAGGTGAATGAATGGATGATGATGTTTATTCTGTTTTCAAGGTGTTGATGGTGTGAGCATAAAGTGTTTAGGATGTAGAAGGTTCTATTTTTTATTTAGTGAGTGATTAGGGAATGATTGTTTGAAGATTTCCAAAGGTTGATTAGGAGGGGCATTAGGATTATTGAAGTGGAGATACCCTTAGTGGATGAGTTTTTAAACAAGTTATTTGAATGCATGATACCTTTCAATGTTGTGGATGTGGACTTGATGATGTTTACAATAGTAATCCTCATAGTACCATGCGGGTTTAGGTTATGTGTTGTTGACTAGGTGGATAGGAGGAATATGGATGAGATGAGCTATCACAATTTTATCAAAGATTAAACTATATGAGTCCTCAAGATGTGTATAGTTAGGGGTAAGATGAGGAGATCTTTTTGGGGGATTGGTATTGGAAGTAGATGTGGTAGAATATTTTATAATGATGATGTTAACAATGCTTATGGATTTATTATTGTGATTAGATGTCTTAGTGAATTCAGCTTTTATTTTTTTGGATCTGATTTTTACGTGGCCTTTCTCAAGGGAATGAATTTCTAGTTTACGAGTCATGGTGAGTGATTCCTCAAAGGTTTAAAAGGATTATATCTCAAGGGTTGATGAAATGTGCTTGGTACATGATCAGGAGAAAATATTTATGATATCAATTTGATAAAGTTAGAAAGATAGTTAATTTATGAGACCTTGCCACTTAGTGACGAATTTTATGATAGATTCATCATCCTATTGATTAATGGTGTACAATTTGGTGATTGTGATCCTACACACAGTGTTTATGGAAAATGTTTCTAGGAATAATTAAGTGATTCGGGTGAATGAAAAGAGGTATTTGTGTGGTATGTTGGTGTACCAGTCCAAGGTGGGGCTATCTAATGTCATAGGGAAGGTATGAAGCATAAGGTCTTGATCATGTGTGATAAGGTAGAAAGCATGTCTGAAGGAATGAATATTTTAATGGGGATCCTCCTTACAATTTAATTTTGAGAATTTGTGGATTTCCTCATGTGGTGGGTAAGCTTTGATAGGAATAACTAGATGGATGGGCTCATTACAAAAAATTTCATAGGTAAACAAGCTCTTAGGACCCAAGGTGGCAGCTTCTAGGTTTGTTAACCTAATCAATAAATCCTGCATGGAGTCATGAGATGGATGAGATGTGGATTCATGAGGTTGTGATTCACAATATGTATAAGGTTTAGGTTGAGGATAGGTAGGTTTTAGTGGAGGTGGTTGATAAGGGGGGAGATAGTTGAATGGCCATGATGGAACAGGTTGGGAAACATGATGTTGTTGAGAAATGAGGATATACTAAGGTGGATGTGATTGTGTTTGATGAGAAATGGGGATGCTATGTTGATTCAGGATGTGTAGGAATGTATGTATGAGGTGTTTGAGAGTATTTAGTCACTTGATGATGAAATATGTGGTAGAAGAAATTTTGAAGAGGAGCTTGATAGGATTGGGTTGATTTAGAAGGATGGGGTTATAAAGTAATAACATTAGCATGAATTTTAGATGTAGATATTGGGATGGAATTTCGATCATGATGTTTGAATGGTGGAAGGAGAAGACAAGATTCTTGTAGAGTTGGATTAGGGGTAGAAATAATAATGCTATATGAATATGTGATAGGGATAGAAGAATAGGTGGTGGTAATTATTTGAGGATGATTATGTGTAATATGAGCCACCAGATGAGTGGATTAGTGAGTGTGGGGAATCAAAGTGGAAGTTTGATGGGATCCAAGTTCACATTGCACCATGGAAAGCTCATTCATTGCTCAGGGGAAGAAAAGGGTGAGTTGAGAGGTGAGGACCTGAGAGGTTTTAGGATGAGAGTGATAGAATTAGATTTGTTGACGTGGGGGTCTATCAATGGGAAGGTTAGTAGATTTTTAGAGGCAGTAATCATAAAGAGTGAAAGGTTTAGCATCCATGAGTTCATGGAACTCCAAACATCCGTGGGGGATAATGAGGGGCCCAAAGGTCTCCAGGGAAGTGGTAGATAGAGTTGTACCTGGTCTGGAAGGGACTGACTAATGGTATAGAAAAGGATTGGCTTCAACATGAGAGTAAGCCTAGATAGAAAATGGCACACTAGAAGGAGCCACAACAACGAGGGGTTATAAAAACATAGAGGACATGGTTAGAGGGATGGAAGACACGGTAACAAGGGTGAACATTTTTTGCATGATGTTATTGGAGGTGGGGATGTTAGATGATGTGGTTTGTTCCATTTTCCTTGTTTTATATCTGGTGAGAATGGTCGTGAAACAAACAAGAACCTATACAAGTGTTATTTAAAAAAACAAGACAATCATTAGAGTTTTAATTATCTTGTTTATTATAATATCTGAAAAAGAAGAAGAAAAGGGCTCGGAGGGAGCCTAAGAAATGGTCGATCTAAGGCTGGTTTTGGGATGTTTTGGATGAAGTACTCAATATACCCAAAGGTATGTGAGGCACAAATTTGTGATGACTACTAGTATGAGGTTTGGTATTTGGGCCTATCCTTGCATTTCACACACTGTAGCGATAAGGGTTTTAGGTGCTTAGCCAATATACTGATAGCCAAAAAAATTATAACTTGAACAAAACACCGTGGTGACTTTCCTATTGGGTGATGAAATCCCAATAGTTCCACTTAGTAGATTTCATTTTAGATGTGTAAGTTTGATGCTTGAGTTTGGATGTATGTGGGATAAAATGTGAATGCTTGAGATTAATCTCCTATTTAATCTAGATGATCAAATAAGAATGAAAGGGTTATTTTTAGACTAAAAAGTCAAATGTGAGATTGGATGAGAAGACACACAATAAGATATAGAAAGGAGAAAATAGAGAACAAAAAGAAAAATACTTGGCTACGTTATTTCCTCTCTTTTTTATTTTTATTTAAATTTTTAGCAAGTGCATCCTTAAGTCAGACAAACAAACCACCACACATGTGTCCAAGCAAAGCCCTCACCTATGAGGTTTGTAGAAATAAAGGAATATGAAGAAAATTGGAGATGAAATGAAATGAAACAAAAAACTCGCTGAAGAATAAGGATGGGTCCCACCGGGTGTTCCAAAATATTTGATGAGATTTCCCATTTCCTATTTCAGATTAGTGAAAAGTATATGAGAAATGAAGAAATCTCAAAGTATGGGAGGGTTTAAGTGACCTCCTAAGGTAAAAGATGATGAATATGGTACATGCACAAAAGAGAAGAAACTCTTTGTTGTAATCTTGAAAACATGCACAATAAAGAAAACTAAAGACAAAAAAATTAGTAATAAAGATGGAGGGTTTCTTGATGAAGTTCATCCTGAGAAGTGAAAACTTCCTAGGATGGATTTCAACCCTCTTTTGATAGCAAGATTTGATAAATGATAATAGATAAGAGTATGCATATTATAACCAAATATATGAATCTGATATAATATAAATATGTTGAAACAAGGCTTGATAATGATAAGATATTGATAAACAAAGCAAACCTTTATGGGTCAATGATAAACCTAGTCCATCTAGTATGGTCAACAGTGATCGGTGTAGAAATAATAAGAGATATGTAGATTCATAAAGGAAATGTGATGCAAAGATGTTATATTTAATGTTAAGACAAGGATAAGAAAAGAGGATGTGAAGGACAATTGATATGATGAAGATGGGAGCTAGGTCAAAGGCGATTGGGTAGGTTTAATGGTGACCAGAGCATGATATAGGATTTTGATAAGTTGATGAGATCGGAGGATGGATATAAAGGGAATCAGATATAGTTGAAGGGTTCAAAGAGATCCAAGGAAACCTTTAAACTTTTAAAATAGAAGGAACAAAAAATAAAGATATCTCCAAGAAATATTCAAAGCGCTTCAAACTCTAATGATAACATGCAAAATATGTCAACGTGGATCAAGTTGATGATAGAAGATAAAAGAAGAGGAAGGAAGGTAGCAAAGCATGTAAGGATGGGAGAGGTGAATTTTTTAGGGGGATTGAAAATAATGGTGGATGTGAATTTTTAGGGTCGATGGCGACAAAATGAGTTTTCCGAAATTGGGATAGACTGTAATTCATTAGATAGATTGTGGTGATCAAATTGGATTTTGGGTGGTAGGAATAAAATGGGTGTGAAAGGGTTACGATGAGATATTTGGGGAGTTAATGGGGGAGGATTAAGGGTAGGTAGGTAAAGGAATTTAGGGTTGATAGGTGTGGCGATTAAATAAATAAATAATAATAGTATATAATGTGGAGAGGGTGATAAAAGGGTAAATGGAAAATTATAGGGGGTTAATATATTAATGAGATTAATGTGAGGATGGGGTTATTAAAGGATTAGGGGTGATGAAAGGGGTTTTAATAATTAGTAGGATTAGACTAGGGTATTTTTAGGGGGAAATAGGAATTAATAGGGGTGAAGGGATGTGAGGGTAGAGAAGATGGAAATTTTAATAAGACGGGGAGGACGAGTGTAATATAATGACGCATGAGTGTGAACATGGCATGGGGGAAGGCATAGTGGAAATTGTTGTCTACAATAGTGCTCTTTTAGGACCCACTTAGGTTTGGGCTGAATAATAAGTGGGGTATTCATCTCGTACATAGTCAAAGCAGAGGGAGGAAGAGACAAAATCACCTTAGGAGGATGAGAGGTATTCAAAGTAACATATTTTATTGTTTGGTGTTATTGAATAGGAAATTTTGATTGATTAACATGACATGCATGGAATGGAATGAATATCTTCAAAAAATTGAAGTCTATTATGGAGTGTATAGAAATCATTATCTCTATAACCATTGATCCTATGGGAATTTCAAAATGGTTGGTTACGATTCCATCTATTGGTGAAATAATTTATCGCGAGGAAAAATTATCTAATTTTCACCAACGCTTTAGGACAATGTCCCTCTTTCTTGTGAAAGGGGAGTCTCCCTTTATTAAATGTAGATAAAATAAAGATTGTGGGTGGTTATCAAGCTTGGGATTATACAAGTCTACTCCACTAGACCCATAACAAATTTATTACACCTAGTATAAGGGAGGAATTTTCTTAAGAGGTGAGGTAAAGAAAGTAAGAACTTGGGATAATGGTGTTTTAAGCTTGTAAATAGGTATTAGAAAATTTTCAAAATTATTAAATAGAATTATTCCACACTAAATTAGAAGAGAACAAATTTTATAACATGGAAAGAAATAATAAATCAGGGACACAAAATTCCATTATTCCATTCATCAAATGCACTAACACCTTCCTTTTTTGTACAATATTATCATATGCAAAATGTTGAAAAGTAGAGAGATAGAGGAAACATAGAGAAAAGGAAATATGGAAGAATTTTATCTTTTGTTTTCTTTTTTTATAGTGCAATAGATCTCTAATTAGAGACTCACAATTGTAAACCCTTTGGAATGAGGGATTCATATAGTATATAGCTTTATAAAAGGATCTTCACCTACTCCCCATAGGAATTTTTCAGTTACCATTACAACTTGTGACCTTTCATATCCCTATGAAACAAGAGTGGGTCCTTTTTATTAATTGATGGAAAATCATTACAAGGTTTGACTATAGGTAACATTTAAATGAATAATATGAAATATTGAAAATTAAACCCCCTTAACAATGAATTAAAACATGGGAAAAGAGAAAGAAAATGGGGGAAGAAACGAGAAGGGAGATAGTTATGCTAAAGAAGATATTGTATATGTTGATGAGGATATTCCTATTAAAGGACTCTGGGAGAGTGTTTTAGGAGAAATATCTATTCTTTTGAACTCTTTACTGAAAAGAGCTGATATAGGTGCTACTTTCTCTACTTTAGGAATAGGCAAAAACTCAAATCTTTAAGATAATTCTCAGAAGCATTGTTTATGTTCTTGTATTTCTTGAACCATACTTGATGTTCCGTATCTATTTTGGAAATAACACATTTTATTTATGAAAGGCATTCTAATGTGTCATAATTAAAAGAGAAGGTGTCTCTTACCTCTTTCCTAGATAGATCTTTGAATGGCTTCAGAAGATCATTCAGTGTGGAATTCTCATCTATCAGAGGTGTTCCAATATTTTACACTTCCTTGCCTATATTTTACTACATTTTTGAAATGAGCTCATCACAAGAATCCATCTCCTCAAGAGCATTTTTCAACATATCATATTAGACAACCAATGCCTGAGACCAAATTAGAGACATATTCTTAGTTACGGAGTTAAACACATTTTTACCTACCAAAAAAAGTACTAAGGTCCCCCATATCTGTTACCGATAAAAAACCTAGTATGAATGATTTTTTTTGGTCAATTTCATCTTTAGTTATTCTTATTTTCATAGCAGTGATGAACATGAACTCAAATAGTGAAAGAATCTCTAGAAACAAGGTTTTACCTTTCTCAAGTTTTTTTTTCACCCACTTGTCATCTTCCACACCTTCTATGAACCATTAAAATATTAATTTCCTCATTTTTCCAACATTCACCATCATGTGATCTCATTATCTTACTTCAAAATCATCCAAGAAGTTGAACCTATAATCTTCAATCTAGGGAATGTGGAATGACTCAAAGAGATTGAAGGTTTCACGATTTATTTGGATCTAAAATTCGACCATGGATATATATGAATAAGGAATCAAAGAGGAAAATGGAGCTTCAATATTCAAGGAATCTACAATACTTTTGCAAGAGTAAATACCAAGATAAATGGGGAAAGAAATACCTTTCTTCCTGTAATTTCTACACCTATTTCGGACTTGAACAATTTACCTACACAGTTCAAACATTATTATCTTATCACTAAGATATCTCAGGATATTTTGAGGAGTGAGGTCAAACCCTAAAAATCTAATACAAGAGAAGGTGGAGAATTGAATGAAGTAAAATCCATAATTTTCAATCAATGTTATAGCTTGAGAAGATAATCTCAACTACGGGTTGCCTTTAAGTAATCAAATGATTAACATGGTGAATGTATCATTTAACTTGACAAAGTGGTGGTTTCTTTCCTTGAAAGTGACTTGAGGGTAATTTCCATAAGCTATTGTCTTCTATGAAATATTATGAGTAATATTCAGTCCTTTGAATGGTCTTGTGCTCGTGAGGGAATACAATAAATATGATGTCATTGTGAAATTATTTATGACTTGTAAATGGATCAACTAAAAATGGATGTTATCACTTATAATTATTCCCCAGTAACCTATTTGATCTCCCTCAGTTAAAATTAGGGAAAATTCTGTCATCCAATCCTGAAATTATTTTTTGGTTTTTTTCCCTTACCCTACTTAGCAATATAATTGCATCTGAATAACCATCATAGAACTCACTCCTTAATAAGGTTTTTGGAATGTAAGAGGGTTTCCTTCCTTGTATTAACCATGATCCTAGTGCAAGGACCTAGAAATATGATTTATTCTTTGACCACTCACTAGATATAAAATCTTTTGATATTATAACTATGTTGTTGCCAATAGGAATCTGCATACACTGTTAAATTCTTTTCAGGGTGAACATTGCAAGTATGGAGTTGTCATTTTTTCTTACAATACTAGATTTATATTATAGTTTTAAGCACATACTAACACCATTTTTTATTATGTACTAACAAATTATGTCCTTCAACTATAAACAACCCATTTATGAAGATCTTTTCCTTAAGAGGTTCTCTCGTCCCTCTGAGTATCCTACTTTTTAGGTCCTCTAGGTCCATGTGAGAGGCATAACTTTCACCCACTCCTCAATACTTCATGGAAAATGTTGAAATAGTTTCCATGATAAAAAATTTGACCTTAATGATTCCAAAATCAGTAACATAAGTGAAAATGAGGCCAACAACAACTTCTTGTACTATAATCCAAAACTTTCTATTTTTTGCCAGGTGGGGTTAGGAGATACTATTTTGGGATATTTTTATTTTTAACTCAAATTTTATATTCTAAATATATTATCACATTTATATTACCTCCATTAATGATTCTTTAATATTTTTATAGATTTAATTTTTTTAGCAAATTACTTTTTCATAAACTACTTTTTGGGAAAGTTGCATGTTTTTCCTTGATTGTTATTTTTCACTGTTTCTTGATGTTCGAAGAAATATGAGATTGTTTTTTAAGATGATTAATATTTTTAGTATGTTTATGTATAGATCACTTGATATTTTTATAATGTGAACTTTATATTTTGGTTTTTGATGAAAACACCCTCAATAGATTCAGATCTGCGCTGGGATACCTTGCTCCAATTTTCGAAGCAATTATTTCATTGAAACTCTTGCAAACTGAAAATGAAACTTATCGAGGTAGTATTTCAGAATTTATTTCTATAAATAAACTAGGGCATCAGTTGATATGCATAAAAATTTCTTCTCAAATTCACCTAGGAGAAGAGTGTTTCTATGAAAATTTCAATGGAAACAAGTTTTTAGTTGAAAAGATATGAATAAAAATCAGTTTCTAAGGCTATGCATATTCTAAAATGATTTTGGTATAATTTTTAGTATATTTTATGCTCTTTTATGTTTTAAAATATCATAAATGGTTTGTAGGTAAATCTATGAAAATAAATTTATTTAAAAATAATTTACCTTTTAATTTTGTGTTTGTCTGCTAATTGTGGTTTGACCCTAGGTTGGCTAAAAGATAGTGTGGAGTTAAAAAAATAAATTTTAAATGTGCAATGGGACATAATGGATAGGAAACATAACCTTGGAGTAATATTATTCCAAGTGTTTGTATGAGTTGAAGTGTGAGGGAGAGGAAAAAACTAAGCAAACACCCATAGAGTTGTGTGAGGTCATGTGAGGAACCAGATGGGGGATTTATCATGGGAGTACTTTATTATCCCTATTTTCCCCTTGGTGAAAATTTACAAAGGGATAGAAAATTATTTAGTGGAGAAAGGTGATGACAAATGGTAGTATGAGGAGGGGGCTTGAAAAAACATATGGGGGTTAGAAAATACACCTAGGAAGCCACGTGAGGTTACATGAGGAACCAATAGAGGGAGATTTCTCATGGGAGCCATTTATTGTCCCTATTTTCCCCTTGGTGAATGGTAAAAAGGGACATAAAATGGATCAATGGAGAAAAGTGATGACAAGTGGTGTAATTTGACTAGGCATGTGGAAAGGGGTCAACCAGAAAAGTACCCTACGAAGATGAGAAGGATCATACATGGGACTAGAGAAAGGGCTTGTGCATAGGATAAATTTATTTTCCCCTCTTTCACCTTGGAGAAAAGGCATAAGAGAGACACAAAAATGTTCTATGGAACAAGAATCAGATATGTGTCAGTCAAAATTTGGCTAAATATGGGATCTACACACTTTTGACTGGTGAGGACTTGAAAACTTCACTCCTAGAGCTTGTAAAGGTATTTATAGATGAAATATTATATTATGAATCCAAGAGACCTAAAATCAAGGAATATGTTTCAAAACCTAATTATTCTTGAAACTCCAAAAAATGGCTCATTTTTCTTCGGGACAGCAGGATGTGCTTATAAAGATTGAAATGTTTCATTAAATCGTAAAAAATTGGATCAAATATAATTATTCCTATTTTATTTCCTTTTAACTCCTTGCAGAGCTCTCAAAATCATCTGAATGAGTTCATGTTCATGATTTTATTGTTTATTCCTTACACCTAAAAACCCTTTTTTGCACAGATTGTCCCTAAACCATCAAATTTTCCCCATATATCCCTAAAATACTTCTAACACATTAAATTATTTCTAGTACAACCTCTGAATGTTTACAATCTCTTAGAACTTTCTTATAGGATGCACACATGCCTTGAAATGAAAAAAATTATCCTTTTTAATATTATCTTAGAACATGTGTTCTCTTGTACCTTATTGAATGAGCTATTTTACCTTATCACATCACTTTGAACATATGTATAAGTTATTCAAAATATCTAGAAGAATTTCAAGTTCAATTTGATCATGATATGAAAGCCATCTAACTGAGTGAGGGGTTCATGAAGAATTTAGAATCATATTTTCACTTTGTGGCTTGGTTTTCATGTATCAATTTTTGCATTATTTTCCTAGTAATTTCACATGAAACATAGTTATAATTAATGAGGATGATTCTGAATATAATAATCTAAATCAACTTTTCATCAAACAAAGTGTGTAATATATAATCAATACTAGCAGAATGTGAAAATTATAATGGCTCACACTTAGTATGGGGAGTGAATCATGGTGTAGGTATACAAAAATTTGATGAATGATCACGAGTATGTATAGTAAGAGATATATAACATGAGGGTGGTGCACTAGGAGTAACAAAATATGTACTAGGTGGAGGGGTAACATAAGCACTAGAATCATATACAATAGAATGTTTATTAAACATATCTTGTTCTTAATGAATAAGTTTAATATAAATAACTGAAAAATATTCACATGTGTCATACAATTACTTTTATTTTAGAGGAAAATTAAAGCCACGATAAAATATATATTGCATTTCTAAATCAATAGGCTAATAAAGTAAATGATACATCCCAGGTTTGAAATGTAAGATATAATTAGTAACATGTTCATGTTATCCATTATGTAAAGAAGGTAAATGCTCAAATGTAACTTTAGGGGAATTATTATAAATAAAAATTCAACTAAAATATTCTTCCATATCAAGATAAGTACTAATAGATCCACTAGGAAACTGATGAAACCAATGTGAAGCAATATTAGTAAGACTATTAGGAAATATTTTTAAAAGTAATCAATCATTAGAATGTGAGTCTATAGCTAACCAAAAATCCTTAAGATGTATTTAATAATTTCCTATTCCATACAAGAGTGTAAAAGTAGGTATAGTAAAATCCTTAGGAAAATGCGTGTTGTAGATATTCTTAGGAATATGATTTCCATGAAGATTACTATTGTCTATACTAGTACAATAGGATATTCTCTCAAGGATAAGAGTATGAATATTATTTTTTAAATCACCTACGACATGCATAAGAGATTTTTTTTTGTGTGGGGGAATGGAATAACCATTAAGAGGTTCATTAAGTGGTTGTATATTTCCATTACGATTAGCCATGTACACTATTTGGTTAGAAGGTAATCTTAGGATCAAAAAATGGGTAACTAGAAGTATAAAAATTAGAAGAAGAATCAATAGGAATTTAATTTTGTGAACTTTTATCAACAATATTAGTAAAAGAAGGAATAAAATTAATATTTACATTATCCTTATGATTAATATTATAAACATTATCTTTTGGAATATAAAAAGTAGAAACACATGCATCTTTAACTTTTGTATATTTTAACAAATAATGAGAAGAAATATTAGTATTGGCATTATTATGTTTCACAAAACTAGTGGAGGAAGAAAGATATGTATTTATAGGAACAATATTCAATTTACAAGCACCTTATTGAGAAGAAAGAGAGGAAACATTGACATCATTATCAATAATAGGTGAAATCATGGGAAGGGGGTAGTACAAGTAGGATCATCCTCAATTACTTGTGCATAAGTAAGTAGAGAATGCATAGAAGAAGAAACATGGATATTACCATTTAGAATAGCATATATAACATCATTATAAGTATGAGTATCACAAACATTGTTGACAATAAATTCTTAATCTAAAAAATTATCCAAATCAACACATGTATTATCTTTAGAAAAATAAGTAATATCACTATCAAAACAACTAGTAGCCTTAATAGGGGGTAGGAGTGAAACAACATGATGATGTTTTATTAGTTTTTTGAGGTAAGTCACTTATAGAGCTAGGGTTATATGCATTACGGTAAAAGAAAACCTCTTATTGGGAATTTTCAAAATAAGGCTAAAGACCAATCATAGGTAAAACATCATACTTGGGTATAAGGGGTTTGGAAAGGTGATTATGAAACATCTTTTCGTAAGTGTAGTGCCCACTTCCCTCATACACTATTTATATAGATTTTCCTTCCATATCATAGTTTGCATCATACGACTCATTGTATATAGTGTATTGGCATGGGGTTCCTAGACTCACAATTTACATAGAATATGGTTTTTTATGACATTGAGTTGGCACGAGGTGTCAACCTTATGCTTTGAATAGCATGGATATGGCATCATAACATGATGATATATATTTTTATTTCGATGGATATATTTAATTGATGTTACAGGGTTATGATTTTCACATATTTTTACTATGATGATAGTAATGGTTATATTTGAGCATATTTTAAATTATAAGAAAAAAATAAATATGTGTGATTGGTGTGTTTTTATTTTGAATAATGTGATTTAATTAATATAGTTGAGCGTATACGACATGTGCATTGAGTGTGCATATGATGAGCAGGTGTCAAAGGCTATGTGTAAATAATAAAACTTAAACACACTAAATAGGATGGAGGGGGACTAACTCCCACAAAGCTCCTTAGCTAACACAAATTACCCAGGATATATTGGAAATTTGAGTCGTTGGGACTATATTTATGGTGAAAATTACTTTATTTAATTATTTTTGTTACCTTCACTTGGTGTTTGATCCTTTCTTGACCCTTAGCCAATTTGAGTTATTTCAATTAATCTCTTTTGAAGTATATTTTAGTATTTGTTTATGAGAGTAATTTTATTAACTTGATATATAAGCTAGTTCATGTTATAGAAACCGTATATATATATAACGCATGCTTATCAGTTATGTTATATTAAACATTAATTATATTGTATTTTATTAACTAAGATAGTTATATACACACTAATATTACTTTTATTTTATATAACATACATATAAGAATATTTTAACTTTTTAATCTACTGGAGATTCCATAAATATAATGTTTAGTTAATATTTTCTTGTGTTAATATATTATAGAAAATTATATATTAAAATATATGTAAACTTAATTAATTTTAAACTAAATTTTATTATAGAAAAATAAAATAAAATAAAGGAATGTTATTAGGGTTAGATTCATGTGTAATAACTATATGATTAAGATCCATCCCTACGATTGAATTTTTTAGTACATTAAAGAACCTCATAGAAATTTATTGCATTTTACAGGACGTAATGGGAATGCCCCCTTATACTTTCCAAAAGGTTGGTAATGGTCATGGTTGTTCTCCACACCCTCCCCTGCTCACCTAATTGCAGCATTTCATGACCTTCTCACGGCTTATCACTCCTTAGAATAATGTATCCTATGGTTTTTTATAAGGTATACCCATGGCTCATGTTCAGCCCCTCCCCTTTGTCTATTAGGCCCTATTCCCACTGCGGCTGATTGTGCACCAAGCACAGTCAGGCCCCTTACCTCCTTAGTCATGACACTAAGCCAAATAAATACACACACACACACACACACACACACACACACACACACACACACACACACACGAAGTAAATATAATATTGTATTCACTTATTTATAAATACTGAAATATAATAATGATGTAAGCAAACTAAGATATAAGATTTGAAAGCTTAAGAAAGAGGATGAGATCTACATAATTAGTTGGTTTATCCTGACACAATCTGTAGGAATGATTTATAGTCTTTTGTTGCTCTCCAAGATGTAGAGGTTCTTGGTAACTCTGAATAAGAATGTTACTTATAGGAATATTAGAAGATTCATGGAAGTTATCAAACTCTGTAAATTCTACAATCATGAATGGTGATGGATACATGTCTCCTTGATAGATAGGATGAGGGCACTTGACTAAGATTTTTATCCATCCTATTCATTCTCACCCTAAATATAGTCTCTAATCTGTCACAAGGGTGTCTCAATTATTCTCTATTGATCACCTAATAGTCACTCCTTGATCAAACACAACCTAAAAAACAATTGTACCTATAAAATCTATCTTCAATATGGTACCTAAATGGAAGATACTCCTAATCA
Organism: Taxus chinensis; assembly: GCA_019776745.2. Taxonomy (NCBI): domain Eukaryota; kingdom Viridiplantae; phylum Streptophyta; class Pinopsida; order Cupressales; family Taxaceae; genus Taxus; species Taxus chinensis. The sequence continues at coordinate 338,980,590 of CM034157.1, read as the reverse complement.
GTTATTGACCATATCCCAGTAGACAACATGAGGTGAAATTATGACCAATGCATTGTTTATTTCAAAGATCCATGTATCTTTTGTGAATGTAATGTTAATGCCCTGCTTCCTAGGATTCCTAACGTGCAAGTGCACTTGATATCGGGTTATAGCTAGAATGTAGTAATGTAATGAATATTGTGAGAAGAAATAGACCTTGAACTTCGCCTATCCTATAGACTGTGTATACATAAGTTGATTGGAGTCCATTGTCCCAAGAACATTGATTAAATATCTATGGTATGTGGATTCTTTAACAAACTTAGGTTCCTTTTGGATGCAAGCTAAGTGTGATGAACAATGAATTCTTAGTGAATGGTCCTTGATTTTGAGCAAAATATTGCTATGAAAATAATTCACTGTGCCTACATGCATTAATTTTGGAAAACTAGAAGGCTGACCCATAAGTGAAATAGAAATTCCCAAAATATTTTGGAGACACAAAACCAGTGAGTGTGCTGATAATGTGTAGATGGCAATCAAATTTGACAGGAGTGATACAATTTTTGCCTAGGCAACATTGATGTTTGAAGCCATAAAAGATAAATCAATAAAATTCCTAATTGGTTGTAGCATGTGTACAACGCAAATGGAAAACCTATAAGAAACTCTTCCTATAAAAGATAGTTATCAATCACTAGTTTTCTCTCTTAGAAATCATATGACATGTTAGTATGCCTTAAAATAAGTGCTCTAGAAATGTTAAGTGCTAAGATCATTTGTAATCTAATACATAGTATCCATAGATAGGAGCATACTATGGATATATATAGTATAGTTGAATGTAATATAAAGTATATAAGGTACTTATAAACATAATATTGTATATCATCTACATCATATATACATATGATATAGTCTAGCATATAAGTTATAGGTATATCAAATATTGTTCATATGCTACATAATCATAAAACACCATAGACCATTAATGACTCAGATTTATGACTCCCACATCGGCATAAATCAGGGATCCATCATGACCTCAACAAGAGGAAAAAAATTTTTGGACAAGTAATATTGACTCACAATTGTCAAGATGCAGGGAAGGAATAAGAAATGCAGTTCATTTTAGATGGACTAATCCATTTACAGAAAGTACCAAAAGATACAAGATCTAGAGGTTATAGTCCTCAAGAATGATCCAAACATGCAAATCTTGCCACTTATGGTTGAGTCAATCAATAAAGGGTCCCATGTAGGCTTATTAAGCTCACTCTCCTAATTACACTTAAATTAATGGCCACTAATATAAAAGTACATCCCAAGTATATGAGGTAATATTAGCTAGAATCATGGTTCTAACACAAGTTAGACTCATATAATGCAGAAGACATTCGTCTAAGGCGAAACTTCTGGAACTAACCCTTTAGAAATTCAATGGAATCTTGATCCTCTTGACCAATGTGCTAATGGGAAAACCTATGGAAGAAACTTCATTTGATAGGATCTGTAAAATCCTTTTGGAAGTGACTAATTCGTTAGTTGATCAGGCCAAATTTTTAAATGTTTGAATCTAAGTGCACTTAACAAGACTTAGATATAAACAGGTAATCTGGTACATTAGTAAAGTGATCAAGGCATAAATAATCTTTACATAGGAAAAACATCACCAAGCCTCTTCAAACCTTCATAATGTTTTGACCACTATCTAGCACATACCTTCAGTGAAATGCAATACATTGATCTCAAATGATTTATTGGATTTGTCCAATTTAGCACCATTTATCAATGACATGATCTTCTTAACTCATGTATCAAAACTTTTGTTAAGTTTCTTTTCATGATAATGTCGAACACATTTTGGTAATATAAATCTTCTTAAACTTCCTAAGGTCCCTATATTCTATCTAACAAAACATTATTCATATTTTTGCAACCACTAGAAAATTGGATTTGTTGAAAAATACAAACATTTTTAGAGAGCATCATAATAATTTTACCAAGTTGTTTGGACACACAGCTTGGTTGAAAGATATGCACTCTATCACTATGTTTTAGGTTATTAATATTGGGTTTAAATGCATTTAAAAAGGATTAAATATTTATCATAAAGGATTGACATCATCTGTAATGGAATACTCAATAAATTTATAACGCCTCTAGAAATGTAATGACTCATCTCTATATTCCTAGTCACATTGAGATGTGAGAAGTGACTTAGCTTTATCTAATTTTCTATTAACTACTTATAGAGCTTAGGTAATAAATGATAAACAAATTTATCTTTTTTCCTTATCATTACTCATCTGAAACATATTTGGGATTTTTCCAATTCTTAGCTAGAAAATGGCATAGAATGGTGGTTAAGACTGTAGATTGAGAAACAGGGACGGAAGCCTGTGTAATTTTATTAATCTCAATCAACTAAAAAATTACAGTAAGAGCTGCAATATTTATAGATATTGCACAGCCAAATACATCCAGGAAAATAAGTTGCACAGGTGCAACCAAAAACTAGAATAAACAAGCTTCCAATAACATCTGGGAAGCAACAATTACATAAAAAACAAATATATTGTTTAAAACAATATAACAATATGCATACAAGACAAATATGGTTGATTAACCATATAACAACTAACCATTAAATTTTTAATTAAATTAATTAAATAAAATGCATAATTAATATATTAGGATAATAAAATTTATCCTAACATTCCCCCCCTTAATTGTGCATTGTCTGAAGAGATGAGGAGAGGAAATCTCTGAACAACTCAAACTTGTCACGTGCAAGTGACTTTGTGAAAATATCTGCTCGTTGTTCAGCTGTTGGACAAAATTGAAGCTGGATGTTGTGCTTCAATACATGTTCGCGTATGAAATGAACCTGTACTTCAATGTGCTTTGTTCTCTCATGAAAAACTGGATTGTGAACAAGTTTGAGAACACCTTCATTGTCAACATACATGGTGGTTGGTTTGTCCTGTGGTATTCCAAGTCCTTCCAGTATGCGACGTAGCCAAATCGCTTCACAGACAGCTTCTCCTGCAGAACGATACTCGGCTTCTGTGGAAGAGCGAGAAACAAAGTGTTGTTTCTTACTTCCCCATGATATTGGTCCAGATCCCATAAAGAATACAAATCCAGAAGTGGATTTTCTATCATCAATGTTACCTGCATGATCTGAATCTGAATATCCAGTCAAGAAGAAGTTTTCGTTCTTCTTGTATTCTAGACCAAGATCCACTGATCCTTTGAGATATCTCAAAATGCACTTTGCTGCTTTCCAATGACAAATTTTGGGTTCCTGCATGAACCTGGATAGATAGCTCACTGCAAAGCTGATATCTGGTCTAGTGTAGGTCAGGTAAATGAGACTCCCAATCAACTGTCGATAGAGAGTGGCACTTACCTCAGGAGATGGATCTGAACGAGATAACTGTAATCTGTTCTCCATAGGTGTAGCAATTGGTGTGCAATCCATCATCCTAAACTTCTCGAGCGTTGTCTTGGTATATTTCATCTGAGAAACAAAGATGTGATTCTCTTTCTGCCATACTTCCAATCCAAGACAGTAGTGCATAAGCCCGAGATCTGTCATGTCGAATGATCGATTAAGATATTTCTTCGTTGCATCAATCATCTTCACTGAACTGCCAGTGATGACTAGATCGTCGACATAGAAAACAACAATCACCATCTCCCCCCCTTGCTTTTTGAGGTAGAGATTGGGATCATATGGATTTCTGACAAATCCATGTTGTACGAGATGCTCATCAATTTTGATGTACCATGCCCGGGGTGCCTGTTTGAGGCCATACAGAGATTTCCTGAGTCTGCATACCTTTTCTTCTTGACCAGGTACAACATATCCCTCAGGTTGAGTCATGTAGACTTCTTCTTGTAAATCTCCATTCAGGAAGGCACTTTTTACATCCATTTGGTGAACTTTCCATCCAAACTGAGCAGCTAGAGCAAAGATCATCCTGATCATTTTGATCTTAGCTGTGGGAGAAAATGTCTCCTCATAGTCAATGCCTTCTTTTGTGCATACCCCTTTGCTACGAGTCTTGCTTTATACTTGTCCACTGTCCCATCTGCTTTGTACTTAGTTTTGAATATCCATCTGCATCCAATGGGTTTCTTCCCTGGTGGAAGATCAACAAGCTGCCAAGTGTTATTCTTCATCACTGATTGATATTCAGAATCCATGGCATCTTTCCAAGCTTTTGACTGTAGGGCTTCCTGGACTGTAGAGGGCTCATCTGATTCAATAATTCTACTCATCAAAGAAAAGTTAACTTCTTCTCTTGCTTTACTGCGAGTCCGTGGTCCAGGGGTGGATGTATCTGGTGGAGCATCCAATCTTGCATCTCGTAATGTACTTGTACACCATTTAGGCATACGTTGAACTGTTCCCATGGGTTGTGGTTCTATCTGATCAACACCATCATCCCCATCATCACTTTCATCTTCTGAGGGAACATTAGCTTCAATTTTTACAACTGGTGAAAAATCTACATCTTGTGAGTCCGGAGGAGGAGTCTCTGCTTCCTTCTTCTCGAAAAACTCAACATCTCTGCTTGTGTAGACTTTTCTGGTCTTAGGATCCATCAATCTATACCCAAGAGTCTCTTCACTGTATCCAATGAAGATGAGTTTTGTGACTTCATGTCCAATTTCTTTCTGTTCTGTTTGGGTATGTGCATGCTGGCTTTGCACCCGAATACTCTGAGGTGTGCAATGGATGGTTTCCTTTTTGACCATGCTTCTTGTGGTGTAATTCCATCAAGAGCAGTTGTGGGCGCTCTGTTTAACAAATACACTGTTGTTTTTGCTGCTTCTGCCCAAAATGTCTTTGCAAGTCCAGAATCATCGATCATGCATCGCACCATTTCCATGATAGTACGATTTCTTCTCTCAACAACACCATTTTGCTGCGGTGTGTGTGGAGGAGGCATTTGTCGACGAATCCCGTGAGTTTGTAGGTAGTCTCTGAACTCATCACTGGTGAATTCCCCCCCTCGATCTGAGCGGAGAGTTCTGATGTGATGACCAGTTTCTTTCTCAACTGCCACTTTGAACTTTTTGAAATGTTTCAAAGGCTTCACTTTTCTTGCGAAGACAAAAAATCCACATTTTCGTGAATAGTCGTCAACACAGAGCATGAAGTACTGGAACCCTGAATGACTTGGTTGCATCAGACCGCACAGATCGGTATGAACCAGGTCAAGTTTACCATGAGCTCGAAAAGTACTCTTTTGGAATGAAACTCTGTGTTGTTTTCCTGCTAAGCAGTGAGGACACTTGTCTGTATCCTTCTGAAGAGATGGTAGCCCATGTACCATATTACACCGGCGAAGTGTTTCGAGATATTTGAAACTTACATGACCAAATCTCCGATGCCACAACTGGGCTGAGGTGGAGTTTTTAGCCACAAGTGCTTGATCATCTTGTGAATGAAATCAAGTTGAAACATTCGTCCCACATTTGAGGCTTTTGCAATTATTTTCGAGCCTCTGGATTTATCTCGAATCAAACACATTTTCTTGCCGGATTGACTATCAAAGTCAATTTTCAGGTTGTGATCTAGGAGTTGACTGACCGAAAGAAGATTCTTTGTCAACCCAGGGACATATAGAACATCTGATAGTCTGCATTTGCGTGAACCAAGGGGTAGAGAAATGTTTCCAATCCCCTGAACTGTATATGAAGAATCATCTCCCAACGAAACATGATTTTTCGATGGCGTGTCCCTCATTGAAATAAACCAGTCTTTGTGGCCGGTCATGTGTCGAGTGGCTCCCGAATCAACATACCAGATATCACTAGATGACGTGGATGGTTCACTTGATCGAGCAGTGAACAAGAAGTCTTCATTGTCTGACTGATCTTGTTGCTCAGCAATATTACCTTGCTGGTGGGGTCTTCTTTTCCAGTTCCCCTTTTTCTACCCGTGATTGTTGTTTGAATGTCCCTTGTAAGTTTGTTGTTGTTGTGGTCCAGAATTGCTTGATGAACCTTTCTTATATGTGTTTAAACCAACAATCTTGCAAGTCATGTCCTCTTTTGCAAATTGGACATCGCTTCTTCTGTTGATTGTCCCCATGATACTGATTCTTGTTTTGGGACTTCTTGATAGGATTTAGGTTTTCCTTTACCTTTTCCTTTCCATTTTTGATGTGAAGATAGTGCCTGCTCCTCTTCATCATCCTTGTTGTGCATTGCTTCCTCTTGTTGCAGTAGGTTTACTAACTTGTCAAAACTAATTGTCGTATCTGACAAGTTTAGAGTTGTGACAAAAATGCGGTAAGAAGAAGGGAGAGTGCTCTCAGAACAATGGGAATGAGAGATTCATCTTTGACCTCTTCTCCTAGGGCTAGAAGTGAAGCCCTCAACTCTGCAACTCTTCTTAAGAAAGGCTTCAATTTTCTCATTCTGTTTGAATTTCAATGTATGTAACTGACTCTGCAAATTGAGTATGACATTCTTGTTCTTGGCCTCATATATTGTGCTCAACTTATCCCATGCTTCTTTTGCTGATGTGGCATCTCGAATGTGGGCTTGCACATCATCGGATACTCCAAACAAGATGATGAGTTTTGCCTTTCTGATCTGCTCTATCAAATTATCGTTGTTGTGTTGCATCAGTTGGTGATCTGGTTAGAGTACCATCACAACAGACCATATTTCATCAAACTCAAGTTGTGTCTTGATTTTTGTCTTCCAAGCAGCATAGTTGCTTCCTCTGAGAAATTGTGAATCTGGAAGAAAAAATTTGGGGGCATTGGTGCCCATTTTGCAGAGATCACTGACAGGGTTTGGCTCTTATCACTCCAGGTATTAGGTCTCCCAATCTATATACCGTCAGTCCGATATACCGAACCTTTCTATATACGCGCCCTTCCGATATACCCGTCGGTACGTGGAAGAAGCTCGCCCTTTCTATATACCTAGCGGTACGTGAAAGAGGCGTTAACGTACATGAAAGAATTCGATACGTGGTACCAAGACAGTACTGATGGGGTCTGTGTGATTATTGACACCGGCTCAAAGAAATATCCTCATACGCGTGCGTAACTTCGCTATATACTCAGATAATTTCTCAGTCTGGATTTATGTCTTGCAATCGTTCACAGACGGATGGGATGGTTCATAGTGTGTGCACTGTGACCTTATTACTCCCCATCGATTTATAGGGATGATGCCTAGATGACGTTGTTGCAGCTATATTAGGCATTAAGTGCAGTAGTAGTCGTGATGGCTTTACCCATAAGTGCTTCCTAGAGGCACTGTATATACCGAACGCTGCGAATGAGATCTAGGATCTCGTGAGTGTTACAGAACCAATTTTATTGTTTTTTATTACAATTCTGCCAATTTCTGAGCAGTTACAAAGTTTTGCAGTTGACTATGGCAACCTGCAAATTAGTACAATATGCAGTACAATTTGAATAATAGGCAAAAAATTTCAGTTTCGGGGTCCTGGTGACCTCCTGAGCCCAGTACGACCCAAAATGCTAAAAATTGCAAAAAAATAGCTGAAAATGCAATTTTTAGATGGGTCTCCTTTTGCAAAAAATGTCTGGAATGATAAAACAGACCAGATGGGAGAAAAAAAATTTTTACCCTAAATTAGGGATTTCTCCGCTAAATTTAGTTAGTTGTAACTAAATTCAAAAAAGCCTGCTAAATTTAGCAGTTCTGCCAAAAATTCCGCCAGATGCAAAAGGAGAGTTTTTGAGTGTTTTTTGTGGGATTTGATCCTCAAACCTCTCACTCCCAAGGCGCATGCACTAGCCAACTTGCCCACTTAGGGCGCTTGGACTATGAAAGGAAGGAATTTGTATTTAATGATAAGTAAAATTGACTTACCTTTAAAAAAATGTGACTTGGTGAGGCTCCACGTGGCGCATGCTGGTGAAGGGGCATTTTTGGGGTTGTATTTGCCTAAAAAATGGATCTGAAGCTTTGTTGTTATTTGTTTGCCTGTGTATGGTCGCATTTCCTTGCTCAGGCCGCATGTTTTCCTTCCTTTGGCCGCGTTTTTTAGCTTGGCCGCATTTTTTATTGCCTGGCCGCGTTTTTTAATGTTGTTTGCTTGTTGTTTTCTTGTACAGGTCGATGGAGGTAGCAAATGGCACGGGTTTTACTTAAACAAAACGTTTTGGGCACGTCTTTTTTGCTGTTCTTCTCTTGTACAGGCCGCGCAGCTGTTTATTACTAAAGAAAAATTTCTTTGTGCACTGGCCGCTGACCAGATGAGGTCGATTTTGCTAAACAAAACGTTTTTTTACCTTGTGCAGGCCGCGCATGGGCGCATTTGCTTAAAAAAAACGTTTTTATCTCCTTCCACTGTATATATATATTTTTTTGTGCAGGTCCAGCGTGGGCGCCTCCTTCTCCTTTTTTTTATTATTATTCTTTGCTCTGTTTGATTCTTGATCACTGTTTGGATTTCTTCTTGTGCAGGTCACGAATGGACCAAGCTTTTAGCACTACCAGATTTGATCAGAGTTCCAAATCCAGTCTGAGGAGGCTGTTTGTTCACTGCAGGTGCATATACAGACCTCCAAAACAAGCAAAGTGACTTCCAAATATAGTAGAGACCAAATAATGTAGAGAAAAAACCTTTATTGGAAAAAAATTAGTATTATTTCCAATACCTGTAGCAATTTTTGCCTGGTGCTGAGTGCACCAGTGCAAAAAAATTTTGCCTTCCAAGCACCTGGAAGGAACAGGAGGATGTGGGGGAGGCAGGGATGGGGCTGGGAGTTTGCACGAGGCTGCACAGGCTCTCAAATGCTACAAACACGTCTCCAATCTCCTCTCTCTTTGATGTTCTCTCTTCCACACCTTCACAGGGCCAGAATTTCGCTCTGGTACCAAATGTAGATTGAGAAACAGGGACGGAAGCCTATGTAATTTTATTAATCTCAATCAACTAAAAAATTACAGTGAATAGGCTGCAATATTTATAGATATTGCACAGCCAAATACATCCGGGAAAATAAGTTGCACAGGTGCAACCAAAAACCAGAATAAACAAGCTTCCAATAACATCCGGGAAGCAACAATTACATAAAAACAAATATATTGTTTAAAACAATATAACAGTATGCATACAGACAAATATGGTTGATTAACCATCTAACAAAATAACAATTTATTAAATAATTATTAAACTATGCATAATTAAATATTAGGATAATAAAATTTATCCTAACAAAGACTTCCTAAATGCTAGTATTTGTATTGGTCGCTAGTGTCCTAACAATGAGTTTGGATCTGATCTTTTCAAGGTTTGATAATATTTCCTTCACTTCTCTTTGGGTCTCTCTAACTTAATTGTAAGGTTTTATTACCACACCTTTACTTGCAAAAAAACCTTGCTACATGCAAAATACTCAAGAACACATTCTATGAAATAATATATATATATATATGTTTGAGTCAGAATGACTTCAACGATCATTGTAATGTGATTATCACTAAGTGATGCACTAAATTTAAAACTTAATGTATTTTTGGTGTGTTTGTGATAGAATTATTTCCCTTGAAGCTATATTTCCTTTGTGTCAGTCACGCCAAGATAGTGGGCTCTAAATAATTTTCCCCTAAGATGAATGTTTGTGACGGAACTCAGAATTTTCCATTCCTAAGAACTAAATGATGTAGCACGAATGTAGTCCTCGAATGTTGTTATTTTCCCTAATAATAGATAGAAAGTCATAACTCAAAATTTTATAGCCCCTTAGAATAGTAATTACGTCATGTACATATATATGATTCCTTTACTTGGATTTTTCTACTTAGTGACACTAGAGGCCCACCCAGAATATGCAATAAGAATTATAAAATACCTAAAATTAGGTGTTGAGTGGAAAATTGGAAAATTAGACAATATAGAAAAAAAATTGTACTATCCTTACTAACACTCGGGCTCTAGTGTCCTTACTAGGTGGTACTTTCCTAGGGATAAGAGATATAAACATGACTAATGACATGAAGAGGGATCCCTATAGCTTGACCAAAAGTTATACAAGTCCCAAAATAATAAGAAAATTTCAAAACAAAATCCAATCAAAATCAATAAAAGGAATATGAGAGGTGTCACAAGTGTATAATATTCTCACTTAGGAATTATGCATATAATAACATATTAGATGCATAATGTGATAGTAATAAGTGCATATTTTTGTGTCTACAAAAAGCATTGAAATGGATCCAACACAACACAATGAAATGAATATTTCAATAATAAAGACTTACATATAAGAGGAAGGAAGTGTAACTACCACCTAGAATAGTGGTGAAGGAACATAAAAATAGGCATGAAACTCTCACTAAATGATATTGGTAGTTAAGATAACTCCCCATGACTACTACTAGTAAACCTAAGTAAGTTAACTCAAAAAGTGTAAGGACATGTGTAGAAATAATATAGAATAAAAAAATAAAGGATAAATAATATCCTACACTAACATCCCCTTAAGTGCAGCTTAGGGTATAAAGAAACTAGGTCCTGACAACTAGGCCAAATGAGGAACCTAGGTATAATGCAATCTCTCATAAGATACAAAAAAGAAGAAAACCAAAGGGAAACCACCCCACCCCACCCCAATGAGAGAAAATATTAATTAAAGAAGGATAGAAGGCCCCCTAAAGATGATGAAACTACTGATGTAGACCACACCTCAAAAAGAGCTCATAGATTAATGAAATTTCTCTCAATGAAAGGTTTGGTGAAGATATAAACAACAGGCTCTAAAAACTAGAAAAATGTCAATTCAATGATTTGATCATGAATGAGCTCCAAAATAAAGTGCATGTGAATATCCATTTGTTTGGTTCTCTAATGAAAGACTAGATTCCTATATATCTAGATTATGTTTTGATTATCACAATAAATGAATGTAGGCTATTTGATATGGATGCCAAGCTCATTGAGAATCTCATGAAGCCAAATAGAAATAACATCTATGATAACAAATCACATGTACTTTACCTTTGTGGATGATACAATAATATCATTTTTATTCTTACTCGACAAACTGATAAGACTAAAACCCAATGAGAAACTGTAACTGGAAGTGGACTTATCAAATTCATAATTTTCATCCTAGTCTGAATCTATATATCTGACCAAGTCAATATTTGAACCAAATCTATAGTGAATCCGATATCTATATGGACCCTAAATATAGTGCAATATCCCTTCATTGTTTTGTAGTGTAGCTCATATGGTTTTTTTGTGAATTTTGAAAGAATTTAAATGACATATGAGATATCAAGTCTAGCGTGAATCAAATAAATGAGGATGCCAACAAGGTTTTTTTTTAACATTTCAACACAATTTTGAAGTTCTAAGTGTGATGAAGGAACAGTGAGTGCTGTGTCAGCAGTTTTGGTTGCTGAATGTCTATTTTCTCAACCAAATCTAGTTGTGAGAGGGTTGTTTATTGCCTCAAATCAGACGATTAAAAATCTACTCACACAGTTTGAGACAAAAAAGGTATCCACACCTATTGCTTGGAATACAATTCTCAAAGAACCTCTAGACAAGAATGTGAGTTCTTAATAGCCTGCAAAGGTGCAGTTCATGAGTGCGAAGGATAAGGAAGGCATGACCCACCTTAGTGTGTCAGATGGTTATCCGTATCGGGCATTGGGTAAAGCAAATCTTACACTCATGGGTAAGTTTCTAGGATCTAGACCTAATATTGATGTTATTAATAAATGGGCTCTTAGAAAGTGGCAACCAAAGGGAGATCTAAATATTACAACCATGTCACGTGGTTTTTTCCTAGCTAAATTAAACCAGCAGATTGATTTAGAATCGGTGATTCTAGGAGGGCCCTGGTGCATGGGCAATATGGGTCTTTTTTTTACAAGGTGGTATCTAGGGTTTGATCCCAATATTGAGAATATACACACTATAGTTGTATGGTGTAGACTTCCTGGTCTACCCCTTCAATTTTGGGATGATGATATCTTGTTAAACATTGCTAAATCTATTGAATCTCCGATTGGGATTAATGGACCATTAGGGAATATATCTAGACTTGCTTATGTAAGATTCTGCATTTCTTCTAAAATGGAACAGGAACTCTTAGAGAATATCATTTTATAGACAAAATTTGGTACATGGCAACAAAATATTGAATATGAAACTTTTCATTTGAGGTGTAAAAAATTTCATAGAATAGGACACTTCACCAGAAAATGCCCAACCTTGGCCAAGCACAAGGATGAAGGGTTACTTCAGGAGAATATTATGGGTAAAAATGATATGTTAAATCTTGGCTCTACAGAGGCACCTAAAATAAGGAAAGAGAATGATCCTAGGATCCCAGTAGATGGTATTGAAAGAAGGGGAAAATAACAAATAGAAGTGATTACTCTAAACCAACAGATCTGAAATATAAGAAAAGAAAAAAGGGGTTCTAAACTCCAATCAAGAAACCTTTGGTTTTTAGGAAACTCTTGCACCCTAATACTCCAGTGCCAAAACTAGTAGGAGAAATCCCAAGAAAAAAATGAGATCTAATAGTGGAAACACCTCTTAAGGTGATTATGGAGGTAGATGAAAAGACTACTACAGTAAGATTTAATCTCATTTCTAAGGATATAGATTACATGTTGAACATGAAATATCATATTGGATTAATGGATTGAGTAAATGAGAACATATCTGAATCAGAGATAGAAGAGATAAAGGGGGGTAATAATTATCCCTAATGTATCATAGAGGAAGAGTTGTATGACGAAAAAGAAAATAAGGAACTGGACCTCCTCATGGAGGAAAACTTCTCTATGATAGAAAATCTCTCGCCTGAAGGTGAGAAAATTCAATTCAGTAATAAAGTTGAAATTTCATAGCCATACAAGGATTATGAACAAGGAGAAAAGGAGGGTGAAGTTATACCATTCTTGGAAAAGTCACTTTCTGATGGTGATATTGATTCAATCAATGGGTTTATAGAGGTTAAATAAAAAAATAATGAAAGGATTTGAGCAGATCTTGGATTTGTTATATAGTGATTACAAAAATAGGAAACTGGGGAGGCTCAACATCCAGAATAACTTGATCATCTACTAGAAGGATAGTAGATTTTGGAAGCAGTTCAAAAAAAGGAAGACCTTCAAAGAAGGAGCTCATAAAAAAGGAAACAAAAAAAAGATATTGCAAATGGAACTTAAAATCAATTGAGTCATCTAGAAAATACATCCCCCATATAATTTAGATGAAGATAATCTATTGGAATATTAGAGTGTTGAATGGGATCTCTAAGCAAAGAATACTCAAAGATTTAAGAATTTTAAGTAGACCTAATATTTTGATTTTATAGGAAAATAAAATGAAAACAAATGTCCTTGAAAATTACAAAAAGTTTTTTTGGGACAACTCATAAATTTTTGGTGTTGATTCTTAGTGTTGGGCTCCTGAAATAATGAATATGAAGGCGCGTGGGTGTGCGGGACCCTAGTTACAGGATAACGCACAAGGAAAAAGCATGCAAGAGAAAAGGCTTAAGGAAGTAGATAGCGCACGGCACATGAAAGGAGGTCTAGGAATTAGCCGATTTAAGCAACAAAGATGGAACACGTGAAAAGCGTGATCGGTTGCATGTGGATAAGATGCCAACCTAGAAACAGGTGGCCTAGGAAATATCTTTCCAGTAAAGGAATCTTCTAGAATACCATCATGAGATGGAGTGGAGAGCTCAGGCCTAAGGAAACATACTCGCAGAAGGACCACATTTGACACTTGGTGATGGATCTGAGGGTACGGCAAGGTGATTTGGTAGTGCGGGAAGGTGATAAATACAAGTGCTTGTGGACCAAGAAAGAGAGATGTGTGGAGATAGAGATAGAGACCCAAGAGGAGAAGAAAGGAGAGATACACACATAGAGAGATAACATGGGTAGATTCTCTACAGGATTACTGTGAGTGGAACTTTGGTGTATTGAAAGGAATGCAACTAAGCTTATCATTGTAATTTCTTTTTCTTTTTGGCTTAGTTATACAAGCCTAGTGATGTGCATGACTGTGGTCTACCCTGCTATGGCTCTTTGTAATGAAACTAATGAATATAATGAGGTTACCTATTGCAATTAGATATGAATATCAGTGGGTTTTATGTATATTTCATTCATAGAAGTTCTCTTTCTTTTCATACTATGAATGAATGGTTGTAGCTTTCTTTCTATTATATTATGTGTTATGGAGTCTTTTAAAACACATTCTGAAGAAACTATAAGCATCTGAAGGCCATCCTGAGCCCTTTTATCTTTGTATGTCTAAACTTATTTCTTGAATACTCTTATGCTAATCATTGATGAATGCTTCACACTAAAAACTCACATAAAAGAGAGACTTGACACCCATTCGTCCCTCAGGTGAGTGCTCAACTTCTATTGGGTGATAGGCCATCGCGCATGGGACTCCTTCCTTTTATAATGGGAGAAAAATTGACTACATCGTGGTTCCATTGCCGGGACCTATTTTCAAAGTTGTAGGGGGATATAATATGCATCATGATCTGTGTAAAGAGTAATGATGGATCAGTTGACATTGGAAAATGTTGAATCATGGTTGAAGAGCATGGAGGATGAATTTTCCCAGAGATTCAACATTGGACCTGATTTTAATACACGTAGATGGGTAGAGGAGAATATCTACCATGATATGTATGATAATTTTTTCTGTTGTTTCCCAGTAGAGTTATTTGGGTGGCTTTCAGCCTATGCATCTCGATCAAGTTTGTGTTATGGATCACGGATATGGACCAAAGAAGAATACCAAAGGTTGTAGGATGTAGATCTGACATGGACCCGTGCTGTAGATCACTGGTGGGGAGGAGTACTAGCTAGCTACACTCTGGAATACACCATTTCCATGTATTCTTGTCCAGAGGTTGATGAGTTTGAGTTTTTATGAAAACCTAGGGGATCATTTCTATGTGTTATCCCTTTAGCTATGAAGATATTGATGGTTTCCATGAGTCTAGAAGCACTCCCAATGGCCGGCTAAACCATACAGAGCACTGGGTAAGGAAGCTCAAGTGGAGGAAAATGGAATATGATACAACAGAAAAGGAGAGGAAAGAAAGATAGCTCAAGTATGGTGAATCACATAAAAGGGAGATTCCTAGGTGATGCAAATACGCTAGTCTGATGGATCTATGGAGACAATTATTGCGGGAAGGAATTGAGGTTCACATAGAAGACATTGAGCCTGAGCAGTCTTTGCTACCCCATCTTGACAAGTGCATGAGGGAGACACCTTCGGCTTCTGGTAAGAGTTTGTCACATGGAGAAAGAAGAGTCATTGGCACATATCTGAGCCCACCCATTGACCAAGCCCTGGTGCTTGGTTTTATCAAACCAAGAAGAAGTATTGACCCAATTGAAACTAGTGGAAGAAACAGAGCCGCACCTAGGAGATATAATTTTACATTCCCTTCTTCTATTTCTACACATATTCTAGTATTTGGAGGAGTTTTTGGACAAGGGGCAAGTATACAAAATTTTGGTCTCACACCAGGGAGTGGCATGGGACAAGGTAGCGATGGTGGGGCACAGACCGTAGGCACACAGTTTAGTGGGACCATGGGGGAACTTGGCACAGCTCCTACAGGCCCTGTTGGACCCAGTGGTCCTGGTGGAACTAGTGGCTCTGGAGGTACAGGACCTGGTGGACCTGGTGGATCAGGCAGAGGAAACACCGGAGGGAACCAAGGCTCTGGTTCAGGACAAGGACCCCAGCCACCACCTCAATTTTTCTTTGAAATGTCTCTACACTTACCGGATTACAAGGGCATTGAGGATGATGCAGAACATGTTCACAAGTGTGAACTAATATGGCGTGTGAATGGTATCACAACCCCAAAATGAAAGGGTAGTCAATTTGCAACCATGTTGCAAGGATGCGTGCATAGCTGGTATAGAAAGTATGATCCTCATCAAACAGTGGTGGATTACACTGCCTTAAAGAATGCATTCCTTGAAGAGTTCCACATTCCTAAGTTCAAGCAAAAAAGCAT
The DNA here is from genome assembly GCA_019776745.2 of Taxus chinensis. Lineage (NCBI taxonomy): Eukaryota > Viridiplantae > Streptophyta > Pinopsida > Cupressales > Taxaceae > Taxus > Taxus chinensis. The sequence goes on along the minus strand of CM034157.1, from coordinate 338,964,559 downwards.
TAGCACTTTGAAGGAGATACAACAAGGAATGGCAAAGAGTGTGTGGGAGTATGATATGCATGTTAAAACTCTCTTGTCTAAATTATCATATGACATACATCCTTCTTAGCATGCACAGTGGTTTATTGGAGGATTGATCACCCCTTTTAGAAGGGCCCTATCTCATAATACTTTCATAGACCCGCGTGAAGCATTGGAGGCTATTGCACTGCTGAAGCCATTGTAGTATTGATACTATGGCATTAGCCCATTCTTGGAGGCTCAGATTGCTGCTATGGCTAAACAGTTGGAAAATATATCTGTGAACTCGGTCCATGAGACTCGCAGTGGTTTATGGTGCACATATTGTGAGATAGAGGGGAACATTAAGGATAATTTCCCCTAGAGGGTGGCACATGCTATAACATTAGATTGTGAAATTTGTCATGGGGACCATGATGCCAGTAGATGTCCCTTGCTACAGTGTGTGATCAGAAAGAATGTATCCTGTTATTGCAAGATTTGCACCTCCATGACCCATGATACTAAAGACTATAGGCTCATTGATCAGATACATGAGGCCATTGATCATGGGGTGCGCCAAACCAGCATTGCCAGTAGTTCTAAGAATGATGATCACTGTTATGAGGAGCACGCAAATGGAGGCACGCGAGGAAAAGGTTTTTGAAGAGGATTTTGTGGACGAGGTAACCGCAGAGGAAGGAGTGAGCTCCCATTAGGGACATGTTTCAACTGTGGATCTACAAAACATTACAAGCATGAGTGCCCAGACTTGTTGCAATGCTCTTGGTGCAGAAAGAAGCATAAGTATGAGGAGTTCCTAGAGTTATATGAGCATATGAATCAGCAGCACCGGAAGGAAAAAGGTGTTGTGATGGTCAGCATCAAGAAGGAAGACATATAATGGATACATCGGGTAACATGGGATGAAGGTTTGGATCTTGTTTTGGTAACAACAAGGACATAATCCACACGCGCAAGAGAGATACCAAGACAGAAGAGCCTAATTTCTAGAGAAGAGGTCATTCATGGAAAGTACCGAGACCATGCACATCAGAAGGTGATATATCAGGACACCATGGATGTTATTTGAAGCTTGCAAGGGGAGATCCAGTGTCTAAAGGAGAAATCTAGGAGGGAGGAACAAGGAAGGAGGATCGAGGCATAGAAAGATGACCTGGATGAGGTCAAGGAGGTGTGTAAAATGCTAAGGCAGGAGAACATCATTCCTTTGCTCGGATCCTTATTGAGAGAGAAGGTACCATGCACTAAAGAAGAGCATAAGAGGTAGGTCTTACACACAAACCTTCCCCCTCATAGCCTCAACTATGATAAGGATATTACATTGAATACATTTTTGGATGGATGGCTTCTCAGCAATATACTCATTGACACTGGTGTGGAGGTTAATGTTTTGACTTTGGATGCATGGCATTAGATGGGGAGACCTGCATTATAGCCATCTTCAAATGTGTTATATATGGAAAACAAGACTAAGGCAATGCCCATCAGTGTCTTGAAGGATGTAGCTATTACTATCCAGGGAGCCAAGTTTACTGGGGACTTCAAAGTCTTGGCGCTTGCCGAGGTGGACAATTTCCCAGCACTACTTGGGTGCCCTTGGTGTTACAAGAACAATGTGGACCTCCGGTTCAACAAAGGGTACATCAGTTTTGAGAACAAAGAGGAGCGGGTCATTATACCCCTGGTTGATGGGAAGTCAGTGCCCTACATTGAACCATTGGGAGAAGAGGTTTTGGACAAGATTTATGTGCACTCAATCAGAGATCCTGAGATGGTACACCCTATTAATGGGGTTATCCATTTTGAGGATGCTCAGTCAGTGAGTGATACCACCAGCCTGGCATGTGATAATTGGGTGCATGGGACTTACGAATTAATGGGATGGTAGTTGAGAGGATCAGTGACCAAGGTAACCAAGGCATGCACGGTTTGGTGCCTTGGGGGGAAAGAACTACCCAAGTACTCTGGAGGAGCCTTCCCTGAGATCTTTCTGTAGGAGGTAGAAGCTCAGTGGAAAAATGAAAAGGAACAAAGGGAGATTTTGAGTTACGTCTTACTTGGCATAGTAGCTCATTAGTGGGCCACGCATTAGGAGAGCCTTTTAAAATGGTGCAAGGTAAGAATTTCTCTCTCTTTCATATTTTCTAGAAGTAATATACCCACCATCATCAAGGAGTACCATGGGAAGGAGCCCACCTCTTTCCATATCCAGGAGTGTGAACGGGTCTGGAGAGAAGGCACAGAAGCCTTGCCACCATCCCTCTGGGTGCACAAGTTGTATTCTACACTACAGGGTTGTGTGCGCGCATGGTACATTCATTCGGAGACACGCCGCCAAACTAGGAATTGGCAAGAGCTTGCGGCTGATCTTATTCAAGCCTTTGAGTATCAGAGTACCAAACCATCGGTTGATAAGGCCTTGCAAGGTATCAAGTTCCTTACAATGGGGGATAGTGCCAGAATGGAAGATAGGATGTTGGAATTACTAGGTGAACCAGGATTGGAGGTGCACTTCGAAGAGATTGAAGAAATAGAAGAATTCCAGCTTGAGCACGCATGTTTGGAAAAGGAAAAGGGAAAGTTAGTATATGTGATTGATGGAGAGGATTCAAAGAGTTTAAATGTTAGTCATTCTGTGGGGATGCGGGAAGTGGTAGGCAGTGCAGATGCTCACGTGTATGCCTGCCATGAGCCTTTAAAGACAAAGAAGGTTAACATCAGTTCAGGAGAAGAACCTAAGGAAGCTATTATTGGGGACTATTGGATGGAGAAGGAAGTATCAAAGATCATTGATCTGTTGCGTGAATTCAAGGATTTATTTCCACGTGGGTACCATGAGTTAAAAGGCATCCACCATTCCTTGGGGGAGATGAGGATAAAACTGAAGGAAGGTGCGCGCCGGGTTAGAAAAAGGCCCTACCAGATGAATCCCAACTTACGCGTGAAGGTTAAGGAGGAGATAGATAAGATGATAGCTTCTGGGATCATTGAGGTAGTAGAAGAATCAGAATGGATAAGTCTGATGGTAATTAGCATCAAGAAGGATGGGTGGATTAGAATTTGTGTGGATTATAGGGAATTGAATGTAGTTTGTGTCATTGATCCATTTCTGACCCCCTTCACTGAAGAGATTCTGGAAGGAGTCACTGGGCACAAAATCTATTCCTTTACGGATGGATTTTCAGGATACCACCAAGTCTGGATTGCAAAGGAAGACCAGGAGAAGACAACTTTCACCACTGAGTGGGGAAGTTTTGCATATACGGTCATGCCCTTTGGGTTGAAAAATGCACCTGCTGTCTTTTCACGCATAGTGGTGCAAGCATTCCAGGACTTCATTCATAAGTTTCTTCAGGTTTACTTGGATGATTGGACAGTATATGGTCTGGTTAAGGACCATTGTGACAACTTGAGATTAATGTTTGAAAGGTGTAGGTAGTTGAGGATATCCCTCAACATTAAGAAGTGTGTGTTTGCTACACCCTTTGGGACTTTATTGGGGCATATCATATGTAAGGAGGGCTTGCTGGTAGATCCCGCTAAGGTTGTAGTTATTGTGGGGTTAAGGGAACCTACTAGCCAGAGCACAGTGCGTGGATTCCTTGGGCATATAGGATATTACAAAAAATTCATTAAGGGGTATGCCAAGATCACCACGCCTTTAGAGGAGCTGCTTAGACACAAAAGTACCTTCCATTAGGGAAAGGCGTAGTAGAGGGCATTTGATACATTAAAAGATAGGCTTATTACCACGCCTATTTTGTGATTTCCCTCTTGGGACAAGCCTTTCCATGTCCATGTAGATGCCTCAGGAACCACCATTGGAGCAGTACTTGCACAACCAGGTGAGGGGATTGTTGATCATCCTCTCTGTTTCACGAGCAGAAAAGTTAACACCAGTAGAACAGAATTATACCACAACTGAGCACAAGGCATTGTCAATGATCTATGCACTTTTCAAATTTTGACAGTATCTACTGGCAACACCCTTTGTATTCTACACCGACCACATGGCATTAAAGTATTTAGTAAACAAGCCCATTCTTCAAGGGCACATATGTTGATGGGTGTTGTTGTTTCAAGAGTTTGAGTTCACCATTGTAGTGAAACCTGGAAAAAGTAATTATGGACCTGATCATCTATCAAGAATTGATTCAGGAGAGGATGTGCAAAGTATTGAGGAGACAATGCTAGACATGCAATTGTTTAGATTGTGGCGTGCACCCTTAGATTTGGAAGAGATTGATGTATTTTTAAAAGAAGGTGTGGCACCGGATGGAATGAAGGCATTGGAGAAAAAGTAGTTGGCCATATGCACACACCCTACATGTTGATTTGTGGAGATTTATACAAATTGGGACGTGATGAAGTTTTGTGCAGGTGTGTGTTAGAACATGAGCGCCTGGCCATAATGGAGGAAGCACATGGAGGAAGTGCAGGTGGGCATTACGTAGGTGATGCCACCACGTGCAAATATTTTAATGGTAGGTTTATGGTGGGAAACCTTGTACAAGGATTGTAGAGATTATTGTAAAGCATGTGACCACTGTCAGTGCATTGGCAGACCAGGAAGGAGAGATGAAATGCCTTTGCATCCTATTCCTAGTGTGGAGCCTTTTGAAAAGTGGGTGATAGACTTTATAGGACCTATTGCACTGGAAAGTGCATAGGACTGGGTCACGTTATGTCATCACTTGCATAGATTATCTCACAAGGTGGGCAGAAGCAGCCCCAACTAAAGATTACATGGTAGCAACAGGCGGCAAGGTTCCTATGGGAGAACATTATCACAAGGTATGGATGCCCTTTAAGTTTGACCAGTGATAGGGGTACACATTTTCTAAATGAGACCATGAGGATCCTACTATCTGAGTTCATGGTGGCTCATCATAAGACTACGCCCTATCACCCTCAAGAAAATGGAACGGTGGAAGCATTCAACAAAATACTAAGTCATACCTTGACCAAAATCTGTGATGTTGGAAGACAGGATTGGGATGACAAGGTATCAGTAGTTTTATGGGCTTACAGGACTACGTATAAAAGACTAAATAAAGCCACACCTTTTCAATTGGTGTTTGGCATGGAAGCTATTTTTCCAGTTGAATTTATGTTACCTTCTCTACGAATAGCACATGTAGGAGGATTAGCCGATGAACAAGTGCTGGAAGAAAGAATTGATGAACTAATGAAACTAGATGAGAGATGATCACTTGCCCGTTGGAGCCAAACAGTGGAAAAAGCAAAGCAAAAGGCTTGGCATGATCACCATATTAGAAACAAGAAGTTTGAGGTTGGGCAGATGGTGTTACTGTATGATTCTAAATTTCTGCGCCATCTTGGGAAGTTGAAATTCCATTGGTTAGGTCCCTACACAATCTCATACATCGTTCAGTCAGGCGCATGCCAATTACAAGTGCTGGACAGAACAAAGTTGCCTAGACACTTCAATGGTAGTAGGCTGAAGCCCTACTATAAATAAGTCTTCTTGGTGTTTGTAAATAAGGTAGTTTTGCCAGTTAGTCTAGAATTTTCCCTTACGCATTTTCTTTTCCTTGTGTTTCCCTTTCACGTTGTTGTTTTGTTTTGCACCTCGGGCCAGGTAACCTTATTGCTATTTTTGGAGAATTTATGAGTGCACAGAGGACCGTGCATCATTTAAGTGTGGGGTGGAGAAAAGTGAAGAAGCATGTGATTAAAAGTACCAAGGAAGTTGTTTTGAAGAGCCTTGCTAAGTAGCTTGGTTAAAAGAGAGATGAAGAGAAAAGATAGAATGGTTGGTGCCAGGGTAAATCTACTCATAGATCCCACATACAAAGGAAAATGAAGCGCATTTAACGCAACATGAGGTAGGTGAAAGAAATAATCTAGATAGAATAAGTGCCTTCGGCATGGGCTGAGCATGCATAAGAGTCTCCTGTCAGGTTGGTTTGGTTGCGCACCAGAAGGTTGGAGGAGTTTTCACGCAGGAAGGGCGCGTGAGTAAAGGCACTGAAGATGGGTTTTGTTTTAAAAATCTGCATTAAATGAACAAAGTACAGGGTAGGTAAAGTAGCATTTAATGACCAGAAAAAGGAAAAACTATAAATAGAGGGTCAGGGCACTCTCATTTTACTTTGTGAAAATGAAGAGTTGGAGATATAAGCGAAAGATATAAGCTAGGACATCTTCAAATTCGGTAAGAGAGAAGATCTGTGTGATCAAACAAGTAAAGAGCCAGTTTGAGATTGCGAACCAAAAGGAAGGAATTACATGGGCTTGGAATGAAGTGTAAAGACATTTTTGTGAAGAATTTATTGAAGTTAGGGTTCAGAAAACTAGGGCACGTGTTGAGGGGATTTATATCATGGATCTGCGATCGAAGGTTGAGAGAAAGAAAGCAAAGTAACAAGGAGAGGACTGGAGTAATACAATTACCTCAACCATGGCACCAAAGAAAGGGAAGGGTAAAGCAAAGCCTAAACAACCAGAACCTGAGGTGGAAACAAACAAAGAATGGTATGCAGAAATGCAGTACCCTGACAGAGTGATGATGGGAAAGGAATGGGAATCCCATTTGAGGAACATACCAGTCAGTGACTATAATCACCATACCAGCACTATAGAAAAATAAATGACATTAGAACTGGTACGCCCTACCAACAAGTGAACACCTGAAGGGTTGCCTATCTACAATGATGACGTGAAGGTCAAGTTGGCAAAGGCAGGGTTGTTGTAACTCTACGAGTTGCCTTATTTTGGGAAACCAGATCACTTGTACCAGTGGTTGATGTCTCGGGTGCATGAGGACTACTTCCACTTTTTTGGGCACAAGATGCACATAACTCCCCAGTTGATTGCATAGTTTACAGGCCTCATATGTGAGGGAGATAGCCTGGAAGATGACCTTAGTGACAAGGAAGCTATTCAGGAGACCATCACAGAGTATGCCTGCAAGAAAGGGTCACGGTATTATGACATCTCAGACATCAAGGACCCAGTTATGAAGATGGCCATGCACCTGGTAATGAAACTAAATGGCCAAGAAAGGTGGACGCAAGTCAACAAGCCATGGCTGCATGTCTGCAGGAAGATCACAGAGGGGACTATTTACAACTTGTCTGCATACATTGCCAAGGAAATTGTAAAGTGTGCAAAGGAAGGGGACATGATCCTCTTTGGCAATGTCCTGCTCACCATAGTGTTTGTAGAAGTTGGAGTGTCAGATGCACCAGATAAGTTTGTGTGGGAGTACCTAGCCGAAGACCCTTCACCCATGAAGAGGTTTGAAAAGTATGCATGTGATACAATGATGGCTCCCCACAAAGCGTGGCTCAAAAAATGGTATACGCACTTGAGAAATGCATTTGGGGTAGAGTGGAGGATCCCTGAACAACTCCCAGCAACCACACAAGGAGAAGCTGAGTTCACGGTGTACCAACACTTTTGCTTGGGCAGGTTCAAACTTGTTGATGAATCATGGAGCCCTTGGTGCAAGCTCCCTTTTGCGTTCACTACCCAGTACTTCCAAGTGGGAGTGAACAGATTTAAAGAGTCGAAAAAGCTAAGGCTAGAGCTAGGAAAATTGGACCAGGAACATAGGGATATGAGGAAGAAACTAAACTATCCTAGAGGTAAGCGCGCATACGTGGAAAATTACGTGTCGCATGAGATCCACATGACTAGACCAATAAAACTTCCTATTGCTAGAGGATCCATGACACACATATACATGCACATAAGGCCAAAATTCAAGAATAGCATATACTTGGTGGATGAGATCTCCATACCTAAAGACCCCCTAGGAATGAAGAAGCTAGTGTCTAAGAAGAGGGGCAGAGGAGAGGAAGGAGCACCAAGTGTACCAACTACTCAGACAGTGAGCATGCCTTCTACGAGTGCCAAGCCAAGCACCTATGTTCAGAGGAATAAGTCCCCAGTAAAGGAGAAGATGCCAGAAGTAGAGGCACCTAAACAACCCACCACCTTGGAGGAGTCCCAAGAGGAAGAAGAGAAGGTAGAATCTCCTGACTAGAAGCAACCTCTCGGGAAGAAGCAGAAGGTGGATGAAGAAGCTGACTCAGAGGTGACCAACAACATGGAGAGATATCTAGGAGAAGGAGAGGATGAGAGTGAAGAGGGTGGTGACGAGGAGAAAGAGCCAGAAAAAGACAAGGAACCTTTGGAACCTCACATAGTTAGTGTCTATGACTCAGAGGAGGAGAGTGGAGAAGAGAAGCAAGAGTTCATATTCACCGTGGAAAGGCAGACAAGGAGGTGAAGGAACTGATGATACAAGGGCATAAGAGAAGGATGCCGAGGGGCTGAGAGCCATAGATTTTACCAAGGATCAGATAACCGAAGTGGCAGAGTGAGAAGTAAAGAAGATTCTCGAGATCCTTGTAGACCAGGAATTAGAGTGGAGCACAGACATAGTGCTAAAGGAAGGGAAAAGAGCAGTGAAGAGAGACATGACAGCCTAGGAGGCCCCGCTTTGACAGTCAGCTTCCCCAAAGGCACATGCTTGGGTAGAAGACCTCTAGATGTAGAATAGAGGTAGATGATGGGCTACGTGGATGACTCAAGGAAGGTGCTACACACATGATTCCAGAGCACGGTACCCACCAAAAGACTTATAGCCATGGGATCGTTCGAGAAGGAGGGTGCATACCCCAGGACCAAGAAGATGCTTTCTTGGGCATTTGAATCCCACGTCGACGAGCTAAACTTTGAAGTCTACCAGAAGGAACTTATCACACTGCCAGAGTCTAAGGGAGACAACCCCTTAGTAAATTCCTAGGAGCTCACAGATGAGCAAGTATGTAATGCTCTAAACAAGGTCACAGTGGAAACGGAGGCGAGACTATTCACGTGGAATGACAGCATAAGGGATTTAGAGGGAAAGCTGGCCAAGAAGGAGGAAGAGTTGGCTAAGGTGGCCAAAAACTTAAAACAGGAGGAATTAATTAGTGCACAGCTAAGGCATGAGCTCAAGGAGGAAAAGGAAAAGGTGCAGGAGGTCTACAAGAAAGTAGACTCGATAAAAAGTGCCATCATCTTGAAACACCCAGATCTAACGCCTATCCCCCAGAGGTATGCATCAATGCTAGAATGCCTAGAAGACTTAACTGCATCCTCACCATGGAGAGGTGACCCTTGGCATTGGAATTTGCAGAGGAAGTAGCCGCGCATCTGAAGGAGGAGGACCGGTTGAAGGTGATAGCACTGGTTTCCAAGTATAGCAAGGTGCTCACAGATGTAAAGGTTGCTTCCCAATCTACTGAGGCCGCATATGACACATGCACAGATAGAGATAAGGTGGTGAGCTCCTTGGTCACCACACTCAAAGTAGAGCTGAAGGAGTTCCAGGAGAAGAATAAAGGAAATAGGGTGGAGCAGGATAGAGTCCTAGCGGAAGTAGAAAGAAGATCCAAGGAGATTGAGGCACTAAGGGGCTCAACCAAGACATGACTGAAGGAACTATATCCTCAAATTACCAGGAGAATGGACAAGCTCGCAGACCTGGGTAAAGATATGGAACAAATTGTGGACACTTTGGGCACCCAGGGAGCTGGCCTAAGTTTTGATGAGGTAAACCTCCTGGTTGGTGACCTCTGTCAGAAGGTACAGAGTGAGGTTGATACATGGAATAAGTTGGAGGCAGTCTTGTGGAAGGACTTCCCCAGCCTTTTGGTTTAGTGTTCCCCCCCATTCTTCATTCTTTCCCCTATTCTTTCATTCCTTATTCATCTTTGTAATATTTATCTACATCTTGATTCCATTTGAACCAACTTGCACCTTGGTCAAGTAGAATGTTTCTAAGGGTGGAGAACAGGCGTAGTGTGGGGTGATGTTGGGCTCCTGAAATATTGACTAAGTATGAAGGCACGTGGGCACGCGGGACCCCAGTTATAGGATAGCGCAAGGCAAAAGCGCGCAAGAGAAAAGGCTCAAGGAAGCATATAGCACGTGGCACGCGAAAGGAGGTTCAGGACTTAGTCGATTCAAGCAACAAAGGTAGAACACGTGAAAAGCATGATCGGTTGCGCATGGATAAGATGCCAGCCTGGCAACAGGTGGCCCAGGAAAGAGCATGCCAGCAAAGGAATCTTCTAGAAGACCATCATGAGATGGAGTGGAGAGCTCAGGCCTGAGGAAACATGCTCACTGAAGGACCACATTCGACACTTGGTGACAGATCTGAGGGCGTGGCAAGGTGAGTTGGCAGCATGGGAAGGTGATAAATACAAGTGCCTATGCGACCAAGAAAGGTGATGTGTGGAGATAGAGATAGAGACCTAAGAGGAGAAGAAAGGAGAGATACACATAGAGAGAGATAACATGGGTAGAGCTCTGCAGGATTACTGCGAGTGGGGCTCTGATGTATTGAGCTCAGCATTGTAATTTCTTTTCTGTTTTTGTGTAGTTATACAAGCCTAGTGATGTGCATGACTGTAGTCTGCCATCTATGGCTCTTTGTAATGAACCAATGAATACAATGAGGTTACTTATTACAATTAGATATGAATATCAGTGGGTTTCATGTATATTTCATTCATAGAAGTTCTCTTTCTTTTCATGCTATGAATGAATGGTTGTAGCTTTCTTTCTGTTATATTATGTGTTATGGAGTCTTTTAAAACACACAGTCTAAAGAAACTACAAGGATCTGAAGGTCGTCCTGAGCCCTGTAATCTTTGTATGTCTAAACTTCTTTCCTGAATACTCCTATACTAATCATTGATGAATGCTTCCCACTAAAAAATCACATAAAAGAGAGACTCGGCACCCGCGCGTGCCTCGGGTGAGCGCTCAGCTTCTGCTAGGTGATAGGCCGGCGCGCATGGGATTCCTTCCTCTTATAATGGGAGTATATTCTTACTAGTATGGTGATTTCTGACACCAATACCCATCTTACTGTTAAGTTTGATGCTATTGATAATAATTTTACTTACATCCTTTCAAAAATTTATGCACCTAATACTGTAAGTGGAAGAAGGAAGCTATGGAATGATTTAAAGCTCTTTAGAAGTCATCATAAAAATGACAATTAGCTTATTATGGGAGAATTCAACTCCCCTTTAAATCTTGGAGAAAAGCAAGGGGAAATTCTAGATATTCCAATGGTATGGATGAATTTGTTGATTGTGTCTCTGATTCAAATCTCATGGATGTGGAACTTAATTGTAATCAATTGACTTGAACAAATAGAAGAGTGGGAAGTGACATGATTTAGGTTAGAATAGATAGATAATTTATCTCTACCAATTGGATTCTGCATCAGGACTTTCATCTATCCTCTTTACCAAGAATTGGCTCCGATCATAATCCGATTGTTTTAAATCTTTTCAACTGGGCTAAACCAATGTGGTGCTCATTTAAATTTGAAAATATGTGGATGGAGCATGATGACATCTCTGATCGGATTAAATAATGGTGGAAATGGGATGGAGGAGGAATTGCTCAATACAGATTAATTCTGAAATTAAAAAATGTTAAAAAGCAAGTTAAAATCTGGAATAAAGAATTTTTGGAAAATATTTTTGAAAGGAAAAAGGAATTAAAGAAAAACTCAATGAAATGAAATCTCAAATAACTACAAAGGGCATGTCATTGGAGGATCAGTTATCAGAAAAAAAAATTTATCTGAGATGCATACGGTCTGTAGTAGGGAAGAAAATTTTTGGAGGCTTAAATCCAAGGGAAATTTGGCTGAAAGAGGGAGATAGAAACACAAATTTATTTCATATGACCACTATGAAACATAGAGCTTGCAATAGGATAATGAAAGTTTCAAAAGGAAATGGTATTGTCATCAAAGATCCTAAGGATATAAAGGTTGAAGCTCTCATATTTTATGAAAATCTGCTCAAGGAGAATAGTGTGGATAATGAAGAGGCTTCCTCTTTTCTTTTAGAGGACAATCCAAATGACATAGTAGATGAGAAAATATTAAAAAACCTTTCTAAAATAGTCACTTTGGAGGAGCTACAAAAATATATATTTTCTCTATAAGGGGATAAGCCACCAGGTCTTGATGGTTTTTCTACTAATTTTTTTCAGAAGTTTTGGGAAATATGCTCAGATGATTTATTAAGGGTAGTGAATGAGTTCTATAGAACAGGTGATCTCCTAAAAGAGTTGAATAACACCCACATTGTGCTTGCTCCTAAAAAAATGGATGCTAAAGATTTTAAGGACTTCCACCCTATTAGTCTGGTTAATGTTATTTATAGAATCTTTACTAAGATTATTGCAACAAGACTCCAGACTATTCTTGATAATATAATTTCAAAGCAACAAAGTGGATTTATAAAAGGGAGGATAATTCAAGACGGGGTGATCATGGTGCATGAGATCATTCATTCAATGGATAATAACAAAAAATATAGCTTGGTAATGAAACTTGATATGAACAAGGATTTTGACAAAGTCTCTTGGCATTTTCTTGACAATGTTCTGGCTAAATTTGGTTTTCATAATAAATTCAGAAGAATTATTAAGGCTTGCATTTCTACAGCTAGATTTTCTATGGTGGTTAATGGTGAGCCGGTGGGCTTCTTTGCTAGTAGTAGGGGATTAAGACAGGGAGATCCTATATCCCCTTTACTCTTCATTCTAATGGCTGATAGTCTTAGCAGATCCATTACCAAAGCTGTTAATGATGGGATTTTAAAAGGAATTAGGCCTACTTCTACAAACCAAACAACTTCACATCAACAATTTGCGGATGACACAATTCTACTTTTGATGGCCTCTATCCTTGAAGCTAAGGCTATTAAGTCTATTCTGAAATTTTATGAGGTTGCCTCAGGGAAAGAGATAAATTTTGATAAGAGTTCCATCTTCTTCTTTAATACTCCACTAGAAAGACAAAAAATAATTGTTCAAATTCTGGGGTGCAAAATCAATTCTCTACCCACAACATATTTGGGTCTTCCTCTTGGAACAAAAAAAAATTCTACCATAGTTTGGAATGGTTTACTTGAAATATTTCAAAATAAAATGGCTGGATGGAAAGGGGCCATACTATCCAGTGCTGGAAAATGTCTTCTAATCAAAAGCACTCTGTAAAATTTACCTATTTACATTATGTCTCTATACAACATTCCTGTTGTTTTTAGGGACAAAATTGAAAGGATTCAGAAGCACTTTTTATGGCAGGGAATGGAGGAAAGATTCAGATACCACTTGGTGGCATGGGATCAAGTATGTACACCTAAAAGAATAGGTGGGCTAGGCATAAAGGATATCAGAAAAATGAATATGGCTTTAATTGCAAAAATGGGTTGGAGAATGCTTACTAGAGGAGCAACCTTGGATTGATTTAATTAAGGCCAAATATCTAGCTTAGCAAAAAGTAACTTCTTTCCTTTATGATGACCAGCTACCTCAAGGTTCTATTTTTTTGAATAATTTGAAACAAATAAGGAATTTCATCAAACAAGGATGTAAATGGAAAGTGGGAAATGGCAGGGATATTCAATTTTGGAGTGATAACTGGACTAGCTTCAGTTTAAATGATAAATTTGGTTCTGTCAAAGATATTTTAGCACACAAGTATGGAACTAAAGTCAAAGACTACATTGAAATGGAGGGTAACAGAAAAATATGGAAGCAGCTTAAGGTGGAGAGGAATGATCTAAATTTCATAATCTCCTCACTTCAAGAGCAGCTGGATAACATACCCTTGAATCAAATTGATGTCAAGGATGAGCTTGTTTGGAACAACTCATGTGATGGAGAATACACTGTCAAATCAGGATACAATTCCTATTTTGAAAACATCCATTGTGATTTCAAATGGAGTAGGATTTGGATGCCTGAACTAACTCCCAAAGTCAATTTATTTTTTTGGCTTGTTCTCAGAGGAAGAATACTCACAAATGACAACCTAATCAAGAGAGGATTTATAATGCCAAACATGTGTTTCCTATGCAAAAAAGAGGTTGAGGACATCAAGCATCTTTTTTTACATTGTGAGTTTGCTTCAAAGATCTGGAGTTATGCTTTGTCAAAGTTCAATGTTTGTTGGACAGTGCCAAAGGAATTTCTTCAAACTTGGATACAGTGGGATCCTCCTTATAAGCACTGTATTGTTAGGAGATTATGGAAACTGGTTATGCCCCATATTATATGGAGGATTTGGAAAGACAAAAATGACATAATATTTAGAAACAATAGACAGACATGCAAGACAAGCTTTACTAAAATTGGTAATGCAGTTAAAGATAATATTGAAAGATTTAAACCACCCAAGAACAAGAAATATCCTAAAGATGAAGAGTTTTATACTTTCAAATTGGAAGATTGACATTGAAAATGTCCAAAAATGGAGAACTCCAACCATTGACAGGTCTTCAATTCATTGGATCCCTCCTCCTAATTCTTGGTATAAACTCAATTTTGATGGAGCCTCTAAGGGAAACCCAGGGGTAGCTGCTAGTGGAGGAATAATTTGGGATCATAAAGGTTGTTTAATTGTTTCTTATGCTGGCAGAATGGGAAATTAGACCAATCACTATGCTGAAGCTTTATCAACTTTATGGGGACTAAGACTTGCTAAGGATTGCAACATTCAGAACATTATTGTTGAAGGTGATTCCTTGAATGTTATAAATCATCTTAATCAGATACATCCTCCAAGTTGGACTATTAAAGATTTCATTCAGGAGTCTATTAATATATGCCATACCTTCAAAATATTAAAATTGGCCATACATATAGAGAGGGAAACAGGGTGGCGACACCTTAGCTAATTATGGTACCAATAATAACTTCATCACTTGGAATAATGAGAAAAACACCCCTATTGAAGTACAAAATTCTATTACCAAGGATAAATATGAGCATTTACATCTTATGTAGAATCACTAATGAGATTTCATGGGATTTAATGGAAAATAAAGTTAGCACATGTGAGAGGAGTAATTATATTTATAATCATCAAAATTCACATGCTCCAAGGACTTGCAATTGGATGATTAAAAAACGGTCTAGGAAAGACAAAAACAACTTATTTACAGGTGGTTTCAAGTAGGATAATTTTAGAGGAAGGAAAATGGGGGGAGCTCCATGTCAGTTAGATCCCAACTGTGATCCCACTTGGAAAGATAACATTGAGATGTGGAATTATCTTCAGATGCGGGTGTCACTAGTTTTATCAAGAAAATCCAAGGTCACGACTAGAACATTTTGGTGCATTTTTCTACAGATTGGAAAGAAAGGAAGGTTAGGTATGGAGGGAAAAAAGTGTTGGTGAATGAGGAGCTTATTGCCGAGGTTACAGATCTAGCTTTGGATGGAATCAGGTTTTTCAGCAAAAGGGTAGACAAAAATGCTGAAGCGAAGAAGTTTTCTGAAATAGGGGAGGAGCTCCTCTTTGTTATGGCTGGCATTAAGGTAAGTTCCATACCAGAACCCTTTGATGAAATTACCAGAATGATGGTTCATTTATTTCCCTTGAAGGTCGGTACATCATTGTCCCCACAAAACACTTGATATTTCTTAATCATTTTAGGAGAAATTTTTATTTATGCTTCCCGCACTATCTCTTGAATTCAATGGAGCGTTCCATTCTTGAATTTCAAAAGCATACTAGGGCCATTTCCCTCCACCAGGGCTTATCTTTCTCCTTCACAGGAATTGCCTCATCAATTTTCCTGCCATTCCTGCTACCCCCGGTGCCTCACCCATTCCCATTAACAATATTCCCACTGTTAACCCAACCACCATTCCCAGTCATATAAATGTCAAGACTAAAAACCCTTCATTCTCTAAAGTGACCCCTTCTCCCTCTGGTCATGTCCTTAAGAGAAAGAAGGATATTGAAATAGAACACAATCTATTACACATTAGTAATGCAGGGAAGGACAATGTTACTCAACAAGAGAAGGAAAATCTTCTCCATAGAATGGAAATGTTGGAAAATGAGGTGGAAAGTATTAAAAAAGATCTGCATCAGTTAAATAAGAAAAAGGGGAAAAGAAAGATGAATGAGGATGTTGGTATTGGGACAGATCAGACTGATGAAATATACAAGAAATTGAACTCCCTAGATAATAGACTTGGGAAATCTAAGGATAGACATGATCACAATATGGCCATCTTCAAAGCTATATGTGATTTTCTTGATCAACAGGTCAGAAGCATCACTATGCTGAGTGGAGTCCCTGAGGACATTTGGGGTACAAAAAAGGAAAGAAACCAGGTCATCTCACAGCTGAATGTAAATGACCCCACACATGTCACCACTCTGGCACTTTTTACCTCTCTACAGATGATCAAATCAAGAATTGATAGGGCTTCAAAGAAATAACACCTTCTGGGCAGGTTGGATGTGATCAAGTTGTTGTTTTGTTGCTGATAGTATGTTGTTTTTATGTTGTTTAGTTATAGTTTTATCCCTGTCTTGATTTTTCTTAGTAGTTTCTCTTTTGACTACTGTTGGACTTATTGTAATATCTGGATTCAGATCCTTTTTTTCTACTTTTTCATGTTTATCTAGCTGTTGAGCCTCTTTTGTAACAGGGTATAGTCCCTTCAAAACTATTTTCCATTACAGTGTACAATGGAGGAATTTATTATGAAGGGAGGTAAAGGTGAGTATGATAAATAAGGAGAGAGGGTTAATGCTATGATTATACTTACATAATTCACACACATTAACCAGAGTAGATTCACATTCAATTAGAATAATGCAGCAATGTAATAAAAAACAAGACTAAAAAACTAGATATAAAAAGTTCTGCATATTCATTAATCAAGAACAAAAATTTCCTTCTTGGTTATACAAGATCACCATGCTTGCAAAGTTGGAAAGTAGAGAGAGATTAAATGAACATAAGTAAGGGAATATAATAAATGTAGCTTATATTACTTGATGTAGTAGTGATACAAACTTCAACAATATATAACAAACAACAATTTCTAACCCTTTGGAATGGAGAAGCCATCCAATTTATAGGATTACTAAATGTATTTTCATCTCCTCCCACATGACTTTTCACCTTTCCTCATCACTTGGGAACTTTCATATTCCTAGGAAATAAAAGTGAGCATTTTCTTATTAATGGAAAAGAACTCTCAAAATGTCAAATTAAATATCACTTAAATGTATAGGACACAATAGTGATAAATTATGTTCTTAATGAATAATTAGAATATGGAGAGAGAATAAAGTAGAGAGAGAGAGGATGGTTGATCAATATATTGAGGATGAAGCCTTTACTAATGAAGAACTATTCATATGTGAACTTTTAAGGAGAACTACCAGATGATATCTTGTTGATCAGTGGATCATTTTTGACATGAAAAGTTCCCTGCACATCCCTAAATTTTGTCATTGCAGAATATATTTTTGAGATATTTCCATTAACTATGAGAATGGAAACAATAGACATTGGGAGCACCAGTTATGTTTGGTTAAAATTCACTCAATAGGAAAGTAAAATTTGGTCAACAAGTCAATATTGGACCAATAATACTGTGACACATGGTGAAAAGGCAAAAGGGAGTCGTTTGTTTGTTTTTGACCTCTGGTCTTTGACAGAAATAAATTTTGGTGGTTGCGACAAGAAGCTCAAATTTTCTGACAAAGGGATCCCCAACCATTGTGAATCAAACAATATGGGAAAGATACCAATGCATAACCTAATACTTGGCTGATAACATGGTGGCAGACCCAAACAACCCCACACTCCACAAACTCATGTAGATCTTTCCACATGCAGCAATCAATATAGTCTACCAATGGATCACACAAACCAATGGAACCCATGACTCAGCCAAAGAGCTTGACACAATAGAGCTTGCCACCATGGGTCACCGAACCCAATAAAAACCCGACCCCCTTCGATGGTACAGAGAATGTGGGATCTCCCACCAAATACAAAACAACCTGAACTAAAACAAAGCAGATGAGATAATTGATGAAGGATGTTTTAACAATCTCAGAGGAATAATGGTTGACCCAACCAACTCGTCTAGTGTGTTGGTCAATAAGGCCTTAAAAACAAAATTTTATGGTTTTATTTGCACTATAAAAGCCAACCCATTTCTTTGTAAAAGACACACAACTTCAGAAGATCAAAGAAATATCTTAAGGAATATCACCCGAGCAAGAAGAGGAGTTTTTTTGGTAAGACATATTTATTACGATTATTATAAAGTTGTGAAGACCTATTTATTTTTAAATAGGCAATATTGTGACTAGGATATTTTAATACTACCTATCCGGCCCACAGCACCACACTAAATTATTGTGAAGTGTGGAATATTGAATGGAGTGCCATAGAGCATTATGAAGCATCTAGAAGGCTGATCATGATCCAGAGAATTCTGAATAGTGGAGCTAGTGTCATAGAGCTTTCCGAATACGCTAGGAAAGGGGAAGTCATGTGCTATTTTTCACCCTTGTCATCTAAAGGTCTGGATATTCTTCAAAGCAAGTCTTATTCATTTCCATTAGGTTTTCTTGTGAAAGTACTATTGTAACTTACCATTTTTGACTAGTAGAATGGTTCGAAAGAACCTGGAGATGTAGGCAATTACCAAACTCTGTAATCAACCCTTTTCCAAAGTGTCATACTTATTGCATTATTTTAAGTTGATTTTAATGGGGAAAATAATTAAATGGTAAATACTTATTCCAATTCTTTGCTACTTCCAAAGCTAACATCCTAAATATTAATGAGATAATAGGTGTGAATGGGGATACCTATATAGATAGTAGGGACATCAATGCCACTATGATAAATTACTTCAAGGAGCTTTTTAAATAGGGGCAGATTTCAGAGGAGCCAGTTCAGAGTAAAGTCTTGGATCGTTTCTAGAATGTTATCACCCCTCTTGAAAATAGAGATATCTTAAGGATCCCCTTGAAGGAGGAAATCTATTTTGCATATCTTTGATATGGAACCAGATAAATCTCTAGGGCCAGATGGCTTCCCCACATTTTTCTTTCAAAAATTCTGGGAGGTGATAAAATATGAGGTTATTGAAATGGTCTAGGAATTTTTCAACAATCATCATCTTTTGAGGAAAATGAATAACACTTTTCTTTTCTTGGTACTGAAAATTTTTGGAGCCAAGAAGGTTAAGGATTTCAGACCTATAAGCATGTACAATACCAACTATAAAATTCTAACTAAAATCATAGCTGGGAGGATTCATATGGTTCTTCCTAACTTTATCTCTAGGAATCAGGGGGCTTTTGTTCCGGGAAGGAAAATTACAGATAACATTATTGTGATTCAATAAGCCATCCACTCCATTGAAATATCTGGAAGATCATATATGTTTCTCAAGTTGGATATGCATAAAGATTTTGATAGGATAACATGGTATTTCCTTCAGCCCATCCTGTTAAAGGTGGGTTTCGATAACTTCCTGGTAAATATGATTATGACGTGCATATCCACTACCAGTTTCATGGTTTTGGTCAATGGAAAACTGGAAGGTTTCTTCCAAACTGGTAAAGGGATGAGACAAGGTGATCCTCTTTCACCTTTCCTTTATGTCATAATGGATGAATCCTTTAGTGGAATCTGTCAACTAGCCATGGTTTCTAGCTATATCCATGGTATTAAAATCTCTAATGGTCTTCCCTCTATCTACCTCAATCAGTTTGTGGATGATAAATTTATGATGGGTAAAGCCTCTGCCCATGACGCCTCAAATTTTAAGGTGGTTCCTAATAATTATGAACATGTTTTTGGATAAATGGTTAATTTCCATAAAAGTGTTGTTTTTTTCATTAATGTGGAGAATCAGGTTCAATCCATATTAGCTTGCATCTTGGGGTGCAAGATTAAGCATTTTCTCATATTCTTATCTGGGTATTTCCCTGATCCATAAGAATACTTGACTTCACAGTCTAGAATGCGCTAGTTAGAAAGAGTTAATAGTAAACTTCTCGTCTTGGAAGGGGTCTCTTGCTCTCTCAGGCTAGTAAGATTAAACTACTCTAAAGCATCCCTTTAAGGCATTCCCATTTATGTGATGTCCCTTTTCATACTCCCTACTAAAATTAAGGAAGCCTTAGAGAAAATCTCCAGAAGATTTTTCCTCTGGATGGGAGCTAATGAGAAGTTCATATTCCCTCTTGTGGCCTGGGATAAAGTCACAAAACCAAAGATCTTTGTGGGGTGATTGGGGGTTAAAAAATATTTCTCTTATGAATGAGGCCTTAGTTGCCAAGGCTAGTTGGAGGATTGCTAGAGAGGAAGGTCTTTGGGTGCAAATTATAAAGATGAAATACTTATCGAATATAGGCAGAATGGAATCCTTTTTTAATCAAAATAATCTCCCTAGAGGGTATCCTTTTTGGAATTTTTTGTTGGCCTCCAAAGAAATCTTAACCAAATGTACTAAATGGGAGATTGGAAAGTGTTCTAGAATCAGTTTTTTGTATGATAATTGGATTGAGGATTCACCCTTAGATAACTTGGAAATATTGGAAAGGCATGTTGCACAGTTCTACAAGGAAACATGGAAAATTTTTGGATTTGGGACTTTTGGATCCAGGAATGTTCTATTAGATGGGAAACCATGTGAAACCTCTCTTCAGATTTTGATGGTGACATCCAACCCTTTCGGGATCTCAATAATAAATTAAGTGATTTCCACATCCCCATGTTCCAAACCAAGGAGGATTCCATTAAATGGAAAGAAGAAGAATCTAGAATTTTCTCAATTAAATCAGCCTACATGTTAAATTTGAAGACTAATTTTAACAAGGACTATTGGGGTAAACTCTGGGTGAAGGATCTTACCCCAAAGGTTAATATCTTTTTCTGGCTGGCTTCCCAAAATAAAATCTTGACTGTGGACAATCTCAGGAAAAGGGGAATGAAGATTCCTAATATATGTTCTCTTTATAGGAAAGAGGAGGAAACTATCAACAATATCCCTCTTCATTTCTCCTTCTCCCATGATGTCTTTGCCTCCATTCTGGATCTGTTCAAACATACAAAGGACCCTTCCCTTGATGATTGAAGACTATTGTTTTTAATGGGAGAGTCATTTATGTTTTCCCATTTTGATCTGGGCTTGGAATATTGCCCTCCCTCATTTTTGGGGGTTTATGGAAGGTCAGGAATGATGGTATCTTCTGGGATCAGAAATCTCTTCTCTTGAATGTTAGAAAAAAAAATTTACTACCATAAAGGAAAACATTAAACTCTTTAAATGATAAAGTCAAGAAACCCTGCCCGAGAAAGTGAGCAAACAGTTCTTGAAGACAAGTTCACCCTTGGACCGGTGGAAATTTCACATACCAAAAAAGAATTCTCAGTTGGATTAGGCACTGGGGAAAATGTGGTTAAGTTAAATTTTTGATGGAGCTTCAAAAGGGAATCTAGGTCTTGCTAGGGGAGAGGTAATTCTAAGAAGTACAGTGAAGGAGATTGGTTGTTTTCCTATGCGGGTCCGTTAGGTCGGAAAACCAACAACATGGTAGAAGTTAGAGTTCTTCTTTGAGGGGATTTTGATTGGCTATAGAAAAAGGCCTTCATGGACATCCATATTGATGGTGATTCTCTCCTCATAATTAATGCCCTCAATAATCAAGGTTCCATTTATTGGGCCATACGAAATATCCTCAATGATGTTAAGGAAACTTAAAGAAAAATTGAAAGGGTTTTCTTATAATCATACCTTACGTCAAGGAAACAAATGTGCAGATAAGATGGCTAATTATGGAATCATTTTTAATGATTACAAGATTTGGTGTAAAGATGATGAATTACCCATGGACATTAATGAAACCATTAGTAGAGATAGAGGGCAATAAGTTTGATGATGTTGGAATGAACGTTAGCCCCAAGGCTACGTCAACTTACTTAATATCTTGTTTTCCACGATTTCAGTTAGTGTGAAAGGGGGTTTTTGAGAAGTAGTAGCAAACAGAGGAAGTTCAGACTCATGAAGATGTGGGGTGATAGGATTAAAGTTGAACCAGCTAGCCACAAGCATTGAAACTTTTAATTAGCATTTGTGGAACAAGCATAGAATTAGGGGTTTTAGTAATTTTCATAGCTAAATTACATGGTCATGAACCCCATCCCTGTCAAAGGATTTCAATAAATATTGGAAATAGGATAATTTTGAGGTCATAGGTATGGAAATTGAGGTGTTTGAGTCCACCATTTCCCTAGTGACGAACATGAAAATGGATGGGATTAAAAATTTTAAGGACAAAACCCAGAGAGAACATGAAATTGAGTTGTTCTTCGTGGGCAAGGAAAGGTGCTCTTTCTTTATGAATGGCATTGTCAGTTTCATGTATTCCAGGTATATGGAGAGATGTGTGCCTTCAAATCATGAAGTATATCACTCTGGAAGGAAAATATCAAAAAATCTATACCCACCATATGACCCTTCTGAATATGTTCCACCACAAGGTCATGGTCAACATCCCTTTCTTCCTGTTTATGTCTCTGACTAATTGTTTGATGGCTTTCAAGTAGGAGAAATGTGAGATGCCTCTACATGAAGGGCTCATTCTTCTGCTATTTAAAAATGGGAAACATGTTATGTCATATTCTTTGAAAGATAAGGTGGATGAGGATGACCTCACTCTCGCGGAATTCCTTACTAAGATGAAGGCTGGGAAATGCAAAAATGTGTGGAAAAATTCAGGTAAATAAATGAGGCAGAGGAAGGTCATTGGGGGAATTTCAAGCACCTCTGAGAAAACATAAATTGGGATGGTAATTTAAAGGGTTTCAAGGATTTGAGTAGAAAGGTTCATTACTTAGAAGGGGTGCTTTAGGAAATGGAGGAAGCTAATGCTGGTAAAAGGGAAACAAGGTTGGATGTCATTAACGCTTATAAGAAAATTTTCTCTGCTCACGTGAAGTCCAAGTAGAAGTTTCTGGAGCTAGAGTACCAGGCCAAAAAGTTGGGTGACAGTTTGGAAGGGATGGAGGAGAGCACGAAAAAAAGGAACTTTACCTTGCACATCAGTATCTCTGAGGAAGAGCTGGAGGAATATATAAATTCCAAGGGCAGTGGAGGGTGCCGAGAACAAAGATATTCTCGATGGTAGTAGTGAATGATATCAAAAAATTAGCTAGTTTTTCTGGACTATTGGTAGAATTTTGGCGAACTTCTAATGTTTTTTAGTTTTGGAGATTGGTTCTCTTTCTCTCTATTTTTCTCTCTTTAGTACAAATTCCTAGTTCTTCAATGTAAGAGTTAAGCATGTTTAACTCCTTTGTTGGACTTTTTTAGTTTCCTTCTTATTCGTGGGTTTTTGTTCCACATTTTGTAATGGCCCCTGGGTGCTGATCCCTATTTTTACCTTATCTAATAAAAAATTAAATGGTAATTTGATAAGCCTACAAGGGCCCAAAGATTGAGTAGATAAAAATTTCGGTCTATTTTCAGAACTAGTTTGGTATCAGAGCTAGTTTAGCTCTATATTTTCTTTAGTAAATATTATTAACAAAGTGATTTCTTCAATATGGTGCAATTGGTTCATTTTGTGTGAACAGGGAACAAGTACACTATGGGAAAGATGTCTAAATAGGAAAAACTCAAGGAAATTGAATCTTATAATCACTAGAACCAGGGTGGGAACTCTCTCATGTGATCAATGTATTACTCCTTGGAAGAGGAGAATGCTCTCTTGAAATTAGAACTACAAACCAAGGATGAGCTCTTGGCAAGGTTTCTTTATGGTGATCAGAGGAAGGAAATACCTTCAACTTTAGATGCAAAGACCATGGCAGATGATTGCACTGTAAGTTATTCACCACTAGAATCTTCTTCTTCCTCCCATTCAGTTTCAAATTCAGGTAATGAAGTTTTTGGTTTGTTTGAAAAACATACTAGAGGTATTTGATCCAAATTACTAGATAAAATGGGATTTGATGGAAGAGGCCTTGGTAAAAATGGCCAAGCCATTGCTTACCCAATACAGGTTGAGGATCATCCTTATTTTGTAGGTTTGGGTTTTGCTAGTGCGAGAATGGATATTGGAGAATGCTCCAAGAATGATGATATGAGAAAAAATTCTAAAAGAAAATATAATACCCCACTAGTCCTATAAGAAGATAATGAGTAGAAAACTTGTGCTTCTTCATCATAGGTAAGATGCGGTAAAAAAAAAGTGAAGAGGTAATAATATTCCACCTCCAGTTTCTTACCATAATCATAAGCACAATGAAACTTCTGATACACTTTTTCAGCTTAAGAAGCATGGTTATGATTTTTAGAAGATGTGGAATTCCTTTCCATGTACTTTTTTTGGATTGCATAATCATTCTATGGTCAGATGCTGGAAAATAATGACACTGATGAAGAATTTGATGTCTCTTGTCAGGAACATGGAAAATCAGAAAGACCAATCTCGTCATGTAGAGTTGAGAAATGGCAGAAAGATTTTCTCATCCCAGAAGAAGGAATTAAGAGGAATTTTTGTACTCATTTCTAGAGGAATGGGCACCGGGTAGAAAATTAATGGAAAATGCATCCACCTTACCATCATAGTTATGGCAAGAAAAAGATGGAATGAAGGCCTATTGCAAAGGAAAAAAAGGTTTCTACTCTACAACTACTTGACAATTCAACCTAGGACCAGGTAATACCTGAAAATGAAAGTCTTGTAAAAAGAGTAAGTCAACAATTTTTCAATTATATATTGCATAATTTAGATTGATGAATAATATGCAGTATTTTTTTGGAAATAAAAATTTGTGAGAAAATGATGAGAGAAAGGTTTGCCATACTTAGTGGATTTTATTACTTAGAAAATTTGATTAATACTCTAAACATATCTCCTAATCAACTTGTGAGTACTTGTTACAACTTGGATGCAGGATTTAACTCATATTTATAAGCTTGGAGATTTGTTAGCCATTTGTGTAGACAGTGGAGCTCGCAAGAGTCATCTCAAAACTTCATTATGTGTAGAGGCATTGTTACCCTATAGCAGAATGGTAGATGAATCACCGTTGGCATTGACGTCAGGTCAAAACTTTGTTCTGTGAGGAGGAAGTCATGGGAATCTAGTAGAATGGTACCTTATATTGATTTTCAATAAAAGGATCTCTCAAAATATTATCTTGAAATGTCATTCAGAGTCAAGGAATTGTGACTACATATTCAATTGGTAGCTGATCATTAGACTTAGTATCATGCAGCAGAGGCATTGAGATTTGAAAGAGACTTAGCACTGCATAGCAGAGGCATTGAGGTTTGAAAGATACTTAGCACTGCTCAATGGGAGGCATTGAGGTATGTAAGAGACTTAACACCATGTAGCAGAGGCATTGAGGTCTAAAAAGGGATAATTCATTGTCCATCATCGACATCGAATCAATCATAGCTCTAGGTAGCATGGAGTTCCTTCGAACTAGTTTGGATTAAGTGGAGTCAACTCAAAGCTAGGAGCTATGTTATAGAGTAAAAGAATATCCTTGTTGTCAGATATTTGGAAGCTTAGAACCATACAGTAGGAGTGTTGAGGTTTAATTCAGACACTTAACACCATGCAACAAAGGCATGGAGGTCTTCTTTAGATATCAAAGTGGTGCAACAGAAGTGTAATGGGCCCATAATCCATAGGTCCAAGGATCAGAAATTTTTTTTTGAAGTGAAGAGGTTGTAGAGGAAGAGACCAAAGGGTCTACTACAAAAACACTTCTTAGGTGGTACCATAATTTCCAGATTCAAGATAGGATAGAAAAATGTTCTAATATAAAGCTATTTGGGACAAAAATCCTTTCTCAGTGGGGAGGTGTGATCAGGGGATCATTTTTGATATAAAAATTTCCCTAAACATCCCTAAATTATGTCATTGTAGCGTATATTTTCAAGAGATTTCCATCAACTATGAGAACGTGACAAATAGAAATTGGGAGCTCTAGTTATGTCTGGTGAAAGTTCAGCCAACAGGAAAGTTAACTCTAGTCAATACGTAAATATTGGACCAATGACACTATAGCACATGGAAAAAGGAAAAAGGGAGTCGTTTTTTGGTTTTTGACCTCCACTATTTAATGGGCATAAAAGTTGGTGGTTGTGATAATAGGCTCAAATTTTGTGATGGAAGGGAGTCCAGCCACCGTGAGAGCTAGTAGTGCTACCGACATGGTGGGCTCTTAAACCACCATGTCGACGCCAAGTTAGCTTGACAAGATATTATTTATTTCTTGGTGAGGTGATCAACTCCTCACCGAGTTGATCACATTACGATAAGTTTTATTTAGCTCAATTTTCTTATCAAGAATTGATAAGTGCACTATGTGGCCAAGTTGATATTTCCATAATTTTTAGGAAGTTTATTATCCCATGTAACTCGGAAAGATTTGATAGCTCGATATTATATACCACGACTCATCCAACATAGGGAGGATACCAATGCATAATCCATGACTCGGCCAACAACACGGTGGTAGACCCAAATGACCCCACACTCCACAAACTCATGCAGATCTCGCCACATGGAGTGGCTAACACAATCCACCAATGGATTGCACAAACTAATGCAACCCATGACTCAGCCAAAGAACTTGGCACAATAAATCTCACCACGCATGTGTTTAAGCAAATTGGGATAAGGTGTGACCATAACCACATCCACCATGGGTCAGTAAACCTAATAAACACCCGACCCCCTTCCATGGCATAGAGAATGTGGATTTCCCACTAGATACAAAGTGGCCTAACCTAAAACAAAGTGGTCGAGATAATTAGAGAAGGAGGTTTTAATGATATCGGTGGGATAATGGTGGACCCAACCAAATCG
The DNA here is from genome assembly GCA_019776745.2 of Taxus chinensis. NCBI lineage: Eukaryota > Viridiplantae > Streptophyta > Pinopsida > Cupressales > Taxaceae > Taxus > Taxus chinensis. Next base: position 338,937,801 of record CM034157.1, on the reverse strand, counting down.
TCTAGTGAGTTGTCTGATAAGGCCTTAAACAAAATTTTAGGGTCTTATTTGCACTATAAAATATGACCCATTTCTTTGTAAAGACACAAAAATTTGGAAGCTTAAATGAATAGCTTGATGGATATCACCTGAGAAAGCGGAGGAGTGTTTTTTTAATATGACATGTTTCTTAGGCTTATTATAAAGTTGTGAAGATATATTTATTTTTAAATAGGCATTATTGTGAGTAGGAGTTTTTAATACTACCTAGCCAGCCCATAGTGCCACACTAAATTATTGTGAATCCTAGAATATTGATCAGAGTGCCATAGGGTGTTACAAAACATCTCGAAGGCTGATCGAGATCCATAGGATTCTGTATAGTTGAGCTGGTGCCATAGAGCTTGCTGAAAACACCAGGAAAGGGGAAGTAGGGTGCTATTTTTCACCCTTGTTAGCTGAAGGTCTGGATATTATTCTAATAAAGTCTTAATATTTTTCTTTAGGTTTTCTTGGGAAAGTACTATTGTAACTTACACATTTTGACTAGTGAAATGGTTCGAAAGAACTTGAAGACGTAGGCAATTACCTAACTCTGTAATCAACCCTTTTGAAAATTGTCATAGTTATTACATTATTTTAAGTTGATTTTAATAGGGTAAAAAATTAAATGGTAATTTTATAATCCTACAAGGGTCCAAAGATCGAGTAGATAAAAATTATGGTCTATTTTTGGATCACTTGTCCTATGAATTCTTTATTGAAATGGGCTACCCATGTGCCACCTTTTATACTTGTATACTACAAATATAACTCAAAAATTTGATCGATGTCTTAAGAACATCATTTTTAGTATTAAACTGATTAAAGCATGCCTTATGATCTCCCAAAATTTTAGAGATAGAGCCTCTAATGTTTACAAGGGACTCCAAACTATCCTTGTTGAAGGAGAAAGGATCACTTGTGTACTTCTTAACCAACTCTTCTAAAGAACTGATAAGTCTTTCTAATTATGAATTCTCAATGAGTGGAGGGATCTAAGATTTTTAACATAGTTTTTGAAATCATATAAAATAATGAAGGCATGTCACCCAATAGATTCAAGTTCAGAGATGACATTGTTTATCATGTCATATCTAGAATTAGTGTGTAGATCCAAACTAGGGACAAGTTCTTAGTAACATATGCGAACACATTCCTACTCATGAGAGTGTGGGAATCAAGGCAACTCATTTCAGACACAAGTGGGAACACACTATCCCAATGAGGCTTCTCTTTTTCAAATTCTTCCCTTATTTTCCTCACTTTCAAAACAATGGCAAGATCATACTTGAATAGAAAGAACCTCTAGTAGACATGTCTTTCCTTTCTCAAGAATCTTTTCAACCCACTTTTCATTAGATCTCCCTTTCATTACATATCCTTGTGACTTCTCAATCAACTTAGGGTTAAGAATACTAATGGGAGATATGGATTCTATAGGAGGAGGTGGCACTACATTGGGCTCCAAAAAATATTAAACATAGGTTATGAGAGTTTCTCACATGACTCCTCTAATTTCTTAAATATTTTTCATTTGTAATCTTCATTTCAAGAAATCATACATGAATCGTATTCCTTGAACAGATGATGCATCACCTTCATGTGTGGCTTGACCCAAAGAGATGCATCAAGTTAACTCAATAATCATCTTGAGTCATTTCTTCCATAGGTTTTACAAATTTTGTCTAGGGAACCTCCACATATATAGATCTAGATTCTCCAGAGAATAAATGGGAGGTCACTTGTGTTTATTACTTCAATTGGTTTTCAATATTTTTGTGATGGCTCCAAAGTCAAGGATTTCGTATTGTTGCACCATTTATTCACTTCCAAGAAACTCTTGAATCCATGGGAATGATTCTGTCAGAGAGTAGATATGAAGTTCATGCATAGGGTGACACTTTAGGAGATTGATAGGGATCACATCTTTCTCATGATGGGAAGGTTCCACCATCAAGAATACCACACTTGGGTATATGTCGAAGAAGAACAGGACTATGATGGATAAATCTCACCTAATGATCAAGAGGACCTAAGTGGTGTATTCAATGATCTTAGCCTTCTTATGAATCCTCCTAGGATGGGAGACTTCTTCATGTGCTCTTCTTCCACCATATTTTTCTTTTAAGACTCTTTTGAATGAGTGGAACACATGGCCTTTTTAGGATGTCTTGAAGGAAGAAGTGTGAGAAGCTTGCATTTGTGGAGAAAACAGAACCACCTAACTTGATGAAGAAATTATCTCTTCTCACTTGAACCATTCTTTTTTATCATTAGATCACTTATAGTTCTCTCTTTGATATCACTTGATTCCTTGATGTTCCATGGAGTGAGAGGAAGAGGGTGAAGATTGTGTTTTCTTGATATTCAGGATCAAACAAGTTTGACCCATCATATTTCATTTCATCCACAAACTAGTCAAACTAGGAATCTCTCACTTGGTTTATTCTCATCTGCATGTAGTCTCTTTTTCTGACTTCAAACTCATCGGTGTAGTTAACCTAATAGTCCTCAATTTGAGGTGTATGGTGTAATCTTGGAAAGGTGAAAGTTTTAGGAGTTCTCCTAATATCAGATTCAGGAATAGATTTGTAAGAGTAGAGACTGAGGGAAGTGAAAGAGGCTTCAATGTTCAATGCATCCACAACACTCTTACATGAATATATCCCCAAAGAGATGGGAAAATATACACCCTTATTTTTTTGTTTCTACACTGGGCATGTACATGAGCTAGTTTCCTACATAATTCAAACATTATGATTTTGTCACTCTAGGTACTTGGGTAGCCTACATGAGGGGAAAAATTATAGCCTGAGATCTTGATGTAGGTGAAGGTAAAGAACTGGATGAAATGACTCCCATAATTTTTGATCAACACATATTCTTGAGAAAAGATCCTCAGCTTTGGATTTCCATTGAGGATTTTGATGATGAACATGGTGAATGCATCACTCACCCTAGAAAAATGATAGTTGCTTTTCTCTATATGTGATTTGTGGATACTTCTCATAGGTACATGGTGATTTTGAGATACATTGAGAGAAAAAGATTAGGCCCCTGAAAGGGTCTTTTGTGAAGGCAAGGTGTATACCATGTAGGAATTCATGGTGAACTTCTTGGTGGAAGGTAACTGAAGTAATTGTTGATGGATTTTATCACTGATAATCTGCACTTAATCTATCACTTGGTTCCATTCAGTAGCAACTAGGATGAACTAAGCCATCTAATCATGGAATTATTTTTTCATTTCCTCTCCCATCATCCTATTCATTAGGATAATGGCATTTGAATAACCTTCATGTAATTCACTTCTAGAAAATTTCTTGGGAACACGAGAAGGTTTTATTCCTTTTTGAGCCACAAACTGAGCACTAGGCCTTGTAAATATGAATCAGTCTTATCCCACTCCTGTGATGAAAATTCCTTGGTTATGATGACCATGTTACTGATAGTGGTAATTTTTAGACACTAAGAGATGCCTTTGGGAGTGAGGACTGCAAGGATTGAATTTTCATCTTCCCAAACTATCCTGGAATCAGCTTCGTAGTGTTGTGCACAAGCCAGGACTAATTCAGTTGCTATGAACAGACAGTGGGTGACCTCCTATTGAGAATAACCCACTTGAGAAAATTTTCTCTTCCACTGGTTCACAAGGTCCACCGAGCATCCTGTTTTTCAAGTCTTCCAAATCCATGTGAGTGACATCACTGTCTCCCACACTAGGATATTTGGTGATCAAGGTTGAAATGGATTGTAAACCTGAAATATTTGAACTTCATAGTGTCAAAAAGCACTGAGATACATACAATGGGAGTTTCCACAAGATTTTTTAAACTCAATTACAAAACTTTCTATTTTTAGCATGTCCTATCTAGGACTGTTATTTTTAGTAAGTTTTCTTTATTTTCTCTTTTTGATGTTTCTTGCTCATTTGGAGTGTTGTGAATGTTGAGGATTATTTATTTTTGGAAACATACTATTTTTAGACATCCATAGCCATGTGACACTTACTATTTTTAGAAAGGTACTTACAAGTGTCGATTTGTAATGAAAACACCTTCAAAATTTTATGTTTTGCTCTAGGACTCTCTAGTCCAATTCTTAAGGTTGTTTGTATATCAGATCTTCGTAAATATGAAAAGGTAATTTTAGGGTTTTAAATTTTCATATTTTTATTGTAAATAATACAGGGCATCGATGGGGTTTCTTTTACAATTAACTTAAAGGTTTTTTGGAGAGGAATTCACAGGTAAAGTTTTGTTGGAAACAGGTGCATTGTTGAAGAGTTATGAGTAATTCTTCATTTTTCTAGTTATAGAGGTTTAGAAAAATTTGAGCAGCATACCTAGTTAAAAATGGAGGTTGAGATGATATTTCAACATCAATTTCAAAAAAATTACTAGTTGTTTTGGAGAGATGGAGATTTTGTTTAATTTCCATGTGATTTTTTACTCACTTGTGACCATAGTTTCTTAACTAAGGGTTGGAGTGAGGGTTAAGTGAGGTTGCACCAGTGTGAGGGGAAGTAGGGGAAACAAGAGAAACCAAATTGAAACTTTTACCATATGGTGACAAGTGGCATCCTTTGGTTCCTTGTGGAGGAGATGCAGGGGCTGGGAATGAGCACTGGAGGGCTGGAGGTGGTTTGTGGTGACCAGGGCTTACATGGAGAAGGGGGTCACACTTTTATGTCCCCCTTATCCCCTTTAAACCTTGGGGAATAGGGGGATAGCTGAGTGAAAAATTTGGACTTGGGGTTCAGCCATCATGAAGGGGGACAAGTGATGGAGGTAAGTTGTGCAACCTAGGGGCAAAAGTTGTGAGGAGTAAGTGATAAAAGTTTGGCATGATGGGGGGTCACACTTTTATGCCCCCTTGTCCCCTTTCACCTTGGGGGACAAATGGGGACAGATTAAGTAGTGAAAAAGTGTGACTTGGCCACTTTTGGAAAGCTGATATTACCCATTGATGTCCAAATCAGGGACACGGGAGTGATATTTTCACCCTGAGAGCATAGGAAAGTGTTTTGGGGTCAAACCTTATATGATTTTGACTCCAAAACACTTGCTATTTAGATCATTAGAACCATTATTAGGATCCAATTCTTCCTGAAATTTCAAATTTAGGGTAAATTTCATCTTTGACTAAGAGGAGCAACTTTTGTGTTCTGAATTACCTCAATAAATATTTTCATCTTGGAAAAATGTTCATATTTCTATCTTGTAGAGGATTCCAAGAGATTTATTATGATTAATTTTTTTCCTCTTAACTCCATCCAAAACTCCTATAATCATCCGGAGAAAACATGGCTTTCATCGTTGGAGCATTACATTCGTTACACCCAAAAACACCCGATGTTGCACAAGTATTCCTTATATTTTTCCTATAGGCTTTTGGAGGGTGTTTATTAGCTACAAAATGGAAAGAATGACCTTTTTAAGACCTTCATAGGAATTTGTTTTCCTTTGAATCTTAGAAACTTTCTCAAGTACCTCAGGAATTCATCCCTACACATTTAAACACAATTGAAAATATTGTTAGCAATTATTTTGATCCATGATGACGGTGATACTAGGGGTAAATTGGCTAGAGGAAGGGTTCACAGCTACCGGGAGAGAAAAGTTTCAATTATGGGCTTTGTTTTCATGGAAAAATTATAATTTTTAATTCTAGATATTTAGCAAGAAAAAAAATCAGCGATTTGAAAATGAGATAAAGTATTGAGAAAATACTTGGGTTGTGCAAATGAAATACTGAATCAGATTGTGTGATCATGATGCGAAGGAAGTAATGCAATAGACCCAAATATGTCATGGAGAATCTATATTGAAGTGTTATCTTCATTAAGGTGATAGATGATGAAGAAATCCTATTGATCAAAATATAATAAACATACAAAACTAGTATCAAAAGAGAAGTATCCTTCCGTAAGAAATAAACATTAGAATTATAATGACCCCGAATGGAACATATAACTAGAGGAAGGAATCCATCTTATCTTACAAGGCCTAAGGGACCTGTTTGAGGCCATAAATGGATTTCCAAAGTCTAAAAACTAAGGATGGATCCTGAATAAAACCTATTGGATGCTCCATATAGATATCCTCCTAAATGTCTCCATGAATAAAATCACTCTTCACATCCATCTAGTACACAATCTAAGCATGTGGTGTGATTTTAGCAAGTGTGAGTTGAATGAAATTAATTTTGGCCATAGGTGAAAAGGTCTATGAGTAGTCGATGTTGGCTACCTATGAAAAATCCTTGGATACCAAATGAGCCTTATACTTATCGACTGACCCATTTTCTATAAGTTAGGTTTGACATATCCACCTAAATCATACCATATTCATTCCCTTGGGAAGTGAATCCAAGTCTCAAGTGTGATTGTCGATAAAGGAATCATATTACTCATGCATAACACTATCCCACTTAGGTATGATTTTTGCCTCTTATAATGTCTATGGATATATCACTAAATAATAGAATGCATGTAGCCCACCCTAATAGTCTAACTGAGTATGTATATCATCTGATGGATCTCCTACCCAAGTGTTTGTCTATCTTAAAGAGGGAATGATGTGGGTGAGCCAAGTATTGAATCATAATCCTCCAAAATATGACTAGAAGTGGATTAAGATGACTCCCTATAACTTTTCTCATTGGTAGACTCATCATCAGAACTAGATGAAGAAGAATACTTTTCCTCAGAAACCTGTTGTGGATGATCTAAGTTTTTATAATGCTCATCAAAACTAAGTGAAAACAAAAAATATGGAGAAGTGTAAAGTAGAGATTCATAGGGAATGTTGTGAAAATTAACACTCCTCTCAATGAAAAAATAATGAATAGTAGGATGGATAATTCCATAACCCTTTACCCCCTCTAGATACCTAAAAAAGATGAAAGGTTTGGCTTGAGCCTCCATTGCCTTGCATTTCTTTTTGGAATGTGCACCATCGCTGGTGATCTAAAGACCTTGAATTGTTGAACTTTTAGTTTCTTGTTGTGCTAAACTTAAAAGGGAGTTATGTCTTTTAAATCATTATGGGGAACCTGATTATATATAACTGGAACAATTAATGGATTTTTCTCAAAACTAAGGAGTCAAATATTTAGAGTGGATCATACATTTTTTTCATTTCTTTCAAGGACTTATTTTTACGTTTTGCAATCTTATTCTACTAAGGAGTGTATGGTATTGTCCATTATAGATAAATCACCTCTATGGTTAAAAACTACTCAAATATTTTGTTTACATACTCCCCCCATTATCTATCTAAATAAATTTGATTCATTTCCCATATTGATTCTCAATAAGTTCCTTGAAGTCTCAAAAATACCTGAACACTTCATACTTTTGCTTAAGGAAGTAGACCCACGTGTATCTAGAAAATTCATCGATGAACGTAAGTTCATATTTGTCCCTGGTGAAATAAGGATTGGGGGATGTCCCTAAGACATCATTATGAACCAAACATAAGTGTACTAAAACTCTCTAAGCTTTTCCTTTATCCAATTTCTCTTCAGGATGTTTTCGAAGAGCACAACCCTCAAAAAGTCCCTTAGAGAAACTAACTCTAGGTAATCATGTAACCATGTCATGGTGTCTGAGATTATCAAGATACTAGTAGTTAAGATGGAAAAACTACTCATGTCATAATTTTATAACTCTATTTTAACGTGTGAGTAATGAAAAAGGGGAAACATCAAGTACAAAGTGTGAGAAGTTGTATACCCTAACATGGTGATCTACTCTTACCACTTCCAATGTATTGTTGTTGTCCAACTCTCTGAATTCAATTGAATCTAGATCAAACTAAACCCTCATCCCATTTATATATGATTAATTTGATATATTGATAGGATATTAGTTGAAATTGAAGAAAATATTAGAATTTTTTTGAATGTTTCACCTTCTACTTCAAGAGAACCTCTCCCTCCAACTTGTTAGCGAAATAGTTTTTTGCAAGAAAAAATTATTGATTTTTCACCAGCACTCCAAGACTAAGTTCCTCTTATAGGCAATGAGGAGGCTCCGATTTATTTAATGTAGAAAATAAAAATCAATGGGTGGTTATAAATCCTAGGATCAATAGGAATACTCCACTAGACCTATGGAAAACTTCTATTGTAAGGAGAGAATATTCTTAGAAAAGGAGGTAGAGGGGAGTAAGAATGTAGTTAAGGGAAGATTAATGTTTTGAATAGGAAATTTCATATTTCATGGCATTAATCAGATTAAATCCTCACTTAATTATAATAATTCAATTTTGCAAACAACAATGAGACTAATAAACCAAAGACACACAATTCTATTGATTCATTCATCAAAGGTAAAAAGTGTTTTCTTGGGTTTTCAAGATCACCATGCTTATAAAGTTGAGTATGCAATAAGTAGAGGAACCATAGAAAAGAACTAATAAAATAAAGTGATATTTTACTTTTATTTAGTAGAGAAAATGCTATCTATTATCAACTCACAATTGACCACCAATTGGAATAGAGGATCCACTCCAATTTATAACATTCCAAAATGTTTTTTAATCTACCCCCCACATGACTTTTCACCTTTCCTCATCACTTGTGACCTTTCATATCTATAGGGAAAAATGTGATTCTTTTTCTGATTAATGGAATAGAAATTTTATAATGTATAATTAAAGGTAGCTTAATTGAATAATAAAAAAATGTGAAAAAGTACATCATTAATTAAGAATTATAATATGGAGAGAGAATAAAGAAGAGAGAGAGAGAGAGAATGATTTTACAATCTAGTGAAGAAAAATCCTCTATAAATGAATAAATAGATGTTGTAGAACATTGAGTCAATATTCTTGGTATGATTTCCTTACATTTGAACTCTTTACTGAAATGGACCGCCACAGGTACCACATGATCTTCTTATGGAATACAAACAAAACTAAAAGTACTGATCCAAGTTTGAGGAACACTGCCAAGGATCTTACATTGGTTGAACCAGAATTTATGATCTCTTATAGTATTATAGATTAGACATATAAGCTCCACGAGATATTCCAAAGAGTCCTCATTTAATGAGAAGGGATTTCTTGTCTCTTTCTTGACCAAATCTTAGGACTTACTGATCTATTCAACAAATGAATGTTCATTGAGTGGAGGTGAAACAATATTATGTAAATTATTGTTGATAACTTTTAAGATTTGGGATAAGTGTTCTCCACAAGATTCAAGCTCAAACATAGCATAATTTATTATTTCATACCTAGAACTCATCGTGTTATACCATATGGGAGATAAGTTTTCAGAGATGGAGGTAAACATGTTTTTTCTCAATAGGGGGTGACATTCAAGATTACTCATTTCTGATACCAATGAAAAAACACTATCTTAATGGGATTTTTCTTTCTCAATATCTTCATTGGTAAGTTTCAGTTTAGAAGTAGTGATGAGGGAAAATTCAAATAGTGAGATAACTTCAAGAAATAATACCTTTCCTTTCTCAAAGATCCTTTTAACCCACTTATCATTAGATTTCCCTTATATTATGTATCCTATAGCTTTCTTGATCAACTAAGGATCAAAACTATTGGTGAGAGGAATGTGCTATACATAAGGAGGGGGTATTTCATTGGGTTATAAAAATGATTACACATAAGCAGTGATATTTCTCACATCCTTCTCTAATTACTTCATTTATTTCTTAGACTCCTCATTCCTAGAAAGCAAGTGGGCTGCAGAATCCTTAAATAGATGTGCATCACATGCGTGCATTACTTAACCCAAGGATATTTAGGTCAACTCATATTCATCCTGATTTATCTCATCCACAAGTTTTATAAATTTTGTCCATGTAACCTCCACATACTAGGCTCTAGATGCCCAACTGAAGAAATGTGAGGTTAGTTTTTTCTTTGTTGCTCTATTTTATTTTCATGAATTTTCAGATGGCCTGAAAATTAGTTTTTTAAGCTTGTTGCACCATCCTTGAATCACTCCCAATCAAATCTTAAATCCATGGGAAACTCTGTTGGAGTAGACATAATATTAGGCATGGGGGTGCTTTTAGGTTCTTGATAAGGTGTCATAACTTACTCATGATTGGATGACTCCATTATTGAGGAAGATATACTTGGATGTCATTGGCAAACAAGATATTATGAAGGATTAATTTCACTATGTTTGAAAGGCTCAATGGGATCTTCAATGATATTATCCTACTTACAGAACCTCTTGAGATGGGTATCATTTGTGTGTTCTTCCACCACATTATTTCTCTTTGAATATTCTTCTGAGTGATTGTAACCCATGACCTTCTTATATTCCCTCAGAGAGGAAGTGTGAGATACATCTCTAGATAGATTTAGGACACCACACAACTAGATGAAATAAATTATCTTTCTATTGAAATTTTATCTTGATATTTAGATTAATAATTCAATCCTCTTCTCAATATCACCTTATTTTCTTATATACCATAGAGTTTGAGGAAGGGATGAAGATTGTATTGTTTGGTACTTGGGGTCAAACAAGGTTGGCCCATTATATTTTATCCCCTCAATGAACCAATCAAAATAAAGATCCCTCATCTAGCCCATTGTCATCTGCATATAGTCCCTTTTTTGTATATTGAAATCATCAGTGCAATTGGAACAATAGTCTTCAATTTTTGGGCGTATGGTGCAAATCTAGAAAGATGATAATTTATGGGTTTCTACTGATATCTAATTCAAGCATAGATTTTTAGGAGTAGAGACTAAGGGTAGTGAATGATACTTCAATGTGTTCTACATGTGTGAAATTATTATATGAATATATTTAGAATAATATGGGAAATGAAACACCTTTATTTTTGTTATTATTACACTTGACATGAATGTGATCTTGTTTCTTGCACAATTCAAACATTATGATTTTTTCTCTTGGGTAGCTAGGTATCTTGTGAGGGGAAAGATCATAGCCTAATAATTTGATGTAGGTGAAGGTAGGGAATTGGATGAAGTGGCTCCCATACTTTTCAATTAGTGAAACTACTTGATAAGAGATCCTCTATTTTAGGTTTCCTTTAAGGATCTTGATAATTAACATGGTGAACACATCATTCACCTTAGCATAGTGGGATTTTCTCCCCTTATGAGTCAGTCGTGGATATTTCTCATATGTCGGTAATTTTTGTGGCACATTGGGAGCTATGTAAAATCCTTTTAATGGTTTTGTAAATGCAAGGGAATAAACAAAGTAAGAATTCATGGTGAAATTCTTAGTGGAAAATAACTGTAACAATTACTCATGGATGTTGTCACTGATCATCTACCCCTAATCCACCACTTAATTTCCTTCAATAGCTATGAGGATGGACTAAGCCATCTGATCTTGTAAATATTTCTTTGTTTCTTCCACCATTACCCTACTCATAATAATCAGGTCATTAGAATAATCCTCATGAAATTCACTCCTTGACAAGTTCTTAGGGATATGAGAAGGTTTTTTCCTTCTTTGAGCCATGAACTGAGTGTTAGACCTTGTAGATATGAATCATTCTTTTTACACTCTTGCAAAGTAAACTCCTTGGTTATGATGACCATGTTTCTATTAGTGGGAATCTGTAGGCACTGAGAAATGACCTTCTGTGTTAGAATTACAAGGAGTGAGTTGTCCTTTTACTAAATTGTTTTGGAGTCAGGATCATAGTGTTGTACACATACCAGGAATAATTAAGTGATATGAATAGAAAATGGGTGACCCTCTTCCCTATATAAACTACTCGATAATATTTTCTCATCCACTAGTTCACAAGGTCTACCAAGCATTCTATTTTTTAACTCTTGTTTATCCATGTGGGTGACATCATTATCTCCCACACCATGCTAATTAGTGACCAAAGTGGAAATAGACTCCAAACCTGAATATTTAAACTTCACGATCTCAAAAAGTAGTGAGATAGATAGAATTTTAGTTAAAACAAGTGATTTGAGATCAATTACAAGACTTTTAGTTTTTAACAGGTCCTATCTAGGAAAATTATTTTTAGTATGTTTTCATAATTTTATCCTTCTAATGTTTTTACTTGTTTAGAGTATTATAGGTGATGACACTTTTTTGTTTTCATAAAATTAAAATATTTGAACATGTCAAACCTCACACACTTACTATTTTTATAAGGGTGTCTTCTTGATGTCAGATTGAATTGAAAATGGTCTCAAAAATTTAGGTTTTATTACAGGACTTTTCGCTCCATTTTTGGAAGTTTTTCATCTTTTAGATCTCCATAGATATAAAAAGGAAACCTCTGGATCTGAAAAATTTATATGTATGATTTAAATCATATATAACATCAATGTTAATTCTATCATAGTCATGTCAAAGTCATTTTTGGGAGGAGTGCATGGGTAAAATTTTAATGAAAATGGGTGCACGTTTAGAGAGTTATGAACATCTTTCCGCTTAGGGACATGGATGCCTAGTGAAATTTCAGCAACATTCTTAGTAAAAATTGAAGTTTTTGATGTAAGTACAACACTTCTAAAGATTACAAATGCTAAGTGTTATAAGAGGTGGATATTTATTCAATATTTGTTACAATTTTAACTCACCAATTTGACCTCATACCTTGACCAAGGTTAGGATGTGGTTGAATTGGATTTACAACATTGAAAGATGGATAAAGGGGCCACAAGGGACAAAAAAATGTGACCTGCACTAGATAGTGATAAGTTACAGCTTTAGGTTCCTTGTGGGTGAGATGTAACAGATAGGAATGAGCATCGAGGGGCTAAAATTTGGTTTTCAAGTGACCAGGAGCTACATGGATGGAATGGGGTCACACATTTATGTCCCCTTTGACCATGGGAACATTAGGGGTGAAAAATTATGACTTGGTTTCAATCACATAGAACGGGGACAAGGTGGAGTGCAAGTTTGTGTAACCTAGGTGAAAATGTGGTGAGGGGTGAGTTGCAATATATTTGACATGATGGGTGTCACAATTTCATGTATCTATTATCCCCTTTTCAAATTGGGGATAATACAAGGTTATAAAGAGGGTGAACAAGTGTGACATGAGGGTTTTGTTACCATGAAAAGTGGGTCAAACAACTTAAATCTCTTATTTACTCACCCTAACACCTAAATTTATGCTTTCAAGTGATGAAAATTGAAAAATAGTGGGGGAAAAACTTGGTATGCCCTTGTCCCCTTTGAACCTCAAGGATAATCTAAGGGGACACCAAGGGTGAAAAATTTTAATAAAGGATTTTTAGAGTGTTGATGTCACCCATCGAGTGCAAATAAGAACACTAAAAGTGCTTTTTCTTCCCTAGGAGCATGGAAGAGTGTTTTGGGTTCAAAAATTCTTTGATTTTAAATACAAACCATATTTTCGATCATTCCCACCATTATATGGAGCTAATTATTCTTGATATTTTATCTTTAAGGCCTATTTCATCCTTAACTTAAAGGGGAAGCTACAGTATCCTAAATGCTAACATAACATTTTTTAGTATTAGAACAAAATTCATGTATCCATAATGTAAAGAGTTTCAAGATATTTCAATTGATTATATTTTTCCCCCGAAATCCTTTTGACATCCCATACTCATCTTGAAAAGTTGACTTTCATCGTTGGAGCCTTCATTTCTTGTGCCCAAAATCACTTGATATTGTACAAGTTATTTTTGGCTTCAATTTCTTCCACCAAATTTATTCAAATTCAATAGATGACTTCATTGCTATCCAAAATCACTCTTAGTTGATTTTATTATTCCATGTAGGCTTCGAAAGCATGTTTACTAGTTTTAAATTAGCCAAAAATGGCCTTTTCTAGGCGTCTAGGAGTAGTTGTTCTTCCTTAAAATCTTACTGACTTCATTAGTCACCTTGGGAATCTATCTTTACACATTAAAAACACTTGAAAATATTGTTACCACATTTCTTTGAGATAGGATGAGGGTGAAACTGAGGTTAGGCTGGCTAGAGGAAGTGTGCACAGTGATTGGGAGAGGAAATTTTCAAGTGTGGGCTTAGTTGTCATGGCAACAATAAATAATTTTGCATACTAGACATTTTACTTGAAAACATAATTTTTGTTAGAGTATCATCACCCAAAGTGATGGAGGACATGCTAAAAGTATCTAAGGAAGAAAACTCTACTTCTAATGACCCATATGGTGTGAATCACTGGAGTCAATAACCCAATAAGGAGACAATGTGGATGCCACAACAATTAAATCATTTCCATTTGGTTTATTTTTCCCTTTATCCTTTGATTTAGATGATTATTTGGTAGATGATGATTTTTTTTATGGAATAAGGGACCCCTCTATTGTTCTTATCTAGAAGGTTGGTGAGGTGATCTATTTATTTCTTTCATACATTTGTGTCCAGCATACCCATTCTTCTTGTAATAGGAAAACTCAACCTTCTCCTTCTTAGTTTTCCCTTCAAAAGATGAGGTTTTAGTGGCAGATTTGGAAGGGGTGGTGGGTTTGTTATATTTATTATTTTCTAGATCCTTTCTCTTCTATTTATACTCTGTGTTTCCATAATATTTTTTTTCCCATTCTCGAAAATGAGGGCTTGAGGTTTGGATGACTTCAAGGTGCCAATTTGGATAAAATATTTTTGTTAGTCAAATTGGAAATAAATGCATCTAAATATGGAATTTTCTAGTTGGATCTAATGGATCTATTAGTGGCATAGAAGGTAAAGACAAAGATAAAATATTCAGGGATTAGTTTGGCTAGAACAGAAAGAAAAATATATTCATCCTTATTTTTTGTTCCATATTCCTTTAATTTCAATCTTAAGGACTTAAGTTTGGTAAGGAAATCTTCCAAAGTGTTAAAGCTTCTAGGACTTAATCTTATTATCTTAATTTCTAGCTCATGACCCCTCATAGTATTAAATTTCTTAAACATTGTATCAAAGATTTTCCTTACTTGATTGGGTGATGTAGTTGATGATAATGGAAGAGGAGTTCAGGTGACACTGAAAGACGCAATATACCAAAGTCCTCATCATACTTATTGAGCCAATCAAAATTTATATGTATCTATACTAGGATTTGTTTCTAATCACATTGTGATACAATGTAACCCTTTACCATTGAGTACAATAGGAATTTTAGATTTCCATTATTGGTAATTAAATGGTTTAAATGGGCTGATTGAACTTAGATCCATTTTGTGTAGAAATCAAAAGCAGTGGGTTTTATCGCAAATATCAATGAAATGTACGAAAATAAAGAAGAAAAAGGAAAACATTGCACACCCACTTATAACTATATAAAGTATCCCCCCCCCCATTTTTTTCACTTTATAAATTAGTTTTTTTTTTGCAATTTAAATAGGACCAATGCATAGGAAATTGAAAAATATGAACTTTTGCAAAAGATATTTCTCAATTTTGAGTTACGAATCAAAATTTATAGCACAATTACTTTCTCATAAATAAGGCCTATTTTAAATACATTTGCATTGAAACTTAAAAAAATTCTATATGGCTAAGGTGAACCTAGCCTTCTAATCATTTGTTGGTATCATAAAATAAAATGGAATACAATGGTTTAGTTTGTGAGAGGTAATGGGTTTACTACCAACCCGGACCTCACCCTTCATCTTCGAAAGGTGAAAGAAAGGTAAACCAAAACAAATAATTCCTTCTCAAGGAAATTTTCCCCAAATCAACTTGCATCCCTAAATGTATAAAATGTTAATTTTTGGAATAGTAGGGGTCAAATTGGAAAAAACAACACTTTATTCACCTTAAGCCATGGTGGGGTCCACCAAATGGAAGTGCAAGAGTTATTTTTAAGGTTATCAAACCCTAAAATTGTATTTTTTTATGGCCATTACTTGGTACTTCTATGACAGGCTGAGTACATGTAAGCGGTAGAACAATAAGGAACCAACATGGATGCGGGAAGGTGGAGGCACTATATTTTGAAGGAAAATTCCTGTAGGTGCATGGAGGGAGAGCTACATGAAAGGATTAGTTGTAGGCCTGTTTAGATTGAGTAGTACCTCTAATAATGTTTGAAAAGTTTTGCAAAGAATTTTGGGGTCTTTTTACCTCCCTACTAAGGACCTACTTGCTATGAAAGAGTCATCTAACTCCTCAAAATTTAGTCAAAAACAAATCTGTAGTTAATACCATAATAGAACCTAGCTTTTGGTTCAATAAAATCCCTTTAAATATTTAAAAATAGACATGGTCTATATACGTAGTGTAATTTGTCTAGAAGCCTACAAATTCAAGTATACCCACACAAACCAACAAACTAACTATCACAAATAATGATATCATTACAAAAAAACTACCAAACAATATAATACCAACATAATTATGATACCATATTGAAGAATATATCATGGATCAACTGGATCATAGAATGCATCGATGAGATATGTGAGACATGATTTTCACAATGACAAGACTAAACACAAATAAAATTGCACATACGAAAAATAAATGTGATAGTTTATAAAGAACGTAAATGGATCTAATAAAACACAATTAAATGAATATATCAATAATAAAGATGTACATATAGGAGAAAGGAAGTATAAATACCAACTAGAATAATGGTGAATGATCCTAATAATATGCATATAACTCCCACTAACTTATATTTGTAATTAAGCTAACTCCACTAGACTAACAAGATAAATTCACACAAATCGAACACATAAGAAAGATAACTCAACAATTCTATGGATAATCCATTATAGGAATAATCTACAATAAAAAATAAAGGATAAATAATATCCTACACTAACATTCTTCATTCTAACAAGAATCTTCAAAATGTCATAACTTTTAATGGGGACCACAAAATTGAAAAAAATTAGTACCGTGGGAAAGGTATTAAAAATAATGAAACACTTGAGGTGGGTTTGGATCATTATGATGAATTTTTTTGATAAAATAAATGACTTTTGGGCCGATGGCTATTTTTGGATATGAGTTTGTGACTCAAACATGGGACTGGTTTTTTATCACATCTTTTGATCCATAGCTCTATTTGACATGAGACTAGTCTGATTGGAAGAATTTTTTAGAGGTATTAACTTAAGGATCAATCTTAACAATAATTCTGTAGATACTTAGGAAATTCTAATGATATATTTTTGGGTCATTTTTAGTCATTTTTGTAATCAATTAATGCCCAAATAATTTACAGATGTTTTTGTTTTATTCATTTTGTCTCATGATGCTTCTTAGATGGTATATTCTCCTCATTCCCTCTAAAATTAAATATAATTTATTGAATGGTATGTGTAACAATAAATTAGCTATTATTAGTGGTCCAAATCATGATTATGACCAAAAATAGACATTTGGCATATCACCCTTTATCTATCTCTCTTGATTTCATGGGCAATCTTTGATCTAAGTTAAAGATCGTCCACGTAGAAAATATTTGAAGGTTTATTATATTCCAAGGCACCCCATGGGTGTGGATCATCATGAGTCTAGGGTATTATCTTATAAGCTAATTAAGGGGAAATTTAGAAGGGTCAAGTTGGTTAAGCATCTCCCATGGCATCTTTAGATCCCTTATCCTTTTATAATTGTAATGAGTTTCATTATTGAAACTATCCTCTCTTGAATTGAAATGAAATCTACCCAATTGGTTTCTAAGTGTTTTGAGTTTGTGTAGTCCCTTATTTTGAAATACATAATGCATTCACTTCCTTCTTAATGATTGTAAGAGATTTTGTATTTCTTAAAAAATAATATCTATTTGATTTTGATTTATATCTATCCTTTGAATTGTGTTATTTCATCTTACCTTTCTATGATGTTATTTTATTATGCATATGAAATATGTAGTTAAGAATTGTAAATGAGAATGTACGGAGTTCAAATACATTCTTTAGAACCCATCGTATCCTTCTAGTAGCGTGAGTCAAGTTAAGGAAAAAATTACTTACACCAAATGTATAATTTCAGGTAAGTTAATGCTTTGGAATTCCCATTCACTAGAATTTGCATCCACATACAGTAGCTTAAAATGTTGGTACAAGAACATAGTTGTGAAAAAGACAAATTAAAAAAAAGTGTAGTTAAGAGAATTTCAGACATGGGTCTTTAACCTAGTTGTCTTCAGGACGAGAAAACATGTTGAAGTTCTCGGATGATGTTGACAAGTTTCTTCATCAATTATAATATTAAAAAGAAAAAAAACCACAAAGATCCACACACTGTGGAAATAGATAAAAAATTTGTGGGACACTAAAAATTATTCCAACACTTAAAGAAGCCATAGAAGACTATAAAAATCTATAAAATATTAGGAATTCACTGAATAGTAATGAGGGAAAAGAAATGCAACAAAGATATAACCAAAAAAAAATACAAAGTCTCCACCAAAGGAAGTAACTATTGGGTAACTTGTCGGAAATATGTATTTATATTAATTCATTGTAATAGAAACAGAGTGTGTGTGAAAGTATATGAGAAAGAGTAAATATGAAATATATAATGAGTGAGATAGGAAAGTGATGTAAGTTGGAATGTAATATTATATGAGGAAGGAGTGTGTGAGAAGAAATACTAAACTATGAATTGTATTTAAATTTGAGAATTTAATATAAATATCATCTTTCAAAGTTTTTTTATTCTATTCTGACATGTTATGATATTTTTTATTCTATATTATTAATATATGACATATCCCTTGCAAAATAAAGAACTACTTTACCCTTAGATTAACGTTGAGGCATAAGGTCAATATTTGGTGTGTGAGCCTAGGTCTCTGGTAACTAATATCTAGAGGAAGTTAGGATGAGAAAATGGATAATGTTATGAAGAAGAAGAAAACATGAATATGTTTTGTGGGAAATGATTAACATGAAACTTTTCTCACCCTCTTTTAGAGTTTAGGAATTGTGGAATTATGAGTAGGAAGAGGGATGATACATGAGATGTAACTATTAGATTTTTTATGATGATGCTTAGGGTAGACGAAATAAGATGACAAAAAAGATGGGAAATGTAAATAAATAAATATTACATAGTTTTCTAAGACAATTATGAATATTATTTATAAAATTATAAGTATATTCAAGAAAAATAGGAAGGTAAAAGAGAGGGCTATGTTAGCTATGATAAAGAGGGAATTAGAGAAAAATATGGAAGGAAAAAGGTTTGTAAAATAAGAGAGAATAAAGATATTAAATGAAATAAAATATAAAATAAAAGTAAATTAGAATTTGGAGCAAGATAATATGCCCACTTCAAGTGGGGACCAGGGAATAGTTACTATAGAAAGGGAGAAGGACATTGAAAGTTGTGAAACAAATGTACCGGCTTAAAGAAGAGACTAGATAATGGTTGCCTCAAAAAGGGAGAATAACATCAAAAGTCATGAAATAACTCCCACATTAAGCATAACTAAACAATTGATGGTTACTCCATGGATGTAAATTACCACAAGAAAATGTTTGGTGAAAAATAAAATACAATGATCAATATACAAACAAGTTAGGTTAAAAACTGAGTTAAAAGGGATAATGGATAAAATGGAACCCAGTAGTGTAAGAATATCAAGAGAAAAAGATCAATAAAATTACTAGTTTGAGTCTAGGCTTAAAATAACAAAGAATGAAGAAAAAGGAGATTGAAATAATAGAGAAAATAATTAGGATCCAAGAAGAGAAGGATAATTTACGAGAAGGATTATAGGAATCAAAAGGAAGATTAGAATGGAAGGAATATGGGATAATAGGAGAAGAGGGAAATAACATAAAGAAAATAGAAAATTTAATACTTAATAAGAAAAGTATGAGTGGATAAAGCTACATAGAAATAGAATTAGAAGAAGGATATGGGTTAAGAATTATCAAAGGGTAGAAAAGTATTTACAAAGAAAGATAGTTATGAAGTGATTCCCTCAAAATATGTGTACCCTAACCAACCAATACCCCTAATGTAAATGAATCCCTCATAATGGTTGTTATCCCCTCTCACTCAAGATACACTGTTTGGAAAGATACAAATAGGAGAAGACTTGGAAAGAAGATACAAATAATTGAGAGAAGAAAGTGAAAAGAGAAAAGTATTAAGAGACTTTCAAGAGATTCTAGGAGCCATGTACTTTGAGTACCTTACTGTGAATGAGAAGGAATAATTTTTGTGGGAAATATAAAATGGTGATTTATTCATCAAACTTGTTTTAGCAACAATAATAATGTTAACAAGGTTCTTCATCATTTTGTAGTCTCGATGACGAAACAATGTTCAAATTCTAGGGATGATGTTGACTTGGTTCTTTGTAGTATGAAGTTGATTTATGATGTTGGTGAGATTTATATGAGCATTATAAGTATACCATGGAAGTCAAAAACATATTAAAATGATAATAATGAATAATAAATACCATTTTACATAAGGAAAATGCATAAACACCATGATATATATGTAAATATCCACTAATTATTAGTTAATAATGTAAATAAGAGTTAACCAATGGTTACCACGAGTCATTATAAGTGAAAATACATAATTTATTTAAATGCTACATAATGATCTAAAATATGGAGGGAAGAGAATATCATGAAAATGGTTAGAAAAATCAACATATCACAAAAATGAGTGATAAGAGTTGATATAATCATGAATATGAAAGAATCGAATCAATGAAAGAAGTGAGAGACATGAATATAATTGATTTAAACATGTATTTATAAATTGAATGTAATTAATATCACTATATATGTGATAATTGTGTTTTGAACCATTCATATGTCAATTATTATGTTTATTCATGTTTAATAAAGGATAGATACTTATTTTAGAAGAAAGGTCTACCCTTCTTAGTGATATTATCTCTTGATGGGATGTATGAACTTAAAAGACCCACAATCACATTAGGCCATATACCAACATGTGCACATAATTATTTGTAAACGGTAAATCTTATCTCTTTTATTATAATACAAACAGACTTTTGGAGGCTGAAAAGTAAGGTTTAATACCTTTTCATTATTTTATAATATTTCCATTGTAGCTTAGATAACTACACTTTCTATTTGGGACATTATGATATTTACCCAACATTAGAAGTAATCATGATGGAAGGGGTAGAAGGAGAGATCATGGAGACAATGGAAGGGGAATTTTTAATGGATTAGGTAGGTCTCATAATGGGTTTACGTATAAGAGGAATAAAAGAGAAATTTTTCCTTGGCCTCGTAATGGGATGACCCAATGAAACCTATAGTGGACCTTAAGGAAGAGGAAACATAATAATGAAGGGGAGATATGGCATAGGTAGGGGAGTGAGAAATTAAGGTAATTCCATGGATATGTTCAACCATTTTGATGTACACTTCTCTATGACATAGATGGTATTGGTGCTTGTTTTAACTCGCCCCTTTTCAATTCAAAGTATTCCTCCAAAAAAATTCATGTCTTACTAATAGAGGTAAATCCCATGTGAAAATTCGCTATAATGTCATGTCAATCCCAGAAAAGAGACCCCAATGTTTCATATTTTGTCAAAACCTTGTGCTTAGTACACAATGTTTCTCAATGTCCAAAAAATGGTGAATAATTATTTTGCTTTCATATATTGGACTTAATCTGGAAGTTTACATATGGCAATGTAAATATGCAAGGCACAAGATTTTTTCCAAAGGTCCAATAAAGTACCTTAATGAGCATTCACTGAAAGCATAATGAAAAATTGTTGAATCATTCTCGTTCCCCAAATGAAAACACATGTAAGGATATTATTATAATGGGAAGATGAGCATCTACTTTTTTGAACATTGTACACTTAATAAAGTAAAAGATGAAGTTGTAAGTCTGAAACCTAAAATAGGGTGCATGCCATCTTGTTGATCAAATTCAGTAAGTAAAATGAAAGCAATATGCAGAGAGGAAGGTCAGGTTGCTAAAAAAAAAGTGATCAGAGTCTCATGGTCCTTTAGGGTGTGTAGTTGATAAAAAATAAGTCCAAGATACAAGATACCCAAGAACATGGACCAAGTATACAGTGTGCACAGGGGCAGGAAAAGAAATGCATCTCTCATATTACAAAAATAGTGTGTAGGTTGCCTTGAAAACTTTTCCTGAAGCCCATTGGTGGAAAAGGAGGAGGTTCTTTAATGCACTAGTTATAGGGAGTAAATTCTCTTAATGCATAGGACTTGTGTAAGGTGGATATGAAAGTTATATGACGTGAAAATATTGCAATGGTTGTAAGGATTAAAGAGGTTGAGAAATAAAGTAAAACTCCCCATGAATGCAATCTTTGACATTGATGCATAAATCTGAGAGTTGTTAATAAGGTGACTTGTTTTAAACCTACATAAATACACCCTTAAAGGTTTCATAATATAAAGTGACAACACTGAAAGATAGATAAAGTGAGAACTAAAATCAAAGATCATATTTTGGTTACAGATATTTTCTAGACAAGTTCCAAAAATTTGTCAAAAAGGTGAGTTCATTAATCCCCCTATTTCCTGTGATATTTTGAAAATCGGTCTAGGAAGTCCAAAGAGGTGTGATAGGACTAAAAAAAATTATGAATATTTTCATAACACCCTCAAGAAAAAATTCCAGTATTATTTCCCGTTTGGATAGAATTATCGACGTTGATATCACATTTACAGAATTAGAGGATTTTAAAAAGAGACTATACTCCCCTGAAAGAAATGAGGCCATGACCCAAATAGATAATATTTTCATCAACCTCAGTGCTTCTTTCCCTCCTGCTATTCCATGCCTAGAAATTCTATGGGTATGTGCCTAAAATTACAATTATGAAACTAAATAAGTCCAAGACAGAAGAGGAGAGATGGTCTTGTCTTTCTAAGAACATGTTTTGGACAAAATTCTGGGTTTTCCTCCCAAAGGGGAAGAGGGAAATATTACTAAGGATTCAACACAAAAATATTGGAATACTCTTTATTGAACATTCCTCAAACTTATGCTCGCAGAATGACAAAGAAATTGAATATGGCTGAATTTAATGAGGAAGTTGGGGATGTGATCACACTGTTGAACCGAGTAATGGGTATGAAATCTAATGCTTTCTTTCAGGAGAGGATTTTTGAATTTATCTAGGTCATAATTTCTAACAAAAATTCTCTCCCCTGGGCCAAGATTATAAGTATCCAGTATTCATGAGCAAATGATGGGACTTTCCCAGATAGCGAGAGGAGAAAATCCTAGAATGGGTGAATTCTTCATGACCTCTTACCTTGTCTATAATATTTATTTTCATAGGAACTTTCTTAAAATACTAATGGATGGAGATATTGATATTTCAAAGGTGTAAGATGTTTTATATCAGTTAAAATTGAAAGTTTTTGATGCACACTACATAAATATTACAAATCACTTCTTTACACCTACAATTTGTTCATACCATCTAGATTGGGAAAATGAAAGGTTCACCCCCTAATGCTAAAGAGATTTATTACTCATTATGGGTGTTATTTCATCCAACTCATAACTTATTCATATATCAGGGTTAGTGGTTTTGATGGGAAATATGCTACCCAGATGTGTCAGTGACAAATGGGAGTTAATGGAATTGGTCATACAATTATTATTAGTACATCAAATCATTGCTTAGAAATATGTAATGACCCCAATCAAATACCCTATAGTCATAGGGAATTATGCTTTCCCTAATATCTAGAAAGAAAAGTTGCTGGAGGGAGAAATGAAAAGGTGTATGATAGGAACATTTGAGGATAGAAAACAATATGACATAAAGCATATTTTGCATAGTATTGCACCCACTTAGGTAGAACAAAAGCCTCATTATGAGGAATTCTAGATGAACTATGAATATGAGAGAGAGGTCATACAAAGACTATGGGGTTATCCAAACTCCTAAAGGGTTAGAGGGGGATAATAATATATTTAGTGAAGAATACATCTAGGAAAACATTACTTCTCAACCCTTACCACCAATTAATTGGAATATCACTAAGAATAAGTAAAATCAAGAGAAAATGGTAAACCCTATCCAAATTTTGATAAGGTGGTTTTTTTCAAAATGGAGTCAATATAAGTTACCACCAGACCCCATTGTTAAGAGAATATAGGAATAGTCAACTCATCGATGATGTTCTTCCCCCTTCTAGAGGGTTTATACCACTAGAGACATTTATTAGAGGAAAAATGTTAAGACGTTAGATTCATTACCAATGACAGGTGATGTAGGTGCCTAGAAAAAATTGAAAAATATCCCTCTTCAAACATCAAGATGAGCTGGAGAAATGTCCTCAGGAAGGTAAGTTTGGAAGCCCTATTTTTCATGCTATTCCCTTACTGATTGTCCAACATCTACCTCAAGAGCCAAGGAAAAGAGAAAGTGATGGAAGATATGGTCTTAAGAAGGACAAGGAATAAAACATGGTCGAGGTTCCCCATACTGGCATGCAGGAAATAGAAGAGGAAAAATAACTTCATCTCTGAAAGAGGAAAATAACTAAAACTATTGAATGGGTGGATTTCGAAGAGATGGAGACTCCTGAAATAGGTAGAGAACACTTGAGGTTCCTAGTGTCTTGTCTATTGTTGCTAATCGGTTTCTAGTAGTTTTTCCTATTGAACAAACTACACCTATGATAATAAAAAACTTACTATCCCAACAACTATAGTTACTTCACCTACCAGAGAATAACTCCTCATACAAGCTCCTGTACTTGATGTCTATAATTAAACCACAACAAAATTTTGAGACCACCCTCGAAGAAACTTTACCTATGTCACCTCATGCTGAGGGCATTCCAACATAAACAACATAGGAAGAAATGACAGATGTTACAGTTGCAGTAACACCTTAGAATGTTGAAGTAGAGGAAGGAGCCTTGGAAATTTACATTCCCACGGTTGAAGTTACCCCTCAAGGACCTATTAAAATCATTCCTACTATGAGTAAAATATCTCAGAATAAATAGAATAGAAAAGCGGAGATCAGCAGCCCATGAAAATTGAAGTGAAAAAATATTAATCTGAGCTTATGGAAGGAATTTAAATTTAGGATGGCCTTTTAGAACAAAGTGCTAAGAAGGAACATGTGTTCATAGTTTAAGAAAGTGTGTCAATACCTTCATCTTTTTTTAAGGCCCTTACAATTGTACCTGAGACCCCTGTTCTACAATCAATTCACAAACATGAGTCTCCTATAAGAGAGTGGATCAGTAGCACTCTTCCTAAGAAGAAGAAGAAGGTAGAGGTACACTTGGATGATGATGATTTTCAAAGACTGGCTCTCCTCACTCCAGAAATACTACCTAGAAAGGTGGAGGTCATCTCTAGGCCAGCCCTGAATAGAAAAGGAGAAACACTTCATAGAAATTATAACTCCTAAAGCTGATGTTCCTCAAGTAGAAGCATCCCCATCAGATTTCTAAGTCTCCAAGGTCTTTCTAGGTAATTCCTCTATTAAATAAATGAAATATGATTTTTCTATGCAAGTAAAAGGAGATTTCCAAATTAGTCAAAAAATGATGAGTTCAAAGAAACAAAGAGATATTTATATTCTAATAATGAGACATTGTGCAACTTAGTTAGAATATTGACTAGAAATCACCTAGAAGGACAGACTTAGACCTCAAAGATCACTGGTGAAGATATCAAGAGGGTGAGTGATTATAGTGAAAGAGGGGAAGCTACTATCTAATGGGAAAGTCATTTGGTCGCTCAGAGGTGCAACATTAATTATATAATTTGTAAAAAAGTATTCCCACATCTTCGAGAAGGTAGAAATAACCTAGGAATTACTGAGAAAAATGTGAGGCCAAGCAAACAATGTGGCAAGAAGTATGCTGCCTAAAATGGAATTCATCAAGAATTTAGATGATGACATAATTACTAAAGAAGGCATTGTATCTCCTAATTTTATGGGCAGTCAACATGAAAGTATTACAACATGAGAAAGATAAAAGTGGAGGTCCTAGTTTTGAAATTTCTCTTAACATCCTTGACAAGGTGAGATATGAAAATGCATATTACATCAATCATTTTCATGATCTAATAGATAGAATGATTGGAAAATATACTGGAGAGAAAATTAGTGTGGAAAGCACTGAAAATCTGATCATACTTTTCAGGGATACATGTCATGAAAAATTTGGTAAAAAGAGGAAGGATAGGAGAGCCAATAAATTTCAATGTGAATCTCATGAATGACTATTCAAGTTACTGGATAGAAATAACCTAGGCATTACTGGAAAAATGTGAGGCCGAGCAAACAATGTGGCAGGATATGCTGCCTAAAATGGAAGTACATGGAAAGAATTTAGATGATGACATAATTACTAAGAGATAGGGCATTGTATCTCCTAATTTTATGGGCATAAGACTGACATGATGTATTACAACATGAGAAAGATAAAATTAGATAGGTCCTAGAAATTTCTCTTAAAATCCTTGAGAAGACTGAGACTATGAAAATGCATATTACATCAATCATCTTCATGATCTAATAGATAGAATTGGATTGGATGAGGATATACTGGAGAGAAATATTAGTGTGGAAGGTACTAGAAATCTGATCACTCACTTTTCAAGAAACATGTCATGGGTAAACTCCAGGAGAGCCTATAAATTTCAATGTGAATCTCACGAATGATTATTCAAGTGTAGAAATAACCTAGGCATTACTAGAAAAATGTGAGGCCGAGTAGAATCAATGTGAGCAAGATATGTTGCCTAAAATGGAAAGTCATTCAATAGAATTTAGATGATGACATAATTACTAAAGGAAGGCATTGTATCTCCTAATTTTAATGGACAGGTCAACATGAGTATTACAACATTGCAGTAATTGATAAAACTGGAGGTCCTACAGAAGTTCTCTGTAAAATCCTTGAGAAGGTGAGATATGAAAATGCATATTACATCAATCATCTTCATGATCTAATAGATAGAATGATTGGATCCATATACTGGAGAGAAAATTAGTGTGGAAAGCACTGAAAATCTGATCATACTTTTCAGGGAACATGTCATGGGTAAACTAGTGAGAGCCATATAAATTTCAAGTGTGAGATCTCATGAATGACTATTCAAGTGTAGAAATAACCTAGGCATTACTAGAAAATGTGAGGCCAAGCAAACAATGTGGCAGGATATTCATGCCTAAAATGGAGGTCATAAAGAATTTAGATGATGACATAATTACTAAAGTAAGGCATTGTATCTCCTAATTTTATGGGCATTCAACATGAGTCATTACAGACTATGAGTATTACATACATGAGAAAGATAAAATTGAAGGTCCTAGTCAAATTTCTCTTAAAATCCTTGAGAAGTGGTTATAGGACATATTACATCTAGATCATCTTACATGAATCTACATAGATACCCACTGATATGGGTAAAATATACTGGAGTAGAAATATTAGTGTGGAAGGTACTGAAAATCTGATCATACTTTTCAGGGATACATGTCCATGGGTAAACTAGGAGTGCCAAAAAAGGTTTCAGTGTGAATCTCACTTGAATGCACTATTCAAGTGTAGAAATAACCTAGGAATTACTGGAAAAATGTGAGGCCGAGCAAACAATGGGCAGGATATGCTGCCTCAAAATGGAAGTCATCAACTATTATAGATGATGACATAATTACTAAAGAAGGCATTGTATCTCCTAATTTTATGGACAGTCAACATGAGTATTACAACATGAGAAAGATAAAACTGGAGGTCCTATGGTAAGTTCTCTTAACCAATCACTTGAGAAGGTGAGATATGAAAATGCATATTACATCAATCAGTCTTCATGATCTAATACATAGAATGATTGGAAAATATACTAGAGAGAAAATTAGTGTGGAAAGCACTGAAAATCATGATCATAATTTTCAGGGAACATAGTCATGGAGTAAACTAGGAGAGCCAATAAATTTCAATGTGAATCTCACGAATGACTTTTCAAGTGTAGAAATAAGCCTAGGCATTACTAGAACTACTCATGTGAGGCCAAGCAAAACAATGTGGCATGATATGCTGCACTAAAATGGAATTCATCAAGAATTTAGATGATGACATAATTACTAAAGAAGGCATTGTATCTCCTAATTTTATGGGCATTCAACATGAGTATTACAGGACATGACAAAGATAAAATTGAAGGTCCTAGAAATTTCTCTTTAAAATCCTTGAAGAAGGTGAGATATGAAAATGCATATTACATCAATCCATCTTCAGAGATCTAATAGATAGGCATGATTGGAATAATACCACTGGAGAGAAAATTAGTGTGGAAGGTACTAGAAATATGATCATACTTTTCAGGAAACATGTCATGGGTAAACTAGGAGAAGCCTATAAATTTCAATTTGAATCTCACGAATGACTATTCAGAGTGTATGAAATAACCTAGTGCAGTTACTGGAAAAAATGTGAGGCCGAGCAAACAATGTGGCAAGATATCCTTGCCTAAACATGGAAAGTCATCAAGAATTTAGATGATGACATAAGTTACCTTATAAAGAAGGCATTGTATCTCCTCAATTTTATGGGCAGTCAACATGAGTATGTAGCAACATGAGAAAGATAAAACCAGGAGGTCCATAGAAAGTTCTCTGGTAAAATCCTTGAGAAGGTGAGATATGAAAATGCATATTACATCAATCATCTTCAGTGATACTCGAATAGATAGAATGATTGAAAAATATACTGGAGAGAAAATTGAGTGTCCTCTAAGCACTCCCCCCACTATGATCATACTTTTCAGGGAACAAAATCATGGCTGAACTAGGAGATCCAATGAATTTCAATGTGAATCTCATGAATGACTATTCAAGTGTAGAAATAACTGAGGCATTACTTGGAAAAATGTCCAGGCCGAGAAAACAATGAAAGCAGGATATGCTGCTTAAAATGGAAGTCATCAAGAATTTAGATGATGAACATAAGGTTACTAAAAAAGGCATTGTATCTCCTAATCTGTGTATGGGTAGTGAACATGAGTATTACAACATGATAAAGATACAGAGGTGGATGTCCTAGAAATTTCACTTAAAATCCAGTGAGAAGGTGATACATAAAAATACATATTACCATCAATCGTCTTCATGATTTGATAGATATAATGATTGAAAAATATCAATGGAGAGAAAATTAGTTTGGAAAGCACTAAAAATCTTATCATGACTTTTTAGGGCCCAGCCATGTCTCTTCCCTTTCCATGCCCTTTCAATGTTACCTCATGAGTGCATGGGAGGACATGAGAAGGTCTATAAATGCATGGGAAGGAGAAATTTAGAATGAGATTGATTCAAAGATCTAAAGAGATTGAGAAGTAGATTTTAATGAGAAGACCTGTGAAGAAGTTATCTTCAGATGTTGGAAACGTGTGAATCTATAGGAGCAAGGTGTAGAAATAGAGCAAGCAAGTACTTGGAGAGAAGGTTTACATTTTTTCTTCTTTTCATACTTATTGTAATCTACAATTATCTATATTAGACCAATAAAAGTGGGAAGGAAGAGCATTTTCCCTTCTCGACTAGTTTTTCTCCATTGGAGGTTTCCAGGATGAAATTTTTGGTGTTGAAGGGCATTTTGAATTATTTCCTTCTCTGATAATTTCCTTTCTATAGCACTAGATAATCAGTCATGAAGCTCTAGGGGGTTTTTTCCAGAAAATATGTCATTTTCCAAATTTGAAAGTAGAACAACATAGTTGTGTTATTTGTAGATTTCTAGTTGGAATTTTACGGATCATTAGGTTCAAGTTCCAAGATGATTACAGAGTATAGTCATTAACAAGCATTGATATTTAGTATCACCCTTTTCCCTTGTCAAGAATTTCATGAAATTTAAACGGAAATTTTTCTATTGGGTTTGGTTTTTATGTCCTGGAATTTAAATATGTGGGGAACACTTTGAGTTGATCAAGGGTTACGGTTTCTCGGGTAAGGGGTAGTAGGTTCTTGCTTTGTTTAAATTAATAGGGCCTATCCATAGTGATTAATTTTGGTGATTTGTTTACATATTGTATTGTGATCCTTTACTTTACAATTTGAATGCAAGCTATTAAAATCTCTAAAATCATTTTGTTCGATAGGATCCAAATGTAAGTTTTTGAGTGTATCTTAAGCGTATGAGGATTAGGAGTCAAGAAACACAATTAGTAATTCTTGCATGAGATTTTGTATGCTCTGATACATTTTGAGGATTGGTGAAATATTTGTCTTAATTGAGTATAAATGAAGGCAAATATTTCTTTAAGTGAGAATCATCGTGATAAATTGATGAATTGTTCAATGTTTTTTGGAATGGTCATATGTGTCTGGAAAAAGCACTATGAGTAGTGTTATCTAGAGGTATATCAGTTTTTTGAATCCCTCTATCATTATAAAACAAAGGCAATTAGCCTCATCACAAAACACAAATATCGGTTAGTCTATCATGTCACAACATGTGTAAAAACTATTAAAAGGAAAAAGGAAGAATTTCACTTTACCCTTTCATAACTATGCAGGAACCAATAGAAATTCCCATTGTCTAGAGTACCAACATGAGCCCTGCTCAAGTGACATTTTCACCATTTAGTGTGATCGACTCAGGTAGGAGTTAAATTGTGCATATATTGACCATGTTTACTCAAATTGATACTAAAGTCTCCAAATTGGAGAAAACTAATAAGCCTTGATTATGATTTGGTCCTTTTTTCAAATTCAAGTTACAAAATGGGCATCTCTCACCCATCAAAGGTGGGCCTAAAGCAGTAGGGAAGGTCATCCCCTTTGCACATGTCACGCAATCCCATCAAATTCAGGTTCAAATATGTTTGTCAGGACATTCTCCTCAACCATAAATGACATAAACTTACATTCTTCCATTCTCAAAGTTCATTAGATCATTGGACAAGCCCGAAGGGGGTGTAATTTTGCGGTACCAACACGTGTTTGGGCACCATTTTTGGGGACTATTTCCAAAAATTGAGTAAAATTCTATGTCTCTGGTAATGTTTATTTTACGTATCTATTTTAAATACATGTCTAGAATGTAGTCCTTTTTTGAGATTTTCCAAAATAGATCCTGATTTAGGAAGGGTTTGCTCTATATTTCTGGTAGTAAAAGTGATCTTTCCATTAAATTTGAGATTTGGGTAGGAAAATGGGTGGGTGGTAAGGATTGTAAATATTTTCAAAGCTTTGTTCATTTATGTGTAAGGTCTATCTTCTAGTGAATAATTTCAAGTAATCAACACATCGGTAGGGTTGGTAAAACCCTAGTGGTGGCTCTATCCTTTGTGATAATTCAAAAAAAGCCAGTGAAAATATCTAAATATTGGTTACTTTACTTGATCAATTCTGTAAAGCTGGAAGGAAGAAGATCCTTTGTTAAATATAGATCCTGCTATGAGATTGTTTCCATAGTTGGGAAAGACTATACAAGAAGAAAACAAATTTGGAAAGCCTTGGGTGATCAAATGTCAGAAGAGAAAGTTATACCTATTGGTGAAAGTGATCAACCTTCGGTGGAAGATTATACCTTGGACAATTCTGAATCAAGTAGTCCTCATACTAATTTGTACTCACCAACTTAGGAGGGACCCTTCCATTTATAACTAATCAGGGTATTATTTGACTCTATCCTTTATTGATTAGAAATAACGATAGTACTTTGTGAAAGCATAATCATTAAAGGATCAATACTTTGAAGCTCATACACAGTACACCAAATATCCCCAGTTCCCAATTTGATTTAACCCTCCAATTGGAACACCTCCTCGACAGATTTCATTTTCTGAAAATCCACCATCGACCTCTATTTGTAGTGAATAGTTTATAAAATCCATACAGTTTGCAATAGTAATGGATACAGGTGTATTCCAAATGAATTCCTTATGAGGCATATGAGAAGTTAGATTGTTGACAGTGTTCAGTGAAATTGGTGGAGTTGAGGTTCCATAGCATCAGCATATTAGAGATATTACTGGGCCCATCCAGATGAGATGAGGTTAAATTCATGAAGATGTGTATGTAAAATTGGTTGCATGTGCATACCTTAGATGAAATGGTGGGAATGGTCCCAAGGGCATTTCCTGGGGGTTCAATTCATTACATGATGGAGGACAGGACCCAATTTACATGGGCACAAGCATTCTTGGTGAATTTAAAACTGATCCTATGATTCCTTCTAGTTCTGAGTTTGAGAACATAAATGAAAAATTCCTAATGAACTGTTTCATATTTTAATACTAGGTTTAACAAAACTTTGCAATATTCGACCTGTGAATTTGAGACCTAGTGATGATTCATGTATGATTAAATACTCGGACCATTTGACAGTGAAGGGCTCCTAGGGCTACTTGAGAGATAAGAATACTTGAAATTTAAGGCAAGCTTTTACCATGGTGGACATGCAGATTAGAAAATAATATCAAAGAAGCTAGAAAAAAATCCAAAGAGGGAAGGTATTAAGATATTACACCCAGAAAAACCTCAGCCAAGAAAATTAGTAGATCTAGAGGAAGTACTTAAAACCCTAGCAGGGGTTTAAAGATGTATCTCTTATAAGCTTGCTAGAGTGGGAAAGGGACATAGTGAGAAAAACCTCAGGATCAACATCCGGAGGTGCCTCAAGGACAGAAAAGCATTTGGGAATCACCCCATAGGTGATCATGAGTGCTGATGATAGATAAGTAAGGGACCTATGGGGTCAGGGAATAAATGGGTAGTACCAAACTAGAGAGAAAATAAATTGGTACCTGATCGATTAACTGTTAGGGTATCTCTGGTTGAAGATAGTGTCATGTTATCTGATTGGTGTGATAAATATTTTATGCCACATTCCCCTTAGGTAGTAGCTCTAATACCAAAGATGATACTTACTAATGAAGTTATTTTGGTGATGTTTGCATGGGCCCAGGTAGAATGTTCTGATACTACACAAATACACAAAGGGTCTACTTCTATTGAATTACTAGGTACCAGGACTGTCTAGAATCATTTTGGAATTGTTTGGAATGGAATATTTTTCTCCTCTTAACTACCAGTGTTGATATAGACATGGTTATAACTTCATTTTTAGTTTCCTAACCATGATTTTGACTATCTAGGGATTTGATGATTAAAAAATATGATGGAGGTACCCCTTCTGAAGAAGATAGGTAACTTTTGACAACAATGAACATGGTTATTTCTCCAGAAAAGATTTATAACCTCCATAATAGGATTTGGTCAAAGTGAACTAATTCATCTGCTAAAAATCAAATTAACCTATGTTGACCAATGTCCCTAAGAATTATCCCCCCCAAGAAATCTCATACCAAATAAAGGCCCTGCACTACCTCATCCAATAAGCCAAAATACCACTGATGTTGCTCAAGTATCAAATAATTTTATCCCATCAGAAACCACCATTACTTTGTCTCCCAATACAATTTTGTTAACAAGTATATCGTCACCTGTGACATGGAGTTCCTCAAATTTTGACCCAAATTAAAATTACAGTGCCTATTTGTTGAATTTACTTAGGATTCTTGAGCATAGAAAAATATCGATATTTGAGTACTTGGGATTCAAAGAAGAGACAATGGTTGTGAACAAAGAAGTAAATAATGTGGATGTATCGTCTACCATAACTGAATGAAAGTTCCTTGAAGAACAAAGAAATTATGGGGGAATCCCTAGAGATATACTTAGGTACTTCTTTAGTAGAATCTCAATTGGATGTTGATCCATTTTTTACCTCTTTGATTATTGATGTGATAGACTTGTTCACAATTGTATGTTTGATTCGGGACCTATTCATGCAATATCATGCCACTGGAAGTCTATGAATGAATTGGATATAAAAGTAACAAAAGCATTTGACAAAGTGTCATTATGTCTATGGATTCAAGAGAAGTGCTAGTTATTGGATATGTGAAAGGGCTAGTTTTTCAGTTGGTCTACCTATCTATGAACAGTATTTGACCATGAACAGTTATTTTGGATTTGGGGGCTAAATGGGGTATGTTATTATCAAAAAAATGGGCTACAAGTGTGGGTTGACAGTGTACAAATGGATATGTCATATGCCACCATACCTGTACAGAAGGAAAATTGGTGAAATTACATGGAGAGAAAAAAATGTCTCCATATCATTGGTAGATCCTGCAAATGCCTCTTATGAGGTATTATTTGTTGACACTAATTTGGATAAGCTTATAGGATTTTCTATTTTTAAGAACAATGTATAAATACTATCACTCATTTACAAGATCATGGTATTCCTTGGACTATGATATTTGATGGAGCATGTTCTGTACTAAGGGAAGTGGAGCAGGAATAGTTCTCACATGCCCTAGAAAAAGAGTCTCATAATTTTTCATTCAAATTAAATTTTGAATGTACCAATAGTATTGCAGATTATGAGGCATTGCTCCTAGGATTGAGAGTTTCTTGGAAAACATGGAATTAAACAACCTCATTTTTAAAGGAGATTCTGAGTTAAATGTGAAGTGCAAGTAAGAAGGACTGTATGCCACTAAAAATCAATGGATGAAACAATATAAGCATGGCATTTTGAAGAATCTTATTGAGATGTTTGATTCATTTAATATAGTTGTATCATGAAAGGACTCATATCATACAGTAAGCAAATAAATTGGTTGTTAATTACATCACACTTCTCTAACTATACAATATCTCTATTTTTGTAACTATGATGTATGAAGTGTTAGTATACCCTCCATTGCCTGATAATGTCAAACATTGGCAGGTATTTGAAGATTATGACTCTAGGCAAAGGTTCATTTAAATGTAAAAATGAATTCACAAATCAGCACATTGATTTAGAACCTATTGTAACATCCTCATTTTAGACAATAGAACAAGTCAAAAGAAAAATTTGATAAATGCTTCCTGGTTCTAAATACATAATTTAGAACTCACAAATCAAATAACCATTCTTATAACAGATAACCATATGCAGCTGTAATGACTCGGAGTACCTCCGATCTATTCATTCCATGACTCGGTAATCTACCGATCTATTCATGAGTAATAAGAGTTGGCGTTTTTATTTAACACATCACTCTTGCGGTTCTCTTCCCTATTCTGGGATTTAGAATACTATGTCCAAGGAACCTAACTGAATAACTGTTACCATTATTCATCAGCATCTCATCCCTTAGACCAGGTGACTCAGGACAACGCAATCAGCAGCTTGCGATACTTTGGCCAAAGATTTGAAACATACTGCTTATGTCTCGTATTCCTTAACGGCATACTCGTCAATCTGGAATACGTCCTTCACCCCATTCTTATGTTATGTAGAATGTCTTATACCAACTTCTGTCAGTCCCTCCTATCCCCAGGTTAATCACTCGGGAACGGATTAGTAAGGTGACAACGTTATATGGATGCACTCGAGGACTAGGGATAAGATGACATACTGGGTCAACCCTAGTTAAACCAGTGTGTCATGATACCCCGAGTCTCCTAGGCAGCCATATAATGTGACCACATTCCTAATCGGTCCCAAAGTAACTTGATCGAGTTAAAGGTGTAAATCTTAGCGATCAATGCAAAGGGTGCCGTCATAAGTCACCTGCATTGTTGTAACTTCGAGAAGATCCTAATCTTCTCGGAGGTACAACCCTGCAGTTGACTTGTGCCGTCAACCTTTAAATCCGCCTCGAAAAGATCTACTTATTAATAAGCGTTACGCACATTGAGTTTAAATTAAATTTAAGACGTTCCCCTAAGGTTAGCCTTTCCCGATCCCTGGATTCCTCATCTTAGGATGACCTTTCTCAATAAAACCCATTACACAGAGGAGTTATTAAGATTATGGTCTCATCAAGGAGTTCATAGAATATACATAATTCTAAATCAACGAAATTGGACAATATCTCATAAACTTCACATGAGATTGCCATCTGAACCCCATCTAGGTTTATATCAGTTCTCATAACTGAATTTATATCGTACTTATTAGTATCAAGATATAATGATTAAGAATCCAATTAAATGTTGTCCTGGCATAATCAAGACTAGGGATTAATAATTTAATTCAGCTTGTTTAGCGTTCTGCTTAGGTTTATTTTAACCCTATCTTTCAGAAAGACAGTGATCTAAATTTCAGTTTAGCTTCTGATAGAACATACAGGAACTGCTAAACAATCATAAGAATTCAGTCTTATATTCTTGCAAGCTTATATTGACAATCACAAAAGTCTCCAAATATAAACAATAATAACAATGCTCTCAAGATATTTGAACCGAAGAAGGTCAAACTATAAAGATAAGAATACCAACACATAAGTAACAATTATCAATTTCCATTCCTTTCAGAACTAATCAAATACATTTTATGCATTCAGCATACTTGATACAATACTCAACGGAAGAAGAACATCTTTCCTCTTATAGTACATTTAGAAAATCAAGCTGTAATTCAACTTAAAATCAAATTAAACAATCTGATCATCCTATCAGATCTGCGTGCTTTTACCACTTACGGCATCCATCTGCAAAAATTGTCAACATGGGTCAGTTCGATGAACTGAGCATGATAAGCACTAACTCTTAAAACAATTGCAATCCATCAATTGTTTTCATTAAACACCCTGTTTAAATGAGATCAATTTACCCAACAAGTAAACATATTTCATCATAATATTAGGGATCAAGAAGAACGAAAGTATCAGAGACAACTATCCATCTGAATTCCCAGGACAGCAAACATCAGACAGATCATTACATTCATCATAGTAAAATGAATATCATAACAACCCATGCTTCCAGTAGTAGTTAAAACAGTTCCAACAGTTAGATAAAAATATATATCAACATATACTTTACAACAGAAGAGAAATGAACAAATCATACATATTTCTCTCCGAACTGACTCATGACTGTACCGTCTTTCCAAGAGACAAGCATTCACTTAAAACACATGCAGATATAACAGACGAGACCACCATAAACACCACAGATTTGTTAAAGATCAAACATAACAACTACTGTAGTTATCCAGCAGTACAGTAGCTCTCACGCTAAACAGTGATGACCCTCTACCAACAGACTCCACAAGACCTTCCACATGAAGCGGCAAACAAGAAGATATTCACCATATCACCTGTCGTGGTGCAGTCGACGGCTCTTAGTTCAGTCAAGCTCAAGACTAGATATTCATAATATTAGAAGACGTAACTAAGCACAAGCATGACTACAAATCCACCCAGCAACGTACAGCTCAATCTCATCCCAACTAAAACTCTGCGAGGACTTAGTTTCCAGGGCCATAATCAAAACAACCTTTTTATCACAGTCAACCAAGAGGCTCAACAACATTAAAACAAATGATGTTTTTCCCTATGCCTATGTAGTGATATTCGTACTGAATCCACACAACACGCACAGCTTCAAAAACTGGAACAGAATTTAAAATAACACAACCATGACTAACAAGGAGTCTTTTTCCAAGAAAAAATTTCAACAAGGTCTCAACCAAGTAAGTTATGAAAAGAAAACTCTTCCTTTACTTTCCCCAACAACAGACAGAAGGAACACGAGAAATTAAAATAAGTGTCCGAACGTTATACATGTATAGCGAAGGTTAAATTGAAAATCAAGCCACTTCGCATCATTTCAATTCTCTAACTGTATCCATACCACTAATGCTCTAAACAGGTTTATACTGAAATTGATTTCATGAGACCACGACTCAAGAATTTCACAACAGTATTCACAACTGAGAAAATTCAGAAGGAAATCATAATATACACCTCCAGGATAAAAAAGAGGTCTTACCCATGTGATATTTTACAAATAAACTTCTACAGAAGCCGCTATACAAGATGAATGCATTTAAATGATAATATTCACTGTTCAGGCCTATACAGAAGCAAAATACTGGTTAAGTAACAAGGATTCCAACTGAGCCCACAAAAACAATGTCCGCTCTAAGTTACACAGAGAGGAAAACATATCATATGCATCTATGGTTTAAAATAAGCCGAACCCAAGTAATATTCTCCCTCAGAAACTCCTTCAGAAGTCAAAATACTATCAACTCAAGTATTCAATAACAAGATGCATTCGCAACTGTACTTCCTCAGAAAACGAGACATAATTTTGTTTAATGAAGTTCAACAGCATCAATAACGTATAATACCCACGACATA
The DNA here is from genome assembly GCA_019776745.2 of Taxus chinensis. Classification (NCBI taxonomy): domain Eukaryota; kingdom Viridiplantae; phylum Streptophyta; class Pinopsida; order Cupressales; family Taxaceae; genus Taxus; species Taxus chinensis. The sequence goes on along the minus strand of CM034157.1, from coordinate 338,899,698 downwards.
CAATATACAGAAGTTGGTATATCATGCACCTTCAAGAGTTTCAATAGTATCCGTCTCAACAAGTGAAAACAACAAGGTATCGACTGAATCAAACAAGAAAACAATGCATGAACTCCCACAAGCCGAATTCGTGTATTTTTCCTTGAAAGCATTTCTTCAGATTCTAACCGAAATGTAAAACCCAACAAGATAGAGCAACAGTAAGCATTAACAACAAGTATTGACAGTAAACATTGACAACAAGTATCAACAGTAACCTGTACCCATCAAGAGAACAATTCATGGGCTCTCACAGAGCAAGCCCAGTACACATTCCTGCATATATATTTCACAAAATAAAGCCGGAATACACAACACCAAGAAATATTGCAACAGTTCGAAAAATAAAATACACCCATCAAGGTTTAAATTGAAAAATCGAACCAGCAAGAAGATACAGTGACAAAATCACACAAGGCTACCATATAAATCATCTAATTCCAAAAATCATCTGAACAGAGTTGTTCTAATGAAATCATTTGAAAGAGAGCAAGATTTTTAAAGGTTAGGGCCTAACATGCCTGGATATTTGCTCAAAATTTCGAAGCAGACCACTGAAAGAGCTCGAACCTTCTCCTTCTTTTCCAAGTTAGAGCCACCAACAAAAATTTGCTATTTCCATGACTTATATATTTTCCTTGCCAGAGGAAAGAGCTAGTTACGCTCATACTTGCCATGCAACACCAAGAAGACTGGTGCGAAGAACCAGTGAACAGACAGAAGGAAAATCGGAGCGCATGCAAAACCCAATAAACTATTAACTTTCCATTTTGCATGCTTCCCCATGAAATCCGAGCTCGAAGACAGAGTCCATAAATGGCATTTACTCCCATTTTCCTGCTCAATCTCCACTGCCACCGACCGCCATAGTTGGCGATGGACAAAAGCACATTAAAGACCATTTCCAACTTTGGCGACCTGCCACGTCGGCTCAAGTTAGCCGTTTTAAAACCTCCACCAAATTACCTGTCCCTCATGCTTATCCCCGCATTTAACAACATAGAAACTGCCGCCCATGGTTCGCACCCCTCCATAGGTCCCCTTAATCCTTGCTCAATAGTTAGGTTAGTAACTTAGGTTAGGATTTAGGATAACACCTAGTCTAACCTCTTAGAACATAGATACTAACTTAGAACATTAGCTCTTAGCCTAGGTCTAGGTTAGATTAACACTAATCTAACCCCTAGGTTAAGTTTAGTTTTAGGTTACTAACATTAATAATTCCAGTTAGGTCTAACATTTCATATGCTCAGAAAAAGAACCTACAACATGCATTCTCGAACAGGGTTCACTCCTGTACTGCCATTAGGCTACAGAATTATATGTAACTGAATTATTACCTGGTCCACGATCAAGACCTTCCAGATATATTTCGATATCGGGAACCAATCCATTTAACACGATCAACCTGAGTTATACTCCGGACTAGCTTACTTCAATGCATCCAGACCTTGCAACCTGCTCAAGGTCTGTAATTTTAATTCATCACGAACAAACTTAAAGCAATACTTGGATCAATTCCACTGATCCAAGGCTAGGTCTTATAGATGGATAACTCCATAATTCATTCCGAGATCAGATTAAACTCAGGCGTAAAATGAAAGAAATAAAAGAGTCCAATCATATTCCGACTCAGTCAAAGATCTGCAATCTGCAAAGAAGATACAGTACATATCAAGCACGACTTCTCAATCAAAGGAACACATCCTTTTTACAAAGAAATCACATATCAACACTTGTATGCTCAGGAGGAAGACTAAGTTGTTGAGAGAATACCAAGATTGTGTAACCTGATCATATTATGAATTGAAATCCTATAGAGAAGATCAATTTCAACATGAAATACCTTTGAAACCTGACTCTAAACCTTTCAAGAAGAAACAAAGACCCACCAATCCCCTCATTCCCCTTAAGATGCAATAAGAGTTGATAAATCTGAGAGATGGAGGAATCATACAACCTGTCAGGTATTCTTCATGTGTGGCTAATATGGCACCAATTAGAAAGAAAAATGGAGACATAAGGCTTTATTTGGATTTATGGAATATTAACAAGGTGTCTATTAAAGATAATTATCCATTGCAAAATATGGATAACATGTTACAGCTTGTTACAGGATCTATGTTATTATCTAAACTAGATGGGTTCTCTAGATACAATTAAGTGGTTGTCAAGAAAAATTAACAATTTAAGACTACTTTCACTACCCCCTGGGGGACATATGTGTATGTAGAAATGACTTTTGGACTTATGAATGAGGGAGATAATTTCCAAAGAGAGATGGGTGTGGCTTTCTCGAGACTTATTAATGTTTTTATAGTTGTATATCAAGATGATACAAAAATATTTTCCAAGAAACAAGGTGACCATTTAGGACACCTAGAGAAAATGTTCCTCAGATGCAGAGAACATGGGATTTCTTTAAATCCTAAGAAATTTCATTTTGGAGTTCAAAAGGATAAACTATTAGGACATATTGTGTTAAAGGAAGGGGTCATGATTGATCTTTAAAGGGTGGAAGAGATCAGTAAAGTTCCTATCCCTAAGTATAAAAAGGGAATTCAATATTTTTTTGGCCAAATAAATTTTCTCAGAAGATTTATCTCTAATTTTACTGAGATAACAATCCTTATAATGAGCATGTTGAAAAAGGACTTGGTCATTAAATGGGAAGGAGTTATTCAAGATTTCATAGGAATTAAAGAAGCATTAAAGAATGCCCTAGTACTGGAAATTCCAGACTATAAAATTGATTTTTAGATATTTTATTTTACATCTGAAAATACTATTGCATCAATGTTATTGCAAAAATATGGAGATGGAAATGAAATTCCTATTGATTCTTTTAGTAAGGCCCCAAGGTTTTGAATTAAAGTTCACTATCATGGAAAAGAAATCTTCTACTTTGGTAAGAGCCACTAAATTTTTTAGGCCTTATATCTTAAGTTCTAAGATTGTAGTCTATGTTCCTCATACGATGGTTAAAGATATACTGACTGAAATGGAATTCTCCAACAAATGGTTCCATTGGGTTAGTAAATTACAAGAATATGATATGGAGATACAAACCATAAAATTGGTTATAAGTATGGGACTGACAAAGTTGATGGTTGAAAGTAATTTATAGGTTATGGAGGTGAATGTTGTTAAAGAGTATGGTATGAATCCTTGTGAAAAAGTGAATAAATCAGTTTGATATAAGGATGTAATCTATTATTTGAGGAATTTGGAGTGCCCTGGACATCTGGACAAAAATAAAAGAAGACCACTTAAGTTGGCATCCCAAAAATATGTTATGACTGATATTGGTCTAGCATGGAAAAATCCAGAGGGTGTATTACTCAGATGTATAACTAAAGAGAAAGTTCCCATAATAATTTTGGAATTCCATGGAGGAGTGTATAGAGGGAACTTTTCTAGAAGAGTATCTACACATAATATTATGAGAGAAATATATTGGTGGCCCATGCTATTTAAGGATATAGCTATACTAGTCAAGAAATGTGAAAGTTACCAAAATTTCTTTGGAATATTGAAAGTTGTGGGCACTTTACCATTACAAACAATGTCAGTTGAAACTCCTTTCAAGAAATAGAGATTGGATTTCATTGGAGAAATGTCAGATTCCCCAAGTTCTTGGCTTAGATGGATCTTATTTGTTATTGATTATTTCACTAAGTGGGTTGAGGTTATTCCTACTCAAAAAACAACTCATCAAGTAATTATGTATTTCATATTAAACAATATAATCTACAAGTTTGGAGTTCCTGTCAAAATAGTTGTTGACAATGCTATGAGCTTTAGGGATAAACCATTGGTAGCTATGTGTAAAGAGTATGGCATTAATTGTGCTTATGCTTCAAACTACAACCCACAAGGAAATGACCAAGCTCAATCAAGCAATAAAAATCTGCTTAAGATACGTGGGAGGACCCTAGAAGTTAATAAAATAAAGTGGGGTGAATAGCTCAAGTTTATTTTATGGGAAAACCAAATTACTGCTAAAAGAGAAACTAGTAAAAGTCCTTTTGAGCTAGTTTATGGGGTTCAGGATATTTTTCCCTTACATACACAATTTTCTTCATATCACTACATGAAACAACTTAGAGATGAAGGGAAAGTGAACCCTTATGAAGCAAGGATGAACCAAATTTTAGAAATGGATGAAGAAAGAAGAGAATCTCATCAGAAGCACTTGAAATTCAGGGAAAGGATCAAAAATATTTTTGATAATAAATTAACTCCAACAAAGTTTATCAATGATGGCGACTTTTTCCAGGACCGTTTGGTACAACTTGAGTTATTATATGAACGACATCTCAATGCTCTTGATAATCTCCAAATATACCAAAATTGTATCAAGCGTGCCTATGATAAACAGGTCCACGAATGAACCTTCGAGGTGGGTGACCTCGTCTTAAAGGAAAAATCAACATGTAACCAAAGAAGAGAAAAGCAAGTTAGGAAAATTTTCTCCTAATTGGCTTGGACCCTATATCGTTACTCATGCCTATGGATAAGGTGTTTATCATTTTGTCTTCACTTGAAGGTAAACCTGAACTTGAGCCCCTCAATTCCTTGCATATTAGACCATTTTATTGTTGAAATCAATTCTTATATCACCTTCTGTCTATTAACCACTCATCCCTTGAGCATAGTTCACCTTCCATGTTACCCATTTTGATTATCAACGACTAAACAAGAATCATGTGGTTACTGTACGATGGAAAAGTGACAAGTGAGCATGGGAATCTACAAGTAACTCTTCCTCGCACCCGACCTCCCGAGGTCATGCCAAGACAGCCGGTGGGGATGGAATATACGTGGGATGCAGACAAACTAGTTAGGCAATCTTATGTCTTCAATGCGCACTAATGGAATCTGTGAATCTAAGGCAAAGAAGGCCCTCCTAACCTGAACTGGCATGATAGATCATTCAGCGAGGATGACTACTCGAAGGCTCCAATCAATATCAAGCTCTGGCATGATCCGATCTATAGGTTGTGGGATACGTGGAAGATAACCTGTGGGTGCTTCGTAGATATTCCCCAACAGGGTCATGAAAATGGATGATGGATGTATGGTGGATTCTATGGGTGATTCTCCAGTCTAGTCCAGAAATCCTTAGCTTGATTAGCTGCTATATCTAGTGAGGATAGTTGTGTGATAATGATTGGTGGAAGTGGAGAGGATCTAAATACTAATGTGCGTAAACCAGCATCAACGTCTGATTGACCTGTGGGCCCGTTGGGTTGTGGGACCTGTGGATCACAACCGTAGGTTCGTGGTCGTTGCGGGCCTCCTATGGTCATGTGCAGAATCAATCCCTAATCCCTAATATCCAGTAGTCATATGCCTTTTCGGCCTCTATGTTTAGAACTAAAAGTTACGTAATCTTCTCAGAGTACCTTACAGGCGTTCTGGCAACTTGAATTCTTAAGCCAGTGTCTATGTCAATGAGGATGTCTCCTGTGTCTGGCTATGGGACCAAAGGATCACAACCAAATGTTTTCTCTCTTTCAAGCCCTTCTACAGTCATGCAGATATTTATTAGGGCAATCTGTAGTTTGGCTGGTTTGACCAAAATGTATGCGCTTTATCGTCTTCTATATTTAATCCTCTTAACTGTGAGCTAATTTCTTGTAGGTCTATTGTTGTTCGGAAGACCTGAATTTTGAGATTTTGGTCTATGTCAGTTATTGCTGTGCAACAAGATTGGGTTGAGGCACGATTGGCTCGAATACGTATTCTCTGGGCTCCCTAGGTCCCGTGATTGTCATACAAAAGAAACAATATAAATCTAACTAAAGAAAAGTAAACTAATTATGTAAAGTATATCCACAGCATATATAAATTCTCTATTTTTGTATTTTTGACAAATTATTTTACAGAATTAAGATAACAACTATTTAATAGAATTGAAAGAGCAATTATTTAATATCTAGAAAATGACAACTAAGCTAATAACAAAATTTAAAACAAACAAAGTAGCCAAGTATAGCTACCTGCCTGTGCAGTTGTGAATCTATTCTGAATAACCAAATAACTAATCTAATCTATTTGAAAGACCCCTGATCTTACCTCAGAAGTAAGGAATGAATCATAGTTTCTCAGAAACTATCAATCCCCACAGCTTCCCTGGTAATATCGAAAGTGAGATTAACTGAAATGAAATGATTCACTACTCTATTTGATATGTTTTAACTAGAATTTTGATAGCTTGAACCTGGATTTTGCAGAACAGTGGCGAATCTGATTGTGTGTGGCTTTGTCCCCTCAGTGTGGTCTCCTCGTTCCTTCATGCTCACGTGAATCCAGAAAAGCGTGTAATGCTAGCATCAACAGGAGTAGGTATTGGAACAATGGCAGCTTTGGATGTAGACTGAATACAATGCGAGTAGGAGAGGGATAGCACAAGAGAACAGAGCTTGGCTTATGCAATTCCTAGCAGGATTTATTGCGAGTCATGCAACACAAAACATCCAGAACCTGAAACTATCCTTCTTGATGAACAAAACCTGTAACTCTAATGGCTTCAGACTGAAAATGAAACTATCCTACCTTAATTGATTGTATGAAATAGTAATGACACTAGAACAAGAAGATCATGTGGCTTCTAAACAGCAAAATAAGACTAACTATGCATGCAACAAATGAAAACTATTGAATTCCTAAGCAAGAACTGAAAGACTAAACTATTGAAATGAGAGGATGAGAGGCAGTTATTTTTTTGAGGGGCCATTTGCTTGTAATCAAACCAGCTATTTATAGAATTCCCATTCACCCAAAGGTAACTCCAACTAGGACTCTTTTACTATAAACAATGAAGAAACACTATTCCAGGGAACCAAAATCATAAATACAAGCAAAAATGGATGAGAAAGCTGGTAAAAGTTGAAAATTTACGTGAGTCGTGTTAAAAGAAGTGTGCTAGAATGTGTGTGAAGGATCAACGCCCTGAGTAAGGAGGTAGTTATAGGACCGCCGCCCTACTTGGGCAGTGGTTACAAGACCGCCGCCCAGGCAGGGTGGCGGTTTCATCACTGAAGACAAAAATGCAAAGGAAAAGAGGGGAAAAGAGAAAAACAAAGCACACGGAGGCTAAGTGGGGCATGTGGGATGTTAACGTACACTTGGAGAGATTTTTCGGATCCCAAACACCTTGCGAGGAGACCTGTATCATCATTGGGGCATGTGTAACATTGTTCTGGCAGCGCAGTACCCTTACAATTTTGGGTACATACATATTGCCCCCTCGGAGAAGCGTTTTAGCCATGAAGAGGTGTAAAACAGTGGGTCCGAGTATGGCTGTCCCGAAATGGGAAATTAGAAATTATACCTGACACGTCCGTGTGTCAAAATGACGCCATCCAAAATTCTCGCTACCTGCAAAATGAAAAGAAGACTCAAGTGTAGATAGATAAAATAAGCCAAAAAATAAATACTAAAATAATATGAAGTGAGGACTTACCATTTGCGTGGGGATAAGAACTTACCTCCATTGGTGCTCCAAACCTATGAAAAGGGGCATCCAAGATGAGTCAAAATTCTATATATATAAAAATAGGCCCATTTTCCTATTCATTTTTGCGTGTTAATTTGATTGATTTTGAGCTCTGGGACCCACAATGATTGTTTTTGACGAGAGTATAGTCGAAACATTTGTGACGAGATAGTGATCATGCCTCCACGAGTGAAACATCGACCTGCGAGATCTCTGGTTAGTTCTTCTTGATTTACCATTTTTATACCTAAAATGTAAAAATGATGAAATATTCGCCATGGGGGGGTAATTTTTGAAATGTTTAGTTTTAAATGTGTCCTTAGGGGGGGACGCCTAATGGGTAGGCTCTCATTTTAGTCAAAATGGTCGTTTTTTGTGTTTTTGAGCATTTTTTAGGGCACGTGACCCATTTGAAAATGCGGGACACGACTGCCACCCTGAGCAGGGCGGGGTTACAGGACCGCCGCCCTACCCTTCAAAGCGGCAATTACGGAACCGCCGCCCTGCTCAGGGCGGTGGTCCTTTACAGAATGCTAAAATAACATTGTTTTGAACCCATTTTTGCATTTTTAGTATTCTCATATGTTTTAATGGTTTTTCCCAATGCAATTTTTGGTACTAACTTACTCCTTTTTTGCATGTTTTTGTGTGTTTTGCAGAAGAAGGAAGAGTACATCAGATGGAGCCATGAGAGAGAGTGTGATTGGCTTCCAGCAGTGTTGGATGCACTTTCTCAGGCCGAGCAGGATACTCTTCAGAGGGCCGGCATATTACGTATATCACGGGTTCCTCATGTCGCACCTTCTAGTCACATACTATGTGACCTGTTTTCGTATTGGGATGCTGATCGGAACACTTTCTGATTTCCAGGAGTCAGGGGTGAGTGGACTATCACCCTGGAGGATGTCTACCACATCTTGGGAGTCCTGATCATTGGGAGATGGCTTACACTTGAGACAGCGGGGTCGCGGGCTCAGATAGCTCAGTGGGCTACATATATGGGAGACGCAGTTGTCTCCACTGGTTCGAAGAAGGGGGTGAGGGTCTGTTCCATTCCTAGCTTGCCTATCCCTTTGATTCGTCAGGCCATTATGGGGATCCTTGCCTCGAGATTGATCGGGGACAAGGGAGGGGACACCTTACTCTACTGTTGGTCCCCTATTATTGCACAGATTGAGGCACATGGCCAGATTTATGCCTGGGGAGCCGATATACTTGGGACCACCTACCATGAACTATACAGGGTGGTCTACTTATAGGGATAGTCTTTGAGCCATCTGACCTTGGTTATGAGTTGGGTCTATGAGCGTATCATCCCCTATGGGAGAGGCGTAGAGGTGGTGGATCCTGGAGCCGTGAGGGCAGCCAGATGGACAGAGATGTCGGTGCTTAGAGCACCCCACCAGCCAGTTGCTTCCCTGACTACTGATGATATGGAGGCCACACCTTATCAGGCCATGGTAGGGTTGTGGGGTGAGGAGACCCTCACTTTGATTTCTTGCTCTACTACAGGGCAGCTTGTGGATAGGACGGGGAAGGTAGAGACACACCCTTTTGATCGAGTGCCTCAGCAGTTTGGCCTTGCCTATGTTGGTATGCTTCCCCTAGTGGTGCCAGTGTTCAAGATCAGTTCAGGAGGCTAGGGGAGGTCCTAGAGGCCGGGGTTGGACTGTTGTTACTCCTGACATCCCTATTACAGCTAGGCATGGTACGTGCCCGAGAGAGAGTCTGTGCTCCTCAGGCACCTTTACTTCAGATTGCCACCGGTCCTGCCCATAGCAGTGATGACCCTATTGATATAGACTCCGAGTCTGAGGAGTTCACAGGGGGAGAGACGGAGGAGGAGACCGAGGACATGGAGGTCAGCGAGTCAAGTGGAGAGGAGGATAGCGATCCTGAGTGGCATGACACTCAGGAGATCTTACAGGCCGAGAGGGCAGAGTAAAGTGCGGAGAGGGTGACTCTAGTCTCAGAGGAGTTTCCCTCTTAGGACCTAGGTGGAGAGGATGAGTCCATAGTAGGACGCTATGTTGCCCCAGACACAGGAGGAGGACATCAGTCAGTGGTGGCATCTGTGGCAGGCGCTGATCCTAGGGATCCCTCTTGGAGGCCCGGAGATCTTGAGTGAGTTGTCACTCTTCTTTTAATATTTTTTTTAGCTAGGATTGCCTTAGTTGCTATCTCTCATTTTGTTATTTTTGTTTCTATCTTTTGATTATGTCTAATTTTTTCTTCTCCTTTGCTTGCAAAGACTGCTGATGAGTGGCAAGACTTGATTCACCGGGTATGTACTGATACCCTGATGCTCCCCATGGAGAAGACTCGCGCTGAGCTATCGGTGGATGCAGGGGAGCCTTCAGTAGCTGGTAGGCATAGTGATGTCTTTTCCCCTGTCTGGCATGTGGCCAAGATGGTGACTTCCCTCCGTACCGAGTTAGCTAGGTATAGGACTGCAGAGCACCTGATGAGGAGCCACTCTCATAGCGAGGCTACAGCTACTGTTCGGGACCGTGAGCCTTCAGTGCACTCAGAGCACCAGCGTAGCCGGAGTCCTAGACATGGTCATGCACCTTCAGAGGGATCTCATAGGGGTTGAGAGGCCACTTGGCTCTTTTTGTAGTGACTCTTGTTAGATTGTTTATACGATCATTTTGTATTTTCTGGGCTCATTGAGCATTTTGACCATGCCTAGCGCATGATGGCATTGTACATAAAACTTGATTATATATATATACTTCTTTTTTGGATCAGACTCTTGGTGTCTAGGATTTTGTGATTCATTTCCACATGTATATTAGATGCTTATTAGAATTCTTGTTTTTATATGCTTTTCAGAATGTATGCAATGGAGAACAAATGATACAAATGCTTTCTTTCTTTTTGTATTTCGTGATGCTGATGTATGATAATGTAGACACAATGTGATCTTGAACTTTAGCTTCTATAAGCAATTTTCTGGTACTTCATATTTGTTTTGACAAAATGTAATGATAAATTGATATGATGAGCAGATGAACTTGCCCCACTCCTAACTCCACGCAACTAGTAAGATGTGAGGGCTCACCACTGAGAGCTAGAAAGGGCACAAGCTATGAGGAGTGTTGAAATGATAATGATGGGAGATAGACAAAGAGTTGGTGGAACCAAATTAGGATGCTACAAACCTACCCTACTCAAGTGACTCCATAGTTTAGAATGCAACTTGCTTTGTAGTTTATCTAGACTTAGATCCGTAGATGGCCACTTGGTTGACAAAATCTGGTTTTCAAGGTTTTGGACTCTCTTGGAATTTTGGACATCTGATTCATTTGTTTTTGACTCAAGATTTCAAAGGTTTATTTGAACTATTTGCTTATGACCTTCAACGTTATTGTCAAGAGGACCCCCTACACCTTGCCCCATGCTACTAGTAGGAAGCATGGGCTTATCACCATGGACAAGGCATAGGCGAGTAAGGGCATTCCCATCCTTTCCCAACCCTACGTCACTAGTAAGAGATGTAAGTTCATCACCGAAGGTTGGTAGGGCAAGGAAATGTGTAAAAGTAAAATTTTCTGTTTGATCTATTATTTGACTTATTTATTTGAGCAAAATGTCAGTATGTTCTTATTTCCAAAGAGATCTATATACAGGATAGATGTGACACCATGAAGCTTCTAGAACAGACCATAGGCAAGACACCTATCCTAGGAAGAAACAAAAGTGAGAACAAGCATGCAGGCCTTGGTATGGCTACCGTTAAGACTTTGTCATATCTAGCTTTAATTGATGACATGATTCTGAAATAGTTGATGATGTTATGAAAATGAAGAAGTATGATTTGAATGCTTCTGCCAATACCATCAGAAGTTTGTAATGAATTTCTTAAGAATAAGTCCCTTGATCACCAAATTTTATGAAACGAGTGAACAAAATGAACCTATCTAAATGAAGATGCAATGTAGATATAATTATACAAATAGTGTCGATGCTTCATGCGTAAAACCATTTAAGTGTAAGGAATTGATAGTTTCACCAAATTCCTCACCTTCTAATGTGCACAAGAGATACACACCATTTCCATAGTCCTTCATGACTCGGTATGGGCCCAACCATTTGGGCCAGAATTTTCTTCCTTCACCGGTCTTCTTATCGATCTGGCTATCTAGTCTTAAAACTAGATCTCCTTCATATATTTCTCACTCATAGACCTTTTTGTTATACTACCAGCACATCCGGTCAGCATAGACTCTATGCCACTATTTCAGTGTTTAACCTGGCCTCATCTAGGCTTTCTAGTTGGGAGAGGCATGCCTCTCTATAAGCTTCCTCATCCAGAATCCCTTGTAGTGAGATGCGGAGACTGGGTATTTCAACCTCAAGTGGGAGAACTGCTTCTGCTCCGAATACCAATGAGAAAGGAGTTTCTCCTGTTGGTGTTCTTATTGAGGTTCGGTGGGCCCACAAGGCCGGATATAACTTTAAATGCCAATCTCATTTGTTTTCTTTTACCGTTTTGAGTAGAATAGCTTTCAATGTCTTGTTTGTTGCTTCAGCCTAGTCCATTGGCTTAAGGGTAATACAGGGAGGCTGTATGATGGTTTATTTTAAATTTACTTCATAGCTCATGGACCTCATCATTCTTAAAGGATGTTCCATTATCTGAGATAATGATTTGTGGGACACCATACCTGTAAATGATCTAGTTTAAAATGAACTTGGCGATCACAGCACCTGGTACAGTGGTAAGAGGCATAGCCTATACCCATTTGGTAAAATATTCAGGTGGCTGTGATTATGAAGTTATGGCCATCCATTGATGAGGGAGAGAATTTCCCTATCAAATCTAGGCCCCATGTAGAAAAGGGCCATGGAGTCGCGATTGGTTGTAGAGCTTGTGTCAGCATGTGAATCTCGTGGGAAAATTCTTGGCATTTATGGCATCTGCGTACAAAATCTACTGCATCATGTTCGAGAGTGGGCCAGAAATAGCCCATTCGATGTATTTTGCAAGTGGTGGCATGACCACCAAAAGTGGCCTCCACATATTCCACTGTGAGATTCGTAGAGAATATTCTTGGATTCTTCTGTGTCAACACACCTTAGAAGCATTCCATCAAAAGCCTTACGATAGAGCACTTGTTCTATAATAACGTATTTAGCTACGATAATGCATAACCACCTTCTTTTTTGTGGTGTAGCACCTTCTGGATACATATGGTCCATGATAAAATTGATAATATCAGTATACCAAGGACATTCAGAGATGGGAGGTCTGGTTTCGATGTAATATATGCATTCATCAGGAAAATAAGTCCAGATCTACTAGATCACCTCCATCTAACGGGTTGTTCAGCTAACCAATCTGTAATGATTTGTCCCTTAATGGACTTTTGGTTTATAAAAGTTAATTCAAATTCACCCATTAAGGTTATAAAGCATCCAGCCTTTTTAGAAAATTTCTTGCATGAGGAAAGTTTGTAAATGGTGAATTTTCACAATGACCCTTGTGTCTTGTTTAGCATGTAATGTCTTAAGTATATTTAGTTGCAAATACTATGGCAAGGCATTCTTGTTCTTCTTGTATAACATGTCCTCATAATTGAGCAACGTTTTGGCTAATAAAATAGACCACACGTTCTCATTTATCGTCATCTTCTTGAGCCAACATGTGAGGCTAGCGAGACATCCGCATAGCCTTGAATATAAGATCAAAGGATGATCTGGTCTAGGTGGCATTAACATAGGGAGGAGACTAGTAAGAAGCATTGAACGTGACTTAACTGACAGAATAGTTCAAAGGCAGCGTTCATGCGCGACTTGGGTTGAAATAATGTATTCCTTTTTCAACAAATTGTTGATTGAATGAATAAAGTCTAGGAATGAATCTTAGATTACACCGAGCTTTCCAAGGTGATGATCTAATGCCAGAGTCGTCTAATGGTGGGAACATCTCAAGAACAACGGTGACTTGGGCAGTGGCTGGTTCACCGAGGAACTCCCTCATGACAGATATAGTGTAACCTAGGACTTCCCTCCTGGTCACACGCGTGACCATTTTTAGGTTTGGTGTGACTGTATTGGAATCAAAAGAAAAATGACGCGTGAAGAATTCCAGGGTGACGCGTAAGACAGAGGAATGGTGATGAAGTCATCTAAAGATGTCCATGACACGTGAATTGGGCAGTGGTGAAAATGTCATTACATGCTTATGTAATAGCGTTTTTGACAATGACTTGGGCAACTGACGTAGTGAATAGGAGTGGTGACCCAAGAAATAGGAACGTGAGACACGTACTTGGTCTAGTGTTAGACTTCAATTGGTGATTTCACGCACCCAAGAACCCATGTATGGGACAAAAGCTTTAAGGGCAATTTGTGTCAACGATGAGCTTCTTCAATGGAAAGTAACGAGGAGAGGCTTCCTTCGCACGTGACTTGTACAAATGTCTCAGAACCCTTCTATTGCAGATGAGGTATCTGTCGCACCTTTTGATAATTAGGTGATAATTTTATTCTACAGATACTGATAAGAAATTTCCTTTCTGACGAATCATATTCCATACATAGGGAAGCTTCGCCAGGTATTCTGTACCATGAGAGCTGCCTTGGGTTTTATTGGTCTCTAAAATGATTTGTTTAATTGGACTTCTCAGATTTACAAAAGTTATCATTCACCCATTAAGGTTATAAAGCGTCCAACATTTTTAGACAAAACCCTTGCGTGAGGAAATTTCGTAAATGGTCTATGGCCTTTACAATGACCCTTGTTTCTTGATTTAGCATGTAATAGTCTTAAGATCTTTGGTTGCAAATCACTATGGCAAGGCATTCTCATTTACCTACGTATAACGTGTTTTATAATTGAGCAACATTTAGCTAATAAAATAGTACTAGATGTTCTCGTTTATCATATCTTACTTGAGCCAACATGCAGGCTAGCGAGACATCTGTAGCCCGTGAATATAAGATCAAAGGATGATCTGGTCTAGGTGGCATTAATGTGGGAGGAGACATTAAGAAGGCATTTAACTACTTCAAGGCCTCATGGCATTCCTTTGTCCAAATAATGTAGCAATTCTTTTTCAACAAATTTATTGATTTTTCTGTACAACAAAACTTAAGTCCATGAAATGAATCTCCAATTGCACTAGCTTTCCAAGAAACGATCTAATGCCAGAGTTGTCTGATGGTGGGATCATCTCAAGAAAACCCAAATTTTGGCTGGGTCTACATCGATCCCTCATGATGATATAATGTAACCTAGAAGTTTCCCTCCTGTCACACCAAATATGCATTTTTCTAGGTTTAGTGTGACTCTGTATTCAATCAAACGTGAAAGAATGATGCAAGCACCTTCGGGTGATCACAACACTTCCTAGCCTTGGCCAACAAGTCATCTACATAGGATTCCATGATTTTATGAATAAGATCATGAAATATGTATGTCATTGCCCGCTGGTATGTAGCGCCAGCGTTCTTGAGACCGAATGGCATAACAACGTAGCAATAAGTTCCCCAAGGAGTTATAAACGTGGTTTTGGCTTGGTCTTGTTTAGATATTCTGATTTGATTATATCCTGAGAACCCATCCATGAGAGACAAAAGCTCAAATCCAGCTGTTGCGTCAACGATGACGTCAATGGATGGTAATGGGAAGTCGTCCTTGGGGCATGCCTTGTTAATGTCTCAGAAGTCTATGCAGATGCGTATCTTCCCATTATTTTTGAGAATGGGGATGATATTAGATACCCACTGAGAGTAATCGACCGGTTTGATGAACCCTACCTGGAGAAGTTTCATTACTTCTTCCTTCACCATGATAGCTACCTTGGGTTTCATTGGTCTGGATTTTTGTTTAATTGGCTTTACATCTGATTTGGTGATGAGGTTATGTACCGTGATGTGTGGTGCAATTCCCATCATTTCTTTATAATTAAATGCAAAATCCTTTTGATGTTCTTTGAGGATTTGAGTGTGTATTTCTATTTCTTCTAGAGTTAACGAAGATCCTAGTTTCAAGATCTTTGGTTCTTCCTCTGTTCTGATGTTAATATCAATCATTTCTTCGATTAAAGAAGCGTTACCTTCTTCAAACTTAGGTGGGGCTGGAGGTAGTTCCAAGATCTTCTCCATTCTCTACCACGTATATGTCGAGTTCCTTTTGTGGGGGAAGCTCTACCATGGGATTTCCAAAGTAAGAAGACGAATGTGGGATTAAGGAAAAATCTACCATGTGATGGGTGAGATGTAACTCTGCATAGGCATTTAGGTAATCAAGAGTGGCTCTATCACTGTCAACGTGACCTAAGATAGTAGATGTATTCTCAGCTATGTGCGTTAGAAGAGGGTTTGTTGATGTTTTCTTTACTAACGGTTCAGTATGAAGTGATACCATGAAACGAGTGTCTTCCAACTCACTTGTTTAGATTGAAACGTGAAGTTGAGGTTGCTATCAAATCTACGGCACGCTACGAGAAGATTTTGTTCTCGTGGGATTGCTTCAATTGATATGAAGTTAAATCCTTTGCTCAAATCTAATACTGCTATTTTGTAGAGCTGTAAATGTTCAGCTCTAGTCTCATACACCTCAGAGACTTGGTTTGCTACTAATTGAGAGTCTCCTAACACTCTGATGTCATTAACACCGATCCTTTTAGCTATGATGAGGCCAAGGAGGAGGGCTTCGTACTCAACGCCATTTTTTGTACATTCAAAATTTAATTTAAAGGTGAACGGTAGGATCTTTCCCTCGGGAGAAGTAAAGATCACACCTGCCCCAGCCCCATAACGACATCTAGCTCCATCAAAGTGGAGAGTCCAATGTTTATTTGGGAAGATGGATGTTGGGACATTTGTTACATCTATTTCTTCTACTTTGGTTACTTCTACCATGCAGAGTTCCTCTGCCGGAAGAGAACCAACTCCTAGGGTACATCCCATACCTATGGAATCAAATGGTAGGAAAATTGGTAGATCTTGTTCTAGCAACTCAATAATTTTTGTAGTAGTTCCTAATGATACTATTTCTACAATGTTAGCCTCATCCTTGAGGGCTGGGATGCTCTTGACTAAGTTTGTAATTTCTAGTTTTGTTGTAGGTATTAATTTTTCTTTTGGTTTTGAGTCGATTGCTTTGTTAAGTTGGTTTGTTGGGAGTTCAAACTCGGAGTGAACGCCTAGCCTTTTCTTCAGGTCTGCTAGGTGTATATTGAATGGTTTCAGATCACCTTTTGCTACGAATATCTTTCCTAAGTGCAAAAATCTTATTTCCTGAAATAACGTAGAAGGGATTGCCTTCATACGGTGTATCCATGGTCGGCCGAGGATCATATTATAGTTGGTTTCCCGATCTATAATATAAAACTCAGTGAGGATTGTTTTGGGTCCTAAGGTGACTGGTAGTATTATAGTTCCAATCGAAGTGGCTTTAAGGCTATCATAGCCTCTTAGTGTATTCCGAGTCGTGGAACAATTTGTCTCTCCATACCCTAGCTTTTGAAGGAAAGAGAAGGGGACTATGTTAACTGCTGCCCCATCGTCAACCATTGCATGTTTAACGTAATTGTTATAAACCCACACTTGTAAATGTAAGGTTGGATCACCTCTACGTGTAATCTCAGCATCTGTTGGCATTTTTTTTATGTCGAATATAAACTCGGTATCCCTATCCGGCTGCCCTGGAGGGTGGATATCAAAGTCTATATGGTTTACCTGTATGTTTCAGGAGGAGGAGTGATGTTAATTAAATGACCTAAACCTAATGCTTCTAAAAGAGCAGCCCTATGGGCAGGAGAGTTCTTCAGTAAGTCCAAAAAGGTCTTTGTTAAGTCATTAATTAAATCATAGGCACCTACGGGTTTTACTAATGTTTGTTGAATGTTATCTGGCTCTAGTGGGTAACTTGGATTTGGCTGAGAGGAATACTCTCGTGTCCTTGTTATGGCTTCCACATGTAGCTCAGTGTCTAATTCCACTAAACTGACTATCTTGGTTCGTGGCTGATTTCCTAATTGTGGTGCGACAGGTGGATTTAGTGAAGTCGAGGCTTCATGATCATTGTTTCCTGTCATTACACCCTTGTTCATCCCATTTGGATTTAATTTGTTGTTATTGTGATTTGGGAGTGGATCATTGAAGATCTTGAGGGGTGCATTTTGAGGGGAGACTACTCCTATGAAAGTATTTGGCACAGGTGATGCAGGATCTGCTAAGAACATATATATGAAAAGTTGTATTTGTTCTTCTGGCAAACGTTGCATGAACTTATTGTAATCATGGCAAGTCCTAGTGTCATGGCCTCAAATTTTGTGGAAACCACAATACGAGTTGGGATTGTAATTCCTAGGTTGTTGGTTTGGCATGTGTTGTGGTCCAAAACTCTGATTAAACCATTGACTATTAAGATTAAAGTTTTACGTTTGTTGCCTTTGGTTTTGATATCCAGTTGAGTTTTGACTTGGACCCTATGTCTGGATCTTCCGTTGTTGTTGTTGTGGATGATTAAAATCCACCGCATTGATTGTTGGGGTAAAATTGTTGTTTCGTTGATTGTTAACTGGATGGTGGAGCATTTACAACATTTACCTTTTTTGCTTGGCCATTTACTCCATCTATTGTGACCCTGCAGTTTTTGTTAAGGATTTTAGGTCCTTGATTGGCGTTTGTGGTAGTAGGATAAGTCATAGTATTTTGGTTGGGGATGATTAACCTCCCATTTGTTCCATATGCCTTATGACCGCTATCTATTGCAGCTTGATCTATTCAGAGGGCACTCTCAAGCACTTCATCATAATTTCTTAGTGGGAACTTCTGGAATTCTTCCTTAATCTCTCTGCTTAGAGAATGAAGGAATAAATCACATAGTTCCATCTGATCCATGTTTGGAGCACTTGCTGAAGAATAGAGGACTGTACGCCATCTTTGGATGAAATGAGCAACAGATTCATTGTGTTCTTGTTTAATATGCAAGAATTCCCTGATTCATGTTCTCAACAATTTGTTCATGTCGAACGCCTTGATGAACTCTGAAACAAGTTGTTTAAATGAATGGATGGAGGCTTCAGGTATTCTATAATACCAATCGAGGGAAATGCCCTCTAAAGTTTTGGGGAATATTTTAGCAACAACTCCATCCCAAGGGAGCAGTTCTCGAATGGTTGTGGCATAGGCCTTAATATGTGCATTCGGGTCTCCCTCCCCTTTGTACTTGGGAAAATCAGGAAGAGGTCTTGGAAGCATGACGCTTCATATAGTGAAGTCTAAGGGCTCTTTCAAATATTCTGAATAAGTTCCTATTGCATAGGTTTTGACCATTGATGGTGTTTGCTGAGGGGGTGGAGGTGGAATGGGTTGTTGATATGGCATAGCGTATGCATTTGCAGGGACATAAGGAAATCCCTGTGGTTGAGAAAACATTCTGGGAGAAGAGAACATATCTCCTTGTGGTGATTTGGAATACATGTTTAAGTATGGAGGAGCATTGCTTAGGAATGGATTATTTTGTACTAGGTTAGGGAGGTATCATATTTTCCACTGAAGTGGCATTAGAAAACGTGGTTCTAGTTGGTGTTTTTGTGAATACTGAAGGAGGCATGCCTAATGTGCCTATTCCTGTGAGGAGGTCTACTTGGCTAGGATGATGTGGAGGATTGGAATTTCCTGCCTGTATGAATTGAGAATTTTGATTTGCTTGAGCAAGTTCTAACCCTCTAACTTTTTCTACTAAAGTTGAGATGACTTCATTTGGTGAAGTCACAGTATTTTTCCTTAGTGGTGTTTATTGTATACCCTAAGGTTGTATAGGCATATGGTACCCTGGTATGAATTGATCGTTGCCCTACCAAGTTTCACTGAGGGCATTTCCTATAGGTAGTGGCATGGAGGTGTTTTCTTGAAAAGAGACCTCGGTTGTGTTTGTAAACTTCCTATAGGTGGGTACATACTCTAAGATCATTGTTCACTCCTAGCATAATGCGCTAAATGTTCATCATCTAAAAATAGATATGGATCTGATTGTCTACTGATTTTTGGTCTAAGCAACACCTGAGGAGATGAACCAGATTCTCCAGTGAGTGTCATGTTGTTTGAGCCTGAAGGCTCTAGTTGTTGCATTTGAGTGAGCTGATCCAACTCCTCTATTTGGAAAGAAGAACTATATCTAGTCCTTTGAGGAAGAGATTGTGTTGAAAACTGATTAGTTAAATAGTTTTCACCCCATGCTAAGAGTAAGGGTGATGGTTGTCTATTCATTTGATCGTAGTATGCTTCAAGACCTAGGAGAGGTCTACCATATGCATCGAATCCTGACATATTTGGGGGGGTATATGAATACCCGCAGAATAATGGGAAGAAGTGAAGATGGATGAAAGAAAATAAAAGAAGAGTGGAAAGTGAAGAAATTGTTCCATCAATATCAGGTTCACTAATCTTGGGGGTGAAGTTGATGTCAAGGCTAATGAGGTGGAAAAGACAAAAATTATACTAATTGGAAGAACAAGTAGAAATATGAATCCGAACTAGAAAGTAGGAAGTTCACGTTGGGTTCACCAATTTTGTACGATGGAAAAGTGACAAGCGAGCATGGGAATCTACAAGTAACTCTTCCTCGCACCCGACCTCCCGAGGTCATGCCGAGACAGCCGGTGGGGATGGAATATACATGGGGTGTAGACAAACTAGTTAGGGAATCTTATGTCTTCGACGTGCACTAATGGAATCTACGAATCTAAGGAAAAGAAGGCCCTCCTAACCTGAACTAGGCATGATAGATCATTTGGCGAGGATGATTTCTCGAAGACTTCAATAAATATCGAGCTCTGACGTGATCTGATCTATAGGTTGTGGGATACATGGAAGATAACCTGTGGGTGCTTCATAGATATTCCTCGACAGGGTCATGAAAATGGATGATGGATGTATGGTGGATTTTATGGGCAATTATTTTGTCTAGTCAAGAAATCCTTAGCTTGATTAGCTACTATGTCTAGTGAGGATAGTTGTGTGATAATGATTGGTGGAAGTGGAGAGGATCTAAATACTAATGTGCATAAACCAGCATCAACATCTGATTGACCTGTGGGCCCATTGGGTTGTGGGATCTGTGGGTCACAACCGTAGGTTCATGGTCATTGTGGGCCTCCTATGGTCATGTGCAGAATCAATCCCTAATCCCTAATATCTAGTAGTTGTATGCCTTTTCGGCCTCTATGTTTAGAACTAAAAGCTGCGTAATCTTCTCATAGTACCTTACAGGTGTTTTCGCAACTTGAATTCTTAAGCCAGTGTCTATGTCAATGAGGATGTCTCCTGTGTCTGGCTGTGGGACCAAAGGATCACAACTGAATTTTTTCTCTCTTTCAAGCCCTTCTACAGTCATGCAGATATTTATTAGGGCAATCTGTAGTTTGGTTGGTTTAACCAAAACGTATGCACTTGGTCGTCTTCTATATTTAATCCTCTTAAATGTGAGCTAATTTCTTGTAAGTCTGTTGTTGTTCGGAAGACCTAAATTCTGAGATTTTGGTCTAAGTCAGTTATTTCTATAAAAATATTGGGTTGAGGCACGATTGGCTCGAATACGTATTCTCTAGGCTCCTTAGGTCCCGTGATTTTCATACAAAAGAAACAATATAAATATAACTAAAGCAAAGTAAACTAATTATGTAAAGTATATCCACATCATATATAAATTCTCTATTTTTTTTTAATTTTTGACAGAGTATTTAACACAATTAAGATAACAACTATTTAATAGAATTGAAAGAGAAATTATTTAATATCTAGAAAATGACAACTAAGCTAATAACAAAATTTAAAACAAACAAAGTAGCTGAGTATAGCTACCTGCCTGTGCAGTTGTGAATCTATTCTGAATAACCAAATAACTAATCTAATCTATTTGAAAGACCCCCGATCTTACCTCAGAAGTGAGGAATGAATCATAGTTTCTCAGAAACTATCAATCCCCACAGCTTCCCCGGCAATATCGAAAGCGAGATTAACTGAAATGAAATGATTCACTACTCTATTTGATATGTTTTAACTAGAACTTTGATAGCTTGAACCTGGATTTTGCAGAACAGTGGCGAATCCAATTGTGTGTGGCTTTGTCCCCTCAGTGTGGTCTCCTCATTCCTTCATGCTCACGTGAATCCAGAAAAGCATGTAATGCTAGCATCAACAGAAGTAGGTATTGGAATAATGGCAGCTTTGGATGTAGACTGAATACAATGTGAGTAGGAGAGGGATAGCGCAAGAGAACAGAGCTTGGCTTATGTAATTCCTAGCGGGATTTATTACGAGTCATGCAACACAAAACATCCAGAACCTGAAACTATCCTTCTTGATGAACAAAACCTGCAACTCTAATGGCTTCAAACTTAAAATGAAACTATCCTACCTTAATTGATTGTATGAAATAGTAATAACACTAGAACAAGAAGATCATGTGGCTTCTAAATAGTAAAATAAGACTAACTATGCATGCAACAAATGAAAACTATTGAATTCCTAAGCAAGAACTGAAAGACTAAACTATTGAAATGAGAGGATGAGAGGCAATTTTGAGGGGCCATTTGCTTGTAATCAAACCAACTATTTATAGAATTCCCATTCACCCAAAGGTAACTCCAACTAGGACTCTTTTACTATAAACAATGAAGAAACACTATTCTAGGGAACCAAAATCATAAATACAAGCATAAAAGGATGAGAAAGCTGGTAGAAGTTAAAATTTATGCAAGTCACGTTAAAAGAAGCATGCTAGAAAACGTGTGAAGGACCGCCACCCTAAGTAGGGGAGCGGTTACAGGACCGCCGCCCTACCTGAGCGGTGGTCACAAGACCG
This sequence comes from Taxus chinensis, assembly GCA_019776745.2. Classification (NCBI taxonomy): domain Eukaryota; kingdom Viridiplantae; phylum Streptophyta; class Pinopsida; order Cupressales; family Taxaceae; genus Taxus; species Taxus chinensis. The sequence continues at coordinate 338,877,328 of CM034157.1, read as the reverse complement.
TTGCCCAGATAGGGTGGTGGTTTCATCACTGAAGACAAAAATACAAAGGAAAAGAGGGGAAAAGAGCAAAACAAAGCATGCGGAGGCTAAGTGGGGCATGCGGGATGTTAACATACACTTGGAGAGATTTTTCAGATCTTGAACACCTTGTGAGGAGACTTGTATCATCATTGGGGCATGTGTAACATTGTTCTGGCAATGCAGTACCCTTACAATTTTGGGTACGTACAGTTCCCATCCTCAAGTTAGAGATGAAGTTGGTGCTTGTTTTAAATTTCCCCTTTTCAATTCAAAGTATGCCTCCGAAAGTTTGTGTCTTACTTACAGATGTAATTCCCATGTAAAAATTTTCTATAAAGTAGTGTCAATCCCTAGAAAGATCCCCCAATGTGTCTTCTTTTGTAACAACCTTATTCTGACTACAACATGTTTCCCGATGTCTAAAAAATAATAGTGAATAATTGGTTTTATTTGATATATTACACTTAATATGTAATTTTATAGATGTCAATTTAAATATGCAAGGCACAAGATATTTCACAAAGGTCCAATAAAGTACCCCAATGAGCATTCGTGTGAAGCACAATGAAAAAACTCGGAATCATCCCCTTTCCCTGAAGCAAAACACATGTAAGGATATTATTTGAATGAGGAGATGAGCCTCTACTTTCCCTAACATTCTACACTTGGTAAATTGCAAGATGAAGCTATAAATCTGAAACCCAAAAGAGGGTGCATATTATTTCATTGGTCAAAGTCAGTAAGTAAAAAGAAAGAAGTATGCAAAGAGGAAGGTTGAGAAGCTGGAAAAAAAATTAACAAAGTCTCATGGTCCCTCAGGGTGTGGATTTGATAAAAAGTATGTCTGAAATCCAAGATACCCGACAATAAGGACCGAGTATACAGTGTGCACGGGGGAGGGAAAAGAAATGCATCTCTCATATTATAACAATAGTGCATAGATAACCTTGCAAAATTTTCCCGAAGTCCTTTGGTGGAAAAATAGGAGGTTCATTAATGTACTGGACGTAGGGAGTAAATCCTCTAAATGTAAAATACTCATGTAAGGTAAATATGTGAGTGATATGATGTGAAAATATTGCAACAATTGTAAGGATTAAAGAGGTTTAAAATTACAAAAGACTCCCCAAGAACATAATCTTTGAAATTAATGCAAAAATATGTGAATCGTTAATAAGGTGAGTTGTTTTAAAGCTATATATAGAAAACCCTAAAGCTTTGATATTCTAAAGTGACAACACTGAAAAATAGTTGAAGTGAGAAGTGAACTCAAGCATCAAATTTTGGTAGCAGATATTTTCCATACAAGTTCCAAAGATTTTTCAAAAAGGTGAGTTCATTAGTCCCCCTATTTCATGTGATATTTTGAAAATTGGTCTAAGAAGTCCAAAGAGGTGTGATAGGACCAAACTGAAATTATGAAGATTTTTGTAACACCCTCAAGAACAAGTTCCATTCTTAGTTCCCATCTGGATAGAATTAAAAATTCTGATATTGCATCCATAGACTTAGAGGACTTTAAACAGAGGCTATACTCCTCTAAAAGAAATGAGGCCATGATGCAAATAAATAATAGTTGCATCAATCTTGATATTGCTTTCCCTCCTGTTACCACATGCCCATAACTTGTATGGGTATGTGCCCAAAATTACAATCCTGAAACTAAAGAAGTTTGGGATGGAAGAGGAGAGTTGGTCTTGTCTTTCCAGTAACATTATTTTGATAGAATGTTAGGTTTTACTCCCACAAGGGAAGATGGGGCTATCACTAAGGATTCAACACAATAATCTTGGAATACTCATTTGAATAAATGGACAAAATATATGAATGACCATTGGTTGAATAATCCTCAAGATTCTTCCCACATAATCACAAATAAATTGAATATGGCTTAATTTATTGACAAAGTTGGGGATGTGATCACACTATTGAACTGGTTAATGAGTATGGAATCTACTGATTTCTTTCATGAGTGGATGTTTAAATTTATCTAGTTCATACTTTCTAATAAATACTCTCTCACTTGTGTTGAGATTATAAGTACCCGTATTCATGAGCAAATGATGGGACTTTCCTAGATAATGAGAGGAGAAAAGAGTGAAATGGGTGAATTCTTCATGACCTCTTAACTTGTCTATAAAATTGATTTTCATAGGAAATTTATTGAACTACTAATTCAATTTCTCATATAGTAGTAGTTAAAGAAAGTTCCTATGAAAATCAATATTAAATTCAAACTCACCTTTGAACTATCTTGAAATACTAATGGATAGAGAAATTAATAGTTCCAAATTGGATAGATAAATCCAATTCAGAACTTATTAATATATCAGGGTGAGTGGTTTTGATGGGAAACCCTATAATGTGTCAGTGACAAACGGGTGCTAATGGAATTGGTTAGACAATTGTTATCAGTGCACCAGATAATTTCTCATAAACATGTAATGTCTTCAATCAAATTCTCTATAGTCATAGGGAATTATTCTTTCCTTAATATCCAGAAAGAAAATTTTTTGGAGGGACAGACGAACAGGTGTATGATATAAATGATTTTTGGATATAAAACAATATGATATAAATCATATTTTTCATAGTATTGTGCCCACTCAGGAAGAGCACAATCCTCAGTATGAGGACTTCTAGATCAAATTTGAAGATGAGAATGAGGTCAAACAAAGAGAGTTTCTGATAATGACTCTTTCTCAGATGGTTGACTATGGGCTTAGCCAAACTCTTGAAGGGTTAGAGGATGACGATAATATAGTTAGTGAAGAATACATCTAGGAAAAAGTTTATCCTCAACCCTTACCACAAATTAATTGGAATATCATGAAGAAGAATTATAATCAGGAGAAAACTACCCACCCTATCCAACTTTCCATAAGCTAATTTTTTTCATAAGGAGTGGATATAAGTTACCACCAAACTCTATGGTTAAGAAAATATATGTACAATCAACTCATCGATGATGTTCTTCCCCCCTTATGGAGGGTTTATACCACTAGACACATTTCATGGAGGTAAAAGGTGAAAAATTTGGATTCATTACTAATGACAGGTGATGTAGGTTCCCATGAAAAATTCAAAACTCTCCCTCTTCAAACATCAATATGGACTGGAGCAATACCTCAGGAAGGTAATTTTTCAAGCTCTTTGTTTCATGCTATTACAAACTATATGAGCATCTACCTTAGGAGCCAAGGGAAAAGATAAAGTGATGGAAGCTATTATTAAGAAGGAAAATGAAGAAAAAATGGTCAAGGTTCCCCATATTGTCATGCAGGAAATAGAAGAGGAAAAAAAACTTTAGCTCTGAAAGAGGAAAAGAACTAAAACTGATGAATGGGTTCATTTGGAAGAGATGGAGACTCTTGAACAAGTAGAGAAACATGAGGTTCCTAGTACCCTGTCTACTATTACCTGGTATCCTGCAATTTTGATTATTGAACAACATACACCTATGATAGCAACCCTTGTTATCCCAACTATAGACACCTATAATTTAGCTTGATCAATTTAAATACTTAAACTACACTAATCGTACCCTTTCCCACAAATTGACGATATATCATCAATATAGAACACTTTCTCTTCTATCACCATTAATTAGCTACATTACGATAATTAATTAACCCTTCTATCCAACAATGACGCCAATTAATGACATTCCATTAATCATCTCCCATTTCTATCTAGATTAATTAATTATTTTTAATTAATTAAGCTCCCCTTTCTATCTATATTAATCTCCCCTTTCTACCTAGACTAATTAATTATTATTAATTAATTAGCTTCATCTTCCATTAAATCAATAAATCATCATTTATTTGATTAAATCCCTCTCATAGTCTAAATCATGCTAATTATTCCTCTAAAAATATTCTATAAGCTTGCACATCTATTAATTAATCACTTTGATTAATTAATAAAGCCCCTCAAATCCCATGGGTCACTAAAGGACAAACTAAACTCTCCTAAGGTTGACTCAACCCTTTCTAAACCCCCCTTATCCACAACTAACCCAACATCTCTATTATCCCACATGTAAAGGGATGTAGAGATTCCTCTATCCATTGGGCTATATAAAGAGCCCTCCTCCTACCTTTACACCTACACCTACTTCTTGATAAGCAAAAGTGAGCATATAGTAAATACACTATAGTCATTTTTATCATCTTTGAGCATTTATCCATTAGAGTGGAGCTAATCATCATCCTTTTGCATTCAAACAATCAAGTTAGTGTTGTGAAGAAAAATGGAGTTAATCAAGAAAGGCCTAATAAGCCATGGCTTGATGAACCTCCATCTTTGATCATCTTGGATCAAGCAACCACTATCTCCTTTTGATAGCTAAAAGATCTACATAGGTCTAGTTTATTGATTTAGCTTTCCAAAGAGTAGAGCAATAAATGTTAGTATGTTAGCTTGAGGTTTATTTTCAAGATTCTAATGCATAGTATTGATGTTTATTACTTGTTTAGCTCTTAGCATGATGATGTATTGATATTGATTTAGCTTTGTTGTAGGACTACTAGGTGTTAGTTCTAATCTTTCTTGACTTAGCTAAACAAATTCATGCATACATATGGCATGCCCGGTGGGACGGGTCCTTAGTCCCTTAACATTCTAGCTCAAATTTTATTTTTATTTCAAGTTTTTGGCTAACCCTTGATGTACACATATGGAAAATAATGTCCAATTTCTTAGGATTTTGCTAATATTACATGTGTAGTATCTCATTTAGAGTTTTAATTCTAATGGGTTGTTGTCAATTTCGAGATAACATACTAAAATTTGGAGTGTTTTGAGATTTTTGGTGTCTTTTGAAATATTACATGTGTGAACTAACGTTAAATTTCTTATGATTTTACTAACTTTGCATATGTTGAGTCTGGTTTAGGGGTTTAATTTTGATGGGTTGTTGTCAATTTTGAGCTAACATATCAAAAAATTAACCTTTTTGAAGTTGTTTATGTTAAAATAATGCATTTTTGGTGTCACCCAACAAAGGGAGTGCACACATCATTCTGTGTGTGTGGGCATAACTCTCACTATGTTTTTTTTACACAGGGTGGCTAGGTACTCAAATCCTAGTGCAGGCACCCAAAATCACGCAAAGACACCTGAAACTAGGTGCACACACCCAAACCATGGCACACACACCTTCAAAACTATCATTGTTTTAGCAGAGGTGTGCAGGAGCACAAATCCTAACGCAAGTACACAAATCCTAGTGTAGACACACAAATCCTAGCGTAGACATCATTAGCAATCTTCCAAAGGCCATAATATTTTCTCCTGAACTTGAAAAGAATCTTTTTTTGTTGCGTTGGAAAGGTATTGAAATGAAATACACAATGGAAACATAAATTTGGGGTTTTGAGTTACCAAAAATTTAAGGTTTTCATTTTTATTAAGCTAATCATTTCTGACATGTCTAAATGCTTTGTAAAATTTGGTCTTTGATGTTCTAACACCTAGCAAGGTTTATTTAAGACTAATTTCTATTTTACATAGTATATTTGAAGATACTTTATGCTATTTTTTCTTGATTAAAGTTAATGAATTTTTCATTTTTATTCAGGAGGCTAGGATTGTGTATGCTCTTCACTCGCACCTTTTAGGTGATCTTGGGAATCATAAATGATTCTACACCTGATCTATTATTTAGAAAACATAGCATTTAACTTAATGCTTGTTATTAAAAGGATGAATGTCAAAGCTAGTTAAAATGAACAAATATTGCATTTGAACAAAGTTTTTTCCATTTTTTATTTCATAGTTGGATTCTACGTCGTGTATGCTCTTCTCTTGCGTCCTAGGACGATCTTGAGAATCAGAAATGATGTTTTATCCTTTTTGTTTTTTTGGAAAATTACTAATCCGTTGTGTAGAACCAAAAACCCTTGTCAAAAAAAAGGTGGCTTTGAAACAAAATTCAACTACTAATAAAATTTCCGTGTAGGTTGCTAAATTTTTTTTCAAGAAAACCACATCTAATTAAAAAAGATTAAAAAACACCACAATCAACACACTGTATTTGCAGGTTTAGATAAGGGTATATCCCATCTGATTAAAACTAGGACATAACCCCTTTGGCATAAGACTTAAGAAACAACAATGGGGGTGGTCTTAGGAACCCCAAAGTAGTCCACACAAGAGGGAACCTTGTGGATGAAATGGGAAATGCTCTGCACAACCTACTTGACTAGTTTATCCTTGTGAGTTAGTGTTATCATTTTTCTGTATGGAGAACCCAGTGAGAGTACGTGATGGATGCACTTTTTTACCACTGTGCTTGAAGGGGGTAAAGTAAAGCTGAGATACTCCCAAAATAGTCATTGAATTTTTTTGGGTAAATCGATCTCACTTAAGACAACTTTGGAACACCTAGTTGAGAGAACCACCTAGGGAGATATCTTTGACCAGTAACCAACTTTGACCATTTCAAAACAATTTTGAGTTGTGAGTCATTATTCATCATGAAACATGGGAAGCGTTATTTTTTTCTTAGTTTTTCACTTACCCTCAGGTAAGATGAAATTTTGCTAAAGTAAGGCCAACATTTTTCACCCTCAATTGATCTACTTCCTTCACTTTCTTTTGACACTTTGTTGATCAAAAGAAGAGTGACTACCTTTGCATTATCAATTGTTTGTTTTCGCCACTTTTTTGTTTGTTTAAAACCATCCATGTTTGTGGTTGGGTTAGTTAAATGTCTAAAGTGTGTAGAGACATTATCATATCATTGGCAGCCTATGTCATCTTGATACCCAAGTCAAGATCGTCATCATAGTTAGGCTTTATTCATCACCTTGAACTTCCTCATAAAGGTTACCTTGTTCATATCATATCACTATAATTTTGGTATTTACATCTTGTTTCTTGTAAACTTGACCTAAATATTTTCATTGTAAGGTTACACTATACACATTTTTACAATTCTTAGTTATACTATAAGCTTTTAGTTAGATTTCATTACTATCTCGATTTTAAAAAGTGTTATGTGTTACCACTTGTGTGTGTTATATCAATATCATCTTGATATCAATACCTTCCTTTCTCATAAAGTTTGGCTAACATATCTTGGTGAAATTTTTATGTCACTCACACTCGTAACTCACACTTTTTGAGATATAGGTATTAATTGAATTTGGGCTTGCTTCTCATATACCTTTTGTTGGAGGTCATGTTAACTTCTTGTTATTGCTTATGTCTTGTTCATTTCTTTGAACTTGACATAAGTAGGGACATTTTATTACTTGTATCATTGGTTTTTGTTTATGATCTTGATACATAAGTCATGATCATCATTGTAGTTAGGCTTGGTTCATCATCTTTAATCTCCTTAGAATGGTTATCTTGTTTGTATCGTGTCACTAAAATCTTGATATTTACGTCTTATTTCTTGTAAAATTGAACTAAATATCTACATTGTAAGGTTACGCTATACAAATTTTAACAATTCCTAGGTATACTTGACGTTTTAAGTCTAATTCAAATTATTATCTCAATTTTGAAAAGTGTTTAGTGTTACCACTTGTGCATGTTACATCAATATCACCTCAATATTAGTACCTTACTTTCTCGCAAAGTTTGGTCAACATATCTTGGTGACATTATGTGTCACTCGCAATCATAATTGACACTTTTCGGAGGATAGGTCTTGATCGAATTGTGAATTCCTTCTAGTATATCTTGTTAGGAGGTCACATTAACTTCTTGTTATTACTTACTCCTTGTTCATGTCTTTGAACTTGATATAAGTAGTGTCATCTTGTTAATTATCTTATGACACCGACTACCTTTTTGAAACAAACTTAGGACTTACTCCATTTGATTGATTGGTTTAAAAAAAAAATGTGTGATTGTATCTCATTTGTCACATAGACTTGTTCATTTCTAGGACAATATTTTTGGTCTTTTATCCTCTTGATCTTCTCATTTTTGTGTAAGTTCATGATAATTTTTGAACATATCTTTCAAACCTTGGAAAAAATATTCAAGAAACTTTTGTATCAATTAAACATTGGAAATATTTCCTTTATATCCTTTATGTTGCTAAAATTTTGATCAATACTTTAACATTTAAACCTCCATCCCTTGTTGGATTATCAATCTTGAGTCCTCATGATGTATGTTTTCCTTAGCTTCCCTTTTGGAAAATCACACAAGCATCCCCATCTTTACAAAATGTCTAGTTGGTTGTCGTTATGTTTCCCAAATCAACATGAAACCTTCTTCACTTTGAAGAATTTTGATCATACAATCTAGTTCTAGACCTTTGAACCCAATACACACCAAAAATGAGTGACTATCGTAAGGTCCCTTATACATACAACAATAAGGAATCCAATTTTTAGTGTACAAATAAAAATATGCCCATCATAACCAAACTGCGTTTGGTTCTTCACCCTAGAGAACCCACTCGGGTAACTCATTGCCCACATTCATCTCATAGTCGGTGGTATGATTTAGACACTTCTGATCCAAATTATTATTTGAGTTCCCCCCACTCTTCTTCTAATTCTAATCCAAACATTTCCTCTTCTTCTAAGGATTCCAATCCAAATATTTCCTCTGACTCTTCTGATGATTCAGATCCAAACTACTATTCAGATCCAAACTACTATTTGGATTCATCTAATTCGACTCTTATGTCATCTAATGATACTCCTATGTCATGGCCCTCCCTATCTTTGTAGGACCATCTTCATCATACATTTAATGTGACTCCTATGTCGCAATCCTCCCTTTCTTCACAGGACCCCTTTTATCAGTTGCCTAAATGAAGTCTTCTTCCTTTGAAGATATGTGCGGCTCCAAATCCTTCCAATCAAACATCGAATACAATTCTTAAATTATAGTCCTCTCTTTATTTTCAGGACCCTTGTTATTATTCATCCAATGTGAATCTTGAATCACGGTCCTCCCCTTCTTCACAGGACCTTCTTCATCAATCATCCCCACTAAGTCTTCCTTCTTTGAAGATTCGTGTGACTCAAAGTCCTAGTTAAACGTATGAATCAACCAATGCATCAGAATTTATAGACTTTGTACATAATCCTACCATTTTATAGATGATATACCATCATATAGGTAGGTCCATAGCACCTTATTCTACTCCTAAGACATCTAGCTCCACATCTTCTTCATCCCTCACTATATCTTATTCTATCAATCATCATCAAACATCTTCTAATTCTTCCACACCAATTGAATCTCTTTCTTCAAATCAACCCCTAGTGGTCGATCAACAACTCATACCAATTGATCTCTTTCAAAATGAAGAAAAAATTAGGGCATTTATAGGTGCACACAAATATATGCCTTCAACAGATTATGAACAAGGATTCTCTTTAGACTTTAATGCATCCACATATTGTGAGGAAAATATTGATTCCTTTTATCAAGAAATAGAGGAAGGGCCTCAAGTCATGCAACTTGATCCTCCTCTTATTATTCCATCTTCACATTATTCATTATGTAATGAAATTCCTTGGTATTGCATTGATCCATGGCCTAACTTCTCATCACCCAATCACTCTTTTCCTCAATTGTAATCTCTTATTGGGTCAATGCTAAGTAGCCATTCATCTTCATCTAGGTGTGGCTCACTTTCTAGTAGCCCTCCCTCTACTATTTTTGGTACATTTTTGAGTGGTCCATTATTTTCTATTATGGGGGCATGTCCAACTAGCCCCTTTTCTCATATGTATGGATCACCCCCAGGTAGTCCATCATCTTCTATTTTTGGGCCACATCCTAGTAGCCATTTGTCTTCTTCCTATGGCTCACCTCCCAATAGCCCATCTTCTTCAATCCTTGGACCATATAATTTTTATCCATCACATTATTCTTCTACCAAATATTGTGGCAAGCCCTGTATAATTCCTCTCATCAATTTTAACCACCCACGTTATTTTCTCACTTCTTGAGATCAAACAAGTCAAGAATTAGCTTATAAGAAATCCAGACATGTTCTTTATCAAGCTAAGATCAAAAATACGAAGAGCTCTAAAGCTCCCAACAACTCAAAAAATTATAAAATTCAAAATCAAATGCGATTCCAAAATACACACCAACGTACCCATCAAGTATGATGCAAAGTGCAGAAACCTATGGATAGGGAACTCCAACTCCCAAATATGAAACCCATGTTCCAAAACAAATCAAAGTCATTTGTTGAGTGTGAACTCACCGCGATCATCAAGATTGGGGATAATATCACTCTTGATAAACAAACACACTTAGTCTCCCTTATCGAGGAATTCGCACACGTCATTGTTGGATCCTATCATGTAGATTGACATTGATGGTCCTAACTTTCAAAAAATAACAAAAATCATAAAATAGTTCAAAAATAACAAAAATGATAAAAAAATTCAAAAATAACAAAAATCATAAAATAGTTCAAAAATAATAAAAATCATAAAACATGTAGCAAATGTCATAAATTAGGGCATCTTGCCAGTAAATGCTTCGAACAAATGAAGCAAAAGTTGGAAAATCCCTTGGATCATTCTGAGATATAAGGGCAAAAATAGATGGATGAGGATGATAAAGTCTCTCTAAACCAACATGTAGGAGATCGCCACATGCAGACAAACCTAAGGTTAAAGGACCAGAAAAAAGGCTTTAAGACCATAATAAAGAGACCACTAGTTTATAGGAAATTGTGGAGACCCAAAATTCACCAGTCAGAAAAGCATGATGAATACCAAAAGGAAAATGATCCTAAATTGACAAAGAGTGAAGAAAGCATGAAGGAAATGGAAATGGATCCAGTAATGGTCCTTAAGACATCAAATCTGGTAAAGCTGAACATGGAAGTTGATGAAGAAAATGAAAAAGTTTACATTCATCTTACCACTTCTACAGAAGAAGAGATGGAAAAAATTTCTCCTTTTCCTCATCAAGAACTAATAGCTAAGAGTAGCTCTCTAGAAATGCACAAAATGAGACAAGGAAAAGCCAAAGGGGTTCTGGAATCCATAGCAAGAGATCTAAACAAAGATAAAGAGTTTGCCGATATGGAGGAGCTCACTCCTAAAATAGCTCAACAACTTGATGTTGATAAAGGAAAAGAGGAAGGGGAAATTACTCCTACTATAAAGAAAAGTCTATCAGAATGTGATAAAGATGGATTCATCACAGTGAGAAGTAAGAAACAAAGACTAAAAGGTCTTGAAGAAATTCTGGAATCACTCTATAGTGATAAAAAGAAGCAGATAGGAAGTTGGGAAGCTTCCACCTCAAGAATCATAAGGGCTACTACTAGGAGAACAACAAATATTGGAGTCACCAATAGAAAAGGCAGACTCTTAAAGAGAGAAGTAAGAGAAAAAGAGACTGAGAAAGAAATTGCAGATGGTACTCAAAGGATCTTGAACCATCCGGTAACCTCATCCCCAATTTTTTTTTAATGAAGGTTATTTCTTGGAATGTTAGAGGGCTCAATGGGGTACCTAAGAAAATAATTCTTTAGGAAATTAAAAGATCAAACAGGCCCAGCATCCTTCTAATTAGGAAACTAAAATGAAAAGTAAAGATGTTGAAGATTGTAAAAGATATTTCTGGGAGAATGTTGCCTTTGTTGTTGTTGATTCTCAAGGTGCTTCTAGAGGCTTAGTGATCTTCTGGGATACTAAAATTGTTCATGGTAATGTGCTTTCTTCCTCCCAGAATCATTTAGCTATAATCTTTAAAAGCCTTGAGAATAATTCTAGCTGGATTCTTTCCAATATTTATGCCCCTAATATTATTGTTGGTAGAAGAAATTTTTGGAAGGAGTTAGTCTTGTTTTGGAATAATTTTGAGGATATGAACTGGTTGATAATGGGAGACTTTAACACTCCTTTAAATCCGGGGGAAAAATTGGGAGGGAACTCTGATTTTTCTATCAGCATGGAAGAATTTGGTTGACTTCATATCGACTCTTAATCTTATGGACATAGAACTTCATGGTAATCAATTTACCTAGTCTAACAGAAGAAATTGGGGAAAACTTGATTCAGGTTAGATTGGATAGAGATCTCATTTCTGCTAATTGGATCTTAGATCATAATTTTCATCTCTCTTCCCTTCCCAAGGTTCAGACCACAATCCTATTGACGTTAATTTCTTCAATTGGTCAAAACCTTTCCACTGCAATTTTAAATTTGAAAAGATGTGGTTTGAGCATGATGATATTCTGGATAGAATTAAAGAGTGGTGGTCTTGGGAAGGAACAGGGATGGCTCAATTCAGGCTTCTTCAGAAGCTGAAAAATGTGAAGCAAAAGGTTAGAATCTAGAATAAAGAGGTTTTTGGGAATATTTTTGAAAAAAATAAAGATCTTAACCAGCAGCTGGAAGAGTTTGAGCTTAAAGTTTCTTTGAAAGGTATGACCCTAGAGGATCATCAACAGGAAAAAAAACTACTTTCATACCTGCATAATATAAACAGTTGTGAGAAATCCTTTTGGAGAATGAAGTCTAGAGCTCTCTGGTTAAAAGCAGGTGACAGGAATATAATTTTTTTTCATATGACAGCCCTCAAACATAGGGCTTGTAACAGAATTACTAAAGTCTCAAAGGGAAATGGGAACATTACTATGGATTCTAAAGACATCAAAGAAGAAGCCCTCAAATTCTACAAGAATCTTCTCACTGAGAATAATTCCTATAACAAGCAAGCGGCCTCCTTTCTCTTAGACTCCATTGCTAATAATTTACTGCCTGTGGAGAGGTTTAAGAGTCTTTCCAAAACTGTCACCATTGAGGAATTGAAAAAAGTTGTTTTTGCTCTGGAAGGGGATAAGGCTCCAGGCCCTGATGGTTTTTCTACAAACTTCTTCCAAAGATGCTAGGAAATCTACTCCAAAGATCTGTTGAAAGTTATTAATGAGTTTAATAGAACTGGAAATCTCATAAAAGAGTTAAATAATACACATATTGTGCTTGCTCCTAAGAAGATGGATGCAAAGGATTTCAAATATTTTAGGCCAATCAGTTTGGTTAATGTAATATATCAGATCTTCACAAAGATTTTAACCACTAGGATGCAACCTATTCTAATGGAGATTATTTCTCAACAACAGAGTAGATTCATTCAGGGAAGAATTATTCAGGATGGAGTTATTATGGTCCATGAAACAATTCATTCAATGGATAAAAGTAAAAAATCAGGGATGGCTATCAAGTTAGACATGCATAAGGCTTTTGACAGAGTCTCTTGGAAATTCATGGATGAGGTTTTATCCAAGTTTGCTTTTCAAAATAAATTCAGGAAAATTATACATTCTTGCATTTATTCTTCCCATTCTCAGTGGTTGTTAATGGGGAACCGGTTGGTTTTTTTGCCAGCAATAGAGGAATTCGGTAAGGGGATCCAATCTCCCCTTTGCTGTTCATTATAATGGCTGATAGTTTAAGCAGATCTATCTCAAAAGCTATTAATATTGGTATGATAAAGGGCTTTCAACCTACTTCTGGTAATCAGGTTTCCTCACACCAATAGTTTGCTGATGACACTCTCCTACTTCTGATGGCCTCAATAATTGAGGTGAAGGCTATCAAAACTATTCTTAGATTTTATGAGGAAGCCTCAAGGAAAAAAGTTAATTTTGACAAAAGCTCTATCTATTTCTTCAATACTCCTATAGAAAGGCAAAGAAAGATTGCTCTTATACTTGGATGCACTATTAATTCACTACCCGCTACTTATTTAGGACTCCCTTTGAGTACTTGTAAGGTTTCTAATGAGGTTTGGAATGATCTTATTAAAAGATTCCAAAAAAAATTGGCTGGTTGGAAAGGAGCTTTACTTTCAAGTGCAGGCAAGTGTTTATTGATAAAAAGCACTCTTCAGAACTTACCTATTTATATCATGTCAATGTTCAGCATTCCAGCAGTAGTATTGAATAGTATTGAAAAAATTCAAAAGCACTTTTTATGGCATGGTACTGAAGACATGTTTAGGTACCATTTAGTGGCTTGGGAGCAGGTCTGTAAACCAAAGAGGATTGGGGGGTTAGGAATCAAAGAAATCAAACATATGAATGATGCTCTTATTGCAAAGTTGGGTTGGAGACTTATAAAAGAACACAAGCCTTGGACAGAGTTGGTTAAAATCAAATACCTTTCCAACCAAAGCAAGAATTCCTTTATTTCTGATCAGTCTCTTCCGAATGGTTCTATTTTCTGGAACAATCTTCTCCACGTCAGACATATTCTCTCTCAGGGATGTAGCTGGAAGCTTGGGGATGGTCAAGACATTAATTTCTGGACTGATAAATGGTCAGATATTAACTGGTTTTCCTCTTATGGTCACATTAAAGACAGCTTAATTAGAAATTATGGGCACAAAGTACAGGGATATATTGAGGTGGATGAAAACAAAAGGAAATGGAAACAGTTAAAAGTAGATGAGGATAATGTGTAGTCTGATGTTTCATCTATGCAGAGTCATCTCTCCCTAATTCATATCAGTCCTCAAAATCATAAGGATGAGCTCATTTGGAAAGATTCTTTTGATGGAGAGTACTCGGTTAAATCAGGTTACAATTCTTTCTTTGCCTCTATTGAAAGTGATACTGAGTGGCATAAGTTGTGGATGCCAGAGCTAACCCCTAGAGTGAACTTTTTCTGGTGGCTCATCATTAAAGGCAAGATCCTAACTAATGACAATCTCATTAGGAAAGGATTCATCATGCCGAATAGATGTTGCATGTGTCAGGAAGAAGCAGAAGACATCAAACATTTATTTCTTCATTGTAAGTACACTTCCAAAATTTGGCATCTTATTTTTGCAAAATTTAATCAGATTGGATCTTTCCCCTTACTTGTCTTCAGGCCTGGGAACAATGGAACTCTCCTTACAAACATTGTGTGGTGAGGAGATTATGGCAACTAGTTTTACCCCACACCATGTGGCGAGTTTGGAAAGCTCGTAATGATGTCATTTTCAGGAATACTAGAAAGTTATGTAACAAAGTCTACAAAGAAATTATCATTGATGTGAAGGACAACATTGAAAGATTTAAACCTCCTAAAAATAGACTTTACCCTGAGGAAGAAGAGCACATTTTGGCTACTTGGAATATAGGCACTGTTTTGCATAAGAATAATAATAGTATTGATAGATCCACTGTCTGATGGATTAAGCCTCCCAGTGCTTGGCATAAATTGAATTTTGATGGGGCCTCAAAAGGAAATCCTGGAGATTCTGGAGGTGGGGGAGTCATTAGAGATCACAGAGGCTGTTTTGTTGCTGATTTTTCTGGAAAAATGGGTAGGCAAACTAACCAGTACTCTGAAGCTCTGGCTGTTCTTTGGGGAATAAGGCTAGCCAGGATTGTAATATTTCAAATATTATAATTGAGGGTGATTCACTGAACATTATCAATCTCCTAAATAAAAAACAATCCCCCAGTTGGTCAATCAGAGACTTCATTGCTGAAGCTACTGATATTTGCAAGAGTTTTGAAAATTTTGAAATCAAACATACCTACCGGGAAGGCAATAGGGTGGCAGATGATTTGGAAAATTTTGGGGTTAATAATACTTTTCAAACTTGGCTAAGGGGTGACATTCTTCCCACTAAAGTTAATGAAGACATCATCAATGATTTACATGACTTGGAACGTAATCACTAATGGTTGTAGTGTTGATGCTAAGGAGCGGATTTTTAAGTACAGAATGATGACATCATCAAAGATTTATGTGACCTGGAGCATCATCATTAATAGACATAGGGCGGATGCTAAGGAGTGGTTAACTAATTACAAAGTAAAGTCTAATAATTACATCTTTTCACATGATTGGGAGGGATTCAAAAATAGAGCTGAGGCTGATTCACATAGTTTTCAATTTTTTACCGTTGTGGGCAGAGCTACAGGAAAAATGGGGGGACCACCTTGCAAGACTGAGCCCACCCATAATCCAGCTTGGAAAGATGATACAGTTCTTTGGAACTACCTTCAAAAAGGGGGTCTAGTGAACTTCATTGAAAAAATTCAAGGTTTTGATCAGGATCTCTCAATTAAATTTGCTCAGGGATGGAGGAATCGCGTGGTTAAGTACAACAACATCGAGGTTGAGATATCAGAGGAGCTTATTGCCCAAGTCACCGGGCTCAGTCTAGATGGCACCAAATTCTTTAACAAGTGGGTGGACAGAGAGGTAGAGGCTAAGAAGTTTCTTGATGAGGGGGAAAATCTTGAATTTGTGACGGCTGGCATCAAGCTTGCCTCTGTTCCTGAGCCTTTTGTTGAGCTCGCAAGGATGGTAGTAAGGTATGTTACTTTAGAGGGGAGATTTGTCACTATTCCCCAAAAGCATTTGATCTTTCTTAATCACTTTCGTAGAGACATCATCATCAACTTCCCTCATTACTTGTTGAACTCTTTGGAGAAATCTGTTCTGGAAGTTCAAAATCACACTAGGGCGGTTCCCCTTCATCAAGGGTTAATACTCCTTATTCACCGCCACTACTTAGCCTTTCCCCGCTTGGATTCTGCTCCTCCCTCTACCTTCATTCCTCCCCCTTCCCCCCTGCCTCCATTCCACCCCTGCCCGAAAGGAAGCTTGACACTGCTTCAACTAGCAAGAAAAGGAAGGAGATGAAAACAAAGGTCCCTACTTCTCAGAGGGTTCTTAGAAGTCATAAAGACCTGGAGCTTGCCACAAATCTATTGCACATTAGTAATCCGGTGGAGGAGCCTAAAGACGAGGACTTTTTGGTCAGAGTGGGTAAGATGGAAAAGGAAATTCAAGAACTTAAGAGTGTTATTAGAGATATGGATAAAGCTAAGGGCAAAAGGAAACTGCAAAATGATGAAGAGGAGGATATCACTGCTGAAATTTTCAAGAAGCTCCAATCTCTGGATGAAAAACTTGGAAATGCAAAAGGACGTAATGACTGTATCCTCTCTGCCCTTAAAAGTATCTACAATTTCATCGAACAACATGTTCATAGTATTTGCAGTCTCAGCGGTATTACCGAGGACATTTGGGGCTCCAAGGAGAAAAGAGATATTGCAATTGCTCAGGTGGATTTGAAAGACCCTTCCCAGGCCACCGCCATTGCATTCTTTGTCTCGCTTCAAACGATCAAAGCCAAGATTGACCGGGCTATCAAGTGATGCGGAGTTCTGTTGCTGTTTACTGGCTGCGAAGTTGCTGTTGACTGGCGGTTTTGGTGTTGTCTTTTGGCTGAGATGTCCAGTGATGGTTATCTCTTGTTCATTTTTTGTCTCTTCTGCTTTTGTTCAGATCACTGTACATCTTGATCCTGTTTTATTACTATTTTGTATTATCTGGCTGTTGAGCCCTCTGATGTTGGACGTTTTGCTCTTTTTTGGTTGTTTTTACCTCTTTTGATATCTGGCTTTTGAGCCTTTTGTATACAGGGTATAGTCCCTTCAAAACTATTTACCCATAATAAAAAAATACAAAAAAATTAGAAAACATTAAAACATTACAAAAACAAAATCAAAGTTACAAAGATCAAACATTGGAATCAGGTATTACATATGCATGGATGTTGTTTCCTCCCTTTCTTTCATAGTCCTTTGTAAGTCATCCACCATTTTCATCCCTTTGATGTTATTGTGGTTAGCTTATTCACACACATTTTGTGAAATTTATATCTATGGCATCTGTTTGACCTTGGTCTTTCATAACCTTGGTAAATTAAAGAGCGACTGACCTCTTAGAGATCCTATCACAATTCTCATCTAATAAAATTGTTGTGAAGAAATTTTGGGCATATTTGTTGACAATATCCAATGTCATCATCACAATCACTTTCACATCCTTCCATCAAGCCAACAATGGTCCTTAACCCCTTGTCAAAAAAGAGAGATAAAATAAGTTTTCATAAAGCAAAAGAATAAAAATCAATCAATCAAAAAGTTAAAGCTAAAAAGAAAAAACAAATTGATATATAACTCTCTCTTGGGGTATTTCCAATAATCTCTACTGGGGCTATGGATTCCTGACTAGAAGTAGAGAAATTTTGTGATTAGAATCAAATACATCTCCATTGGGGCTATGGATGTTTGATTGGCAATGGAGGATTGTATGGATATCCTTCCACAATCCATTCACAAATCACCTTTCAAACTAAATCATTCCTACACATTGGCTAGTGTCTTCACTTATTATCTATCAATGCTTTTCTTCAAGAGGTAATTCATTTCCATGTGCACACATGGGATCTCGACGAGTAAATAGGATTACTATGTTATCAAGTGTTACTTTTTGGACCTTGTTCAAACTATTGCTTTAACACATGTCTTGTCTCATGATTTGTGCCTTAGGCTAATCAATTTTTCATCGATCACCTTCTCAATACTTTCATAGCATCCTCTATTCTTTGAAATCATTTAGAACATCCATGTGTATCAAATGTCCTCTTTGCCATGTTTGTAGGAACTTTCGTCCCCTTTTTATAAATCAATCACCCACTTCCTTTCTCTCATGTGTTTCTTGGCCAACTTACGCTAGGGGCATCCTTGCTCCCTCATGATTTAACCTATTTTATATTGGCCTTGATCCTCCTTCTATCTATAAAGATTTTATCTTTGAATACTCCCACCTAATCGTTGGGGCATATTGCATCGTCACTTTCTAGTATACGTGGCATTCTGCCCTTATAAATCTCATCTATCACTGGGGACATCCATGTTTCTTTTTCTTCCTATACATAGCTTCAAAAAACTTATTGAAAATCACAAAAAAATTCAAATATGTTTCGAGAAAAATAAAAAACAATATAATCATTCTACAAAACATCACTCTTTGGTTCTCACCTATTATTGTGTGCGACTCACAGATCATCTTGATATACCTCTATCAACAAAATTGGTTTACTTACTATGTCCGTACTCTGGGGCACAATGAGTTGCTTGGTACTATTTCATAGTGCACGATTGCTTTTCATAGGGACCCAAGTGTCCTCTGTTATTCTCCATTGCATGTATCCTATCTTGAGGCACCATATTTTAACCCTTGTTGATTAATTCGCACAACTCAGAATCAAATCTTGATAAAAAAAAATTACATTATGTTTCTCTGTTAATTTAGCTTGTTTACTTTCTCATATTGCATTGCATTATGTATGTTTCAAGGAGTTAGAAATATTTTACTTTCTCGTATTTCATTACATTTTTTATGTTGCATGGAGTTGGTGCTTTTAGCAATAGAAAATTGTCCGTAGTATGGCTTTTCATGTCATTCTACTTTTGTAGTATGCTTATATTTTTAATAAGGACCGATGACGTAGATCTTTGGCAATATGATGACAACAAATTTGTTTCAATACATTGGATGAAATCTTGCTCTTTTTCTTCTTTTCTTCATTCCTCCTCTACATCATTCTCCTATCAACACTATTCTTCTTATTCACTTGGGATATCCTGCTCCTGCCCATTCTTCTATTTCCTTTCTCTCAATTTTTTTGATTGGCGATCGTCTTCTCTCATCACCCCATCGAGACTCGAGGGGGCATCCCTTACTTTTACTCATTTTTCTTCTACACTTTCAAAATTTATCCATCTACTATCTTTGACATGGCGTCACTTACACCACCCCAAAGAGGGGCAAATGTAGACACCTATAATTTAAGTTGAGCAATTTAAATACTTAAATTGCACTAATTATACCATTTCCCATAAATTGATGACATATCGTCAATATAACGCACTTCCTCTACTATCGTCGTTAATTAATTACATTAGGCTAGTTAATTAACTCTTCTACTCAACAATGATACCAATTAACGACCTTTCTTTAATTAGATCCCATTTCTATCTAGATTAGTTAATTATTTATAATTAATTAAGCTCCCCTTTCTATCTAGATTAATTAATTATTTCTAATTAATTAAGCTCTCCTTTCTATCTAGATTAATTAATGTTTTCTAATTAATTAATACCCCTTTCTATCTAGATTAATTAATTATTCTTAATTAATTAATTCTCTCTTCTATTTAATCAATAAATCATTATTTAGTTGATTTAATTCCTTTCCATAGTCTAAATCATGCTAATATTCCTCTAAAAATCTTTTATAAGCTTGCACACCTATTAATTAATCACTTTTGTTAATTAATAAATCCCCTTTAATCCCATGAGTCGCTAAAGGACAAACTAAACTCTCCTAAAGTTAACTCAGCCCTTTCTAAACCCCCCTTATCCAAAACTAACCCAACATCTCTATTATCCCACATGTAAAGGGATGTAGAGATTCCTCTATCCATTGGGCTATATAAAGAGCCCTCCTCCTACCTTTACACCTACACCTACTACTTGATAAACAAAAGTGAGCATATAGTAAATACACTATAGCCATTTCTATCATCTTTGAGCATTTCTCCATTAGTTGGATCTAACCATCATCCTTTTGCATTTAAACAATCAAGTTAGTGTTGTTAATAAAATTGGAGTTAATCAAGAAAGGCCTAATAAGCCATGGCTTGATGAACCTCCATCTTTGATCATCTTGGATCAATCAGCCACTATCTCCTTTTGATAGCTAAAATATCTACATAGGTCTAGTTTATTGATTTAGCTTTCCAAAGAGTAGAGAAATAAATGTTAATATGTTATCTTGAGGTTTATTTTCAACATTCTAATGCATAGTATTGATGTTTACTACTTTTTTAGCTCTTAACATGACGATGTATTGATATTGATTTAGCTTTGTTGTAGGACTACTAGGTGTTAGTTCTAATCTTTCTTGACTTAGCTAAAAAAATTCATGCATACACTAACAACTATAGCTACTTCACCCATTAGAGAATAAATCCTCATACAAGATCCTACACTTGATGATGCAATTACACCACAATAACATGTTGAGGCCACCCCTAAAGATCAAATCCTACCTTTACACCCACATGCTGAGGGGATCCTAATGAAAAACAACATAGTGAAGCATATAGTGAATACACTATAGTTACATTTTGTCATCTCAAATCATTTCTCCATTAGATGTAGGATTCTAATCATCATCCTTTGTCATTCCAACAATTTAAGTTACCTGTTAAGTGACCAATTAAAACCATGGATTTTATGAGTCAAGAATCTTAGAACAAACTAAAAATAAGCCATGGCTTGATGAACAGCTCCGATAAGTTTGATCTATCTTGAGATCAAACTAAGCCACTAGATCTCCTTTTGATAGATAAAGGATATCCTACATAGGAAATAGTTTTATTAAAGGAACCTAATGTAAATATGTTAGCTTGAGGTTGTTTCAATACCTTCATCTTATTCTAAATGCAATTAGTATTGATACCGTTGTTACCCTTGTTATAGCAATCACTTAGCATGAAAATGAGTGTCCTATCAGATTTTGGATTAGTAGCACCCTTATTAAGTAGAAGACTAGGTAGAGATACACTTAGTTGATGATGATTTTCTTAGACTTATATAAACTAAACCATGCCAATACAGATACCTATTATGGTGATTTGGTAATATTTAGGACTGACCTAGAATGTGAAAAGGAGGATCACCTATATGACATTGCAACTCCCAATCATGATGGTCCTTGAGTGAGATAAGTCCCCATGTGTGAACATTCACAAGTCACCAGGGAACTCTAAAGTATGATGTGTACTATCTGAAGATAATGAAATATGATTGTTCTGTGGTGGTAGATAGGTAATGTGCATGGTAAACAATTGATGAGTTCAACATGCATAACTAAGGGAATATTTAAAGATAAAAAATAATGCATTAGTGAAAAATAGTCAAAATGACATAATCTAATAGAAACTCATTCAAAGAAGGATCAGACTTAGACCCCCATAGATCACTGGTGAAGATATTAGGAGGGTAAGTGAGCTGAGTGGAAAACATGGAAGATACCACTCAAGATGCCATAATAAATTGGTCACTAGAGGTGCATTGATAATTCCATACAATTTGTAAACAAGATTATTCCCACAGCATCAGGGCATAGCCTAAAAACAACCCGGAAAACAATCCATAAGAAAAATGTGAGGCTAAGTAGCCAATGGTTGGTAAGATGATGATTGCTAAGACATTAATATTACATATGAAGCACCCATTAACATGTTATGACATAATTTATAGTATGTAAAAGTACATTATATCTCCTAATTCTATGGGCATTTAGCATTAGTATATATTTTAATGATGTCACATGAATGTAAGAAAGGAGTTCATGGAAGGTAGATGCCCTTAGGAGCCTTGAGAAGGTGAGACATAGTAGACTATATAGTACATCAAGTATCATACATCATATGATAACAGGTAGAATGACTTGCATAAGACACTGGAGAGATTACCAGTGTGAAAAGCACCATGTGTATATGATAAAACTCATCAGGGAACATACTAAGTATTAAGTAAACCATGATAAGCTAAGTGCAATTTCAATGTGAAAGTCATAAATAGGCAAAGATACATGTTAAGCCAAGAATCTAAGATAATGTTTTTGAACTTTCGCAAGATATATTAATGTTAAGAGTAGTATTCAATGAGATTGATGAAATAATATGACTAGGGACATGGAAAGAAAGGTTCACCTATCACTTAGTAGCTGATGAAAAATTTGTAACTCAGATGTTCGATGTAGGTTTTTGAAGCCTATAAAAATTTGGTAGTTCAAACCTTAAGACAATAGTGCCTAGAATTAGTGTATCAAGGGGGAATTGGTATTCTCCCAAGTGTTAATGTAATTTCATCGAGAGAGTCTCCTAAATATTATTCATACCTAAAGGGATTTGGTTTACATGTTCATCAATTTTAAACATATTTTGGTTTATCTTTAAAGGGAATCCTGTAAGATGTAATTTTTGCATGTTCTATGCCATATTCTTCATCACTAAAAGGTGAACTAAGTAACTTGATTTGCATTCCATTGATGGAAACACTAGGATTATAATCAAATAGGATGAATCATTAAATAGTATGATGGGTCCTAAATTCCATGAGATAAGTAAGAACAATAGGGATGCATATCAATGATTCACACCACATCATCAGTCTCATCCAAGACTTTCTAAGTGTAAGAAAAGAGGGTCAAGAATCAAGTGTAACCCAAACTTGCATGTAAAATGGACTTGTATAGACATAACTACCTCTCTAGTGAATAATATGTCACAGTTGCATATTTATCACCCTATAGGTTCGAAAAAAGGTCCTTTATATCAGTAGCAGTGAGGCATAAGTGAGTTAGTGCCTCATATGTGTATATGTTTTACTTAGGGAAAGTAGGAGTTCAAAACGAACATGTTGCTAATACAATTGATTAATGGAGCACGAATGTGCAAGTGAATAGATCAAAAGATCCCAAGTGGTGTCTGGGGAATAAGAAGTAATAGAAATAGGACCATGATCTAAAGTAAACTATAGGAGTAATTGTATAAGGAATAATAGAATACAAGGGTATCCAGAGAATTGATGATTCAAAGAGACCATAACAGATCAAGTAGTAGCCTATGTAATTATATGAGATTTGCATATGATATTCACTAGGACTAGAGTAGAAATGTAGGATGAAGCATGTAGATTACAGAATCATCAAGATGCATATGGGAGTAAAATAAATATTACATTTTTGTCTTCATATGTATAGCTTCAATAGTATAAACTATCATCATCTATAATTCATCAGTAAAAGTGGGAAGAAAGAGCATTTTTCCCTTCGTGACTGGTTTTCCTCCATTGGAGGTTTCTAGGATAAAATTTTTGGTGTTTGGAGTTTTGAATTCTTCCTATTATCTACAATTTCCTTTCTATAGCACTAGATAATTAGTCACTAAAGCTCTAATCTTAAATCAATCTGTCATTTTCCAAAGGGAATTGAAAGTAGAACAACATGATTGTATGATTTCGTAGAGTTCCAGAGTAGAATTTTATGGATCATTTTAGTATCAAATGCTCATTATCCATCAAATATAATTGGTACACAATTCTTTATAGAGGGACTTTTTACGGGATAGTGATCTAGGGTCCAAAGGTGAAAATATTAGATTGCAAAATAGAAATTCATCTAACAAAAAGTGGAAATAAAGAATGTGTAAGGTCAAATGCAAGGAAGAGAACTTAACCGTATGAGTACAAGATGCTAGAGAACATGATGGATAGGTTCAATAGAAAACAAGAGTATATTTAAGATCTGTAAAATATGGCTTCAATTAAGAAAGATTCCATGGACTCAGTGGTTCAAGCACTAGCCAAAAAAATTGGTATCAGAAAGAGCCACAAAGAGGAAGAATGAGAAGAGCGTGAAGAGGAGACTCCAATTGTAAGAGAAAAGGTAAAATATTCTCATACACCTTTTAAAGTTGAAAAAAAAGTTGAAAAAAAGAATTTTGAAGACAAGTAGATGTAGAATTACTAGATAAATGGATAAAATAGTTATAATTCTATTTTAGTGTGCATAATGTCACTGAGCCACAAAGGATCACCTTTACACATTTCAAAATGGAAGGTCATGCTCTGGTTTAGTGAGAAACCCACTTAAGCACTTGTGAAAGGAAGAAAATTCTTATTTTAAGTATGTGGAATGGTTTTAAAGAGTTGATTTGATGATTAAGTGGCAGTACTTTAGGCAAGGAAGTGGTCAAAGTGTGCAAGACTATATTACGGAATTTCATAAACAAACCATGTTTCTTAATATGGACTTGGAGGAAAAGGACATTCTGACTAAGTATTTGAGAGTACTTCACATTCACCTTCAGAGGAAGGTAATATCCATGAATTCCAAGTATCTTAATGAATCTTGTATACAAGCATACTACATTGACAATGAGAAGACGCAAGGAGAAATAGAGACAAAGGAAGACCATTCAACCTATCAACAGGAAACAGAATAAGGGAAGAAAAGTAGCAAAGGTAAATGGAAAGGTAAACATGTCACTAATACTTTACATACTTGTAAATATCCTAAGAATTTTTGTAATAATTGGGATATAAATTGACATCCTGAAGCCACATGTTGGAAGTTACATATGGAATTACACCCAAAGTACCAAACCAAGGATTCCAATAAATCCATGGCCACTGTGAAAATAGGAGGGTTAGAGATTGAGGATGATTTGGATGTATAGGAAAGGCTGGGATTCATGGCCACTAACATATACGGGGGTGCAGAAGAAGAAGAGTAGAGTAAGCTATTTCAAATCAGAATCTAAATAAAGAAGACTAAGGTAAATGCTTTAATAGATTCGGTTTCTCATTCAAAAAATTTCTTATGCGGTTATAGAATAGCTTGGTCTATAAAATTATGCACATCCACATCCATTCCCATTGGGATGGGTGAAGAGGGGTGTAGAAATACAAGTTACAAGAAAGTGTAAGTTCCTTACAGTTTGGGATAAATTCCCAATACATAGATGTATTAGAGGTTGATATAATTCCACTTGATGCATTTGACGGTGTTTTCGGAAGTCCTTATTTGTATACCAAGGATGTTGTATTCACAAGGAGAGAGAACCAGTAAAGATGGGTCAAGGACGAGGTCAATTTCAACATCCGGGCACACCAGCGCAAACCAAAGAATGCTATGGTAAGTGTCGACCAAGCAAAGAGACTCATTTAGGAAAATCATCAGTTTTGTTTACTTTCACTAAAAGAAAAGAAAAATGGACTAGAGAACATGTTTCTTACAAGAAGGTAACTTTTGGAGAACACTTCCTTCGAGGAATTTATAGAAGAATCAACCATAGGAATTGCTACGCACAAGGGGCAGTATACAAACTTACGATACACAGTCACCATATCTACCTGACTGATTCACTAGACCTGGCCATAGTAGGGAAGTAAGAAGATAGACCTGAGATACGCCAACTTGCAATGGTGACTAGAGCAAATTTAACATATATATGTAGAGGATTCGTTAACCGATCCATCTCAGGAAACAAAGTTAAATCAAGGACTAAATCAATACAGTATGGCACCTTCGCTATACTTGAGTAAGTTGTAAAAGAAACCTTCATGCCATACTTCATGCATATGCATGCGATAGAAAATTAGCAAGATCTCGCACATACTAACACCATCTATGCATTGAGTTGAAGGACCAACATTTACACTGAATCTACCATCCATTTAAGAAGCTGTGATCTTGGATTCTCAAGGCAAACTTTTATAAGGAGGATGTAACACAGGAGTCAGACAAACCAGAGATCCATAGGATTCTTGGTAAGGCTGGACGAGAGAAGACACAAACACAGACCCTTTGGTACTCCAAGGAGAAAGAGACGGAGTTGATTCCTCTACCACTCAATCCTCCTAAGTACCATGTTAGATCTATAGGGACTTAGAAAGCACTCCATTTCATCAGGGGAATTATGATGACTATAATAAGGAGATCCATTCAAGAAACATCACAGAAATTCATGTAAGATCTATGAGGTACTATGATAGAACCTTAATTTTCTGTGTAGAGCAGCATTTGCATAAAACCCCACCCCCCCGCTCCCCTATAACCACAACCCAGCCAAGGTTGCCAGTTCCTGCCACTCCTTTGCTCAGGGTGGTGGTCTGACACTTTTGACGGAAATAGGAAATGAAGAATGGAAATCAACCATGTAAGATTTGAAGCACCCAACTGTGTCTCTTCCTTCTCTGACCTTTCCCATATTCTAGTTCATGGGAAGATATGGGAGAAGGCTATAAATCCAAGGAGGAGCAAGAGAATTGATGATTCAAATATCCAAAGAGATCAAGAAGAAAAGTATTAATTATATCAGAGTAAGTGAGAAATATCTTCAGTGCTAGAGTGGAATTGTAGGAGAAAGCTGCAAGAAAGCCAGAGATGCAAGAAACATACTGATGGGAGAGTTTACAGTGTTGTCTCTCTATGTTTCTACTATTGTAATCTATAATTGTTTATAATTGATCCAATACAAGTGGGAAGAAATATTATTATTTCCCTTCCAAGACTAATAATTTTCCTGCAATTGGAGGTTTCCATAGATAAAATTGATTTCCAGTGTTTGTATGTACCAGAATTCCTTTAGCATAGTTCTCTAACAATTTCAAGTTTCTAAGCACTAGATAATCAGTCACTAAAGCTCATAATGAGTAAATCTATGTAGTTGATTTTCTCAAAGTATGAAATCATATGAAAGTAAACAACAATTGCGTGATTTAGTAGAGTTCCAAAGCCAGACAGTTTATGGATCATACCGAAGGGTTATTTTTAGCTAAATAACTCACTTGGCAACGAACATAGCCATTGTACTACATTATTATTTACCAGATTGCATAGTGTGTGTGTGCGTGAAAGTACATTTTGTATGCTTAAACATTGTAGGTTTGTAAGTATAGTAAGATTTAAAGATTACGTAAAACAATAATAGGTGTCATAAGATTCTAAGTATTACCTGAGTGGATGAATGAAAGTGTTGTCATGAAGTTGTAAATGAAATTTGTCTATGCATTGTAATTTTGCCATATGGCCTAGATTTTAGGATATGATAGACACAGTGTGTTGGATATACAACTACGAAACAACGTTTCTTCTGCTCTCAAACCCACTCTTCAGGTATGTTATCCATTTCGA
Source organism: Taxus chinensis (assembly GCA_019776745.2). Taxonomy (NCBI): domain Eukaryota; kingdom Viridiplantae; phylum Streptophyta; class Pinopsida; order Cupressales; family Taxaceae; genus Taxus; species Taxus chinensis. The sequence goes on along the minus strand of CM034157.1, from coordinate 338,849,777 downwards.
CTTCAGTAGAGGTGAAATTACAAGATGTAGGCATAGTTTCCCCCATTAATGATTGCAGTTTTGGTGAATTTTTTACTCATTGTCATTATCGAATTTTTTTTTTTACGAATTTGATCAATAGCTCAATTTGTAAAATCAACATTAGAACCAAAATCGTAATTTTTTCTAGATTGATCGATTATATGATTAATTGGAGATGTTTTTTTGTATAAGAGCCTTTCAGGATCAATAAACATTGTCATTGGAATGCTAAAACATGACATAGATTTTTTTCCTATGTAATTTGAGTGCATTGTTCTGGAGGATATTTGTCTTAATTGACATTAATAGAATGAAAACCAAGTTCTATAACAGCTGAGAAATAAGATATCATTGTTTTCTATTTCTCCAAAAAGTTCTTAGCAAGCTATCTATTTCATAGAGTTCACCACTAAGTATGTTCCAAACCTTGACCTTATGAAATTATCTATTTTTTTGAATTTCTCCCATATGTATTCCATTGTAAAGCTGGTTTTACAACATGAGTTAAATGGTTTTTCATCATAGAATGAATTGTAAATGATCCTATTAGTCAATTGTGTTACAACCTGACAGTTGGAATTTTCCTTCCATATGAATGAATGGAACATGTTATCCAAAAGAACTCTCCTAGTTATGTGGATAACTTATATTTTGATTCTAACTTTGATATTTCACATTTTAGGTTGCGCACACTCAAGATTGTTCTTTTGACACCTTAGCACAGTTGCAGTTCCTTTACACACACTTGCATGCCTTCTTGCTCCCCTTTGCATTCTTCTATCTCTTCCATTTTTCCCCTTGTGCACCTTCCTCTATGCCCACTTGCTCTCATATCCCAATCAGTAATCCTTGCACGCCCTGTACAGACTTACCTTCCAATCAGCCAAGTCCCCTAGCATTCCTCTTGTAACATAGACTTAGTTCCTTCGTGTACCCTCTTTTCTTTATTCCTCCATGCACATTAGTTGAATGATGCCATCTTGTCTCCATACATTTCCTTCTAGTGCAAGTTGCCTTCACTCTCATCACACACTGCCTGCCCCTCTTGTTTCCCTTTCATGCACTTGCTTCTCGCTCCCGTGCCTTGCACCTTCTTCCTTTGCACAAGTCACTATGCCATGTCATCTTCTGTCAGACTTGAGTGTGCTACATGTAACCTATTAGAGTGCGCCAATAGGGTGCCAAATCTAGACAACCAACCAATGTATGAAACATGGCACAAAAGAAAAAATAAATGAACAGTGGGCCATTACTTCATCCAATTGTGCCACGTGTTTTTGTCATGTGACAAGATGACATCTTCTGATAGTTGCATATTTCTGCTACAGAGCTCAGATTCTCACGCACCTAGACTTTTGAGAACTACTGACATAAGCTACATGTTGGACTTTTCAAATTCAAATTAGGTGGGATTTGGTAGGTGAAAATAGGGAAATTTCTTTCATATCATTAATGCACACATCTAATCGGCCTCAACGACCAAATTTCATCATATCTTGCCTTCTTCCTTCTTCCACATGCCAAACAGACATGGGGAAGTGCATCTGATAACCTTACATGTGGATTTGTAGGCATTTATCACTGGTTATTGGTGGTTGAAGATTTGAATATGAGTTTCCCTCTATTTCTCCTTCTCTTCTCTCCTTCTTCTATAAATAGCAGAGTTCTGCTTTGTAAAAAAGGATCCCTCCTTGTTGTAACGACACCATGCCAAAATGGTGGCCAACTTCCCATGGGTCTCAGACCTTGGCATGGTCTTTGCAATGTATTCTCACCTCTGTCATGAATGTAAATGATTTTGCATCCCTTAAGCAATAAAATCATGTTTTGTGGAACTCTTGTCTTCCCTCTCTCATTTTCATTGCATCTCACCTCTCTGTTTGCATTTTATGGCATGTTGTGCATACTCCTCTTCTTGCATTCCCCACGTTCATGTGTTGTGCATACTAGAAGGCTTATGAGCCTGTGTGTTGATCTGTGGTGTGTGCCATCTGCCCTCTTCTCTCATGCCTCTCTTGTTTCCTTCGCCACTCATGGAGAGAGATCAACCCTTTCCTTCTAGGCACTATCACCTTCCTTAGCTTAGGATTTCCCCTTTCTACACATCCTTCTATCCATGTTCCCTTGGCATGTTTAGTCTAGGATTTTATTTCGGCATTAGGAGTAACAGTAGCGTTAGAGGTAGGTAGAGGAACCGGCCTTCTCCAGAGATCCATCCCAAGCATGCAAGGTCCCACAACTTGGGGACAGTTCCATTGTGGTCTCAAACACCTCAGCCCTTTCCAAGATTCAAGACACAGGTACACATTTGAGCAACCAACAGTTTCTGGCACACCCAGTGGGACCATAGTGAAGAGCTTTACATCTTCATCTCAGCAAGTTTGATGTGTTATTGTTGAGATCCAACCTTTGGAGGAATTTTTCAACACATCTGGTGACTCCACTGATTCAACACACCCATTATCTCATGTGCAGACCAGTCTCCCCTCATTCCTCCATTCATTTCTCCTTTTTCCATCATTCCACATTCCTCTTTTGAAGTTGTGCAATCATGACTTCTTTCCCACCATGGAATTCTCATTTACAGCAGTAGAACTATTTCCCTCCATCCCCACAGTTTCAAAATCCTCCTCCAAATCAAGTTTATAAGCCCCATTATCCCTAAAATGCATACAAACCACTTTTTTCTAACCAAAATGTTTATGAAGAACAGATTTATGTTGATGATGGTGGAAACTCCTTGGCTGAAGCTAATTTTGAGAGGCAAGTGCAAGAGACGGAGATGGACATGATGTAGCTCATAGTCAAATGCTCCATAAAGGTAGCTGATGTTGGCTACAAGGTCCCTTGTCCATGGGTCAGCCCTGTACCAGGATGGTTTAGTGCATAGCAGAAGTTGTACTTCATCATTAAGATGTTGTCACAAATTATAGAGTGGGTAGAAGAAATGGAGGCTCAAAAATATAGCACATGGTAACCTTGTCAATGGGGAAACCTTGCACTACCATCTTACAGCCCTCCCACTCCTTTGTGCCAACCTACACCATCTTATCCCATTGTGCGTGTTCCTAGCTTCTTGTGCGCTACCCCCATTAATTTCATATCACCTTAATTTCTCTTCCATTCCCCTTCCTTCACGTGCCTCTGATCCTCTTGCGCATGTGCCTTCCACCCCTTCTGTGTCTATCCTCCCATTTTCTTCTGAGTCCCGTCTATCTAGTTGTACCACAAATGAACAACCCCCATCCAATGCACCTCTCCCAACCAATGTCATCATGTTCGATGACTACAGGATAATTGAAGAATGGAGTGACTCATGCGACTCCAACTGGGAAGAGGAAATCATATGGGTGCATATTCCAGAGGAAAATTAGTAAGCTCTAGAGGACGCAGTTCTAGAGGAGATCGAATTGCTTATAGAGGAAGAACCATGCAGCCCCTAGATTTATGCGCCCCAACCTGCAAGTGCTCCCATTCAGGAGGAAAGTCTGTAAGAAAATACCATCTGTGGGATTGAGCTTCAAAGTAATGGGCACACCACAAGGATCAGACCATGCCTAATTAGATATCTAGTAATTCTAGAGCCAAAAATAGAGTTTCCACCGGTCATGCTCATTTTAGAGCATGAGGTAGAGCTTCAACGCGCCAAAGGTTAGCAGTAGAGCCTCCTAGATCCAAGTACAAAACAACTCTAGGAGGTGTATGTTATGTTTTTTGATACTTTGAGGAGGGCAAAAAACCATCTACAAGGTGATTTTGCACTCTCAATTTTGACCATGTTCAGTACCAAATCAATTACACGGTCACAATTTGTGAGGAAGGGAAGCTACTTCTCTCTACCTGTTGTAGGTTTTACTTGAGTGCCCCTTGCCTCTAGTTAGTTTAGGTTAGTTTAGATTTTCTTTCAATAACACAAGTTCTTGTGCACACTCTGCATATTCCATTTGGGACATGTATGATTTTTAGTTTTTGTACATAGTGTTGTGATTTTGTTTTAGTGCGCTCCCTCTGGCACATTTTTCCTTTTCTTTCACACCCAAGCACCCCTTTTTTTGCTTCTTAGGATGACAATTCAATTTTGTTAGAGGCAGTTCCAACGGTCAATGCATAGCTTTCACTCTCTTCAATCCAATTCAGAATATCCTCATATGAGAGCAGCAGTTCAGTTAAGAGTTCAGACAGACCTTTAATTGACTTCAGGTATGTTATTCAAAGTTGCATATCAGATCTTAAAAACTAAACACTCAAATCCATGCCCAATGGAATTCTAAGGCTACTAGTCTCTTCATCTATTAGGTAGATGACCCTCAAAAGTCACCAAAACTAATATCCAAATAACTCTCCTAGTTATGTGGATAACTTATTTTTTCATTCTAATTCTGATGTTTCACATTTCAGGTTTTGCACACTCAAGATTGTTCTTTTAACACCTTGGCATAGTTGCAGTTCCTCTGCACACCCTTACACGAATTCCTACTCCCCTTTGCATTATTTTATCTCCGTCCATTTTTTCCTTCCCGTGCACCTCGCACTTACTAATAAGTTCTTGGCCCTTCGCGTGTTGCGCCCATTACCTAGTAATAGTTGTGCGTTAACCATATGTTCACTACTCACCAATTTTCCTTATCTCCCCATGTGCATCATGTATGCTCCTCTGCACCTCCCCTCTATTTCCCTTTCACATGCTTGATTCTCACTCCCACGCCTTGCTCCTTCCTTTGCACCCTTCCGTGCCAAGTCATCTTCTGTCAGACTTCAGTGTGCTGTGCATAACTAGCCAAAGCATGTTAACAAGGCACCAAATCTAGACAACCAACCAGTACATGACATGTGGTAGAAAAGACAAAACAAATGAATAGTTGGCCATCATTTCAACCAACCTATGCATGCCACATGTTTTCTATTCGCTGACGGCTCTGACATCTTCTGACAGCCGTATCTTTTACTACAGATCTCAGATCGGCACATGCCTAGACTTGTCAGAGAAATTCTGACACAAGCTACACATTGGACTATTCAAATTCAAAATTAGATGGTATTTCTTAGGTTAAAATAGGGAAACATCTTTCAGCTCATCAATGCACACATCCAATCAACCTCAACTACCATATTTCATCATATCTTGCTTGCTTCCTTATTCCACACACCAAACAGACATGGGGAAGTGCATCTGACATCCTTGAAAGTGGATTTGAAGGAATTTATTGTTGGTTATTGGTTGTTGAAGATTTGAATCCAATTTTCCCTCCCTTTCTCCTTCTCTTCTCTCCTTCTTTTATAAATAGTAGAGTTCTGATTTGTAAAAAATATCCCTCCTTCTTGTAACAACACCATGCCAAAATTGTGGCCGACTTCCCACGGGTCTCAGACCTTGGTGTGGTCTCTGCAATGTATTCTCACCTCATGTCCTTAACATAAATGACTGTGCATCCAGCTTGTGCTTTAGCTCAGTTTTGGCTTGTTTGGAGCCATATCAACCTCTGCTCCTCGTTTGAAACCAAATTTTCTATAATTCTCCTCATCTAGAGCTAGCTCACCAACTAGTGCTCCTTATTTGGGGCTAACTTTCTTGTAGTTCTCCTCATTTGGATCTAGCTTGTCATCTAGTGCTTCTCATTTGGAGAAAGTGTCTCTCATCCAGAGCTACATACATTTTTTATAGAGATGGAGAATTTTGTCAATAGATTCTTATATGTGGTCTGAATCTCTTTCATTTTTGTCTAGATATGGTTTATTTTGGTCTAGAGCTCCTTGCTTTTTATTTGGATCTATTTTTTCTCTAGCTCTTTTTAAAGCTCATTGTAATCAAATCTTTTTTTAATGGGTTAATGAGTGCATCCACGACAAATTTTCACTAAGAGATTTTTTTTTTATGTGAGACTCTTTTTCTTACACTTGACTCTATTTTTCCCTTCTTTCTTATTTTGCATTCTTTGTTTTGTGTTTGTTATGATGATGTTTCATTGTGCATAATTGAAACTTATTGTGGTCTCCACATTTGAGAATTTTTTTTTTTATAATTGTAAGGTGAGTGGCCAATTGTTTCATTTTTCACGAATGCATCGTATTATAATCAATGCACTAAACTATAAATTTCCATGAATAATGGGGTAAAAATATTTTTTAATGATGGGTGTGATTTTACTTTCTTTCTACATTATTTCTTTCTCTCTCCTCATGATGGATGTTAGTGTTATTCATTTTCTCATGTCATTAAATTTTTTCAAATGGAAATATAATTATAATGAAACTAAAGGGTTAAGGGTTGTATCACATCACTATGTGAGTGGAAACTAAACCTAAGAAATCCAAGTGGTTTAGCTAATGTGATGAATCCTCAGGTCTAATTTGTTTATCTATTTATCCTAGCGTGATCTTCCACATCGAATCTTCTGAAACACCAAATGAAGCATGGAAAAATGTAGACATTATGTTTAGAAAACTAGATGACTTGAGATCCCATGAGGTAGAAAACAAACTACTATGATTATGTCTTAGTAAATTTTAGAAACTAAAAGTATTCTCCACATGATACTGCTATTAAAAGAATGTGGATTCACCAAAAAGGATGCCCAACTGATCTTATATATTCTCTCCAAGCTTGGACCTGAATACTTTTTATTTTTTTCTATCTTTCATGCCATGAAAGAAGATTCCCTCATTTGAAAATTTTTCATCCCAACTCATTCAAGAACATGACAAGTTGATTCAATTGGGAGAAACCAAGTCCAAGTCATAAGCCCTAGTGGAAAATAATGGTAAAAGAAAGGAGAAGAAATAGGAGAAGGAAACAAAGAAAAAAGGACCAACCTAAGAATGAAGAAAATTATACCGAAACCAAACCCAACACAAACATTTATACTTATGAGGCCAAACCAAAGAAGGACAAGAGTAAGTGTTCCTATTACAAGAATTCTTGACATGAAGAGCATAAATGCACAAGAAAACAAATGATCACCTAACTCATTTAATTGAGAAAATGAATATAGGTGTTCCTAATTTTATCAAGAAAAATGCTCTAAAACTTAGGTCTTCTAAAGAAAAAGAATCCAAATCTAAGAAGAAGAAAGATAAGGCACTTGTATTAAGGTTTGATCTATCATCGAAATGGGTCATAGATTTTTGTGCCTCACACCACACGAGTTCTTCAAAAGCTGAATTTTATGACATTGAATTGTGTGGTATGTCCCAAATTAATTTGGGTGATAACGCATCTATGTTAGTTACGGGTAGTGGATCGATAGAAGTAGATGGTGGAACCTTTAACAATGTTCTAAGTGTTCCTAATCTCTCTAATTGATCCAAAAATTGTACTTTATTTTAAACTATACTTTTAAAATTTTCTAAACACTAAATTTTTTTGATTAAAAATTGATCAAGTGTGTTAAATTGATCCAATTTGGGTGTTTTGAAACCCCAATCTTCAAAACACTATCTTAACGATCGTACTAACTTGATCTGAAAAAAGTAATTTTTTAGATCAAGTTGGTATTAGAGTTGGTTTAGCTCTTTATTTACTTCATTTATTTGGTTCAGTTTGGTTTTTACATTTTTGGGCTTGATCTTTCAATTGCAGTATTCAAATTTGGAACTATAGGTGTGAAAGGAAACCATGGGAATTTTTTCTAAAAATACCAAGTTTGAGGAGCTTGAAGCATTAAATCAGAAAATTCAGGAATAGAATTCCTTCTTGAGGTGTCATTTATTTACTTTTGAGGAGAAAATTGACATTCTGAAAAGAGATCTAGAATCTAAGGATGATGTATTAATGGTGTTACAAATTAATGGACTTAAGAAAGAGGTACCGGTTACTATTGATGCATCCACTAATAAAGATGAATGCATAGTGAGTATTTTAACACCTCATTCATTTCCCAAAGCCAAGTTGGATTTATATATTGCTCTAGGTGAATTTGAAAAAAAACCAAATGTACATGATCTAAACTTTTGAATAAGAAGGGTTTTAATGGATTTAGCCTTGGTAAGGATAACTAAGCCATAACTAACCCAATATTGGTAGAGGAAAGACCTCTTCATGTAGGAATGGGGTTTTCTATTTTAGGGAAAAAGGACATTGGAGAGAACTCGAAGACCACTGTATGAAGACAAGCTTCTAACAACAAAGTGACTTCCCTAATAGCTTCAAGTGATTCATCCTCAGGTGGAGGATTTGAAATAAATTCACCACAGAGAGGTATAGAAATCCCTCCACCTTTAGTTTACCATGTTCATAAAGGAAAAGGTAAACATTGTGATCAACTTTCTACATTGGAAATTTTTTATTATGATATGCAGTCAATATTGTATAGTTACCCATGCACATTTTTTGGGTTATCTAATCATTGTGTGGCCAAGTGTAGGAATTATAGATAAATGTTAGAAAAGATTGATAAAATTCATTATCCTAAACCTGGCTCATCTAAAAGTGGTCAAGATAAATTTTCTAACAATATGGATTCTAAAAAAATGGATAAAAGAATTTGCGGACACTGTAAGAAAACATGTCATGTCATTGACAAATGTTGGGAGCTACATCCAGAAAAAAATTAAAGTTTATTAAGAAGGATACCATTAATAAACCATCTAATTTGACCACTTCAGTGAATCAAGTGAAAACTAAGTTGAATCAACCACCTAAATAGGAAAATGTGTTGAAAAATGTGGGTAAGCAGATCATCAGTTTTATGTTTGCATAGTGTAAATGTTGAATAATATGCAAACTAACAAAGAAGATTTTAGAAATCCTATTGATTTGTAAAAAGTATAAATTTCATATTTATTTTTCTTTGGTGTTGGTGAAGTATCCTGAAGAGGGAGATCCATGTGAAAATTTTAACATACTTAGTGAATTTCACTTGATATGGGTTTTGAAGCTTTATTCTTTCAGCAACATGTACAGTTATTCCTAAGGGGCATGATCAGGGTATCGAATGTCTAATTTTGGAAATTGTATTTAGTATGCTATTATAGTGCAAATTTTTTCTTGTATGAATTACTTTTTTGTGTACAAATTATACAAAATATTTGCACATGTATAATCCTTTTAATTAGGATTAATTTTTTTAACTATCATATATAGTTGCAAATAGTATGCACAAGTTTTGCACTAACAAGATGTGAATGCATGTTACATTTGCATTTTTTACAGTGGTGAGTACATGATCAAATGTATAGATGAATATGGTAGTTTTAATGTCATATCAATTGTATTATAAGCCATGGGTGATGTTACTTTTAATGTTTTTGATTATTGCAATTTTAAAAAAATTACCATGTTATAAACTAGGTTATGTGTTTTTGATATGTAGAGAACGTTTGAATAGTTCAGTAGAGTGAATTTCCAAATTGAGGTAAAAATGGTATTATCAGGGAGGAGTGATCAAGAGGATTTTTGGGAATTTATATCTTCCCTAAAATTCCCTAAACCTAGACCACATTGAATAGATTCCCGAGACCTTTCTGATGGTATGCAGAACTTCAAAAATGAAGTTCGTATGCACATTTTATCGCCAGTCAAAGAATGGGTCGTAAAAAAGTCAACATGGGTCAACATGTCCACAAGTGGACAAATTTCAAGGTGACAAGTGGTAAATGGTGAGAGGTAAAAATGAAGGTTGTTCGAGTTGTTGACCCATGTTGACCTGTTTAAAACCCATTCTTTTACTAGTGATAAAATCTGCATACAGAATCCATTTTTGAAGTTCTGCATATTTTTGGAAAGTTCTTGAAATGTTCTTCAGTGTGGTCTAGGTTTAGGGAATTTTAGGGAAAATATACATTCTTAAAAATTCTATATATCACTAATAATCTCATATCAATTTACCAAATCACTCATACTGGTAAAGGAATCCAAGTGGAATTTATTCCCAACTTGGTGATTATTAGAGAGCTTCATAGTGAGACTGTAATGCCTAAGGAAAATATGGATCCTCAGTCCTAGTTGTACACATTTTTCCACTTTACTTTTGAATCTTCACCCACTGCCTTGTTTACTTAAAATTATGAGGTTAGTAAGTTATGGCATGATCATTTTGGCTATTTAAACTATCGTTACCTTGAGCAATTGAGCCAATATGAGATGGTCAATGGATATCATCAAGCCAAAATTTTAAAGGATCTGTGTGAGGGTTGTGCCCTTGGGAAGCACCCCAAAGAAAAATTTGGCAAGGGAAAATACTACATAGCTTCTCAACCCTTATATCTTGTTCATATTGACATTTATGCCCCCTTTCCATCTCCTTCATTCACTAGGAATATTTATATAATTACCTTCATTGATGATTTTTGATGTTATATGTGGGTGTATTATATCAAATAGAAATTTGAATTTTTCATCACTTTTGAGACTTCAAGGCTCTCACTAATAAACAAGTTGAAAAGTTCTATCAAAGTTTATAGAATTGAAAATGGAGGTGAGTATGTGAGAAATAGGTTCATTAATTTTTTCACCTTCAAAGGGATTGCTTTGTAGTGTACAATTACTTACAACCCTTAAAAAAATGGAGTTGCAACAAGAAAAACATAATACTTAGGAGATGTACACTTGTATGGTTCAATCTAAATACCTTCCTCTATTGTATTAGGTTGAAGTTGTGAATCTTTCTTGGTACATTCAAAACCATATTCTAAACAAAGTAGTAAAAGGGATGACACCCTTTAAGTTTTGGTATGGAGGTAAACCTGATGTTGAGCACTTTTATGTCTTTAGATAAATTGACATGGCTTAAATACCTAAAAGAAATTTAAGTACTTCAAACTAATAATCCAGGTCATGTATCCCAATTGTGTGAAGGGTTATATATTATTTAACCTCATAAATCATTGTTTTTATACTAAGAGAAATGTGTAATTTAAATATTCATCTTCTACTTCCACATCTCCACTTGATGAGGTTCTTCTACTTCTATCTGGCTTTGATTTAGACTCTTATAATGATGATTATGTTGAACCTCCCACTTCTAATCCTCATACTCTTCCCACTCCTAATTTTAATTCTATTGATAATGAAAGGAGTGATGATGAGGACTATGTCCCATCTCACTCAAATAAAGACTCGAAATATTTTGATCGTGATTCTCCTCTTGGACGTCATTGGGCTAAGAAGACCTTGAAGAGTGTTTGATTTTAGATATAACATCCTTCAGATGAAAGATGAACGTTTTTAGAGTTCATTGGGTCCCACACATTTTTTTCCTCCACTTCCAACCCAATTTATTTTCGAGAGGCTAATGGGATTACTTAGTGGGATTTTGCTATGAAGGATTATTCCTCTCTCATAAATAATGATATTCAGGATCTCACCCCTATTCTTACTAGAAGAAAAATGGTTCAATGTAAGTGGGTATATCAAATTAAATATGGTTTCAATGGGAATGTCAAAAAGTATAAAGTGTGACTCATAACTAAGTTTCTCCTAGGCTATTGGGTTTGACTATTCAAATACCTCTACTCTCATTGCAAAGATGACTTATATTTAATTGATTATATCCATAGATGTTGCTAAAATATGATAAGTACATCAAATGGACATCAAGAGTGCATTCCTTTTTGGATACCTAGGCGAACAAATATATATGGAACAACTTTTGGGTTATGTCCAAGATTCTTCCCTATTTTTTGGACTTAAGAAGTCTCTCTACATCCTTAAACAAGCCACTCAGGATTGGTATACCAATATGGACTCTTTTATTCTTACATTAGGGTTCACTAGGTGTTAATCTGACCCTAATGTTTATATTATGTGGAAAGACGAGTTTATGCTTATCCTTTTTTTGTATGTCAATGAATTGTTGATTACAGGTAGTTATTCCTTAATCATTGATTCTATGAAGACTACCTTAGCAAAAAATTTCTCCATGACTGACTTGGGTTTTTCCTCACTACTTCTTTGGGTTTCATATAACCCAATCCGACTCAAGAATCATGATTGTTGAACATAAGTACACCCTTGATTTTCTACTTATGTTTAACATGTCTGATTGTATTCCATCTTCCACTCCCTTTCTGGAGTCAAGTTAGTTGTTGATTTCTCCACTGCCTTAGTCAATGGTACCCTTGATCACCAGTTTGTAGAGAGCTTGATCTACCTAACTCATACCTTGTTGGATATTTCATTTGTTATTGGTATCATGTCCTAATTTATGGAAGAGCCTCATGGAATATATTGAAAAGAATCTAAGTGGATCCTTCACTATGTTTTTGGCACTCACATTGATGAAATTCATTACTTGGGAGGGACAAATATTAATTTATTTGGATTAGTAGATTTTGATTACGCCGATCATCAGAATTCTACCTCCAAATAGAAAATTTCTCTTTGCTTGGGCCATTTCATTTGGTCAAGAAAGAATAGAACCCAATTCTTATATCTTATATAAAGTTAGAATACAAGGGATTAGTTGACGTTTCCACATAATCTATTTGGTTATAAGAGATTCTGACAGAGTTGTGTATTCAATTTCGGTGGCATATCATCATATATTGTGACAACCTAAGAACTATTTTGATTTTTCAAAATCCATTTCAATATTAGCATATTTATCACATTTAGATACACATGCACTTGATTTGAGAGTTCATATATGGATACATATTGATTTTCATTACTATCAAAATTTAAATCAAGTTATAGACATCTTTACCAAACCCTTTATTTAAGCCGAATTCCTTCACTTGCACTCTCTTCTTAGGGTAAGGTCTACTACAACCATTCATCTTCTTCTGGTTTTCTAGTCCTCTTCTCATCCTCTTCTTCTTTGAGAAAGATTTTGGTTTGTATATGGGTACCTCATCAAGCCTTTAGTTGTTAGGACCCATATGACACATATTTATTGGTTTTCTAAGGGAGTTCTCTTTCTCTTTTTAGCTTATCATGGATCTATAAAGCCTTGATGAAGGGGGGGTGTTGGTGTGATATTTTCTTTTAAATTTTATTTAATGGGAATTTTCCACCTCATACATGGTGATTCATCTCACTTAGGTGAGTCATAAGTCTTGTAGGAAAAAAATATGTGCACTAGGGTAAATTTATAGGTCCTAAAGAATAATATTATATACATGATTCCTAAGTATGAAAACTCCTTTTGGCCTTTTGATTGCTTTATCTATTTCACTTTACTAGCTTCACACATATTACAACTTTGTCTGCATTTAACTGATTTATTTGTTTATGACCTCAGACATTACTTTCTAGCTAGGAAAAAAGTGCCCATGCATTATTATCCCTCCTAGGTGCTCCTGTCCCTCCTTATCTTTTTTTTACTCTTGGTTTATTTTATCCTTTTTGTCACCTTATAACACCTTGGGTCATATTTTCATTTTTCAATTATGAAATTCAAACAAGGGAGTCATATATATTTAGTCATTTCTCTCAAATAAGGGGCTAAACACCATAATAATTATCTATCATCACATAATATTTCACAAATGAACAAGAGCATTACAAGGCATACATATAGAACATCCATACAAGGGACAAGGGTTGCATCTATCTATATACATAACATAGGAGGGGAGTTCATTCTATACCATCACACACATCTTTCATACTCAGAACAATCTAGATATAGCCCACTATCATCATGTAACTTATAGAAGGGAAACTTATGGAAACATTACACACACACAAACTGAGAAGTCGCTGTCGACATGCTGAAAAGTGCGCCATTTTACACAAGAGTGGTTTCTTCTTGGGATCCATTGATCATTTTTGTAAGATATTTAAAAAGCATGTTGGCATACACGATGACTTCATCCATGTTGCACCATGGGATGTTGCCATCCAAAAACTTGCATCTTTGTAAATATTTGTTGGCTCCTTTTTGCTTTTCCTTCTCCTCTCTTCTATAAATACTGGAATACTTGTTGTATTCAGGGTGAACATTTTTTAGATGAAAATAGAAGTGAGGAGAGAAAGACTTTGAGCTTTCTTGTAACAGAAGAAAACAGTAATACAAATATTAAGACTTTGTGCTCAATAGCTGTGTTATGTATTAGATCTTCCTTACGTTAGATCTGTATGTGTTTAATCTGTTGGATTCATATCTACTTTTCTGTCATTTGCTCATCAGTATTGCTTTGTTTATTTATGCAAGTAGGTTTGGCTCTGTTTACTACCAACCCAAAAACATAAATCTTCTGACCTTTCTGCTTTGGAATTCATTTCTTTTCTTCCTTCGGATCTGTTCTTTCTCTTTTCCCTCTTTCATTCCTTTCTTTTCGCAGCCTGAAACACTCTACTGGGATGAGATCCCAAACCCCTGAAGGCAGAATCTGTGAGACTTGCATAGATTCCTGCTGGTAGAATAGCAATAAACCAGTTTCGCTTTGCTGACTCAAAGAGGGGCTAAGCCCTGCACACTGTTGGCTCGTCTATCCATAGATCTGTCCAGGCGATAGATTTTCAGACCAACAGTTTTTGGCGACTCTACTGGGGAACGAATAGATCTGTCAGATCTATGATGGTAGTAAGATAAAAAATCAGAAAAAATCAGCAGATTGCTGCCTGTTTGCAAATCTGAACTTTTTGTTAAAAATCCAAAAATTTGCAAAAGTGCTCAAATTAAAAAAATTTCTTCTGAGAGTCATAGATCTGGTCCAGTTAAAGATCTTTAGTTCGCTGAGTTTTTGAAAAAATTAGTATTTTGCCATAGATCTGAGTTTTTGACTGTTTGCAAAAAGTTTGAAACCCTCTAAAAAAGTTAAAATCAGATCAGAAAATCAGCTTACTAATCTTCCCTGCCATCTTATCCTCGTTGTAATTTGTCATTTAACCGCAATCGGTTTTCTGAAGAGGATAGTTTTAAATATCTAGAAAAGTGCCTGCTGCTGGTTTTTGACAGAAAAACCAGAAAATCAGCCAGTACAACCAAAAAGAAAGTTTAAATCTGTGCCATAACATTGCAGATCTGGAAGGTACACTGGCGAGTGAACCTTTTACGCGCAGCAGGAGAGCCCGTGGAGAAGCTGATCCTACTTTCGATCTGCTTCAAAGGCACAATTTCAGCGTAACACCGGCACGTTTTTCAGCACTAAGCTCAGCTAGCCGGTCATCCAGGAGTGTCTCACCTCCACGAAGAAAAAGTCTGTTACAGGGAGCATCCACGTCCCTTTGTAGTGCCTTGCTACTCAGCGGAACTACACTTCCAGCTCGTGTTCTCTTTCCGGCTTTTCAAATGGCGGTACCATGGGGAAACGCGATGGGTCCTTTGGCTTTACCACATCCAGTTCACGCTCTCCCTCACGGAAATCGAAAGAATTTTCCCAAATTTGACGGGAGCAGAAATCAAAGCACGGATTCCCACATATCTGCATTCATTATGTCATGCAGTATTTTGGATGTGACCCACGAAGATGTGTCGGTTCACCTTTTTCTGGAAACCCTACAAGGACCTGCATCTGAATGGTTTCAGCATTTGCCGGCCGGATCTATCACCAGTTGGGCCACCTTACGGGATGCTTTTGAAGATAGGTACAAGCCTTCAGAGGATGCATTTGCATTATTATCACGAATCACTCACCTGAAGAAGGAGGCGAATGAGACCATGCGCGATTTTGTCACCCGGTTCAATGCACTAATCAACCGTGTCCCTGTTGCCATGCTTCCAACGCCGGAAAATCAAAAGTGTTTCTTCGTAAACGCTATGAGCTCGAAAGTTAGTTTCTTGCTCCTTCAGGAACGAGTTGCCACCTTGGTTCTCGCCCAAGCCGCTGCCATTCGCATAGAGGATAATCTGATAATATCTGGTGAATTAAAAAAGGAATCAGCCAAGCCTAAATCTTTGGGCCCTTCGCCCACCACTTCGTCTGATCCAGCATTCCAAAAGATGGCGAACGATTTGCTTGCATTGAAGAAGCAGTTGGCCCAGGCCTCTCCCAGTTCCTCATACCGGGATATTCCGCGGAGGAATTTCGTTCCTAACAATGTTTCACAAAGACCGCGCTTACCTACAGCTGCTCCGCGGTTGGCACTTGAGGCCCCTCCGGTCAATGCTCTGGCCGAGATTGAAGAAGAAGAGCAGTATTATGAAGAACCTTCGTCTCAAGGCGAAGATGATCAAGATGTCGGTGAACCGACTGGCGACTCTACTATCGGGTATATGGAATTTGATGAGGAAGAATCTGATGAAGAAGAGGGTACCCAGGGGTACGCAAGCGGGCAGTCATATGCTGTTTTTACTCGCTTCGCAAGGAAAAGAAGCGGAAGTTGCTGCCCATGTCCAGCAGGAGAAGGCCGTGTCAAACGCGCCTCCGATCATTGCTAAAAGAGGTAATCCTCTTCCTACTCAACTCCCTGGCAAATCTTTTACAAAGAAATCTTTTCCCCCTATCTCTCCTCCAAATCAGTCCTCTCACATTCCTACTAAGACCACCAATCCTATTCCATCATCGCGAGGTGAGGGACTCATTCCTTTACCAACGCAACCCTTGGCCGCGTTTGATATTATAGATCATGCAAAAAAGACCAAGATCCAAATGTCTGAAGCTGAGTATCTTCAGTCAAACCCCGAACAGCTTGTAAGATTAACTAAGTATATCCAAAGTCAATCTGTTATACCTAATCAGGCTTCCCCAAAAGGAATCCTTTCCACTCCCCCTGAATCCCATATAAATGTTGCTTCAACATCTGCGTCAGGCAAGATAGAGCCTTTCTATCTCTCTCTTCTGATCAATGGACACAAGCTGAGTAATTGCATAATTGATTCCGGAGCTTCTGATAATGTCATGCCGGCAAAAGTCACCCATGCTTTGGGCCTCACTCTTACCAAGCCTTTCGGCAGATGTTATTCTTTGGAAACTAAGCAAGTTCCGTTGGTTGGCCAAATCAAAGACGCGCAATTTGCATTTGCGGCTTTCCCGGATAAAAGAGTAAAAATGACAGTCCTCGTTGCTGACATTCCGGCAGCATATGGAATATTGCTGGGAAGAAGTTTTTGCAGCGAAGTTGGTGGAGAAATTCATATGGACTGGTCCAAAGCTAGAATTCCAGTCAAAGGCGTAATGCAGACTTTGGAGCCAGAATCACAAAAGAAATACTTGGTTACCAACTCTGAAGACCCCAAAGCTCAAATCCTTTTTGAATCATCAGGGATGGGGAATTACTTCTTATCTACTGAGACGGATAAAACAGGGGCTGTTCTCGTTCAGGAAGGAGATCTTAATAAGATCTGGACATTGCAATTCGATGGGAGCTGTGCAACTAGTGGATGTGGCGCTGGGGTCGTGTTGATATCTCCTGAGGAAGAAGTCATTCCTCTCTCTTTCAAATTGCAGTTTTTCAACACCAACAATACTGCTGAGTATGAATCTCTCTTACTCGGTATGCAAGCCGCAAAAGAAAGAGGAATAAAAAATCTAAAAGTACAAGGTGATGCTGAGCTAGTTGTAAATCAAGTCAAAAGGATTTACCAAGTAAAGAATGAAAGGCTCAGGCACTACCGTAATGCGGTATGGGACAGCATTGAAGAGTTTGATGCCTTTTCAATTGAATCAATTCCAAGAGCCCAAAATGACATGGCTGATTCATTGGCTGTCTCAGCATCTCTCATGCTCCCACATCCAGGTTTGAAAATGAACAAGTACACCATTGAGGTGGTTTTCCGCCCGAGCGTACCAGACAATTCTCAGCATTGGCAGGTGTTCAATGATGATAATCAACTCATTGCCTTTCTGGAGAAGGCAGAAAATTTTAAAGAATTGTATTTCGAAGGATCCACCTCTACATGCCGTGAATCAATCGACGGTCAAAACCACGAATCAAAGGAGAACGATGGCATATGTCAGCTCAAGGGAAATAAAATTCCAAAGGGCCTGGTTTCTCTGGAACGCCTGTTCGACAGGCATGACCGTTTTGTAAGAAAGAAGAGGCGAGATGATCCTGGCTCGTCCCCAGAAACCGAACCGGTCAATTTAGGTTCGGAGGCACATCCGCAATTTGTGAACATCGGGAAATGTTGCACGCCAGAAGAAAAGTGAAAATTTGTCAAGTTGCTGAAAAAATATATGGATGTATTGGCATGGTCTTATGCCGATTTAAAGTCCTTCAAGCCAAAGGACGTTCAACACGATATTCCGTTGAAAGACGATGCCAAAGCCTTCCGCCAGAAGCAGAGGCACTATAATCCCAAGATTTCGGGTACCATCCAGGCCGAAATTCAGAAGATGCTAGACGCAAGAATCATCTTCCCTATCCATCACAGTACTTGGGTAGCAAATATTGTGCCAGTGCGCAAGAAAAACGGTGAAATACGCATCTGCGTAGACTTTCGAAATTTGAATCAAGCTTCGCTGAAAGACAACTACCCTCTTCCGATAATGGATCAAGTTCTGCAAGCAGTAACTGGATCAGAGATGCTGTCCATGCTTGACGGTTTTTCAGGTTACAATCAGATTGAAGTTTCACCTGAAGATCAGTTTAAAACAGCATTCACTACTCCCTGGGGTACATTTGCCTACAGCAGGATGCCTTTCGGCCTAACTAATGCTGGTGCCACTTTTCAGCGGGCCATGGACTTTGCATTCAAAGGTATGATGGGGAAGGTCATTGTGGTTTATTTAGATGACCTAACTGTGTTCTCCAAACAATGAAGCGATCATTGTGATCACTTGGAGCAAGTGTTGGCCAGGTGCCGAGAACATGGGATTTCCCTAAACCCAAAAAAGTCTGTTTTTGGAGTCACGGAAGGGAAGTTGCTAGGCCATGTGGTCAGCAAAGAAGGAACAAAGATAGATACTGAAAGAGTTAAGGCTATTCAAAGCCTTACTCTGCCTACAAGCAAGACTGGTGTTCATTCTTTCTTTGGAAAGGTGAACTTTCTCAGGCGTTTTGTTCCTGACTTTGCCGAGAAGACCCGTCACATATTGAACATGATGAAGGGGTCACCAACTTTCAGATGGAGTGAGGAGGGGAAAAGGTCATTTGAAGAAATAAAAGCTTCTGTTGCTCATGCACCAGTCCTGGTATGTCCCGATTTCTCCAAGGACTTCATCATGTATAGTTATGCATCTGAGCATACTGTGTCTGCAATCTTAATGCAAAAGAATTCAGAAGACATTGAATCCCCGATTGCATTCATGAGTTCTCCCCTCAAGCCTCACGAACTAAAGATGACTCAGCTGGAAAAGCATGCCTTTGCCGTTGTCAAAGCAGTGAAGAATTTCAGGTATTACATTCTAAACTCGCATACGGTGGTGCTGGTCCCTGACACGGCGGTGAAATCAATTCTAACTCAGCAGGAGTTAGGAAGTTTGCGAGGAAATTGGATCGCAAAGGTCCAGGAGTATGACCTGGATATTAAACCAACCAAGCTGGTAAGGGGCAAGGGCCTGTGTCAGCTAATGGCTGAAAACAAAGATTCAGAAAACCCTGATGAGAGGGGTGACTACACCGAAGAAGCGCAGGACCGGCAAGAAGAGCCTGATTCTCTGCCTCTGGTTCTATTTGTTGCAACTAGTGATGAGTGGTACTCCGACATCGCTTTCTTCCTTACCTACGGCGAATGCCCGATGCACCTAACTGCAAAGGAGAAGCGCACTATAAAGCTCAGGGCGGCTAAATACGTCATCTGGGATGACGGCTTATATAAGCGCGGGATAGATGGCATCTTCCTGCAATGTGTCGACAAGCCCCAGCAAGTAAAACTACTGGAAAGTTTTCACAATTCAGCTTGTGGAGGGCATTTTTCTTCCTTCGTGACGGCACACAAGATCATTCGAGCCAGGTACTATTGGCCAACGCTCTTTCAAGATACAGCCACCTGGGTGGCAAAGTGTGAACCCTGTCAGCAATTCGTCGGCAAGCCCAAGCTGGCTGCCTTTCCCCTAAGGCCGGTCATTATCAATGAACCATTCAGGCAATGGGGAATTGATTTTATTGGCGCACTCAATCCTCAATCGAGTGCCGGACATAGCTATGTCCTTACAGCAACGGATTACTTCACCAAGTGGGTGGAAGCCATACCTGTCAAGCATGCCACTTCTGAGGTGGTTTGCAATTTCATTAAAGAAAATATCATTGTCAGGTTCGGCGTTCCAAACAAAATCGTTGCTGATAATGCTTCTAACTTCTCCTCACGAGAAGTTATTAGTTTTTGCTATGAATATGGGATAACCTTGGCTCACGCATCCGACTATTATCCTCAGGGAAATGGTCAAGCGGAATCCAGCAACAAGAACTTGGTGGCCATCATACGAAAACTGGTGGAATCAAATCAGCGGATGTGGCACAAGTCTTTGTACGACGCTTTGTGGGCGGACCGCATTACTCCCAAGAGATCTCTCGGCATGTCACCTTTTCAAGTGTTATATGGCACTGATGCCGAGCTTCCCATTTCTGCGGAACTTCCTGCTCTGCGCTTGGCACGAGCCATTGAAGATGAAACTTTCCAGAATTCTCTTGAAAAGAGAATCATGTATCTGGCAGAACTTGAAGAAAAGAGAGTGAAGGTGGTCGATAGGATCACTGAACATCAGAATCAAGTTAAGAGGCTTTTCGATAAGAAAGCCAAGCAGAGGGATTTTCAAGTGGGAGATCTCGTCCTTTTGTGGGACAAGCGAAGAGAGCCAAAGGGCATGCACGGAAAGTTTGATTCCCTATGGAGAGGGCCCTTCAAAATCAAGCAACTCAACGGAGAGAATAGTTTCTATCTCTCGTATCTGGATGGAACTGAGCTCCCGCTTCCCTATAGCGGGCAGCATCTGAAGATCTTCAGGAAGTAGAGCTTGCTCTCTTCTTTGTACAGTTTGCTTTTTGTTGTGTGTTTACTTTCGTCGTGTGTTTTCTTTCGGTTTGTCATGTGTTTTCTTTTGTTCTCCCTCCGGTCCCCCTTGTTTTTGACTCTATTACCCAATGGATAGGTACATGAAAATCTGGGATTCTCTACCCTTAAGTTTCACTCAAAGATAGTCCCCAGAAAGAGCCAGCTGTTATCCTGCAAAATTGTCAAGGGAAATTTGCAGATAACCATACCCAAAAATTTTGTTTTGGCCCCAAGGAAGTTTGACAACGTTCGAAAGAAGCCCAAAATTATCTTCCGAAAATCAAGTTTTAAGGACTTAGCCATTTTTCAGTCTTTTCAGAAAAGGCGCTGATAAGTTCCTGTTGACATGCTGAAGAGTGCGCCAAAGGGCGCTGCGTTGACATGCTGAAGACTGCGCCAAAGGGCGCAAGGAAGTTCATGTTGACATGCCAAATGGTGCGCCAAAGCGCAAGGAAGTTCATGTTGACATGCCAAACGGTGTTGCGGTGCGCAAAGGGCGCGGAAGTTCATGTTGACATGCCAAAGGTGCGCCAACATGCTGAAGGCGCATGGAAGTTCATGTTGACATGCCAAACGGTGCGCCAAAGGGCGCAAGGAAGTTCATGTTGACATGCAAAAGGTGCGCCAAAGGGCAAGGAAGTTCCTGTTGACATGCTGAAAAGAATGCGCCAAAGGGCGCTGATAAGTTCCTGTCGACATGCTGATAAGTGCGCCCATTTCCAAAGGGCGCTGATAAGTTCCTGTTGACATGCTGAAGAGTGCGCCAAAAGGCGCTGAGAAGTCGCTGTCGACATGCTGAAAAGTGCGCCATTTTACACAAGAGTGGTTTCTTCTTGGGATCCATTGATCATTTTTGTAAGATATTTAAAAAGCATGTTGGCATACACGATGACTTCATCCATGTTGCACCATGGGATGTTGCCATCCAAAAACTTGCCCAAGTCAATTGTTGACTTTTTAAATATCTTTGTAAATATTTGTTGGCTCCTTTTTGCCTTCTTTCCTTCTCCTCTCTTCTATAAATACTGGAATACTTGTTGTATTCAGGGTGAACATTTTTTAGATGAAAATAGAAGTGAGGAGAGAAAGACTTTGAGCTTTCTTGTAACAGAAGAAAACAGTAATACAAATATTAAGACTTTGTGCTCAATAGCTGTGTTATGCATTAGATCTTCCTTACGTTAGATCTGTATGTGTTTAATCTGTTGGATTCATATCTACTTTTCTGTCATTTGCTCATCAGTATTGCTTTGTTTATTTATGCAAGTAGGTTTGGCTCTGTTTACTACCAACCCAAAAACATAAATCTTCTGACCTTTCTGCTTTGGAATTCATTTCTTTTCTTCCTTCGGATCTGTTCTTTCTCTTTTCCCTCTTTCATTCCTTTCTTTTCGCAGCCTGAAACACTCTACTGGGATGAGATCCCAAACCCCCGAAGGCAGAATCTGTGAGACTTGCATAGATTCCTGCTGGTAGAATAGCAATAAACCAGTTTCGCTTTGCTGACTCAAAGAGGGGCTAAGCCCTGCACACTGTTGGCTCGTCTATCCATAGATCTGTCCAGGCGACAACTCCTGGATGGCCCTACTCTAGCTGCCCCTCGCCACTGCAAGTACTCCTAGTATCTTACTGTCTGTGGTAAATTCTTTATCATTATCTTCTCATAGCACTTATCCTCTGCCATCAGGGCCCTATATCAATCCATCGGTATCA
Organism: Taxus chinensis; assembly: GCA_019776745.2. NCBI lineage: Eukaryota > Viridiplantae > Streptophyta > Pinopsida > Cupressales > Taxaceae > Taxus > Taxus chinensis. The sequence goes on along the minus strand of CM034157.1, from coordinate 338,827,287 downwards.
TATCAAGAGGTGCCATCTATCCTGATCCTACAGTGTCATCGGTACACCACTCACCAAATATGATGCCATTATAGAGGTAAGGTCTCCAAATTTATCCATGCACACCTCTCTCTACCTCCAGTACCAACCCCTATCCTGGATGGCTCATTCCATCTCCTGAGTCACTAGGTCCGCTCTTACAGACCAAAGAAGAAGATAGTGCCTCAGAAGTCAAGAGTTGAATAAGAAATAAGATCACTACATTGATGAGATGGTGTCTCTCTCTCCATACTGAACTTGATGCTAACTCTGTGCGTAGTTGGAGCCAAAACCTTAGAGAGGATGGAATCTAGAATCAAAAACAAAATGATGGATCATGATCATGAATAATGTAGGTCAAATGTACCATGGGGTGGAAACACCAGACAACTTTCCCTTTCTCAACCACTCCATGAGATACTAAAAGGCTCACCCACGTAGTAGTTTTTCCAAAATCCTCAGAATGGTTCCGAACACCCTAATGAACATGTATCATCATTCATCACCCAGTGATGTGTTGGAGCCTACTCCAATAGATCATCATAGATGGGACTCAGTAGATCCTTGTCTTATCTGGAATCACTTCATAGACAAATCCCTTGTCAATTTTATACATACACCGTGACTGTCTATCGCACCTACTGTGAAGATATACATGACCTTGATCATCTCAGGCCTGCGTCCAAATACCCACCTAGTCCTCCTCATGATCTCAAATTTTTCTAAACCATGGTGGTAAGTCCCAATATGGTTACCATGTAATATGATTTTGACATCTAACTCTGTAAGACTATCATCATACCAATATAATAGGATTCTAAGAATCTATCCCCATGAAGCCTAATGGCTTCCTCCATTTCAAAAATACATTTCAATATGATTCTTACATCCCATACTTTGCCCTGGTGGCCTAATGATTGATCTTGCTAATAAGATCCCAACATAGAAATTTGATGGAAGTATAAATGAAATTATTTTTTCCTCCTCCCCAATGATATACATCATTATTCTAAGTAAACCTGTGCTAACAATGATGTCCCAAATGAAAAGCAAAAATTTCATAGTTTAGGATCAATTACCACAGACCCAATGTTCCAAAAAAATGTCCAATGACTTAATTCAGTGTGATTGAAAAACAACTGGGATCTAATATCTCAATGTTGGACTTGCGGGATTGAGGTGCTCCAAGAGAATTGGCCGACTTCCTCTTCCTAGACTAAGACTATACTCCACCTCCTCATCAGCTCACTCTAAAAACACCACTAACTAATGTCGCTTATTACAAGGGGATTAGAGGAAGAAGTAGAGATACAAGAAAATAAGAACCTAAGATATAGGGATGATGATACCAATCTTGAGGGTTATAATAAAATCTTGGAGAATGAAAAATGGCCTAATTGATGAGGATGGAGATGAAGATACGTCACATACTCAATTTATGAATACATCCCCAAGATTTCATGTGCCTTGATTTCAATGACATGCCACAATTTGCAAAAGACACCAAGGAGCCTGCTTAGTACACCTGTTAAACACGAAAGAGGAAAATGAAAAGAAACAATATAATGTCGTGAAAAATACATTAGCCATAAAAATTTGTTATTCCATCACTTGCACAGTGCATCTTTGATGGATAAGGCTAAAGACAAACTAGACCCACTTTAGCAAGGATCACATTTACACCAAGAAATTCTCCTGAGAGCCTAAATTAAACAAAATTCTTCTCAGCTTGTTATTCCTGGGAAGCTCATCTAAGGTCTCCATTCTTTGGAATAACATCCCCATTTCCAATTTAAGCCAGTTCTAAGTTGTTAAGAGAAAGAAGGAGAAATCCTAAAAACTGCAAGATTGTAGTCAACATGTAAACCATTTTTTCATCCTCTGCAATCTACAACCTTGCCCACCATGCACTCTTTCAAAATGAGGTATTATAATTTCATAGACTAAAACTAAAAATCCATCATGAACTAGAACATTCTACAGATGCATCCTCGTTTGCCAATTTGACTATTTTTGTGGAAACAGACAATAGTATAGGGAGTTATGGCTAGTTGAACAAAATATTATAAAATGACACCCAATTCCAAAGGCCTACTCTAACACCATCCACAATAATGGCTCATGAAAACATAAATTTCTCCGCCACATTATCAAGGATCTCCAATTTGCATTGGAAATTTATTGGTTGGTATTCTCATTATTAACCCCATTTCAACTCCCACCGAGCTTACTTCATAGATTTTGGATAAGCAGGTCATAATTGTATCTGCCACGTGGAAAGTTTTAAATTTTTATAGGCCTCACATTAACTGCTTAAGAAATGGGCATACTGATGCAAATGTTATTGGATTTCATATCCACAAGTTTAACACATTGGTGGGAAGAATCAATAATGAATTTAGTTAGCACTTGTTGATCAAGCTCTGAAAGAACTACCTGTGCATTCTGCACCATCTTGGTGGTATTTTACATTCCAATGGACCTTTTGACATGCTATTAATACAAAGCTTCGCTAGAGATTTGGGTGGACAAGCCCTAAATCAATTTGTCATCTTTAACATTTCTTGAAAGGGGACTACCTGAAGAAATTGTTTTCAGTAAGGAAGATGAAATACATAGTACGAAATTCTGATGATAGCTCCCCGACTTATCTACCCGGCGCTTCAGGCCCATGCCACATCGTGCTGAACAAGCAATTCATCTTCTTCACATCATCCAACCTGAAACCGAAATGAGAAAAGTTCGAACTCTTCTTATCCACAGAGGAAGACCCCTAGTTTCGGATTTTGGACTATGTTAGCTTTTATGGTTCAGTCACTCTAGCGTGAGTTTGGGATTTCAACTCATGGTACTATGAAACTTCTAGCTAATTGATACCCATTTACCTACAAGTCTAAAGTTTGATCGAATACAAATAAAATTCAAGGACGTCGATAGCTCTCTCTTGGACATGTTCCTTAGCAGATGATATGGGGAAACCATTTATTTTGAAATGCCTAAGAGCTCATTTCATACTCCTGATAGTTCTCGCAAGTTTGGAATGGAATACCAGGTGAAAATATGCAACGACGTTCCCCATTATACTCAAATCATAGTATGTGATCTTTCCCTATTGAATGGCTTGGTATGCATGTTTCCATCAAGTATGTTTTGTGAGAACAAAATAAAAAGGTCGATTCCCTTTCAATGTCAACTTCCCTACTTCCAAAATATCTTCTGCATTGGAATCGATAAGTTGACCATTGAAATGGTGTTTATACCCAATGTGCCTAATAATGTAAACCACTGGAAAGTCTTCAATAATGATAATTAGCCTCGTCTAGGTTTGCCATGGAATCCCCAGATCCAAATTTCAATCCACCATATCCTATCCATTTCCTTCCTCAAGTTAGGCCATCTCTAGTGATAGTAGATCAAGAGGAGAAACTATCATTTGGAGGGATTGGTAATCGAAGGAGCTAGATTCCTAGCATTTTGAAAGTTGATCCGCCACGATCTTTACCCAAGGCTGTCTCAGGTAGACCTCTTGTGATAATTGACAACATATTCATTCAAAAAAAGGTGAAGTAATATTCTCAGTTCCCAACTGATTTTGCCCGAGCTCCAATCAGCACACTTGCGAGCCATTCGAATCAATATCTAATGCTCAATATTTGAAAGTGTTGCATTCACCTGAAGAATATAGACTCACCAGGTGATGCACTGAGTTCCATTTCGGGCAAAAAATATGTTAGGTTATGGAGCTAAATAGCATCACTAGAGCATGCACTATAAAGTGATTCTGGTTAATGCAGTGAACCGACATCAGTCAGGTGGAACCACATCAGTCACCCAGGACCATCAGGAAGTGACCGACATCGGTTAGGTAGTGATGTAGGCATCGATCAGGTAGTCTAACCGACATCGGTTACCTATGCGAGTGTTTTTATTTATAAGTCAATAGATTTAATATCTATTTTGTTTTAAAGTAAATCTATTGGATGTAATTACATGGCTATTGTGCCCTAAGTTTGTCTAAGCTTATATAAGCTATGAAACTAGGGTTAGAAGGAGAATTAAGAGAAGGATTGAATTAGATCCTTGATTCTATCCTTGGTTGAAAGGATGAAGAAGAAGAAGAAGAAGAAAAAAAATTAGTTTGGATAAAGACAAGAACTTTCATGGAAATAAGATGAATAGAAGGAAAGTGTAGGTACACTATTGCTGAGAATATGGTATCATCTTCTACTGTATTTTCTTTGTATTGTTTAGTCTCATGTAATGGCTTGCATAGTATGCAAAGCACATAGTGTTTCTTCTTGTAGATCCACATGTTGTTGTGAGATCTTGTTATTGCTAGATTCTTCTTATAGATCCATAGGTTGTTGTGAGATCTTCCATGTATTACAGATCCATGAGATCTGATTGTATTGTTGATCCATAGATAATCTAGATATTGTAGAGGAGGTTGTCTTCATGTTTGCACAGGTTGATGCAGTGATGGAGGAGAGACTTACTTCTTGGTGCATAGTTATGGTTGCACATTGGTAGACCCATTTCTAGAGGTCTTGTTTGCAGATTCACAGTAGATGAGAGCTTGGTTACAGTTCAGAGATGTAGTAGTTCCTGGTTATGTGAGATCTTAGAGATCTAGTGGTGGTTGGAGGCATGGTTTAGTGCACTCATGTAGATCTGGTTAGAGATCTGGAGGAAGAGATACTCTTGTAGAGATGCATTGTACTCTTGTGCAAAAGAGTTAGTTTGTAATCTCTTGTTATATTATATATATGAGATCTCTATCTTTGGTGGACGTAGCCCACATTGGGTGAACCACGGTACATGTTGTGTTATGTGTGTGTACTTTTGTGTGATTTGGATTATTCTAGTTTATACTTCCACTGTTGTAGATTTTGTGGGAATTGTTTAGATCCGTATTTTTGTGTTTTGGATTGTGCATATTCTATAGTTGAAAATGTTTTGTTGCATGGACCCAATGGATTAACTTGGTATCAAATCCCCAATTCCTTGGTTATTTTAGAGAAAGGGTTTTATCTTTCAGTAGTTCTTTTTAGTGGTTTTACTGACAAATATGAGATAGGTTTTAGATTTCCTATGGAAGATTCACATGAAGAGAACAATCTCAAGTGGGAGGATAGAAGATCAAGGTGGGAAAATATAGTGACCTAATTTCACCTTTGAAGAGAATTGTTGTCAGCAGGGTGACTAGGTTACAAGGTGACCATGGTCGATTACCGTGAGGTAAATCATCAAGCCTCATTTTGGGAATCAGAAAATCACATATGTGAAGAACAAGATTCATATGGAATGTATCTTGGGGCATGAGGTTTCCTATGATATTGGAGGTACAAGCATTGTGGTCAGATTTGAAACTATTTGATTATTGAGGTATGGTTTTATCTTTGTTTTGTGCTATCATGTAATTTGGGCGATGTATGAGCCTGATTGCTTAGATATAGATTCAAAATCAGGAGTAGGTAATGTTATGTACATTGGTACGTTTAAGATGCATATGCCTTATGTAGAGAGGTAAAGCTAGTAATATTAAAATGATTTTCATGAAGAGAATTAGGGCCTCCATCTCAATTGAATATGGGTTGAAAGTATTTTGGAAGTAGGTGATTCATCTTGATGTAATTTAGTGAAATGATCTGTTGAAGTTTTTGTATGGGACCCATTGGTGCTTCTTGAAATGAGCTGGCTCATACACAACTATCAAATTTAGTTGAAGTAGGACCTGGTTTGGTGTTTTATGCCAAAAAAAGTGGCATTGTGTTTTCATTCCAAAAGTGATTGATGGTAGTCAGAGAAAACGTCGGTCACAGAGGAACCAGGTTAGTTAGGTAATGTGGTCGGTTAGAAGACAACGGCAATTAATTTGTAAAGATATTAGATTAAGGGTTTTTGAGCAGGAAAGGGATTATGGTTTTTTGTCCTAGTTTCTTATCAAGTTTCTGGCACAAAGTGTACATGACAGAACATGGTATGATCAGCTTCAAAATTTGGATCAGAAAGTCATATTGATAGGAGTTGGCTTGGTGAGTCCAACTGAGTTTTGGGTCAGGTATATATATATGGTTCATGTTTGAAATATCTTTCCCCTTTGGAACAAATGATATTATGTTTGGATAGTGTGCATTTCACCATGGTTTTGTGTGTTTTTTTTATTTGTATGTTCCCAGTTGTGTGGAATATTGAGGATAAGGATATCTATCTCTAAGGTGATATCCTCAAGAAAATTCATGATTAGACACAATTGTAGGTAATGGAGATGTTGAGTAAAAAGGATGAAAAGAATCGATTCACCTACTTCACAAGAAGTAAAACTTAGTGATGTAGAAGTATTCTCATGAGAATTTTGTAACCTGGGAATCAACACTTGTATATGACAACATACCCTATTTTCTGGTTTTATTTTCACTGAATATATTTTGAGCCTTTTGATCTTGGTATCACAGAGGTATGTTTTGATTTCATGTGTTCTAGTGGTTTGTTAGTGTACCATGGATTGGATTGGCATTGCAGGCTTGGAAACATGATGCACATGTAGAGTGAGAGGAGGGTATGCTACTATTGAAAGTTAGGGATGAGGCACTTTTTGGTTTTGAGAGGGTGATCACAGATTTGCGGTATTTTGAGTTTAGATTTAAGATTGTGATGTCATTCTAATTTTATGGTGTGTGATATTCCTTATGGCCAAGATTTGATGGTTATTCATTTGGTTTTAGATGATAGATATAATTTTAGAGCAGTTTCAGGGTGAAAAATCTTGTTATGATAGTTACAGTGCCAAAACAACTGGTGTCAGTTAGGGTGAACCATGGTCGGTTCCATAAGGGGTTAGGAACTAAAAAAAATATCAGGTTTGAGAAATATAATTCTGATGAGTTGGATTCAGTTAAGAATTTGATGATGTCATTTAATTTAGGATATTTAGCATTCTTTCATAACACTGATTCAGCATTGTAATTAGTTGGTGAGAACAAAGAGCTTATTTTTCCTAGAGGATAAGTATGGATGGATGAACATGGTGAGTTTTCACATATGGATAGATTCATGTTTTTGATTTTATGATGATGCAGATGTTTGAGTGGATGCTTAAAATGGATTCCTATGAGCATGAGTAGGGGGATGTTTGTATTTCCTCTTGGCCAATATGTTACTCCCCAAGATACAACTATGGATGGTTAGTCTTGGACATGCTATTGTTTATGTAGGATTGGATTTGCAGATTGCATTTTTGGATTCTTTGAGTTATGCAAGTGATGTTGTGGAAATAATCACCTCGATCCCAGTTAATGCCCCTAGAACTCATTTGGGCAATCTTGGCCCAAGATAAGCCCCTTTTGTAAGTTTAAGACCTCATGTTCCATTTTGATTGTCTAGGTCAGTTGCATTTGTGGTTGGATGAAGACATGGATAATGGATGGAGAACATGGTTGGTTTTATAGGTATGATAGTGTCATATTAATTAAATTATGCAATGCTTCAGTTTGAGTGGGAGCTCTTACAGGTGTGTTATATAATGATGGACTTGGTTATCCTTTTGTCATTTTTATGATACCCATCAAATTAACACTAAAAGTGTTGATTCCTAGTGAATTTGCCCTTGGTGTATCAAAGATCAATACAGCTTTATGTTTGGTAAAGTCATTTTATCTTCTTGGTTTGAAAGATAGTTTGATCTTCCTGGTTTTATTTTGAATGGGATTTTTCTATTAAATATTGAAAATAAATATTATGGTCTACAAGAAAATGGTCTTCTCGTATACATCTGCTAAAAATGATAGGAATTTATACTTCATCTGGGAAAATTTTAGATTTCTGGAGCTCAAGTTACTTAGAGCAAAATAATACAAATGACTTTCCCGTGTCCTATACTAGTCAGTAGATCATTTTATAACATTTGACTAGCTCTTGGTACTTAATTGTTAGGCACTTTATGGACTGAGCAGCTACCCAAGTTTGGATTTGAATATAGCTTGTTAAATAAGTGTATCCCAATCCATGTGTTGCGCATTTTACATAAGGGATAAGATCCCACATTCAATTAGGTGGAAGATAAGGATAGGCACCAAATTTAACATAGGTTGGTGTACACAACACCCTGACTATCATTAAGGCTATCTTATAGGGATGAGAAGGCACTCAATTGGGTGTTGAACCACAGATTGGGTTGTGATATGGCAAGATTTGTGATCCATATTTTAATCTTCATGAATATTTGGAAAATGTGATTGAAATACAAGGATAATAGTAAAATTTAATTGGAAATTGATTAAATAATGTGGCCAATGATAAGAGTAATAAATGGGTGTGGCTAAATGACAATAATTGAAATTTGATTTATTTTCTACATATTTTGCCACGTGGTATTTGGTTAAATGAGCGTGAATACGTTTTCACAAAACAATGCACAAGATTCATGTAGGAATTTCCATTACCTGAAATTTTTTGAATGCGAGCCATTAACTTTTGCATACGATTTGATTTTCTGGACCAAATATAATCTACAGAATTTAAACTTTGGCATTCATGGAATAGACCTCATGTTCACAATTCTGAGAATTGATTCTTGGAGATCAGTGTTTCTCCATGGCAGGATCCTCTGAATCAGTGAACTTCATAGACACATCTTCAAGAATTAGGGACAAGAAAAGTGCTCATTCCCAATTGAACTAATATGTAAACTTTTCAAGTACTTTTCTTATTGCTTCCAACTTCAATCTATTACACTCATGAAATAAAACAAGTGGAACTGTATCCCACACATAATTGTAAAGTAATGTAACTACTTATGCATTATAATATAACAGATGAAAATAAAAGTGCATAAAATAATTGAACACAACCAAAGATAATATTTAACAGGATCATCATTTTGTTTGATACAAAGTATTTCTAATGTACTTGCTCAAATTTTTATATAACCTTTTGAAAATTTCTCTCAAATACAATACCAAGATATGTTGGAGCTATTAAACAAATTCATTTCAAAGGGATTGAATTAGCTATTCACCTCAACTCAACACTTCTATAATCGAGAGGAGAATACCCTACTACTATGCACCATGCTTAATCAATGAAAATCTATTAACTCTGTAGATTTTTCAATACCATGGTACTATGAACAAAACCATGGGCCAAAACCACCCCATAAACCTTGGGTCAGAAAAATGTAATCTTATGACAAGAGTATTTTCCTGATGATTTCATGCACAATTTTTCGAGGCTACTCCCTGCATCCTAATCTATTTTTCTACAATACTTTTAGTGTACATGTCTTCAAGTTACGTACTTTTCACTTTAGATAACAGGCTCCACAACATAACATCTATCTCCCACTTGGAGACTAGTTTTCATTAAGAAACTTCTCAACCCTTAGATCATCCTTGAAGACCATACTAATTTTGATCATTCAACTTAATAATTCTAGATCACCTTCATAATCATTCATGCAAGAAATCCCTTTTATTAATGAATCTTTTTCAGCTTCATACTTCTCTTCCTCCAAAGTTGTCTTCTTGAAATGGTACTGTACGTACCCAAAATTGTAAGGTACTGTACTGCCAGAACAATGTGACAAGTGCCCCAATGATGATACAGGTCTCTTCGCAAGGTGTTCGGGATCCAGAAAATCTCTCCGGATATGCGTTAACATCCCGCATGCCCTGCTTAGCCCCCACGTGCTTTATTTTCCCCTTTTCCCTCTTTTCTTGGCCTTTTGATCTTCAGTTACGAAACCGCCGCCCTGCTTAGAGCAGCGGTCCTGTAATCGCCACCCTGCTCAGAGCGGCGGTCCTGTACGCGTTTTCTAGAAATCGCTTTGACATGACTCACGTAAAAGATCACGTTTCACCAGCTTTCTTTCACCGACTTGAGCATGCATTTATGTTTTTGGTCCCCTGGAATAGTGTTTTTCCATTGTTTATAGTTTAAGAGTTCAGTTTGGTTTTGATCTTGGGTGAATGAAATCCTATAAATAGCATGGCTTGTGCTCAAGCAAATGGCCTGCCTCAAGTTCTTGTTTTCTGGAAGACTCCTCTTTGCAATTCAGTCTTCCTTTTCTTAGATTTCTCATTTTTGGTTAGTATTGTTTGCAGCTGGTAAGCCACATTTCATTGTTTGCTTAGAATGCTTTTTGTTAGTCTTCTTTCATTGCATGCTTAGTTAGCATTGTTTTACTATTTGGTAAGCCACATATCCATCTTGTGCAAACCCATGGTCTGGACTGGTCTGTTGTTTTAAGTCCAATCCATTGGAGTTATAGCTTGAAAATGTTGGTAAGCCATAGACCCATCTTGTGCAGGCAGCGCTATTGTTTTATCTAATCATTAGAGTAGAATAGCTTAGAAGCCATTAAAGTTGCAGGTTTTGCTCTTCAAACAGGATAGTTTCAGGTTCTGGACACTTTATGTTGCATGACTCGCAGTAGATCCCACTAGGAATTGCATAAGCCAAGCTCTGTACTCTTGCGCTATCCCTCTCCTACTCGCATTGTATTCAGTCTGTATTCCGAAGCTGTCCTTTGTCCCAATATCTACTTCTGTTGATGCTAGCATTACACGCTTTTCTGGATCCACGTGAACACAAAGAATGAGGAGATCACACTGAGGGGACAAGATCACACACACCATCGGATTCGCCACTGTTCTGCGAAATCCAGGTTCTAACTTTCAAAGTTTTAGTTAGAATCATATCAAATAGAGTAGTTAATTGCTTTATGTCAGTTAATTTTATTCTCGATATTGCCAGGGAAGCTATGGGGATTGATAGTTTCTGAGAAACTATGATTCACTCCTCACTTCTGAGGTAGGATCGAGAATCTTGCAAATAGATTAGTTATTTCATTGTTTAGAATAGATCTACAAATTGCACAGACAAATAGCTACACTCGGTTATTTTGTTTGTTTTAAGTTATTAGTTTAGCTGTCAATTCTAAATATTTTAAATAACTGCTTTCTTAAATTCATTCGAAAGCTCATCAGAAAATACAAAAAGAGAGAAATCATATATGCTATAGATATACTTCACATAGTTAAATTTATTTTTGTAGTTTGTTTACATTGTTGCTTTTGTATGACAATCACGGGACCTAGGGAGCCCAGGGAATACATATTCGAGCCAATCGTGCCTCAGCCCAATCTCGTCACAGCAATAACTGATATAGACCAAAATCTTAGGATACAAGTCTTCCAAACAACAACAGACTTACAACAAATCAGTTCCCAGTTGAGAGGGTTAAACATAGAAGACGACCAAGCACATACGTTTTGGTCAAATCAGCCAAACTACAGATTACCCTAGAAAAATATCCACATGACTGTAGAAGGGCTCGAAAGAGAACAAACATTCGGTTGTGATCCTTTGGTCCCACAGCCAGATGCAGGAGACACCCTCACAGATATAGATACCAGCCTAAGGATCCAGGTTGCATGAACACCTGTGAGATATTCTGAGAAGATCACACATTTATTGAGTCTAAACATATAGGCTAAGAAAGCATATGATTACTAGATACTAGGGATCAGAACTTGATTCCACGCATGACCATAATAGGTCCACAACAACCGCGAGTCTACGGTTGTGACCCAAAAATCCCACAGCCTAACGAATCCATAGGTCAATCAGATATAGACACTGGCCTACGCACACTAGTATTCCAGGTCCACTCCACTTCCACCTATCATCATCGAACAATTATCCTTACTAGATATAGCGGCTAACAAAGCTAGAGAATTCTGGACTAGGCCAGAGAATCATCCATAGAGTCAATAATATTCATCATCCACTATATGACCTTATCAGGAGACATACACGAAACTATCCCAGGTCATTTTCCACGTATTCCACAACCCATAGATCGAATCACGCCAGAGCTCGATATTGATTGGAGCCTTCGAGCAGTCATCCTTGCTGACCGATCTATCACACCAGTCCAAGTTAGAAGGGCCTTCTTTGCCTTAGATTCGCAAATTCCACTAGTGCGTGTCGAAGACATTAGACTTCCTAACTAGTTTTTCTGCATATTCCATCCCCACTGGCTGTCTCGGCACGACCTCGGGAGGTCGGGTACGTGGAAGAGTTACTTGTTGATTCTCACGCTCACCTGTCGCTTTTCCGATGTACATTAACCTTTGAGAATACACCTTGAGGAATATATACCTCCATTCGTGCCTCTTAGAAATGAGTTTCCTCACATGGATTATGTCACACAAATCAAATACCTTCAGCTTGTTCCTTCTCAGGTTTGCAAAATTAGCTCCACAATAATTCCAATTGCACTTCACTCAACAATATGGTCTCTCATCCTCTGACTATGGCATTTTTGGGATTCCCCTTTATTTATCTGTGATGAGTGTCCAAGTTGGCTAATTATAAAGAGGAGAAAGAGGAAGCCTCCACGTGTCTCCTTGGTGAAAATACAAAGGTGAAGTCCAGAGGCAAGTCCCCAAATGAGCGCGGGCTCTCCATGTGTCATGGGCCCAAGAAATTTTCCTCATCATTTGAAAGTCTCAATAGAAAGAAGATCTAGTGAAATCCTCCATGTGTCCCTTCAGCGTAAATCCAAAGGTAAGATCCAGAGGCACATCCCCAAACGAGCGCGGGCCCTCAACATGGTCAAAACCCAAGAGAGTTGCAAGGCCATTTGAAAATTCTGAGCATGGTCAAAGCCAGTGGAAGTCTCCACATGTCTCTTCACCACTCTTTCAAAAGTAAAATTCAGGGGCAGATCCACAAAAAAGTAAGGGACCTCCATGTGGTCAAAACCTGAGAGAGTTGCATTCACTGTTGAAATTTCTGAGCATGGGAAGATCCAATGGAAACCTCCACATGTCCTTCAGCAATACTTCAAATGTCAAAACTAGAGGCGGATCCTAAAATGAGTGCAATCCCTGGTACAAGTGTTCTTTGAATAGCTTATGTGATAGGCATTTACCTTATACTTTCATGCTGACTTTTCCATAATGTTCATCAAAATATCAAAAAAAGGCCACCTTCCTCAACTTCTTGTTTTATGACATGTGTACACTTTTTAGGTCTAAAGTAATAATTTAATTATGCCACTTGATAATTTCGAACATCCATTTAGAATTCACCAGGCCATGGGACCAATTTGACATTTTGTAAGCATAAAAAAAAGTGACAAGTTCAAAAAATGGACCTGTTGCGCCGCATCTAATTGGGGATGAACACGTGTCCACAGATGTTGGGAAGAAATTATCTAAGAAATCACAACTATGGAAAAATAAAATGCAAGGGAAAATTCACCATTCACATCCAAAATTCAAAATTTTCCTCATGGAAAGAGAAACTACAACTAATACATGGCAAAACATGATCCATGACCATAGAGAAGGATTGAAAATGACATCCAAATGAAGGAGCAATTTTTCACGCATCCATACAGGGAGACAAAAAATAATTCTAATCATGCGTACTGAGAAATTTTAAATACGAAAGGGGTGATATTACAATTGATCACTAACACCCAGCATTAGTCAGGCAGTGACTGACATCAGTGAGACAATAACCCACATCAATTACCTATACAAGAGTATTTTATTTATAAGTCACAAGATTTAATATAGATTTTATTTTAAAGAAAATCTATTGGATGTAATTACATGGCTATTGTGCCCTAAGTTTTTCTAGGCTTATATAAACTAGAAAAATAGGGTTAGAGGTGTTAGTTAGAAGAAAGGAAATATGAGAATTGAGCTATCCTTGGTTGAAAGGATGATGAATAAGAAGAAAAATAAGATTGCATGAAGAACCCTAGTTAGGGATACAAAACTTTCATGGAGAGATAAGTTGATCATAGAAGGAAAGTGTATGGTACACTATTTGTGAGAAGATGGTATTATCTTGTAGAGTATTTACTTTGTATAGTTTAACCCTCATCTAGTGGATTGACATAGTATGTACAAGCACTTAGTGTTTCAATCTTATTAGATCTAAAGGTTGGTTGTGAGATCAGTGTTACTGAAGCATTCTTGTAGATCAACATGTTAACAGATCTTGTATTACATCATCCATGAGATCAAGCTTGATTTATTGTTGATCCAAATGATGACATCTGAAGTATTGTAGAGAAAAATTGTCTAGTGGATCATAGTTTTCACAGGTTGATGTAGTGATGAAGGAGAGACTTAATTTTTATTGCATGGTTACGATTGCACATTAGCAGACCTTTCTAGAGGTATTGTTTTCAGATTCATAATATAGTGAGAGATTGGTTACACAATGGAAAATGCATGGTAGCTTCAAGTATGTGAGATCTGGTGATTTTTTAAAGGCACGGTTACAATTCACTCAGGTAGATCTAGTTAGAGATATGGAAGAGACATAGGTGGTGGCATGGAGACATGGTTTAGTGTACTCAGGTAGATCTGGTTGTATATCTAGAAGAAGATATACTCTTGTAGAGATACATGTACTCTTATGTAGAAGATTTGGTTTGTAATCTCTTATGTTGGCTATGTAATATGATATCTGAGCAAATATTTGGTGGACGTAGCCCACATTGGGTGAACCAAAATACATGTTGTGCTATGTGTGTGTAATTTTGTGTGATTTGGATTATTATTATTTATACTTCCACTACATTAGATTTTGTGGGGATTTTTAGATACATATTTTAATGTTTTGGATTTAATATTCTATAGTTACAAATGTTCCTGCATAGACTCATCCCCAAAAAAATATTTAGATGTATGGCCTATTCTTATGATGAGATTAAAATGTTCCAACATAAGGAAATACACCATTCAATTCCCTTGAAGATGGTTTCCAAGCCATTCAACCAAAAATAAATTACATACAACCCAAAGATAGTAGAAACCATTAAAGATGAAGTGATGAAGATGCTCAATGCAAGGATCATCTTCCCCATTCATCACCACATATGGGTGGTGAACATTGTTCCAGTTTGGAAGAAGAATGGTGAAATAAGAATATGTGTGGATTTTCACAACCTGAACCAGGCATCACTAAAATATAACTACCTCATCCTTGTCATGGATCAAATCTACAGATAATCACCAGATCTGAAATGGCATCATTACTTGATGGATTCTTGGGGTATAACCAAATCAAGGTGTTAGAAGAGGGTCGCGCCAAGATAGATTTCAGAACACCCTGAGGGAATTTTTCATACAAAAAAATGCCTTTTAGTCTGATCAATGCAGGAGATACATTCCAAAGGGAGATGGATCTCACATTTAAATATTTGAAACATTGTATTTTCATATACCTGGATGATATCGCAGTATTCTTGAAAAAGAGAGGAGACCATATTCACCATTTGGAATAGGTATTCACAAAGTGTAGAAAGAAAAACATATCTTTCAACCCAAAAAAATGCATTTTAAGATTTACAAAAGGCAAGCTACTTGGGAACATTGTGAACAAGAATTGAGCACACATTGATCTTGAAAGAATGAAGGCTATTCAAGCACTATATCTTCCCACAAGAAAGAAAGGAGTTCGCTTCTTATTTGGCAAGGTAAAATTTCTCTGTTTCTTTGTTCTTGAGTTTGCAAAATTGATGAAACACATTACCACCATGATGAAACCGCAAGCAAGATTCAAGTGGAATGATGAGAGAAAATAAAATTTTGAAGAAATCAAGAAATAAATTTCCAAATATCTAACTCTCGTGTCTCTGGATTTCAATAAAGAATTCATAATTTATTGCTATACATTAGAACTTATGCTTTCTATTTTTCTTTTCTAGAAGAATGATGAAGGTTTTTGAAACACCTATTACATTCATGAGTTTCGTGTTGAAGAATCCTGAATTAGAATATAACCATTTGGAGAAACATGCCTATATGGTGGTCAAGGTTGTAATTTTTTTTAGGTTTTACATACTCAATTATCATATGGTGGTCATGGTCCCTGGTAGTGCAATCAAGTCCATCTTCACACAACAAGATCCTGGAGCTAAAAGAGGAAAGTGGGTTACAAATATTCAAGAGTATGACTTGGAGATCTATCCCTACAATTTAGTGCTGGGAAACGGTCTTTTTAGATTGATCATATAAGATGAAGCTCTCAAAACTAAACATGGTGAGGACAATTGTTCTTACTCTAATTGGTTTGAAGATAGTCCACAGGTCATCTTCATAACTACTACTAACAAGTGGTACACAAAAATTTCCTATTATTTAACCTATGGAAAATGAATCCCTCATCTGAAAAGAAATGAATAATGGAGAAGAAGAATGAAGAAATTCATCTGAAAACCTCCATTACCATAAGACGAATATTTTTATATATCTTACAAACTAGTGCACAAATCAAAGAACCGTGTTTTACTACATTCTTATTTTTTAGAGACCAAAAAAACTTTAGAAACAAATATCCCTTCAACAACATAAATTGTTAATAAAAACTAAATCTCCCTCTTGGCACAATGAAGAAAAAAGTGAGATTTCCAGTCAAACTAACAATCGTCTTGAAGAGAAAATTCACCGATGGAATGAGAAACAAAAACCCATATCAAAAATATGTTTTTTGTCAAAAATGGAGGATAAAACCATAATTGAAATTTTCAAGCTTTGTTAATGGCTGTCATGTTTGTAGCTGCTACCAGGTGAAAAATTTGAAATTCTAAAATATCATGAACCAGTGATCAGGTAAGCCTAATATTTCAGAGGGATGATATTGGGAAAAAAATCACATTAGAAAAATTCATTCCACTGTGATCCAACCACCAAAAGCAAACTTACTTAATATAGAAGGCCTTCTACATGGGAGACTACTATATCAAGAAAGTCACCAACTAAAGAAACTGCGAAGGAGGTGGTAAACACAAATAAGGTATTGCAAGATAAAATAATCAAAATGATCATCTTAGTCAAGGTAAGAGAAACACAGGAAGAAAGATAAATTCGAGTTGTAATATCCAATTGAGGTTCAAAGGAACTTATTTTTCATACATACTAAAAATAGTAAGTCATCTCATCGACACTTACTAAAAATAGTAAGTGGTCTCACAAGCACTTGTTAAAAATAGCAAACTAGTTTACAAGGTAAGAGGAACACAGGAAGAAAGATAAATTCGAGTTGTAATATCCAATTGAGGTTCAAAGGAACTTATTTTTCATACATACTAAAAATAGTAAGTCATCTCATCGACACTTACTAAAAATAGTAACTCCTTCTAGAGGTTGAATTTCACAAAGGGAGCATTCTGAGCTACAGTTGGAGTTTGAAGAAGAATTTTATCACTTAATAAAAATAGTAAGTTTCCCATTCTAGAAATAGTAAGTGTCAAGGAATCATAAAGTAAACATGGAAAGGATAGAAGCCAACATAACCATTCACTTATAAGTATGAGATAGAAGACAGTGATGTCTTCTATATGGATTTAAGTTATCAGAATGCTCACATGACTACCAAGGAAAGAGGGAAGATCAAAGACCAAGCATTCACAACTGGATTGTTCATAGTTGTGGGACACCCTGAGCTTGTATAAATATTTAAGCTAGTTTTTTCCCGCTCACACCACTATGAGCCTAAAACATGAATAATTTGAGCCAAAAATGGTACGGAAATGGTAGTCATTAATCCTAGAACCATCTCACTCACTCTATAAATTCTGACATCACCCAACATTTTCATCATAACAAAGGAAAGGGTCGTGCATGAGTGGTAAAATATGAATGTATACATATAAGGGATTGCACTAGGATCATGAATGAAGATAGGGAGAAAATCCTCAAGGATGCCGAAAAAACTTTCAAGATAGAAATTTTGGGAAGGTTATTTAGTTTTAATAAGTCTCCTCAATATGGTGATAGGAGAAGAAAACATGAGGGAATTCCAAGATTGGATGGCCCTTTTCATCTTGACATTATTTGAAGGAAAGCAAAGGATTGACAAGTGGTAGATAATTAGTGATAATATACATTTTCAACTCTTCATGTGCCCATGAAAAAGAAGTACCATATGACTTATTACTTGGTCTATTTTCTCACTAGCTTGAGATCATTCAAAGGATAAGCTCTCACATAAAACATTGTCACCAAGGTGCCCATATCCAAGAAACTCCCATGGTTGGTAATGGAGGAAAGTCACATATACTTCACCCACGTGAATGATGCATTCATGATATGCATGGTCTAAAACTTAGAGGTTGATTTGGAGGCAAGGATGTCACAACAAGCAATGTCCTTGATAAAAAAATATGGCTCTTATTTCATACAATTCTTGAATTTCTCCTACTTATGATTTGTCGACTTCAACCAAGCTCTGTTAAGGTTTTCCAAGTACCTTAGTGACCACATCATACTATTTGATCTCTAAAGGAAGTTCATACAAGTAAACAACATGTTCAAGAGTAAGAAAAATAAGATGATTTCATTCCCTATCTCTCTCAGGGTATTCACATGTAATAATATGAATGATGCATCTCATCTGGAAGCTTCCTTCACACATTTAACTCTAATTTCCTACACTTCCAGGAAAATTTTTGACATTTATGATGATCCTAAATATTTCCACATTCCACACTTGCAATATGATCCACAAATCGAGGAATATTAGGCCAACTATGTTGATGAATTTAAATTATGGGGAAAATATCATATGAGGATGACAATTGATGAGATGAGGATATTCAAGTGCTCGTGGTATAAATATATCATAAAAGATGACCGAATATAAATGTATGATCCTGAGTATGCAGAAGTTAATGTTTTTCCATTACCTAAAGTCAATTGGCACATTCACGAGTTAGGGGATATAAAGGAACAAAATAATAAAGTGGTCAGGAGAACAAGGGATTGGTTCCAAATAAATATAACCATGGTCATCTAATCACGAGGTATGCCCACAAGTCAGAAACAAACCTCTCGGTAGTCATCATCGAAAGTTGTGGAACTTAATTCAAGTTTAAGACATACTAGAGAAAGTTCAAGATGAATATCCATAGAATTGAAAACATCCTCTCATGAAAAATCACCAAAGAAGGTCAGGAAAAAAGATGGCTCAGTTGCAACAATGTAAGGGGATGACCTGGATGTAAAAATGAAATAAGAAGATCAGTGGTATAAACACAAGTAGAGGAAGACCAAACAATGTAGGACCCAATATTTAAACCACCACAGGAGGTCTCACCTCTCATCGACACTAATCTCCCTTTCATCCAAGATATTCCTCCTCTTCTAGATTAGGGACTGGTTAATATACCTTCCATATATCCTGAGTTTGATGAAATGTTCCCATGGGTGAAGGATTCAATAACACCTAATACTCGCACCATCCAACAAGTTGTTGTCCCAGATTTATCATCAATTCCATCACTAGTGAAAGGAAATAAAATGAAGTTTACACACATGGCCTCATGGTTCTATAGAGGAGAAAAATGCAATCGATATATTGAAGTAGACCAACCTAAGGTGATGAAGACATTAGATGAGATGACACCGGCTGATTATGAGATGAGAAAAATACAACTAGGTCCAACTACTCATGAAGGGTATTTGTATATGTATGAGTAGTCATCTTCTTGCATGGTGGCAAGGGAAAAATAGTATAATAATAATATTGATGAGCTAAAGGAATAGGTATGAAACCTTTTGTCATATGTGTAACATCTGGTAGATCTAAATGCCTTGGAAATTCCCATTGTATAAGTTGCAACTATCAGAAACTTCAATCCATAATCTATCAAGAAGACGAATGAGATCATGATGCAAGGGTGAGCTACTAAAAAATGGATTAGTTTAATTTATGAAAAGGGAAAGTCAGTGCTTGAAGAGGCAGTCAAACTATTTTCCTATATGTGTGCAAATACTTACAGGATGTGGGTGCTTAAAGAAGATTTGGAGAAAGAAAGGGATTACTGGGAACCTCTAGAATCAGTGGTGAATGAAATGAAAAACACTCGCCCTCAGGATTTGATTAATAATAAGTTTTTTGGAAATCCTTTTGAATAATTATCACACGTATGGGAAAGAACGAACACAATCAGATTTGAATTAATCAATTGGTCCATCACTAGGTTGGATGAAAAAGTGGAACAAGTATACACGTTGAAGGATAATATTAATCGTCAAATTGAGAAGCTTCGAGTACTTGGAATGGAAGAATACACAACTTTTTATGAGTTAATTGGTCTATTAGAGTAGTATGTTAATAAATAAGTAGGAAATCCATTATTCTTCAATAAGGATACCATGGAGTTCTTCTCAGAGATTTGGTACACCGTTACATTTATTGCAAAGAAGCATTCATCATGGTTTGGAAAGTGCAAAGATATCAATGATATGTCTAAAAGGTGGACAGAGACTCTAAGATGTTTCTGCATTCATCGTGACTCATAAATTGAAACCTACAACAACGCGTTTAAACCAAGAATTAGGAGAAATGGAGATCCACTAGAATGGTCCAATCTTATTTCTTCTTCTTCTTCCTTCTATCTCTCTCTCTCTCTCTCTCTCTCCTCTTCCCTCCCAATTTTCTCTTTCTTCAATGTTCTAATTATGTGCTAGGGTTTACACTTTTTGATAGTCTATTAAGTGACTTTAGAAACTTGATGCAACATTTAAATCACCTTTTTTTTATAAAAGGGACTTAATATTTGATAGGAATATGAAAAACCTAAAGTAAAAAATATGGCATATGAAAAGCCACCAGGAAGATGAAGATTTGGTTCTCTTCTATAAATTGTAATGAGCTCCTCAATTGAGGGTCCTCTTAGACTTCTGAGTCTTCTTAGTTGTTGTTTTTGAATTCATGAGAGAGATATCCTTATGAAAATAGAAAAGAGATAGAAAATTATTTCATTCTCCCCTATTCTCAAATGCCTTCCATTCTTCAACTATGTACAATTTCTTCTTGAGCATCAATACAAGAAGGAGTTTCTAACCATTTTTTACTAAGATATTTATTTATACTTTGTGCTCATTAAATTATAATTGGCCTTGTTGTTGTTTGTAGTATTGTTTCTTCCTAATTTTAATGCATGAGATAAAACTTTTAAGTGGTGTATGCAAGAATTTGATTTTCTACTTGCAACATTAGTTATCTTATCTAGCATTCTCACTCCCTTTCCTGCTCTCTTAGAAAATTCCTCTTTTGCAAATATCTAGTAGATTTTGTTGTAGGGTGAGTGGAGTACCCCTTTTAGATCCCCAACCATAAGGCCAACCTAGATAAAACTCACCTTACTCATGCATGCATATAGGAAAGTGGTACCCTTTAAGTAGAGGGAATTAGATTCCTTGAGTGTTAGCAAGAAACTCACAAGTTTTTCTTCTTGAAATTTTTTCTTGCCAACAGTTTTTGGTACCCACCGTGGGGAAGATTTAGCAAAATCTCCACCCAAAAATGACCTGGAAAAATACCAAAAATCTAAAAATTCATAAAATATTTTTTTTGGAATTTTAATAATCACCCGAGCCTCATGTCTTCAAACCATGGATAGTCCAGGAAATCCTCCTATTGAAATACATAAGATAATATTCCACATTCAAGAGGATATTGCTTCATATTTACAAGAGGCTATTTGTCATAATAGGAAAAGTGTCAACCACTACTTCATTTCCATGAGAATACTTGTAAGAAGAATGCACTGCTTAATTAAAGAGACAAAGACACATTCAAGAACCATAAAGAAGAGCATAAATTCTCAAGTTGATAGATAGAATAATCACCTGTCAATAGAGACAGGGAAGACAACATGATCCCATTTTCTAAGAACTACAAAGAAGACAAGAGCTACTCAGAAATCAAATATCTCCCCTTTGTCACACAACTTGTAATATGCACTTTTTAAGACTTTAGAAAAAAGGAATTTTTTTAAAAATAATTTTCTCTTTTCTAAATTAATATTATTTAGAACACATTCCATTTCCAATCCATCTCATAACAGAAAACCATATGCAATTGTAAATGACTCGATGAGACACTGATCTCTCGTGTTAACTTAATAATGTGTATACCATGTATACTTTGTTCCTTTACCCTTTTAGGGGTACCCAAGTGTTATTTATAAGAATCCTATCTGAATAGTTTTTACCGATATTCATCTAAAATACTATGTCTTAGACTAGGTGACATAGGAGAATGCAACCAACAACTTGTGATACTTTGGCCAAAGTTTTTAAACATGTTTACCATGTTTACATTCTTAGATGACATACTCGTCAAGAAGAAAATTTCCTTCACTATACTTGTTCTATTATCTAGAATGGTCTTTCTTGACTTCTTTCAACCCAATCTGATTCAAAGTTACACACTAAACAAGGGTAGTAATATGCATTAGTGTAGAGGACTATTCATGATGACTAAGGATACATAGATATACTAAATCAACTTGCGTTGATTGGGTGTATCTAGTCACCCTAAGTCAACATGACTTGACCAAAACACTAGCTCATGTTTCTATCTTTATTTATGGTGGAACCATGAGCCAAACCTCCACTTATGTCAATTAAGTTAATAAAACTAAGTCAGGTGTTAAGGCATAGTAGACTATATCATATTTAATTTAAAAATTAATGTCCAGAAGTAACCAAAAATTTTAATGGGACTACAAGAGGAGAAAATAGAACAAGAAAATGTAGGAAGTTAAAAACAAATACAAAACAAAATATAAGAAGCAACTGGAAAGAAATAAGATACAACAAGTCTATGTACCATTCTTAAGAGGTCCTACACCTGGTAGATCGTGACTATTGTGTGAATTCATGTGCTCATTTATGCCTCTAGTGTTATGTAGAAGGATGAAGGAATGAACCAATAGTCTGAGACCCAAGGCTATCATCATGATATTTGAGGAGGCCAAATCTATGTTGGGTCATCTCCATAATAAATAAATCTATACACCTCTGGTATTCATAATGGATAAGGGCCCGTAATGAGCCTTGCATTTCTCGGAAGAGACAATAGTACTTGGCATGGATCTCATAGTGCACATGACATCGAAATATAAATTTCTCCTGTGATTCAGGTTCATTGTTGTAAAGTGTGCAACTGCATTGGTCCCTAGGAATGGAGTGCTCTATCTCTATATGAATCTGATGAGAGAAAACACATAGTTGACCTAAGTGGAATCTCAAACCAAGTGGGAACCTGATGTATTCGGGGGGAATGGCACATTCATCTTCAATTTGGAGATACTGATCCAAATAGTGGTGTAATTTTATTGGAAATGGTTCTAATGGTTCAATCCATGTTGATTTTATGTAAGCTTTGTAGATCTCCTCTCTAATTCCTCTACTAATTTACCTTTCAGGTATGTGGGGAGAATTAATAGAGAATGTGAGAGGAGGAAGATGATTAATATCCAATACGATGCTTTGGAGGAAAGTTGTGCAAAGTGCATACCAAGTGGTTTGGATCCAAAATTCACATAGTCTCATGGATGATTGGAGAACCTTAAATGGTTATCCTTTCTTCCCAATTGGTGTATCTTCCATACATTTGATTCTATGGATTAACATCACAAGATGAAATATAGTTGACATACAGAGAGGGTGTGTGCCAAACTTAGCCAAGATGATTACATGTGGAACTGAGCGTTTTCCTAGAGTTTTCTAGATAGTATGGAGACAAGTAATCTATCAACACAACTCCAATCATTGTGCCAAAGATTAGGGCCTCAAATATCACAACCATACAATACTGTTGGTTTCACTAGAGTTTGGAAAATGTGTAATTTTTTGTTGGAATCTTGAAATTGAAGCTGGAAACATTGTCTCTCAAGTGTATTAAGGGCTATAAAATATTTACATAATCTCATTCTGGTGTATGAAGCATGTTCAAAGAAGGGCCTGTGAAATTCACTCCAAGATAAGTGTAAGAGGAGACCACTTCCACCAAGTTTCCTTTGTACATGAGGTTAGTTACATGGGAAACCCTCATGGTTATATTACATACCATGACCTTAGTTTTCCTTAAGTTCACTTGTAAACCATGAATATCACAAAAAGAGCTTAAGATTTTGAGGTGTCACTGTAGGCCTACAACAATATGTGACATGATAATGATATCATCAGAAAATAATAAAACAGAAATGATGATATCATATAAAAAAACCATCATCTCTAAGACAAAAATTTTCAATTATATGCTCTAGTTCATCAATGTAGATACCAAATAGAGTAAGAGAAAGTGGGCAGCCTTGTTTAACACTGATGGTGCTATTGATATCACCTATATAATCAATAGGAGTTCAAAAATTTTGAACCACCTTTTCATAGAGTGTCATCACAAGAAGAACCAAATTCTCTTGAATTTAGAGGTCATGAAGTTGTTGGATTAGAAGGTGTCTAGGTACAGTATCAAATTCCTTTTAAAAGTAAACAAAACAGAAATAAAACTTATGCTTGTTGGCCCTTGCTTCTTTAATTATGGATAAGTGTGAAGACATGGTCTATTGTTTGGTGATCCCATCTAAACCCCACTTATCCTTTCACAAGGATTTTTTTGGATTCAACAAATCTAGAAATCAAATCATCTAACATTGTAGAAAATAATTTCCTCAAAGTATGCCCAATCATGATGGTTCTATAATTATTTGGCTCCTATTGATTCCCTAATTTAAATATGGGGTAGATGATGTGAGACATCCATGCTGGTGGGAATCCATTTGAAGCCACTAGATTAAAGAAATCAACAATGTGTACTGCTAGGAATTTTGGACTTTGGTGAATAAATTGAGTTCTCAAGTTCTATATATCTACTAATTTCCCTGCCTGAAGTTTGAAGATAGCCCATAACACCATACAGTTTGTGAAGATATTTTTACCATGCCACCTGTTCTCTATTGGAATTGGAACGTGATTGGGGATGTTGTAGAGAGAGGATATGTAGTTAAACCATGTATCTATATCCTGTATAACACATGAGGATTTCCTTGGGAGGAAAGTTTACCAAAACTACTTCACTTTAAACCTCAACATGTTGAGTGTGTCCCTTTCTTTCTTGTTAATATATAACATCTTCTTTTTTTATAAGAGCCGAAAGTATATTTTTTAGACTGACTTCTTCCTATAAGGGTGTTGGTGAATGATGTGAACCATAAGCTTATGGAGGGATCTACAAATACTATCAAACCAAGCATTCTAGTTGCAATGTCCAAGTGGGACACTGGTGGGATGATTACGAGTGGAATGGGGAAAGGATTAAAGAGTTTTTTTCCAAATTGTTCTAGAAATATATTCAACTCTTGCCATTGGGAAATGGATAGAATTTATATATTAGAGGTTAGATATCAAGTTTTCAGTATAAATATCATCAAAATCATGGTCAAAGGAAATATGGGTGGAAGACTAGAAAGTATAAGAGTTGATATGTGCAGCCCCAAGAGTGGGGAGATAGGTGCATGGTCTGCGAGGTTTGGGAGAGGTTCCACACAAAGGTTGGAGATGGATGACTCTAAATTAATTTTTCTCATGACATAATCCACCACACTGGCTCCATCAGCATGAGGATAGCAAGTGAAATCCCCAAACCAAGAAAAACAAGAAATACCATTCAAAATTATCAATTCATGAGATTCCCTAAATCTAATTAAATGTCTTCCATAAGGTGAAATGGAATGTTCAACTAACTTCCTATAACTGTCAAAATATCCTTTAAGCTCACGCAGTCTTAAAGGATATGAGATATGGTCATATTGGGAGAATTTTTTTCTACATGTATGGGAATTGAAGTCTCCCAAGAGGATCACATCCCCCATTGCCAAAAACTTGGAGGTCACATGATATAAATCAATGAATGAGGATTCATCATCCCATATCATAGTATATGGTGAGTATCTTGGAGGGAAGTAGCATACTGCGATAAACAATTTCGATTGTGAATATCCTCTATTAAGTGATACCCACATACACCTGGCCTTTGTATCATATTCTTCAATTCAAATATTAGAGGCTAGATTGTCACGTGTAAGGAAAGTGATACCACTCAAGCCTATAGAACTAGGATGAAGTTTTTTCTTGTACTTGGAGAACCAAGTGAACCCAAATAAAATAGGTAGGGGATTGTCTATTGATTCATGTGTTTCTATAAATAAAATAATATCTTTTCCCTAGATAAAATCATTTGATGACCCTGGAGAGAAGAAAAGAGATCTTCTACAATTCCATAATGAGAGTGAGATGGATGTATGAGGGTAGAGCTCCACCCTATTGTGTTAAGATGTTTTAGTAGGCCATGACTTGTCCCACTAAAGAGGTGGATTATCTTGTATCACAACCTGACCACTCCTAAGAACAACCCAGTTTCCATGTTTCCTAGCTTCAATCATTTTGGCCCTTTCATTTTATAATTCCTCATATTATAGCCTGTTCATTTCTTCATCAAGGTATACCTTTTGATCAAGGTTGAAGATGCAAATTTTAAATTTCAAGGTAGTGAGCTTATCTTGTATGTTGTGGAATTTTATGGTCAAAGAATTATCTAGTAGATATCATGCCTTTTCAATTGGTATGTTATCTATTTTGAGTTTATGTTGGAGAAAGTTCTTAGATGCTGTTAAAGGGAATTATTCTTTGGTGAGGCCTCCAAATCTAAGGTTTAAACCCTTAAAATCTCTTTGTTTCTACTCAGGAAATCATGCTTGGATTACTACTTCAATGATTGGTAGGGTTTTACATTTACTAGAGACTACTTGTGTCCATGGTTGATATGTGATTATGCTCTCAAGTATGACAACTAACCCCTTATAGTCTTCCTTAATTGTTTGGACTTCTTCTTGAAGGTTTGCATTGACCTATGATTTTTCTTGAGCTAGATGGGAAACAACATCTAAACTTATTTTAGCTAGACCTATTTCCATTTCTGAGATGTGATCTCTCTATATGGTAATTTGATCTGTTTATTTCTCAAGTTTTGATGTTTGTTCCTTAATGATTTGGTTCTATTCTATCACTATTTTTGTGAGTTCCTTCATGCTTTTTTCAATTTTATGAATGAGAATTTCCATTTGTCTGAGCTTTTTGGTAATTATGTGGGCATCAAGGTCTCTATCATCATCCTAACCATCATTAGACATGGTTGAAACTATCATAGAACAAACATGTCCAGATGAGCTCAGAACATTTTGTTGAACAATTTGTATGCACTCCTAATGAGAACACCAAGGATCCCTGTATCTATCTTGCAATTGCACTCAATACATTTATTCAAATAGTTTGCAAAGAAGCATGTAGAAAGGTTTTAGTGAAAGGTAATTATTATGATAAGGGAATTAATTTCTTTGATTGATTATCTTTGTTTTTCCTTTGTGCAAGACAATTTAGCAATCAACAACCCATCTAACAACAGTTGAGAAAAATTTGTGAGGTGGTAGGCTGTAACTACTTTTTCCTTGAATAAGAAATAATATACCCTTGTTCGAATAAATAGTTAGCACTGTTTTAAAATATGCAAGGAAATTGGTAGGTTCGAAATAGTATCCTCGTAATGACCCTTGTCATTAAGAAGGTACTATTCCATAGTTACTATGTTCCAACATCCAATTGATTTTCCTCAACTAAACTAACATACTTAAGATTATAACTTTACTAACCCAATTAATTATTATATTATAGCTTAATGATAACAACACTATTAAGGGTCTACCAAACATCAATTAACCCAACAATGTTACAAGATGTATTTTACATGAAAGAAGGTATGTAGATAAAATATGCTTTCCTAACCATTCTAAATTCATGCTTATGTTTATCTTAATCTTTATCTGTTTATTTCATATGATGATATGTCATAACTTAATGTTATTAAAGTGTGTTCATGAGATCTTTTTACTTCAATTTTAGCTTGTAACAAGATTATTGAAACTTTTATTTTAGACTTCATAATGCTAAAGTCTAAATCCTTTTATTATCAGTTTTTAAACATTCATGTTTCAATTACAGAAATCTTCTTAAGGAAACTCACAGCCAACCATCCTCATAAAACTAATCATAACACCTAAAAGATCTCAAATAAATCTTTATTTTAATTACAAGGAAAATATCATTTTTCCTTATCAAGGACTAATGTCCTAATTATGAAAATAGATCACATATGCTTTAGCATAACAAAGAATTCATACACATTTATATAATCCAAATCATATCCCTTTTTACTATTTTAAGGATCTACCAAAGAGTATCAACTTAGTTGTGCTCTTTCACTTAGAAATAAATCAACTATTATTGTAGATCCTTAAACCAAGAAGATTATATATCATAAAAGCTAATAAGTTGTGTAATCCCAAATCACATAAATAAATAAATTTCCCCCTTTATGAATGATATTACTTAGTAATATATAACAACTTATGTCAATGAAATACTCATAAGTAAATCAGTAACCAAAAATCATCAAGGAATTCATTTATCAAAAGAGAGTGTTCCACTCATTGAACTTAGGAATATTTCAAGGATTACAAAATGTCATTGCATCAATATAAAACTAGTTTTAATACATCATCTTTTTTCTGAAAAAGTACATTTCAAGTAATGTTGCTACATAGTCATCATAATAAAGAGATACAATTTCTTTAGTAAAATAGATGTAACTTCCTATATGTCTTTCTCCTTTCATATTTTACAAAACTCATCTGGAAAATTGTTAGCATGAGTCAGTTCATATGAACTG
Organism: Taxus chinensis; assembly: GCA_019776745.2. Lineage (NCBI taxonomy): Eukaryota > Viridiplantae > Streptophyta > Pinopsida > Cupressales > Taxaceae > Taxus > Taxus chinensis. Next base: position 338,798,664 of record CM034157.1, on the reverse strand, counting down.
AGCATGATAAATGTTATAACGTTAAAACAATGTGCTTTTATCTAACTATTTCATAAAAGGAACCCTGTTGTTAATGAAACAGTTCCAAAATCACAAAATAAGATTAACAGAAATACTTTCCCAAAAGATTACAAAACCAAGAGAGAGAAAGAGCATAGAACCTACAATAAGTAATGTTTAAGTAATAAATAAATCAATCAATATAATTAATTTTATCTCAAACACCAATATGAACTCATTAAAACTTGTTAGTCATCTAAACAACAGTACTTAAGAAAGAAGTAAATCCTATTTCTAACTTAATCTCAACTTCTCAACCCAACTTCTAACTTAAGTTCCACAACTCAACTTTTAGCTTATTCAAGAAGAAGTACAACGTTATAAAAATTTTTATTCTATAATAATATGTTGTTTCATATATCCATTATGATAAAAGGTCAAAAAAGAATCTTTCATTCCATCAAACAATCTTACCTAACTCAGGTTCAATTCAGAGTCTAAGAATTGGAGTGATAAAAAAAAATCTCAACATTATAGGTAAGAAAAGTTTATCTAACAATGGTTAGAAACAATCCCAATATAACTCACTGCATAAGTTCTCTAAAGGTATGCAATCAATTATAAGTTTAAAAACTAAAAATAATAGACATAGCAAACACCATGCAGTCCCTTAAACGTCAAAAATTCATACTTAATGTTCCCAAAATCTACAGTAGGAGAAATAGAAGTCATTTCAAACCTTACACAAGGTCCCATTCCTATCAAAAGATTGAATTAAACTCAATGAAAGGAGCTTAAGAATTAATGAAACAAAAAATTTAACAACAACATAAGACTACAACCTTCCTAAAGGAGAGTCACACAAAATATCCAACAGAATCACGATCAAGAAGGCATCATGATTAACACCTGGTTCCTAGACAATAAACACTGCAAACAAGAAAAGAATGTCGATATACACCCATGTAATCCCATTTCTACAAACTCAAAAATTGGAATCAACTCTAAAATAGTGTCCATTAAAATGAAGAATACTTCACTCCAAGAAGGAAACAAATGTTTATCAAGACCACAAGAATACAAAACCATTAAGATTTATCACCTAGCTTAGAAAAAGCCAAACTTAACAGTTACCTCCTTACACAGGCCAACCTAATAAGGGTTTAAGTTCCAAGTAAACTTAGCAACAAAGAAAAGAAGGAGAAAAATACTAGTCTCCCAAACACAACTATTTCACCCATGAAATATTACAATACCATCAACAAGAATAGAAAAAAGAGAGAGAGAGAATTAATAATAATATTCTTTAAACAAAATGTTCTTCTAAAGATAAAATAGACATTCGAATGCCTGGTATTGATCAAAAGATATTTTTCATGAAGCAACTACAAGGCCCATAATGGATAATAAAAATGTAGTTGCAAGGAGATCAAAAACAAAACTAACAACAGGAATTCATTCCTATTCATCTTCCATCGAGAGATACTACCACCCAGACAAGGTTCTACAAATGAAACTAAGATTTAATATAGTTCCCATTTGGGGAGAACCCAAAATAAGCATATCCCATATCTATACAAGCTTGATATTCCATGCAAGTAATGAAAATACAGTTCATGAAACAAGTCAAACAAAAATAGTTGGTCCCCACTGCCATCAATAAGAATATAGACCAAAATTCACCCTATGAAGAACACCAAAGATTTCCTTAAGTCACAGGCATATATCTCAAACTGTCATGACAAATTCCACCTATAAGGTTTGTCTCCAACCATTACTAATATGGAGATATTTCCAAGATAAAATCTACAAATTTTAATAAAAACCAAGATAATATTTAAGCATACGCAATACCCAGACAAGGTATCCACACAATAGAGAAAGAAACATAGATTCATTCCAATGCCAAAGAAATTTCATATGAAAATAAGTTAACACATTATCCATTCAATAAAATTAACCCAGATTCAAAATAATACAAAACACACAACATAAATCATCTAGGAAACCAAGTCAAAAATTCCATCGAAGCTAAGAGAAGAATACAAAAAACTAGAACCAGAGAGTTTCCAATCAAGAGAGGAGTTATTTTAATGAAGACATTTAAATAAAAGTAGAATATTTAAAGAGATAGGGCCTATCATACTTAATAGAGATCTCTTGTCTTCTATTCCTTATTTGCAAATCTTCAAGAAGAACCTTGATAGCAAATTTTCCATGAAAAATGCCAAAAACCAGCTCTTAAACTATCCCTTTCTTCCCCATAGATTTCTATCTTGATTTTAGTTACCATCACTACCATAAAAGGAAAAAATATGGATGTATATATTCAAACTAGAAGTTTTAAAATGAAAAACCACATGCATAGCTACAAAGCTCATAAAACTCAAATGAAACAATGAAATCTGAAAACCACCCTTCTCTCCAACTTCTCCTATTTCCTAGGTAGTTTTTTGCAATGGCTAGGATCAATTAATGCAAACAGGACTAACAGATTCCTTCCTTATCTCCCACCTTCACAAAATATTTTTGGCTATTACCAAGTTTAAAACTATATGAAACTAATACTTTAGCAAAGGTGACAACTCATCCTCCACTAACATTTCATGCACTCACTAGAATTGGCAGCAACAAAGAGTTTAAAGCCTCATTAAAACCTCATAAATACTTAGAGATCGGTGCAACCAAAACCCCTTTTTTATGTCATCCATACCATCCCCCCTTAGGCTATTCCAAGCCCTTAGGTTAGGTTCATAAACATTAGATTAGAAACCAACTTAGGTCCTTAGGTTAGTTTATTACTTTAGTCTTGGGTCATCCGAATTACATGCCTTAGGAATCCCTTCATCTAATAAACAACCACATTAATAAAAATTTTATAGTTTAAAATTAGGATAAGATAGCAACTTAGGAACTTAGATTTAATTAGGTTACCTTAATAGTTGTTAAAATAACCAATTTTACATTACCAAATGGAGAATCAATATGACATTCTTAGATCACTTAAGAAGGAGCGTGAGCAGAAAAAGTCACCATGTGATCCTGTGACAGCATGGGTTCATAAATCAAATATTCTACCCAGCTAGGTAAATATGACATTGACATCATGAAATCAAAAGAATGCTTTGGATAATTGAAATTGATCCAAGGTATAGCTATCATAGATCATAAATCATAAATACTGAAGCACAAGTTCAAATGCAATAAATACTTATGAATGAGTTTAGGATGAATCAATTTCCTCTATCCACATGTAGTGAACATTCAACATAAGAAAGAATGAAATACTTCATTTTGAATTCAGAATAGACATGGCAAGATTTTATCTATTAACAAAAGATAACATATTATCTACAAAAAACATGATTACTTAGTTCACAAGAGTACACCATCTTCAAACAAGAATCACATATCAACATTTGCAACTTCGAGTAAAGAAGTCATCATAGATATCAACCATGTTAGAGGAATTACATACCTCCCTCCTAAAAAGAATCATCTTCCCGATGATTAACTTAGTCCATATTCTTAAACAAGAAAAATAATCATAATTATAATTCTTTTATCCACAAGTTCTCAGGCATAAACCAGATTTGAGGAATCCAAATTTTCATAAATTATCACATCATTAAAAATAGTTGTTTCAGTACTAATAAAAATATAGCTCTTGCTCAAAACTGGCACAGATTAAAGATAAATTTAACACAAAGTCTTTAATTATTTCCAAAATTAGAACTAATTCTATTCAAATAAATGAGGAAAAGCAATTTTCATGTCCTCAAGGTTTTCCCATGTTGCACTTTCTTCATTAAAATGGTCCCATTGAACCTTGCATTGACTAATTTCATGATTTTGTAAGTGTAACTGGTGAGTTTCCAGCACTCTTATGGGTTCAACCATGATTATTCTTGGGTCTTGGACCTGCAAAGGAATCCCAATTTAATACATGTGATAAATTTGAAATGTATTTTTTAAGAAAATAAATATGGAAAACATCATGCATTTGTGACAAAGTGGGAGGTAATGCTAAGTGATAAGCTACAGGGCTAATCACTTCAACAATTTCGAAAGGTCCCATAAAACGAGGTGATAATTTGGATGCCCTGCCAAAGGTTATAGAACTCTTTTTAGGATTAACACGTAAAAATAATTTTTCATCGAGTTTAAATTTATTATCGTCCTTTTCAGATTTGCATAACTTTTCTTCCTATCTGCAACTTATTTTAATTGTTCATGAATCATTTTAACTTGTTGTTCCATTTCAGTAAGGATTTCAGGTCCAATTACCTCTCTATCTTCAATGTTATCCCAACTAACTAAATTTTTGCATTTCCTTCCATACAATACTTTGAAAGGTGCAATTTTTAAAGAGGCATGATATGTATTATTGTAAGAAAATTCAACTAAAGGAAGGTATTCTTCCCATTTTTATTGTTGATCCATGCAGTACATTCATAACATATCTTCCAAAACCTGATTAACTCTCTCAGTTTGACTATCTATTTCAGATGGTATGCAGAACTAAAATTTAGTTTTGTTCCTAAGGCTGCATTCAGCATTTTCCAAAAACGAGATGTCATTCTAGGGTCCCTATCAGATATGATTAGTTCAATTACTCCATGTAATCTAAAAATTTCATGCACAAATATTTTCGCTAAAACAAGTGAATCATCTTTAAGATTACCAACAATAAAATGTGCTACTTTTTTCAATTTATCAACTACAACTAAAATAACATCATGTTTATTTCTAGACATAGGTAGCCCCTGAAAAAAATCCATGCTAATTAATTTCCACTTATATTGTGGTATGCTATGAGGATATAATAAACTAGCTGGGTGCATATGCTCATCCTTAACACAATGATATTCCAAACAGTGTGAAATAAAATCTATTATGTATTTCTTCATCTCTTTCCAAAAATATTGTTGCTTTACATCAATAAGCATTTTTGTAATATTGGGATAACTTGAGTAAGGTGAATTATGAAATTCCATCATTAAATTTTTCCGTAACTTATTCCCCAAAGGTATGTATACCCACATCTCAAAATTCCTTCGTTATCAAAGTTAAAACCTTTGTATCTTGTATCATTCAGATTTGCAGCAAGTGTTGTTTTTACCTACTGAAAGTATAAATCAGATTCCATAATACTTTTTACCTCATCTTTAAATTGAGTTCTCAAAGTTATAAGTGCAGAAATATGTTTCCTATGACTTAGTGCATCTACCACTCTATTTTCTTTCATTTAATGTAACTTATGTCAAAATCATATTGTGACAAAAAAATCTAACCATCTTCATTGTCTTGCATTCATATTTGGCTGAGTGAAAATATACTTCAGCCCAAGATGATCAATATTTAATTCAAAAGGTCTTCCTAAAATATAATGTCTCCATACTTGAAGTGCATGAACTATGGCAATAAGCTCTAGGTAATGGAGAGCATAATTCAACTCATGTAACTTGATTTTTCTTCTTTTATATGCTATAACATGATCATTTTGCAACAGAATACCTCCAAGTCCTTCATCGGAAGCATCTGTAACTACCGTAAAGTTTCCATTTGATCTGGTATAAAAAAAATAGGTGCATATGTTAACTGATCTTTAAGAGTTTTAAATGTTGACTTGACATTTATCACTCCACACAAACTTATTGTCTTTCTTTTTTAATGAAGTTATTGGAGAACAAACTTTTGAAAAGTACTTTATAAAATTTCTATAATAACTAGCAAGCCCAATGAATCTTCTGACTTCATGTACATTTTTAGGTGTAGGCCACTCAGTTATGGAAAAAATATTTGATGGATCAACTATTATTCCATATTTTCTTATGACATGTCCTAAATAGTTTACTTTTGTTTCACAAAAATAAAATTTGGAAAACTTACAATACAATCTTATCTTTCTTAAGATTTCAAGTACTATTTTCAAATTCTCATGATTCTCATCAATGCTTTTAGAATAGATAATAATATTGTCAAGAAATACAATTACAAACTTTTCCAAGTATTCTTGAAAGATATTATTCATTAAATTCATAAAATTTGCAGGTGTATTTGTCAAACCAAAAGGTAAAAATGTAAATTCGTAGCATTCATGCCTCGTCTGAAAGGTTGGTTTATGAATATCTTCATCTTTGATTCTTAACTAGTGATACCCAGAACAAAGATCTATCTTAGAATATATTGATGCACCACAGATATGATAAAAAAAATCAATTCTAGGAAGTGGACATATTTTTTTTAATTTTTGCTTTTTTAGCATCATGTAATCAATACAAAGTTTAAGTGTTTTACCTTTATTTTTCACAAAGATTACCGATAATCCCCAAGGTGAGACACTCGGCTTATAAAACCTTTAAACAAAAACTCTTGTAACAGTGCCTTAATATCTACCATTTCAATGGTAGTCACTCGATAAGGTTCCTTGGAAATAGGCTCATTTCCCACTTAATCCATTGGACATTGAGTTTCCATACATCAATGAAAATATTGAGGATTTCACTAATGTAGAGACTGAAGAAGAAGCTAGAGAAAGAGAAGAAAGATCTAAAGAAAAAATAAGAGCCCAAGCCAAAACATAAACAAGAGTAGTAGCTGAATCCACATCCTTAGAGAGGTTGGAAGCTAGAATAAAAATGGAATGGAAGATCATGATCATGAAAAAAATTGGCCCAATGTTCCATCGGGTGGAAAAACCAACCCACTTTCCCTTTCTCAACCACTCCACGAGCTACCAAAAGGCTCAAGGTAAAAATTTCTAAAATTCAGAGGAGATGGTTCCCAACTCCTTGATGAACATGTAGAAGCATTCATCACCTCTTGCAGTGTGTTGGACGTGGAGTATGAAGATGTATCAGTCCAGATCTTTGTGGAATCACTTCAAGAAAAAGTTACCGAATGGTTCTACATGTTGCCCCTGAGGTCTATCACCTACTGGGAAGATATAAGAAGTGCATTCAAGCATAAGTTAAAATATACATAATATTGTCAATATCTCTTAGTCTAGTTGGTACAAATGAAAAAATATTCTTCCAAATCAATGTGAGTATTCATCGCCAAATATAACATGATGATAAGAAGAATTCCCGAAGATGTCGTGCCTCCAAAAAATAATTTGAAAAGATTCTTCATGAGTGTTATGCTACCGAAGGTTAGCTTCTTACTCATAAGAACCCAACCTAGAAACTTGAGGGAAGCACAAGAGTTTTTAATCGAGATAGAAGATGATCTAATCTTTTCTGGAAAAGTGAAATGTATAAATGGAAAGAAAAACGGTCAGTATTCAAGCTCAATCACCATAGACCCAATGGTCCGAAAAATGTCCAATGAATTAATTAACTTGAATAAATAACTATCTAAAATCACAATGTAGAATAATCCAAGGAATTAAAATCCTCTAAATAGACCAATAATCACTCCACCTACTCACTGGCTATATCTCAAAGAACCACCAATTAATTGTGCTTATGATACCGAGGAGCTAGAGGAAGAAGTAGAGATAGAAAAACCTGAAGAATAAGATGTGGGAGATGATGATAGCTATCTCTAGGTTAAATAATTTTATGGAGATATGCACAATGACCTAATTGATTACATTGATGGGGATGAAGATGAAAATGATGAAGAAGCCCCAATATTCTCGTATGTGGTTTACACTCATGAAAAATAAGAGAAAGGATCCTCATCCTCAATAGGTACATTGAAGGAAAAGAAAAAGAAATAAGATTCTCCTATGGAAATTTCATAAAAAAAATCATCAGTAAAGGATCACCACTACTACCTTCGATGGATTTGACTAAAGAGAAACTAGATCCACTGGTTAGCAAGGATCACATTGCCACACCAAGTAAGTCTCTTAGTTTTTAATTTGCTAAAAATAATTTTTCTTCAAATTTTATTCCTACAAATTCAGCTAAGGTTCCATCAAAATGTACATCCCCATCTCCTTCCAAAGCAGTTTATGCACCCGTGAAAGAAAATACAATTCCCAAAATGGTAAAACCTTCATTGTGTAAATATTTTTTCATCCCTAGAACCTCAAAATTTCCCACCATGACTCCATTTGATTGTGTAGAACACACAAGCAAAACTAAAGTCCAGATCACAAAACTAGAATATTTACAGATGCATCCTACTCAATTTGATAGGTTTACTGATGTATTATGTGGTGGTAGTTCTTAAGAATAAAATGAAAATTCCAAAGGCCTACTTCCCACACCATCCACACCATCTTCACAAAATATGCTAGCCCTCAGTGCCTATAAAACCAAAAAAAAAGAGCCTTTGTTACTTGTCGCTACTCATCAAAGGATTTCAACTCAATAATTGCATCATAGATTCCAGGGCCTTAGATATGTGATTCCATTCAAAGTTTCATATGTTGTAGGCCTCACCTTGACCCAAGAAAAGGGCTATTATCATTCAGTGGAATCCAAACAAGTTTCATTGGTGGGAAGAATGAAGGATGCATAGGTAGAACTAACTGATTTTCTAGAGAAGAAGGTGCATCTCACCATCCTAGTGGCAGACATTCCATCATCCTTTGGGATGCTACTAATCTGATGCTTTTGCAGATATTTGGCCAGAGAAATTAAAATGGATTGGTTATCTACAACCATTCTAATGAAAATTGAAATGAATAAATTGCTTCCAATAAGGAAGATGAAGTAAATGGTATGGAAGTTTGATGATCCAAGGGAAAAAATTCTATTTCAGAATAGCGGGATAGATAACTACTTCCACACATCAGAGAAAGATAATAATTTTTTGTTTCTTATGGAAGAGGAAGAAGATCAAATATCGATAATGGAATTTGATGGTATTCACTCTAGTACGGGTTTAGGAGCAGGTGTGGTATTGTTCTCCCATTTTAGTGAATTATACCCATTTTCATGTAATCCATAGTTTGATAATACAAATAACACGACAGAGTATGAAGTTCTCCTCTTGGGTATGGGCGTAGAAAAAGATATGGGGATCAAAATATTGAAATTCCAGGGTGATGCGGAGGTGATATTATAACAACTTTGGAAGAAATACTAGGTTAAAAATCCAAGACTTCATCATTATAGAAACATAGTATGGGACTGCATTGAATCCTTTGATGCATTTTCCATCGAGTCTGTTCCATGAGAATAAAATGAAAAGGTTAATTCCCTTATAGTGTCATCTTCCCTAATGAAACCTCATTCTTCTTTTGGAAAAGATAAGGTGACCAATAAGATGGTGTTTATACCCATTTTGCCTAATAATGTAAACAAATAACAAGTATTCAACGATGATAATCGGCTCCTAGCATTCTTGGAACAAAGAGACAACTTCAATAATATCTTCTTTCATGGAAGTGAGAGTCCACAAAAGGAAGTAGTAGATGAAGAGGAGAAAGAATTAATTGAATGGATTAATGAGGAAGGAGTGATCAAATTGAAAGGAAACAAGATCCTTAAAGGCCTAGTCTCTCTAGAATATATATTTCATAAGCACGAAAGATTCTTTGGAGAGAAGACAAAGTAATATTCCCAATGCCTAGCTGATTTGTAAATAGAAAACATTGGCATTCCAGAGAACCCAAGAATGGTCAATATTGGAAAGCGTTACTCACTTGAAGAAATAATAAGGTTCGTGTCAGTGCTCAAAAACTATTCAAATGTCTTGGCCTATTCTTACGATGAGCTTAAATCCCAGCCTAGCTTATATAGGTCTCCACTAATCAACATATAGGGTGGCATGTATGACCAACTGATTTTTCTCCAAGACCTTAATTCCTTCACGCACCACACCCATTCATAAAAAAAGGTAATATCCTCAAAATCAAAGGGTGTATGTTGTAATTTGAACAACTGTGCATCTGGCATTGTGTCTTCAATGATTTTCACATCCTCAATTGAGTTAATCTGTGATAGATGGTGAAGTCCTAAATTGATTTTACCTAGCTTTACCATGACTAAAAAGTCAACTATTGAAACTGCAAGATCCACCGACATATGCTCCCTTGAAAAACAAGCTTGTTAACCAAGTACTTAAGCATCATGTGATCCATGTAAAATATAAACACAGGAGCCAACAAGTATTTCCTAAATATATGCATCACAAAAATTGTAGATAAAACCTCATGCTCCATTGTTATATAATTTTTCTTAGTTGGTGTTAATTTTCCACTTGCAAAACACAAGGGGTGATCAAAAATCCCCTCTTGAGGTTATGCTAGAACTACTCCAATTTTCATTCCTGATGCATCAACTGTAATGAACCGTTACTCCAAAACTTGGAGGCATTAGTGAAATCCACACATGAGGATCATAACATCCCATCACGCTTCCATAGAGCCCGACTCGGGCTAGGTTTGCACCCACACTCCCATACATATGATCCCCACTTCACCGATGTTTAGGTGCCCCACGGGCCCTGGCTACACGACATAACCAACTATGTGGGATTCAAACATGGGTGGTCACTCTGATACCAAATTTAATGAAACATTATGCCAAAACCTTGAGTCATTAGTGAAATCTGCACATGAGGATCATAACATCGAAACATACATGATAGGGCTTGTCCCAAGAGGTAAATCAGAAAATGGGTGCATTCATAAGTTTTTCCTTTAATGTGTCAAAATCCACCTATTGTGCCTCTTCCCAATGAAACTTACCCTTATGTTTTAACAATTCTTCCAAAGGCATGGAAATCTTGGCATATCCTTTGATGATTTTTCTAGAATAACCTGTATGTTCTAAGAATCTGCATACTAGGCTTTGACTGGTAGGCTCCTCTAATACTAAAATAACAACAACCTTGGTAGGATCTACCAATAAGCCTTCCTTGCAAATAATGTGACCTAGTAATGTGCCAAAAAGAGTAACAAAGAGACATTGCTTCATGTTTAGAGATATCCTTAACTACCTGTACCTCTCAAACATCAATATCAAATTGTCACAATGATCTCTTACTAACCCATACACTGTCCAATCATCTAGATGATTTTTTTATAAATTTATGGATGAAGTCTTGAAAGGACTGTACCAAAATGCAAAAAAACACAACAGGAACGTTCTTAAGCCGAAAAGGCATAACTGTATAAGAAAAACTTCCCCATTCAGTTGTGAAAGTAGTATTCTCCTAGTCTTCCTTCGTAATCCTTATCTGGCGATAACTTGAGAATCCATCTATAAAATAGTAGATATCCCACCCTGCTACGCCTTCCGATATCTCCTTAGTAAGTAGGGTTAGAAAAGGATCTACGACACACACAACATTCAAATATCTATATTCGACACATATCCTTATCCTCCTATCCTTCTTGATACTAATCACCATCAGGCTAACCCATTTAGACTCTTTTAATAGACTCAATGATTCTATATCAAAACATTTCATCAGTCTCTTCTTTCACCTTTATACACTGATTAGGATTCAGATGATAAGGCCTCTTCTTAATCAAGCATCCACCTTCCTTCAAATTAATTCACATCTCTCCTAAGGAGGGATGAAATCCTTTCAATTTATGGTATCCACGTGGGAACAAATCTTGAAATTCACATAGCATCTTAACTATTTTTTAAACCTCCTGGTCCATCCAGTAATCTCTAATGACAACTTCTTCTGGTTCTTCCTCTGTCCCAATGTAAAAAAAATTAAGGGCTCATGGTAGGCATGTGCTATCTCATCTTCTTTATGTAAGAATTCTCACATACCTTTAGTCTGAGAAACATCCAAATTCTCAATGTTCTCATCATCTATCAGGTATACAAAATTCCCTTTTTATTTCTCCAAAAAGGTGCACTCAAAATGTATCTCCTCTGTTTCTTCCTCTTCAAGCCCTTCCACCAAACCTGACTCCCCAAGTAATTCTAGAATTATTTCTTCCACCATGACACTATCTCCCATGGTAAGGTTATTGATTACCTGTAGTGCATCATTCACTGATGGTTTATGACTTAGATATTCAAAATTTTAAATAATATCCATCATTAAATCTTTCCAATTCACCTTCTAATGACCTAACTCTGAATGGATATACCATGTGCACGCACAACCCTGTAAGGTGGAATAGAACTGATGCACTCATAGTGAAGGAGGCAAGGCTTCCGAGGCTACCGTCTAGGCTCTATCACATTCCTAGATGTGGAATGAGGTAGATTCCTTCCCATAGTAGTCACATATTTTAGATGGTGCATTACTTTGAAAAAACCTAACAAAGAACATGATTCTCACTTCGTGTCACTCTAGAAGATTGTCTCAACGGGTCACCCACCAATGCATTTATGTCCCGCACAAGGTATAGGTAAGCATATTCCTTCTCTCTACCTAACATACCCAATTAAATTCCATCACTTGTAGAAATACATCAGGATTACCTTCCCTAGTGTAACTTGGTAACTACCTTCCTCTAAGGTGCCTAACTGTACATGCCCTAGAAACGTAGGTCATAGTGCCCTTTAATTGTCTTCCAACTAACTCATAGGTCCCATGCACCCAATTATCACATGAAAAACTAGTTGTATCACTCATGGAATGAGTGTCTTCCTATTAAATGTCTTCTTCATTTGATGGATGAATAACCTCAGGATCCTTTATGCTATGCACATATATTATTTCCATATCCTCCTCACCTAAGGGATCCACATAAGGTGTAGAACTCCCATCCATTAGTGGAATAATCATACACTCCTTCTTGTTCTCAAAACTGATGTATCCCTTGTTGAAGTGTAATTCATCGTTATTCATGTAACACCAGGGGGGGCCAAGTAACACTAGGAAATTTTCTTCCTCAACAAGTTCTAAGACCTCAAAATGCCCAATAAATTTATCCCCTTAAATGGTTATAGAAGCATTCCTCAATACTCCAATAGGAATAGCCTATTTTCTATTGGCCATATACAACACATTTGAAGATGGTTGCAATGGGGCATCCCCATCTAATTCCATGCATTTAAAGTAAAGACATTGACCTTTGCACCTGTGTCAATTAATATGTTTCTCAGGAGCCACCCATCAACAACCACATTCAGCGTGATTTCCTTATCATAATCAATACCATGAGGGGGTAGATTAACATGAAATACTTGTCTCTCAAACTCACCTCCCGTGTACAAAATTTTTTCTCTCATCTATTCTCTTAACAGAGTAATAATATTCTCCTAGCACAACATCCGACACACTTCCCTAACCTTGTCCATATCCTTTTGAGGGGCCTCATCAATCCTCTTCTGCTCGAACTTCCACGATTTCTCCTTCACACATTGAATCTCCCCTTGTAGGATTCTAATCACCTCCATATTTTCTTCATAAAATTCTTTCTGATGGATTTGATTAGGATATTTTCCATGCAACACTTATTCTCATGTAATGAGGGGCCTTTACTTCGGTGCTTACCTGGCATGCATAGTTTCAGCTTGTTTAGTTACTAAGATAGGTTCTAACTCAAGGTTATGCACTACCCTATGTATCCACAATAGATCATTTCACTTCACACTAACCATTCCTGCACCTTTGTCCTTCCTCTATTTTTGGCTCATGTGTTCATACAACTTAGGGAACTCCTCATACTTATGTTTCTTCCCAAACCATGAGCATAAGTAAAAAACCTGCTGAGGTGGTTGAGGTCCTTGTCTATCAGATCAATAACCTTGACCTCTTCCTATGGATCCACCACCACCATAACCACTAGATACACTTGATCCTATTCCTCCAGATCCACTAGATCCTTCTCCCATAGCAAGTAAAGGTCCTATAGCAGTTGTTTCTTGCACCCCCAATGTTGTGTTAAACTACGTGCCAACATTTCATGACATTGAACCACTCCCAGACATGGTACCCAAAAATTTTATACCCACCCTTTTCCCAAGTGATGTGCCATATGAGATGCCTCCAAACACAATAAATGTATGCATGGCCATAGAAGAACTAAATGAAAAATTATATCCACCAGATATTGCTTGACTACCAATACCAATACGAACTAGATTAACAAAACTTTTATCAGGAACTGATAAACTAAGCACAAGGGCTTGGTCATCATGTGGGTTAATATGTGCACCTATGGATCTTCTCTATTTTTGTATGAAGATATCTCACCAGAAGCTAAGGGAGTTTCTCTCCCATGATTTATAAGATAGGGTATCACAGATTGCTCAGATTCCACGTCCTCCACGCAAACCTCAAATCCTTCCTGCAATGTTTACCTCCATAAGTTCATCACTATTACAACTTCATGTTGTCTTTCCAACTCCCTTTCCCGTGCTTCATTATACTTGAATTGTCTCTCCTCTCTCTCCATTTTGACCACAGGGTCCTCTATCTCTCACCACACTAGCTTCCATGCCCTGCGCCTAATGGAATTTTAGCCATCCATAGGAAGCTTCCAAACTCAAAGTGATGATCAGGATCTTAATGGCTAATAGTATAACATTCAAGAACTATCCTCTTGGCTCTTGTAAGAACTAAAACTCAATAACCTCTAGGAAATACAATGTAGAAACGTGGTATTATAATGTATAACTAGTCAACACTACACTCCACCAATGATCAATAACATGAGTCTAGGACAGATCAGCATCATGTAGCTACTGATACTCTTCTTATGTCCAAACACAAGGTCTATAATACTAAATTCTCATTGATGCATATTATGACAACCATTCATACAAATCTGATGTGAAATAGAAAAATAATGTCTCATAGAGCTCCTGATAGATGTCCTCTTCCAACCATTTATGTACATCGAAATCAGATCCAATGTTGAATATCTAGGCATACTCATCCTCCGTGTTCTTAAGCTAAGACTTGATGATGTCCAATGTGAAGTATTCTATCATCACACACCATTCTTACAATAGATTTAAAAAATGTGTCAAAAACAGAACCAAAATGTAGAGACATTTCCCTACTCCTTTCCTACCCCAAGCACGCCAACTTATAATCAAATATCAACTGGGTTCTTACCTGAGGTGAGAAAAGGTGTTGAACCCATTTCTATGTGAGCCTTGTAATAATATTTTTCCATTAATGGAGGAGTGGTTTCAGAAACATAAACAAATTCATTCATTCTAGAATAGAAGTAAAGAAACTAGATCTTAAACATAGATGCACCATAATGTAAACGTAAACACTAAAACATCACAAAGAAATCAGATCTAAACCATGACAAATATGAAGAACACTAGGGTTTGGACCCATAACCAGATATATTCATAACAATCCATCATATTCATTGATTCACAACTGTTTACAATAGCCATATTACATTAAAAGAGTCATGACAGACCGAATACATCAAGACAATAACATGCTTACCCTACAAAATGACTTTTCTCTAAGAGTTCTACCCATGCTCTTCCCTATTCACCTAGAATACTTCATGCTTTGCATCAGATATCCTTTTCCTCTCACATCATCTCTCATTTCCTCACATACCTTCACATCCCATGCCTATATTCACCCACTTTTTTGGACCTAGGAACATCTTTAAATAGAATCAGGATCCCTTCTCCACCACTTAAGATTTACTCATGAGGAGGTTGTATTCTAGATGGAATCATGCTCCTCCATACTCAAATGCCTATGTCATCTCGCCAAAACCTTGATTATCCTCCACTAACCATAATGATTATATCCTATAATATCCCCTTCCTGGAATATTCTTTCCTTGAGCTGCAACACTCCAAGTTCTAACCTTATCCATTCATCATGCCTACTCACATATCCATGCATTTTCCATGTATCACCATATTCCAAAATGTGGCTAATCCTCAGAACTCCCTTCTACGTCTGTGTGCCAACCTCTGCGCATTCCATGTTTGCTCAAGCCCTTCATTATTCAAGCACTTAGTTCTCCCTATGCACTCTTCATCACGTAAATTATTCCCGAATTTCCTTCCATATGTGCTCTTCCTCTACTCCGAGACTTAGTTATTTCTGGGCTCAATAGTTATTCTTGTTATCTCTCTCTCTCTCTATTGTAATTTATACATGACTCTGTAGGGCCCAATGGATAATGCACATGTCAATGTATTGTAAATTTGAGATTATGGGATTCTTCATGTCATTTCTTCATTGTGATCAGTCCATACCATGTCCCCAAGCTATATCCATTTATTATCATGCGAATGTGTAATGGGAACATTTACAATTTTTAAGAATGACAATGATGCCCATGTGTCAAAATTTTCAAGTTTTACCTCTCTAAGACATCCCATGTCTACCCATCCTCAGAATGGGCCTTACCCAATCAGCCTAATGACCTCTCATTAGATGTTAACTTAGTCCCCTAAGTAAATTAGGAAAATCGATTCAATCTTCCTAGGTGATTTTAGGAGTTCTTACAGAATGCTATTTTTGGACAGTGTTGGGAAGGCCTACCACTAGCCTTTCCATGATTGGTGCACCCCCTGGAGAGGAACGAAGGTGAAAAATATGACATTGAGGTTAATTTAATATATAATAAAATAAAGGAATTGACTTTGGAAGATTTAGGAAATATTCAGAGGAGTTGGGGTAGATTCGTCAAAAATAGGGTTTACAGGCCTAGGAAGTGCACAAGGCCAAAAGATCTACTGAGCTTCTGGGAATGATTTGGGGATCTCTGGATGGAGTTAGGTAATAAAAAATAAATCATCAAAAAGGGAATTCAGAGATCTAAAAGATACTAAAACTATATGTTTCACAACACTTTGGTGCAATAGGTTTATATTTATAATTTTCCATGCTCACCTAGGGACCCAGAATAAAACTTCATTTTTAGGGCTTTAATGGAGGAATCAACAGCTGAGACTACCACTATTGGATTCATAATTCCATTTTTAGTCAAATTGATATATATATATTTTCCAAAAAATTACATCGAGAGCTCAAGTTATCATCGTTTCAAGTTGCTCTCAAGGTGAGATTCCCACGGTTAGTCAAATTTTGAAGAAGACACATGTCAGCTCTAAGAGCCTAGTGCATTTTGATTTCTCTTTCATCCTTTAAGAAAAGGAACGTAGAGGAAATTAAAATGTGCCCATCCCTATTTTCCTCTTTGTTCATACATGGAATTCTCTAGATCGTTAGTTCAACCCCTAAGTGCTTATTGGAGCCTATCACCTCAATCGTCTAGATCGTGATAAGTGGCGAAACCTGGCACGATGTGAAAATCAATGAACCTTATGTACCTTTGGAAAATAGATTTTAGGGACATGAAAATGCACCCATCCTCTTGTGGCCCTCAAGTCATCAATATGACCCTCTACAATGTAAGTTTCAAGCCCCCACGAGCTAGTTGGAGCTAAATGCACAATTGTAGGATGTCCACCAAATGTTGGCTCCAGACACAATGTGAAAATTGATAACCATTTTTTCCCTTAATATTGAGGGACATATGGTATAGGAAAATGCACTTAGCCCCAGGTATGCCTCATGGTCCTTCATGCGGTCAACTTTCAGCCCCTGGGTTCTTTTCTCAGGCTTTTTGGCCCTAATGCTCAACCGTTGGATTTTAGACAAGTTTCGCATGGAGGCGCAGTGTGAAATTTGATGTCCCTTTCATCACTTAATTCTTAAGGAACATAAAGGACATAAAAAATTTCCCCACCCTTTGTATCCATTGCTAAAATGCTTCAAAGTTGGCACTTAACTTTATTTCCCTCTATTTCTTCTTCACACCCTGTCATAGCTCTATTCATGCTTGTCTAGAAATTGAGTCCGCCATTTCTGCTCCAAACCAGCTCTACCATTACTACCAAACCATCCACTCCATGAAAATACACATATTATATAGGAATTACTAATTGAAATATTCAAAGAAATGAAGAATGGAGAAGAAGAATGAAGACATTCATTTGAAAACCTCCATTGCCATGAGATGAAGATTTTGCTATATCTTGCAAACCAGTTCACGAATCAAAGAACCATTTTTTTCTGCATTCTTATTTTTTAGAGGCCAAAAAAACCTTAGAAAAAAATCTCCCTTTTGCAAGATAAATTGTTTTCAATGAAGAAATCTCCCTCTTAGAACAATGAAGACAAAATCCAGATTTCCCATCAAACCGACAGTCAACTTGAAGAGAAAATGCACCAGTGAAACAAGAAACAAAACCCCATATAAAAAATATGATTTTTTTCACAAATAGAGGAGAAAACAAGATATACAATTTTCAAGCTTTTTTAATGGCTATTGTGTCTGTAGCTACTGCCAGGTGAAAAATTTGGAATTTTAAAATCTCACGAACCAGTGATCAGGTGAGCCTAAGATTTCAAAAGGGTGATATTGGGAAAAAACCCATATCAATTTTTTTTTCCACCATGATATGACCACCAGAAGCACACTTACTGAAAATAGCAGGCCTTCTACATGGGAGATTGTTATTTTGGTAATGTCACTAACTCAAGAAGGTGTGAAGGATGCATTGAACACAAAGAAGGTATTGCAAGGGAAAATCATTGAAATGGTCATCTCAGTCTAGAATTGACCATTACTAAAAATATTAAGTGGTCTCACTAGCACCTGCTAAAAATAGAAAAATGGTCTAGAAGGTAAGACGAACACAAGGAGAAAGAGAAATTTGAGTTCTAATATCCAATTGACATTCGAAGGAGCTAATGTTTCATACTTACTAAGAGTAGTAATTCACCTCATTGACACTTACTAAAACTAGTAATTCATTCTAGAGGTTGAATTTAAAGAAGGGAACATTGTGAGTTGTAGTTGAAGTTTAAAGAAGAATTTTCTCACTTACTAAAAATAGTAAGTTTCCCATTGCAGAAATAGTAAGTGTCGAGGAATCATGAAGTACAAATGGACAAAATAAAATCCATCACATCCATTTGCTTATGATTATGAGGAATACAATGATGTATCTGATATGGATTTTAATGATCTGAAGGCTCGCATGAGTACCAAGGAAAGAGGGAACATCAAATACCAAGTATTCATAAGTGGATTGTTTGCAACTGCAGGACACTCTATGTCTGTATAAATCTTTGAGTTGTTTTGGCCTGCTCACACCACTATGAGCCTAAAAAATGAATAATTTGAACCAAAAATGGTACAAAAATGGTAGTCATTAATCCCATAACCATCTTACTCACTTTGTAAATTCTAACATCACCCAACATGGTCATTATCACAAACGAAAGGGACGTGTGACAGTGGGAAAATATGTATGCATGCGTGTAAGGGATTGCGCTAGGATCATGTATGAAGACAAGGAGAAAAGCTTCAAGGCTATCAAAAACACTTTTGAGATGTGAGTTTTGGGAAGGTTATTCATATACAATCACTCTCCTCAACACATTGATTAGGGAAGCAAACACGAGGGACTTCCAAGATTGGATGGCCCTTTTTATCTTGACAGTGACTAAAGGAAAGAAAAGAATTGATTTGAGGTGGATAAATAGTGAAAATCTACATCTGCAACTACTTCAATTTCCCGTGATAAAGAAGTTACACATGACTTATTACTTGGTCTATTTTCTGTCCAGCTTGAGACCGTTCAAAGTATTGTCTCTCATAGAGAACATTAATGCCAAGGTACCAGCATTCAAGAAACTCACGTAATTAGTAATGGAGGAAAGTCATTAGCACTTCACCCGTGTGAATGATGCATTAATGATGTTCATTTTCTGAACCTTGGAGGATCATTTGGAGGAAATTATTTTCCACAAGTGGTGTCTTTGATAAAAAAATATGGCTTTTATTTCATATAATTCTAAACTTTCTCCTATCTTTGAGTTGTCCAGATTCGACCAAGCTCCTGCTAAGGTTTTCCAAGTACCTTATTGACCAAATTGTACTATTTGAGCTATGTAGGTAGTTCATACAGATAAAATAGCATAGGCTTAAGAGCAAGAAAGAAGATGTTGATTTCATTACCCATATCTCTCAGGGTATTCAAATGTCAGAATGTGAATGATGCATCTCATCTAGAGGCTGCCTTCGACACATTTGACTCTATATTCCTACACTTATAAAATCATTAGCACCTAATTTTCAACATTCAAGACGAAAGTCAACTCTTTCCACATTCCAAATTTACACCATAATCTGCGAATCAAGGAATATCGGGCCAACTGTGTTGATGAATTTAAAGTATGGGAGAAATATCATATGAGGATGACAGTTGATGAGATGAGGAAATTCAAGTTCTCCTAGTATGAAGTTATCCTACAAGATGACTGAACAAAAATGTATGATCCTGAGTATGTGGTGGTAAAAGTTTCTCCATTACCTCAAGTTAATTGGCAATTCATAGAGTAAGGAATATTATTGCAGAACTATGCCAAAGCTGGTAAGGAGCCATGAGATATCCTTTCATGCCAATTCGCGTAGAGCTGAGCCATGGATCATCCAATCATGAGTTCCCCAAGGTTCAGAGACAAGCCTAGTAAAGAAAGTCATGACTTGTAACAGGCATTTGGTCTGTTTTCAATGTTCCTGTGTCCCTTGAATTAAGAATTTACTTTTTTTGAATCCAATGTTAGTTTTGAAAGTTAACCTCTACAGCTGGTAATGTGCTCATCCTAATGAACTTTAGAGCCAAGATAGTTTGGTTTTGAAGGAGTCATTTGTATATATTGTATGGCCATCGTATTATTGGTGAAGTTATGACTCTTGTTATTGAAGAGTGCTTCAGAGATTTGAAATAAAACCTAGTTTAATTCATATTCAAAGAGATATGACGTAGCCTTCAAGATGTGAGTTTGCTAAATGGTATTTTATATATGTTCTCATATGGAATTGGTGATTTGTTAGTTATACGGATTATCAGTTCCTAAATAATATTTCAGATTATGCGAACTGTTTCTATGAGTGGATGTGATGCATACCATCGAACCTATAGTCCAGTTGTGGAAAGTGTTATTACCTTGTTATTTAATAGACAATAACACCTTGAGCCATCATCAATGAAATGAATGTTTGTCAGTCTCCTGTCATTTATAAATAAGTGGTTAGTTAATTACCTCATTTTTATCTGTTGTTGAAGGATCTCTCAATTTCACATGACAATGATTGCTTCATGGTTTTTAACAAAGCAACACCAATAGTGCTTAGTACGAACTAATGTTGATGTTCATGCCCAGATCTAAGGTTGTTAAAGATCTGACGGAATGACTAACACTGCATTGTTATGACATCTGAAAAAGTCACAAATAGTCCACGACTTCAAATGAAGATTTAACATATGTTTTTCAATTGGTGCATCACCATCGTCTATAGTGGAAAGGATTTGCAAATAACTTTCCCTAAGACCCAGGAATATTGATGAGCTACTATGATTAAGATAGGTGTTAACCTTTCATGCTCATATGTGCATCAAAGGGTAGATAAAAATGCTCTACATGGAAGGTCCCAAAGGAAGCCGTGCACCCGATACTCCGGAGGACTTCAATCTTAAACCTATCAAGAGGACACCATAAGTTCACAGATACTGATCACCCCTATGAGAGTAATCAACAAAAGGATACAGTTCCAGCTTATAGCCTAGCCATATGTGGAATTTGCAGTGATTTGACTAAGCAACATTCAAACCTCTTCACCTAAACCTAGTGTGAAACTTGAATCGATAGGACACGAGTGAAAGTTTGATAAGATTAGATTTGGATCCATGTCAAGGCACAAAGCTAGGTATTATAAGGAACCTTTAGAGTCGCAAGAACTTAGCAATCAGTCTAAAAGCTCTTGTTTGAAGTCATGATGGAGTTGCGGGTTAAAAGAATGTTTCTATGGAAACATTCTGAAGATTCATGTTTCATGCGTATGGGTTTATCACAAACTTAGATCTTTGATAGTTTAAAGGATATCAATGAGCCATACGAGTTAGACAAACTAAAGTGGTACATAGGCCATAAAAGTTGCAGAATAGTAAAGCAATGTCATGAATGATAAGATAATTGAGTTCCTTGAAATCCAGACTTACGTCAAAATTAC
Organism: Taxus chinensis; assembly: GCA_019776745.2. NCBI lineage: Eukaryota > Viridiplantae > Streptophyta > Pinopsida > Cupressales > Taxaceae > Taxus > Taxus chinensis. The sequence continues at coordinate 338,776,757 of CM034157.1, read as the reverse complement.
TTTATAAGTCCTAGATTTAGGTCTTAATCCCTGATAAAGTTGATGGGTAGAGAAAAAGGTAGATTCATTGTCATTCAATGAGATACGCTGGAGTTCTCAATACATATCACGGCTGATGTACAGTTAGTCATTAACAAATGACTAGCATCCATAATTTAGGTGTACTAAAGATGAACCTATTGAAATAGGAATGGGTGGAAAGATACTCTAAGTTGAGGATACATTCACATGTTTGCATGAACCTAATAACTTAATGAAGATTATTGAAGACATTACAAATTTTAATAAGTAATTAGGAGAATCACTCCAGATATTCGTCCTAACGATAAATGGTCATCGACTAGGAATCGAGCATTTTGAAAACATTGGAGTACGACTCAACCTTTACATCAATTCTTGAATGCAAGATATTGATTGCACTGGTCTTGATCTTAACCCTTCATGTAAGATGTTCGGATGCTTTAATGCTATTCTAAAGATTGTGTTACGGTCTGCACTTAGGGAAATCATGCTCACTTGGACTTAAGCTGACTTGAAAACAAGGATGTAACCAATTTTAGTATACCTAAGTGTTTATGAAACTTCATAAAGAGAATAAAATATTTGATAGGGATCATTCAACAATAACAGTATGCAAATATAGCACATGAAAGGTCACCTAGGAGATGAATATTTTATTCGGATTGACGATTCACCATTTCAATTTAATGAGATGTCAATGTTGAGGGTATGTTCGTCTAGGACTTGCAGAATTGAAGCATGAAGTCCTCATGTAGAGGTTTTAAGAAGATTGCTAATTAAAATATCAATAAGATAGGGAAAATTACTTCCATTAGTCCCCTAGTGTGCAGAAGTGGGGTTCAAAATTATTAAACTAGGTGGTACACATTTTTGCTTGAGGATACAATACAAGGAAGGAATATATGAGCCTTTGGATTTGGTTAAGGGACTTGCATATTGATACTTTGTGCTCATTAAATTCTTGAGCCTTGGTCTTGTTGTTGTTTGAAGTACTTGAAATTACTCAACATCCTTTGTAACCATAGCAATCAATGCGGGGTCACCATTGAAACTTACTAACTTTTGGGGAGCGTGTAAGTTTTGACCTTTAGTCTAGCTTGTTCATATGATTCTTTCAAATTATGGTGGAAGGGATATTGATTGGATCATTCAGTTAATCCAAACTCTCCTTAGGAGTTCCTGTTCTTGCAAATATCTGTAACTCCATTTTGCTTTAGGGTTATAGATTACTCTACTATTGTAACATAAATTCCTTCGCAGGTGCCAACATTTGAAATAAAACACATTACTTGCTCATGCATATACAGAATTTTTCATATATCTATTTATAAGAGCCTTGATATACCTTTCAGCTTGTTGTGAATCAAACGATGAGCCCTCTAAGGTGAATGCATGAGCTGTAGTATGTCATTATCTTTCACTTGTTGTTTGTAAATCATTAGTCAACTTATTTGTGGGATTCTTCAATGATAACTCATTAGTGATTTTTCTATATTTGACTTGAATTTCCTCATGTGGTATCTTGAGGCATTCAATGCATGAAATGTTTCTATAGATTCTATTACTCGATGCATGATAGCTTGAAATCTCATATCCTCTTACCAGTCTCATTCTAAGGTTCCTATGGGCATCCCACCTACATGTCTCACATCTCCTGCAACATGGGAACAAGTCCTTAATTGCTACAATCTGAGAATCTTACTCCTTCCATGTCAAGTATCACTCTATATGTTTGCCTGTTGATTTATACATTCTTTTGACATACTATTTCGGATTTCTAAACTATGATAACAAGTGTTGTCATTTTTGTGTTGCATTCTTCTTCCATGCAGGATTCTATTCTAAACCATGGTTATCTGATCACATATTATTATGCTATTGTTTGTCATTAAGGTTTAATGGCCTATGACCTATGTCTTCCTTGATCATTGTTTTCTTATCCATGCTTCATTAACCTAATGTATCTTGTCTCACGTGTGTGCTCTTTCTCTTATGTAACTCATGTATGCTTTTAGTCCCAAGGCCTCCTTGTGATCTCCATCTTTTCTTCATAGTTTCCCAAATAACACAGTGTACCTATCTCATTAAAGTTGCCTTTAAAGGGAGAGTGCCACTTACTACTATGAGTGTCTTGATTATGGGACTAGTGCTATCTTATTTGCAAGTTGCCTTGTAATTAGGAGCCTTGCATATCCTTTACCCCTATGTAGGTATCAGGACATACGATGTGCATATCTAGTTTCATGCCACAACCCGTAGTTAGGCACTCCTCCAACAACTACCATTCAAGGTCACATACACCCCAAATGAGGGGGGATGACAGTTAGTCCTGAAATAATCACCCTTTATCAGTAGCACATATATCCAGAACAGAATGCAACACAGTAAGAATTGACAAAGGCACATATTTATTTTAATCTAGTGGTCCATAATTAAACTTGGATCACAAACACAATAGTATTCAGACACTTTAGCTCCCAGTAGAATTAGACAGTTGAATATTGGGCACTTGTGTCCCACCTAGGTACTTTGTGTCCTAGGAGGAAATCATAGGGTAGTTTTGTCTAGTTAACATAGTTTCCCTAGCAGTTTACAATACATATCTATAGTAATCATGTAAGTGCACTTGTATTTGGTTATAAAATTCATGTCATTCAATTAGTTATAATGTAGGTTACAAATTAGTTATACGTGATTCGTTTACCATGACACTTCAGTGGCACTTTTAGAAGCATCATATAAGGAGAGAAAAATAGAAAAATGCTTGTCTCTTGGCATGAGATTTCCTAAAATAATCAGCCTTGGCATGAGATTTCCCAAAAACATTATTCTTGGTGTGAGATCACCCAAAATCTTCAGCCTTGGCGGGTAGGACATTCAAATCCACAATTGGCAATCTCCAAAGCAATCAAGACAATTTATATCCTTTGCTCTATCATACATTAGGTGCACTCTTTCCTTAGTCTACTCCTTTTACATACTTTGATTTACATACACATGAGTTACTACAATTTTTCAAATATACAAGACTTTGACTACTCTTTTTCTCTTCTTTTACAAGTCTCATCCTTACAAACAATAGCAAGTGGCTCACATCTATAAGCACAAGCTCCAGAATCACACTACTACACACACACTTCACCCCTAGGGTCTACCTCCATTTATTAGTTACCAGGCTTCACATCACAATCACTCCACACTTCATATGGATACTTGTCCACTCAAAACACTATCAACTACACTTATTTGGTAGTTTTACAAGGTATTACATCTTTTATCTACTTCATGCTATCAAGGTATTATTCGGCTCAACAACATAAATTGTTGGGCAAATGTAGACACAAAATCTATGCACTTTGGTACATTTCTAGGTCCTAAAGCATACTAATGTATACATGATTCCTAAGCAAGAAAACTAGAGGTTGACAACTCCTTTTGGCCTCTTTGATTGCTTTATTTATTTCAATTTATTAGCTTCACACATCTTATAGCTATGTTGGCACTTGACTCATTTATCTTTTGATGACCTCAAAGACTAGCATCTAGCTAGGAAAAAATTTCCCAAATGCTCCTCTCCCTCCTGGGTGCTCCTGCCCTTCCTTATCTTCTTCTTACTATAACCAACTAAAAATTGTTGAGGAAGACTAGCATAAGAAAAATTTTACTACCCCATGGGGGAATTTTTTTTATCGAGTCATGCCTTTCGGCCTCAATACCTATCAACGGGAAATGATTGTTATCTTTCATGACATGATCATTGACATCATGAAATATTATGTTAATGACATATTGGAAAAATCCATCACTTGGGAAGATCACCTAGAGATCTTGCGGCACATCTTTTAGTGTCTAAGGGACTATAAGGTATGCCTAAACCAAAATAAGTGTGTCTTTGACGCACTATCTAGAAAACTATTAGAATTCATTATTTCACAAAAAGTAATAAAAGTACATCCTACAAAGGTTACAACTATAACAAAGATTCATCCTCTCATGAATATCAGACAAATGTGAAGCTTGAGAGGAAAGATCCAAGAAATTAGAAGGTTCAACTCTCAGCTTGTAGATAATTTTCACACATTCACACATCTTCTAATGAAAGATGTTAGTTTTCACTAGGGACCAGAATAATAACAAGAATTTTTATTTCTCAAGGAATATTTGGCCACACCCCTATTCTAATGCCACCCATGGAAGGTGAACCATTATTAATCTACATTTTTTCCACGCACTTTGCAATTGGGGCACTATTGGCCTAATATGATAAGGATTAGAAGTAAAAACAAGTGTGTATTACGAGCTCAAATACCCATATATAGAAAAGGATTAGTTGGCCATAGGTTTGTCCTTTCAAAAACTATGTCATTATCTGCTAAATAATAAGGTCAATCTTATCTCAAAAGTTGATCTATTAAATTACTTATTATCAAATCCCACACTCATAGGAAAGATGGCTAATTAGATCATCTTACTTAGTGAGTTTGACATTATGTACACAAAAAATCAGTGAAATGACAGGTTTTTGTGGATCAACTAATTGAATTCCCACTACCAAGTACCAAATATTTGATTCTATAGCTCACAGACACATCTACAATGTACCTCAAGGAATCTATTATATGACAGATATAATTTGATGGCTCCTTTACCTTTCATGATTTAAGCATAGCAGTTGTGTTAATCACTCCTTTAGGAGACTTGAACACTCAGGAATTCTGACTCATGTTCCCATGCAAAAATAATATAGTGTAGTATGAAACCCATATTGTAGTGATGAAGTTAGCTATTAAGTGGGACATATGACAAGTAACTGTAGTTGGTGATTTCATGTTGATTATAAAATAGATAATAGATGAGTATAATGTTAAAGATGAGAAACTTCGTCCATACAAGATAATGGTTGATTCTTTGAAGGGGATATTTGAGTAGATTACATTTGAAAAAATCCCAAGAGGAAAAAATAGAGAAGTGGATTCTATGGGCACAGTAGGGTCTATGTTGTGCATTCCACCTAGAAAAAATGATATGTCAATCTTTCTAGAGCATCTGCGTATGCCATCATATGAACTATCATAATCCTTTTTGGTATGCAAAGTTGTTGGTCCCTTTTCCCCTGGGTATAGTGACATATTTAATTTACTTCATGATGGAACCTTTCTTGCAAATATTTCATGTGCTAATAAATAAAACCTCATCCATTGTATATCCCAGTATACCCTAATTGGGGGCACCCTCTACCATTAAGGATATGATGGGAATATGTTACACTATCTCAATTCAGATGAATCCATCCTAGCATTCAAAGAGGTGCACGAAGCCATCTGTGGGGCCCATATAAATGGGATTGTCTTAGTAAGGAAGATACTCAGAGTAGGCTACTATTGGCCTACCATGGAGAATGATTTCTATAAATATGTCAAAAAGATTTTTATGTGTCAGAAATATAGAAATTTTATACATGTTTCGGTGCAGTCATTACAACCTATCACAACACCTTGGCCTTTCTCAATTTGGGGGATTGATCTTATCAGTAATATTTACTCTACATCTTTTGATGGCCACCTGTTCGTTATCACTGTCACTAAGTACTTCACAAAGTGGGTAGAGGCTATTCCTCTTACCCTTGTAAAAGGTGAATAGATATCTAAGTTTATAATGAACCATTATAGTTGATAATGATAAGTCCTTAATAAATAAAACTTTGAAGGCGTTATGCAAACATTTTCATATTACTATGAATTTTTTGACTCCCTATTACCCTCAAGGTAATGGACAAGTCAAATATTTTAATAAAACCATCATTTGTATTATGGAGAGGATAGAAAATACCATAGGACGTAACTGACATTTACATATTCACACTTCCCTTTGGGCATAAAAAAAATATATCCACACTCCTAGAGGTGCCTCTCCATATTCCCTAGTGTTAGACATGGAATTCATACTACCCCTAGAGATAGATTTCCCCTCTTTTAGTATAGAACTAAGGAATTACCAGAATGAACAAGAGGTTTTGGTACCCAATTTTTTTCTCCTTTTCAGTCTGAGCAGCATCAAAGATATGGCATGAAGCTTAAAGATAGATAGATCATGATGTATGTCATTTTGTAGCTGGGGATGTGATCTAACTGGCACTCAGATTTGTGGAGAGATGGATAGCACTCAAATAGGACTTGATCTTGTCCTAACTGTTTTAGGTTGTGCCTTTCAACCAAGGTAAGAGGACCTATTTTGTAGCCCTCAATTTGTGTAAATAGTATGAAAAGGGCCTTGGGAAAATATGATCAACACTCCAAATATGACTTTCACAAGTTGTCACTTCCAGATTATGGAGATACTTTCAATGCAAGGCAAGGGTTACTGAAGACATTTTGAAATCCTGATCTGTTCTGCATACTTTAGCAAATGGATTTTGATCTTCTGTGGGTATACAGGTCAAAACAGGGGTAGTATGGGGTAGGATTAGTTGTTTAGAATGATTTTTGGTGGGATATTGACAAGAAAAACTTGACTATGCCAGATCTTTGACAACCTCTACAACATTTGAACAACTATCAGATAAAATGCTTCAAAATAGTCAGGATGTTCTTTCAACCAGAAGAGATACACAAATGGAGGCCCAGGTTTGCACTCTTCACACAATCTTTGAGACCTCAACACAAAATCTTGAGTTAAAGGACTCAATTAAACATCAAAATCTCTGATCAAATCATGCCTAAGGTACCCCCAAAGGCTTACAAGAAATATCTGTCAACAAAATGAAGGTGAAGTGATTTTAAACTACTTATTTTCAATGCCAGATGAAAGCTCTTCTGACAAATGAAATTGCAAATGCCACTAAACTATCAATAAGGATGAGATCTGTGTGATTCCTAAGGATTTCAATGCAAGATTGCAACAAGAACAAGGAAAATTATTTATAGACATTTAAACATGATAAAAGCCATCATATTTCTAAAAATAACATAGATTAATTCAAAATCTTGTTAGATTCATCAGCAGGGGAGAGTTTCAAGAACAATCTCAGAGCTGTGTGATGGCTATACACTTGTAACCAACTCAACATGAATGAAGATCTAACACATAAGACATTAACCAGGTTTTTGGAGGGTTTCTTAGAAGATGAGCTTCTCTCAAAATTTTCTCATGATTTTCAATTTCCCAACCTTTTGCATGTCAAAAAACATGCATTATATAACATTCTATTACATTTGATCCTTCTTTCCAAGAAAATAATATCCTATGGCATCTTAGTTTGTTACAAATTCACATCATGACTTTCTAGAAAGGGACACTTTAACAATTTTTGAACAAAAGTTGCCAGGTGTTTCAAAAAAGATTGAATCATTGCAAATCTTCATCATTCCTATCCATTGTGGAGGCATGTTTTTCATCTTCAAAGCATGCAACCCCTTCCTTTCCATTATTTCATCCTTATCCCTTTCCAAAATTTGACTCTGCAACTTTTGGATTTGATATTTAACATTTTTGCTTGAGCCTAGGGTAAAATTTCATTTCAAAAGTACCTCATATTTGATCTTCAAATTGAATTTTCAAATTGATTCCATTGATCCTTGAAGGCAAAAATGACATGAATTCACCAAAAAATGATCAAAATCGATGCAAAAAATGTATTTCCACACTTCCTGGAGTAAAAATGGCAGCCAAACTGAAAAATGCATAGTTACCATTGATCTGCCTTTCTCCCTTAGCCAATCTGAGCCCTCCACGTGTCACAATGCGATTGGAAATGGGTTTGGGATCACTTTTTGACATTTTAACATTTTTGGAAAAATGTAAAAAATTGACATTTTTCTCCGCCCCTCCGCCCTTTGAAAATGATTGACACGTGCACCAATGTGGGCCCCATTGGAATCGTGGCTCGATTCTTGACATTTCTACCATTTTTGGAAAAAGTAATTTTTTCCAAAAAATCTCCATGGGCTTGCATCTTAGCTTCTGTCCCTAACATGCATGGCAATCACTTGATTCGCTGCGGGGCCATAACTCCCTTTTTTGCTTCATACTTCCCTCACAAAATTTTAAAATTTTTTCAAAACTCACCGGTGGCTTGCACTCCCTTCTAACATTTTCTTTTGACACGTGTCTCCCTCTGATTCACTTGTGGATCCACGCTACAAATTACCACTTTAACTCATTTTACCAAAAAGGCAACATTTCCCTTTTTCCTCCGGTGGCCCACCGACCCACGCAAGCCTTTAATTTTCTTCTTTGTCAGGGTTGTGCCTTCTTTTAAGACTTTAACCCTTTTTAGGAAAAAGGTTAAAAATCTCAAACTCTCCCAGATGTCCGCCGCTCCACTCTGCCCAGATCCTACCACGTGTCCTCTCCTGATTGGCCTGATGGACCCGCGACCTTTTTCACAACTTTTGCTCCCTTTCACCAAAAAGCAAAATTTTCTAAGTCCTTCACCAACCTTCCATCCCACTTTTGATGAAAACATGACACGTGTCCACCTCTACTTGGATGCGGGCCTTAGGGGATTTTCTTTGTTTCTACACATTTTCCAAAGTTCCCTAAGGCACAAAATGACCCACCCGTCTACCTTCACTCTACCTGCGACACGTGTACCTCCTCTGGGGCCTGCGGAGCTGCGGGGGCAACTTGCACTTTTTTCCAAAACACAAAAAATGTTAAGTTTTTTGAGCAGACCCACCAAATCTTGTCTAATCACAAATGACCACGTAGGAGAAGTTTTTGAGCTAAAATTTGATGGGAAAAGGACACCCATGACTGTCAAAATAACAAAAGAAATGCCAGCGATTCCCTAGGATGCTGAAGATGAATTTGACGGGAAAATGACACCCATCTGGCTGTCAAAAAACAAAAAAATGCTAGGGATGCCCTAAATTGAATTTTTTCTTTGTGGGTGAAAAATTTTCAATCAAAGTGTCTGTTAGACAAATGGAAAATGCATTTTATGAAACATGGCAATTTAGGGACACATGGAAAACAAAGGATTGCTTTTGGGAAAACATGGGAAAATGATAGGAAAATATAAAATGAACAAGATTTTCAAAATGCATCCAAAAATGGAGAAAAACAAACAACTCAAAGCATCAGTTGTTTTTTCACCAAATGGAAAAATGGGAGAGAAAGCCATTTTTTCTTAAAAATAGGGCAAAAATGCAAGCAAATTAGGGCAAGGTAATGAGTTTATAAATTGGAGATCCAATGCACAAGAATGGAGCTACAACTTCCACATCATCGATTTCATGAGGAAAAAATGTTTCAAAGCACAAAGAGCAAAGGTGAAACATAGCGAAATGGTAAAGGATCAAAATGGGCACCAACATCGGCTCCTAGTCTCGGGGATGGGCACTCCCAGTGAGTGCCACAAGAACAAAAGTAGACCAAGTGCAAAAATAATCCATTGGGAAAACAAAGTCATGAGCCAAAGCCACCAAAAAACCAGCTGAGAAACTGATAAAAATGGCTACCACACACCAAGGTAAACCAAAAACTGAAAAAACAACAAAAACAAAACAAAAGCCAAACACTATACACTGTACAAGTGGTGCATACCTCAAATTTAGGGATTAATCCAAGAAATGCTTTAGATGCCTACCATTAATAGGTAGCAAGTAATTCCCCATCTAATTCCTTGAGAAAAAAGGTATTTTCACCAATTATGATATCAATGGAGTAAGGGCCCATCCACAATGCATCAAATTTACCATGTTTGCCCTTATCTTCATTTCTGCTATCCCACAACAAAACCAGATCTCCAACATTAAAGGCCCTAGGAGTGACCTTCTTGTCAAACAACCTCTTCAACTTCTCTCTAAATCTAACATGCCTTTGGTGGGATGCTCTTCTTTCTTCATCCAGCTCAACAATCTGATTAATCCTTGCTTCATATGGACTGACCTCTTGATCTTCAAGTTGTTGAACAAACTGAAAATGAAGATCATTGCAAATGTAAGGGGAAGCAGAGCTTGAGTTCCATACACCAACTCAAATGGGCTCTTACTAGTAGCTCTTTTGGTAGTGATTCTATCAGCCCAAACTACAAATTTCAGTTGTTCACCCCATTTTCTCTTGTTCAACTCCAAGGTTCTCCTAATGATCTTCAACAAGTTCTTATTGCTGGACTCAGCTTGTCCATTTCCTTGAGGGTTATAGTTTGAAGCATAAGTCAGATTGGTTCCATACTCCTTGCACATTGCCATCAAGGGTTTAGCTCTGAAACACATGGCATTATCAACAACAATCTTTACTGGCACACCAAATCTGCATATGATGTGATTCAACAAGAAGTCCATAACAACTTGGTGTGTTGCTTTCTTGGTGGGGATTTCTTCTACCCACTTAGTGAAGTAATCTGTGGCTACAAGAATCCACTTATGTCCAGCACTAGAAGGGTCTAAAATCTCACCAATGAAGTCTATTCCCCATTGTTTGAAAGGAGCTTCAATTGATACAGGTTGCAAAGGAAGGGATCCTGAAGCTTTCATTCTTCCAAAGAAACGTTGGTAGCTTTCACATCTTCTAACCAATAGGGTTGCATCTTTGAAGAGAGTAGGCCACCAATAACCAGCTCTCAAAATTTTGTGTGTTGTAACCCTTCCAGCAAAGTGTCCTCCACAAACTCCCCCATGGAAATCAGCAATTATTTTGGGAGCTTCATCTTCAGTTACACATTTCAAGAGGACACCTTCAGGGTTCTTCCAAGCCAGCCCAAAGTCAGTGATGATGTATTTTTGAGAAGCCAACTTGAGGGCTCTTTTCTGATTTTTATTTAAATGATCAGGGCAGCATAGGTGTCTGAGGTAAAATATTACATCCTTGTACCACTCAGAACTTACCAAATTCTCAAGAACATCTACCCTTTCTTCCTCTACTTCATTCACTTCCACATTCTACAAGTTGCTCTCAACCATGAGCTTAGCAAGACCCAAACCTCTTACCAACTTTGTGGTTTGGATGTCCATGTCATACTCCTGCAGTTTTTTCACCCATCTACATCGTTTTCTTGAGATCTCCATCTCTGATAAGATGTCTTTTACCATGGTGTGGGGAACATAAGCAACAACTTTTGAACTTAAGATATAAGGCCTGAAAACCTTTGTTGCTTTCACCAAGGAAAATGCTTGTTTTTCCATGATTGTGTACTTTAACTCAGTAGCTTGTAAAGCCTTGCTAAAGAAGGAAATAGGCCTCTCAGCCCCATCTTCATCCTTTTATAGAAAAACAGATGCAATGGTATTTTCAGAAGCAAAGGAGAAGATTTGGAAAGGCTTCTTGTAATTCAGAGCTGCCAAGACAGGTGCATGTTTCCTAATGCTTCTTTGATTCCTTCAAAATCCTGAATAGCAGCCTCCTCCCATTTGATAACTTGGTCTTTCTTTAACATGCATGTAATAAGAAGAGTCATTTCAGAAAAATTAGACACAAACCTTCTAATGAAATTGATCTTCCCAAAGAAGGATTGGATGCCCTTCTTTGTTCTTGGAATTGGAACCTTGCTGATTGCTTCTACCCTCTCAGGGTCAATCATGACACCAGCCTTTGAAACAATATGACCAAGTAGCTTGGCCTTTTGCACTCCAAAATGACACTTCTTTGGATTGAGAGAAATGCCATTTTCTCTACATCTGATCAACATTCTTTCCCAAGTGCTGCAAGTGATATTTTTTGCTCCTTGAAAACACAGTCACATCATCCTGATAAACTGCAATGAATTCATTTATGTAACTAGCAAAAGCAACATCCATTGCTCTTTGGAAAGGTAGCTCCAGCATTCATAAGACCAAAAGGCATTCTTACATAGTTTTATGTTCCCCAAGGAGTGTAAAGGCAGTTTTAAATCTTTCTTAACTCCTTGACAACAACTTGATTGTAGCCAGAGAAACCATCCAAGGTGGACAACAATTCAGATCCAGTCACTAACTGTAACATGTTTTCCATGTTTGGAAAAGGATAATTTTCCTTCAATGAAGCTCTATTTAGATTTCTAAAGTCTACACAAAGTTCTGATATCTCCATTTTTCTTTCTGACTGGCATAAGGTTTGCAACCCAAGATGAATACCTTATGGGTTGAATGATCCCTCCCTCCTTTAGTTTCTTCAATTCATCTTGCATTTTCATAGAGAGGAGTGGATTAATTGGCCTCTGATTTTGTCTGAAGGGCTTGGAATTTTTTTTAAGAGGAATCTCATGCTGAAACAATTCTTCTCTGCATGCTTTCAACTCTGAATAAGACCAAGAGGACAATCCTGATATTTCTTCAATAGTTGAACATAGGACTATTTTCCCTCTTTGTTTAGATTGCTTCCCAACCAAAATTTTCTTGGTTTATCATTAGTGCCCAAGTTATGTCTTCCACATCCATTAAGGTAGACATGTTTCTATTGATGATGAAATCAACATTTTTAAAACTAGACTCAAGTGCAACAAGACCTCTAGGAATGGTGTTAGTTTTCAATTAGATGATATCCTTCCCAAACAAAGTCTTTCTTCCTTCAGTCACACACACCATTGGTTCCCAATCAATATTTTGATCTACAAACTCACCTTGATTTTGTAAGAGCCTTTACACTTGAGCATCATCATTAAACACTTGCCAATGCTTGATGTTGTCAGGGACAGCTAGCCTAGTTAACACTTCAATATTGTACTCACAATAAGGTGAAATGGTGCAATTTCCAAATCTTGACCCCAACACTGCCAACTTGTCAGCAGCAACATTGAAACTTCTTTCATGATGCACAATGTTGAAGGAATCAAACATCTCAATTAGATCCCAAACTGCATGTTTGTATTGTTTCATCCACTAATTTTTTGTAGCATACAATTTTCTTATTTGTTTGACAACTAGCTCTGAATCTCCTTTTGCAATGATTTCCTTGACACCATACTTCCATGCAATTCTCAGACCCAACAACAAGGCTTCATACTCAATCAATTTTGTTAGTACATTCAAAATTAAGCTTGAAGGAAAAAACAAACTCTTCCAAGCTAGGAGAAATCACAATTATACCAGCACCATTTCCAAATTTGGAGCAAGCTCCATCAAATAGCAAGGTCCAAGGAGAACCTACCTATTCAAGGCACTTTGACTGATCCTATTGTGCCATCTTGTGCTCCTTACCATCAACAAACCCAATAAAATTATCAACATCAACATCCGTAAATAATACTGCATAAGAATCATTGTTTAGATCCTCAATTAGATGCAACATCTCCTTCTCTCCATAGAGCTTAACAAGGCTACCTTCAATGGGAATAGTTACAAAATACATGTCCATTTGGACACTCCCTCCAACACTTGTAGCCCACTTTCTTGACAAAATCATACCCCATTTGGCAGGGAAATCAACAATCACAACATCCAATTTTAAATTCCTCCTTTAATAAGATGCAAGTTACACCACCAAACCCTTCACACAATAACTACCATGATCTACTTCTCTTGATTCCATGGCTTACACTTTCCATAGGATTATTGTCACTTTGATATCCAACTCATTCATGACTTCTAGAGGCATGACATTACATGATGCACTGGAATCAAACATACAATTGTGAAGTAGTCTATCCTTTATGATCAAAGTTGTAAAGAATGGATTAACATTCAATTGGGAATCAACCAAGGATGTCCCCAAGTATACCTCAGGTGTTTCTCCAAGATCCTCTAATGCTGGTGGTGTTTCAAGGTCTGTAATATTCTGAGGAGGAGTTTCAACAACATTTACATTTCTTCTTGGGGTACTCTTCTCCTCTTTCAAACCCAAGTACTCAAATGCTCTCTTCTTATGCTCAGGAATCCTAAGCAACTCAATGATTAAACACTCACTTTGATTTGGCTTAATACTTGGGCTATGTCATATGGAACACTCTTTGGTAAGGTATCATTAGAATGGAGACAATCAAATTCATTAGATGGCATGGGATCCTTGGTAGCTTGGGCATGAGGAGGTACTATGACCTTTTCCTTGGGACAACAGAGCTTTTTTGTAGGTGTTTCTCCTCTATTGGATTCTAATTTTCCATACTTGTCTGTGTAAGGTTGTTTTAGGTCCTCCCAATTTTCTTCAATGAACTAATAAAATTTAGGCAAGGTTGGATTCTCCTGGGTTTGTAGGTACTCTTTCATGATGAGCCTCAACTAACAGTTCATTAACTCATCTAAGTCTATTTATATCAAAAGTTATTATATGTGAAGTACATGGAATTACTTAATCAAAATTCTTAAGTGAAATCAAATGTCATGTAATAGGAATAATATCTTGCACTACATATTTTTCCACTAGTGTTCTGAAGAAGGACTTGTACCTATGTTGATGTAAACCCAAAAGGTTGTCTTAGCTATTTTTTCATCCTATTAAAGAAGATGATCTAGGTGATCCCATCTAATGTGAAGCTTGATATGTTCCCAAATGCATTATCTTTGCAAGTGTGTCTGTCCACCGTTCAAGTAATTCCAAATTTTATGGACCTGGGTTTTTGTAAAGTACATTGCTAAACACAATCTTGAAAACATGGAGTCACACTTAACAAAATGTGTTTTCCTTCTTTGATCTTTCTAGTGCTTTACATGGAATTCAGTAACACAAAAATTAATGACAGAAAGCTAAGTTATACTTATTTTCAATCCATGGTATGGGAAATTTTTTCACTAAGCCCGTGAAATTGATAAATCCCACTAAACTTCTCAGTTTGTATGAAATATTTTCAAGCATAGATCTTGTGAAAATAACCTAAAATATGGTTTGGTATGTCAAATACATACTCAAGCACTTTTTGAAAACTCTTTGTGACTTTATAGATCATGATTTTATCATTTTCCTTCTTCTTTGTGATTATCTAACAAATGTAAATGTGCAATAACTTGTAGAAATTGATAGCCAAATTCAGGAATTAACTCATATCTATGTTTGGTCCAAATCTTGCAACCATCTGATTATGAAAATGATGCTAAGAAGAATGTACTTGCATGCATATTTTAAGAAACATTACTAGGGTTTGACATGTATCCAAATATCTCAAATATTTTCAACAAGTCCCATACTAATGGTTGCCACTGGTGTTGGTACCCAATTTTTTTCTCCTTTTCAGTATGAGCAGCATCAAAGATATGGCAATAAGCTTGAAGATAGATAGATCACGATGTATGTCATTTTGTATCCGGGATGTGATCTAACTGGCACTCAGATTTGTGGAGAGATGGATAGCACTCAAATAGGACTTGATCTTGTCCTAACTGTTTTAGGTTGTGCCTTTCAACCAAGGTAAGAGGACCTATTTTGTAACCCTCAAATGGTGAAGGAGATGAAGATATCCCTCAATTTGTGCAAATAGTATGAAGGGCCTTGGGAAAATATGATCAACACTCCAAATCTGACTTTCACAAGTTGTCACTTCCAGATTATGGAGATACTTTCAATGCAAGGCAAGGGTTACTAAAGACATTTTGAAATCCTGATCTATTCTACATACTTTAGCAAATGGATTTTGATCTTCTGTGGGTATACAGGTCAAAACAGGGGTAGTATGGGGTAGGATTAGTTGTTTAGAATGATTTTTGGTGGGATATTGACAAAGACAAACTTGAATATGCCAGATCTTTGACAACCTCTACAACATTTGAAAACTATTAGATAAAATGCTTCAAAATAGTCAAGATGTTCTTTCAACCAGAAGAGATACACAAATGGAGGCCCAAGGTTAGCACTCTTCACACAATATTTGAGACCTCAACACAAAATCTTGAGTTAAAGGACCCAATTAAACATCAAAATCTCTAATCAAATCACGCCTAAGGTACCCCCAAAGGCTTACAAGAAATCTCTGTCAACAAATGAAGGTGAAGTGATTTTAAACTACTTATTTTCAATGCCAGATGAAAGCTCTTCTGACAAATGAAATTGCAAATGCCACTAAACTATCAATAAGGATGAGATCTATGTGATTCCTAAAGATTTCAATGCAAGATTGCAACAAGAACAAGGAAAACTATTTGCAGACATTTAAACATGATAATAAACATCATATTGCCCAAAATAACATAGATTTATTCAAAATCTTATTAGATTCATCAGCAGGGGAGAGTTTCAGGAATAATCTCAGAGTTATGTGATGGCTATACACTTGTAACCAACTCAACATGAATGAAGATCTAACACAGAAGACATTAACCAGGTTTTTTGGAGGGTTTCTCAGAAGATGAGCTTCTCTCAAAATTTTCTCGTGATTTTCAATTTCCTGACCTTTTGCATGTCTCAAAACATGTATTATATATCTCTCTATTACATTTGATCCTTCTTTCCCAAGAAAAGAATATCCTATGGCATCTTAGTTTGTTACAAATTCACTCATGACTTTGCAGAAAGTGACACTTAACCAATATTTGTTCAACAAAAGTTGTCAGTGTTTCAAAAAAAAGAAAATTATTACAAATATTCATCATTCCTTGTCATGGGAGCATGTTTTTCCTCCTTCAAAGCATGCAGACATCTTCCTCTTCCATCATTTCACCCTTACACTTTCCAAATTTTCCTCTGTAACTTTTGGATCTGATATTTCACGTTTTTGCTCAAGCCTGAACAAAATTTCATTTCAAAAGTACCTCAAATCTACAAATTGAATTTTCAAATTGATTCCATTGATCCTTGAAGGCAAAAACGACATGAATTCACCAAAAATTTGGTGAAAATTGATGCAAAAATCACATTTCCACACTTCCTGGAGCTCAAATGGCGGCCAAACTGAAAAATGCACAGTTACCATTGATTTTCCTTTCTCCCTTCAATCTGAGCCCTCCACGTGTCACAATGTGATTAGAAATGGGTTTGGGGTCACTTTTTGACATTTTAACACTTTTGGAAAAAATGTAAAAATTTGACATTTTTCTCCGCCCCTCCGCCCTTTGAAAATGAGCTTGACATGTGTCCCAATGTGGGTCCCAATGGAATCACGACTCGATTCTTGCACATTTCCACCTTTTTTGGAAAAAGAAAATTTTCACAAAATATCCCCGCATCTCCACCTTCCACTTCTATGTCCCTTGACACGTGGCACAATATGATTGGCCCCATCTGCGGGTTGCCGCTCCCTTTTTACACATTTCTACTTTTTTGGAAAAAGAAAAATTTTTCAAAATTATCTCCACGGACCCGCACCTCTGACCATTCTGTCCCTTGACACGTGTCTCATTGATTCAGATGTGGAGCCATGGCTTCAAATTACCACTTTAACCTCATTTTTCCAAAAAGGCAATTTTTTTCTTTTTCCTCCAGTGCAGCCCGCACTCCCACTGCCAGCCTTTGACACGTGTCCTCCCTTGTCATTGTTGCAGGAGCCACGTGCCTTTTTATAGACTTTAACCCATTTTCCAGGAAAAGGAAAAATTCCACTTTTTCCTCTGGTCCCACACTCCATCCTTTTGACCTGAAAACCTGACATGTGTTCCACTCCTGATTCACTGAGGGACCTGCGGCCTCTTTCACAACTTTTGCTCCCTTTCAAAAAGAAATTTCTAAGTCCTTCGCCAGCCTTCCATCTCTCTTTTGAAAAAACATGACACGTGTCCACCTCTGATTTTGAGGGCCTGCACTCATTTTCTTTTTCTTTGTACCTTAAATCTTTTTTCCAAATTTCCTTAAGCACAAAATCGTACCTTCCATCCACTGTTTTGACTTTTTAACTGACACGTGTCCTCCTCTGATTGGCCTAATGGGCCTGCTGTTGGGGACAATTTAGACTTTTTTCCAAAAACACGAAAAATGTTAAGTTTTTCGAGTAGACCCACCGAATCTTGTCCAATCACAAACGGCCACGTAGGAGAAGATTTTTGAGCTAAAATTTGACAGGAAAAGGATGCCCGTATGACCATCAAAAGAAAAAAATTGCTAGCGATGCCCTAGAATGTTGAAGATGAATTTGACAGGAAAATGACGCTCGTCTAACCGTAAAAAACACAGAAAATGCGATGCCCCCAAAATTGATTTTTCCTTCGTGGGTGAAGAAAATTTTCTATCAAAGGACAAATGGAAAGTGATTTTAAAGCAATTTACGACCATGGCAAGGGATTTTTGAGGGAAAATAAGTATAAAAACATAATAATTTCGAGCTCCAAAGGCTGGGAAAACACAGAAAAATGGTAAAGGCGTTTGAACTAGGAAAAATTAGGGCAAGGTAATGAGTTTGCAAAAAATCCAATGCACAAGAATGGAGCTACAACTTCACATCATTGATTTCATGAGGGCAAAATGATGGCAGAGGATCTAAAGTGGGCACCGACACTACATTGTCGGAAAATGGTCAGAAAAGTCCCCAATGATGATTTAGGTCCTTTTAACGTGTTTGAGCTCCAAAATCCATACGCATTGTATATTTATTTCCTAGACATCTTTACTTAGCCTCTCCATGCTTTTTTCCAGCTCCCCACTTCTTTTTGTGTACATTTTGGCCTTTAGTGCCAGGACCACAACCCTGCCAGGGTGGCGGTTAAAATAAAATTAGTTCAACGCCACCAAGGAAAGAGAGAAGAAGGTCCTAAAAATACCACCCTGCATAGGGTAGTGATCCTACTTTATTCTAGTCTCTAAGTTTGGTTCAGGTGCCTAATATATTTCTTACTCGGATGGTCAAGACACTGTCACTTAATTTCACTTTTAGCATGCATATGTGAGCTAAATTGTTTCTAAAAATAGCTTAAGTATTGCTTGGTCTCTCAAATATCCTCCTAAAGTATAAAAATAGAAAAATAATTAGTTAGAACTACTTCTTATTTCCTACAGTGAAAACCATGCTAGTCTAGGATTATGATGGCATTTTCCTCAATTCCTATATATTTGCTTGTATTCAAGTAAAATACCTAATAATTTTTATCCTATCCCTCTTGGCATTGATCTGGTTGACCCTAATTTTGAATGCAAATAGTTTGACTTTGCATTATTCCAAGCTCATATCTCTTGTGCTAACTCTGCATGGTAATTACTTTTATATAGTATCCAGTTATATTCTTGCCTTCACATCCCATGTAACACTTTCTCAAGTGCCATCCTTTGTATTGCTGCCTTTACACTTCCCAATTCCTTGGACTCATTCTTAGAAAACATCAAAGATAGAAAGGTACAAGTTGAGGGGACAAATCACTACACAGCTAGAATTTACCTTTGTTAGTTGTGAACTCCAGGTTGGATTTGTTGTCATAGATTTCCTTCAAAACTTGTAATTTATCATTGTCTCACAATCATATCAAATAGAGTAACAATTCAATTTCCTTTCATTTGCAAAGTACGAGTTTCCTTAATTTTCCAAGTAGCTGGTTTAAATCATTAAGAACAGTTCCCAGTGACGGATCCATCTTCTTCCCATCCAAATGTGGATATTGAACGATTTGAATACATGTAGGAGGTTGATTATTACATCATAGATCATTTGGAAAAGTTCTTGTTTTAAGCTCAGTTTAGTCTTGCAATACACTGTAGCAGAGTTGTGAATCTTTGACCACACTGGGTCATTTTGTGCTTGTTTAGTTTTAGTTGTAGAGATATTTTAATTTCATTTAGAATAAAAGCAAATTGTCTGTCATGTGATATATACATCATATATCAGTTTTGTGATTTTTTTAGATTAGTTTCCTTTCAACAATAACATTAGATTATCATGTATGTTAAGCTTAGTTAATTTGGATACTTCCAAGAGGGGTAAGATCAACCACCTTCTGCTCCAAGTTATGCAAACATACACCATAATGGAAATGTGGATTAAACTTGCTACCCGTTCATAGCCTCTAAATGGGATCCCCTAAATCCAATCCATCATGCATCATCATAGGATTTCACCACTACTAGATCTTAGTCAATATATCAAAACTATAGTGTAGCTCGACACACATCTCAAACACTGAGATGCATCATAGGCATCTACCTCAAGGGGGTTGAAGTGCGATTGATCATGAGTTGCATAATAAATTTTCAATCTATACAGTACCTCTAATACAGGGGTCTTGTTTTTTTCTTCTCTCTTGAGGCATGACTCAAAATCTAGTACCAGTGTACAACTTCTCAAAAATGCAGTGACTCTTTTGTAACTGGAGACCTCTTATGGAAGACGTAAGTACTTTTGCATGCGCTCGTCTCCTGTGCCCATACTATTTTTACTATTTGTGCACTTGGTGCAGTTTTTCTCACTAGGTAGCCTCCCCTGCTGAGATGGGCTCTTTTCCTGTGGTGACAGACTTCTATTCCTCATAGTGGGGTCCTCAATGGATATTTTTGATCAACAGGTCTTCAATGACCTAGAGTTGAATTTATTCATACTTAGGCCTTAGGCACTAAAGGTAGTGGCCTTGCTTTTTCCTCCCTAGCAACAGGAAATGTTACTGATTTCAACATGTGCACTATCATGGGATGACATACTTCTCCACATAGGCATGATTCACATCTGGGGTAGTATTAACTTCCTACATAACTTGCGGTAATCTTGATCTACTACACGTTGTAGATCAAACATGCTCTCTTCTTAGACCTCTTTGAATCGATTTGCAATCGTGACCTGGAAGTATTCTCATCATAGCTAGTTGATATCTCTCAACTGTAAACCTGTGGACTATTGGACTGCCATCTATCAAAATAAAATATCTCTAGATAGCTATATCAGATGTATCCTATGTATACTTGTGCGAACTCAGCCTCATCCTTTTACTCCACTGAAGGCAACTACATAGTGGGGACCCCCATCCCTCATCATCACCATATCCACCCCCCTCACCTCCTAGATCTTCATGATACCCTCCTCATCCACCACCTCCTCAACCCCAAAAATATGTGGGATCCCATCTTGGTGGACTATGTGGTGGACTAAGTTGTGGAATCGTTGCACGTGGAGGTGATAGTGGCACATGTAAAAGGATTTACTATCTTGACACCTGTTAAGGACCAAGCTGTAATGAAATCTACGGTGCTACATGCACTAGTACCTAAACCTATTGTTGTGTTGGTATCTATGTCTAGATATCTACCCCAAGTTTTCCTTGGCCCATTCTTATGGCCCTACCTATGGATCTCCGTGAGGATCTACATATGGAGCTACCTATCCCTATATCCCCTGTATAGTTACATCTCTCCCTACATCTATCGCTTCCTATGGTATGGTCAATCTTCATGACAACATTGTTGTGTACCATCCTTGATAATCACCATTAGTCCCTAAATCTACTATATGCGACACCCAAGGTTATGGGACCACATATTAAAAACTATCCCATGGTTATACTAGTCATATATATGGCCCTATATAAAATTCCTCTCTAGACCTATGTCCATACCACTTCTCATCATCGAGAATCCCCTAAATGAGACCGAATTTCCATTGGACCTTGTCCACTCTATACCACTAAAGTATGTGGTTCCTCTTCCTCATAATGAAATGATCAAGTTTTGCAATAATCAACTTTGTCACATCCTCAGGCCAATGATATAATCTATATGGCTTCCATGTGATCATCCACAATTATATCTCATCAAATTATCACTTGTAATATGGTTTTTCACCCATGTGTCTGCAAATGTCATCTTTGTTTGGAACCCAACCCATAATAGATAGATCCCCTATATCTCAAACTCAAAATTCTCATGTTTGGTGCCCTATGGTGATATGATCCCATACCAATATCTAAAGTTAAGAGGAATACCTCATGGTCTTCTAACTGTGGTATGCTATCAGGTGTAAATCTACATATAAATCAGCTATTATGCACTACCCCCACTAATAAACCTTTTCCTAGATAAGGCCATGAATCAATACAATCAGGACAAAAGGAAAACAAACACCAATATTTTTAGGAAGCAATATGCAAGTGACAAGATCCATCACAAATACGGGAACCCGTCCTAGTTGATGATCTATTATACATCTAGTAATGTCAATTGACATACCCCATGGAGGTATATCTTCTACTCTAAACATGTCAGCTATGCTCTATAGAATATGGCTGCGGTGGCCATCATAAGAAATCATCCAATCCTGAATAGGAAGTTACAAAATCCTCTAAACGTTCTCCAAAGTAATGCTCATCTCACCTATCAGGAGGTAAACTGTCTGGTTCTAACTCCACCATCTCTCAATTAAGGCTGTGAGCACATTCTTAAAACAAGGCCTCATCCTAGAATCTCAGGTTCCTAAAACAAATCCTTCTGTTATGGATTATTTACGCACTTTGGTCAATTTAGTATTAGATGATGGGCTAATTCTAATGCCCGCACCAAAAGATTCTGAATAAGAAGCAATAAGAGAAAGGTCCAATATTGTTAGAAAAGTTTCAACTTATGAGGATTTGCTCCAAACCTTGAAAGATGAGATGAAGAAAGCTTACCAAACTCTCAATTTATGTGTGGCATCAGAATCCATAATAAGGATCATAACTATAGTAGAGGATAATGAAGTTCTAATGGAAATGAAATATGAAACACTTGGGAGTGCATAAATGTTAGAACTAGTAAAAAAAATTGTGAGGCCCTCGCACCATCCCAAGATCCACACAAGGACATAATTGATGACATATGGAAACTCATAGCACAGAATATGAATCTCATGGATGGAATGCTATCAAGTATGGCCAATTTTTTCCACGTGCTACAAAATGAGAAAGAGAAGATCAATCATGATGAGTTGGATCTCATAGCCACTGATATTCTAGAGAAAATAGGGAACACGCTAAGTGATTGATAGACCTTAGAGGCTGAAATAAAAACTGAATATCCAAAGCTAATCCTTCCAATCGAAGAAGGGGGTGCTATAGAGTAAAATTCATTCTTGTTTATAGTGTTTCATTCATTCTTTCATTACTTATTCTTTATTTTTTGAGACATCATAAAAAATTCCCATTTTTGGGACAACAATGTACTTTAGTGTGGGGTAATATTGAGCAAAAAAAATGTTCCTCTAAGGAGATGACACATGAAGGATGCACACGTGAGAATAAGGATCATTTGAATGCATGGGAAGATAGGAAAGGAAATGCATGCTAGAACACTTTTCATTAGGAATTAGCCATTTTTGTGGATAAGGACTTATTTTGGAGATAATGTGCGGAGTACACATAGAGATGAAGATTTGTGCTCCATGCAATGGTATTTTGGAAACAAATGGAAGATAAGTGCCATCCATAGGTTAAGCTAATAATAGGATTTCTACTTGGAGTTAACTATAGGAAATCTACTGTTAGAGCACTTGCATGTTGTGCATCCTATTGTAAAGGCACATGGCTATTATCAATCATGTGACCTATTTTGAGAAGTGCATGGGTGGTGAAGGGAAAGTCCACACCCCTATAAATATGTATTGATTTCCGTAGTTTAGTGTGGTGAATTATTGTAGAGTTTTTTTGTTGGTTTTGACGTGCACATGACTCATGGAGATATGATATAGTGTAAGAAGCTGTTGTTGTTTACAGTATTTAATGAAATGGAATATATTAGTTAGATAATGGCATTAGACATAAATGAATCTTGCTCTTGTATGGTTAATCTCATCATAGTTATTATTTAGTTTATCTTTCATATAATCTAAGGTCTAGATCTAGTTTATGCATTATGGGTTGTTTACTATTAGTTGTAAATCTTAATATGTTTAAAACATCATCATGCTAACATCATGTACAAGAAAATCTAAAGAGGGACCTGGTACCTTTGCGCACTTCAGGTGAGCACTCAGCTTAAGTGTTGAGTGATGTGCCAGCGTGCTTGGGTTATTCATAGTAAATTCTAGGCTGCATCATTGGTTCCATTGCTAGGACCTCTTTTTTAGTTGTTTTCAGGATGTTTCATGATGAAGATGTACCAGTTGACCTTATCAAGTGTTGAGGAGTGGATAAAAGATCTGGAAGAAGAATACTCTTAGAGATTCAACACTGGATCAGAGTTTGATGCATGCACGTGGGTGGAGTAGAACTTATATGACTATTTATATGAGATTTTCTTTGTTATCTTTCCGATAGAGTTGTACAAGTGGTTGGTTGCTTATGCATCTAAAAGGAATTGGAGGTTTCACACACTTTTCTAGATGTAGGAAGAATTTTGGGCCCTCTATGATGCTGATCTAATTTGGATGCGCATTGTGGACACTTTGTTTCATGGTGTTTTGAATAGATATATTTTGGAGTACTTAATCTCCACTTATTCTTTCCTAGAGGTAGCTGAGTTCCAGTTTTTACATTATCCCAGGGGAACCTACTATAAGGCATTCCATTGGTGATCAAAATATTGATGGTAACCCTGAATTTGGAAGAGAATTCTGGCTAGCTAAACCCCACCATGTGGGGGAAGCAACAGGTTTGGTGAAGGATGACGAACCTAGCAACAAAGAGGGAAAGATAATAAAGGAATCTTAAGTACAATGAGGCATGTGAGAGGGATTTAGGGAAGAAGTGAAAGATTTTATAATGGGTGGCATTGAGGAGAGAGATGGCTCGTGAAATATTTGGAGCTCACGTAGAGGGAGTGGAGCCATAGCATCTAGAACTCCCCCATTTGGGAAAGCATAGTAGGGAACCCTCATTGGCCTCTTATGAGAGCACACCAGTAGAGATGACATGGGCCATGGGCATGCATCTGAATCTACCTATCAACCTAGCCATTACACTTGGTTTTCAAGTTTCTAGTACTAGTAGTCAATAAGCTAGTTTACGCAGTAGAATAATATGATTAAATCAAATAGTAAATACATATATAGTCAGGAAGGCATCTTCCCTTTTATTTAGAGGTACTCTTTTAGGTGCATCAGTGATGCAGAACTTAGGTGTGTAGAATTTTAGACTGACCTCTTTGAATAGTGCCACCTCGCAGACTGTAGGAGTTCACTTTAGTACCACTGTTGGGACAAAGAGTAGTAGATCCTCTGGTTCATTTCCTTCTACATGTGGAGGATCAAGATGCATAGGTGGCTCTAGTTCTAGTGGATCTAGGGGATCTGGAGGCAAAGGTAATAGAGGGGGTTATAGATCTAGTGGGCATGGTCCTCACCAACCCTAAAATATTTACATGGAGATGTCACTTTTTCTTCCAGAGTATAGGGGAATAGAAGATGTTGTTGAGCATGTGCACATGTGTGAGATACTATGGCATGTAAAAGGGATCATGAATTTTGAGTGCAAGGAAAGTCAGTTTGTAAATAAATTACAGGGACACACGCATAGTTGGTATATAAATTTTGACCCTGATCAGACTTGCATGGACTATACATCGTTACGAAATGCTTTCATTAAGGAATTTTATATCCCTAAGTTTGAGTAGAAAAGTATAAGTGCACTCAAGGATATTAAGTAGGGCACTACTGAGAGTGTTCAGGAATATGATGCCCATTTCAAAACACTTTTGTCTAAACTTTCATATGATATCCACAAGCTAGCATGCATAGTGGTTCATCAGAGGCTTGATCACACCTTTTAGGAGGGTGTTATCACATAAGACATATACGGATCCACATGAAGAACTTGAAGCAACCTTTGTGCAATGAGATATTCAGAAGTATAGACACTAGAGTGATCCCATTCTTGGAAGCTTAGATTTCAGCTATGGAAAAGAAGCTAGAGAAACTATCGGCTAACTCCATGCACATGAGATGCACACTAGGATTTGGTGTGTAGATTGTGAAGTAGAGGGGCATACTAAGGATAGTTTTCCCCATAGATCGGTGTGTTCATTATTGCTAGACTATGAGATATGTCATTTAGATCATGATGTAAGCCATTTCCCATTTTTAAAACGTGTGATTATGAAGAATGTATCTTGCTACTCTAGGATTTGTTGGTCCACAACTCAAAATACCAAAGATTGTAGGTTGATTGATCAGATCCATGATGTCATTGATATTGGCATATGATAGACATAAGTCTTAGGTAACTCTAAAGGTAAAAGTGAGCACCATGATCATGATCAAACTCAATGGCGCTATGATCAAAATGAAGGGTGATTTTAAGGAGGTCATGGAAGAGGCCAAGGGTATCATGGTGGATTTAGGGGCTGAGGACATAGTGGTGGACGATGGGATTTTCCTTTTGGAACATGTTATACATGTGGATATCCTAACCACTACATGTGTGAATGTCCTCATAATATTACTTGTTCTTTTTGTGGAAGAATCATAACTATGAAGAGTGCC
This sequence comes from Taxus chinensis, assembly GCA_019776745.2. Lineage (NCBI taxonomy): Eukaryota > Viridiplantae > Streptophyta > Pinopsida > Cupressales > Taxaceae > Taxus > Taxus chinensis. The sequence continues at coordinate 338,750,605 of CM034157.1, read as the reverse complement.
TAGACTTATATGAGCATCTTAACAAGCAGCATAAATAGGATGAACAAGGGTGCAATGATTGTTAGAATACAACACACCGTGGAAAACCAATGGATGCCAAATTTGGCACTGGATCTTGAGGTAGGACCTGTGGGAATCACTACACATGATGAAGCTTTGTGCACGAGAGAAGCATTACAACAAAATCCTACCATGACTAGGGAGGAGGTATTACATGTAATATACCTAGATACTACACATCATAAGGAGGTATATCAATAAACCATGGAGGTGTTTAGAAATATTTAGGGTAAAATACAGTGTTTAAAGGATCAATCGTGGAAGTTGGAGAAAAATAAGGAAACAGTGACAGTTCAATCATATGTTGATGATTTAAAATAGTTATGTAATATGTTGCGCTAGGAGAATATTATTCCATTATTAGGGAATTGATTAAAGGGAAACAATCTGCACGTAGGTATTGAGAATGGATGGCAGATCCTACACGCTAATCTCTCTCCTCATATCTTGGATTATGACAAGGAGGTCACCCTGAATGTTGTTTTGGATGGGTGGCTTTTAAGCAATATATTTATTGACACAAGTGTGGAAGTTAATGTTCTTACTTTAGATGCATGGGTGTAAATGGGAAGACCTCCATTATACCATCCTCTAATGTATTTTATGGCCAATCGAACTAAGGCCACTCCATAGGAGTTTTAATGGATGCATACATTACTATACAAGGGGCCAAGTTGACTAAGGACTTTCAGGTTTTAGTTTTTGTAGAAGTGAAAAAAATCCCATCTCTACTTGGGGCCCTTGGTGTTATGTAAATAATGTTTATCTACGGTTCAACAAGGGGTATATAATTTTTTAGAATAAGGAAGAATGATTTATTATCCCTTTGATAGATGGGAAATATACACCTTATGTTGAACCTTTAAGTGAGGAAGACCTAAACAAAATCTATGTACATCATTCGAGATTCAGAAGTATTTGAGCTATCTAATGATGGAATCCTCTAGTGGGAGGATACACAGTCTATTAGTGACACTAAAAGTGTTTCTTGTGATAATTGGGCACATGGCACCTATGAGGGATGTTAGGGCATGAAGTAAGAAGCACATTTACATAGAGAATAAAACCTTGATGTATTAGGAGGATAGGTAATAACCCTATACCTCGGTACACTAGTGAAGGAGACCCTGAGGTATTCCTACCTGCCATGGAAGAACAATGGAAGAATCAAGTGGACAGAAGAAATATGTTAGTATATAACCTACACGGGATAACAACGCACTAGTGGATGGTTCATAGGGATGATCTCATAAAATGGAATGAAGTGAGAATTTCTCTAACAACTAGTTTCTTTAGGAGTAATGTGCCTACTCAAATCTCCACATATCATGGTAATCATCATTTTCAGCACCATGTTCAACAATGTGAGAGACTCTAGACAGAGGGGCACAAAGATTTTCTACCTTTTCTATGGGTGCACAAACTTTATTTCACTTTACATAATTGTGTGCTTACTTGGTATGTTTATGCGGAGCTGTATAGGGAGACCATAAATTGAAATACTTGATTGCAGGAATGATCAAGAATTTTGACTACTTCTCCACTAAACCTCTAGTGAAAGAACCTTATTATGAGTTATGGAGTGATTTAATATGGGTGATAATGTAAAGGATGAATAAATCATTCAGTATTTATTTGGTGAGGAATACCCATGAGCATGTTTTGATGAAGTAGATGAGACACATGCCACACTACTTGAGTGTGCTTTCCTTGAAAAAGAGAAAGGAAAGATTGTCTATATAGTCGAGGAGGAAGAAGCGGAAAATTTGGACATAGATCATTCAGATGGTGCGAGTGAGGTTTTATACAGTGTGAATAGGAAGGCACATGCCTATCATGAACTTATGAACACCAAGAAAGTGAACATTGGCATGGATGTTGAACCTAAGGAGGCCATAATTAGAGACTATTGGTATGATTCTGAAGTGGCTAAGATAATTGAGTTATTACATGATTTCCCTGACTTATTTCCTACGAGCTACCATGAGTTAAAGGGATTACATGAGTCTTTAGGTGAGATGAATATTAAGTTAAAGAAAGGTGCACACTTGGTTAGGAAAAGACTTTAAAGGATGAACCCTAACCTATGCATAAAATTTAAAGCAAAAATTAACAAGATGTTGAAATTTAGCATCATTAAGCCCCTAGAAGAGTCAAAATGGGTTAGCCCCATGGTACTTAGTATAAAGAAATATTTACAGATTAGGATTTGTGTGGACTACAGGGAGCCGAATGTTGCATGTGTGTTTGATCCATTTCCTAAACCTTTTACCGAGGAAATATTAGAAGGCATTGAAGGGCGCAAAATTTACTCTTTTACATATGGATTTTTTGGGTATCATCACATAAGAATTGCAAAGGAGTATTAAGAGAAGAAAAATTTCACCACTAAATGGGATTTTTCTTCATATACGGTGTTCCCTTTGGAATAAAGAACACACCTATAGTATTTTCATGCATTGTGGTTAAGCATTCCATGATTTTATTCACAAATTCTTTCAGTTTTACTTAGATTATTGGACAGTATATGGGATTATGAAGGATCATTGTGACTAATTATGATTAAAGTTTGAGAGGTGCAAACAGTTAAACATCTCCTTAAACATCAATATGTGTGTATTTTCTACACCCTTTAGAACTCTGCTAGGGCATATCATCTACAAGGAGGGTTTGTTAGTAGATCCAACCAAGGTAGTTATAGATAAACTAACTAAGGTAGCTCATTTCATCGCTGGAAATTCTAAAGGGATTCACCAGGGTATGGCCAAAAGATTCGTGGACGAAATTTTTAGGTTACATGATGTTACTAGAATTGGGATTATATCTGACAGGGATCCTAGAATGATGTCAATATTTTGGCAAACGCCAGCAACAACAGTTAATACAACTCTTGGAATGAAACTAAACTTCAATGTCATGCATATCATCTGGAAATAGATGGTGTTGACAAACCGAGAGAGGGTAATAGATCAAGTGTCTGGAAGATAGTGGAAAGTGACCCCTGTAGAGTAAAATGGATCAACAGTATAAAGCACGAAGCCTTATCTTCCACTATGTTGCATAAATTCACATACAACAACACTTATCACTCATCTAGCATTAAAATGGCACCTTTTAAGCACTTTATGGAAGATAAGTGCAGAACCCCTTATTAGTTGGGATAGTATTGAGGATAGAACTAGGTAATTGGACTAGAGATCCTCACTGAAAGGAATAGTCAGGTTAAGTTGATTCGTAAAATGATTAAAGGAAGCAGCAAATAGGCAGAATTGAGCTATGCTGATATTAAGCGGGTTGATCGAAGGTTTGAGCTTGGTGAGAAGGTTTTTCTTCGTGTTAAACCCAGAAAGTTGTTCTATAACTTTTGGCAAACTAGGATGCCAAGTTGTCACCTCCAAGTTACGTGGGACCTTTTGAAATTGCAGATTCTACTCACTGTCGAAATAATCAATCCTGTAGCTTATCGATTAGCATTAACACCTACTTTGTCTCGCATGCATGATGTTTTCCATATTTCTTTGCTTAAGAAATACATTTCAGATGCGTCACATATATTAAATTAGAATTCCTTGCAGGTCCAAGACCCAAGAATAATCGTGGTTATGGGAACCCACATGATAAGTGCTGGAAACTCAAAGAATTGCATTTGAGAAATCATGAAATACAACAATGTAAGTCCACTGTCCAAGTGGGACACAGTTTTTGAACGAAGAAAGTGCAACTTGGGAAAATCTAGAAGAGATGAAAATTGCTTTTCCTTTTCTTTTTCAACAGAATGAAATCTGTTGACAAAACATTTTTTTTATGAACTTATCTTTTTCATGTCTATATGAAAGCCAGATTGAGGAAAACATTATTCAAGGCTGAATAAGGCCACATGTATTATGACATTGGTTTCTGGAACATGTTATTCAAGTTGGAAATAGTCTTATTGTATTGTGAACTAATAAATTGGTTGACCTGAAGGTAAATCAAATATGTAATCATTAGGACGATGAATCTTTTAGGAGGGAAGCATGTAACACCCTGACCTATTGTTACTTCCTCCTGAGCATTCAAGTGTTGATATATGATTTCTTCTGTATAAGGATGTGTTCCTTTGATTGTGAAGTCATGCTTGATATGGATTGTATCTTCTTTGCTCTTGAAGATCTTTGACTGAGTCAGGATATGCTTGGACTCTTTTATTTCTTTCATTTTTAGCACCTGAGTTCAATCTGATTTTGGGATGAATTGTGGATTTACCCATCTTTATGACTCAGCCTTGGATCAGTTGCATTGATCCAAGAGATGTTTTAAGTTTATTCTGGATGAACAAAAATTATAGACCTTACGAAAGTTGCAAGGTCTGAATGTGTTGAATAAGCAATTTCGGAGTCTAACTCAGGTTGATCGTGTTAAATGAATTGGTTCCCGATATCGTAATATCAGGAAGGCCTAGACCTTAAGCCAGGTAATAAATTCTAGTGTATACTGCAAGTTTTTTTAATCAATGCCAGATAGAATCCATTTCGGGAATGTTATACCTGTTGGTTCTAATACTAATCGAACCTACTTGTGGGACCTAGAATGGATTCATTAAGGTTAATAACCTTAACCTAAACTATAACCTATGGGTTGAATTATTTCTAATCTAACCTAGCCCTAAACTATAGGTTTAATGCTCCTAAGGTTAGCTACCTAGCACTATGGAAGTAAGACTAATGTCTTACCGTAAGATCTAACCTATGTTTCTAACCTAACTTATGATAATGGATGAAGGGGACCTATGAAGGGGTGTGATCCATGGGTGGTGGTTTCCATGGCATTAAATGAGTTAGATAAACATGAAGGACAAGGGATATGGTGGAGATTTCAAACGGCTATTGAGACCTGACGTGGCAGAGTCACCAAATCTGGGAATGGTCATTTGTTTTCATTTCTCAATGGCCAACTTTGGCGGTCGGTGGTAATGGAAAATAGGTGGGAATCTTGGAGTTAATGTCATTGATGAACTTCGGTTCCTGAGCACGGATTGCTCGGGAAGGCATGCAAATGGAAAACTAGTTGGTTGTTTGGTTTTCCATACGCTCCGTTTTTCTCTCTGTTTGATCACTAGTTCTTTGAACCAGTCTACTTCTTGTTGCATGGCAACTATGAGAATATCTAGCTCTTTTCTCTGTCGAGGAATGTTTATAAGACATGAGGGCAACAAATTATTGTTGTTGAATCTATCGTGGAAGAAGAGGAGAAGGCGCGAGCACATTCAGAGGTCTTCTTCGGATTTTTAAGTGACATTACCAGGCATGATAGGCCCTGACTTTTAAAAATCTTGCTTTACTCCAAATGCTTTCATTAAAACAACTCTGTTCAGGTGATTTCAGTTTAGTTGGTTTGAAGCAATGTATTGGTTCTTCTTTTCCTGTGGAATTAGGAATCTCGGGTTTTTCGAAGACTTTGTTGGAATGTTTACTGTATTTATTCTTCCTTTTGGTTTCATTTTGATTGAAGACCGGCTGTGCTTTTATTGTTGTTGAATCCTATTGAATCTTGCTAAGAATACTTTAAGTTTCTTCTGGTTGGAATGCTTGCTATGATTATACAACTTGAATGCGACTATTGTAGAAATCCTTACTGTGTTTACAATTTTGGGTTAGTCTCTGTTGAAAGTTTTCAGGGATTATATACGAAAATGACTCAGTTGGAGTCCTTTTAATGTTTCGTATGTTTTCAAGTTTTGTAGAGGATACTTCTGTCTAAACTTGGTTGTGATTACTGTTGGAGTCCTTGAAACGTAACATAAGTTTTCAACTTCTATAGAAGTATAGTTGAAAATACTATATGGTACTGACTCCGTTGGAGTCCTTGAACGTAACTTATGTTTTTAACTTCTGTATAAGTTTTGTTGTGCATACTATTGGAATCCTTGAATTGGATAATATGTTTTCGACTCCTTTAGAATCTTTGTTGTGTTTACTTATTGGTTTTGACTCTGTTAGAGTCCTTGAATTATTGTCGTATGAATTCGACTTCAATCAAAGCCCTGGTTGTGAGTACTAGTTGTATTTGACACTGTTGGAGTCCTTGATATGTTGCGAGTTGGCTCAATTCTCGAATTAAGTTCTTGTTGTGCATGCATATCATACAGACTCTTTCTTAACATTGTTGTGTTATATTCAGTTCGCTTCTGTGGAATTAAAGGATGGGTTTTCTTTACAAACTTGACTCTACTTGAGACCCTGTTGTATTTCGTAATAGCTCGACTTTGGATGAAACTTTGATGAAATTATTGTTATGGAATTCGGCTTCTGTGAAGACCTTGTTGCGATTATTTTTCTTGAAATTGGCTTCTAATATAAGTCCTTGCTGTATAATCGTAGGGATTTGTTTAAGTTGAATGAAGCTGTGCATGTTTGTGTTTCGACTCAGTGTGAATGTCATTGTATTTTCATATGGAAACGTTATTTGTTTTTAATGTTATCTTGTCTCGTGTTTGACTGAAACAAAGAGCTCTTAGTTGTACCATGTCAGGTGATGGTGTTGGGTATTTTCATGTTGATGAATGATATGGAAAAGATTTGTTGAGTCTTTCATGGTTGGATTATTTTCTTTTGCTTTGTCGCGAGAGCTCTTGTAATGCTTAATAGCTACAGGTGATTTTTATTAATGAATTTAGATGAAATTGTAGTTTCTTCTTGTGATCTCAACTGTTTTAATCGCATGTGTAAAATTAATTGCATTATTCTAGAGGAGTCGGTACAGTCCAGAACATGATTGAAATGGGAATCTGATTTACTCTGTTTCCTTCTCCTGAGCTGTAAATTATATGTTGATGTGTAATAAGAGGAATAAGAAAATACTCTCTCTCTCCTAGTCTGGAAACTTTATGTGCTTTCTTCTTGTATCCTTATGCGATCTCTACGGTAAGGGCATAACAAGATTAGACTGTGGTATTGTATGGAGAGACTGGTATAAAATGTGTGTTACTGTATAAGTAGGTATACTCGTCAATACCATTAAAATAATGTATGATTGAAAGGAAATTATGATAGTTGAGCTTGTTGAATGTTATAAACTACCTTTGAGTAATTTTTAGAAACATTCTTGTAGGAGTTTTGTTGTCTTTAGAATGGTTGTATTCATTTGTTCTTAGTCTCTAACATATAAGATGAATAGCCTGATTTATGTTTGGAATTTGAAGAAATGATTTCATTTAAACAGGTTGTTTAATGAGAACAATTGGTGGATTGCAATTGTTTTAAGAATTAGTGCTTATCATGCTCAATTCACCGAACTGACCCGTGTTGACAATTTTTGTAGATGGTTGCCGTAAGTGGTAAAGGCACGCAGATCTGATATGATGTTCATATTTTTTAATTTGGTTTTATGATGATTTCCAACTTGATTCTCTAAATGTACTACTTGAAGAAATATTTTCTTTTGCTGTTGACTATTGTATCAAATATGCTGAATGCATAAATTGTATTTGATTAGCTTAGAAATGAATGAAATGAGGGAATTGTTACTTATGTGTTTGCATTCATATCTTGATGGATTGAACTTCTTCGGTTCGAATGATTTTAAGAGAATTTTTATTATTGTTTACCTTGGAGACATTTGGGATTCTCTAAGTAAACTTTGCAAAGATTATGTGACTGAATACTTGTAAATGTTAGTAGTTCTGTTATGTTTTATCTAAAGCTAAATTGGAACTTAGATCACTGTCTTTTGAGAAGCTAAGGTTTAAATAAACCTCAAGAGGAAGTTGAACGGGCTAAATAAATTATTACTCCCTAGTCTTGATCTAAGTCAAGACAACGTTTAATTTTATTTAAAATCACTATATCTTAATACTAATAAGTAAGATGTATTTCAGTTTTGAGAACTGATATAAACCTAATAAGGGTGTGGTTAGCAACCTTATGAGAAGACTTAGGGCTACTACCCAATTTTGTTGATTTAGATCATTGTGTAACAAAGAACTCCTTAATGAAACCTCAAATCTTATTAACTTCTCTTTGTGAAATGACTCTTAATAAGAAAGGAAATTCTAAGGTGAGGAACCCAGGGGTTGGGAAAAGACTACCCTAAAAGGAGCGTCTTAAAGTATAACTTTAACTCAACATAAGTAACACCTTAAAGTTAAGTAGATCTTTTCGAGGTGGATTTGAAGGTTGATGGCACAAGTCAACTGCAGGGTTGTACCTTCGAGAAGATTAGGATCTTCTCGAAGATACAACAATACAGGTGACTTATGGCAACACCCTTTGCATTAATCGTTAAGATTTACACCTTAAACTCGAACAAGTTTTTACTCTGGGACTGGTTAGGAATGTGGTCATGATATGAGGCTACCCTGGAGACTCGGGGTACCTTGACACACAGGGTTAACTAGGGTTGACCCAGTATGTCAGCGTATCCCTAGTTCTTGAGAACATCCTTATATCATTGTCATATTAATAATCCATTCCTGAGTGAATAACTTGGGACAGGGGAGGCTGACAGAAGTCAGTGTAAGACATTCTACATAACATAGGAATGGGGTGAAGGATGTATTCTAGATTGACGAGTATGTTGTCAAGGAATACAAGACATAAGCAGTATGTTTCAAATCTTTGGCCAAAGTATCGCAAGTTACTGATTGCATTGTCCCATGTCACCTAGTCTGAGGGACGAGATGCCGATGAATAATGGTAATAATTATTCAGATAGGTTCCTTGGATAGAGCATTCTAAATCCCAGATTAGGGAAGAGAACCGCAAGAGGGACGTGTTAAAATAAAAACACCAACTCTTTGAATGGGCTAAATAAATTATTACTCCCTAGTCTTGATCTAAGTCAAGACAACGTTTAATTTTATTTAAAATCACTATATCTTAATACTAATAAGTAAGATGTATTTCGGTTTTGAGAACTGATATAAACCTAATAAGGGTGTGGTTAGCAACCTTATGAGAAGACTTAGGGCTACTGCCCAATTTTTTTGATTTAGATCATTGTGTAACAAAGAACTCCTTAATGAAACCTCAAATCTTATTAACTTCTCTTTGTGAAATGACTCTTAATAAGAAAGGAAATTCTAAGGTGAGGAACCCAGGGGTTGGGAAAAGACTACCCTAAAAGGAGCGTCTTAAAGTATAACTTTAACTCAATGTAAGTAACACCTTAAAGTTAAGTAGATCTTTTTGAGGTGGATTTGAAGGTTGATGGCACAAGTCAACTGCAAGGTTGTACCTTCGAGAAGATTAGGATCTTCTCGAAGATACAACAATACAGGTGACTTATGGCGACACCCTTTGCATTGATTGTTAAGATTTACACCTTAAACTCGAACAAGTTTTTACTCCGGGACTGGTTAGGAATGTGGTCATGATATGAGGCTACCCTAGAGACTCGGGGTACCTTGACACACAGGGTTAACTAGGGTTGACCCAGTATGTCAGTGTATCCCTAGTTCTTGAGAACATCCTTATATCATTGTCATATTAATAATCCATTCCTGAGTGAATAACTTGGGACAGGGGAGGCTGACAGAAGTCAGTGTAAGACATTCTACATAACATAGGAATGGGGTGAAGGACGTATTCCAGATTGACGAGTATGTTGTCAAGGAATAAAAGACATAAGCAGTATGTTTCAAATCTTTGGCCAAAGTATCGCAAGTTGTTGATTGCATTGTCCCATGTCACCTAGTCTAAGGGACGAGATGCCGATGAATAATGGTAACAATTATTCAGATAGGTTCCTTGGATAGAGCATTCTAAATCCCAGATTAGGGAAGAGAACCGCAAGAGGGACGTGTTAAAATAAAAACACCAACTCTTTGATACTCATGAATAGATCGGTAGATCACCGAGTCATGATATGAATAGATCGGAGGTACTATGAGTCATCACAACTGCATATGGTTATCTGTTATAAGAATGATTGTTATGATCTGAGAGTTCTAAATTATGTATTTAGAACTAGAATGCTTCTATAAAAAAAAAAGAAATTTTTTCTTGTTCTAATGTACTAAAATGGGGATGTTACAATATGTGTGTATTTTCTACACCCTTTGGAACTCTGCTAGGGCATATCATCTACAAAGAGGGTTTGTTAGTAGATCCAACCAAGGTTGGATTTATATTAGGCATGGAAGAGCCTACCAGTTAGAGTGAGGTGTGTGGATTCTTGGGCCACACAAGGTATTACAGAAAATTCATCAAAGGATATGCTAATATTGTTGTGTCCTTAGATTAGTTATTAAAAGGTTAAGGGACAATTTATTGGGGAGAACCGAAGTAGTGCACATTTGAAGCGTTGAAGGAGAGGCTTACTATAACACCTATTTTGTACTTTCCCTCATGGAACCAAACTTTTCATGTACATGTGTATGCCTCTAGCATGTCCATTGATGCATTATTATCTCATCCTGGAGAAGGTATTATAGATCATCCTATCTATTTTGTTAGTATAAAGTTGACTCCTGCAGAATAGAATTATACAACTAGAGAGTGTGAGGCCTTGTCAATGATCTATGCGCTACATAAGTTTAGACAATACTTGCTAGTAACACCTTTTGTGTTCTATAAAGATCACATGGCATTGAAATACTTGTTAAATAATCCCATTTTATAGGGGTACATATGCCGATGGGTTCTTGTTATTCCATGAGTTTGATTTTATAGTCATAGTAAAGCCAGGAAAAAGTAATTCTAGCCTCGACCACTTATTAAGAATTCAATCATGAGAGGATGTGTATACAATTGAAGATATAATGTCAGATGTATAGTTATATTGGTTAAACTATGCACTCTCAGAATTGGAGGATATTGTTGTATTTTTACGCATAGGTATGGTGCCAAAAGAAATGAAAACCTTAGATAAGAAAAAACTTACAATTTGCGCTGCACCTTTTATGTTGATCAGTGGTGACCTATACAAACTAGGATAAGATGAAGTATTATGCCAGTATGTACTGAAACATGAGAACATGACAATCATGGAAGAGGCTCATGGTGATATTACAGGTTGGAACTATATAGGTGACGCTACCATGTGTAAGATTCTACTCTATGGTTTATGGTGGGAAACCTTATACAAGGATTACAAGGAGTATTATAAGGTGGGTGATCCATGTCATCTCCTTGGAAAAATTGGGCAAAGAGATGAAATTACTTTAAGGCCTATTACTAGTGCAAAGCCATTTGATAAATGGACAATATACTTTGTGGGTCCTATTTCCCTAGCCACGCATAGAACTGGATCGCACTACATCATCAGTTGTACATATTATTTTACAAGTTAGGAAGAAGAAACACCTATAAAGTATTTTATAATAGTTATAATAGCAAGGTTCCTATGGGAAAATATTCTTAGTTGGTATGGATGTCCATTGATTTTGATAAGTAATACAGGAACACATTTCCTAAATGAGACAATCAGTATATTATTAGATGAGTTTATAGTCGCACACCAAAAAACCCCACCCTATCACCCTCAAGTAAATGGGACTATTGAGGCATTTAACAATATATTGAGATAGAAATTGACAAAAAAAATTATGTTTGAAGGAAATATGGGAAGATAAAGTTTAAGTTGTACTTTAGGCATATAGAACAACTTATAAAAGGTTGAATAAGGCCACACCCTTTTAGTTGGTGTTTAGTGCAGAATAAGTTCTTCCAATAGAATTTATGTTACCTTCTTTGTGTATTACATGCGTGGGAGGTTTAGTAAAAAAGAAAGCATTGGAAGAAAGACTTGAAAAATTAATACAACTAGATGAGAGGTGCATCATAGCATGTTGGAGTTAGAAAAAGGAAAATGCACCACAGAAGGCATGGCATGACAAACACATCAAGGACAAGAATCTTGAGGTTGGGTAGATGGTGCTTTTTTATTATTCAATTTTTTTATGCCACCCAAGAAATATTAAGGTGCATTTCTTGGGACCATATGTTATCACCCACATACTTGAATCAGGGACTTTCTAGCTGGATTCATTTGATGGAACATGGTTACCTAGTTACTTCAATGGGAGTTGGTTGAAGCCCTACCATAAATAAGCATTCTTGGTGTTTCTAATAAGTGAGTATTTCAATTTAGTACAGATTTTTCTTACTATATTTCATTTAATGTGTTTCTTTATTCATTGTTATGCTTTGTCAATTTAGTTCATTGTTTTTTGTAATAAGCGTGTTTGCATGCCAGAAGTTGATTAAAATAAGATGTTTTTTATGTGTAGAGGACTATATATACCCTTGGTGTGGGGTGGTTGTCATTCAAACATGGGTACACATAAGAAAATAATTTTATATTTTTACAGGTGATTTCTCTTGTTAAAAAGTGTAGATAGTGAGGAAAGGTGCTACTAGAAAGAAAATTTATCCTAAGTAAGAACATAACTAGAAAAAAATGAATGCAAAATATAACATGAGGTAATTTGTGATTGTAAAAAATACTAGAAGAAGGAACATTGGTGAGGTACTTTAGGACATGGAAGCACATCTAAGGAGGTTTGTATCCAAAAAGGTAGGGAGCTGAACTTAAAGGTTATAGTTCTGGCACATAGGTGTATCACTTAAATATTGGGAAAATGGTAAATTAATGAGAGGATCGGTTGTAGTTAAAGGAGAAATAAATGTGATAAACTATCACAACTCTATATAAATATGTGATGCAAGTTTATTTATACCTTTGCAATCATGAATATTCGAGTGAGCTAGTTGCGACCAAACTGAGAAAAACGCGTTGGGTTGTAGAGATATATGAAACCATGAAAGGAGAGTAGATTTATGCATAGAATTAGCTTACGTCCCCATTCAAGAAGGGTATGAGCAAAGCAGAAGTGTGTGGAGAGAATAAATAAAGTTCCAAGGTTGAGAAGGAGCTAGGGAACATAGTTTTGAGCTATGGCATGGGAGATTTCTTGAAAGAGGTAAAAAGGCACAACTTTGTCTTATCATGGCACTAAGGAAAGCACCTGGAGTAGGAAAAAAGGGTAAGAAGTAGGTAGAAATAAATGTCGAGGATGTTCCTAAAATAAATTTTCCAGAAAATGTAGTATCAAGAAGAAGTAATTATCAGGCAGGTTTGGGATTCCCATATCTATAGGTGTAATTGTGCAACTACAAATATCACACCACTAATAACAAGGAGGATTTGGATGCATTACTGAATAGAAAGATGAACAAAAAAACAATTGATGACATGTCAATTTATGATGATGCTGGAGAGAATTCATTGAAGAAGGTAGGGGTGTACCATATGTACGTACTCATATACTTTTTGAAAACCAAAGAATCTATACCAATGGCTGATGATCAGAGTCTATGAGTACTTATTTTACTTTGTTGAGAAGCAGATGAGGATCACAACACCTTTAATTACTACGTTGACAGGATTAAGGTGCATAGGGATAGAGGTTAGTAGTGATATAACTGACAAGGTAGCTTTTTTGGCTACTAAAAAGGAGGTGGGATACACTAAGAGTCCACATGGGATGGATATTTTACAAGTTGAGGAAGTACCATGTGATACAGGTGGTTGCACACTTGCTCACCAAGTTGAATGATTTGGAAAGGTGGTCACAGGTGAACACCATGTGGCTACATGTTGCTAATAAAATTTCACAAGGAAAATTTTACAACTTAGTAGGGTATATAATAGATACAATCATTCAAGAAGCACGCACATGTGAGAAGATAAGTTTTGATACTATCTTGTTATCACTTTTATTTATAGAAATTGGAGTTCCCGATGGGCCAAACACCAAAATTTGAGAATACCCCATGGAAAATAAGTCCCTCATAGAGAGGTTTGAAAAGTTTTTGTGTGAAGGATCAATAAATGGTTCATTCAAGAAAATGACAGAGTTATGGTATGACCGACTTCGCACAGCCTTCAAGGAAGAATGGTGTATTCCAAAGGATCTACCCTCAATGGTGGGAAAGGTCGTGCAATTTTTGTTATATCAGCATTTTTTCATCACATGGTTTGAAATGAAGGATGGGACATGGATTCCTTGGTGTAAACTACCATACACCTTCATAGCGTGATTATTCTAGGTAGTAGTACACAGGTTTATCAATAAGCACCGGTTAAACTACAATGTGGACAAGGTAGACTTTGACTACCATACCTTAAGAAAAATTTATGTTTATCCAAGTCAATATGCCTACATTGAAAGGATTATTTATGATGTTATAAGAATGAAGCCAGTAATTTTTTTCATTGGGGAAAGTGGGGTTGTGCTTATCTATCTCCATCTTAATCCTAGGATGGAAAAGGGAAAATACATGGAGAATGATTTTATGCTCCTAAGCCCACCTAAAGGAAAGCATATAGTTGAAAATGTGGCAGCTCCAAATCCCTCTTTGACCTTATAGTAACATAAGGAAGGAGAAATCAATGAGGATAGTGGAGGCTTAGACCACAGAGGCCAGAGGCAGCCCACTGACAAAGCAGAAAGTAAGCATGTAGATACTCCACAACATCAAGGAGAAAAGGAAACTTGAACGTAGGCATAGTCCATGAGGAAAATAAGTTAAAGATGGTGTTGAGAAGAACCATAAATTAAGGCGCATGGAAATTCTGACCTTTACGAAGGTCACCTCGACTCTCCCTTCAAAAATAAACTCCCAAGAAAAAGAAGAGAAGAAAGTTTAAGCTTTAAGATAATGAGGAGGAAGAGTCAAGGGAGAGTGCGCAAGGAACCCTAGTTAAACCCAAAGATGTAGAAGAGCCTCAGGATGAGGAGATGAGAGATGATGAGAAATGGGTGAAAGAATAATAGGAAGTTGTTGGTAAGCCACTGAGTGCACCCATTACTACTTAGGAAGGAGAAGGGTCAACTCCAAACCCTGGCACATGGGTTCCTAAGGGCCCAAGGACAAAACATGAGAGGACAAGTGAAGAATATGTTGTCCCTAATATGGGCTATCCTGAAGACATGATAAAAATCATCCACATCTATTTTCATAGCACCGTGGGCCTGAAAGAGTTATATGGGTGGGAGATGATGGATCCAGATATGGATACCACACACACAAGGAAGTAATTATTCTGTTCCATGCAGACTCATATGGATGAACCAGATTTTGATGTGTGTGAAGAGTCTTGTGTCTCACATAGAGTAAAGAAGGCATGAAAAAGTAGGCACATGATGATAAAACCCACTATAATTTCAGATGGGTAGGTCAGCAATTCCTTGGTCAAGGTATCTGTTGATCTGGTGTGGAGGAACATTGATAAGGCAGCCACCATTCGAGCACTACTTGAAGATAACACGGATAATACTACAGAGATAATGTGCTTATAAAAGAAGAGAAGGAATGAGAATATGAAAATAATTAGGCCTTCATTAACATGCTTGAGGATCTTGGTGATCACATTCTTAAAACAAGGCCTAATCTAGAATTTGAGGTTTTTGAAAAAATTCCTTCTGCTATGCATTATTTGTGAACTCTGGTCAATTTAGTATTAGATGATAGGCCAATTTTAATGCCCACACCAAAATATTATGAACAAGAAGAAACAAGATCAAGGTCTAATATTTTTAGAAAAGTTTTAACTTATGAGGCTTTTCTCCAAACCTTGAAATATGAGCTGAAAAAATCCAACCAAGCTCTCAATTTATGTGCAGCACCAAAATCCATAATAATGTTTAGAACTGTAGTAGAGGACAATGAATTTATGAAGGAAATGAAATAGGAAACACTTGGGTGTGCAGAAAGGTTAGTACTATTTAAACAAAAGAACGAGGCCCTCACAGCTACCCAAGATCTGCACAAGGATATAATTGATGAGATTGGGAAACTTATAGCCTAGAAGATGGATCTCGTGGAGAGATTTTTGTTAGGTATGACCAATGTTTTCTGGGTGATATAAAATGAGAAAGATAAGATCACTCATGATGAATTAGATGCCATAGCCACCGATATTCTAGATAAAACAAGGAAAATGCTAAGTAACTAATAGACCTTGTAGGCTGAAATAAAAACTAAATATCGAGATCTAATCCTTCCATTCGAAGAAGGGGGTGTTACAGAGTAAAATTCATTATTTTTTATAGTTTTTCATTCATTATTTCATTACTTATTCTTTATTATTTGAGACATGAGAAATAATTCCCATTTCTGGGATGACAATGTACTTTAGTGTGGGGTAATGTTGAGAAGACAAAAATTTTCTCTAAGGAGAAGACACATGAAGGATTCTTGTGCGGGAACAAGGAACATTCAAATGTGGAGGAAGATAGGAAAGGAAACATGTGCCAGAACACTTTTGATTAGGACTCAACCATTTTTGTGGATAAGGACTATTTTTTGAGATAACATGCGGAGCACACATAGTGATTAAGAATTGCATTCCATGCAATGGTATTTTGAAAAAAAGTGGCAGATAAGTGCCATGCATAGGTTAAGCTAATAATAGGATTTCTAATTGGATTTAACTATAGGTCATCTAGTGTTAGAGCACTTGCATATTGTGCATACTATTGTAGAGGTGCATTGTTATTACTAGCATGTTACCTATTTTGAGAAGTGCATGGGTGGTGAAGGGAAAGTCCCCACCCCTATAATATGTATTTATTTGTGTAGTTTAGTGTGTTGAATTATTGTAGAGATGTGTTGTTGGTTTTGATGTGCACATGACTTGTGAAGATTCCGATATAGTGTAATAAGCGTATTTGTTTTACAGTATTTAATGTAATGGGATATATTGGTTGGTTAATGGCATTATACATAACTGAATCTGGATCTTGTATTTTTAATCTTATCATAGTTATTATTTAGTTTGTCTTCCATATAATCTAAGGTATATATCTAGTTTATGCACTGTGGGTTGTTTACTACTAGCTGTGAATATGAATATGTTTAAAACATCATCATGCTAACATCCTGTATAAGAAAATATAAAGAGGTACATTGTGCCTTTGTGTGCTTCGGGTGAGCGCTTAGCTTAAGTGCTGAGTGATGTGCCAACGTGTCTGGTTTATTCATAGTAAATTCTAGGGTGCGTCACTTTCCATGGGACTACTTGTGTCCTTTGTTCTTCACCTTGCATGTATCCTTTCTTAGGGCACCATTTTTAACCCTTTTCATTCAAACACAAATATTTGGGAATTGAAGCTTGATAATAAAAACATCAGTGCAACTATCTTGAACATTATTTGTTTCAGTATGTATGAATGTAATATTTTATTTTTAGTTTAGTTGGTTTATTTTCTCATATTTCATTGCATTATGTATGTTTCATTATGTATGTTGCATGGAGTTACACTTTTTTATAAATGAACAAATGTTAGTAATATAGCTTTTCATGTTATTTTAAACTTTTGTTTATTTGAATAAGGGTTGATGATTTAGATCATAGGGGCAACATGATGAAAAAAAGTTTCTTATTGAAAGATTGGATGCACAATCTATTCCTATATTCTTCACTATCATGTCTTATCACTATTAATTTTCTTCCATAACACCTGGGGCAATAAAAATCCTTTTTATCCCTATCATATTTCATTTATATGTTTCTATCATATTTTCTATCGTCGATTGACTTATTCTATCACCCCATCGACACTCGAGGGGGGATCCTTCATTTTACTCATTTTTCTTCAAACATCTACTTCTTTATGCTTGTCTTCTATGTTTGAAGCGACATCACTTACATCACCCCAAACAGGGGAAAATGTAGATACCTAAATTATGTTTTTGCAATCTTATTTCCAAAAGCACACTAATTACTCTCATTCTTACCATTTCCATTGTAATTAGGTTTTTCACTAATTAACTAATGTTTCCATGTCTATTTTGGTTAATTAACAATGCTTTGTTTATTACCTAGCATCTTTCACATTCAAGATGCCAATTTAGGACACATCGTAAGTCATAATCCTCTTCTGAGAAAATAATTAGTGATTATTAGCTAATTAAGCGTATTTACCCTTTTTTGGTCAATAAACCTTACTATTAGCTAAAATCCCTCTTCCAACTAGTCAAAATCACCCCATTTCACTCTCAGACATCCCATAATGATTCAAAATCTTATCAGAGCATCTTAATTGACCCTAAGTGGTTAATTAAGGCTCCTCACATGCTAATCAGTTGTTAATTAAATAATCATGATTAACAAGCCTTAATCTACTTTATCCTTTTTAGTCCCACATATAGCAAGATGTAAGTTTTCCTCAAATAGAAAACTATAAAAAATACTAAGCACATACCTTTAAAATTTACACCATACTTTGATTAGTATATCATTTAATAAATATGATTGAGAGTCTTACTTCCTTCTTGGAAAGTCTTTCTCAATCTTTGCAATTATTCTTCATGTTGGTTAGTAGAGGGATATCTAATATGGCCTTGTATTCATTTATAGAGATCCTCTAACCATTTGTATAGTAATAATAACCATAGCTTGATTACCCTTAGATCTAATTAGGTCTATGTTAATTAGTAATCATCTCACATAGTAAGGATGCTTGTAGATTGAATGTTCGATTTCATTTAGTTTCCATTAATGCATACTTTTAAGCTTTGATCATGATGTTTCATTCTTAAGCTTGAGTTTGGCTCTAGGCTATTATGATGTTACCCTTTAGTAGTAAGTCACATTACAAGATTTTTAGGGTGTTATCATTTGGCATGCCCGGTGGGATTTTTCCCCATTGCATTCATTTCATTTGAGGTTTTCTAGATTAGCTTCAAGATTTTTTAGAGTAAATTTCAAATTTTGTAGATTAAATTCAAATATTTATGGTTTTAAAGCTAGATTAGTAGTAGATGTTTTATTTTCATGTTCTTTATAGGATCAAAGAAGGTAAATTTCTGTCAAAATTACTTCAAAATGTCAAATATTTGAGCTTTATCAAACTTTTCTTGTCAAAAACCATGTTTTGACCTCCTACAGGAAGTTGTGCGCTCTTGTCTTCAAGGTCACACTCACATTAAAAGGTGTAAAATCACATCATAAAAGTTGTGCTCATGCTCTCACGGCCACACTCACACTTCTCTAGAAGCACCAGTGTTCTATTAGATTTTTCCCTCTATGTTTGGGACGTGATGGTGCTTCGAAGTACACATTGGTGTCTTTTTAGATGCATGGGAATTCAACTAACTGTGTTTTTTTACATAGCAACGTTGGTGTATTCAAGGTTGTGTTGGTTTTTTTAAGTGTGCGTTAGCACTATCAGGGGTGTCCTACTATTCAAAATGGTGCATTGGCTTGACTGTGTGAGTTTGGCACTATTTTTATAGTTGTAGATTCTGATTTGTTATGTTTGTTGTTAGTTGCAGGTTTCTCCTTAGAGGTTTCTACTGAGTTTCAATGTTTAAATTAGGTTTTCTAAGAAATTTACTTTGTTTTTTGGTAAATTATTTGATTTTCATGTTTTTTATGAGTTTGGAATAAGGTTTTATATGCTCTTCTTTTACACCTTGTGTGATCTTGAGACTTAAAATCAGCTTTAAACCTTCTTTTCCTAACCTTAGAGTAAGTGGGAAATTTCATTATTCATTTTATACTTAAAGGAATGAACTTTCATTTGGCATATGTATGATATTTTAGTTTAAGAGATTTTCATTTGATAAAGAATCAAGGCTAAATCTTGTATATGCTCTTCTCTTGTACCTTGTGTGATCTTGAGAATCAACAAACAACTTTAGTTTTTCACTAAAATGCACTTGGATTAATTGGGAATGAAAATTGATTTACAAAGTATTATGGTGGTTATTTGATTTACAAGTTTTTCATTATTATCTATTTGGTTTTCTTGTTGTGTATGCTCTTATCTCGCGTCCTTGGACGGAACCAAAAACAACATGTAATCATATTTTTGTGATATTGTAGATATTTTTGGATATCTACTAATTATTTGTGTGTTAAGACCTAATGATTTCCAAAGAAAGGAGAATCTAAAAAAACCTTTAATTAGACATTTGTTGTAGGTTTCCAATGGTTGTCTAAAACAAATTTTCTAATCCAAAATATAAGAAAACACACCACACCTTTATTCATTACATTATATTGTAGGTTTTAGTTAAGAGCTACGAATAGTCTTATTTAAAATAGGAGAAACTTCCTTTGGAATAAGCCTTATGATAAAAAGAGGAATGCTCTTAGGAACCCCAAAGTAGTTCACACAAGAGGGAACCTTGTGAATTAAATGGGAAAGTGCTCCACTACCCAATTGATTTGTACACCTTGGTGAGACTATAGTCAAAATTATCTTTATGCAACCCCAATGAAAATACAACTAAACACATTTATTTCTTATTATATTAAAGGGGATAAAGTAAAGCTAGGATACTACAAGGTTTAGTCATTACGGATTCCTTGGCAAACCAAGCTCATAGAGGTAATTTGTGACACTTGGAGAGGGAACCATAAGGAAGCTTGTGCCTTAGAGATAATTTGACTTAGACATCATGTTTCAAATATCTCTCACAAGGTGAAAACTTGTTTGGATTCAAAAAATTGTTATTTGAAAAAGGTAAGAGTCCATTTAAGTTGAATATGTGTGTTATAAATCACAAGACTTATGATGTGTTACTTTGTCCTAGTTTTTCACTTGTCCTAAGACAAGGTGAAACTCTGCCAAAGTTACACTTAATATGTTTCATCACCACTTGGTTTTACTCCTTTTTATTCTTCTTTCCCACTTTGGTAAATACGAAAACAACATACATAGATACTCCTGGAAATAATCATGTCCACCACTTTTGTATTCTACTTACATGACTAGGTTGCAATGTCATAATGTAAGTGTTGAAAGTGTGAATGGCATGTCTTCATGTTCTAGTAGGCCCTTTCTCTCAAATCCATATTGAGACACATTATCATTGTAGCTAGGTTTTCTTATCACTGTCTTCCTTTGAGTTTATAAGTTTCCCACATTATAGCCATACAATTGTGACACTTATTTCTTGTTTCCATTGTTAAACATGGTCTAAGTCTCCAAATTGTATTGTTACACTGCTCACATGCATAATAACTACTTGATATACTTAGGCTTATGTTGGACCCCTAGAATATTGGCCAATTATGAAGGCGCATAGGCGTGCAAGGTCCCAGCTATGAGAAGATAGGAAAAAGCATGCGAGAGAAAGCTTTAAGGAAACACATAGCATGTGTGACACATGAAAGGAGGCTCAGGACTTAGTCAATTTGAGCACCCAGGGTAGAACATGTGAAAAGTGTGATCGGTTGCACATGGATAAGATGTCAGCCTGGTGATAGGCTGGCCCAGGAAAGAGCATGCCTTGGATGGAATCTTCTAGAAGAACATCATGAGATAAAGTGGAAAGCCCAGGCCTAGAGAAGCATGCTCGCATGGACCACATTTGACACTTGGCACCAGATCTGAGGACACTGGAAGGTGAGTTGGTAGTGTAGGAGAATTATAAATACAAGTGCCTGCGGAGTAAAATATATACAAGTACGAGGTATAGTAGGTTAGAGAGTGAGCGGAGCTCTGCAGAATTACTGCGAGTGGATATTTGTGTTCAGGAAGGAATGTACTAAGCATGGAGTTGTAATTTTTCTTTTTCTGTTAGCTTAGTTACATACGTCCAGTGATATGCATGACTGCGGTCTACTCTCTGTGACACTCTGTAATGAATCAATGAATATAATGAGGTTACCTGTTATAAATAGACATGGATATCAATGGTTTTAATGCATATTTCTCTCATATGAGTTCTCTTTCCTTTCATGCTATGTATGAATGCTTGTATAATTCTTTCTGTCATAATGCATGTTCTGGATTCTGTTAAAGTACTCAGTCTAAGGTGACTGCAAGGATCTAGAGGCCATTCTGAGCCCTATGGTCCTTGTATGTTTCAACCTCCCTCATAAAAACTCTTACACTAATCATAAATGATGCTTCCCACTAAACTCACATAAAAGAGAGACTCGGTACCCGCGCATGCCTCGGGTGAGCACTCAGCTTCTGTTGGGTGATAGGCCGGTGCACATGGGGTTCCTTCCTTTTGTGATGGGAGTAAAAATGACTACATCTTGGTTCCATTTCCGGGACCTCTTTTCGAAGTTGTAGTGGGATATAACATACATCATGATCTGTGTAGTGAGGAATGACAGAGTGGTTAACATTGGAAAATGTTGAATCATGGTTCAAGAGCATGGAGGATGAATTTTCTCAGAGATTCAGCACTGGACCTGAGTTTAATGCACGTAGATGGGTAGAAGAGAACCTCTACCATGATCTGTATGATACCTTCTTCTATTGCTTCCCAGTAGAACTATATGAATGGATTTCAGCCTATGCATCTAGATCAAGTTGGCATTATGGATCACATGTATGGACCGAAGAAGACTACCAAAGGTTGCAGGATGCAGATCTGACATGGACCCGTGCTGTAGATCATTGGTGGAGAGGAGTACTGACTAGTTACACTCTGGAGTATGCCATTTCCACGTATTCTTGTCTGGAGGTTGCTGAGTTTGAATTTCTGTGAGAACCTAGAGGAACATTTCTACATGTTATTCCTCTAGCTATGAAGATATTGATGGTTACCATGAGTTTAGAGGCTTTCCCAATGGCCGGCTAAACCATTCTGAGCACTGGGTAAGGGAGCTTGGGTGGAGGAAGATGGCAGATATCATGACAGAGAAGGAGAGGGAAGAGAGACGGCTCAAGTATAGTGAAGCACATGAAAGGGAGATTGCTAGATGATGTGAGGCTGCTAGTGTGATGGATCTATGGAGACAGACATTGCGGGAAGGAGTTGAGGTTCACGTGGAGGATGTGGAACCTGAGCAGTCTGTGCTACCCCATCTTGGCAAGCATGAGGGAGACCCCTTCGGCTTCTGGTGAGAGTTCATCACATGGAGAAAGGAGAGTCGTTGGCACATATCTGAACCCACCCAGTGACCGAGCCCTGGCACTTGGTTTTCCCGAACCAGGAAGAAGTGTTATTGACCCAGTTGATATCGGTGGAAGAGATAGATCCACACCTAGGAGATATAATTTTACAGTCCCTTCTTCTATGGCTGCACATATTCCAGTATTTGGAGGAGTCTTTGGACAAGGAGCAAGTGTACAAGCTTTCGGTCTCACATCAGGGAGTGGCACGGGACACAGTAGTGGGAGCAGAGCACTATCACAGACCATCGACACACAGTTCAGTGGGACCATGGGGGCACTTGGCACAGCTCCTACAGGCCCTATTGGACCCAGTGGTTCTGGTGGATCTGGTGGCTCTGGAGGCACAAGACCTGGTGGACCTGGTGGATCAGGTGGTGGAGGAAACACCAGAGGGAACCAAGGCTCTAGCTCAGGAGGACAGGGACCCCAGCCACCACCTCAAGTATTCTTTGAAATGTCTCTACATTTACCAGATTACAGGGGCATTGAGGATGTTGTGGAACATGTTCACAAGTGTGAACTGCTATGGCACGTGAAGGGTATCACAACCCCAGAACAGAAGGCTAGTCAGTTTGTAACCACGTTGCAAGGGCACACGCATAGCTGGTATAGGAAGTATGACCCTCATCAAATGGTGGTGGACTATACTACCTTAAAGAATGCATTCTTGGCAGAGTTCCACATTCCTGAGTTCAAGCAGAAGAGCATCAGTGCTTTGAAGGAGATTCAACAAGGAATGGCAGAGAGTGTGTGGGAGTATGATGCACACTTTAAAACTCTCTTGTCTAAATTATCATATGATATCATCCTTCTCAGCATGCACAGTGGTTTTTTGGAGGATTGATCACCCCTTTTAGAAGGGCCTTGTCTCATAAAACTTTTACAGACCCACGTGAAGCATTGGAAGCTGCCTTGCACGCTGAAGCTGTTGGTAGTATAGATACTGGCATTAGCCCATTCTTGGAGGCTCAAATTGCTGCTATGGAAAAATAGTTGGAAAAATTATCTGTGAACACAGCCCATGAGACTCGCAGTGGTTTTTGGTGCACAGATTGTGAAATAGAGGGACACGTTAAGGATAATTTCCCCCAGAGGATGGTACGTGTTTTGACAGTGGATTGTGAAATTTGTCATGGGGACCATGATGCAAGTAGATGTCCCTTGCTGTAGCACACGATTAGGAAGAATGTATCTTGTTATTGCAAAATTTACACCTCTACAACCCATGATACTAAGGACTGTAGGCTCATTGATCAGATCCATGAGGCCATTGATCATGGGGTGCACCAAACCAGCATTGCCAGTGGTTCCAAGGATAATGATCACCATTATGAGGAGCACGCAGAAGGAGGCACACATGGAAGAGGTTTTTGAGGAGGATTCCATGGTCGAGGTAACCACAGAGGAGGAAGGAGTGAGTTCCCATGTGGAACATGTTTCAACTATGGATCTACAGAACATTACAAGCGTGAGTGCCCAGACCTGTTGCAGTGCTCATGGTGTGGAAAGAAGCATAAGTATGAGGAGTGCCCAGAATTATTTGAGCACATGAATCAGAAGCACCAGAAGGACAAGGGCACTGCAATGGTCAGTATTAAGAAGGTAGACATATAGTGGATGCCCCAGGTAACACGGGATGAAGGTTTGGAGCCTGTCTTGGTAACAACAAGGGTAGAAGCCACGTGCGTGAGAGAGGTACCAAGACAGAAAACCCTGGTTTCAAGAGAGGAGGTCATTCATGGAAAATATCCAGACCCCACACATCAAAAGGAGATATATCAGGACACCATGGATGTTATTCAAAGCTTACAAGGGGAGATCCAGTGTCTAAAGGAGAAATCTAGGAGGGAGGAACAAGGAAGGAGAGTCGAGGCACAAAAGGATGACCTGGATGAGGTCAAGGAGGTGTGTAAAATGATAAGGTAGGAGAATATCATTCCCTTGCTAGGATCCTGGTTGAGAGAGAAGGTACCACATGCCAGAGAAGAGCGTGAGAGACAGGTCTTGCACGTGAACCTTCCCCCTCACAGCCTCGACTATGACAAGGAGATTACATTGAATGTAGTTGTAGATGGATGGCTCCTCAGCAATATCCTCATTGACACAGGCACGGAGGTTAATGTTCTGACTTTGGATGCATGGCATCAGATGGGAAGACCTGCATTACAACCATCTTCAAATGTGTTGTATATGGAAAACAAGACTAAGGAAATGCCCATCAGTGTCTTGAAGGATGCAGCTATTACTATCCAGGGAGCCAAGTTTACTGGGGACTTCGAAGTCTTGGCACTCACCGAGGTGGACAATTTCCCAGCACTACTTGGGCATCCTTGGTGTTACAAAAACAATGCAGACCTTCGGTTCAACAAAGGGTACATCAGCTTCGAGAACAAGGAGGAATGGGTCATTATACCCCTGGTTGATGGGAATTCGACACCCTATATTGAACCATTGGGAGAAGAAGTTCTGGACAAGATTTATGTGTGCTTAATCAGAGACCCTGAGATGATACACCCTACTAACGGGGTTATCTAGTTTGAAGATGCTCAGTCAGTGAGTGATACCACCAGTCTGGCATGTGACAATTGGGTGCATGGAACTTACGAATTAATGGGATGGTAGTTGAGAGGGTCGGTGACCAAGGTAACAAAGGCACGCATGGTTAGGCACCTTGGAGGAAAAGAACTACCCAAGTATTCAGGAGGAGCCTTCCCTGAGATCTTTCTGCAGGAGGTAGAAGCTCAGTGGAAGGATGAGAAGGAATGGAGGGAGATGTTAAGTTATGTCTTGCTCAGCACAATAGCTCGGTGGTGGGCCACACATCAGGAGAGCCTTTTAGAATGGCGCGAGGTAAGAATTGCTCTCTCTGTCAGATTCTCCAGGAGCAATGTACCCACCATCATCAAGGAGTACCATGGGAAGGAGCCCACCTCTTTCCATATCCAGGAGTGTGAACGGGTCTAGAGAGAAGGCACAGAAGCTTTTCCACCATCCCTCTGGGTGCACAAGTTGTATTCTACACTGTAGGGTTGTGCACGCACATGGTACATTCATTCAGAGACACACCGCCAGACAAGGAATTGGCAAGAGCTCACGGCTGACCTTATTCAAACCTTTGAATATCAGAGTACCAAGCCATCAGTTGATAAGGCCTTGCAGGGTATCAAGTGCCTTACCATGGGGGATAGTGCCAGGATGGAAGATAGGCTATTGGAATTACTAGGGGAACCAGGATTGGGGGCACACTTTGAAGAAGAAGAGGAAGCAGAAGAGTTACAGCTTGAGCGCACGTGTTTGGAAAAAGAGAAGGGAAAGTTGGTATATGTGATTGATGGAGAGGAATCAGAAAGCTTAGATGTTAGCCATTCTGTAGGGATGCGTGAGGTAGTGGATAGTGCAGATGCTCATGCGCGTGCCTACCATGAGCCTTTAAAGATGAAGAAAGTTAACATCGGTTCAGAAGAAGAACCTAAGGAAGCTATTATTGGGGATTACTGGACAGAGAAGGAAGTATCAAAGATCATTGATCTACTGCATGAATTTGAGGATTTATTCCCACGTGGGTATCATGAGCTCAAAGGCATTCACCATTCCTTGGGGGAGATGAAGATAAAACTGAAGGATGGTGCACACCCAGTTAGGAAAAGGCCCTACCGGATGAATCCCAACTTGCGCGTGAAGGTCAAGGAGGAGATAGAAAAAATGATAGCTTCTGGGATCATTGAGGCAGTGGAAGAATCAGAGTGGATAAGTCTGATGGTAATCAACATCAAGAAGGATGGGTGGATTAGGATCTGTGTGGATTATAGGGAATTGAATGCAGTTTGTGTCATTGATCCATTTCTGACCCCCTTCACTGAAGAAATTTTGGAAGGAGTCACTGGGCACAAAATCTATTCCTTTACGGATGGATTTTCAAGGTACCACCAAGTCTGGATTGCAAAGGAAGACCAGGAGAAGACAACTTTCACCACCGAGTGGGGAAGTTTTGCATATACGGTCATGCCCTTTGGGTTGAAGAATGTGCTAGCTATCTTTTCACGCATAGTGGTGCAAGCATTCCAGGACTTCATCCATAAATTTCTTCAGGTCTATTTGGATGACTGGACAGTATATGGTCTGGTTAAAGACCATTGTGACAATTTGAGGTTAATGTTTGAGAGGTGTAGCCAGTTGAGGATATCCCTCAACATTAAGAAATGTGTGTTTGCTACACCCTTTGGGACTTTATTGGGGCATATCATATGTAAGGAGGGCTTGCTGGTAGATCCCTAAGGTTGTAGTTATTGTGGGGTTAAGGGAGCCTCCTAGCCAGAGCGCAGTGCACGGATTCCTTGGGAACATGGGCTATTATAGAAAATTCATTAAGGGATATGCCAAGATCACCACCATTAGAGGAGCTGCTTAGACATAAAAGTGCCTTCCATTGGGGAGAGGTGCAGCAGAGGGCATTTGATACATTAAAAGATAGGCTTATTACCATGCCTATTTTATGGTTTCCCTCTTGGGACAAGCCCTTTCATGTTCATGTAGATGCCTCAGGGACCACCATTGGAGCAGTGCTTGCACATAGCCAGGTGAAGGGATTGTTGATCATCCTCTCTATTTTGCAAGCAGGAAGCTGACACCAGTAGAGAAGAATTATACCACAACCGAGCGCAAGGCATTGTCAATGATCTACGCACTCTTCAAGTTTAGACAGTATCTGTTGGCAACACCCTTTGTGTTCTACACCGACCACATGGCATTGAAGTATTTAGTGAACAAGCCTGTTCTACAAGGATGCATATGTCGATGGGTGTTGTTGTTTCAAGAGTTTGAATTCACCATTGTAGTGAAACCTGGAAAAAGCAACTGTGGGCCTGATCATCTGTCAAGAATTGATTCAGGGGAGGATGCACAGAGTATTGAGGAAGCAATGCCAGACATGTAACTATTTAGGTTGCGGCGCGTGCCCTCAGATTTGGAAGAGATTGCAATATTTTTAAAGGAAGGTGTGGCACCAGATGGAATGAAGACATTGGAAAAGAAGCAGTTGGCCATACGCGTCATGCCCTACATGTTAATCAGTGGAGACTTATACAAATTGGGACGTGATGAAGTTTTGTGTAGATGTGTCTTAGAGCATGAGCACCTGGCCATCATGGAGGAAGCACACAGAGGAAGTGCGGGTGGGCATTATGCAGGTGATGCCACCACGCACAAGATATTAATGGCAGGTTTGTGGTGGGAAACCTTGTACAAAGATTGTAGAGATTATTGTAAAGCCTGTGACCATTGTCAGCGCATTGGCAAACCAGGGAGGAGAGATGAGATGCCTTTGCACCCTATTCCTAGCACTGAGCCTTTTGAAAAGTGGGTGATAGACTTTGTAGGACCTATTACACCGGTAGCACGTAGGACTGGGTCACGTTATGTCATCACTTGCATAGATTATCTCACAAGGTGGGCAGAGGCAGCCCCAACTAAAGATTGCACGGCAGCAACAACAGCAAGGTTCTTGTGGGAAAACATTATCACGAGGTATGGATGCCCTTTGAGTCTGACCAGTGATAGGGGTACACATTTCTTGAATGAGACCATGAGGATCCTGTTATCTGAATTCATGGTGGCTCATCACAAGACTACGCCCTATCACCCACAAGAAAATGGAACCATGCAGAAGCATTCAACAAGATACTGAGTCATACCTTGACCAAAATTTGTGATGTCAGAAGACTTGATTGGGATGACAAAGTATCGGCAGTATTATGGGCTTACAGGACAACGTATAAAAGACTAAATAAAGCCACACCTTTTCAATTGGTGTTTGGCATGGAAGCTATTTTTCCAGGTTGAATTTATGTTGCCTTCTCTGTGAATAGCACGCGCAGGAGGGTTAGCCGATGAACAAGCACTAGAAGAAAGAATTGATGAGTTAATGAAACTGGATGAGAGACGATCACTCACCCGATGGAGCCAAACAATGGAAAAGGAAAAGCAAAAGGCTTGGCATGATCGCCATATTAGAAACAAGAAGTTTGAGGTTGGGCAGATGGTGTTATTATATGATTCTAAGTTTCTGCGCCATCCTGGGAAGTTGAAAGTCCATTGGTTGGGTCCTTACACAATCTCATACATCCTTGATTCGGGCGCATGCCAGTTACAAGCGCTGGATGGGATGAAGTTTCCTGGACACTTCAATGGGAGTAGGCTGAAGCCCTACTATAAATAAGTCTTCTTGGTGTTTGTAAATAAGGTAGTTTTTCCAGTTAGTTTAGAAGTTTCCTTTATGCATTTTCCCCTTTCTTGTGTTTCCCTTTCACGTTGTTGTTTTGTTTTGCACCTTGGGCACCGGTAACCTTATTGCTATTTTTGGAGAATTTGTGAGTGCACAGAGGACCATGCATCACTTTAAGTGTGGGGTGGAG
The DNA here is from genome assembly GCA_019776745.2 of Taxus chinensis. Lineage (NCBI taxonomy): Eukaryota > Viridiplantae > Streptophyta > Pinopsida > Cupressales > Taxaceae > Taxus > Taxus chinensis. The sequence goes on along the minus strand of CM034157.1, from coordinate 338,721,283 downwards.
AAAAGTGAAGAAGCACGTGATTAAAGTACCAATGAAGTTGTGTTGAAAAGCCTTGTTGAGTAGCCGGGTTGAAAGAGGTATATAAAGAGGAAGATGGAAGAATGGTTGGTGCCAGGATAAAGCTACTTGTAGATCCCACAGAGGAGAAAGTGCATTTAAAGCAACATGAGGTAGGTGAGAGCAAGGATCAGGATAGAAGAAGTTCCTTTGGCATGGGTTACGTGCATGTAAGAGTCTCTTGTTAGGTTGGATTGGTTGCGTGCCAGAAGGTTGTAAGAGTTTTCTCATAGGTTGGGCACATAAGTGAAGGCATTGAAGATGGGACTTGTTTGAAAAATATGCATTAAATGAACAAAGTATGGTGGTAGGTGAAGTAGCATTTAATGTTTAGAAAAGAGAAAAACTATAAGTAAAGGGTCGGGGCACTCTCATTTTTACTTTGCGAAATAGAAGAGTTTGAGATATAAGTGAGTTCCATAAACTAGGGCTTTCAGATTCGATCGAGTGAAGGAAGATCTGTGAGATTGAAGCAGCCAGTTTGAGTTTGTGAACCAGAAGGGGTTACACGGGCATGGAAAGAGTGAAGAGGCACTGTCTTGTGAAGATTTTCATCCCAGTTAGGGTTCAAAAAACTAGGGCATGGGTTCAGAAGGATTGTATCATGGATTTAAGATCAGAGGATTGGAAGAAGTAAGACAGAGTAACAAGGAGAGAATAGGAGTGATAAAAATACCTCGACCATGGCACCCAAGAAAGGAAAAGGCAAAGCCAAGGCTAAACAACCAGAACCCATGGTAGACACAAATGAAGAATGGTATGCAGAGATGCAATACCCAGATGGGGTGATGATGGGGAAGGAATGGGAATCCCACTTAAGAAGTGTACCTGTTAGTGACTATAATCACTATGTTAAGGTTAAAATAACACAAACACACAATAGAGAAATAAATGGCATTGGAATTAGTACGCCCCACCAACAAACGAACACCTGAGGGTTTTCCTATATACGATGATGACGTTAAGGTTAAAATGGAGAAGGCAGGGCTGTTGCAACTCTATGAGTTGCCTTATTTTGGAAAGCCAGAGTGCCTGTACCAATGGTTGATGTCACGGGTACATGAAGATTATTTCCACTTTGTAGGGTGCAAGATGCACATGACTCCCTAGCTGATTTCACAATTTACAGGCCTCATATGTGTGGGAGATAGCTTGGAAGATGACCTTGGTGACAAGGAGGCCATTCAAGAGACCATCACCGAGTATGCCTGCAAGAAGGGGTCACGGTACTATGACATTTCAGACATCAAGGACCCCATAATGAAAATGGCCATGCATTTGGTGACTAAGCTGAATGGCCAGGAGAGGTGGACACAGGTCAACAAACCTTGGCTACATGTTTACAGGAAGATTGCAGAGGGAACCATATACAACCTATCCACATACATCACGGAGGAAATTGTCAGTTGCGTGAAGGAAGGGGACAGGATCCTCTTCGGCAACATCTTGCTCACCATTGTATTCATGGAGATTGGGGTGCCTGATGCACCAGAAAAATTTGTATGGGAGTACCCCACCGAGGATCCTTCGCCCGCGAAGAGGTTTGAAAAATATGCCTGCGATACAATGACAACACCCCACAAGGTGAGGCTAGAGAAATGGTACACGTGCCTGAGAAACACATTCAGGGTAGAGTGGAGAATCCCTGAACAACTCCCAGCGGCCACCGAGGGGGAAGCCAAATTCATGGTTTATCAACACTACTGCCTGGGTAGATTCAAGCTGATAGACGAATCATGGAGCCCTTGGTGCAAGCTTCCCTTCACATTCACTGCTCAGTACTTCCAAGCGGGGGTGAACAGGTTTAAAGAGTCAAAGAAGCTAAGGCTGGAGCTGGGTAGTCTAGACCGGGAACATAGGGAGATGAGGAAGAAGCTGAATTACCCTGGTGGCAAGCACACATACTTGGAAAAGTACATGTCACATGAGATTCAAATGACAAGGCCGATGACGCTACCCATCGTTGGAGGATCCGTGACACACGTGTACTTGTGCATAAGGCCAAAGTTTGAGAAGGGTGCATATCTAGAGAATGAAGTCTCCATACCTGAAGACCCCTTGGGGAAGAAGAAGCCAACATCCAAGAAAAGAGGGAGAGGAGAAGAAGAAGCACCAATTGTGTAGACTACTCAGATAGTGAGCATGCCATCCACGAGCACTAAACCCAGCACTTACATATGGAGAAAGAAGTCTCTGGTGAAGGAGAAGATGCCAGAGGTAGAGGTGCCTAGGCAACCCATCTCCAAGGAAGAATCACCTGAGGAAGAAGATAAGGCCGAATCCCCTGATCAGGAGCCACCTCTCAGGAAAAAGTAGAGGGTGGATAAGGAAGCTGACTCAGAGGTGACCGACAGCTTGGAAAAATACTTGGGAGAAAGAGAAGATGAGAGTGAGGGAGATGACGGCAAGGAAGAAGAGGTAGGGAAAGACCAAGAGCCACATGTCTTTAGCATCTACGACTCGGAAGAGGAGAGTGGAGATGAGAAGCAGGAGTTTGTATTCACACGGTGCAAGGGTGCACAGGATGAGGAAGACACCGAAGACATGGAGGATGAGGAGGTTGCTAGGGAAAAGGAGGGAGCCATAAGTTTTACAAAGGAGTAGATCACTGAGGTGGTAGAGAGAGAAGCATAGAGAATGCTCGAGGTCTTGGTAGACCAAGAGTTGGAGTGCAGCGCAGACATAGTGCTGAAGGAGGGGAAGGAGGAGAACATTAAAAAAGAACATGATAGCCTAGGAGGCCCCACTCTGACAGTAAGCTTCCCCAAAGGCACATGCTCGGGTAGAAGAACTCTAGATGCAGAACAGAGATAGGTAATGGGCTATGTTGATGACACAAGGAAGGTGTTACATGCACAATTCCAGAGCACCATACCCACGGAAAGGCTCATAGCCATGGGGTCTTTTGAGAAGGATGGCACGTACCCCAGAACCAAGAAGATGCTCTCTTGGGCATTCGAGTCCCACATTGATGAGCCAGACTTCAAAGTCTACCAAGGAGCACTCATCACATTGCCAGAATCTAAGGGGGTCAATCCCTTAGTGAATGCTCAGGAGCTCTCAGATGAGAAAGTCTGCAATGCACTGAACAAGGTCACGGTCGAGACCGAGGCTAGATTATTCACATGCAATGACAGGATCAGAGTGTTGGAGGTGAAGTTAGGAGAGAAGGAAGAAGAACTGGTGGAGAAGGCCAAGAGCTTGAAATAGGAAGAACTGATCAGCACACAGTTAAGGCGTGAGTTGAAGGAAGAGAAGGTAAAGGTGCAGGAAGTTTACAAGAAAATAGAGTCTATCAAAGGTGCCATCCTCCTGAAGCACCCAGACTTAGCGCCACCCACACAAAAGTACTCATCCCTCCTGGAGTGTATAGAAGATCTAACATGCATCCTCACTATGGAGAGATGACCCTTGGCCCTGGAATCTACAGAAGAAGTGGCCGCATGCTTGAAAGAGGAGGACAGGTTGAAGGTGGTAGCACTCATTGCCAAGTACAGCCAAGTACTCATGGAGGTTAAGATCTCTACCCAATCTGTGGAGGCCGCATATGATACATGCACAGACAGAGATAAGGTGGTGAGCTCCTTGGTCACCACACTTGAAGTAGAACTAAAAGAATTCCAAGAAAAGAACAAGGGGAACCAGGTGGAGAGGGACAAGGTTCTGGCCAAAGTAGAGAAGAAATCAGAGGCAATTGAGGCTTTAAGGAGCTCAATTAAGGCCCGGCTAAAGGAACTATACCCCCAGATTACTAGAAGGATGGATAAACTTGAGGACCTGGGAAAAGAGATGGAGCAGATTGTGGACATTTTGGGCACCCAGGGAGTTGGCCTGAGTTTTGATGAAGTGAGCACCCTGGTGGGTGACCTCTGCCAGAAGGCACAGGGTGAGGTCGAAGTATGGAATAAGCTAGAGGCAGACCTTCGGAAAGATTTTCCTAGCTTGTTGAATTGATGTCCCCCCCCCCATTCTTCATTCTTTCCCCGATTCTTTCATTCCTTATTCTTTTTGTAAAGTGTAAGACTATTCATTGGTTCCCTAGACAGCAGGCATCTTGGTCAAGTAAAATGTTTCCAAGGATGGAGAACAGGTGTAGTGTGGGGTGATGTTGGACCCCTGGAATATTGGCCAAGTATGAAGGTGCATAGGTGCACAGGGTCCCAGTTATGAAAAGGCACGCAAGGAAAAAGCACGCATGAGAGAAAGGTTTAGGGAAGCACATAGCATGTGCGATGCATGAAAGGAGGCTTGGGACTTAGTCAATTTGAGTGCCCAGGGAAGAACACGTGAAAAGCATGATCGGTTGCACGTGGATAAGATGCCAGCCTGGCGATAGGCTGGCCCAGGAAAGAGCATGCCTTGGATGGAATCTTCTAGAAGAACATCATGAGATAAAGTGGAAAGCTCAGGCCTGGAGAAGCATGCTCACATGGACCACATTCGACACTTGGCACCAGATCTGAGGACGCTGGAAGGTGAGTTGGCAGTGTAGGAGAATTATAAATACAAGTTCCTGTGGAGTAAAATATATACAAGTATGAGGTATAGTGGGTTAGAGAGTGAGCGGAGCTCTGCAGAATTACTGCGAGTGGATATTTGTGTTCAGGAAGGAATGTACTAAGCATGGAGTTGTAATTTTTCTTTTTCTGTTAGCTTAGTTACATACGTCCAGTGATATGCATGACTATGGTCTACTCTCTGTGACACTCTGTAATGAATCAATGAATATAATGAGGTTACTTGATATAAATAGACATGGATATTAATGGTTTTAATGCATATTTCTCTCATATGAGTTCTCTTTCCTTTCATGCTATGTATGAATGCTTGTATAGTTCTTTCTGTCATAATGCATGTTCTGGATTCTGTTAAAGTACTCAGTCTAAGGTGACTGCAAGGATCTAGAGGCCATTCTGAGCCCTATGGTCCTTGTATGTTTCAACCTCCCTCATAAAAACTCTTACACTAATCATAAATGATGTTTCCCACTAAACTCACATAAAAGAGAGACTCGGTACCCGTGCATGCCTCGGGTGAGCACTCAGCTTCTGCTGGGTGATAGGCCAGCACACATGGGGTTCCTTCCTTTTGTGATGGGAGTAAAAATGACTTGAGAACACCATTTTCATACAAAAATATTTCTTTCTTGTAAATCTTGGTTAATGTGTCTAAATAGATTCATTACGCTGCTAATATTTGTAACTTCTATTTTCAAATACATGGACTTTGTTGGTGTCTAAAAATTTGTTTTAGTATACCTTGTTGGAGGATCACATCAACACTTTCTTAGTATTTAGGTCTTTTTTACTTTAAATTTGACCTAAGTGGTAATATTGTGTTGTCACTATTTTCTCTAAACCTATCTTGGAAAAGCATAGGGAGTAAACTACTGTTGTGACTATATTTGAGTCTTGTACTTCATTTTCTTGTCCTAGATACTTGTTGACATATATTACCTTTTTAGTGTATCATTTGTTATTCTTTGGTATCATTGGGTTCATATTGACCTTTAGATTTTTGACCATATGATATTCCACATTTTTTGTGATGACTTGAAGTTGTTACGTTAGGTAAATTTACCTAGGATCCATTTTAGTAAACCTTAGTGGAATATTTCACGTTATGCATCCTATTACAAGAATGGGGCATCATAAATTAAGAACAAGTCACTTTGAAAATGAAAATTCACTTTCTGACTACAATGTCATGGTGGATCACATTGGTGGTGAGGATAATTCTCCTCATGCAGACTTTGATCTTAATCCCGCCCACATCGATGATTATCCATTCCGAAACAAACATGAGGTTCTAATGTGGGTCATAGAGCTAGGAGCAAGGTTACCCTCTACAATTGACCCTTCTCTCATTTTCACTCTGGTTCATGGAGAACATCCTTCTTATAATATTAACAACATCTTAAACCTAGTTCATTCCTCTACTTGTGAATGACAAAATGATGAGGAGATACCTTTTGAAAATGATGGAGACTATCATATACCTAGTGTTAGAGTCTATTGTGAGGACCATGAAGAGCATTCCCATCACTAGAAACCTCCTCATGAAAATTGTAAAGAAGTACCCACTCAAGAGGTAAATTTAGAACAGCAAGTGTAATCCCTCACTCACCAATTGTCTAGTTTGGCTTTGCATGTAAACAATGAACAAGTGAAACCTTTAAAACAATATACACCAAAAGCTAAACGAAAAGCTTCATACCATGAGTTCCTCACCGAGAGGCACGTAAATACCCTTATGAGGAATTTTATATATAAAATAAAGGTGGGGATAGAACTAGATTTAACCATTTATACATGCCTACACCACCCACACATGACCATCTCTTTAATCAAGAGTAGTTTACCATGAAAATTTTGCTTATAGCTTTACAAGAAGTAAAAATAGGGAATAGAAAAAAGTACCAATTTGATGAGTCGTGCCCATATCCCTTTGATAAATCCATGTTGCAAGTACCTTTCCCACATCATTTTGACTGTCCAAATTTTGACAAATAAAAAGGAAAATTGAACCCATACACCATATTAAGGAATTTTGTATGGCATGTCAAGAGGTTGCGTATAGCGGTAACTATCTCATTCTCCTCTTCCCATGAAGTTTAGGAGGTCAAGTGTTAGAATGGTTTTTATACATCCCTAAGGGATCTATATCTACATGGACAGAACTAGGAAAACACTTTTTACATCACTTATCATTTAATATTGAAAGTGTTGTCACCATTTTAGATATATGTAATGCAAAACAATAGAATAACAAGAACTCTACTAGTTTCCTACAATGATGGCGAGGGCTAGCTATCCAATTCCCTTGTTCTAAACAACATAAATGACTGATTATTATATGTGTACTAAACCTCCACCCTAAAATTACATTCCAATTGTAAATGCATTGTGGTAACACATATGAAGAGGTTATTGGAAAGGGTAGTCAAATAGAGAAAAAGTGTTTAGCTAGAGGGACCTTAAAACCCTTTTCACATGATCATAATAAGTCCAAACCTAGTGAAAATACAATTTTTATTCCTAAGAGAACAAAAACATTATAGGAAATGGAATAGTAGACTCTAAAAGAGTGCAAGTATTTCAAAACCATTCTCCCTTGAAACTTACAAAGGTAACTCCTCCTGCAGAGTATAAATGTCATGCTTTCACCCCTCTCTTTGATTATACATCATAAATATTAAAATAGTTAGAGGTGGTTAATATGGTCAGATATCATGAAACTAAACCTTAGCCACCTAAGCCATCTTGGTTTAGGGAAAATGAATATTGTGGATTTCACTGTGTTAATCAGTTTAATATTAAAATCACTATATTCAAGACTTAATCGAGAGTGACAATATGAAAATGGATTTTTCCACACCTACCAAATCTCCAAACGTAAACATGAGGATATTCATATAACCTTTTCCTACACACAAAGGAAAGGAACATTTGGATTAGAGAAAATCATCTCAAACTAAGAATGTTAATTACGTTTTCAAGAAAGCCCATTTTTATTCCCTAATAGGTTATGTCAATCCACCTGCTGAGCATATTGACATGATCAAGATTAAATCAAAGGATTGCATCATGGAAACATGACAAGATCACATTGTTAAATCAAAACCTTATCCCCTACTCCTCAAGATATTCATTATGACGTGTTAGACTAATTAGAGAAAACCATCGATAATATTTTTATCTTAAACCTTCTTAAAATTTATAACGTTCATAAAGACATCCTTTGTAAGACATTATAGGGATTGGGAGTTTCCATTGATATAGACCCAATACACTTCCAAGAAATGGTGGCATAGATCACTCTTATAGAGCCTATAACATGTATTCCAACAGAGATCCCAAAAGAAAACCCCTCTCATAATTTACCCTTGCATATTTAAGTCATAATAAAATGTAAGAAGGTAAAAAGAGTGCTTGTGGATGGCAGATCAGGTTTAAACATTTGTACTCTAAAGTTATTTCGGAAACTACAGTGTATTAATGTTGATTTAGAAACAAAGGTCATCACCATAAAGGTGGATGACAATGAAGAGTGGAAATTAGTCAGTATGATCAATTTCTCACTATAAGTAGGTCCTATAAATCATGATACAAAGTTCCACATCTTGGACTTAGATCTCCCTTACAACATATTACTCATCCACCCATGGATTCACGCCATGTAAGTCATACCTTCAACATATCATCAATGCTTAAAGTTACATCACGAAGGACAGACCCTCACTATTCAGGGAGATCCCCAATCCTTTGATTATTATAGAGAACTTTTGGTTTATTTCCCCACCATATATGAATGTCCCTCTACAGAGATATTTTTCCTAGTTTAATCAAAGGCCCTCACTTCATGAGTGGATACAGATACCTTTCTCCCAATAATAATGGTACTTCCACATTAGAGTGTCCTTTTTCTACATGGGAGATAAAGGTTAGAGACAATGGTTGCAGATAATATGATCATTAATAGGCCCTTTTAGTTTAGAACCTTCCAATATCATCCAAAGAACATGATAGGCCATGTAACAAGTTTAAAATATCAATGGAGAATTATAATTTCAACATTTTCACTCCTGGTGGATTATTAGAAGATGAAAAGATGATCAAAGATATTATAGCTCATCCTAAATATGATGAAATGGTTCTATGTTTCTAGTCGCCTAAATATGTTATCCTGAATCGAATGATGATTACCATGGAATATAAAGGATGTGGTTACAACCGCAACAATAAGGTACACAAAAATCTCTTCCAATACCTCATCATAGAGTGGGTAAGTATGATATTAATGTTTGGCCGTATGTGGCTCCTTATATAGAGGTCGAGGATACCTCTTCTGAATGTGAAAATAGTTCCTCTGAATGTGAAAGTGAAAAAAAATCTTGATGTAGTATTTACGAAGACCTTTCCTCCACGAACTTTTTTTCTGGCATGGTTATCCTAACTATAACCCCTACCATACCATTTACCAATAAAAAACTAGAGCATATTTTCTTGTCACTAGTGAATTGGTACTAACAACAACATTTGTCAATCGACGTCTTTCAGAATGATGAGGCTATTGGTGAGTTCCTCATCATTCGTGATAGTATTCCAATAAGTGACCACAAGAAAAGATTCTCCATTCAACTCAACAAATGTGTGTACTTTAAGGAGGAGGCTTAGTTATGCAGTCATTTGAGAAAAAAAGTAAGGGAAAAATTCCTATAGAAAATACTTACAAAAATAATAATTCCAAGTCCTATAGTGAAAACCTCTTTGAGGTGCTTGTGGAAAAATAAAATGAAAAAATAGTTGACCCATCTGAAAGTGAAGATATCTTTGAACCACCTTTAGAAGAAGAAGATCTTAATCTCTCCCCTGATTCTAGGTGCATAGAGGATGAGTTTAAGTTACTGATGGAGGATATAATGGATGTCAATATTGGAATAGAGGAATTTCCTATAATATTCCAGTTGGGAGATTTTCTCTCAGCCTAGGAACATAAAATTTTTGTGTATCTTTAAGAGAATTTGCATATATCTTCTCTTGGTCTTACGCAGACATGTCAGGAGTTGATCCTGCATTAGTTGTGTACAATCTTGTTACACACCTAGACGTCAAGCCCATAAAAAAATATATTAGAAAGATGCATCTTCACGTTGCCTTGTTGGTCAAAGTAGATCTAGAAAGACTATTGGCAGTAGGCTTCATCAGGCCTATTGACTATTCAAAATGGGTTTCTAATGTAGTCCGAGTGTATAAGAAACTTATCCATATTAGAGTTTTCACCGATTTCTAAGAAATTAATAAAGCTTGTCCTAAAGACGACTTCCCTCTTCCTAACATTGACATGATTATCGATTCAACAATTAGTTATGAGATTCTATCACTCATGGATGGATTTTTCAGGATATAACCAAATAAAATTTGTTGAGGAAGACCAACATAAGATAGCTTTTACTACCCCATATGGGAAATTCTATTATCAATTTATTTCTTTCTACTTCAAGAGTGTAGAAACTACCTATAAATGGGTAATAATTTTTATCTATCATGACATGATAAGTGACATCATGGATGATTATGTGGATGACATATTGGAAAAATCCAAGACTTAGAAAGATCACCCAAAGATATTTTGATGAATCATTATATGTATAAGGGACTACAAGGTCCTTCTAAACATGAAGAAGTGTGTCTTTGGGATATTATCTGAAAAACTATTAGGATTCATTGTTTTGTAGAGAGGAATAAAACTAGATCCTACAAAGGTTACAACTATAAAAAATATGTTTCCTCTAAAAACTATGAGACAACTGTGAAGCTTGCAAGGAAATATACAAGTAATTAGAAGGTTCATCTCTCAGCTTGTAGAAAAGTCACACATTCACACATCTTCTAAAAAAAGATGCCATTTTTCACTGGGGTGCAAAAAAACAAGAACTTACGTTCCTTAAGAAATATTTGGCCAAACCCCATGTTATAATGCTGCCCATAGAAGGGTGAACCATTTTTACTCTACATTTATGTTGTGCACTTTGAAATTAGGGCAATGTTGGCCCAATATGATAAGGATAAAAAATAAAACGTTGTGTATTACTTAAGCCAAACATTGATCACTTACGAGCTAAACTACCCACAAATATAAAATGTTTGTTTGGACATAGTTTTTTCCTTTTAGAAAAAACGTCATTATCTTCTAAATAATAAGTTCAAGTTTAGCTCAAATTTTTATCTATTAAATTACTTCTTTTCAAATCCTACACTCACAAGAAAGATGGCTTATTGGATCATCTTACTCAACGAGTTTGACATTGAGTGTGTACAAAAGAAGTCAGTGAAAGGACAGGTTTGAACAGATCAACTAGTTGAAGCCCAGCTACTAGGTACTGAACCTTTGAGTTTGGAGATCTCAGACACATCTACAATGTACCTCAATAAATATATTATATAGTAGTTATACTTTGATGGCTTATTTACCTTCTATGGTTTAGATGTCAGAGTTTTGTTAATCAATCCTTCATAAGACTTGATCCCTCATGCATTTTGACTCGGGTTCCCATGTAAAAATAATATAGCGTAGTATGAAGCCCTTATTGCAAGGATGAAGTTTTCTATTAAGTGGGACATCAGAAAAGTAAATGTAATTGGTTATTCCATGTTGATTATCAAATAAGTAACATATGAATATGAATTTAAAGATGATAAATTTCATCTATATAAGAGAATGGTTGATTATTTAAAGGGTTTCTTAAGCATATTAAATTTGAACAAATCCCAAGAGGAAAAAATAGAGTAGTAGATGTTATGGCCAAATTAGGCTCTATGTTACACATCCCACCTAGAGAAAATGATATGTCATTTTTTGTAGTGAATCTACATATGCCAACATATTACATGCCAAAATGTTGTTTGTTATGTGAAGTTATTGGTACATTTTCCCCTTGGTATAGTGACATATTTAATTACCTTCACAATGGAACCTTTCATGTAAACATTTCCCATGCTAATAAAATAAACCTCATCTAGCCTATATGATATTATACCCTACTTGGGGGAACTCTCTACCATTGAGGTTATGATAGGAATCTTTTATGCTATCTCAATTCAGAAAAATCTATCCTAGCATTTAAGAAGATACAGGAAGGAATATATGGGGTCCATATGAACAAGATCATATTATAAAAGAAGATACTCAGATTAGGATACTATTGGCCTACCATGGATAATGATTGTTGTAAATATGTCAAAAAGTGTTTATTGTGTTAGAAGTATGACACTTTAATACATGTGTTGGTGTAGTCATTACAACTTATCACAACACCTTGGAATTTTTCAAAGTGGGGGCTTTATCTTATAGCTAAGCTTAACCCTTCTTCTTCTAATGGCCACATGTTCATTATCATTACCACCGAATACTTCACAAAGTGGGTAGATGTTTCTCCTCTTACCCTTGTTAAAGGTGAGTAGATATATAATTTTAAGATGAACCACATTGTCTACCGATATGATATCCCCTCTGCCATTGTAGCTAAAAATGGTTATTCCTTTAAAAATAAAACTTTGAAGGTGTTATGCAAACTTTTTAAGATTACTCTCAAGTTTTAGACTCCATGTTACCCTCAAGGTAATGGATAAGCTGAAGATTCTAATAAAACCCTCATTCATATTATGGATAATATGGTGAATACCATATTTTGTAACTCGCATTTACATATTCACCCTACCCTCTGAGCATATAAAATGTATATCTGCACTCCTAAAGGTGTCACTCCATATTCCCTATTATTTGGCATGGAAGCCATACTACCCCTAGAGATCGATCTCCCCTATTTTCATATAAATCTAAGGGATTACCTGAATGAAGAAGAGGACTACAAAGTATCTAGACTGACAGAGTTGAAGATATTATATGAGAAACATATTTAAGCTCTGGATCACCTTAAAGTGTATCAGGATTGTGTGGGCTGAAGTTACAACAAAAGAGTGATACCTTATCAATTTGATGTAGGAGACTTGGTGTTAAAATAAAATCCATTCAACACCACCAAGGACCAAGAGAAGAAGGGAAAATTTAATCCTAAATGGTTAGGGCCATATGTTATGGTCTCTAAGTTTAGTTCAGGTTCCTACAAGCTCACTTATGCAGATGGTTAGGAACTTCAAGAACCCATGACCATAATTTATCTTAATCATTTATATGGTTAAGTATGGGATCTCTCAAATATTAGAAAAATATAAAAACATAAAAACATAAAAATAAAAAGAGAAATAAATACGTTCAATAGTGAAAACCAAACAATGGTGGCAAACTGGACAAGTCCTTTGGTGAAAACTAGTTTCTAGTGCCATTGGATGGTATGTTGTTCACAAATATTTTAGGTCTAGGATTATGATAGATTTATCCTAAGCTAGTATTTTCAGCATATAAGTTACTTTTGAGCTTTTCCCTCCTGGCCTTGATCCAGATGACCCTACTTTTGAAAGCAAAGAGTTTGACTTTGATTATTCCCATCTCATACTTGGGGAAACTTTGCATCATCATTTCTTGCATATAACACGTGGTAGTGTGCCCTTGTACATCTCATATAATGCTTGAGGCATCCAATTTTCCTCATTTCCTTATTGTTTAGTTTTGTAAAAATTCTTAGAAAACATAAAAAACATTATTATAACTTTAATAAAATACCAAAACAAAATTAGATATGTTAGTTGAGAAAATAAAAAACAATCAAATACGTTTTGTAAAAAACTACAGAACAATATAATATTATCTCAAAATAATACCAAAAATAGTAGAAAACATCTGAAAATTGTCCTAAAAAAACATAGTATTTTTCTTAATTTAGGTGTTGGTTTATGTGGTTTTGGTTGCATTAATTTTTCATCTTGTGTGCATTAAATTGGATTTGTTTCCTTACTTATATTGAGTGTTACTTTAATATTTGTTATATTACATTGAGTTCATTTTGTCTTTCATACTCGTAGATAATTGTGTTACTTTGATTAGATTTAATTAATTTGTGCTTATTTTCTACTTGTAGAGTTTGTTTTCATTTCACCATCATATCATCTATCATCACATCTATACATCATATATCAATAAAGGATAATATACATCATTGTGAACATGAAAATTAAACATGTATGCTAAGCTAACATCATATAATATTTCCAAGAGGGACCACCCTCTGTCCCCCCTCAAACATAGACCATAAAAAAATGTGGATTAAACATGTTTTCTCATAAACACAAAATGTGATAAGTAAATACAATCCATCATCATTGTCATAAACCATCATAAATATAAATGTCCATGTACAAAAAAATGTGTCTCGATATACATTTGATATAATGATCCATCATGGGCGTCTATACAAAAAATTTACCTTCATCACAAGGAATAATAAAAACAATATATAAATTACATGTGTAAAAAAATGTGCCTTCATCATGAGATATGATAAAAAAACAATACATATACATCATCTCAAATGTATGCCTTAAAATATAGGTGATACACCAAAATTATACATCTGATACAATAAAAAGAGTCAACCAAGACTCTCTCTCATGATTGGACTGCAAGGTCTACCACTAGGTGGGGGAATATACTGAGATGGGTTCATGGAATGTGTTGAATTCTATTATACTGAAGGATGTTGAATAGATATCGCTAATCAAGAGGTCCTTTGTGACCTGGATCTAGACCTGTTAATAGCTAACTCACTGAAGGGAGTGGCCCTTTATCCCTTTGGAGTGACCTCATGATATAATTCCCTGTAATAGGACACCTTACCACTATCTTTCATCACATCTACTAGTATATCATGTATCCTAGTTGTTCTGGATGCCTAATGTAGAGCATCACACTCTCCTATTAGTTTCGCTATGTCTGTAATCCGTTGAATCCTCTATACAACTAGTTGATCTCTCTCAACCATAACCTATAGCTACTAGGATACCACCTACTGTAATTATTACCTCAAGACAACTATATCACTTGTATCTTGTGTAGCTTGTGGTGTTCCCCATCCTCACTCCACTGGACTACGTAGTGGGGATTCCCATTCATCATCATCACCATCTCCATGCCCCTAACCTCCTTAATTTGCATGATCCCCTCCTCCTCCTCCACCTCCTCCATCCCAAAAATCTATGGGATCCCATATTGATGGACTGTGTGGTGGACTAAGTTATTGACTCGGTACATCTAGAGGTGATAGCGGCACCTATAAATGGATATGTCATCCTAGCACCTATAAAGGACCTAGATTAAATGAAATTTTTTGTGCTACTCATTTTGGAACCTACACCTACTATTGTGCTAGTATCTATATTTGAATATTTTACCCAAGTATTCCTTGGCCCCCTTCCTATGGTACTACCTATGGATCTACCTGTTTAGTTATCTAGCCATGTACCCCTATGTAGATGCAGCTCTCTGAACATCTATCACTACCTATGGCATGGTCAATCTCCATGGCAACACTTTGGCATACCATCCCTGATAATCACCAATAGTCCTTAGATCTACCATATGTGGATGTTGCACCCAAGGATATGTGACCACCTATGAAAAACTATCCCTGGATCATCCTAGTATGATCTACGGCCATATATGAAAGGTATCTCTAGACCTGAACCCATACCATATCTCATTACCAGGAATCCTCTAAATAAGACTAAACTATTGCTAGACCTTGTCCACTCTATAACACTTAAGTATGTGATTCCTACTCCCAATTATGAAATGATCAATTGTTATAGTAATAAATTGTTTGACATCCTCAAGTCAATGATATAATATATATGGTTGTCAAGTGATCATTCATAATTGTATCTCATCATAAGCTCACTTATAATATGGTGTGTCACCCTTTTTCCGCAAATGTCTTCTTCATCTAGAATCCAACCCATAATAGATGGATCCCCTATATCTCAAGCTCGCAATGCTCATGATGGTCACCCTATGGTGACATGATCCCATGCCCATATCTTAATTAAAGAGGTAGGCCCTATGGTTGATGGCTCCCCTATATCCCGAGATCACAATTCTCCTACTGGGTTCCCTATAAATATATGATCCCACATCCATATCTAAATTAAAGAGGTAGGCCTCATGGTCTTCTGACTACGGTATGCTATTAGGTGAAAATTTACATATAAATGGGCTAGTATGAATTACCCCCAGTAATAAACCTCTCCCTAGGTAACACCATAAATCACTCTAATTAGGACTAAACTAAATTGAGCACCAGTCTTGTTAAGAAGCAATATGCCAATGACAAGAGCCATCAGAAATATGAGAACTGATCCCAACTGATGATCAGACATACATTTGGTAATTTCAACTGACATACCCTGGTGAGGTATGTATGCTACTCTAAACATCTCAGCTATATTTTGTAGAATTCGGTCATGGTGGCCATCATAAGTAATCAACCAACCCTGAATAGGCACTCATAGAATCCACCAAACATCCTCCAAAGTAATCTCATATCTCCTGACATGAGGTGAAATGGCTGGCTCTCACTCTACCATCTCTTAGCTAAGTTTGTGTGTAGGCTATGGTCTAAGGTAATATGTGGCATGTGAGTCATGTATGATAGACTAGTCACCTCCAATGTAATCACCAAAAATATTTGATCACATCCTCTAAATTTCACCTCATAGGCCTGAAGCCACCCATGTCACTCTTGTGTCTCCAATCAAGGTAGACCAATCTACAAAATTAGCCACAACACATGTTAAGAATCATTTTCTTCAATATTGCATCACTACCTTCTTTTTTTGATCATCTATTTTTTTTAAAACTTCTTGGCATCTTCTAGTGTCACCCCAATTGACCCCTCTGTGTTAGCATGCCCCTTATAGTGCCATTGTGTCCATTTTGATGCTAGCACACCCAAGAAAAAGTACCCCCCCTTTACACATTATCACCTACATTTTTAGGAAAGCGTGCCCCTCTCCCCCTAACCCTCTAACTCATGCCAATGCACCTATATTTACACTAGCACACTCACTCTCACACCTACACACAGGTGTGTGTATTTTTTTTTTGTTTTCACATGAGCACCCATGTTTTTGCACCATCACAAATTTTCCTATATGCTTTTAATTCCAGTGTACTGCTAAACATGCTTGTGTTCCCCGAGGGCCATGCTAGCATGTTCACACATCTTTTTACCCTACTAAATGTGCATTAAATGCTAATAAATGCAAGTAAAATGAATATTTTGGCTTTATGTACCTGCAAGCCATCCCTAGGATTCCTGATGTAGTCTCAAACACAATCTGCATGGTGGTTTTGGTTTTTCACCCTCACGATTTCTCTCATAGTTTAGAGATCACTGAGTAGTAAAAGTGGTAATGGGTGGTAACAAATAAACTAACAGTGATGATTTTTACCCCCCGTGAAGTGATTTATATACCCATTTTCCCCCTGCATCGTGTCTCTCACCCCCAAAGTGCACTGGGACTATCGTGATTCTTCTAAATGCTTCTCACACTCATCGTGATTATTTTTTAATAAATAATTTTTTTTGCTTATGTTTCGCTATGCAGGGGCATGTTTTTGCTTCCCGATGACACCTTCTGCTACTCGAGACATATTTTTTCCTTCCAGTCTCTCTTAATGATGTCCCATGACTTCTTCATTTATTCTACAACATTTTCTTCCAAAAAAATTAAAATTCAAAATAGTATTAACTTTTTCAAAAATATCCAAAAAATTGGTTAAAATCATTAAAAATCCAAAAAATCGTAAAAATTCAAAAAAATTCAAAAATTGGTAAATAACATGCATGTAGTTGCGGCCTGTATCAATGAATTGTCCTAAAACATTGAATTTTTTCCTACCAAAACATATTTCTTAGGTTATTGCATGTTCTTGTCTCAAACGACTTTTGGATCATTTTGATCTACCTCCATTAACAAAGTTGGCTTGCTTACTATGTCGGTACTCCCGTGTAACAATGAGTTTCTAGAGATTGTGTCATATCCCATGAATGATTTCCATTGGCCTACTTGTGTCCTCCGTTCTTCACCTCTCATGTATCCTTTCTTGGGACACCATTTTTAACCCTTTTTGTTCAAACACAAACATTCAGGAACTGAATCTTGATAAAGAAAACATCAATGTAACTATCTTAAACGTTGTTTGTTTGAGTATGTGTGATTGTAATTATTTATTTGTTAGGTTAAATGGTTTATTTTATCATATTACATTACATTATGTATGTTATATGGAGCTACATATTTTTAGAAATGAAAAAATGTTAGTAATATAGCTTTTCATAATATTTTACACTTTTATTTATTTTAATGAGAGCTGATGATTTAGATCATAGGGGAAACATGATGAAACAAATTTGTTTATTGAAAGATTGGATGCACAAGTTATTCCTATATTCTTCACCATCATGTCTTATCACTATTAATTTTTCTTCCAAAACACCTAGGGCAGTAAAAATATTTTTTATCCCTATCCTATTTCATCTACCTGTTTCGATTGTAGATTGACTTCTTCTATCGCCCCATTGACACTCAAGGGGGCATCCTTCATTATACTTAGTTTTCTTTTAAAATCTTCTTGTTTATGCTTTTCTACTATGTTTGAAGTTACATCACTTACTTCACCTCAAATAGGGGAAAATGTAGACACCTAAACTCTACTTTTGCAATCTTATTGCTATAAGCACACTAATTACTCTTATTCTTATCATTTCCATTATAATTAGTGATTTCCACTAATTAAATAATTGTTTCTTTCTGTTTTGGTTAATTAACAATGTTTTGTGTGATTTTCCTAGCCTCTTTTCCCACATTTAGGATACCATTTTACAACACATCATGTAAATAAAAATCCTCTTCCGAACAAAAAAATTAGATATTGTTAGCTAATTAAAGCTTATTTTACCCTTGTTTTGTTCAATAAAACCTATTATTTGGCTTAAACCCCTATTGTAAACAATTCAAAAATGATGCCATTTCCCTCCAAGGACATCTCAGAAGTCTTCAAAAGCTTATCTTATCTTATTAATTTAACCCTAAGTGGTTGATTAAGACTCCTCACATCCTAATCACTTGTTAATTCACTAATCATGATTAGAAAACCTTAATCTACTTTGTTACTTTTAGTCCCACATGCACCAAGATGCAATTTTTCCCCAAATAGAAAACTATAAAAAATTACTAAGCACCTACCTTCAAACTTTACACCATACTTTGATTAGTATATCATATAAGAAATATGATTAAGAGCCTTACTTCCTTCTTAGATTAGCTTGCTCAATATTTTCATCTGAATCTTGATATTGGTTAGTAGAGGGATATCTAATATGGCCTTGTAGCCATTGTTAGAGAGATCCTCTCACCATTTTTGGAAGTAGCAACAAACCATAATTTGATTTCCTTAGATCTAATTAGTTTATGTTAATTATTAATTCATCTCACATAGTAAGGATGCTAGTAGATTGAATATGTTGATTCTATGTTAGTTTCCATTAATGCATGTTTTTAAGCTTTGATCATGATGTTTCTATTCTTAAGATTGATCTTTGTATCTAGGCTATTATGGTGTTAGCCTTTACTAGTTAGTCACATTGTAAGAGTTTTTATGGTGTTATCATTTGGCTATGCTAGTGGTGAGGTCATTTCCCCAGGGTGCCTTCATTCCAACTTTGAAGTCTTTCTAGATTAGTTTCCAATATTTTGTAGAGTAAATTATCAAGTTTTGTAGATTAATTGTCAATTTTTGATATTTGTATCAACTAAGATTAGTATTAGATGCTTTATGGTTTACTGTTCTTTATCAGGATTAAAGGAGGTAAAGTGTTGTCAAAATTCCATTAGAATGTCAAAATATTTGAGCTTTATTAAATTTTTCTTGTCAAAACTCATGTTTTGACCACCTACAATGAAGGTTTATGCTAGCGTCTTCAGTGATCACTTTCATCAAAGGTTGGCTCATTAATTTAAGGTTGTGCACAAAACTAATGCTTCAATGGACACGCTTATGTTACCCTGAATTTTTGCCCTCTATGGTTGGTCTTGTGATCAATTTCTTTGGAAATGTTCACTGGTCTATTCATATTTTTCATGTTAATTGACTATGTGATTTTCTACACGATATGTTGGTGCTTTTAGGTTACACGTTAGTGTTTTATGACACATTGCTACTATAAATTACGTTGCTATGACCAAAGGGGTGTACTGGTGTGCTAAGGTAAGCTTTATCAAAATTCAAAATTTCAATTCATGTTTCTGTATGCTCTTGTCAGGTTGTCTAGGTTTTGTCAAGTGCACATTGGTGCTATTAGGGGCACACTGCTATTCTTTTCACTGACATGACATATTGAATTTGGTACATTGTCAAAGTCTTAAATTCTAATTTTTGGTGTTTTATCTATGTTGCAGTTTGATGACCCATTTAAATTTGTTTTCTATGCTTTGTATGAGTTTTGGTTGTATAGTTTGGGATAAAATTGTGTAATGCTCTTCTCTTGCACCTTGTGTGATCTTGAGAATCAAAATCAGCATTTAAACCTTAATTTTTCTAACATTCAGAGTAAGTAGGGAAATTTCATTTATTCATTTTTGTGCTTAAGGGAATGAACTTTAATTTGGCATGTGTATGATCTTTTAGTTTAAGAGATTTTCATTTAATAAACATTAACGACTAAAGCTTGTGTATGGTATTCTCTTGCATCATTGTGTGATCTTGAGAATAAAAAATAATATTTTTTCACTAGAAATAACTTGGATTAATTGGGAATGAACCTTGATTTACAAAGTATTAGGGTGGTTTATTTGATTTACAATTTTTTCATTGTTATCTAGTTGGGTTTGCTTGTTGTGTATTCTCTTCTCTTGTGTCCTTGGATGATCTTGAGAATTAAAAAAAAACATTTAATCCTCTTTTTATGATATTGTAAATATTTTTGGATAACTAATAACTATTTTTGTGTAGGACCTAATGATTTCCAAAGAAAGGAGAATATAAACAAAACTCTAACATTACACATGTGTTGTAGGTTGTCAATGGTGGTCTAAACCAAATTTCCTAATCCAAAAGATAAGAAAACACACCACACTTTATTCATCACATAGTGTATTGTAGGTTTTATGTTAAGAGCTATAGCTCTGTCCACTTTAAAATAGGAGAAAAAATTCCCTTTGGCATAAGCCTTAAGATAATAAGAGGATGCTCCTAGAAACCCCCAAAGTAGTTTCACTCAAGAGGGAACCTTATGAAAAGAAACGGGAAAGTGCTCCACTACCCAATTGATTAGTATGCCTTGTTAAGATTAGAGTTCAAAGTTATCTCCATTGTGACCCCAGTGAAAATAAAAATGAATTTATTTATTTCTCATTGTATTGAAGGGGGTAAAGTAAATTCGGGATACTCCAAGATTTAGTTCAGTATGACTTTCGTGGAAAACTGAGCTCGTAGATAATTTGTGACACCTAGAGAGAACCACTTGGAATCTTGTGGCTAGGATATAATTTGAATTAGAAATCTTGTTTCAAGGATCTATCACAAAGTGACTTTTTTTTGGAGTCAAAACCTATTTATTTGAACAAGGTGAGAGTACATTTAAGTTTGAAACTACATGTTATTCATCACAGAGACCTATGAACATATTACTTTGTCCTAGTTTTTCACTTGTTCTAAGAAAAGGAGAAACTATACCAAAGTTACGCTTAGTATGTTTGATCACCACTTAGTTTTACTCCTTTGTCTTATTGTTTCCCATTTGGGATAAAAGAAGAACAACATATACAGATACCGCTAAGAAATAATCATGTCCACCACTTTTGTAGTCTACTTGCATGACTAGGTTGCAATGTCAGAAATGTAAGTGTTGAAAGTGTGAATGGTACATCTTCATGTTATAGTAGGCCCTTTGTCTCACACCCATATTGAGACAATTATATATTATAGTTAGGTTGTATATCATCATTTAACTTCCTTTGAGTTCGTTACACTTCCCACATTATAGCCATACAATTGTGATACTTACATCTTGTTTCCATTATGTGAAACTTGGTCTAAGTCTCTAAATTGTATTTTACATTTCTCACATGCATAGTAACTTCTTGATATGCTTAGGCTTATTTTTTATCTTAAGATTTCCTTGAGTTTTTGTGAGTGTTGAGGTTACATTGTTCACATCACTATAACACCATTTTGATACTAAAATATCGCTCTCTAGCAAATCTTGATTAATGTGTCCAAATAGTGTTGTTACATTTGCTCACATTTTGTAACTTCCATTTTCAAAGACTTAGACTTTCTTTGGTGTCTAAAAATTGGTTTTAGTATACCTTTTTGGAGGATCACCTCAACACTTTCTTAGTATTTAGGTCTTTTTTATTTTAAACTTGACCTAAGTGGTAATATTGTGTTGTCACTATTTTCTTTAAACCTATCTTGGAAAAACATAGGGAGTAAACTATTGTTGTGATTGGATTTGAGTCTTGTACTTCATTGTTCTTATCCTAGATACTTCTTGTCATATATTACATTAGTTA
This sequence comes from Taxus chinensis, assembly GCA_019776745.2. Taxonomy (NCBI): domain Eukaryota; kingdom Viridiplantae; phylum Streptophyta; class Pinopsida; order Cupressales; family Taxaceae; genus Taxus; species Taxus chinensis. The sequence goes on along the minus strand of CM034157.1, from coordinate 338,699,195 downwards.
GTGTGTTATTCTTTATTCTTTGATATCCTTGGGTTCATATTGACCTCTTGATTGGTGAACATTTGATATTCAAAATTCTTTGTGACGATTGCACGTCGTTACACTACATAAATTTATTTAGGGTCTATTTTAGTAAACCTTAGTAAAACCTTTCACATGTTATTCCTCCTACCACAAGAATGGGGCATCAAAAAAACTAGGAACATGTCCCTTTGAATGACATGTTAAACCCACTTTATAGAAGACAATGTCATGGTTGATCATAGTGGTTGGTGAGGAGAATTCTCCTCAAGATGGAATTTTGAGCTTCAATCCCACCCACTTTGATGATTATATATTCCAAAACAAACATGAGGTTCTAATGTGATTTCATAGATCTAGGAGAAAGGTTACCCTCTACGATTGACCCTTTTCTCATTGTCAGTATAGTTCATGGAGAAGAAGTAGAACATATTTCTAAAAATATTAACAAAATCTTAAACCCAAATCATTCCTCTACTTCTTAATGAATAGAATGATGAGGAGATACCTTTAAAAAATGATGGAGACTATCATATACCTACTATTAGAGTTCATTGTGAGGACCATGAAGAGCATGCTTGTCATGTGATACCTCCTCCTTATGAAAATCATAAAAAAGTACCCACTCAAGAGGTAACTTTATAATAACATGAATAATCCCTCACTCACCAATTGGCTAGTTTGGCTTCGCATGTAAACAAGGAACAACTAAAACCTTTAAAAACAAGCTATACCAAAAGCTAAACCAAAATCTTGAATAGCTTCGTACCATGAGTTCCAGACAAATACTCCTCATTGAGAGGTGCACATAAAGAACCTTATGAGGATTTTCTTACAATAAAATAAAGGTGGGATAGGACTAGATTTAATTATTTATACATGCATATGCCACCCAAATAGGACCATATCTTTAATCAAGAGTGGTCAACCATGAAAAATTCCCTTATATCTTTATAAGAAGGTAAAACAGGAAATAACAAAAAGTACCAATTTGATGAGTTGTGCCCATATCCCTCTAATAGATCCATGTTATAGGTACCTCTCCCACATCATTTTTATTTTCCAAATTTTGAAAAATAACAAGGGAAAGATGTGACCCCAAGAGACCATATTAAGGAATTTTATATGGTGTATTAAGAGGTCGCATATAGCGATAACTATGTCATTTTCCTCTTCCGACGAAGTTTTAGAGGTCAAGCATGATAATGGTTTTTACACGTCGTTAAGGGATCTATATTTACATGGCCATAAATATCCAAACACTCTGTACATCAATTCTCATTTAATATTGAAAGTTATGTACCCATGTTAGATTTATGTAATGCAAAACAATGGAATAAAAAGAACCTCACTAGTTTCCTACAATGATGGAAAGGGTTAGCTAGCCATTTCCCTTATTCCATATCAAGAAACAAATGATTATTATATTTGTACCAAACCTCCACCCTGAAATTACATTCCACTTGAAAATGAATTGTGGTAACACATCTGAATAGGTGATCAAAAAGGGTAGTCAAATAGAGAAAGCATTGTTAGCGAGAGGGACCTTAAAACCCTTTTCATGTGATCATAATGATTCTAAACCTAGTGACAAGAAATTTTTTGTTCCTGATAAGAAAAAAATGTCATAAGAAATGGAATAGTAGACTCTAAAAGAGTACAAGTAGTTGAAAATCATGCTCCCTTGAAACTTGCAAAGGGAACTCTGCTTAAAGAGTACAAACGCCATGATTTCACCCCTCTCTCTAATTTTATGTAATCAATATTAAAATAGTTAGAGGCAGTTAATATGGTTATATATGCCCTAAACCTACACCTTATGGGGATGACGCACCTAAGCCATCATGGTTTAGGGAAAATAAATATTGTGGATTTCACCATGTCAAAGATCATAATACCGATAAGTGTTTAAAATTAAAGAACTATATTCAAGACTTAATTGACAGTGTTGATGTGGAAATGGATTCTACTGCCCCTACAAAATCTCCCAATGTAAATATGGGCATATTAAAATAACCTTTCCCTAAGCACAAAGGAAAGGAAATTTTGGATAAGGGGTAGTTGTCTCAAATTAATAATGCTAATTATGTTTCAAAGACGTGCCATTTTGATGCCCTAATAGGTTGTGTCGATACATCTATTGAGCATATCAACATGATCAAGATTGAATAAAGGGAGTGCATCATGGAAACATGATGAGATCACAATGTTATATATGAACCATGGCTAATAATTGGATCTTGGACCTTCTTAAAATTTCTAACATCCATAAAGACATACTTTGTAAGACATTATAGGGGTCAGGAGTGTCCGTTGAAATCAACCCAACACCCTTCCAAGAAATGGTGGCGCAGATTTCTCCTATAGAGCACATAACCTTTAGTCCAAAAAAAATCTCAGAATAAATCCCCTCTCATAGTTTACCCTTGCATATTGAAGACATAATAAAATGTAATAAGGTAAAAAGATTATTTTTGGAAGCTAGATCAGGTTTAAATATTTGTACTCTAAATCTAGTTAGGAAACTAGGGTGTACTGATGTTGATTTAGAAACAAAGGTCATTACCATAAATGTGTATGATAACAAAGAGCGTAATTCAGCTGGTATGATCACTTTCTCACTAGAATTAGGTCCTATAAATTAGGATACAAAGTTCCATATTTTGGATGTGGAGCTCCCTTACAACATATTTCTCATCCGCCCATGGATTCACACCATGTAAGTCATACCTTTAATATATCATCAATTCTTAAAGTTACATCATGAAGGGAAGACCCTCATTATTCAGGGAGATCCCCAACCATTTTCTCATTTCAAAGCATTGTTAGGCTATTTCCCTACCATATATGAATGTACTTCTACTAAGATAGTTGTTGCAGTTCAATCAAAGGCCTTCACTTCATGAGTGGATCCAAATACCTTGTATCCCAATGAAAATGGTGCTTATACATCAAGGTATCATTTTGACATGTGGGAGATGAAAGTTAGAGACATTGGTTGTAGAGAATATTATCTTCAGAAGGACCTTTTAGTTCAAACCCTTCCACTAACATCCAAAGAATATGGTAGGTCATTTTATAAGTATAAAAGATCCAGGGAGAATTTTCCTTTCAATGCTTTCACTCCCAGTGGATTATTAGAAGATGAAAATATCCTCAAAGATATTATAGCTTGTTTTGAATATGATTAAATTACTCTATGTTTTGATTCACCTAAGTATGTTATACCTAATCAAATGATGCTTAATATGGGATACAAAGGACATAGTTATGGCCACAACGAACATGGTATAATGGAATCTCTTCTAATACCTCATCGTAGAGTGGGTAAGTATGGTATTTTTGTTTGACCATTTGGGGATTCTCCCACATAGATCAAGGATACCTCTTCTAAATGTGAAGATAGTTCCTTTGAATGTGAAAGCAAAACATATTCCTAATGTAGTTCTTACAAAGACCTTACCTCCAGAAATCTATTTTCCAACATGGCTATCGTAACTATAACCCCTACCATACCCCTTACGAATCAAACACTAGACCTTATTTACCTGTCACTCGATAATTAACACCAAAAACAACATGTGTCAATCGATGTTTTTAAAAAGCACGAGACTATTGGTGAGTTCCTGGGAATTTGTGACAGTATTCCAATAAGTGACCACAAGAAAGGCTTCTCCATTCAACTCAATGCATGTGCATACTTTGGGGAGAAAGCTTAGTTATTTGGTAATTAAATAAAAAGTAGCAAGGGAAAAAGTTATATAGAAAAGCCTTGCAAAAATAACAATTCCAAGTCCTATAGTGACAACCTCTTTGAGGCACTTATGGAAGAAAAAAAGAAAAATCAACAAACATAATAGTTGCCCCATCTATGAAGGTCCATATTTGATAATCTCTTTGTAACCACCTTTACATGCAGAAGAATCCCATTATTAATCTCTCACAGAGCCCCTAATCCTTTGGGATGAACAAAAAAAAAATGTGTTTATTTTACAATAATTTTTATATATCTTTGCTTGGTCTTATGAAAACATGTCAGGACTTGATCCTAGATTAGTGGTGCACAATCTTATTATAAATCTAGAAGCCAGGCCCATAAAATAAAATATGTGAAATATGTATCCTTGCATTACCTTGTTGGTCAATGAAGAGCTATAAAGATTATTGGCAGTTGGTTTCATCAAGCCTATTTACTATTCAGAGTGGATTTCTAATGTAATACCAATGTAAAAGAAACCATTCGGTATTAGAGTTTGCACTGATTTCTAAGACATTAATAAATATTTTTCTAAGGAAGACTTTCCTCAACCTAACATCGACGTGATTGTTGATTCAATAACTGGTTGTGGGATTCTATCATTCTTGGATGGATTTTAAAGATATAAATAGATAAAAATTATTGAGGAAGACCAACATAAGAAAAAATTTACTACCCCATGGGGGACATTTTGCTATCAAGTCATGCCTTTCACTCTCAAGAATGTAGGAATTACCTATCAATGGGAAATGAATATTATCTTTCAAGACATGATCAATGGCATCATGGAATATTATGTGGATGACATATTTCCAAAATCCAAGATTTGAGAAGATCACGTAGAGATCTTGTGACACATATTGCAGTGTCTAAGTGACTACAAGTTCCACTTAAACCTGAAGAAGTGTGTCTTTGGCGTGCTATATGGAAAACTATTAGGATTCATTTTTTTACAGAGAGGAATAGAAGTAGATCATATAAAGGTTAAAAATATAATAGAGATGCCTCCTTCGATGAATATTAGAAAACTATGAATATTGTAAGGAAATATCCAAGAAATTATAAGATTAATCTATTAGCTTGCAGACAAGAGTCACACATTCACACATCTTCTAAAAAATATTCCAGTTTTCATTGAGGACTGAAAAACAACAAGAATTTGCATTTCTCAAGGAATATTTGGCCAAACCCCCTTGTTCCAATGCCACCCACGATAGGTGAACCATTATTACTCTACATTTTTACTATGGACTTTGTAATTTGGGAGCTGTTGGCCTAGTATGATAAGGAGTAGAAAGAATTTTTTTTGTATTACTTAAGCTGAGCATTGATCACTTATGATCTCAGCTACACATAGATAGAAAAGTCTTACTTTCCCATAGTTTTTAATTTTAGAAACTACATCATTAAATACTAAATTATAAGGTCAAGCATATCTCAAAAGTTGATCGATTAAAGTACTTGTTTTCAAATCCAACACTCATAGAAAATATGGGTAATTGAATCATCTTAGTCAATGAGTTTGACATTGAGTATCTACACCAGAAATTAGTGAAAGGAAAAGTTTTGGTAGATGAAATAGCTAAAGCCCCATTACTTGGTACTGAAACTTTGAGTCTGGAGTTCCCAGATGCATCTGAAATGTACCTCACGGAGTCTATTATATGGCAGCTATACTTTTATGGATCCTTTACCTTCCAAGATTTAGATTTCATATTTTTGCTAATCACTACTTTAGGAGACTTAATCCATCAAGAATTTTGACTCAGGTTCCCATGTAAAAATAATATAGTGCAGTATGAAGCCCTTATTGTAGGGATGCAGTTGGCTATTATGTGGGACATCAGACAAGTAAATGTAATTGGTGATTCCATATTGATTATAAAATAGGTAACAAATGACTATAAAGTTACAAATGAGAAACTTCATCCATACAAGAGAATGGTTGATTATTTCAAGTGGTTATTTAAGCATATTAAATTTGAACAAATCTGAAGAGGAAAAAATACAGCACTAGATGTTATGACCACAGTGTGGTCTATGTTGCGCATCCCACCTAGAAAAAATGATATGTCATTCTTCAAAGAGCATCTACGCATGGAAGCATATGAAATGCCTGAATCCTGTTTGGTATGTGAGGTTATTGGTCCCTTTTCCCCTTGGTATAGTGCCATCTTCAATTACCTTCATGATGGAACCTTTCCTATAAATATTTCCCATGCTAATAAAATAAACCTCATCTAGCCTATATTTTTTTATACCCTACTTGGGGGACTCTCTACCATTGAGGTTACAATATGAGTTTTTTAAATTGTCTCAATTCAAAAAAATCCATCCTAACAGTTAAGGAGGTGTAGGAAGGAATATTTGGGGCCCATAAAAATAGGATCATCTTAGCAAATAAGATACTCAGAGTAGGCTAATATTGGCCTACCATAAAGAATTATTGATGGAAATATATCAAAAAGTGTTTATTGTGTTAGAAGTATGACACTTCAATACATGTTACTGGTGTAGTCATTACAACTTATCACAACACCTTGGAATTTCTCAAAGTGGGGTCTTGATCTTATAGGTAATCTTCACCATACATCTTCTAATGGTGACCTTTTCATTATCTCTGCCACCGAATACTTTAAAAAGTGGGTAGAGGATGTTCCTCTTACCCTTGTCAAAGGTGATCATATATCTAAGTTTATAATAAACCACAAAATATACCGATATGGTATCCCCTCTGCCATTATAGTTCTTGAAAAAAATGGTAAGTGTTTTAAAAATTTTGATTGTGAATGCATTATGCAAATGTTTTCATATTAATCTCAAGTTTTTGACTCCTAATTAACCTCAAGGTAATGGACAATTCAAATATTCTAATAAAACCCTAATCTGTATTATGGAGAAGATGGTGAATACCACATTCTGTACCTGGCATTTAAAGATTTACCCTGCCCTCATGACATACAAAACATATATTCACACTCATACAAGTGCCACTCTATATTCCCTAGTGTTCATCATAGAATCTATACTACCCCTAAAGATAGAGCTCCCCTCTTTTCTTATAGAACTAAGGGATTACCTGAATCAAGAAGAGGACTACAGAGTAGATAGACTAGAAGAGTTAGAGATATTAGATGAGAAACTAATTCATGCTCTAGATCACCTTAAAGTGTATCAAGATTGAGTGTAGTGAAGTTACAAAAAAAGAGTGATACCTCGTTAACTTGAGGTAGGAGACTTGGTGTTAAAATAAAATCATTTCAACACCACCGGGGAATGAGAGAAGAAGAGAAAATTGAGCCTAACTGGTTAGGGCCATATGTTTTGATCTCTAATTTTTGTTCATGTGCCTACATGCTTGCTTATTTGGATGGTTAGGAACTTCAGGATCCCATGAACTTGATGTATCTTAAGTGTTTCTATTCTTAATTGTGGGGTTTCCAGAATTTATGAAAAACAAAAAAAATAGAAAAATAGAAAAAATAAAAATAAATAAATAAAATGAGAAATAAATACATCTAACAATGAAAACCATGCAATGGTGGCACTCTGGATAAGTCCTTTAGTGAAAACTAGTTTCTAGTGCCATTGGAGGGTCTGTTATTCACAAGAATTTTAGGTCTGGGATTACCTAAGATTGTCTTTGTTTGCATCTGAGTTACTTTTTAGCCTATCCCTCTTGGCCCTTTATCTGACTGAACCTAATTTTAAATGTGAAGATTTTGACTTTGAGTATTCCCATATCACATTGTGGGAAAATTTTCATCGTCATTTATTGCATATGGGTAAGTGCAGGAAGTTGATGGACAAATATAGGGTCATCCGTGGACATCATATTGCAAATAACAACATAATATCAACTTGTAGGGATTATTAGCAATACATACACTCAAAATTAGACAAAATTATATTAATATGAATCGTAGAATCCGGAATCTAGTTTCTAAAATACTAATTTTTGTAAAAAATGGACAAGATTAGCTATATTAAACACTCAAAATTCAATGACTTGGTATTTTTTTTTTAAAAACGCCGATAAGATTATAGTCCATTTGCCCACAATTTGGATGACCAAAAATTGATATATATTTTTTCCTTTGGTGAGAAGTTAGATGCCACTATCTATCTTGGGATGGATTTTATTTTGTATTTTTTTGAGTAATATTTTATTTTTTATGATTTTTTCCGTGAAAGTGGTATGAAAACATAAAGAAAACAGAGCACTTTCCGTTTGCCCGCCATAACTTCATCAAAAAATATTGAAATCAAATAATTTTTTTTTTGAACATGTATATAATTTCACCACGGTTGGGATGGTATAAGTTTTATCACATTCTGATAAGTGAAACAAATTTTGCAGTCTTAAACGTAGACATAAACATTCACAGGAAAAAGTGTCTTAAAGACCTACTATTAGTAAAAAATTATAAAATGATATTTATCCTATTCTATTCACTTTAAAATCAGTATTTCTACAAAGCTAATAGTCTCCCCTACGCAATGGTACCATTTTTATGACATAGTTTTTAATTTTCGGCATGGTTCAAGTCCGCGGAAGACTAAATTTGATGTTTTGTTGTTTTTAATGTAAAATTCAGGATTTGATGTCCACTTAATTGTCCCCCAACTTGGTGCACTTACCCATATAGCACGTAAAATTATGCAGTTGTACATCCCATATAATGTTTGGGGAATCCATGTTTCTTCATTTCCTTGCACTTTAGTTTTAGAAAAAATCTTAGAAAACATAAAATAAATTCATACAAATTCTTGAAAATCCTAAAAAAATTCAGATATGTTAGTTAAGAAAATAAAAAATAATCAAATACGTTTCTTAAAAAGCTCAAAAATAATAGAACATTGTCTCAAAATAATACCAAAAATAGTAAAAAAATCTAAAAACTATCCTAGAAAAAGAAAGTAGTAGTTTTCTTACTTTATTTGTTAGTTTGTATGGTTTTAGTTGTATTAATTTTTCACCTTGTGTGCTTTAAATTGGATTCATTTTCTTACTTAGATTGAGTGTTACTTTAATATGTGGTTTATTTCATTGATTTCATTTTGTCCTGCATACTTATAGATAGTAATGTTTCTTTGATTAGATTTTATTAATTTTTGCTTGTTGTTTACTTTTACAGTTTGTTGTCATTTCATCATCATATTATCTATCATCACATGTATACATCATATATCAATAAAGAATAAGCTACATCATTATGAACATGAACATTAAATATGTATGATAAGCTAACATCATATAATATCACCAAGAGGGGAAAAAGTGACCACCTTCTGTCCCCTCAAACATAGACCATAAAAAAATGTGGATTAAACATGTTATCTCATAAACACAAAATGCGATCAATAAATACAATCCATCATCATAATCATAAATTATCATAAATATAAATTTCCATGTAAAAAGCAACATGTCTCGATATACATCCAATACAATGAGCCATCATAGGTGTCGATACAAAAAAATGTTCCTTCATCACGAGGAATAATAAAAAATAGTATATAAAGTACATGTGTACAAAACTGTACCTTCACATGAGGCATGATAAAAAAATAGAACATATACATCATCTCAAATATATGCCTTCATATTGAGGTGATACACCAAAAATATACATTTGATACTGTAAAATGATTCAACCACAACTCTCTCCCATGCCTAGACTACCAATTTTTCCACTAGGTGGGGAAATCCATTGAGATGGGCCCATGGAATGTGTTGAATCCTATTGTACTGAAGGATACTGAATAGATCTCATTGATCGAGAGGTCCTATGTGACCTAGATCTAGAACTACTAACTACTAACTCACTGAAGGAAGTAGAGATCTATCCCTCTATAAAAAACTCATGATGCAATGCCCTATAATAATATTCCATGTTGTTAGTTAACATCACATCTAAAAGTATATCCTACATCACAGTTGTTGTGGATGCCAGCTATAGAGCATCACACTCTCCTTTCAGTCTCACTATGTCTGCAATCCGCTAAATCCTCTCTATAGCTAGTTGATATCTCTCAGTCATAACCTATATCTATTGGTCTACCACCTATTGTAAGTATTTCCTAAAGGAAGATATATCACCTATATCCTATGTAGCATGTAGTGATCCCCATCCTCCCTCTATTGGACTATGTGGTGCCTGGATTAGTTTAGGCTCCATCTATCATGACCATATTTATCTACTCACATCCTGTAATATCTATTATCCTCTCCTCATCTACCTCCTCCACCCCAAAAATATGTGATATCCAATCTTGGTGGACTAAGATGTAGACTTAGTGCACGCAGAGGTGATAATGGCATCTTTTAAGGGATCTATTTTCCTGGTACCATTAAATGAACGAGATGTAATAGAATTTTTGGTGCTACCTGCACCTACTGTTGTGCTAGTATATGTATCTAAATATCTAACCCAAATCTTCCCCGGGCTTGTGCATGTGGTCATACCTATAGATCTCCCTGAGGATATACTTGTGGAGTTGTCTAGCCCTGTACCCCCTATGTAGCTGCAACTCTCCCTACATCTATCAATGTCTGTAGTATAGTCAATCTATGCAAAAACATTGTGGCATACCATCCCTGATAATTGACAGTAGTCCATGGGTCTTTTATATGCAGTTACTACCCTGAAGGCTATGGGACCACCTCTGAGAAACTAGCTTGGGCTCATCTTAGTCTGATCCATGGCCCCATATGAAAGGTCTCTCCAGAATTGCACCCATACCGCATCTTATTGATAGGAATCACTTGAATGAGATCAAACTGTCACTAGACCCTATCCACTATGTGCCACTCAAGTATGGGGTTTCTTCTCCCAATAATGAAATAACCAAATACTATAGTAATCAACTTTTCCACATCCTCAAGCTAATGATATAATCTATATGGCCACCAGGTGATCATCCGCAGTTGTATCTCATTAAAGGATTGCCTATAATACAATGTGTCACCCATGTGTTCATAAATGTCATATCTTTCTTAAACCCAACCCATAATAAATGGATACCCTATATCCCAGACACACAATACTCCTACTAGGAACCCTATGGAGATATGATCCCATGCCCATATATAAATAAAAGAGGCAGGCCTCATGGTCTTCTAACCATGGTATGCTATTAGGTTCAAATATGCATATAAATGGGATAGTATACACTATCCCTAGAAATAAACCTCTACCTAGAAAAGGCCATGAATCAATCCAATCAAGCACAAAGGAAACCAAGCACCATTATTTTTAGGTAGTAATATGTTGCTTATAAGAGCCATCAGAAATATGGGAACTAGTCCTAACTATTGATCTATCATACATCTAGTAATTTCAACTGACATATCTCGGTGAGGTATGTATGCTACTCCAAAAATATCAGTTATAATTGTAGAATATGATCATGGTGGTCATCATAAGTAATCATCTGACCCTGAATAGGCACTCACTAAATCCACCAAACTTCCTCCAAAGTAATGCTCATCTCTACTATCGAGAGGTGAAATGTCTGGATCTCACTCCACCATCTCTCAACTAAGGTTGTGAGTAGGCAATGGTCCAAGGTAATCTGTGACATGTGAGCGATGTATGTAGACCGGTCATCTCCAATGTAATCTCCAAAAATATCTAATCACATCATCTAAATGTTACCACATAGGCCTAGAGCCGCTCATGCCACTCTTGTGTCTCGAATAGAGGTAGAAAAATCTGTAAAATTAGGAACAACACATGTTAAAAATAATTTTCTTCTATATTGCATCATTACCTTCTTATTTTCATCATCTAATTTTTTCTAGAAAACTTTATGGCATCTTCTAGGTCTACCCAAATTGAACCCTTCATGCCAACATGCCCCTTCCAGTATGACTGTGACCATTTTGATGCTAGCGCACCCAACCACAAGCACCCCTCTTTGTATATCAGCACCTATGTTTTCAAGAAAGCGTGCCCCTCTCCCCGAACCATTTAACTCATGTTAGCATCCCTATCTTTACATTAGTGTGCTAATTCTCACACCTACACACAGGCATGTGCATTTTTTGGTTAGGTTTTCACATGAGCACCCATGTTTTTTTCACCAATGCGGATGTAGCTATGTGTTTTCAATGTCACCACACCTCATATCATGCTTTCTTTCCCCAAGGGTTATGCTGACATGTTCGTGCATCTTTTGACCCTACTAAATGTGCATTAAATGCTAATAAATGTAAGTTAAATGAATATTTTTACTTTGTGTACCTACGAGATGTCGCTGGGAAGCCTCATGTAGTCTTGAACACAATCCATATAGATTTTTTGGTTCTTCACCCTTGCCATTTCTCTCTTAGGTTAGAGCTCACTCAACAGTAAAAGTTGTAAGGGCTCATAATAAATAAACTAACCAGGATGGTTTTTGCCCCCCCTCATGTGCTTTATATACCCCTTTTCCCCCATGCGTCATGTCTCTCACCCCTGAAGCACGTTGGGACTTTCATGATTCTTCTAAATTATTCTAGTACTCACTGTGATGATTTTTTTAGTAAATAATTAATTTCTGCCCATTTTTTCTATATTGGGGCATGTTTTTGCTTCTCGACAACCCCTTCTTCTACTTGGGGAATATATTTTCCTTCCAGTGTCTCTTAGCAATGTCCCATGAATTCATCATTTTTTCTACAATATTTTCATCCAAAAAATTCAAAAATTCAAAAAATTACATAATTTTTCAAAAAAATCCAAAAACTTGGTAAAAATCATTAAAAATCATAAAAATTCAAAAAACTTCAAAAACTGGTAAATGGCATGCACGCAGCTAAAGCCAGTATCAAATGTATTGTCCTTTAACATTAAATTTTTTCCTTAAAAACATATTTCTTAGGTTCTTTCTTGTTCTTGTCTCAAATGACTTGCAGATCATTTTGATATAACTCCATTAACAAAGTTGGCTTGCTTGCTATGTCAATACTCCTATGTAACAATGAGTTTCGAGAGACTGTTTCATAGCACACGAATCATTTACATGGGACTACTTATGTTATTCATTATTCACCTCACATGTATTCTTGCTTGGGGCTTCATTTTTAACACTTATCATTCAAACACAAACATTAAGGAACTGAAGCTTGATAACAAAAACATCGATGCAACTGTTTTGAACATTTTTTTTTGAGTATGTGTGATAGTACTTATTTTTGTGTTAGGTTAGCTGGTTTAATTTCTTATGATAGTAATAATTCATGCATTACGTTATATGGTTTACTCTCTTTTGATAGTACTAATTCCTATGTTAGGTTATCTGGTTTACTTTCTTGTATTGCATTACATTATGTATGTTGCATGGAGTTACACATTTTTACTAATGAAAAAATGTTAGTAATATAGATTTTCATGTTATTTTAGAATTTTGATTATTTTAATAAGGGCTAATGATTTAGATCATAGGGGAAACATGATGAAACAAATTATCTTATTGAAAGATTGGATGCACAATCTATTCATATATTCTTCACTATCATGTCTTATCACTATTAATTATTCTTCCAAAACACCTGGGGTGATAAAAAATTATTTTTATCCCTATCATATTTCATCTATCTATTTCGATCATATTTTTTATTGTCGATTCACTTATTCTACCACCCCATTGACACTCGAGGGGGCATCCTTCATTCAACTCGTTTTTCTTCAAAAATCTACTTGTTTATTCTTGTCTACTATGTTTGAAGTGACATCACTTACTTCACCTCAAACAATGGAAAATGTAGACACCTAAATTCCACTTTAGCAATCTCATTGCAAAACACACACTAATTACTTTTATTCTTACCATTTCCATTATAATTAGTGATTTTTGTTAATTAACTAGCATTTCCCTTTATTTTGGTTAATTAACAACTCTTTTTTTATTACCTAACCTCTTTCACATTTAGGATGCCAATTTACGACACATCGTAAGTCATAATCCTCTTCTGAGAAAATAATTATCAATTATTAGCTAATTAAGCCTATTTACCCTTGTTTTGGTCAATAAATCCTATTTTTGGATAAAACCCCTCTTCCAACTAGTACAAATCACCCCATTTCCCTCCAAGGCATTTCAGAAGGCTTCAAAATCTTATCATAGCCTTTTAATTTACCCTAAGTGGTTAATTAAGGCTCCTCACATGCTAATCACTTGTTAATTAACTAATCATGATTAACAAGCCTTAATCTAATTTATCCTTTTTAGTCCCACATGCATTTAAATTCAATTTTTCCTGAAATAGAAAACTATAAAAAGGACTAATCACCTACCTTTAAACTTTACACCATACTTTGATTAGTATATCATATACAAAATATGATTAAGATCCTTACTTCCTTCTTGGATTAGCTTTCTCAATATTTGCATCCAATATTCATGTTAGTTAGTAGAGGGATATATAATATGGCATTGTATCCATTGTTAGAGAGATCCACTAACCATTTTTGGAGTAGAAAAAAACATAATTTGATTTCCCTTAGATCTAATTAGGTCTATGTTATTTAGTAAACATCTCACATAGTAAGTATGCTTGTAGATTGAATGTTTGATTTCATTTAGTTTCCTTTAATGCATTATTTTAATATTTGATCATGATGTTTCATTCTTAATCTTTATTTTTTCTCTAGCCTATTATGGTGTTATCCTTTAATAGTTAGTCACATTACAAGAGTTTTAGGGTGTTATCAGAAGGGACAAGGGATGTATCGATATGCATACACTAAAAAAGAGGGGAGTTTAATATATTCCATCACATACATCTTACATAATGGAAGTGGATGCATATACATGGTTAATCATGTTATCATTGATGTGGCGCTTAGCACAACGAAAACCTTGAAGGCATCATTACACACAAAGCATGAAGAACCCGATACATGGAATACAAGTTTCATAATTTGAATGTAGTGTCGAATGCTTCATCATAATTTCACTCTTTGGGTTTACCATCTAGGTGTCGATCCAACTCCAGGCGATTCTACATATTTTTTATTAGATTTTATGTGGTTTAAGGACATGTGAAATTAGACATTTTTTTTAGGTTACAGGTGTAATCAACGATCTAACAACAAAACCATAACAACAAAGAGAGACTAAGATAGAAGTTCCTCTAACCCAAAAAAGATCACAACTTGAGCATATGAGAAAACATAGGTGCCCATATTAGTCACTAGAAGATAGGGTGATCCTATAATCCTATGAGATATTATGTCCCTTGCATTCCTAGGGTTTAGAACCCTCATCAGGCATGTTTGACATTGTTTCTAGCTAGATCCAGCAGATACTTTATCCAGATCAATTCCAGGTTACGCAAAATCATCTAGCTCATCTTCCCCTCTCATCTTCTTATAGTTTTAAAAGACTAAATGCTTATTACTTATGCACTACTATATATAGTTACCTAAATATCAGTAGTTACACTAAGTTACTTTGAAATTAAGGTTAAATATAATTTATACTAAATCAATTCTATTAGGGAGTTGTATGAAATATGATAGATTCCATCATAAAAAGTATCATACTTGTCATATGTGTCATAGTGGTCATAGGTGTCATACATGAGTTACATTCTATTTGTATTTTGTAACTCCTTTCTCCCTCATGGAGGTATGATTAGTCTGGGCATAGGAGTTACACATTGATTTTAATCTAGATAGATTTAAAATTAATTTAAGAGAAACTTATTGTAACTAATGATATTTGGGTAACTATATACAGTAGTGCACAAGCAATAAGTAGTTAAAAATGTATAACCCTAATAAAATTAGAGGGGAAGATGATTTAGCATGTTCTACATAACCCAAGAGTGATTTGGATAATTATATGTTAGATCAAGCTGGCAATAGTGTCGTTAAGACTCAATGAGGGTTTGGAACCCTATAAAGATACAAGACAGAAGTGCCCAGGGAGGAAAAGAACACCAAAGGTGGTAGTGACTAAGTTATTCACATATGTCTCCTCAAATTCTTGGATTTTAGTCTTTTTTGGGTTGGAGGTTCTTCACTTATACTTGTTCTTTTTCACTCTGGTTTTTTGTTAGATCATTAATCGCACATATAACCTACAAAAAAAATGTCTACCTACACATGTCCATAAACCACACATCAAATCCAAAAATAAATGGATGTATAAATGTGGAGTCAGATTGACCCCCCGACAGTCACCCGAAGAGTGAATCTTACGACAATCGAGTTTTGCACTACATCTTAGAATCCATGTATTTCTCCATGTGTAAGTGTGTAATGATGGCACTAGGTTGCCCTTGTGCAAGTTGCACTGATGATAACGGGGATAGTATCTAGATTAAACAAGTATGCAAAGATGTGTGTGATGAAATAGAATGAACTCCCCTCCTATGTAGTGTATGTCAGAACTAATAGCAGTGCCTTCCCTTGTATGGATGTGCTAGATGGATGCCTTTGTAATAGCTCTTGATGTGCCTTTGTGCAAGCTTAGGTGATGATAGATAATGATTATAGTGCTTGGTCCCTTTATTTGAAGTTAGTAACTAAGTATTTATATGATTCCGTTGTTTGAATTTCATAATTGACAACTGAAAGGATCATGACCCAAAGTATTGGAAAGGGATGACAGAAGAATTGAAAATGAGACTGCAAAAGAGTAAGAAGAGTGATTAAAGAAGGTTAATAGCACCAAAGAGGGACAATGAGCACCTGGGTTTGTGTCCTAACTGGGCGATAGTGTCTGAGGCCATCAAGTTATGATAAATTAATTGAAGTACCGATGCATTGATTGTAAGATGTAGGATAGTACAAAAAGTTTGTATTAGCATAGATCAAAGAAATCGTGCAATAAGAGATCAAGCAACCAAAAGGATCAAATTTGAGTTGTTTAATTCCCCTAGTTTTCTTTCTTAGGAATCATGAATACATTAGTGTGCTTCAAGACTTAGAAATGATACCCAAGTGCATAGATTTTGTGTCTACATTTTCCCCCACTTTATGTTGTTGAGTGAATAATTCGATAACATAAAGTAGATAGAGAGATGTATACCTTGTATGATCCATGTAGAGAAGAGTGTAGCCAATAGTGTGCCGAATGGACAAGTAAAAAGTGTGGAGTGATAAAAATGTGAAGCATGGAGGCTAGGAAAGGGAAAGTAGACCCTAGGGGTGAAGTTGTATGCGTTTCTTGTAGCGTTGTTGTTAGAGCTTGTTATTGTTGATTTACTGAAGTTGTTCTTATTGCTTGTATTAAGGATAGACCTGCAAAATAAGAGTGAAAGAGTAGTCAAAGTCCTGTATATGAAAAATGAGAAGTATGTATGTATTAGTAAAAAGTGTGTAAAAGTTAGTAATAAAGAAAGAGTGTACCTGATGTAAAAGAGTGAAAGGATAGAAAATTGTCTTGTTGTGTCTTGAAGAAAGATTTTGGATTTTGGGTGATAGTCTACATCAAATGTGAGTTTTTGGGTATCTCAGCGCCAAGAGAATTCTTTTTTGATGAATCATAATGCCAATAGATGAGTTTTTTGGGTGATCTCACGCCAATGGTAGAAGAGTGTTGGATAGTAAGGCTAGAAGAGGTCTAGTTTTCTCTCCATCCATGAATTCTTCTCAAATTTTAGCACCATTGTAGATGGTACATCCCTGATTTAACATATTGTTGTTGTAACATGTTTGTAACTGAATTAGAACTTGAATTGACTAAATTTTGTAACTAAAGGACAAGTGCTTATATTTACATGTCATTTGTAACTTTTTGGAAACTATGTCACTGAACTAAGGAAGTTGATTGTTTTTCCCCCATGACACAAGGCACTGAACTAGGGAAGGATGGGACAGTCTAAGTTCATGACCACCATGTTTTATGCTTGATCTGGGCACTGTTGTCTGTTTCTGACATTTGGATCCAAGTCTATTTATGGACCATTTGTATTGTAAACCATGTGCCATTTCTGTACTTTGGCATGTACTGAAGTTTTGAGATTTTATAAACTTTGTAAGGGTGATTTATTCACCCAATGGAGTATGATTGCACCCCCTTTTTGGGTGCATGTGACAAACGTCATTCCCCTGAGAATGTGGCCCAAACGAGAGGACCTTCTACTGGATATGCATCTCCATACCTGATAAGTAAGATGATACCTACATGGGGGGGGGGATGTGCATGGTAGAAACATTCAGGCACATGCTAAACAATGATAGGCTAGAAATGAGTGTTAGTACAAAAGTAGACTAGCATGTAAACTAAGATCGAATGAATGTAAGCAAGGGGAACTATGTAAGACATGGAGGGACTGATCAAAAAGTGGGTTGCTACATGAGACATTAGATCACAGTGTCACAAGAAAATCAACATCGGTGGCCAAAGTGGCCATAAGAAAAACAATGATCCCAAGCAAGACATAGGGATAGATAGTAGGTCAAGGTTTGAATAATGGCCTTTAATAAATGAAATGAAAGTCAAGAATATTTTCCCCCCTTATGTAACCATGGTTTCCATATAGTTTTAGATCCTGCAAGGAAAATGTCTGGTCACATGAAGCACCTGCTAGTATGTTAGAAAGATAAATAATATGTAAAAGAATTTGTATAGATTCTGAAAAGTAAGTGAAATTAATGTGTACTAGTTAGCAAATATTCTACTACTATAGTGACTTAGCTTATCTGTAGTATGAAAGTAGACAAGAGATGTAGATTTGCCCTTGAGGATACCTTGTGGGACTGGTACATAGTGTATGCGAAGCATCCATTTGCAACATCATGCATCATGTAAGAAGCTATATCCCTTCAAGGTCATGCATTCACCATCAAATACCATGTGAAATCCACATGTGTGTATAGAATCAAATATATATGACATATTAAGTATCTAACTAGCATATGAATGGCAAAGTGTAACATGTAAAAGTATAAGCTAAGAAGATTGAATAAGTGTGAGTATATGCATATTTATGTTGTCTAAGCACTGATGGAATGAATCCATGCACTATGCAATGATAGCAAGATACAATCCTAGTGTAAATGTTGTGATGCAAGGTTTCATTTATTTTTGTGCCCAATGCAGTCAAGTAATAGATACCATAGAATAAGAGTGCCATCAATAGGTCGATGATGTGTTGTACACTTCCTCCTCAAGTGCATGTGTACGAATAGAATGGCTTATGTGACAATGATAGTGCTAAGAAGTGTATGAATCCTAATAGCATATAAGCATTGAGAGATAAAGATTTCCATTCCTAAATTTGTATTAATCTAGTGATGTTGGAAGTAATCGATTGTCATGTAGCCCCCTGATATATCTTGTAGATGAAGTGGTGATGAAAATTATGGTGTAGGAGGCTTCTTGATGATAGAGGAATGATGTATCTAAATAAGATGATTTGGATTGGTAGAGACATGAATAGGCCACATGTTTGCCTATAGTTATATCATTATGAGAACAGAGAATTTTAGTTGAATTGAGAATTATGTGTGAGGTGATGATTAATTTCATTTGTACCCTCTTCTATATGAGGTCACATGAGACAAGTGGGTAATTTAGATGACAAATAGTTTAGAGACCCGTGAGTATATTTAAGATTGTGATTCTAATCCGTAACTGGGAAAGTAGCATTGATGGAAAAGGTGTGGCCCTCAGTGATGAAAAAAGGATCAATAAGTGAGGGATATGATGGTTGATTGGTAGTTCCCTTCATTAGTTTCATTGATGCATCATGAGGTTCAATTTAGGATTCAATGTGATTACATGATGGTTTCACCATTTCTACAAGTTTGACATTTCTTCTAACGTCATACATTAAGATAGGGTAACGGGTATAGGAGGAATACAGTTCAGTAAAATGCTAAGTTGCATGGGATGATTGCTAGGTATGACTTAAATAGGATCCATTTATGATCAATCATGAGAGCTTCCTTTTGGCTAGGAGGCAACTACCTCAAATGTTTAAAAAGACCTTTGAGGAATAGTGAATGTTAAAATGAGATATTGTGCAAGTGAATTGCCTATGTGTAAACTAGATCTATGGAAGTGTGATACTTCCTAGATGGTTGTCATGTCCACCAGTTTTAATCAATTTGAATGTTAGTTTGTGGAAGTAAATCCTATTGTATTTAAAATGATTCTTAGGTATCTCAATTTGAAACAGCAATAAGTCTTTTTAGATCTAAGGAAACATGGAGCCTTAGAATAGATCTGAAGGTCAAGAATGATGGTTTTAATTTTATTCCAATTTTGATCAGAGGTACTAAGGTAATTTTTAGGGTTAGAGGTGCAGAGAACAAGAAAGTTTTCATTAATTCTTGTTCTTCTGTCTCGCAAAACCTCCTTGAACCATGTCATCAAAGAAAAACCGATGACGGTGTTTGTCTTAACCACTGCTTATGTGAAGAAAATTTAAATATTTCACATGGATTATTAATTATACCTCTAAGTTTTGTTTCATTAAGGAATTTGGTATGGTCAGGTTCAGTAAAAGGTCTATTCAGGGTGGTATGTGAGAGTTTTAATGCAAGTGCGATGTGGGAGGAATCAGTCTTGAAGTGTTGAATGAATCAATGATGAGCTTGGTAAAAAGAAGTTGAAATTTCTCTTCTATTTCTTGGTGAATGATCAAATTTCAAACTTGTTTTAGATTGACCTTAAATTGCTGTTCTTATGTCAACTCATGAAGTGTGGTCTCTGAGTTGCAAAATGATGGTTTTCATTTCATAGGCTCATGTTTGTCAATATATTGAAGATGTTATATTGATCCTAATCTATTTATTGCATGCTTTTTTCCTTTTTGGAACAGGGGTAGATCAAATCATGGCTATTGAAGTGTGAGAAGATGCTACATTCCTGTTGACATGGTGTGCTCACTATGCAATTCATAGTCTGAAGATGTGTGTAAAGGTGAAATATTGGTCTCAATGAAGAACTGTGATGTTTAATCAATAAGGTTTTTTGAAGACTTCCATGGTAATCGACTCGGTTCCATTTAATGGTGATCAACCGACATCATACTTAAGGAAATTTCCTAGGTTTACTAAACAAAGGAATCCTCTTGATTGTTCTTACTCATGTCATTGTTTCCTTGGATTAGATTGGGAGTAATTTTGGCATGTTGTGAATGTGGTTAGAGAAGAAAAAATAGGCATTGATTTTTAGCTCCTATCAAGGTTTGGGTAAGTCTTAGTTAGTTATGGCAACCCACTAAGAATAAGAAATTTAGGTTGAGTTGGCTTGCATGAGGTGTCTAAGTGAACCCTAAATGTGTGGATATTATTTAAATAAGATATTTAAATAATAAATATGGTGAGGACAAGTGAATTAATTTAATTTAATTAATTGAACATAAATCTGTGGGGTGAAGGGGGTCATGGCTAGGTGAATGTTCAAGTCTTATTTGTCAGGGATCAAAGGGGAGTGTGACCTAATTTTAGTGTCTACATTTTTCCCCTTTTTGTTCATAGCTTGTATTACAAAGCATGGCAGACAAGGGAATTTTGTGGTCTGCCCCATGTGTGGGTGAAGGTGATCCCCCTCAAACCTTGAACTGATGAGGTGGAAGGCATATTCAGTGGTTTGATAAAAGGTAAATGTGAGAAAAGGTAAGGTGGGTAGATGGGGAAAAAGGGTTAAAGGTCTACTTGGGAAATCTAGGTAATGGGTCAGGGTTCAAAGGTAGCAACAGTCAAACGCACGCACATGCATAAACTACAACATGCTACCCGGGCTAAAGAGCAGGTAAACTCTACATTGTCTAAGGTCGGTAGGTTTATCCAAACAAGGTTAAAGTGAATTCGCTATCAAAGGTATAGGATATGGTCAGGAAACAAAACATAGGTTAGGTGTAGGAATGATTAGGTATGGTCTGGTACACCAAAGGTAGGGCAGGATAAACGGTCATGGCAATAGGCTAGGTAAGTTCATTAGATCAATCAACACAGGTAACAGTGCTGCAAGGTATAGTGAACACATTAGGTCAAAGGTCACTAACAATGGTCTAGGTCCAAATATCTAGGTTGTGACATGAGTAAGTCCGAGGTAGGGGTAAAATAATGAGTCTGCAAAGGAGGACAAATGAAGGTAGTAAATGATGAGGTCAAGAAAGTAAGGTAAGGGGTTAGGTAAAGGGTGGATGGGGTAAAGAGAAAGGTAGAGGGTGGGTTAAAATGGAAAAGTAGGGGCAATGTGTAGGTAAGGGTGACTGGTTGCGGTCATGGCTAATCGACGTCGGTATAGGAAAATCGATGATGATGAGGTAGGGCATGAGACCGATGTCGGTCAAAGGGTAACTGACTTCAAGTCAAGTTTGTTATAAAAACAAAAAATTCATGTTTTTGGTTATTCATTTTTTAATTTGCGAAGTGATAAAATGACAAAAAAGAGAGAAAAGTTTCTAGATGAAATGGAACAGTGAGCTGGCGGTGTGATTGATGAGTGATTGGTTGGTGAGAAGCGGGTCCACAGGATCATTTTGGGGGATTTGATTGGTGAGAGGTTGCGGGTATCAATTTGGTGATGGTGGAAGGATGGAGAGGGATCGGTTGGGTGACAAGTATAGTAGCCAAACGTGCCACCGAGATGGCGGAAGCGTGATGAGGTAAGTGCCCTACTCTACATTGTTGATTTGATAGATTAGAGGATTATGGTAGTGGTGGTTTAGGTTTTGTTTGTTTTTCAGTTTGGTGAGTGGTTAAAAATGGAATTTGGGAATGGGGGGATAACAATTAAAAAGAGGAATGGGGAGGGTAATATATGGTACAATGGAGGTGGGTGGAGGTCCAAGGGTAGTTTAGGTCATTATAGGGGGTCTAAAAGGGGTAGGGGGAGGTTTTTTAGAAAGGGGGGTTTTGGGAAATCATGGGATTTTCCATGATAGTGATCGTCTTCGGTCAAGGTTGGTCGGTGTTGGTTAGGTGGAACTGGTATCAGTCACCAAACAGGTGACCAATACCGGTTAAGGGGTGATCGGGGCTAGTAAGGGTGAACTGGTATCGGTCACTAAACAGCTGACCAATGCTGGTTAAAGGGTGACTAGGGTCGGTTAGGATGAACCGGTACTAGTGGGATTATTGGGCATAAGGGTTCCAAAGTGATATGGGCTAGGTAGTTGAGATGGGTAGGGTGAAAATATGGTATAGGGAAATGATAATGGTTGAATATGAATTGATATATGTAAAGTAATGTCGTGCTTGTATTGGATATAGAGGAGAGTGTAGCTACATATGCAGGATAGGGTTCTACCTCTATTGGTGATAGTGCATGGCGCATCGACCCTGGAGGAGCTGCAACATGTAGAGGCAATAGGCTTGAATGGGTTTCATTGTTATAGACATGTAGTCAGGTAGCCTAGCTTGATGGTCACACTCATCGATAGATGGGACTTCGTGACCAACACATTCCACCTAGCGATGGGTGAGATGACTATCACCCTAGAGGATGTGTTCTAGATTCTTTAGTTACCCATATTGCATGCCCAGGTTTATTCTATCTCCTCTGAGGCCTCAGAGGAGTTGATTGTGACTATTTTTGGAGAGCGGATGGTTGATCTAAGATTCCATAGCTCTAGTTTGAGTTATGGAGAGATGTACCTAGCCCGTTTAGAGGAGACGAGGCTAGTGGTTTTGCTGATGGAGGCAATGTGTTGTGATGCACTACCAGATGTAGAGGGTGGATGATTTCCCTGATCACTGATGGGGGTACTTCACAACATGATGGTGCATGAGACCCACTTTTCCTGAGTAGAAGAATTCTTGGTGCAGCTGTACAGGGAGTTGTGGGCATATGGGTGGCTATGTAGGTTCAACCTATGTTGTATATTTTTACTACACTATTGAGCATATGAGAACATATTTTATGTGCATCCTATAGGGATGCCCCGAGTAGATGCATTCCTAGCATGATTTGTGTGGGTGGGGTATAGGTGATGGGTGCCGGTGATAGGAGAGTGGAGATCTGATAGGCTGACACATGATGTGGCCCATTTTTGGCAGTTACTAGAGGGTTTGTCTAGAGTGGACATTATATGAAGGCCTTATGTGGTATTCCCCTCATATAGGCATATCCATGAGGAACTAGCTGAGTTCCAGCTAGAGATATGGATACAGAGTCACCGTGCCAGGGAGGATGAGATGATCCTTATAGACAGAGTCTAACAGTAGTTTGGGCTAGTACAGGACATACCTCTGCCCTTCCCAAAGTACCGGAGAGAGGACATGGAGAGGCACTTACCTATACCACAGCCTACAATGCCCATAGGGTAGGAGGAGTAGCTAGTAGACTGGTGGATAGATGACACTAGGTGTATAGATAGGTATAAGAAGTGGTTGGTGGCTCAGTTACGAGCCATACCTCCTAGACTAAGGCAGTTGGAGTTAGCTACCATTATAGTGTAGAGAGACACCCTATAGGGCAGATAGCTATGATCATTACCTAGTTGGGTATATTGCAGACACAACTAGAGGGATCAGAGGTGGAGGTAGCAGAGCTACCTATACAGGTGGCTAGTATGCAAGCCCAGATGGCTAGTGGAGGAGATGGAGATGGAGAGGAGGGAAATGGTCAGGTTGCAGCCTTACAAGCTCAGGTGGTAGGTTTACAAGGCCAGTTGGCCAAATCCCAGGCACATATTGGGGTCTTATAGGACCATAAATAGGCACAGGGGTAGGGGTCACTGCCACAGGCATCAGGAGCAGGTTATAGTTCATAGGAAGGCATAGGGTAGGGTCCCGCAGGATAGGTATAGGGGCCTAGAACTATGGGACCACCAAAAAATGTGCCTGTATCTAGGTTACGAGATGCCCTAGGTGAGGCTAGGTACTATCAGGACTAGCTGATGGCGTTCGGGATAGACTTTATATCCTATGTTGAGTATTGAGCACAGTAGGCATCCAGTGAGAGGAGGAGATCCCGCACTCATAGTGTGGAGAGCACATGGGTTCAACGAGCTCTGAGGTATGATCAGGCAGAGGCTACCATCACATGGAGACCTGCTCTAGTTGAGGTGCTAGTAGGGATCCAGGAGGCTGAGGGTATATGTGATATAGAGATGGAGGACATCCACCAAGATGCCTAAATTTTGGTCACCTATTTTTTTGATGTATGATAGTTATTTTGTGATTATATACCGTCTTGCGTGCCGAGATATATTTATAGTTTTGATCACATACCGGCGTGTGTACTGATGATAGTGAGGATGTATGAGTGATTTTGTATATTGTGAGTATATACCGGCCTGCGCGCCGAAAAGAGATTTTGTATTATTTCATTATTTTATTGTATATATGAGACCAGCCTGTGTGCCGATGACATTTTATACTGTATATTAGCCTACATGCCGAAGATTTTGAGATGATGGACACGATGAGATAGCCATGTATTTTTGAGATACAAATTGATTTATTTATATGATGAGATACATGGTATTTTTTTATTTGTTGATGTGTTGATGAGATACATGGTATTAGTTGTGTTAATATGGATGGAAATTAGGTGAGTTAGGCATGATGGAGTCAAGTTGGTATAGGCATGGATCGAGTCAGGTCGGTGTAGGTATGGTTAAGTCAGATTATAGGCATGGATTAAGTCAAGTTATAGGCATGGATTGAGTCAGGTGATAGGCATGGATTGATTTAGGATGGTTTAGGAATGGTTGAGTTAGGTGGATGTAGACATGGTTGTGCTGAAAGTAAGTGAAGTTGTGAGTTAGTATTTTATGCAATGAATGATAATATGGGTCATATGTGAGATGTGGTATAATCTAAGCATGATGATGATAGATAAATGGTAGGCATAATAAATGTATGTTGTTATAATGTTTAAAATATGAAACAACTTATTATATATGTGGTTTAATTTCTAATTTTGGGTATAAAAGGGAAATGAAGTTAGGTGTAATGTAATGTGAGGCACATGGAAGATGAATTGTTTAGTGTAGAGGATGTCCGAACTAACCTCTAAGGGTCCCATGCCCTCGGAGTGCTACCTACATAGTCCCAGCAAAAAGGGACCTCAGGCTGATGTAGTTCTCCCATAAGCTAGGGAATAATATGAGGAGGTATGAAAATAAATTAGTAGGTGTTAGGCACGGTGTGGGTTTTAGATCTGTTAGGTGTGGATGGATTATAGGTAAAGTGATGTAGGTGATGTAGATTGTAGCGAAAGAAGAATATTACCCCAAAAGTAAGCATCGAGGACCAAGTCCTATATAAGGTAATCAAAGCGTAAAAAAAGGTGGTTATAAGATAAGAGGGGGTAATAAAGCCACCTAATTGGGTAGGATCATACCGAGTAGATCATACCTTGGTGGAGGTGATGAACGTAACACCTAAAGACATTGCATGGTGGACTGTTCTATAGTGAAAAGTAGTCACATGATCACCAAATGTATAAGTTCCAATAAGTCCCTTGAGGCATTAGGAAATGGGAGTGGGCATGGTTTGAAGAGTGAAAAGTGGGTAATGTTTATATGTTATAGGTAACATGCGCTTCAGGCAAGAGGACCTAGGTCATAATGGGCAAGTCCATGACAAAAGATTGTTGTTTTGACTTATAGTTGAAATAGACTAATCGATGCGGGAAGTCTATATGGGATGAATGAAATTGAACTCCTTGAGGTCTTCGTGAAGCTGATTGATGTGGGAAGCTTCGATTGCTCTTGTTTTTTTTAAAGAGCTTTTGCATAGTTTTCCTTCAAGGGAGCAATCTATTTATAGCAGAAGTTTTCGAGAGGAAGATGACCTTTTGATGGAGTCATATTTTTATTAGAAATTTAACTCAAGGAGTTTGGTCCCATGTGAGGTCTTTGAAGTCATGGATAAGACCAAGGTGGAGAATAAAACTCTTGTCTAAAAGGCAAGGTGGAATGACCATGGGATCTCATCTAAAGGTAGATGAAAAGTATCCATGAGAATCATGCTATGTGCAGCGTCGTGGTACACATATTCAAGAGAAGATAACAAGTGACGGGTAATAACATGATTCTTGTTTAATTGTTAGTGAGGTGTATGAAGTGAATAGCACTCAAGGGATGAGCATGGAAAGAGACAAAAGGTGAGGGAAAACTACGAGTCAACAATAAAATGGTTGCATATGCAAGGTGTTAAGGGGCTCAGGTTTGGGTTTACCATCAAGTGATAATAAATGGTAAGCACCTGATCCTTAAGTATGAGTCATGATGTATGGTCGAAGACAATTACGAGAAACTTTTCCCTGTTTACTTTTTTCTACTTTGGTTACATGTTGATTTTCTTTTAGGACAAGGTCACTGAATTGGAAGGTTTGTTCATGGACACGTTTGTCATAGGCACGTTTTATACATTTTTGGTAAACTTGAAGGTGATCCAGAGCGTTAAGATGATGTTCGTCTAATAACTCTAGCTATGCTAAATGGTCCTAATGAAATTCATCATCATTGAGAATTTCATGGAGAGAAATGTGAAGTGAGGGGATCTGGACTTCGAGAGGCAGGACTACCTCTATACCATAGACTAGAGAAAAAGGTGTGGCCGCAGTGGAAGTGTGAATACTAGTGTGGTATGCCCATAGGGTAAAAGGAATGTGCATATGCCAATCCTTCCTAGTATTGTCAACCACTTTCATAAGAATCTTGTTGAGGGTTTTGTTAGTGGATTCAGCTTAGCTGTTGGTTTTTGGATAATAAGGTGATGAGAAACTAAGATGAATGCCAAAGGCGTCACAAAGTTTTTGCAACATTTTGTTTTTGAATTGCTTTCCATTTTCAGTGATGAGGCGATGAGGAACACCAAAGAGACAAATGATATGGTGGTTAATGAAATCACATATTTTCTTAGCTTTCGTGGAGATGAGTGGTATGGCCTCCACCAATTTTTTATAGTATTTGGTAACAGTGATGATCCATTAATGGCATTAGGAAGAATGAGGATAGATTTCTCTGACAAGATCCAAACCCCATTGAGAGAAGGGCCAAAGGTCTCAAGTGACCCGTAAGGCATGAATGGGTGTATGATGAAGATTGGAATGTTGTTGGCATTTTACAAAATGTTTGACATAATCACAACAATCATGATTAAGGGTTGGCCAGTAATAGCCCAGGCAAAGGATACGCTTAGCAACAGCAAGGCCACTGAAGTGACTTCCACATATGGCATCACAAACATCCTTAATGGTATAAGTCATTTCAGAAGTTGTAAGGCATCGTAAGAGAATAATGTCAAAGCCACACTTATAGAGGAGGCCCCCCAGAATGATGTAACAAGAGACCTTTTTAAGGAAGGCACATTGTTCGTTACGGGTGAGGTTAGGAGGTAAGATGGAGAGAGAAAGGTAGTCAGAGTATTGTTTATACCAAAGGTCACTCAGGTCAGGTGTAGTGATTCTGATAGAGTAAACATCGTGAGGTAAATAATAAGGTGATTAGAGTTATTGTATAGTGACAAAGATCTTAGAATTGGTGGGTGAAGCGTGTATTTGGGAAGCTATGCAGGCCATGGTATCTGCAAACATGTTGGTTGAACATGGGATGGTTTGAAGGGTGTAACGATCAAAGGTGGTCAAAAGTATGTGTACATGATGTTTATACTTTTGAAGTTTCTCATTACGAAAATGGTACATACCATTGACTTGGTTTATGACCAATTGAGAATCACTAAAGATGTTGATTGATTTGACATCTAGGGCATAGGAGGCTTGGAGACCTAGAACGAGCACTTCGTATTCGGAAATATTATTAGTACATTCAAAATCTATTTTAAAAGACAAAGGCATGGGTTCACCCTCAAGGGGAATGAGGATAATACCAGCCCCACCCCCATGTTGACACTTGGAACCTTTGAAGAAGAGTTTCATTTGGTAAGGGGGTTCGTCCAGGGAAAGGGTAGCAATCGACTCATCTGGAAAGCCAAAATTAAAGGGTTGATCCCTGGAAATAGGTGCGGCAACCAATTGGTTGGTGATATCTTGGCCATTGATGGACTTTTGATGAATGAATTCGAGGTCAAGATCAGCTAAAAGTTTAATCCATCGTGCGGCACACTGATTTTGATAAGGTTTGGTGTACATGAAGTGTAAGGGGTCAGTGTTGGTCACAACATAAGTTTTGTGGTTAAGTAGGTAATGATGGAGTTTGGTGGAAATGAAAAATAAGGCTAAACAAAGTTTTCCAGGGTGGTTGTATCGGGTTTCATAGTCCAAAAGATTAAGGCTTATGTAATAAACCACCTGCTCCCTATGTTGTTCATCACGATGAGTGAGCATGGCTCCCACGGAGTGATCGGTAGCGGATATGTATAGGGCAAAAGATGGAATGAGTACGGGTGGTTGGAGAAGGTATTATTTTAAGGCATCAAAAGCTTTGTGGTAGTCATCATCCCATTTAAAGGAGGCATCCTTCTTGAGTAGATGATGAAATGGTTGACACTGATCAGATAATTTTGAAATGAAGCAACGAATAGACTGTAACTTATCTTGCAAGCTACGGAGTTGTCTAAGGTTAGTGGGTGGAGACATTTCCAGAATGGCCTTGACTTTAGTAGGGTCAATTTTTATACCACGTAAGGAAACAATAAATCACAGGTGATTTCCTGAGAGAACCGCAAAGACACACTTCTTTGGCTAAAGGTGAACGTAATATTTAATGAGATTATCAAAGATGGTTTTGAGGATAGTTAGGTTCTTGGAGCAGCGTTTAGATTTGGCCAAGAGATCATCCACGTAATCTTATAATATGTGATGTATGATGTCATGGAAGATGTAATTCATAGCCCATTGATTATGTGGCACCAGTGTTTTTAAGTCCAAAAGGCATGACTCGATAGCAGAAGGTACCCCAAGGGGTGATGAACGAGGTTTTTTGTTGATCCTCTAGAGCAAGCAGGATTTGGTTATAACCCGAGAAGCCATCCGTGAGTGATAGAATCTCATGGCCAATGGTAAGGTCAACCAACTGGTCAATATCAGGTAAAGAAAAGTCTTCTTTTGTACATGCTAGGTTGAGGTCACAGAAGTCCATGCAAATGCGGAGTCCCCCTGTCACCTTAGTGATAGGGACAATGTTACAAATCCAACGAGGATAATCAATGGGTAAGATGAAGGAAACAGAAAGAAGGCGCTGAAGTTCCTCTTTGACGAGAAGGGCAATGTGAGGGTGCATTTTCCTCAACTTTTGTTTAATGGGTTTAGCATCAAGAATAGTTATGATATTGTGGACCACTATGATGGGATCAATACCGGGCATGTCTGCATAAGACCAAGAAAAATTGTAGTTATGATCTCTGAGAAAAGAATTGATGGCTTCCTGTTCAGCAACATCTAAACATTGACTAATCTTTAGGATGTGTGGGTTATCCTGAGTATGAATGTTGATCTAGATAGTCGATTCATTTAACATGGTTTGTGTCTTAGAAGGTAACGACTGATGAATATATGATTCATTAGCACCAAGGTAGGTGAGTATAGATTCATCATCCTGACATTGAACAATGTTAATTGAAGGTGTATTGTCAGCAATAATTTTGGGATACAGGAAGGGAAGAGTGGAAGGGGCCTCACCCTTGCGTTGACAAGTCAAAGGCCCCAAGGAAATGGTGTTTATGAAAAAAAAGTTAGGAGGGATAGATTCAAGATCCATAGACTCCTTTGGTGAGGGTGGTGATGAAGATGGAGTGGGTTAGGAAGGTGGAGAAGAGCTAGTGTCCTTAATGAGTTCAATGCGGGCTTGTTTGGTAGGTGGTTCAGGAAAGCCGATACCACTGCGGTCATTATGTTTGTGAGTGGTACATGGAATAATGGTATGGTAGCATTGCTTGTAAAATCCAAAACCAAAACCCTTCCACACACATCAGTGCAGGAAGGTGTGGGGGAAATAGTGATTGGTAATTGATTAGAAGTCAGCAGAAAAGGGGCAATTTTTTGATGGTGATTCAGGTGTGTAAGTGGCAGTATCAAGTCACCCATAGGTGAGAATGGTACGGAGATGAGGAGGGCCATAAAGGATGAGTTATCTTATGTGGTGATCGTAGCAAGGGTGTTGGTGAAGGTTTCCATACTCTTGTGGAATAAGGAATGTGTTGACACTATATAGGCAATACTCCCCCAGAGTGAGGTGTTGAAAAACACCTTCCAAGGGATCAATGGTTGCTATGTAGGTAGCTGTAATGGATGATGTGTTGGAGGTCGATGTGGAGGTGGAGT
This sequence comes from Taxus chinensis, assembly GCA_019776745.2. NCBI lineage: Eukaryota > Viridiplantae > Streptophyta > Pinopsida > Cupressales > Taxaceae > Taxus > Taxus chinensis. Next base: position 338,668,285 of record CM034157.1, on the reverse strand, counting down.
TAATGGATTGGGAAGCTGATGGGTCATCCATAGAGGTTATGACAGTGGTAGGAATGGACGAGGTATGTGTAGTAGAAGCATCAGCTGTATTGGTAAGTGGAAGTGTAGGTGAAGAAGTAGTAGTTGTGGAGGTAGATAGCTTAATAGGTATGATCACATCATTAGGTTGGTAAAGCATGTTGCATGTTTTAAAAGGTGATGGATCAGCTGGAATGTTATAGGTGTGTCCTTCATGTTCAACCTTTACACAATGATGCAAAGTGGAAGGAATGTAACCCATGACACAAATCCAGGGTCTACCAGGCAACATGTTATATTGGAATTCCCCCTCCAAGACATAAAACAATTCTGGAACAGTGTGGGGGGCCACGCGAATGTGGAGGATAATAGTTCCTAGTGTAGAGGTGATAAAGTCATTGAATGAACGTAATATGAATGGATGTTTATGCATGCAATTTTTAGGTAAGCGCATTTGAGAAAATGCATGTGATGAGATGATATTAATGCTAGCACCCCCATCAATCATCACATGGCATACCCATATGTCATTGATGTGGATAGAGATGAAGAGGGTTGGGTCTGGGTAATCATTTTGGTGTGGTGCAATCTCTTCCTCTGAGAAGCTAAGGGAGGCCACTTGGTTAATAGGGTGGGGAAAAGATGAAGGTGGTAATTTTTTGAGAGAGGTTACATGATGGGGTGTGATAATGGAGGCTATGGGTATAGGGTCATTGGGTAAAACCTCAATTGATTAAAGAACCTCCACGAGAGCTTTACGATGGGATTCTGAGGTTTGGATGAGGTCATATAGGGACATTTTGAGGGGAGACTGGTGTAATTGTTTTAACATGGTGTGATGTGTGATGCCATTAGAAATGGGGTACGTGGGGCCACAGATAGTGATTTTAGGTATGGGAGCAGATGGTATGTTGGGTATAGGATTGGTTGGTGGGTTAGTTGCCTTTTCTTTTCCCTTATCCTTTTGAGCACGTGTAGTGACATGAATCATGTTGATCTAAGGGGATTTGGCAAATGGAGAAGGTGTAGGGTGAGTGGTATAATGACACGACAGGAACAAACCTACCAGAGGAGAAAAACCTTATTAGGTGAGTTGGGCGCAATGACATTTGGGTGGTGATGTGACAAGTTATCTAATGTGAACCATGTTAATTTCAAATCTTGGGGGTGGCTCTAGGAGCTGTGAGGGTGGAGGTTGTGGTTATTGAGTAGTTACTGTAGGAATGGGTGTTTATGAAGTAAGATTCTCATCGAGAAGCTTGTCATTGTCAAAGATGCTTCTGGGGGACACAACTAGATAAGGATGGTTTTCAAGGCCTTGTAGTTTTCCACATCATGCCCTAGCACACAATGGTAGATGAAAATTTTAGTGTCATCAAACCCTCTTGGCTTGGGTTTGAGGGGGTCATAAGGCCTTAGTGGCGGTAATGTGATGACATAAGTCTCAAGGAGGTTGGTTAAATTTTTGGCATAAGACCCTACTAATGGATTACAATGGGAAGTGAGCGTGGGTTTGAGTGTAGGTGTGGTTGATTATTCAGGAACAACTTTTGGAAGAGGAGGAGCGGGTTGAGCCATGGGTTTAGGTGTTGGTGTGGTTTTGGGTGTCAGTCGTGTTGGTTTAGGTATGGGTATAGTAGGTGAATGAGTAGGAGGGTGTGTGGTTGTTTTGACTACCTTATTATTGGGTAGTGGAATTTTGTTTTTGGATTTCACCTTCTTGGGTAAAGGTGATATGGGTGTATGAGGTATAGAAGGAAAATTATATGGGGGAAGAGTGTGAGTTACCCATGGGGATAACGGGGGTGTTGTGAAGGTAGATGTTGTGGGTCGTGCTTGGGGTATGAGAGACAACGACTGAAGTGTAGTGGGTAGTGAAGCAATAACTGAGGGTATTGGAGGTATGGGTGGTAAATATGCTATAGGTGTTGGTGTAAGTCATGTTGGGCATCTGGGGAGATTAGAGTTTTGTGAGGAAGGAATGGGTTGTTGGGTTTTTCATTTACTGATGGGTGGAGGTTGCTTGACCATGTGGGGAAGCTGAGATCCTAAGATGGATGGGATAGGTTTAGGTGTGATTGGTGTAGACGGGGTATGAGTTATATGGGTTTGGTTATTCTATTTGGGTGTTAGATTAGGTGTGGTGTTGTCTTTGGAGGATGTAGCTAAATCAAGTTTGATAGGTGGATGAGTAAGGATGCTAGTCGGGGTGACCCCTAAAGTGGTAATAGGTTTAGTTGAGGATGATGTCATAGGTGTGGGTTTGGGTTTAGATATAGATTGGGCTATGGGTAAGGATGTGGTTTGAGCTATGATAGGTGTCGTGGAAGGAGTTGTGATAGAGGTGGTTGTGTTTGGTTTGATTGGTCGAAATATTTTTGGGTAGATAGTGGAAGTATTAGCAAGTGACCTCTACATCTGCATTGAGACAGGAAGTAAAAGGTGTCCCCATAATAAGGATCTATCCACATAATCTAAGTGATCAGCCAAATGCAAGAATGAAATCTGTAGGTGGGGTTGATGAGGACCTAATGTAAATTCCTGTAAAATGTGTCTCAGATACAGGAAATTAGCTAGCTTCAGCTTCCGTGGGTAAGAGAGCTAAAAGTAGGTTTGCAGGATTTTGGCTAGCAGATGGAGAATTCTCACCAAGAGGCAAAGGTATCTCAACTTGGTATATGGTAGGTGTAGAAGGTAATGGAAGCTCCTCTACAAGTGGAGGAATGGGTAGGTGCTCCTCTTTGGGTGGAGGAGGTAATGGGTGCTCCTCTATGGGTGGAGGAGGTACTGTGGGTAAAATTTCTCTAAGTGGAGAAGCTAGGGGTGAGATTTTCTCGATGTTAGCAAAAGACTCCTCTGTAGGTGATGAAGGAGATAAAAGATGTTCCTCTATGGGTGAAGGAATAGGGGAGGTTGGTTTTGATGCGGAAGGAGGATTTCTGGCTAGGATTTCCTCTATGGAAGTAATGTGAGGTAATTGGGAGGTGATAGGTATGTCATTAAAGATAGTGTGAATATCGCGAGTATGGGTATCATGAGTTGAGGTCTCACTAGATTGATCAGATGAAGGGGCATGGTTGGGAAAATAATTTCTTGAAATTGTGTAGGTTTTGGTTGGTAGGTGGATTAGGATTATCCACAGTTAACTCACCTTTCTCAAGCATTTCTCTGACAATATTTTTGAAAGTGATGTAGTTTCCATCACTATGACCCTTTACTCGATGATAGTTACAGAAGTCATGTTCTTTATACCATGTAGGCATGGGGCGAGTAGGGTCAAAAAAAGTGTGTGGTTTTATGGGTGAAAGAGTGATGACTTTGGATTTGATAAGCTTTTCTAAGATAGAAGAGTAAGGTTCCCTAATTGGGGTGTATTTACACTGCTCTCATCTGAATTGAAAAGTTTGGATGGGTGAGATATTAGATAAGGGGGTAACCTAATTAGATAGATGAGATGGGCCGGTCTTGAGTACCATTGCGTTAGTGGCACCCTTAGCCTTTGAATAATTATTTTGTGGTTTGGAAGAAGGAGATGTATCATTTAACTTGAATGTCGAATTCTTATTGCGTAACTAGATTTTCTTCTCTTCGATGGCCCAAATTTCTAATTTTTGTGCCATAGTGAATGCTTCATCGAATGTTCAAAATGTTTGGACCTGCAAGGTCAGTGAGATATGTCTAGCACAAGCCCGTGTGAAGAGCTCAATGAGTTAGGTTTGTGGCAGTTAGAAGGTGAGTTGGTTGATCAAGCTACGCCATCGAGTGACAAAATCTGCGATAGATTCATCCTCATACTGATATGTGGAGTATAGGTCAGTCATGATAACCTTCTTGATGATATTGATAGAGAAATTATCCAAGAAGGCTTGGGCTACCTAATTGAATGATAATATGGAGTGTCTAGGTAGCCAACTATACCAACCTAATGTAGGTCCAGTCAGAGACATGCGAAAAGTTATCAAGAGCAAGACATCATCATGAGTGATCAGATAACACCCGTGTTTGAATGACTACAAATGTTGCTATGGATCTTCTTTGCTATTGAAATGATTGAATTTAGGAATTTCCCAATGCACGGGGTATGCAAAGAAAGGAATGGATCGGTGAATGGGCTCACTGCCTCTAATGTATACATCTTTTCCAACATCAATTTGATTAAGTTGTTGGTAGGTTGTGACAATTGGGTGCCTCCTGTAGCGTGAGAGGGTTGGTTTTGGGAATATAACGAGGGTGACACTCCAGTGTATGGTGCTACCATGTTGGTTGATTAGGAAGAAGGTAGTGAAACAAGGGGTGCATACCTAGAGTGAATAATGGAGGAAATGGGAGGTGGTTGATAGTATGTATATGGAGGTGGAAGGGTCATGGTAACCCTAGTGGTAATGGGAGTTAACTATTTTGGAATGAAAAGGACCACATTCTGAAAAGGGGTAGGGGTCATCGACACAGGAGGTGGTAGTGTAGCTACGGGTATGTGTGAGACATTAGGGGCAGATGAGGTTGTGTTTTGGGTAGTTGTTAAGGGTATGGTGGATGTGGCAGGGGTAATGGAGGTGGCAGACATGGCAGTCATAGTGGGTATAGGACCTAGTTGTCAAACGACTAGGGGTAAGGTAGATGCGGGAAACATAGAGCTAGATGGAGCCGATGCAGGAGTGGGAGTGATAGTCAGGGGGATATGTCATATATCAACTGACCTAAGGCATCTCGAGTGGATGAGTGGGAAAGGTAAAACTGTAAGGTATTAGGGTTTTGGTCAAGGAGTCATGCAAAATCCTCATCTCCAGTAGTGATAGTGATAGGTTGGATGGGATCCATGGCTAGTGATAAAATGGAAGGTGGTGAGGGATTAGGTGGGAGTGGTTGACAACTGGAGTGAAATACGAGTGTTTTTTCTTGTGTTCAGGTCAACACCATGTGAACCAATACTAATTAGGTAGGGATTCTTCTTTGTAAACGACACAGAAAATAGCAAGAACAAATGAATCTGATGGTAAAAAGTGGATTAGGTACCAAATGGTGGTTGGAAAGTGAAATAGGCTAACTGATGCTGGTTAAGGAAAACTGATGCCAGTCAAGGGTAACTGCTACTAATCACTGTAGAAAATGGTCAGTGAGTGAAAAACCAGGTAGAAAGTCGAATCTGACAGGTATGTCAAATCTGATAGTGTTTTACAGTGTCAATGGGAATGATGGTAGTGACAGGGACTGTGAAAAGTGGAAGAAAATGAATAAAATGTCCTTTTTGGTAGGTTAACAAAAAGACCTAGAACTGACATCGGTTGGGTATAACTGATGATGGTCAGAGGGTAACCGACGACGGTTACTATGAAATTGAAACAATGATGAAAGAAAAGTGATTGTGAATTAAAATCTGATGTAGAATTAGACCCAAAATTCTGGGAATGATGATGATATGGCCCAGGCACACTTAGGTGAAGCTAGAATACACTAGCTGTGATGAGGAGCGTGCAAGGCTGAACAAGGAAAAATGAAGAACGTGATCTCTCACCTCAAAATGCAAGCCAAGTAGAAACACTAAGAAAAATGCAATCCTAAGCAGTGCCATTTCTATTATGTTTGTTTAGCTTATGCTATTTAAGGACTGACACATGAATTATGAAATAGAATTTTTTGGTGAGGATGGCTTCCTTTGAAGAAGGATATCTAAAAGGTGAGGTTTCAGGTATGTTATGGTGGGGGCAAGCCTCGCTCTGAAGTATGACTCGACATAGCAGCGAGCTAGGTGCCCACTGTGTTGTGATCGTGTGATCACCTACAACTTCTTCCAAGTAAGATGTTGTTTAAGAATGTGCGTATTTTTAATTTTTGTGAGGTTTGGTAAGACTCAGAGAGAGAGAGAAAGAGAAAGAAAGTGATTTCTACAGTTTTTTTGTCAACCATTAGCTGGTGATGACTTCAAGCATATAGGTTTCCCGTCAATTAATGTGAGATAATGCAATAAATCAGAATGCAATGCACTAATATTTAATCCCAAATCAAAGTGTGAAGTTGGATGACACAATAAAGATGAAGAGGAAGAGGGATGCTCTTTCACTACAATGAAGAAAACATGAAGAAATGATTCTTTTTAATTACACCAAAAGAAAGATTTCCTTTAGAGCAAAATAGAAAGAAAAGGTGGGTTACCAAGGAAGAAGATTAATGTGTATGCTTTTCAGAAGGGAAACAAACACACAAATTTTTCTAGGAATGAATGAAATGCAAGGAACCCCGAGATGGGTCCCACCGGGCGTGCCAAAATGTTGTCACTTGATTCTAGATTGTTTCTTTAAAGTATTGACGAAACAGATAGGGTAACGAGGCATATGAGGAATACTTGTTTTAATGTTTTTTGATGGGTTGTTGCATGCATATGACTTTTGAATCCACAGTTGATCGTGAGAGCTTCCTTTTGGCTAGGAGGAACTACCTATAATGCAAAGCAAGACCATTAGAAAAAGTTAAATAATATGTTCAAAGAACCGCCTAGCGTGTGCTAGATCTGAGAAGTGTGATACTTCCTAGATGGTTGTCAATCCATTGTTTTGAAAAAATTAATGTGGTAAATAAGGTAAAACGTATTGTAATTCGAAATGATTTAGGTATCTCACTTGAAACACAATAAGAAATAGATCTAATCTAATAGGCTAGGTTAGAATAGGATCCAAAGGTCAAGTAAGTTGGTCCTGGTTCTCTATAGGTCTGACAGAGGTCATAGGTAGATCACAGGTGAATGAGGGTGAGAGATAATTAGGTGGGTAAGTCACTGTTCTAAGTTGTATGGGAAAATATAGAGACCTGATGTCGGTTAAGGATGGCCAGTGACGATGGTTAGGTGTAACCAGTGCCGGTTACTGTGGAAAACTGGGAATGCCACAAAATGGGATTTTAGGTCTCCTTTGTGATTACACAAAAGGGACTTTGGTTCGTCGGGATGAGGTATTGGATGATTTAGGTAAGATTTTGCGAAAATTTTAATGGGTATATGGAGGGAAAAGTGTTGAATGAAGGATGAATTGATGGCTAGGTAAATACATAGATGATAACATAATGATGAAATGGAATGAACTAGAGAAGTAAAACATTTAATTACTTGGATTTTGGTTGTGGATGTCCTATGAGTGAGGGACGAAGGTGCTAATGAGAGGTTTGAAGGCTGCAGGTGATCACCAACTGAAGGAAAGCTTTTGCATGGGCTATGCATGTACATTCCTCTTTGCTTGGTTAGACCAGATCATTGTTGGGATGGCTGTGTAGGAAAAGATGTTTGATCTCCTTCCTTGCATGCGTGTTCTCGCCTGGAATTTTCTCTTAGAAGATGCATTATCTCTCTGGAATGTGCTAATGTTTTCCAACTTTTCTAATCTTTTCCAACCTTCTGCCAACCTTGAGAATAAGGTTGTTTTGCGAGTTAAAAGGGTAACCGACAGTGGTTCCGGCTTAACTGGCGATGGTTAGGGGTAACCAGCGTCGGTCAAGGCAGGATTTCCTAGGTTTAATAAACTAGGGATATCCTCTTGATTTCCTTGGATCTTGTGTCATCAACCCATGGATTAGACTAGGAGCTTCTTGTAAGCATGCGGGGATGTGGTTAGAGAAAATGTAGGCATTGATTTTTAGGGTATAGGTAACAGGCTTGGTTTGTGAGGTAGGAGTTCTACTGTAGATATGGAAATGGTAGGTATGCTTATTTCATAGGTTCTATAGGTTAGATATGATGATGTCAGCATTAAAAAGAGGTCTTACAGTGGGTTTCAGGTCATCTAGTGGAAGTCTCAATTGTAACAGGCTCATTTAGGGCTATTTCTGGAGCCTGATGAGGTGTGAAAGGTTTTTATAGGTCATGAAAATATAATTTGAGTATGGGTGGTGCCTAGGAGTGTTTTCTAGGGACTGTATGAGCAACAAAAAATTGTATTTTAGCTCCTAGAGAAAAATTTCAAAAGTTTACCAAAGTTGGCCTTGAGGACTAACAATGTAAGTTGAGAAAATGAGATAGGTTTTAAAGGTAAAATAAAAAATGTGGATAATCAACCTATGAATCATGTAGAGGGGTATTTTTGGTGCTTCAAGCCAAATTTCATCAAGTTCTGAAGAGGTATGTGAAAGTTATGCAAGTTTTTCTAAAACTGGTTCTTAAGAAATGTAAAATGAGTTACCTATCTTCTTAGCACCCAAGAAAAAATATGAAAAGTATTTCAGATTAATCATAGAATAATTTTTTGGATATAATTCCAAGACTGAAGATGTGGAAAATTTTTGAGGCAATTTACACAAGTTTTAAGAAATTTATGATTATTCTTCTACCCAGGTTTTTTCTCACTCCCAAGCTTTCTTAGGTCAGTTTGGAAAAATTGTTTATTTGTTTTTAACTCAAATCACTTGAATAAACTTTGATACACTCTCATAAGAAATATCTATATTATCTATTAATGGTGTATCCATGTATCTTGAACTTTTCAAGGTTTTCATCTAGTCATTCAATCAGTATTTCAAGGGTCTATTCAATCGGTACTAAGGTAAATATGTCTACAGGTGTTCAATGTTTGAGATGAATGAGTTGATTGAAATTATCATTTAATAGAATCCTTCTTGGTTAACTGAGGATTTTTCATCTCATGATTAGTTCTTAAGTGAATGAATGGATCATTTTGGTGTTAAATCTCATAGTGTGAAGCAAATATTTCCACTTTTTCCTTGCCTCGTCTTCTAGGAAAATTCATGGAATTAAATATTCAAGTGACAAAATGTGGGTCTCACCTCACATGCTAGTGATTTTAGAGCATGTTTGAATCATTTAAAGGTGTCATAAAATTATGAATTCTAGTATTGTCTTAATAATGGAGTGTTTGTCAATTGTATGACATGAAAAGAATGTAAAATTGTTATGAACATAGTGCAAACTATCATCATCAAATATTGGTACAAGATTGACATATGGGGATGTTCACGTTGAAGCAGGTGAAATTAGTGGTTCTCATGTGGTTCTAATGTTTAAGGAGAATCTTTATTCATTTATCCTTCAGTTAAATCCAAGTCTCCTCATGAACAGTAAATCATTCTCTTTGATGAGATGAACATCACATGGTGTTTGTCTTATATTGTATTATGCATTGTTCTATTTTGAATTGGAAGTAGATTGGAGTGTTTCAATCTTGTTAATGATTTGAAGAGATGGTAAAATGGTCTCTATCTTGAGGCTGAAAAACAAGTTAAAATTTAATTTTCATTCATAATAGAGCAAGAAATAATTTTTCTAGTGATCTCAGGCATCTATAGTCAGTGTAACCTTGATTCTAGGGTTTTTAAGGGAGATTTGTTTGAAACTTAAGTTTCCTCTAACCAGCAAATCCAATTAAAAATCATTATAAAAATATATTTATCTATATTCATATATTTGAATATTTTTAGAAAAGAAATAAAATGATTTCATTAAGGAGTGTGCAAGATTTCACTGACAAATTTTCTTCAAAATGTTATTCTTTGAAGATCTAGATGAAATGAATTTGGTCAAATCTGTTTTAAAATAAAATTTCTATGTGAACTTTTCAAAATTCAACTGGTGAAAATTCATGACCAATCTGTGTAGTGCATTAAATTGTTTTGAAAATCTTATAATATATGTGACATTGGTGAAGAAACAACACAATTCTATTGTTTTATAGTCACAATGAACTATGAAAGAAATTGTTTCTTTCAAAGTGTAATGTTTAAATTAGGTTTGATGGAATGATTAAATGATTTTGTCATCAAATGATTTGAAAAAATAATGAAAATTTAATGTTTGGATGAAAGCTGCAAATGGTAATGACTATCCTGAAACTATCTATGAAGTGTTAGAATTGTATAAGAATTTTATGAAGCTTGCAAAAATCCTAAGAGTCATACAATTATAGGTTGAATTGTCAAAGATGAGTTTGAATGAAAGGTCAAATGAAATGAAAATTGGAAAAGTCCATTTTCAAGCTATCTCTTGAAGTTGAGTCAAGAGAAATGGAAAATTGTTGGTATACAAAAAGAAAGGTTGAGTGCTATCCTAAAAAAATTGACAAAATTTGAAAGTTAACAATATGAAGAAGGATTTCTGACTTACTCGAATACTAGCTTGAAGTAAAAGGATAATGTGAAGAGTCTTGAATGTATTTTTTTAAGGAATTAATGACAATTTCTTAGAAGTTCATAAGGAAGAATTAAAATTATAGTGTGAACACATGAAAAGTAGTTGAGTGATATAACATGTGAGAATGAGTTGACAGGGAAGGATCAAAAGTCATGAAGTATGAGAAAGTGAATAAGTATGAACTAACCTAAATTATGAAAAGGGAAGTGAAAGTGATGGTACTACGAACATAGAAAAGTAGTGAATGAAAAGTAATTTGGTAAATGTATTTTCTGAAAATGAACATTAATGAATCTTAAGAGAATGAGAGTTAATGATGTTGTAGATGCATCAAATACAAGGAGATATCAAACATAGAAGATCCTAGAAGTCAACATAGTCAATGATATAAGCATAATATGCAATGAAGCAGTACAGTAGAAGAATGTTAAGAGATGAATGGTGAGGATTGAATTACATGGAAAATAAATGTATGTATGAGAATAGAGAAATGAGCAGAGTAATAGATGAACATTCTTGAAGATATGTAAGATTATTGAAATTATAGGTTTGATACAAATGAGAGGTGATAATTCAAATTTGTGAAAATAAAGTGAAAGACAATGTGAAGTGAAAGTGTTGAAGCAAGAGGTGAAATGACATATTGAAGATGGATAGATGATGAAAAATATAGAAAGTTTGAGTTGTGAATATTCTAATATAAAAGTTGCATGTGATATAAAGGAATAGTAGGTGTGAGGTGAAGGTGTTGGAAATACAACTGATGATACCTTAGGATGAACTTAAGATGCATTGAAGTGTGTGAAGATGTAGATGACTCAGAGAAGGATGAAGAGGAAATATTCATTGACAAGTGACAAGAAAAGGAGATGATTGAAAAATAAGCTTATGAAATTAGACATCAGATGTTAGTGATGACTGAATCTATGTGTCAACAAGTATGAGTACTTCAATGAATGATAGCATTATATCATTGTGAGCCTTGTGTAATTGAGATAGAATGAATGATTTGATGATTAGAAAGAAAAGGGAATTGGGGAGTAAAATTGAGAAGTAAGAGAGAATAATTTAATAGGTCATTATCAGTTGTGTATGACAAAAAAAGTGTGACCAAAAAATAAGAATAAGTCTAAGTTGTAGTTTAACACATAGGGGGTTATAACCTCCTTATAAGTAGTAGCTTATAGAAGATTAGTTGTAGCTGATTAAATTCTAGGGATTGAAGCCTCCTTGCATGAGTTGAAGCTTGCACTAAAGGTCAATAGTTGTTGAACCAAATTTTGGAGTTTTAGCTCAAAAGTTGAGTTGAATCTCAACCATGAAATCAATGTAACTGATATAGGATAAATTTTTCCTAAACCTATTTCTTGGTTTTAGTGGGTTTTTTACTAGTTTGGTTTTCCCACATTAAATTTTGTGTCTCTGTATATTCTCTTATTATTTTCTTGTGTATGGTTTTATGTGTTCATAATAGAAAAATTAAAAAGGTAAATTTGAGAAGACACTGATTCACCCCCCTCTCAGTGTCCAAGTTTCCAACAATTGGTATCAGAGCATGGTACTCCATAATCAAGTCTAACAACTTGGAGTAGGTCCTTCTTGAATCACAAACATGGTTATTGAAGTAATTCCTAGCAGTAGTTCAAGAGACAAATATGTCAGTGAGGATGAAATATCAAATGAAGAGGAAGCAGAGGTAAATCTTGAAGCAGAACTGATAAGTGCTCTGGATGAACTGAAATATCAAAGGAAAAAGAACAAAAAATTGAAGACCAAGTTGAAAGAGTATGAAGAGCAGATCAACATTCTTGAGGAGAGGAAAAAGCATAAATATGAATATGTATTCAAAGATCTTGAGGCACAATTGGATATGGTTTCAGCATCTCTTAGAGACAAAGAGAAAGAGCATCTCAAAATTAGTATAAAGCTGAAATCCAAGGTTGAAACAGTGACAAAATCTTTACATGCCAAAGAAGACACCTGCATGAGATATGAAGAAGATTTGATATCTTTGAGAGTTGAATTAGAGGAATCAACAGAGAGACTAAAGATGTATAGAAATTTATAAAAGAGCTTTGAGGCTCTAAATTAAATGTTGGATAAGTAGAAGGTAACAGATGAAAAAACTGAACTAGGCTTCATTAAAGATCCTGTCAAGGAGAGTGAAGATAATAAAGTTGGTTCAAGTGGACAGTCAAACTTGAAGACAACTAAGTGGAAAAATTCAAGAAGGCTAAACCTATTAGGAACCTAATGCTTTCAGGTATGAAAGAAATTTTAATGGATATTGTTATTCATGTTATGGTTTTGGACATAGAGCTAGGGAATGCATGAAGAATTTTGACAGAGAACACCCATGGAGAAGCTATAAAACTGATTATGAGAATAATATAGTGTGTTTCAACTATCAAGAAAAAGGGCATATTGTTAGGAACTATTTAGAAGAACCTTCAAGTTAGTTTTGGGAAAAAGAACACTTAAGAGGCATGAACATGTTAGTGTGCTACAACTGCAACAAATTTGGACACTATGCTAAAAGGTGTCATGAGTTCAAGGCTATAAATTATGATAGGAATGATAATTCACATCAAGCAAGAGGAAAAAGTAATGTCATGTGTTATACTTGTCACAATTTTGGGAATTTTTCAAAGAAATGATATTACCATGAGAAATCCAAGTACAACAATAGGTATTATACTTTCAGAGGGAAAGATAAGAAGGCATCCAATATGAAGATCAGTCCTAGAAATGAGACTAAGTCAACCATGGTTAAAAAAAAATCCTGAAAATAAGAAATCTAAATGGATATACAAGGTCAAGGAAGCAAACCCAAGAGTTGAGGAAGTAAAGAAGGACAAGAAAATAGTGTGGGAAGATGATGCAAGCTCAAGCAAGACATCAAGAGTATATGGTCAAGCCAAGAAAAGTGAAAGCAAGCCAAGGACCAATCATGAATAACACTCACTCATAGTCAGGAAAAGACAAGGAAATGACACACATCATACATTTCTAAAAAGCAGGGAAGTCTCAGGAAATGAAGGTAGAACATATAGTATTTTATCAAAGAAGATAGATAAGTCTTCACAGGAGAGAGAAAGAAAGACTAAGTAATCAAGCCTCTTTGAGGACTTCCTATTGTTTTGAGAGAGTCTATCAAGAATAGAGTTCCTTCTCTAGGATTTTAGAAGGCATGTATCAAATTAAATAATAAATATAGGTTACAAAGTCAAATAAATCATCAGTAGGTGCTGATGGAAGCCCCTCTATGTTGAAAAATTGAATGAGTGGCAGAAGGTATGGTTTTTTACTCTCTTATAGGAGTCTTGAGCATATATTATTTATGTGCAATACCTTGAAGATCATATGTATTTGTTTAAACAATGGAAATATTATTCACACATGTCATCTGGTTTTTTAATAATTCTTCCATTGAAAACAAACTAATTATTTCATATATGATGTGTTATCAAGAGTTGTGGCTTTAAATGAGTCAGCAAAAAGTATATATGTCTGCCACCAAATTTTTGATGTCTCAAGTAGGATTTCTGGGTTGTGAAAGTTATTAGAATTGGGCTAAGAACCCTAAAATTGTCTTGAAGACATATAAAAGTCATGATTTTAGTAGGTTTAGGAAAAGGAATCAGATTATGAGTGTTTATCATGTAAAGTTTTCAGATCTACATCGTCAATTGTTTATTCATTTGTGTATAAAGAAGCTTAAGAAACTACATTTAAGAGGTGTCTAAGGTTTGATTGATTGTACAAGTAAGGATTGTGTCAAGTGTCTTAAATGTCTAATGTCTTACATTTGGTTTGGGTTTTGAGTCTTTTGTTCTTAAAGAGAAATATGGTCTCAAGAAGTTGTTAATCCCTGTGTTATCAAGTCAGTGTCTTGAGAAAATCTAATTCATCACATAGTCTTCAAATGTTTTTGTAAGACTATAGGTGAAGGAAATTGCAGATTCCTGCATATTTTATTAAACTAGAAGTTGGTTCATGGTTTTAAAAGGTAAAAAATTAGGGAAAGGTCATATGTATCTCAATGCTCCATACAATTCATGGTTTGTTGCTTATGAAAATCTCAAAGGTATGCTTGAAGGTATTGTTCTATGTGTTGATTCAATGAGTTGATGTCAACTGGGTGTTTTTAAATATAAGAGTAAGATAATAAAATAAAAGTGGATGTGAGAAACTAGAGGAACCTACAAGAGATGATGAATAGTAGCAAGTGCTCTCAAGAATTAAAAATGTGTGAAGTTTCAGGACTAAGATAGAGTAATGTATGCATTTAAGCATAAAAAGAACATGCTTCAGCTGTTATAAGGTTCTCAATAACACAGATTATAAGTAAGTATATGTTTTTTACTTACCAAATTTATTCTCAACTCAATTAAAGTTTTGAATAAGGTTCAACCTGTCATGAGAAAAATGAAGAAACTGTGGTTATTAGGCCTATGTCAAGTAGAACTAGTGATATAATCAAGAGGTGCTTCCTAAGAAAATGATTACAGGTATTTCTATAAGGAAGAGGACAAGTTGATGAAGTTTGTAATCCTTGCTAAGTAAGAGAGTAAGCTAGTTGACCTCAAAGAAATAAAAATTTGGTACATAACAACATTTGAAGATAAAGTGGCTAATGAGAAATATCATAAAAAACAACAATCCTAGAAAAGAAAACATAAAGCTAATCAAGTTAGAAATTAGGTTCTTAAGTTTTATTGTGATAAGCTAAATGAGGAAATTAGGTCAGTTTGTGGGTGAGAAAATTTGTCTAGAGTCAAAGTTTTGGATTTCTATCCAATGTCTCTAAGACTCTAGGTCCCTCTACTTCAGTGTTGCAGCTCCACTTATTATGCATGCATGAAATCAAATTCATTGGTGGCCTAATGGTCAAGGATCCAATAGGTGTAGTCCATTGACCCTACGGAAAAAGCTTGTAGATACCTACAAGACAATAATTTTCTTATATAATGGGAAAGGGAGTGAGAAAAAGAGAGGGGGATTAACATTGCAAATAGAAAATCAGATTCCTACAACCGTTAACTAGAAAATTCCAACACACATATACTTAGAAGAAAATAATTTCACAAGTGGCAACAAGATGAGTTAAGATTGAGAACTCAATTTCTAAAACCTCCTCATCAAAAAAGGCATGAAACTCCTTCTTTCTTCATTGACACTTTGGAAAAATTGTACATAGTTAGAAGTAGAAGAACATAGAGAATGGAACTAGAAGAAATAGTTATCTCCTTTGTTTCTTCACAAGTAGTGATCTCTATCATGAGTATACAAAATTGAAAACCCTTAAGAATTAGGATGTCCATTACATTATATAGAATTTCAGAAGACTCCATCTACCCCCCATGTGACTTTTTGTATGTCCTACACAACATATGACCTTTGGAAGTTCCTAGGAAAGAACATTAAGTCCCCTTTTATCAAATAAGGGAAACTTATTACATTTTAGACTATAGTCACATTTAAATGAATAAGAAAATATCATGATTTCTCACAATAAAGAATTAGAAAAAAGGGGGTAGAGAAGAGGAGAAATAATGAAGAAGAAGAGAAAAGAAGAAATGAAGATGACATAGATGAAGAAACCTCTTCCTATTCGATGGATATATTATAGATGACGATCGTAGCCTCTTCCTTCACATGATGCACAGACACCTTAGACTATGGAATGAGTGTTGAAAAACATTGTTAAAAAATGAACACAGTTAATGTTTATAAAGATCCTCCCTAACACATTAAAAACACCCCAACTTACTTGATACTTGATTTAGGAATCACCTTAGCCTCATTGAGATCACGAAGATGAATTCACATTGGCTCACCCCTCACCGATGATGCCCTATTTTTCCTCTGTATACCATTGCACTCAGGATGATGATTCTAGGATATCTGTGAAGTTTTAATTCCTCCATTTGAACTATAAAACCATCTTACAATCCCATGCAAATTCCAAAAAGTGGAAACATGAGTGAGAACAAGACCATCTCTAATTTTTTCCCCTCAACACTGAAACTTTATATTTTTGGAATATGAGATCATGACCTCCCATTTTGGGAATCTCACCATATTTTACCCCAATTTCCCCTTATGAACCTTTCTGAAACAATTCATCCTCTTCTGTTGTTGAGGCATTTCTATTTTGAGCACATTTCTATTTTTGGGGACCTTCTATTTTGGGAAAGCTTTCATTTTTTACCTTACTCTAAATTTTGCATCTTTCCTAATTCTCCACATTGATCAAACTTGAAATTCAGGGGACTTAATATTCATAGCATGTAGGGAGCATAGAATATGATATTTTTAGAAAGTGGAAAAATGTCCTCGGTTTGTGATGGGAACACATTTTTGGATTCAGTTTCATCATCGTGATCTCGTGCTCTAGTTTTTACTATGATTCGCCCACTTGAAAGCTTAGAAGTAAATACTAAGATTTTCACCAAGTGAGAGCTTCGGGCATGGATCTTCCATGGAATCCATTAATGGATTCACAAATATTTTTTATAGATTATTTTTTGACCTCTGATTGCAATGAAATCAACTCCATCAGGATAGGTTTTTTGTTTGGAGTTTATGTTCACAATTCCAGCTTCATCTAGTTGTCAGATTGATGGGAAATATTACGAATGGAAGCTAGGGAACAAAATGGAGTTTTTATTATAGTTAATAATATAGGGAATCATTCAATCTTATTTCTTTTTCAGATGAAGGCATTTGGAATGAGGAAGGTTTTTCCCAAACTTTAAAGAAGATTAAACCATTGGTTTGCGAGATATGATCCTTTCTTTGTTTTTGAGCCTAGGGTTTCTGATAGCACATAGTTCTTTTTTATTGTTCAAAAATATTCATTATTCAAATTACAAAAGTGAGGAATTATGGAAATATGGTGATGAAAAAATTTTAGGTACTGTATAAGGTTTGGCAATAGTAGAAATGGAGGATTGGAGGGAGAATCTAGCAGTTGGAGAAAACATGTGTGTGTGTGTGAAGGAAGTAGCTACTGGCAGCTTGACAAAAATTTTGCATAATTTTTTGTTTTGGAATGAGTCCCAATTTTTTGCACCAAGTGAAAATTTCTTGGTATATTTTTATAAAAAAATTCACCCTAACCCAATTGGGCCACTTGGCAGAGCGTGATTGGTTGTTGGGATTGAGTGGAGGGCTTAAAAATAACACTTTTTTGGTCTGCCAGAGTATAATGCTAAATTGGGGGCTTAAGAGGATGGGGGAAAATTTTCTTACACATATTGCACCAATTTTTGGTGAAAATTTGTGCAAAAATTGTGCCCTAGACTTATTGGGCCACTTGGAAGCACGTGATTGCACGGAAGGGGGGCTAGGGAATGAGGCTTGGGGGGCTTATTTTGCAAGGAGGAGCTGAACACTTGGTCATCTTGAGGGTCAGGGGCTCAAATTTGGTAGGGGAATATTTTATTGAACCTCTTGTCACCAAATATTTGGTTCACTTGGTGCAAAAAAGTGTACGCCACTCTCCCATTGGTTGGATTTCCAACCCAAAAAATGGCTAAGTGTTGGAGATTGTACCTTGGAGAGAACGACTTGTCAGGACGCATATCTAGAGCTTCCGGTGGAGTTTTTTGATGAAATTTTATATGATATTGACTGAAAATGGAACTATGAATCCAATGGTGGGGCTTATCAGATCTTGATTCCATCCATTTACCCCTTAAAACATGAAATTTAGATTTTTTTTTCTGGCACAAAAGGTTGTGCATGAGAAAAAATTGATGTGGACATAATGTTCCAAGGTGTTGTGAAGAATATTATTTCACAATATATCTATATCTTAATTACCTTTCTAAATATATCTTGTTTGACTCCTAACATCTTCTCAGAGCTCTCGAATCACTTCCTGAAGCTCAGGGTTTTTTTTTGGCCCTGTGCATTGCTTAGGCCTTCCAAGACTCACTTTTGTTGAACTTGCTCCAAAACTTGTGAAACTTCCCAAAACTGATTCCAAAACTAATTTCTTTATTTATCTTAGATATGCATCTTGGTGAATTTAGGCATTTTTTTCATTCTCTTCAAGAGGTGTGCACCAACTTTGAGAAGGTCAGGAAATGATTTTTCCCAAGCTTGCCAAAAAGCCTGTTCTTGATGGATCTTGGCTTGGGAAGAACACTTGAAAATGACTGGATACCTCTAAATCACCTATGAAAAACTAAATGACACTTCAAATACTTTAGAGAGAAGGGATAGGACTGACAAGGATTAGGGTGATATGAAGGAGGTCTCAGAATGACCTTTGATAAAAATTTCAGGTAGGGTATGGTTGTCATGTTTGAAAATTTGAAATTTTCTTGTTGCACATTTGCATGACAACAACTAGCTCTAGCTTGGGACATGTCATGGATTGAGCACAACTGAGGACATCACATGAGAACTCCAGAATCTCCATTACAACATACATTTACCAGTGCCTTATCCATTGGGCCTTGCAGAACACACACAACTTGGCAAGAGATAGACATAAAAGTGGGACATCACACAAACACACAACTGAAAGGAAACGCCACACCACACAAAAAGGGAAAAAATGCACACAAAATGGGAAAGGGGAAAAAAACCTAAATCACCTATAGTAAAAGGTGGGGGATGACCCACTTTTACTGTATTACTCTTCTCTTCTCATCAGGTTACCACATGAGTGGGAAATACTGAATGATGTTGTTCCATGAAGCCATTGACCGGTTTCAGAAAGTAGCTTCTTTCCTTAACTGTTTATGAAATTCAAGTGCTTTCATGATTGTCTGTGTAGTTGGTAGGAGTGAGCCTACATGAGATTCTTGATTCTTAGGCCTTCACTTAGAAATTCCATTGTCTTCGTTCTCTTTGAAATCATTTTCATAGTGTCAGTTGCCTTCCGTGCTTACCCACATAGTTGATTCTTCATTGAGAGTCCCATCATTTCCCCAAGGCTGATTTTCATTCCAATTTCTTGAATATTCTGAGTTACTTTTCCACACATCTATGCTTATTGACCTCTTTTTGATGAGAAACCTCATATTTATACTTTGTCTCTATTCCATTATGAGGTTTTTTTTAATACTTGGGTAGAAGAATCATATAGTGACCTCAAACCTATCCTAAATGACCATGACAGTTTGAATCAAGGGGTCTAGAATCATAGTTGGTATCTATCTTCCACACCTTCGACTGCATCCAAGATTTCCTGTACCGAATCCTTCTCCTTGGTTAACTTCCAAAAACTCACCTCCACCTATGCATTCAAAGAGTCTTCACTCTGAGAGTTCAAGTACAACCATCTAGGAGGCATGGCTTCATTATCCCTGAAGATCTTATGACATTCTACCACTTCTTTTGTCAAGGATGAGTATTTTCCTTCAATGACTTCAACACTTTGTATTTCATATAATTTTCATCATAGAATTAGAGTCTTCTTCTTCGAATTGGGAAAGGAAAATATTTCAATTTAATCATTGTCATCCATTAACCTATTGAATCATGAGGGGAGTTGGAATTTGAGATATTTTGATCTATCCTTGCTTTGTCATGACCATACTTTTATGAATCAGTTGAGAATCCTAGAATTATATTCATGATTATCTTGCAGAGTTCATGGCTTTGTATCAAGAGTTTGAGACTGAGACTCAGCATCTTCTATTTCTACCACGGATCTTAGCAATTATTGTATAAATCAATCCTCTCAAATACCTTGATATCTCATCACAATATAGCTTATTCCTATTCCATCCATGGATGACATGATTGAGATCATGTTAATATCTATATGGGAATGAGAACATCTCATCTTTATAGATAAGCATACAAGTTGTTTTCTCCATTTTAGATGCATCAAGAACCATTTCCTCTTCTTCATACCTCACATCATTCATAAAATTAGGGCTATCATCTTGAAACTCAAAGTTCCTCAATGCTTCTTCAAGATCCATACCCCTTTGAGAAGGAATGACTTGGTCCTATCAATATGGAAATGTCCTCTTCCTCCTTATTCCTTATGAAAAGATTCATCCTCCTACTATCTTAGTACAAAATGTTGGATTTCGTATTTCCTTCTTTTTGAACCATGTACCTCATCTTCTTATCTGGAAGCAATTTTTCCATGTCTCCTTTAATCGGGATGGTTTTGGAAGACCAGTTCATCTATATCTTACCCCTAAACTACTGATAGAAACTCTTACTTAGAAACATTACAAATGAATTTGGAACATCTGCTACCAAGATCATCATTGAAACCTTCTTTTTTGGAAATTTGGCAAGGACCACCTATGCATCTATGACCTTCCCAACAAGTGGGAATTATTTAGAATATATGGAGTAAAGAGATCCAACAAGTGGATTCATGGTTAGTTTAAGAGCCTTGATGACCTTTACATGCATTACATTGTCATAGGCGCACAAATCTATGATGTAATTTTTTAATACATATTCTCCAATAAGAAGGGAGACATAGAAAGGATTAACCTTGTCGGTCTTAGATGCACTCAAAGTAAGCATGTTCTATGATGGAGGTGTAGGTGGGTTTTTTAGTATTCCTATAGAACTACAAGTTATAGCATTGGGTGTTAAACTACCACTCATGATACATCATAAAAATATCTTAAATTGTTTGGGGTGAGTCCAAAAATATTTATTTTCAGTAATCTGTCCCTTTTCTCTAGTCACATATTCTACGAAGTCATAGGAAGAAGATGCAAACAAGGTGAATGAAGGGAATTATTCTAGAGTTGGGATAGGTTTAAAAGCAAAGATATATGTTTGGGAAACAAAGGCTATTTTTAAAGGCACATTAGGAACCTTTGAAGTACTAGATTTTGTAGGAGTATATTTAGATTTATAACTAGAAGAAACATTGGAAGACTTACTTGCAATAGGGATAACCTCATTCTTTCTATAGGATTGAGTTTCTCCAATGCGGACCCCATACAAGGTGGGAGGGGAGATCCTTCACTAATTATTTTTTTATATAGTTTTCACAAGAGTATCTTCAATCTTCTTTTTATTTGTAATAGTGGAGGAATACGCTCCTTTCTTAGAATGAGAATGAGTTAATACCGTACATGAGAAACTGGTTGCTTCTTCTTCTTAATCTTTATCACCTCAAAGATACTCACAAAATCTGATTTGTGTATCGTTCTTGAATTCTTCAACCTCTAAAAAACTACCACCTTCATTTTCTTGTTCAATTTCCTCTTAATTTTCTTGATTCATACAACTTGCATTGATAGGTGGGACCTCCAAAGAAATCATTTGGGGTGCTCCTATGATATGATTTATGTTGTCTCTATAAGAAGAAACCATTATCTATTTTTACCCCCTGGTAAAATAAAATACTTGGGAGGATGGGTTGAGAACCTAACAATGATTCATGGATCAATATGGAATGATACAATTAGTTTTTCAAGTTTGGGAAGCATTGCAAATGATTTAGGGAAGTTTCGGAGGTCTTGGGGCCATCCATCAAAAGTAGACTTTTGGGCCTTAAGGAGTTTACAGTGTGAAAGAGGACCTGAGATTAAACAAAATATTTTGATAGAATTTTCAAGAATTATATGACCAAAAAAGATCCTATAGAAGTCATTTTCCATTCCCTACATGGTGAAAAATACGAGACATCTTGAAACATCATACACTTCCCAAGGTAGTTCATTCTTTTGGCACACAACTGAAAATCTTGAGAAGTAAGGATACTTTTCAAGGTGTTAACGTAAAAATTGGATCTTGATGCTACCACCATTGGATTCAATGGGTTATTTCCATGTGAAATCATATAACATTTATTTTGGAAACTCATTTGGGAGCTCACGTTATTTCCTTCGGAAGTTGGCCTCCTGGGGTTGGTCAGACAAGTTGGATGGCTGTGGGTTGGTCAGACAGGTTGGATGGCTGGGGGTTGGATTCTTAGGGTTTGGATGCATGGGGGTTGGTCAGGTCACATTTTTTGATGCATAGGATAATTTTTTAATGCCTGTCGCACACATTACACTTATATGACACCTAGGTTGGACGAATCATGGGTTATATGCCTAGGGGTTGGATGGTTGGGGGTTGGTTGGGTAACATTTTTTGATGTATAGGATTAGTTTTCAATTCCCATCACACCTGTCACACTTGTACAACACCCAGGTTGGATGGTACAGCCAGGTTGGATGGGTCATGGGGTTGGATGCCTGGGGGTTTGTAGGGTTACATATTTTGATGCACATGATCATTTTTTGACACCCGTCACACCCGTCACAGTTACACGACACCCAAGTTAGATGGGTCATGGTATTTTTCACCCTGGCATTGGTTAGATGGGGGTTGGACACTTGGGGGTTGGTTGGGTCACATTTTTTTTACGTGTAGGATTAGTTTTTGACATCTGTCACACCCCTAAAACTTGCACAACACACAGGATGTTCAACTTATAGTTGTATGACATGGATGAATAGGTTATAAGCCTCACAAGGGTAGGTGAATGAATGACATCTCAACAACCTAAATTAATGATGTATGGCACCCATGAATTCCCATGTAGGGAAAGTACCATAATAGATTGTTTCCCATACCTCTTTAATGCATACTGCCGGTTAGTGACCCTATTTTCCCTTTATATTGTAAAATTCATCTCATTTTGAAGGGGATTTTTCTAGAAGGCAGAGGAACTCTGTGAAATTTGTTCCAGATCTATTGTGACCTAGAGGCCTTGAATTTGGGCTTATTATAAAGGATTTTTTCTTGTGCTTATGGTATGATGGATTGTGTATGTCTCTGAGAAATAAAATTCATGTTTTGTGGCCATTTTTTCCATAGCCTTTATGAGTTACATCTCTTGCCTTCCATTATATTTATTAGTATATTATGCATGTATCTATCTCTTTCTATGGTCTATAAATTGTTGTGCTTTATAAATATAGGGAATTAATTGTTGTATTGGATTGTGGTGTTTCTATCAGCCCTTTCCTGTAATGTCTTGGTCATGATTGTTACTATGATGACTTCCACCTTTGACATTGCAAATTTCGACATGTGATTTGTCTTACGAAGGTGTATTATTTTGATGTTGAAATTCATGTTTGCAATGGATAAGTTGTTACTATTCAGAATTCATGCTTGTTGTAATTTTGTTTACTTGGAAGTGAAGGCCATTATGCTATGTGAATTATAAATTTTAAATCTGTACTATTGTTTTCACATTTCAATATGATAACAACACACCTTGAATCAATTCCATTGATCCAATGTATGCTTTTGTTCTTCTTTTTTGTCATCTTGTTTATTGACATGCTGAATGAAACATGTTATGGAACTGAGTAGTTTTTTGGCATAAATTATGAAGGAACCGAGTTCAGGTGTCCTTACTTGACACCATGATACAAACTGTAATGTTTACCCTATTGGATTTTTGACCTAAGGTGATAATAATTACCTAGGATCTATTACTAAACTATTTTGGGTTGACACCTAAAACTATGTTGCAGTGCCCTAGCCTATATGGATTCTAACCTAAGGGATTATGACCTAACCTAAGATGGTATGTGATATAGTTATGGGGTTTGAACTAACCTATGAAAAATTTTAAATACCTAAGAACTAAGATGGAAACCTAACTAATGCTAAGGTGACCTAAACTATTACTAAGATGAAAGGGGACATATGGGTTACGTGGAAAATAGAAGGTTGGTGGCAGTGGTTTTTAAGGTATTAATGAGAATTAAATCTCAGTCATTACATTCTAATTTGCCAAGTTTGGTAGGGGTAAAGAAATTAGGTGGGATGCCTAGCTGGAATATCTGCTAAATTTAAAAATGCATGTTAGTTTTTGAAATAAACTATACCAAATTCGAAGTGGTGGTGGCATAAGGAAAGAGAGGGAATTTTCATTCAATGTAATAAATAGCCTTGGGCTTAGTGGAGGAAACCACCTAGGAGTTGGACGGATGGAATTGGGAAAGTTGTTGGTCATTCTAGTCCTTTTTTTGCTTTACATGTGGTTTTGGTTCTTCAAACCAGCAAGTTTGTTTTTCAATCCATTATGATCTTGAGCATCCTCGAATTGTTTGTGAACCTGTGGAAACATAGAGGCAGTTAGGGTATTTTATTGATGACGTTCTTTGAAAATAAGAGATTCTTGAGAAGCTCAGCTAGAGATCTTCTGCAAATCAACAAGAAATTTCATCAGGCATGATAGGCTCTTCTTATTAAATATTTTTCTTTTTACTAAGTGTCTTCATAAGAAAAACTCTGCTCTTTGAAATGAATGGCTTGTGGAAATGTTTGGTGTATTTTGGTTGTGATATTCTATTTGAGTTTGTTGTTTTGAAACGATGCAATATGGGTATTTTCTGAATGCATGTTTGAGTAAATCATGTTTATCGTATTTGAAACTGGAATGATGCTTAAGTAGTGTGGGCTTTTGGTTTTCTGTGCACAAGGTATTAAGAGAAAGCATTATGTGGTAAGGATTTTAATTGGGTTTGTTTTTATTTTAATTATGGGAAGAATGAAGTGCTTTGTCTTCTTTGAAAAATTAATCACCTTGAATCCGGTTGTTTCTGTTTGAGATAAGTTGGAATAGTTGTTTGGATTCGATGTATTGTGAATTTAAAATTGTTAAAAGGACAATGATGAAACATTTTCTCCCTTTGAGTTTAATGCGTTTAAACCTATGAATTTTTGAGGGATTGTTAGAAGGGATTTCGTTTGGTTTTGACCTTTCTTATTAAAAATATGGTAATTTTTGGTTTAAATCCTTTCAAGGGACTATTTAAGGATATTGTTATTTGTCTCACCTACATGTATTAAATGGTTTGTGGAAAACCTTTCGATTTACTTATGTAGATGTTGTTGTGAAAAACTACTATATTAGTGGATCTTGGGATTAGTTTGGTTTTGGTTATCTGAGGGGAAAGAGTTGGAACATTCGGTCTTACTCTTCTCCTTTTTTTCTATTTTTGGAACTAATTTGGGGTTTCATTTCCTTTGATTACTTTCATCTTAGTAAAAATTTAGTTGCAACATAAAGTTTCTCCTTATCCTTTTAGGATCAATGATAAACACATGTACTAGGGGATTGTAATCCTTTCATTGTTCCCAATTATATTTGAAACTCATTGGAATTATTTTCATTGTATCCAAAAATGACTTCTTTCCTTCCTATGGAATAGGAAACATGTTTTTACTTGAATATAATCTCTTTCTATTTGGGATGCATAAGCTTTGTTTGTAGTGTGAAAATCTATCAACGTGGATGAATTTAGAAGATCAGTTGTTGCTTGATACTTCTGCTATAGTTGTAGAATGAATTCTTTGAATATTTCCTTTAGTGGTAGTTAGTAAGCTACTGAAACTATCCCTATTTTGCATTGAGGGAAGTATATTGTTAATTGATTTACATGTTACAGTTTATATAATTTGGTTCAGTATTGGGAGGAAATAATGAGAATCTCTCTCTCATCTTGATTATTGACTTCCATCTCATTCTCTCTCTCCTTTCTGAGTTGTGGATTTCGTTACTATTACTCTTGTTCTCAAAAGGTAGTTGATTCTTATCTCTCTTTGACTATTTATTTCTCATTATTATTACACCTTTCTTGAAGCTACCCGTTTTAGTTAGGTTAGCTGAAGGGGATTGCAGAGTAGATAGTTAGATGAATCACTTTCTTTCCTTTTTCTTTCCTTATTAATTGATTGTTAATAAGGTAATGAGTCGATGTGTGACTATCTTTAGGAGAAGTACATGAAAAGTAAACATTGTAAAAAATTTGATGTTGAACAAAAACGTTAGGCTAGAGTTGACTTAAATTGGAATGATTCAAAGACACTATAGTATGAAACAATAGTAACTGGGATGTAATATTACTTGTCTATTGTAGCTTTTCTTATGAAATTGCTGAATGAATATTGTTGTTTAATCTTGATACTTATCTAATGTGACAAGGTTGCTCACTCTATTCTTCTTTTAGTGGTACTTAATTCTTTACTAGGTATTTGTCTATATTCCTTAATGTTTCATAAGATTAGAGTTATTTTTATGAGACAGTTAGTCAAAATCACATCACTTTAATGATTAGTTCTTATCATGCTCATTCAATGAAATGACCCGTGCTAGCAATTTTTCCAGATGGATTTCGTAAGTGAAAAAAGAAGGAAAGTTCCCTTATGATGCTTCCTGTGTTTACTTAAAGAATGCATTTTTAATGAGGATTTATTATTCTTTTTGAGATGTAATTGAAAAAGGGAAAATTTGTAAATTTTACTTAATCTTATCAATGTTGATTAACATGAAAGATGTCTGAAATTCTTAGATCTGTAAAATATGTATTTTGTTTGATAAATGGAAAAGGGATTGAGTGTTATTGATCTTTGATGTTCCGTTATCTTTTGGACTTACTCTAAGGAGATTGTAAACTTATTCTTATTCTCTTGTAAACATATTTTTTTTGGATTATTTCAGTTGGACTCAAATGAAATAGAGAAAAAGAGTATTGATACTCTCTTCTACTCTTAATTGCAACTTTTAAGTTGGCATGTATAGATGAACACTCAACTAGGTCAATATGGTTTATTCATTTACATTAATAGATAAGTAAATTACATATGGTTTTCATATAATTAATTTTTGCAATGGACCCTAATGAATATATGTTTAGGGAAAGATAGTTTGTCTTCAAAATTAAATATTTGTTACTATCCTTTTTGGGTATAATACCCAAGGGATATTCGGAAAGAGGAAATTATACCTCTTCTTAGCAAACCTTAAATCGAATTAAGTTAATGGAAAATTGATGAATATATATATATATAAGAATTAGACTTAATTTTAATGAATTCTAATATCAAGGAATCAGAATCTAAATTCAATCATGCATAAACTTGGTTAAGTTAAGTAAGTTAACCTTTTTGTTGTTAAGCTGATTTGGATTGTATGTTTGAAACTTAAGTTAACTAGACAAATGAATGAAACACAAACATACAAGAAGAGGGATTGGTTGTAAATTAATCTACATGGAAATTATAAGTCATTGATGGTTAGCCACCGTAACGATTGCAGAGGTTAGCAATTATGTAGGGTTGCTGAAACTAAATCTTAAATTAAAAGGATAAGAAATTATTTAACTTCTTAGTTAGATATGTACTTCTAGATGAGGTGGTTCCGTAGGATGTTGGTACATGCCAACTGCAATAATGTGTCATCATGAAGTTGGGTTTTCATGAGGACACAATGTTGCAGCTGACATGTCGCAACACCCTTCCAAATAAGATCATCTAGGTATACATAAACTCTTACTTGAATTGGTTACACTCTAGGTCAATTAGGAACATGATTTGGTATAGGGAAGGACTCCCAATGACTGAAGGTAACTAGACACATGCAATCGACCTATGTCGATTGAGTATGTCTATGTACCCTTAGCCACCTCGAGTGGTCCTCTATACCAATCTATGTTGCTAACTTTGGTTATGGCTAAACCTTGGACAAGAGGACTGACATGAGTCAGTGAAGACCATTCTAGATAACAGATGAAGTGGGATGAGGGATGTATTCCATTGACAAGTATGTCATCTAAAAATATGATCATGCAAATCATGTTAAAAATATTTGGCCAAAGTATTGCAAGTTACTGGTTACGTTGTCCTATGTCACCTAGTTCAAGAAGAATGATATGAGATGAATATTGGAAAAAAATATTCAGATAGGCCTCTCAAATAGAACACTTTGATACCCAAAAAATGGTAAGATAACCATGTATACTTAGTATACAATACATTGAGTTAACATGAAGGATAGGTAATAAACCGAGTCATGAAATGAGAGATTGATGAAACTCTGAGTCATGAAATGAGAGATCAGTAGTCCATCAAGTGATTACAACTACATATGGTTATCTGTTATGAGATCTAATGGCATGGAATGTGTTTTCTATATTATGAATATAAGAATAAAGAACATTAATAAAAAACGAATGTGTGTTCTAAATAATAACTATTTAGATCAGAGAACATTATTTATAAAAAATAAAATAAAAAATCCTTGTTCTAAAGTCATAAATGGGAATATTACATCTTGCTATCATAGCTGAAGGTTATAGCTCTCGGACCTATTGTGTCCATAATTTGATAAAAATTTACATTTTGTTGTTTAAAAAAATGGTTAGAACAAGAGGAAATGCTGCAAAAAATCCACCACCGGGTGGAGAAGCAACTACTACCCAAAATGTAACATTCCCATTTTAAAGCTTTAGAAACAAGGGAATTTTTTTTTAAAATAACATTCTCTGTTATGAACTATCCTAATTTTGAATACACATTTAAAGTTTTTAAATTATGTTCTTTGTTCTCAATGATCATGATTTAGAACACACATTCCATTCTAATCAATCTCATAACAGATAACCATATTCAGCTGTAATGACTCGATGAACTACTGATCTCTCATTTCATGACTCAGTTTCTTACTGATCCTTCATGTTAATTCAATGTATTGTATACTAAGTATACTTTGTTCTTTTACCCTTTTTGGGGTATTGAATTGTTCTGATTAAGAGGCCTATCTAAATATTTGTTACCAATATTCATTTGAAATCCTGCTTCTTAAACTAAGTGATATAGGACAACACAACAAGAAGCTTGCGATAATTTGGCCAAATATTTTCACATGCTTTGCATGATCATATTCCCAGATGACATACTCGTCGACAGAATATTTCCTTCACCCCCACTTCATCTATTATCTAGAATGGTCTTTACTGACTCCTGTTAGTCCTCTTGTCTAAGGCTTTACCATAACCCAAATTAGCAACATAGATTGGTATAGATGATCAATCACAATGATTAGAGGTACATAGACATACTCAATCAACCTAGGTCGATTACATGTGTCTAGTTACCTTTAGTCATCAAGAGTCCTTCCCTATACAAAATCATGTTCCTAAACTAACCTAGAGTGTAACCAAGTCAAGTACAAGTTTATGTATACCTAGATGATCTGATTCAGAAGGGTCTTACGACATTTCAACTGCAAAATTGTGTACTCATGAAGGCCCATCTTCATGATGACACATTATTGTAGTTGGCATGTACCAATTTCCTACGTAACCACCTCATCTAGAAGTACATATCCAACTAAGAGGTTAAACTCTTTCTTATCTTCTTAATTTAAGATTCAGTTTCAGCAACCCTGTTGATTTTATAATCTCTTTGATCATTATGGTTGATAGTTATAAATGACTTATGGTTTTTATCTAGATTAATCTACAACCAATCCTTTTTCTTGAATGTTTGTATGTCATTCTTTAGTTTCTTAACTCTAAGTTTCAAACTAACATTCCAAACCAGCTTAACAACAATAAGAATAAATAACTTAATTTGACCAAATTTATTCATGATTGAACTTAGATTTTGATTTCTTTATAATAGAATTCATTAAGATGAATTATATTCATGTATATGTATTTTCATTTTCAGTTACCTTATTTTAGGATTAAGGTTACTAAGAAGAGGTATAGATTCCCTCTTTCTGAATATCCCTTGAGTATTAGACCCAAAAAGGATAGTAACGAATATTTAATTTTGAAGACTAATTGTCTTTCCCTTAACATATATTCGTTAGGGTCCATTGAAAAAATTACTTATATAAAAACCATATGTAATTTACTTATCTATTATTCTTAATGAATAAACCATATTGACCTAGTTGAGTGTTCATCTATGCATGCCAACTTAAAAGTTACAATTAAGAATAGAATAGAGTATCAATACTCTTTTTCTCTATTTCATTTGAGTCCAACTGAAATAATCCAAAACATATATGTTTACAACAGAATAAGAATAAGTTTACAATCCCCTTGGAGTAAGCCCAAAAGATAATGGCATATCAAATATCAATAACACTCAATCCCTTTTCCATTTATCCAACAAAATACATATTTTACAGATCTAAAAATTAAGACATTTTTCATGTCATTCTTCATTGATAAAATCAAGTAAAATTTACAATTTTTTCCATTTTTCAATTACATCTCAAAAAGAATAATAAATCCTCATTAAAAATTCATCCTTTAAGTAAACACAGGAAGCATCATAAGGGAACTTGTCTTCTTTTGTCACTTATGGAATCCATCTACAAAAATTTCTAGCAAGGGTCAGTTCGTTGACCTGTGCATGATAAGAACTAATCAATAAAGAGATGTGCTTTTGACTAACTATCTCATAAAAATAACTCTAATCTTATGAAACATTAAGCAATACAGACAAATACCTAGTACAAAATTAAGTACCACTAAAATAAGAACAAAGTGAACAACCTTGTCACATTAAATAAGTATCAAGATTAAACAACAATTTTCGTTCAGAAATTTCATAAGAAAAGATACAATAGACTAGTAATATTACATCCCAATTACTTATCTGTTTCATACTATAGTGTCTTTAAATAATTCCACTTTAAGAAAACTCTAGCCTAACCTTTTTGTTCAACATCAACATATTTTACAAGGTTTAAATTCCATGTAATTCTCTTGAAGATAATCACACATCGACTCATTACCTTCTTAATAATCAATTGAGAAGGAAATAAAAAGGAAAGAAAGTGATTCATCCAACTATCTACTCTACAACCCCCTTCAGCTAACCTAACCAAAATGATTAGCTTCAAGCAAGGTGTAATAATAATGAGAAATAAATAGTAAGATAGAGATAACAATCAAAGACCTTTTGAGCACAATAGTAATAGTAATGAAATCCACAACTCAGAAAGGAAAGAGAGAATGAGATGGAAGTCAATAATCAAGATGAGAGAGAGATTCTCATTATTTATTCCCAATACTGAACCGACTTATATAAATTGTAACATACAAATTAGTTAACATCAATGTACATCCCTTAATATAAAATAGGGACAGTTTTAGTAGCTTACTAGCTACCACTAAAGGAAATATTCAAAGAATTCATTCTACAACTGTACCAGAAGTATCAAGAAATAACTGATCTTCTAAATTCATCAACATTGATAGATTTACACACTACAAATAAAGCTTATGCATCCCAAATATAAAGTGATTAAGAGATTACAATCAAGTAAAAACATGTTTCCTATTCCATAGGAAGGAAAGAAGTCATTTTCAGATACAATGAAAAGAAGTCCAACCAGATTCAAATGTAATTGGGAACAATGAAAGGATTGCAATCCCCCAGTACATGTGTTCATCATCGAGCTTAAAAGGAGAAGGAGAAACTTTACGCTCCAACTAAATTTTGAAAAAGATGAAAGCAATCAAAGGAAATGAAACCCCAAATTGGTTCCCAAAATCGAACAAAAGGGAGAAGAGTAAGATCAGACATTTCAGCTCTTTCCCCTTAGATAATCAAATCCAAACTAATCCCAAGATCCACTAAAATATTCGACTTTCACAACAACATCTACATAAGTAAATCAAAAGGTTTTCCACAAACCATTTAATACATACAGGTGAGAGAAACAACAATATCCTCATACAGTCCCTAGAAAGGAGTTAAACAAAAAATTACTAGATTTTGAATAAGGAAGGTAAAAACCAAATGAAATCCCTTCTAACAATCCCACAAAAATTCATGGGTTTAATGCATTAAACTCAAAGGGAGAAAAAGTTTCATCATGGTCCTTTTAACAAGTTTAAATTCACAATACATCAAATCCAAATAGTTGTTCTAACTTATCTCAAACAGCAATAAACAGATTCAAGGTGATTCATTTTTCAGAGATGACAAAGAACTTCATACTTCCCACAATGAAAAGAAATACAAACCCAATTAAAATATTTACAACATAATTATTTCCCTTAATCCCTTGTGAACATAAAACCAGAAGCCCACATGACTTAAGTATCATTCAAGTTTCAAATATGATAAACCTGATTTACTCAAACATGCATTCAAAAAATACCCATATTGCATCCTTTCAAAACAACAAAATCAAATAAAAGATCACAACCAAAATACACCAAAACGTTTCCACAAATCCATTCATTTCAAAGATTAGATTTATTCTTATGAAGAAGCTTAGTAAAAAGAAAAACTATTTAATAAGAAGAGCCAATCATGCCTGATGAAATTTCTCGTTGATTTGCAAAATATCTCCAGCCAAGATTTTCAATAATCTCTTCTTTTCAAACAACGTCAACAACCAAATCTCCCAATTTCCTCCATGTTTCCACAAGTTTAGAAACAATTCACGGATGTTTAAGATCACAATGGATTGAAAAATAGAGTTTTGGTTCTAAGAACCAAAACCACATGCAGAGAAACAACCAGAAGGACCATAATGACCAACAACATTCCCAATTCCATCTTCCCAACTCCTAGGTGGTTTCCTCCACTAAGCCCAAGGCTATTTAATGCATTGAATTAAAATTACCTCTCTTTCCTTACGCCACCACCACTTTGAATTTAGTGAAGTTTATTTCAAAAAATAACATGCATTTTTAACTTTAGCAGAGATTCCAACTAGGCATCCCACCTAATTTCCTTGCCTGTGCCAAACTTGGCAAATTAGGATGTAAAGACTGAGATTTAATTCTCATTAATACCTTAAAAACCACCACCACCAACATTTTATTTTCCATGTAACCCATAGGTCCACTTTCATCTTAGTAATTGTTTAGGTCACCTTAGCATTAGCTAGGTTTCCATCTTAGTTCTTAGGTCTTTAAAATTTATCTCAGGTTAGTTCAAACCCCATAACTATATCACATACCATCTTAGGTTAGGTCATAATCCCTTAGGTTAGAATCCATATAGGGTAGGGCACTGCAACATAGTTTTAGGCGTCAACCGTAATAGTTTAGTAATAGGTCCTAGGTGATATTATTACTGTGTTCAATGAAAGGTTTTGCAAGAGCTATTGAAATGGAGTAAGACCCCAAAACTTCATGCAAAGCCCCTCAATGGACCACCAAATAAGAAATGAGCAAGTAAACCTACTTTGCATGTATTCAAACTTGAAATAAACAAGAAATCTAACAAAATAACATTAACCTCTATTCTTTGAAAGCTTGAAATAATGAACCTAAAAGGATCTAATTAATCAATTTTGTTGTTTTACTCCATGTGGGTGAATTAATCTCACTAAATGGCTACATGCCCAAGTTTATCTATTCCATTACTAACCTATCATGGGTTCAAAATGAAGCTATTTTAATGGTGGATGACCCAAGATCAGATGCCTTATTAGCTTGGCTAATGAAAATGAGCTCTTAAGCTTTCTTAGGCTTGTTTTAGATTTAGCCTATGTAAAGTTGTGTCTTTGTGTGTAAATTTGTAGGTTGAATGGGTAGGCTTAACCTTGTATTTGTGATTTTTGGTTTGGAAGAATTTTGAATTTTGGTGCATGTGGGACTAAATCTCAAAAAGAACTTTAGGATTAGATTAGGATAAACATGCTTTAGGCTTAGTTAAGATTTGTTTAGGTTAGTTAAACTTGATTAGCAAGTGATAAGAGACTCATTGAGAGTTGGGAGGGGTTTGGATAACCAATTGTGATTGATAAATAGCCTACAAAGTGGTATAGAGAGAACTAGAGAGGTTCTGAATGGTCGAAAGGAGGAATGTTTAACTGATAAGAGAGATATTAGCCAAATAATCTGATTATAGGAGGAATGTGACCGAAAGAGTGTCATGAATGGGCATCCGAGAGTGGAGTGAAGAAGGGTTGATTAATGGATTGTCGTCAATCAGTTGAATGGGAGGAAATGCTAAGTGTAAGCATATTTTAGGTGTCTACATTTTCCCCTCTTTGAGGTGGCGTAAGTGACGTCACTTCAAAGAAAGTAGACAAGCATAAACAAGTAGAAAATTTTGAAGGGATAGAAGAAAAATGAGTAGAATGGAGGATTCCCCCTTGATTGTCGATGGGGTGATGAAAGAGGTTGATCGATGATTGAAAAGATGATAGAAAGAGAACAGAAGAAAGAATAGTGTGAAGAAGAAGAAAGGGGATATAGAAGAAAAGGAGTGTGAGGAAGGGGGAATGAGCTAACATCCATCCAATGCCTTTTAAACAACTTTAATTTCATCATATTGCTAAGGATCTTCATCATCGGTCCTTATTAAAAATAATGAACAAAAGTGTATTATGACATGAAAAGCCATATACAAACAAATGTCCATTGCTAAAAAAACACAAACTCCATGAAACATACAAAATGCAATGTAATACGAGAAAGTAAAATATGCCTAACTCCATGCTACATACATAATGCAATGCAATACGAGAAAGTAAACAAGATAAACTAATAGAAAAACAAGATGTAGTGTTTTTGTTATCAAGCTTCAGTTTTGACCTGTTTGAATTAATGACAAGGGTTGACGATGGTGCCCCAAGCAAGGATACATGAAAGGGGAATAATGGAGGACACTTCTGCCCTATGAAAAAGAAATGTGCACTATGAAACAGTACCAGGAAACTCATTGTGCCCTAGAGTATAGACATAGTAAGCAACTTAGCTTTTGTTGATGGAGGTAGATCAAGATGATCCGCGAGTCACGCACACAAATAGGTGAGAACCAAAGAGAAACATTTTGTAGGATGATTTATGTTTTCTAAAACATATTTGAATGTTTTGATTTTGAAAGTTTTCTAAAACTATTTATAGGAAGATGAGGAAGTGTGGAAGCCCCTAGCAATAGATGGGATGTACAAGGGCATAAGGCCATGTGCCTGTGAGAAATGTGAAGATGCGAAAATTCCCCAGTGATTAGGTGGGAGTATTCAAAGGCAAACTCTTCACAGGTAGAATCAGGACCCTAGGAAATTATGGATAGGTTCAACATGATGATGAACTTAAACTAATGAAGTGCTGGGAAGGAGCAAGGATGCCCCCAATGTAAGTTGCCTAGAAACACATGATAGAAAGGAAGGAGAAGATTGTTTTTTGAAAGGGATAAAGGTGTCTGAAAACATGGGGAAAAAGTAATCTTATACACATGGATGTTCTAAATGAAGTAGAAGAATGAGGTTAATGATATGAATGTAGCTTAGAAGCCTCATGATGAAGAAGTGATTAGACCAAAGGCACAAATCATGAGACAAGATATGGACTAGAGTAAGAGTCTGAACAAGGTAAAAAAAAAGACACTTGGTAACATACTAATCTTGTTTACTCATAGAGATCTAGTGTGTGGTTTGGAAATTAATTACCTCTTGAAGGGAAGATTTAATAGACAACAAGTGAAGACACCCTACCCAATGTGTAGGAATGATTTATTTTGAAAGGTGATTTTGCGAATGGATGGTGGAAGGATAGCCATACATTGCTCTGCTACAAGCCAGGCGTCCATAGCCCTGATAGAGATGCATTTGATTCTAATCACAACATTTCTCTACTTCCAGTCAGGAATCCATAGCCCCGATAGAGGTTATTGGAAATACCCCAAGAGAGAGTTATATATCAATTTTATTTTTCTTTTAGCTTTTAGATTTTGATTTTTTTGATTTATTTTGATTCTTTTTCTTTCTGAAAACTTATTTCAGCTCTCTTGTTTGACAAGGGGTTAAGAACCACAGATGGCTTGATGGAAGGATATGGAAGTGATTGTGATGATGACATTGGCTAGTGTCAACAAATATGTCCAAAATTTCTTCGCAACAAGTTTATTAGATGTTAAATGTGATAGGATCTCTAAGAGGTCAGTCATTCTTTAATTTACCAAGGTGATAAAAGACCAGGGTCAAATGGATACCATAGAGATAAATGTCATAAAATGTGTGTGAAAAGGCTAACCAAAATATCACTGAAGGGATGAAAATGGTAGGAAGACTTGCAGAAGAATGATAAGAAAGGGAAGAAAGAAACATCCATGTGTACGAAATACCTGATTATAATGTTTGATCTTTGTACCTTTGATTGTTTTGAAATGTTTTCTCATTTTTTTGTATTTTTGAATTGTTTTTTATTTTTATATTTTTATGAGGTTGGGACCAAAAACATCACTCTACATGATAAGATCCAACAACGATGTTGTGACTTCCTTGATAAGGGAGACTAGGCATGTTTGTTTATCAAGTGTCATGTTATCCACGATCTTAATGATAGAGGTGAGCTCATACTCAACAAATGATTGTGATTTATCTTGAAACAAGGATTTAATATGTAGGATCTTGAGTTCCTTATCCATATTTTTATGCACTTTGAGCCATACTTGATGGTTACGTTGATGTGCGTTCTTGAATCATGCTTGATTTACAATTTTGAGATTTTTTGTGTTGTTGGGGGCTTTCAAGCTCTTGGAAGTTTTGAACTAAGCTTGATAATGAACCTGTTTGGGTTTCTTATAATTTGATGCATGACTTGTCTGATCGTGAGTAGGAGAAGAAAGAGAACGTTGATTTTTAGAACTGATGTGAGAAATGACCGCGGGCTTGCCGCAACCATTGATATAAGAAATATGTGATGAATGAAAAGGATACGGTCCAAGAATTTAAGAGGATGGGCTATGAGGACATGGCCCGAGAATAGAAGAAGATGACGAAGGGATACTAGGGTGTGACCCAAGTATAGATAAGGAGGGACTACCAGGAGGGGTCCCATAGATAGAAGAGGAAGAAGGGCTACTAGGACATGGCCCAAAAATAGAAGGTAATGAGCTACCAAGAGGTGACCCACAAGTAGAAAATGGAGGGCTACTAGGACATGGCCCCAAGATAGAAGAATTCGATGGGCTACTTAGTGGTGACTGAAGGAAATATGTTGATTGAGGAATGGTGATAGATAAGGAATGATTGGGTAATGAGAAGATAGGCCATGGTTCAATGCTAGACCTTGTTATCTCATCACGATCAAAAGAAGGTAAAGATGGAATAGAAGAAGAAGAATCAAATTCCATCACTTTATGATTTTTCTCTATATTCTGATAAAAGGAATCAACTTGTTTTCCCCAATACGCAAGCGTATCAAGTTCTAGAAATAATACTTTTTTCAAATCCTCTAAAGGGATATCATCATGTAATTTAATTATTTCTTCATTCTGAGAGAAATCAATCAGTAGAGGTTGTTTTTATTTAGTCATAGAAGGTTGAATAGAAGAAATAGGTTTGATAAGGAGGGAAGATTGATTGACATAAGAAGATGAAGATGCCCGATGATGTATATGAGGGGAAGTATGATTGGTGATAGGCATATCATGAATGGAAAATTTGGATCTAGACCTAGATTGCTTTTCTAGAAGACAATGCAATGTAGGAGAGAAAACAGGATCACATAGCCATCCATTAAGTTGTGATGTAGGATTCAAATTAGATGATTGAATAGAGGGAATTTGAGTCATGGAACTCTTTGACAGAGGAAGAGGTTGTTGAGATGACTGATGAAGGAGGTCCTACGAAGAAAGGGAGGACCATGACTCGAGAACTGAAT
Organism: Taxus chinensis; assembly: GCA_019776745.2. Lineage (NCBI taxonomy): Eukaryota > Viridiplantae > Streptophyta > Pinopsida > Cupressales > Taxaceae > Taxus > Taxus chinensis. Next base: position 338,630,755 of record CM034157.1, on the reverse strand, counting down.
TAGATGTTTGATCGACAGAACTTGGAGTCACACGAGTCTTCAAAGGAGGAAGATGTTGTTGAGGTGAGTTGGAATAAAGGTCCTGTGAAGGGAGGACCGTGATTTAAGATTTGATCTAGGGGTATCTAAAAAAAAGTTGGGATCCGAGTCTTCAAAAGAAGAGTGGGATTCCAAATGGTAGTTTGGATCTGAATCAAAAGAAAAAGAGTGGGGGGAACCTAAATAATATTTAGATCAGAAGCATCCAAACCATACCACTAACTATGAGATTAAGGTGGGAAACATCGTACCTAGATGGGCCCTCTAGCATGAACAACCAAACAAGGATTAGTTTTAATTGGAATATTTTGATGTGAATACCTAAACCTAGGTTCCATATTGTAGTAAGTGTGAGAAATCACACGATAGTTAGCCATTTTTGGCATCATTTAGGTGTGAATGCCTAAACCTAGATAGTGTTATGGAACTCCTTTAAAGGGAAGGAAGTGACATGTCTATTTGGGTAGCATAAGGGCAACCAACTAGACATTTGATAAGTATGGAGATGCATGCATGATTTTTTGAAGAAGGTATAAGGAAAATAGACATTGTGATGATGCAATCTCGATGAGATCAAAAATGATTGTCCTAAAAAAAAAAATTCTAGATGAATAATCACAAGAAACAATCATGCAAGTGTGAAACACAAAGCCAATCAACAAGGAAATACACCCTATGCAAATGCGTGTGCAAAGTGAGTTCGATGCAAAGATGATCAACACAATGTCAATATTTACATCAAGCTCGGAATGATCAAGGCATAAATATTAAAAAAGGGTAGATGAAATGATGAATCAATCCAAACTATGATGATGATCTTGAAATCAAGATCAAGTGGCCATCAAAGATATAAGGACGCATCCACACACTTTAGAAATTTAACAACTCAGACACAAACATGGATGAACATAAATTAATAAAAAAGTGGTGAACATTATCTATGACAACAATCTCGAAAGATGCCTTCTCTTTCCCTAAATGGGCAACAAGAATGCAAAGGTGTAGATCAAAAAATATTAAAAATAGACTAATCGCCACTTGGGTAGAGCTTCGCCTCGTCCGAAGGTGAGAAAGAATCTAAGCTAAGTGAAACATCATCTAATTTCTATGATGAAAGGCACTTATATCTCACTTAAGTGGATTATTTTCCTTTTTCAAAAAACAAGGTTCTGAATAAAAATAAGTTGTCACTTCATGATGGCCAAGACTCGATAAAGGACTAGTAAAGTGGGTGTCAAGATAAAATGGCCTCCTTAATAAGATCTCTCAACTAGATGTTACAAAGTCGTCTAAGAGTGGGAACAATTTACCCAAAAAGTCATAATGACTAATTTGGGAGTATCTTGGCTTTTCCCCCTTCAAGTATAGTACACACTAAATGCATCCATCATATACTCTTACTAGGGCCGCGATACGGACAACTTTGTAACACTAACTCACAAGGAAAACTAGTCAAGTGGGTAAGTGAGGTGCTTCCTGTTTTATCCACGAGGTTACACATCAGTGGAATACTTTAGGGCTCCTGGTACCACCCCCATTGTTGTATATTAAGGCATTATGCCAGATGGGTTATGTTCTAGTTGAGTAGATAGGGACGTACCCTTTTCTGAAACTTGTAATACAATGTTTTGAATATGGTATGTTTTTTATCTTGCTTAGCTTAACATGGTTTTAAGTAGCACACCATTTGGCAGCCTGCAAGAAACATGTGTATTAGCGGGTTTGTGTTTTTTTTTACGCCTTTCTTTGACAAGTGGTAAGTCCTGTAGATAACAAGTGTTTAGTAATTTTCCAATTCGTAGGTTGATGTTTAAGAAAGATATTTTTCCACTTTGCTTTTGGTTCCTAAGATCGCTAAAAGGCACGAAGGAAGAGCATACGCAATGTGAAAAAATTCTACTGAAAGCACATGAAAGTTTTACTTCAACCTTTATAAAACAAGTATTTTTGAACAATTTATATGAGTTTTGTATAGTTTTTTTATCTCCAAGATCTCCTTGGAAGATGCGAGGAGAGAGCATACACACTTGTACAAAGCTAATTCTAAGCCAAGAACAAAACACTTTAACTATGTAAACATAAATGTTTAGGAAAAAACTATTTTTTGAATTTTTAGTCCTAAAAACCTGTAGTAATAGATCAAAAGAAAAGATTTTGCAAACTATAATTTTTTTCAATTTTTAATATAGACACCTGTCTGCCTATACTGACACCAACGCTCCCCAACTAATGGATACACACCCTTCTTAATGAGTATGCCTGTAGTAAAAAATTAATAAAACCTCATGCTGTAAAAATTTACGCTCACAATATGATAAAGACATGCCTATATTGACATGGATGCTTAGGTTCTGACGTGTACGCACTTAAGCCTAAAATAGGAAACTGTAATTTTTTTTACACAGTCAGACTATTTACACCTACATGTCCAGAGAGGAAGATATGCGCCCCAGATGACGAAGACACATGCACATCTCTCTATAGAGAAAAAATGCAATTGATGAGGACCTCATGATAGGTACACACTAGATCTAATGGAGACGTTGGGGTTTCAACGTGTACACGCCCTTTGTTTGACACCTATGCGCACCCTGTGAAAAATCTGCAAAAAACAGAGATTTTTAAATTTTCAAGAGCAAACAGATTAGTTATTAGTCAAAGTGTCTTATTTCTATATCAAACCTACAAAATTTATATAAATGAAGGTCATTTATCTAGGATTAGAAATAAAAATGAGGAAATAACAAGTGATTTAAGCAAAAAAACTTGAAAATGAACTTTGAAAAACCTAAAAGACCTCTGTTAATGGAGGATGGACATAAATGTCCAACCAGGCATGCCAAATGTGTTCAATGAAAGGTTTTGCAAGAGCTATTGAAATGGAGTAAGACCCCAAATCTTCGTGCAAAGTCCCTCAATGGACCGTTAGATAAGAAATGAGCAAGGAAACCTACTTTTCATGTATTCAAACTTGAAATAAACAAGAAATCTAACAAAATAGCATCACCCTCTATTCTTTGAAATCTTGAAATAATGAACCTAAGAGGATCTAAGCAATCATTTTTGTTGTTTTACTCCATGAGGGTGAATGAATCTCACTAAATGGCTACATGACCAAGTTTAGCTATTCCATTACTAACCTATTATGGGTGCAAGATGAAGCTATTTTAATGGTGGATGACCCAAGATCAAATGCCTTATTATCTTGGCTAATGAAAATGAGCTCCTAAGCTTTCTTAGGCTTGTTTTGGATTTAGCTTATGTAAAGTTATGTCTTTGTGTGTAAAGTTATACGTTGAATGGGTAGGCTTAGCCTTATATTTATAGTTTTTGGTTTGGAAGAATTTGAAATTTAGGTGCATGTGGGACTAAATCTCAAAAAGCGCTTTAGGATTAGATTAGAATAAACATGCTTTAGGCTAGTTAAGCTTGATTAGCAAGTGATTAGAGACTCGTTGAGAGTTGGGAGGGGTCTGGATAACCAATTGTGACTGATAGATAGCCTACAAAGCCAATAGAAGTGGTCTAGAGAGAAATAGGGAGGTTCTGAATGGTCGAAAGGAGGAATGTTTATCTAATAAGAGAGATATTAGCCAAATAATCTGATTATAGGAGGAATGTGACAGAGAGAGTGTTATGAATGGGCATCTAAGAGTGGAGTGAAGAAGGGTTGATTAATGGATTATCTTCAATCAGTTAAAATGGGAGGAAATGCAAAGTGTAAGCATATTTTAGGTGTCTACAATTAACTTAGATCAAAATCCAATAGGGAAAACATTACATTTTAGGTCAGATTTGAAGAGCAACAAACATTCTAACCAAGGTTAAGGCATTTTCCTTATTAGCCCCATAATAGATCCTCAATCTACTTATATTTCTCAACATTATAAAAAAATTATAAAGGAGGTCCATGTTTAGTATTAACAACATGATTCCAGGTAAGGACACCTATACCATATTCATGTAATCATAACCAAAATAAGACTCAGTTCTTTGTTACCTTTTTGTTTCTAGATGTCAGTTAACAATATAAAAATAAAGAAGAACCAAAGCATACCTTAGATCAATGGAATTGATTTAAGGTGTGTTGTTAAGATACGAAAGATGTGAAAACAATGGTACAAATTTATACCTTATAATTCACAAAGCAAAATGGCTTCACTTCCAAGTAACAAAATTACAACAAGCATGAATTCTGAATAGTAATAACTTATCCATTGCAAACATGATTTTGAACGTCAAAATAATACACCTTCCTAAGGAAAATCACATGTTGACGTTTGTAATGTCAAAGGTGGAAGTCATCATAGTAACAGTCATGACCAAGACATTACACAAAAACTCAATGAGATCCTCGCTGCCCTGTTGTACATGAGAGATCATCTAGCTGTAATGGAACAAGTAATGGGAAATGAGGAGGAGGAAGAAGATGTTGATAATGATGATCAGCCACCTCCTGTGGATAACACCAATGGAGGGAATCTGGGTGTTGATAATAGTAATGTAAACATACCTAATCATCCTGAAAATAAAAAAGGCAAGATTAGCAGACATAACTTGGGATCAATTTAAAATTTACTTTAGGAAATGGTGGCTACCTCAACTTTTTTATGATCAGAAAATGACTGAATTTCAGAAATTATTTCAAGGAAAGTTAACTGTGATAGAGTATTGGGAAAGGTTTACTAGACTCCTTAAGTTTGTGCATCAGTATGAAACTGACGAGAAGTTTAGGATACAGAAATTTATTATGGTATTAAATCCCATTATAGGAGGCGAGGTGGATGTTCACAGTCCAACCACTATGGAAGGGGTTGTTGAAAAATCCATAAGGAATGAACAAAAATTAAGAGTAATCTCTGCTCATAGAGAGGAAATTAGAAAGAAGGTTCTAAACTCTTCTTTATCTCTTGCACCTAAAAAGGGACCCTATAAGAGGTTTGGCATGAAATTTTTTTTTACCACTAATAATAATAAGAGAACAATGACAAAAAAACATGTTGATAGTATGCGGAACAACTTTTTCAAGAACAATAATAATGGGAAGAAGTGCTACGGAAGCAAGAATGATAACTTCAAGGCTGGAAATAAATTTGAGCCTAGGAAGGGGCCTATTAGAGGTTTTTTTAATTGTGGCAAGGACCATTACACAAGTCATTTTCCTTTGAAGAAGGATGACTGCAATCAACATTATAGGATACATGATGTGCTAGTTGAAAAGCAAGCTAGAAAGCAAGTCACACCCATAGAAGTTCCAGGTAAGTTATTCGATATACCTGTGACTATACTTTTAGAAACTAGAGTTACTGAATGTTTTATTTCTACTAAGTTAGCTTTGAAATTAAAAACAAAAATTGAGAAAATGGATAAATTGTGGACTGTGCATTACAAAGATAATGTTGTTCATGTAGTTAGTATGTGTCTATTTGGAGTAGTCCTTGACTTGCCTAGTTTTCCCAGAGAAGTTGACCTTTATGTTGCTCTTTTGGGGTCTTATGACGTAATCATAGGTGTTAACTGGCTAGTTGAGCATAAAGCAAAGGTTGATTGTTTTGAAAAATGGATTAGTTGTTTAGATGATCTGTAGAAAACAACAGTCATTCAAGGTGTAAAACATGAGATTTCAGTCAGGAAGTTGTCAACAATGTAACTCAAAAAGGCCAAAAACAAAGGTTGTACCTTGTATGCAGTAAATATTTCTAAAACTACATAAGAATGTAATGATTTTATGGAAAAACATCCTTTGTTACAAAATTTCACAAATGTATTTCCAGAGGAGTTACCGACTCTTCCACCTAAATGGGAGTTTGACTTCATGATAGATATCAAACCAGGAACCAAGCCTATATTTAAGGCACCTTATAGAATGACTACCATTGAATTGGTAGAGATTAAGGCTCAGTTGCAAGAAATTTTTTCAAAAGGTTTGATAAGACCTAGTGTCTCACCTTTGGGAGCACTGGTAATTTTTGTGAAAAAGAAGGATGACATGCTTAGATTATGCATTGATTACAGAATTTTGAACAAGGAAACTATCAAGAACTGATATCTGCTTGCTAGAATTGATTATCTATTTGATCAAATGCATGGATATCGGTGTATTCCAAAATAGATATTCGATTTGGATATAATCAGTTGAGAATAAAGGATGAAGACATACATAAAATAGCTTTTAGAACAAGGTATGTGCATTACGAATTCTCAATTTCACCTTTTGGGTTGAAAAATGTGAATATTCTTTTAAGATTCTAAAGGATCAATTAACTAAAACACCTATTTTGACTGTACATGATCCAAATGGGGACTTTACTATTGTAATGGATGCATCTAGGGAGGGTATCGAAGGTATTATGTTGCAGGATGATCATGTCATAGCTTATGAAAGTATAAAACTCAAGTTACATGAATGGAAATTATGCTCCACATGACCTAGAGCTTTCTGCCATTGTTCATGCCTTCAAATATGGAGGCATTATCTTCTTGGTAGGCCTTTTGAACTAAAAATTGACCATCTTGGGTTGAAGTATATTTTCACTCAGCCAAACCTGAATGCAAGACAATGAAGATGGTTGGAATTTCTATCTCAGTATGATTTTGATATAAGCTATATTAAAGGCAAGGAAAATAGAGTAATTGATGCTCTAAGTCATAGGAAGCACATTTCTGCTCTTATAACATTAAGAACTTAGTTTAAAGATGAGGTGAAAAGTGTCATGGAATCTGATTCTTATTTTTAGCAAGTAAAGACAACACTTGTTGCAAATCTAAATGATGTGAGATATAAAGGTTTTCATTTTGACAACGAAGGCATTTTTTGGTTTGAAAACAAGGTATACATACCTTTGGCAAATGATTTAAGAAAGAAATTATTAGTTGAATTTCACAACTCACCTTTTTCTAGACACCCTGGCATTACAAAGATGTTGGCTGATATAAAACAACAATATTTCTGGAAAGGGATGAAAAAGGATGTGATGGAAATTGTGACGCACTATTTAGAATGTCAATGAGTTAAAGCAGAACATATGCATCCAGCCGGTTTATTGTACCCTCACAGCATTCTGCAGTACAAATGGCAAGTGATAACCATGGATTTTGTTCAAGGGTTTCCTATGTCAAAGAATAAACATGATGTTATTCTGGTTTTTGTTGATAAACTAAAAAAAATAGCACACTTTATTGTTGGTAATATAAAGGATGATTCGAATGTGTTAGCAATAATATTTGTGCATGATATTTTCAGGTTACATGGAATACCTGAATTAATCATATCAGATAGAGATCCGAGAATGACATCAAGATTTTGGAAGATGCTTAATGTTGCTTTGGGAACTAAACTGAATTTCAGTTCTGCGTATCACCCAGAAATGGATGGACAGACTGAAAGAGTTAATCAAGTTTTAGAGGATATGCTAAGAATGTATTGTATGGATCAGTAGTATAAATGGGAGGAGTACCTTCCATTAGTTGAGTTTTCTTATAATAATACTTATCACGCCTCTCTAAAAATGGCACCTTTCGAAGCACTATATGGAAGGAAATGCAGAACCCCTGTTAGCTGGGACAACATTGAAGATAAAGAGGTGATAGGGCCTAAAATCCTTACAGAAATGGAACAACAAGTTAAAATGATTCATGAACGCTTGAAGGAAGCTGCAGATAGGAAAAAAGTTATGCAGACTTAAAGGGTGGATAGGAAATTTGAACTTGGTGAGAAGGTCTTTCTTCGGGTTAAGCTGAAAAAGAGTTCTATAACTTTTGGCAAGGCTGCCAAGTTATCACCTCGTTATGTGGGACCCTTTGAAATTGTTGAAGTAATCAACCCTGTAGCTTATCATTTAGCTCTACCTCCTGCTTTATCACAAATGCATGATGTTTTCCATATTTCTTTGCTTAAGAAATACATTTTATTTTTATCACATGTATTGAATTGGAATTCCTTACAGGTCCAAGACCCAAGAATAATGATGGTTAAGCCTATTCAAGTGCTGAAAACTTGTCAATTGCACTTAATAAATCATGAAATAAGTCAATGTAAGGTCCAGTGGGACCAATTTAATGAAGAAAGTGCAACCTGGGAAAATCTTGAAGATATGAGATCTACTTTTCCATACTTGTTTGATCAGAATTGATTCTGAAAATTGATAAAATCTGAAAAATTTATTCATGTTTTGATGTTAAATCTGTCAAACTTGGGCAATTACTAACTATTTGACAATTGTTTTAAATACTATTCTGAAAACTTGAATTTTTCAAATCTAGCTTTGTTATGAACATATGAATGGAAGGACAATAATTAAGTTTGATCCTAAAAATTTAATTGTTTTGATTACGTTAATCATTAGGATGATGATTCTTTTAAGGAGGAAGGTATATAATGTCTTGGTCATGCATGTTACTATGATGACTTCCACCTTTGACATTGCAAACATCAACATGTGATTTGTCTCAGGAAGGTGTATTCTTTTGACGTTGAAAATCATGTTTGCAATGGAGAGTTATTACTGCTCAGAATTTGTGTTTGCTATAATTCTGTTTACTTGGAAGTGAAGGCCATTCTATTTTGTGAATAATAAGTCATAAATTTGTACTATTGTTTTCACATTTCTATATGTTAACAACACACCTTGAATCAATTCCATTGATCCAAGGTATGCTTTTGTTCTCTTTTTTGTCATCTTGTTAATTGACATGCTGAATGAAACATGTTATGGAACCGAGCTATGTTTTGATATAAATTTTAAGGAACCGAGTTTAGTATCCTTACTAGCATCATGTTGCAAAAAGTTTGGACCTCCTTTATTAATGTTTTGGAACATTGAACAATGTGAGGAGATTAAGGACCTGTTATTGGTCTTATAAGGCAAATGCCTTAACTTTGGTCAGAATGGTTGGTGCTATTCGGATCTAACCTAAACTGTAATGTTTCCCTATTGCATTTTTGACCTAAGGTAATAATACTTACCTAGGACCTATTACTAAACTATTATAGTTTACGCCTAAAACTATGTTGCAGTGCCCTACCCTATATGGATTCTAACCTAAGGGGGGTTATGACCTAACCTAAGATGGTATGTGATATAGTTATGGGGTTTGAACTAACCTAAGATAAATTTTAAAGACCTAAGAACTAAGATGGAAACCTAACTAATGCTAAGGTGACCTAAACTATTACTAAGATGAAAGGGGACCTATGGGTTACGTGGAAAATAGAAGGTTGGTGGTGGTGGTTTTTAAGGTATTAATGAGAATTAAATCTTAGTCCTTACATCCTAATTTTCCAAGTTTGGTGGAGGAAAGGAAAGTAGGTGGGATGCCTAGCTGGAATCTCTGCTAAATTTAAAAAAATGCATGTTAGTTTTTGAAATAAACTTCACCAAATTTGAAGTGGTGGTGGCATAAGGAAAGAGAGGGAATTTATTCATTCAATGCATTCAATAGCCTTGGGCTTAGTGGAGGAAACCACCTAGGAGTTGGGAAGATGGAATTGGGAAAGTTGTTGGTCATTCTGGTCCTTCTGGTTTTTTCTCTGCATGTGGTTTTGGTTCTTCAAACCAGCAAGTCTATTTTTTGATCCATTGTGATCTTGAGCATCCCCGAACTATTTCTGAACCTGTGGAAACATGGAGGTAGTTGGGAGATTTGGTTGTTGACGTTGTTTGAAAAGAAGAGATTCTTGAGAAGCTCAGCTGGAGATCTTCTGCAAATCAACAAGAAATTTCATCAGGCATGATAGGCTCTTCTTATTAAACAGTTTTTCTTTTTATTAAGTGTCTTCATTAGAACAACTCTTCTCTTTGAAATGAATGGCTTTGTGGAAATGTTTTGGTGTATTTTGGTTGTGATCTTCTGTTTGAGTTTTTTGTTTTGAAAGGATGTAATATGGGTATTTTCTGAATGCATGTTTGAGTAAATCGTGTTTATCATATTTGAAACTGGAATGATGCTTAAGTCATGTGGGCTTCTGGTTTTCTGTGCACAAGGGATTAAGGGAAAGCATTATGTGGTAAAGATTTTAATTGGGTTTGTTTTAATTTTAATTGTGGGAAGTATGAAGTGCTTCATCTTCTCTGAAAAATGAATCACCTTGAATCTGGTTGTTTCTATTTGAGATAAGTTGGAACAACTATTTGGATTCGATGTATTGTGAATTTAAACTTGTTAAAAGGACAATGATGAAACATTTTCTCCCTTTGAGTTTAATGCGTTTAAACCCATGAATTTTTGTGGGATTGTTAGAAGGGATTTCATTTGGTTTTGACCTTCCTTGTTTGAAATCTGGTAATTTTCAGTTTAACTCCTTTCCAGGGACTGTGTGAGGATATTGTTGTTTCTCTCACCTGCATGTATTAAATGGTTTGTGGAAAACCTTTCGATTTACTTATGTAGATGTTGTTGTGAAAGTTGACTAATTTAGTGGATCTTGGGATTAGTTTGGTTTTGGTTATCTGAGGGGAAAGAGTTGGAACATTTAGTCTTACTCTTCTCCCTTTTGTTTGATTTTGGGAACCAATTTGGGGTTTCATTTCCTTTGATTGCTTTCATCTTAGTCAAAATTCAGTTGGAGCGTAAAGTTTCTCCTTCTCCTTTTAGGCTCGATGATGAACACATGTACTAGGGGATTGTAATCCTTTCATTGTTCCCAATTGTATTTGAATCTGGTTGGACTTATTTTCATTGTATCTGAAAATGACTTCTTTCCTTCCTGTGGAATAGGAAACATGTTTTTACTTGACTGTAATCTCTTAATCACTTTCTATTTGGGATGCATAAGATTTTTTTGTAGTGTGCAAAGCTATTAATGTGGATGAATTTAGAAGATCAGTTGTTGCTTGATACTTCTGGTAGAGTTGTAGAATGAATTCTTTGAATATTTCCTTTAGTGGTAGCTAGTAAGCTACTGAAACTATCCCTATTTTGCATTGAGGGAAGTACATTTCTCTTAATTGATTTACATGTTACAGTTTATATAATTTGATTCAGTATTGGGAAGAAATAATGAGGATCTCTCTCTCATCTTGATTATTGACTTCCATCTCATTCTCTCTCTCCTTTCTGAGTTGTGGATTTCATTACTGTTACTCTTGTGCTTAAAATGTAGTTGATTGTTATCTCTCTCTGACTGTTTATTTCTTGTTATTATTACACCTTACTTGAAGCTGAATGTTTTGGTTAGGTTAGTTGAAGGGGATTACAGAGTAGATAGTTGGATGAATCACTTTCTTTCCTTTTTCTTTCCTTCTCAATTGATTGTTAAGAAGGTAATGAATCGATGTGTGACTATCTTCAGGAGAAGTACATGGAATTTAAACCTTGTAAAATCTGTTGATGTTGAACAAAAAGGTTAGGCTAGAGTTGGCTTAAATTGGAATGATTCAAAGACACTATAGTATGAAACAAATAAGTAATTGGGATGTAATATTACTTGTCTGTTGTAGCTTTTCTTATGAAATTGTTGAACAAAGATTGTTGTTTAATCTTGATACTTATTTAATGTGACAAGGTTTCTCACTCTATTCTTCTTTTAGTGGTACTTAATTCTTTACTAGGTATCTATCTGTATTGCTTAATGTTTCATAAGAGTAGAGTTATTTTTATGAGATAGTTAGTCAAAAGAACATCACTTTAATGATTAGTTCTTATCATGCTCAGTTCAATGAACTGACCCATGCTAGAAATTTTTACAGATGGATTCCGTAAGTGATAAAAGAAGACAAGTTCTTTTATGATGCTTCCTGTGTTTACTTAAAGGTTGCGTTTTTAATGAGGATTTATTATTCCTTTTGAGATGTAATTGAAAAAGGGAAAAAAATTGTAAATTTTACTTGATTTTATCAATGAAGAATGACATGAAAAATGTCTAAAATGTTTAGACCTGTAAAATATGTATTTTGTTTGATCAATGAGAAAGGATTGAGTGTTATTGATATTTGATGTGTCATGGTATTTTGGGCATACAAAAAAAGGGGTATTGTATACTTATTCTTATTCTCTTGTAAACATATATTTTTTGAATCATTTCAGTTGTACTCTAATGAAATAGGGAAAGAGGGATTTGATACTCTATTCTCCTCTTAAATGCAACTTCTAAGTTGGCATACATAGATGAACACTCAACTAGGTCAATATGGATTATTAATTGACATTAATAGAAGAGTAAAATACATATGGATCCTTGTATAAGAAAATTTGCAATGGACCCTAACTAATATATGTTAAGAGAAAGACAATTAATCTTCAGAGTAAAAATTTTGTTATGACCTTTTCATGTATTATACCCAAAGGATATTCGGAAAGAGGAAAATATACCTCTTCTTAGCAAACCTTAAACTAAAATAAGGTAACCAAAAATAGATGAACATATATATATATAAGAAATAGACTTCATTCTAATGAATTCTATTATAAAGAAATCAGAATCTAAAATTCAGTCATGGATAAACTTGATTAAGTTAAGTAAGTTATCTTACTGTGTTAAGTTGATTTGGATTGTAAGTCTGAACTTAAGTTAAGAAACTAAAGAATGAAACAATCCTTTGGGAAGAAGGATTGGTTGTAGATTAATCTACATGACAACCATAAGTCATTTATGACTAGCAACCATAATGATCAAAGAGATTAGAAAATCAACAGGGTTGCTAAAACTAAATCTTAAATTAAGAAGATAAGAGAGTATTTAACCTCTTAGCTGGATATGTACCTCTAGATGAGGGGTTTCATAGGATGTTGGTACATGACAACTGCAATAATGTGTCATCATGAAGATAAGGTCTTCATGAGGACATAGTGTTGCAACTGACATGTCACAACACCCTTCCGAATCAAATCATATAGGTTTACATAAACTCAAGCTTGACTTGGTTACACTCTAGGTCAATTTAGGACATGATTTGATATAAGGAAGGACTCCGATGACTAAAGGTAACTAGATACATGAAATCGACCTAGGTCGATTGAGTATGTCTATGTACCCTTTGTCACTGTGAGTGGCCCTCTATACCAATCTATGTTGCTAACCTAAGTTATGGTTAAACCTTGGACAAGAGGACTGATAGGAGTCAGTGAAGACCATTCTAGATAACAGATGAAGTGGGGGTGAAGGACGTATTCCATTGATGAGTATGCCATCTAGGAATATGATCATGTAAAGCATGTGAAAATCTTTGGCCAAAGTATCGCAAGCTGCTAGTTGTGTTGTCCTATATCACCTAGTTTAAGAAGAAGGATTTCAGATGAATATTGGTAGAAAATATTCAGATAGGCCTCTTAAATGAACACTTCAATACCCTGAAAATGGTAAAAGAACCAAGTATACTTAGTATACAATGCATTGAATTAACATGAAGGATCGGTAAGAAAGCAAGTCATGAAATGAGAGATCGGCAGTTCATCAAAATGTAATTATAGTTGCATATGGTTATCTATTATGAGGGTTATTTTAGCTTGTCCTCTCTCTAAACTTTGAAGAAGTTGGCACTAGGTTAGAGGAAGAAGCCATTAGCTTTCTCTGAAGGATTATCCTACTTGGAGAAGGTCCCACACTGATAGGATAATCCCCATGTTATGCTAAGTTGCACTAGTTTCCCAATCAGTATACATGAATTCAAAAGCAAGATCAGGGGTGCTGTAATTTTGACATAATAGCTTTTACAAGTTGGATGGGACCAAAAGTTAAATATTTTACTACACTTTTCATCAAGATTAGCTGTGTGTGTCTTGGTGAATTTTCAGCCTGTAGAGGCTTTTAGAGGAAACACATAGTATGGTGACTTCGTCATTCAAAATCTAATGGTTCCATTAGCCTAATTTTATCAAGTTCATGAGAAGACTGCCAAACCCAGTCTAGACATTGAGAAAATAAGGTATCTTTGGATACTTGTAAAAATATTTCTAGGAAGAGGAAGGAAAGGAAGAAGATTATAAAGGTCTCTGATCTCCACGAAATAGAATTTCATCCATTACCTCCACCTGGTAGACCCTTTCTTTGATCTACTAGGTTTCTCATGCCACTCAGGATGGCTCACCTACAACCACCAGATCAGCTACCTCCAAACCCCTATGCAAATTTCACGGGCAACTGTCCACTTGCCCTTAATGCACAAAATCCAGTCCCAATAGTAGCATGATAGCAACATTAAAGAATATTTCATACATCACTGGAGAAAATCACACAAGTCCCATCAACCACATTCAATACATTGTAAATTTTTGTGCCATGCATGAGATTGTTGAGATGGATGTTGCAGTCAAGTTGTTGACTTCTTCTTTCAAAGGAAAAGTGTTATAGTGGTTCAGAGGCTTGGGAGTAGGATCAATTTAGAATTAGGATCAATTATGCATAGCTCTTTGTGGCGAGTTTGGGGAAAGGGCTGAAAAATTATCCCTTTTGGAGTAGATGACTACAATCAAAAGGGCACTAGTTGAGCAAATGACAGACTTTAATTCTAGATTTCAAAGAACATGAGAAAAGATCCCAATTGTGGTCAAACCAATTATTTAAGGTGGATTTATCTATTTTCTTAAAGCTCTAAATTCTAATCTATCTGTTATGATACAATCTATGCAAGGAATAACACTACTAGATGCTTATGCCATAGCCATTAGAGATGAGAGTTGCCTAATTCAATCAGGTAAACTTACACCTAGGCCACCTATACCTCTCTATCTAGATATGTGGAATCCTAATCCTAATCAAACACCTACAATAGCCCCCATCCTTGCTCTAAGAAATTAGAGTTTGAATGAAGCCTCCACTTCTTCTAGTACTTCTAGGGAACTCCAGGAAGTCACGAAGAAATTTCAGAATTTGGGGAATGAGTTAGTGAAAATCAAAAAGTAGCAAGCTCAGAGCTCCAGACCTTACCAGCCTTAAGATCAAACAAATAGGCCTCCTTATTAGCCTAACAGGCCTCCCACTTAGCAAACAAAGAAAAATCCAATCCAAGGGCAGTCTCAAACCACTAGACCATTTCAACCTTACAACCCTAATTTAGTTTCAACATCTAGGACTTTGGTTCCATCTCAAAACAACATGGCTCAAGAATATGACTGGTGTTTCCCATGTAATAAAACTCATAACCAGTCAATGTGTTTCAATGAAACTTTGAATTAAGCTCTTATGGTGACAACAACGGGTGTGGAACAAGAGACGTACTAGGAAGGTAATCAACAACATGAAGCAATTTAGGAAACACCTCTAAATGAGACCACCCTTGTCAATTGGTATGTTGAAGATTTTTGTGGTATAAATCAAGCCCCTTATCAAAGTGTAGCAGCTAATACACTATCTAAGAAGAGAAATATTGGAGAGGGATAGTCATCCAATTCAAATGATCCATAACCCTCTATCACCCAACAAGGTATCGGTAACCAAATTATAACTCCCAATGTGCAAGGTCAACCCAAGCCACCTTCTAAACCAGCTCAAGTGCCAGTTGTAGTAGCCCATGTGCAAGAAAGGACTATGTAAAGTAAGGGGCATCAGAGAGATAGCTCATCTCCATTCAAAATTATTGAGTAGATGAGGAAAAAAATGTAAACATCTCAATGTGAGAGTCATTAGCTATCCTAGGACAAAGAGACCTATTGCAGGCTGCTATGACGAATTGGTCAGCATCAAATCAATCATCCAAAGAGTAGAAGAAGGTACTCATCAATGTAATTCAGAAAGGAGGAAATTAGGGAGGTGAGAAAGGTAAAAATTTGAATCCTACACCACTCTATATGTAACACCCTAAACTGTTGTTACTTCCTCCTAAGCATACAAGTGTTGATATGTGATTTCTTTGTAAAAAAAGGATGTGTTCCTTGATTGAGAAATCATGCTTGATATGTACTGTATCTTCTTTGCAGATTTCAGATCCTTGACTGAGTCAGAATATGATTGGACTCTTTTATTTCTTTCATTTTGTATCTGAGTTTAATATGATCTCGGAATGAATTATAGAGTTATCCACCTATAATACCTAGCCTTGGATCAGTGGAATTGATCCAGGTATTGCTTTAAGTTTTTTCGTGATGAATTAAAATTTCAGACCTTGAACAGGTTGCAAGGTCTAGATGCATTAAATAAGCTAGTCCGGAAGATAACTCAGGTTGATCGTGTGAAAAGAATTGGTTCCCGATATCTAAATATATCTGGAAGGTCTTAATCGCGGACCAGGTAATAATTCAGTTACATATAATTCTGTAGCCTAAGGCAGAACAGGAGCTAACCCTGTTCAAGAATGCATGTTGTAGGTCTTTTTCTGAGCATACGGAATGTAGACCTAACTGGAATTATTAATGTTAGTAACCTAAAACTAAACTTAACCTAGGGGTTAGATTAGTGATGATCTAACCTAGACCTAGGCTAAGAGCTAATGTCCTAAGTTAGTATCTATGTTCTATGAAGTTAGACTAGGTATTATCCTAAATTCTAACCTAAGTTACTAACCTAACTATTGAGCAAGGATTATTGGGGACCTATGGAGGGGTGCGAACCATGGGCGGTAGTTTCTATGTTATTTAATGCGTGGATAAGCATGAGGGACAGGTAATTGGCGGAGGTTTTAAAACGGCTAACTTGAGCCGACGTGGCAGTTCGCCAAAATTGGAAATGGTCTTGGAATTTCTCTTGTCTATCGCCAACTATGGCAGTCGGTGGCAGTGGAGTTTGAGCGGGAAATTGGGAGTAAATGTAATTAATGAGCTCGGTAGTCGAGCTCGGAATTCGTGAGAAGGCATGAAAAATGGAAAGTTAATGTTTTGTTTGGCTTATCACGAATTCCAGTTTTTCCTCTGCCTGTTCACTGGTTCTTCGCACCAGTCTTCTTTGTGTTGCATGGCGAGTATGAGCGTATCTAGCTCTTTCCTCTGGCAAGGAAAATATATATGTCATGGAGATAGAAAAAATTTGTTGGTAGCTCTAACTTGGAAAAGGAAAATAAATTCCGAGCTCTTTCAGTGGTCTGCTTCGGAATTTTGAGCAAATATCCAGGCATGTTAGGCCCTAACCTTTAAAAATCTTGCTGTCTTTCAAGTGATTTCATTAGAACAACTCTGTTCAAATGATTTATGGAAATGGATGATTTTCTATGGTTGTATTGTGTGATTTTGGTACTGTATCTTCATGCTGGTTTTATTTTTCATTTATCCCTTGATGGGTGTTTATTAAATTCGAACTGTTGCTATATTTCTTTGTGTTTTGCATTCCGGCTTTAATATGCGAAATTATTGCAAGTATATGTGATAGGCCTGCTCTGTGTGAGTCCATAAATTGTTCTCTCGATGGGTACAGACTATTGAGATGCTTGTTGATGGATACTTTTCGTTGATTCTTGTTGTGGAAACTGTCGGAAGGGATACTGAAGGACATTTGTTTGATTGTTCAGTTAATTGACCTTTTCTTTCGTAAGCTCTGTCGTGGTTGTTATTTAGTGGTGGTTATGGATTCTGGTTGGGTTTCGTTATGAAATTTTATAGTTATTTGTGAAAAGGTAACTCACAGTGTTACAGTATTCATTACGACCTTGCTGGAGTTGTTTTTCCCCTTGCGTGGAGGTTATGGGGGTTCAACCCATTGATAGTATTGATATATATATATATATATATATATATATATATATATGATTATTGTATTGAAATGACTCTGTGGAGTCCTCTGAATGAATCGTATATTATGGTCCACTGTTGAGGATATAGATACATCTTTGAATATTGATAATTGAATTTCGTTGGAGTCTTGTAGAAGTAACAGGTCATACGACCTCTGTTATTTATGAATTTTGGTACAGACTCCCTGGGTATACTTTTACGTTTCCTTCTGTGTAAGCTTGTTCGAGAATTTTGAAGAGGTTCAGTTGAATTCCTTGTTATGAAATCAGTATTTTGATTTGCTTACACCTGATTTTTGAATGCTTACCATAGTTGGCATAGATAGAATCATTAACTATTTTTATCTTATATACTGTTGTTGGGACTCAGTTGAATTCTTGATAGATAAACAGTGTAACTGCTTCAAATTAAGACTGTTGGGTTTACTATTGTTTTCGACACCGTTGGGTTCCGTGAGTATGGGAAGATATCTTGTATATCAGTTTCTGGAAAAGCTAAACTGTGAATACTGTTTACGGACTTAGTTTTAAATCCTCGAATGGTAATCTATGTCACTGTTTTCTGTATAAGCCTGAGTATGAACATGTAATGTTCTTGGCTTTGTTGGTTTTCTTTAATAGCTTGACATCATGAATTATGGCTTCTATAAAGTAGGTCGTGAATAACATACTTTCAACTCTGGATGCGTTCAGAAGTGACTATGTTATGTTATGTTATGTTATGTTATGTTATGTTATGTTATGTTATGTCTTCTTTCTAATTACATTCCAGATAGATGTGGCTGTGCATGTTGCGTGGATTTCATTTAAATATCTCTCTGCATAGTCATAGGGAATTGTCATTGCTAAAATGATTTCGAGTCTCTTGTTGACTGCGATAACAGAAGAGATCCTTTGAATTCGACCTTGGGTCTAAAAGCCTTACAGTGTAGAAAGGACTTGAATGAGTTAAAGGTTGTCGTAAGGTATTGTTGGCGTGTTACATCTTCTGTGCATAGATATCCATTTCTGAGCTTGATTGAGTTTAGGAGTAGTCGATTTCACCTTATCAGGTAACGGCATTTAATATCTTCTTGTCTGTCACTTCTTGTGTGAGGACATACTGAATCTACTTGTTGATAGACACCGTTGTTTGGCATGAGGGCTACTGTACTGTAGTTGCTTTCTTGTAAGCTTTAACAAAACAGTTGTGCTGTTGATGGTCTCGATTGATTTATTTGCATGTGTATTAAGTGAATGCCTTGCTCTTGAAAAGACGGTACAGTCATGAGCTAGATCTTAAGGAAATAAGTATTATTCGTTTATTTCTCTTCTATTATAAAGTATAGGTTGATATATTTGTTTATCTAACTCTTGGAATTGTTCTATCATGCTGATGGAATCATGAAAGGTTATTTATTTATTAGGTTGAATATATAATCCGTCTAATGTTACTGTCCTTGGGATTCAAATGGATAGATGGTTAGATGCATTTGTCTTCTTGGTCACTAACATTTTAATGATTTGATCTCATTTAAACAGGGTGTTTAATGAAAACAATTGATGTATTGCAATTGTTTTAAAGGTTAGTGCTTATCATGCTCAGTTCATCGAACTGACCCATGTTGATAATTTTTGCAGATGGATGCCGTAAGTGGTAAAAGCAATGCAGATCTGACAGGATGATCAGATTGTTTAATTTGATTTATAATGAATTACATCTTGATTTTCTAAATGTACTATATGTGGAAAGATGTTCCTTTTCCGTTGAGCATTGTATCAAGTATGTTGAATGCATAAAATGTATCTGTATAGTTCTGAAAGGAATAGAAATAAGTATATGCTACTTATGTGTTGTATTCTTATTTTGATAGTTGACCTTCTTCGGTTTATATACCGGAGGGACAATGTTATCTTTGTATAGTTTGGAGACTTTTGTGATTGTCAATGAAAGCTTACAAGAAAATGTGATTGAATTCTTATGAGTGTTTAGTAGTTCTAATTTGTTCTATCGAAAGCAAAATTGAAATTTAAATCATTGTCTTTCTAAAGATAGGATTAAAATAAACCTAAGCAGAACGCTAATCAAGCTGAATTAAATTACTAATCCCTAGTCTTGATTATGACAGGACAACATTTAATTGGATTCTTAATCATTTATATCTTGATACTAATAGGTATGATATAAATTCAGTTAGGAGAACTGATATAAACCTAATGGGGTTCAGATGGCAATCTCATGTGAAGTTTATGAGTTATTGTCAAATTCCGTTGTCTTAGAATCATGTATATTCTAAGAACTCCATGATGAGACCTTGGCCTTAATATCTCCACCGTGTAATGGGTTTTATTGAGGAAGGTCATTCTAAGATGAAGAATCCAGGGATCGGGAAAGGCTAACCCTAGGGGAACATCTTTAATGTAATTTAAACTCAACGTGCGTAACGCATATTAATAAGTAGATCTTTCTGAGGTGGATTTAAAGGTTGACGGCACAAGTCAACTGCAGGGTTGTACCTCCGAGAAGATTAGGATCTTCTCGAAGTTACAACAATGCAGGTGACTTATGACGACACCCTTTGCATTGATCGCTAAGATTTACACTTTGATCTCGAACGAGTTACTCAGGGACCGATTAGGAATGTGGTCACATTATAAGGCTGCCTAGGAGATTCGGGGTATCTTGACACACTGGTTTAACTAGGGTTGAACCAGTATTTCATCATATCCCTAATCCTCGTGGGCATCCATATAACGTTATCACCTTGTTAATCCATTTCCGAGTGAATAAGTTGAGATAGGAGGGACTGACAGAAGTCGGTATAAGACATTCTACATAACATAAGAATGGGGTGAAGGGCGTATTCCAGATTGACGAGTATGCCGTTAAGGAATACGAGACATAAACAATATGTTTCAAATCTTTGGCCAAAGTATCGCAAGCTACTGATTGCGTTGTCCTAATTCACCTAGTCTAAGGGATGAGATGCTGATGAATAATGGTAACAATTATTCAATTAGGTTCCTTGGACAGAGCATTCCGAATCCCAGAATAGGGAAGAGAACCGCAAGAGTGAAGTGTTAAATAAAAACGCCAACTCTTATTACTCATGAATAGATCGGTAGATTACCGAGTCATGGAATGAATAGATCGGAGGTACTCCGAGTCATTACAGCTGCATATGGTTGTCTGTTATAAGAATGGTTATTTGATTGTGAGTTCTAAATTGGGTATTTAGAACCAGGATGTAATTATCAAAAAAAAAATTGACTTGTTCTATTGTCTAAAATGAGGATGTTACACTATATCTCGTTGATTGTCGGAGATAATTTGGTACATAATTACATGATTGATTTAGGAGCAAGTAGCTATGTAATACAAAAAAAAAATCCAATTAGTTGGGTCTTCAATATGAATTCATTTATAAAGGTGTGGTGTAATTAGATAGGACAACAGTAGCAATGGTTGGAGTAATCAAAGGGTTGAGCCTTACATTACATGCATGCCCTAATGTGACCATCTTGCAAGATGCATCAGTCATAGACTTTCCACCACTCTTTGCATTGTATTTGTCACGAGACTTCGCTGCTAAAATTAGAGGCTACTTGTCTAGTGATTGATCACACATGTTATTTAGAGTGAGGTATGGATCTAAGGCTACAATCTGGTCTGAACCTATTTAAAATTTCCATGTTAATCCTCATGTACCAGGCCCAATCAATGCAAATTTTACCATATTTGATTAAGAGGAATGAATGGAGGCTCAAGAGACAAATACAAAGGTTAGTAGCATTCCAGACATAACTCTTGATTATTGGGATTAGAGGGGACATGATTTTGATCCATACAGGGAAATGGAAGAATCTGAATTAGGGTTCTATTGTTTACATGAAGAGGATTCCCGCTTCCTAGTATCACCAAGCTAGATGCTAAAGATGATAATAAAGTATGGAAACTATTCTTTGATGGATCAAGGAGTAGGTAAGGTGTTGGGAAGGGGAGATATGATTATTTCACCATAAGGTACAAAATATTACTCATCTTTCCATTTTCAGTTCTCTTTCTCAAACAACACAACCGATTATGAAGCCTTGATCCATGGATTACATTGGGAAAGAAAGAAAGGTATTAAAAAATTGCAAGTGTTTGGGGATAGTGATTTGGTCGTGAACCAAGTCATGGGAACAAATGATGTTAAAAATGGTCTACTCAAAGCCTATAAGTATCGGGTAAGGGATCAGATTGAAGACCTTGAATCATTCAGTATTCAGGCCATATTGTGAAAAATAAATGAAGCCATAGACAAGCTTGTAGAAATTGGAGTGATGTTTGATGTGGTGGACAATATTAAGAGAGATAAAGCACAACCACATATTCACATCATTGTAAGGCCAACTGTACCAGATAATAGCACAAGATGGCATGTTTTTGAGAATGATTAGTAGATCATAAATTTTTTATAGGAGGAGGCTGAGTTCTGAGCAAAAAATCAAGAGAAATTGGAGCAGCAATATGGAGAGCAAATATTACAACTACGGACAAACAAATTGCTAAAGGGTTTAGTGACTTTAGAGTCAATTTTCAACCCAAATGATCAATTCGAGAAAGAGAAGGCCAACATTCAAGTGAAAAAGGAGAATTTTGAGCCCATTTTGGTTAGAGAAGGTAAGATGCTCCAAATAGGCAAGATGATCAATTAACAAGAAAAATATGTCCTTGCGCATCTTTGCAAAGAATTCCCAGATGTTTTCACATGGAGATATTAGGATTTGAAGGGTTTTTACCCAAAATTGGCACAACACACCATTGAGTTGAATCCAGAGACTAAGCTTGTTAGGAAAAAATAGAGGCCAGTAAACCCTCATAGAGAACCTCTCATGAAGAAGGAGTTGAATAAGCTCATTGAGGCGAGTATCATTTTCCCAATCAAGTACTCAAGTTGGGTGGAAAATATGGTTCCAGTTAGGAAAAGGAATGGGGAAATCAGGTTGTGCTGGATTTCTAGGATTTAAACAGGTCCTCCCTCAAGGATCACTATCTGCTGCCCTCCATGGAGTAGATTCTACAGGTGGTGGCTGGTTTAGAAATATTCTCCCTCTTAGATGGATATTCAGGCTATAATTAGACTATGGTGAAAGAGGAGGATTAATTAAAAACAACCTTTACCATAAAATGGGGAGCCTATGCATACAGGAAGATGTAATTAAAGCTATTAAACATTGGAGAAACATTTCAATGAGAAATGGATATGGCATTTAAGGGGATTTTAAATAAAATAGTGCTTGTATATCTTGATGACATCACTGTATTTTCTAAAAATGTAGAAAGTCACTTCGTTCACCTCAGACAAATCTTTCAAAGGTGTATGAGGTTTGGAGTGTCCTTGAAACTGAAAAAGTGCATATTCATGGCACATGAAGGTAACATTTTAGGCCATATTGTGTCGACGAAAGCACTAAAAATTGATCTAGAGGGTAGAAATCATCCACGCTCTACCATTACCAAGTCATAAGAAGGCTCTCTAAATATTCTTGGGGAGGATAAATTTTTTTTGGAGGTTTGTACTAAATTTTTCCACTCTTGTGAAGCCATTAATGATAATGCTGAAAAAGAATTTGGATTTCAAATGGACAACGGAGGGAAAAGAGAGTTTCAAAGCTATCAACCAGGCCATATCTCAAGCTCCAACTCTCATTAATCTACATTTATCCAAATACTTATTTATATACGCCTTCAGTGGTTCAAACACAATCTCTACAATCTTGGTGCAACAAAGTAAGGAAGGATTGGAGTAGCCTATTGCATTCTTTAGCCAAATCCTTATGGACTATGAGGTAATATATTCATTCAATGAGAAATATGTCCTTTTCATGATTAGAAGTTTGAAGAAGTTCAAAAATTTAGTGTCAAATAATATGATTCATATACTAGTCATACATGTTGGTGTAAAAGATATTATTTTAAATAAGGACCTCAATGAAAAATGGGTTGGTTGGGTAACCAAGGTCATGGAATATGACATTGATTTTAAGGTAATCAAGTTGGTCAGAGGAAAGGGATTATGTGAGAAGCTATCCTCAAGATAACATGCCGAGTCAAGTGATAAAGGGGAGGTTGTTTTGGTGCTACACAACAATCAAGAGCAATCAGTCGATGCCTCACTCGATCCTTGTTGGGCTCAAGATATAGTCCATTTTCTTCAAATAGGTCAAATCCCTCAAGGGATGAGTAAGGACAAAATAATATATTTCAGGCTCCATTGTATCCCATTTGTATTGATCGATGGTATTTTATTCAAGAAAGATGTGAATGTTGTCCTACTAAGGTTCCTCAAGGTAGATCAGATAGAGAAGGTGCTACATGAATTTTCATGATGGAGAAATAGGTGGCCATTTTTCTACAAGGGTGATAGGTCTTATAATTATGAAAGCATGTTATTTGGCCTAACCTTTTTCATGATTTTTATGCATGGATTAGGAAGTGTAAGAAGTGTTTTTTCTTTATAGGAAAAGAGAGATTAGCAACCCTTCCACTCCACCCCATTTCTATAAATGAACCATTCATGCAATAAGGGCTAGAACTCATTGGAGTGATTAACCCAAATTTGAATTTGGGCCACAAATGGATCCTCTCAACCACAGATTATTTCACCATGTCGACAAAGGCATTTGCACTCAAGGAAGCAAATGAGGCCATCATACTATATTTTTTATGAAGAAATAGTAACTATGTTTAGAGTATCAGCCACTATCATATCAGACAATGCATTGGCATTCCTAGGTTCCAAGATCATAGTATGGGTTGTTAAGAATGGAATTTACTTGAGCACCTCTTTAAACTATTACCCACAGGGTAATGGGAAGGAAAAGTCCACAAACAAGAATTTTCTAAGAATTATCAGAAGGAATATAGATGAAAACAAAAGGACATGGCATAAAAAGCTAAAATCAGCCTTGTGGGCTAACAGGATCACACCAAAGAGTTCTACAGGTAATTCCCCTTACAAGCTAGTCTCTGGGAAAGAGGTAGTGTTGTCTATATCATTAGGACTACCTGCATTAGAGCTCATCAAGCAGTTAGAGTTGTCTAAGTTCAAACCAATGGAGGCCATGTATGCGGAGTTGGTGGAATTGGAAGAAATTAGAGAATATGTATTTTAAATGGTGGAGAAAGACCAATCCTTATTCAAAATATGGTTTGATAAGAAATCAAGAGCAAGGACCTTTTAGGAAGGGGACTTAGTTCTAAATTAGGATGAAAATCAGGAAAAACCATGGAGGCATTCCAAGTTTGATGCCATTCATAGTGGCCCCTACATGGTCACAGGATGTAAACGTATAAATGTCTTCCAATTTTCTGCCTTGGAGGGAGAGGAGATTCCAATTCTAGTTAACAGAATCTATTTTAAACATTGCTACTGAAAGAACAAATTTCACCCTTGTATATATTAGTTTAGGAGTCGTAATTCCTCCAAGTTCTTGTAGCACACTTCCTTATTTTAGTTTTATTTTATTTTGTAATAAGTGTTTGTGCACTCTCCACATATTCTATTTGTAATGTGTATGACCTTTTTTTTGTACATACTTGTGCCCTTGTTGCTCTTGCATTTTCTAGTTTCAAGAAAAGTTTGGTGACGAAGCAACCAATCCTCAACCAGGGGTTTCATTTGAAATGAAGATATCTAGTGGTGCCCTAGAGGTTGGATGATAATTTTTCAAGTGATAGGATAGTTTCAGAAATCAATATGACTCCATGCCCAATGGATCCCCTAAGGTCACTGGCCTTCAGGATTAAGCAGGCAGATCATCCTACAAGTCACCAATTGTTATCTATTTCTACCCCATGGTAAAATAGACAACTTAAGAGGATGGGTTGAGAAATAGAAAGTCATTCATGGATTGATACATAATTATAAAGTTGGGTTTTAAGGTTTGGGAATAATTTAAAATGATTCAGGAAAGTTTCGGAGGTCTCGGGGCCATCCATCAAAAGTAGACTTTTGGGCCTTAAGGAGTTTACAGTATGAAAGAGGACTTGAGATTCAAAAAAAATTATGATATCTATGTTATGAATTATAAGCCCAAAAAAGATCATATGGAATTCATTTTCCATTCCCTACATGATGGAAAATTTGAGACATCTTGAAACATCATACTTTTCCCAAGGGAGTTAATTCTTCTGGCGCACAATCAGAAATCCTGATAATGAAGGAGAATTTTCAAGGTGTTATAGTAAAAATTATATCTTTATAACACTACCATTATTGTTTCCATGTGAAATCATATAAACTTTTGGCCGAAAACTCATTCAGGAGCTCAATTTATTGCCTTTGGAAGTTGGCCTCCTAGGGTGGGTTGGAAAGGTGGGATGGTTGGGGGTTGGTTAGACAGGTTAAATGGGTGAGGGTTGGATGGATGGGGGTTGGACCCCTAGGGGTTAGTTGGGTCAAAAAAAATTTGATGTGTACGATAATTTTTTGACACCCATAGCACCCGTCACACTTGCACAACACCCAGGTTGGACGGGTCATGGGGTTGGACGCCTAGGGGTTGGTCGGGTCACTTTTTTTTATGCGTAGGATCAGTTTTTGATGCCCGTCACACCAATCACACTTGCCTGAAACCCAAGTTGGATGATACAGACATGTTGGACTGGTCATGGGGTTGGATTCCTGGGGGTTGGATAGTTGGGTGTTTGACACCTAGGGGTTAGTCGGGTCACATTTTTTGACGCATAGGATAAGTTTTTTATGCCTGTCACACCCTGTAACACCCTTGACAATTTTTATATTCCTCCTTTACATTTCAAGTGTTGAAATGTGATTTTATTGATAAATGTGTGTTCTTTTGACTGCTGAGGATCATGTTTGATATGGATAAATCATTTTTGCTCTTTGATTTTAGGGCTGGTATGATGTTGCTTGCAACAATCTATTTCACTTCTTATGACTAAGTTGTAATCTATTTTGAATGGTTACAAACTTATCCTTTGTAATTGGAATCATCCTTGGATCAATTTCATTGATCTAAGGTATGTTTTAAATCTTCTTATCTAAACTGAATGAAAAACTGACATTCATTGATTAAGAGACTTAACGGATTGAACTTGTGTTTGTTGCAAATTCTTTACTATCTCGAAAGACTGTGCCTGCATTCTATTTTGTGTTGTTCTCAGCTCTTCTTGATTGAACCTTGCATGGCACCTAATGTAATTTGGGGAAACCTACTTTTGGATTCTTAATAAATAGATATTTTAATGTGTTCTATATCTATAAGGTCTATCCTAATAGATTCAAGACTCAAGTAAATTCTACCTAACTCTTTCTACACCACTTTACGTGGGATGACATCCTAACCTAAGTTGTTAACACTAAGTTAGTATGAAGGAAATAACCTAAGGGATTCTAAGTTATTTCTAACCTATTGTATTTGGTTAAACTAAGACCTAACCTATGGTGACAATCTATTTAATTGTGGGTTATATCCTAAGGTTATATATTTTAAACTAACCTAAGATCTAACCTAAGAAAATTCTATCTATCCTAAACTAATGGGATATGAAAGGGAACCTATGGGTCATTGGAAAGTGGGAACTAATCGGCTGTTCCTAAGCTTTTATTGATATTTGATTTTGATTTGGTTTAAATTCATGTAAGTACTACCAGTTTGGCAAGGGCTAGTGAAAGTTTAGAGGAAGCTATGTGGAGGCATCACTAAGTTTTGAAATGTATGTGGAAACCCAATTTGGTCTCAACAACCTTGGATGGCAGTGGTAAGGAGAGATAGGTGGGAATATGTAATTTAATGGCATTAATTCACCTTAGTTTTGGTGATCAGGTTTTCTTGGAAGGCATGCTGGAAGATTTGTTTGGGGTTGTTTTTCTTTGCATGATTCATGATTTTTGCTCTGCATGAAGCTAGCTAGTTTTTTGAACCAGCAGTTTGATCTACACTTAGTGGCTATTTTTGAATTCTTTGATCTATTTTTAGTTCAAGGAATGTATAAGAGGCATTGTGGAAAAATATTATGGTTGTTTGATCTTTCTTGGAGAAGAAAGGGTGTTGGAAACTCAGCTGGAAGTCTTCTTTGAATCAGTAGAGGCACTATCAGGCATGATAGGCTCTACCCATTAATATTTCTTGCTTTCTTCTAAATGATTCATTAAAATAATTCTACTCACTAGAAATTTATATTTTGCATGATGTATCTGGTTATTTACTTACATGTATTCACAAAATCTATGAGGGTTTTGGAATGTGAATCCTTTTCTGTTAATGGTAGTTTTTGGAAACTTTCTCTGTACTGGTTTTTTGAGGTTTTCATGTGAATTTGTATTGAAACTCTGTGACTTGTACTTGAAGCTCTGAAACTTGTTTTTGATAGCTCTGTAGCTTGTATTCAAATTTGGTGTTGCCTGAATAGGTACATGTTGCCATATGTTTGAATTTGAACTATCATTAAGAGCTTTAGCTTGTTGAGTTTGAAATAGAATCTCCTTGGATGCTCTGAACTGATAGTGTTGATTGGTTGGCTCTGTATCTCTGTTAAGTTTTGTGTTCTAGAAGTTGTAATAGAACTCCATGGATGTTCTAAGCTTGGGTGAAGCTTTGTATTTCTTTGAGATTTTGTTGGGGCCTTGTGAATGTTTTGGACTAAATGGAACTTGGTAAGATCTGTACTTTAGGATGAACCTTCGTATTTGACACTGTACCTACATTTGGTTCTTATGATGAACTTGTAGTCGAGTTGTGAGTTTGTTCTGTACTTTTACTCTGAGAAAGGGTTTTATTCTTTTATGGAATTATTAACTCTAGATTCGTATTAGATTTTGTTTTTTTTACCTGAACCCATAATGGAATCTTGTGGGAAACTAGAATTTATGTTTGATGCTCGTATTTGTCTCTGAGAAAGTATTCCATTTTTGTAAATCTTTATTCTCTACCTGTTTTACGAGCTAGGTTCTGTTGGTCTATCTGGTTTTGGAGGCTTCATCTCCTTTTTAAACTGTCTGCTTGAGGGTGGCTTAAGAGTTTACTTCGGTTGGATGCCGAACTGGTAACCTCCTCATAAATTCCTTTGTGTCACTCCTTTGGTGCGAATAATTTTATCGCTTATGCCTCTGGACTGTATAGTCTCCCTTGAACTTGACAGAGTGTGAGAGATCAAAGAAAAACCTCTCCCTCTCTGCCATGAGTGAATCACGTGCCATGTGGGAAGCTTAGCTGTTAAATTCTTAGGAATTGATGGACTGGAATTATGATTTTCTTTGGGACAGTCATATCAATTGTAGAGGTTATTGAATGTATTACTTATTTCCTTTTTATCTTGACACTAAGAAAATCCATACTTGTCTTAATCTTTTAAATAAAACTCTTAAGGATTGGGGTGATTCTATTCAGTTGAATGGAGGAAGATGGGGATAGTACTTGTCTTGAACTATTTGATTTGTACCTTACTCTCTCTAGATATTGTATCTAATGCTTAAGGTTTTATTGAACGTGGAATTTAAACTTATTTTCTATGTGTGTCATTTGAAGGGATACAGTATCCCTATTTGGAATGCTTGGAAATTTAATCCTTGGGTCTGTAAGTTTTATTAACCCTTGTCTATCTTGCACTGTTGCATTTTTCTAATCCCTTTTTGGGTTCTCGGAACAAATCTCTAGGTTTTTAAACAGAGAAGAGATTAGGATCTCTCGGGGACAGTATGTTGTTTAGAGATAGTGTTGTGAATTTTGTTTTGAGAATTGAATCTAAACTTGAGCTTGGTGAATGGAAATAGGTAATCAGTTTGTAAGTTTTGAGATGGAAATTGGTAAGTGTGCATGTTTTGATTGTGCATTCGGTTTTGAGTTCTCTTTTGGGAACTAGCTAAGAATTTCTAAGTTTGTATTAGATAATGGATTTCATTTCATAGTATAAATGAAATGAAAAATAGTTTGGGTCCTTGTTGGTTGATATCCTTTTTCTGTTGATTGATAAGTTCATTGATTTAAGTTCTCATTATTTGATTTTCTTCTTTGTCTATATGGAAAGATGAAACATACTCATATGAGATATGTTGTAACTAACTCCTTTGTAGATTGGAAAAAGTTAAAAGTGTCTTTCTATCCTTATGAATTTATGAAATAATTTAATGACAAGACTTGTTGACTATTTAAAGTGATTGATAGGATCAATTAAGTCTTGTGGTATAATTCTGATGTTGTAGATTATAATATGTTCTTTCCTTAAAAGTAAATTCAGATTTCTTAATTGTACTTCTTTCTAGATGTTATTACTTATGATTATTTGCATGATGTTTATTAATTATTTCATTAAAGTAGATTTGTTTAATGAAACAATTAGTGGAATGCACTTTACTTTAATGCTTAGTGCTTATCATGCTCAGTTCATTGAACTGACCTGTGCTAGCAATTTTGCAGATGGACACCGTAAGTGATAAAAGAAGACAAGAACTTTCATGTTGTATTGGGCTTATTTAATTATGGACCTTATGTAAAGAGTTTCGATTCATTCTTGAATTGTATTGAAAAAGAAAAGTTGTATTCTTTTTGGAATGGAGGTTGTTTGTTATACAACATGCCTGAAATACATAGTCATGTGAATGAATAAGTTTATAAGGAGGAATTGAATGTTGGATATTTACTTGTATTGGTTGTGTAAATTATTTTGTATTATGAAGATGATGGGAAACCTATCTTGATGATATTTTTCATCTCTGAGTATATTTTTAGTATTGGATTTACTTTATCTTGTGTTCAAGGGAAGAGTATTTAGAATTTATTATTAAGATGCAGCTTGTTAATTTTCATAAGATAACAATCTTATCTAAACTAGTCCTAATTAGTAATGGCTATAAATGTACTATGTTTTTAGTTTAGTTATTTTATCCAGGGGGAGGAGAATTTTATGACAATTCCAAGTGTTAAGATTTTAGGATCATGTAGTTTAGGATATAATTTTATTTTAGGTCCAATTACAAATAAAATCAAAAGATATGGTGATAAGATCATTAATCGTTAAATTTCTACAATGTATATTATGTCAACAATCTCACCTTCAAGTTAAATTAGTTTAATTGCTACACCTAATCTGGGAAATGATTAAGATGATCTTTAACTTCAACTTCAAAATATTGCTTATATCTGATTTTCTACTCCTTAAACTCATTAAAAACATTCATTACCATCATGAGTATATGGCCTATACCTTATATATCCAATGAACATGAGAATCCTCATAATGAATTTTATGCAAGAATAACTTAGGGAGAGAATGGGTAAAGGTTAAGGCATAGATTCCTTAATCTTTTTGTAATGCAGGTTAGATAAAAAATGGCATGAACCTCCTTGGGGTTAGTAGCATACCAAGAGGTCAGTTTCAAATGTTGGATTTGAGCACATGAAATAAAAATTCAAATCCTTTCGAGAAGATTTGGGTATTCTCAAGAATATAGCGATGTAATTGTACATGTGGCAACACCCTTAACGTACATTGATCATCTAGATCTACACACAAATAAGGACTTCAACTTAGCCCATCTCTAAATGAAAAAATCTTCTGGATCAAAAACTTTAAAGGCAAGGAAATCCCATTTCTATCCCATGGAAACTTCCTCAAGAACTATTTCTATGTCTAAGCCATCTTCCACACAGCACCTCAATGCACAACACTCAACATAAACCTACATTATGTATATACTTTCTAGGTTAGCTTTCTTTCCTGCTTTTTCTTTTATTTTACAGTTTTTGTTTTATAGTTTACTTTGGTAGTTGTTAATAAACTTGCACACTCTTGTGTAAACCTTAGCCTATGGTGTTCCCTCTCAGCAAGCCTTTTCACACATGATCATTCCAAATGTTCCAACTTCACTTTACACTTGTTTTGGAGCATGTTGTGTTGGATTTTACAATGGTTGACAATGTTTTAATTTGACAATCTACATATTTGTGTTGCACTTTCAGTATAAATGCTTTTTTTTATTTTAAAGTTGTTATAAACTATATTTTTAAATGTTGTTATGCTTTGTGATATTCATGCTCAAAATTCACTCTAATATTGCATTTCATTAATATGTGATCTAGGATTCACTAGTTTGATTTTTATCCTCCAACCTAGTTAATCTAGTTCCTAACTTGCAAAGTTTTAATAAGAAAGAGAAATTACTTGAATTAATGTGTTTCAAAATATTTCTCAACTTAAGGGTGTTTTTGGTAATCTCCATCGGGGCTATGAACTCTTGGATAAAAATGGAGAAATGCCATAATCATAACCAAAGGTATGTCTATCATGGTTATATATGTTTGATTAATAGTAAAGCAATTTATAATCCTTCCCCTCTCAACCATCCCCAACAAAAATCATAAAAAAACAAAAATATAATAAACCATGCACAACATCTCACGCCATGTGAATTTTTTCATGTTATTAGAGAAAAACATTAAGGGAAGGTAAATAAATTTACTAAGCACACACTTTGGGCTCTCTGAAAATACTTTAATTTAGTATGTTACATTACAAAGTTAAATTACTAGATTTTTCTCTTGCATTGATAACACAAAAAAATTGAGTACACTTGTCTATTTTGATGCAAGTAAACTAGAGGTTATGAGTTTTTTAAACTTCACTGAAATAATGCTTTGGATAATTCTTCAACATAGCCACCTTTTTTTTCCACAACACTCCCTTAATTACTCAATTGAAATTATGGAACCCATTGGCCTTTCTCAATGTAGTTTGAATTTTCACCTCAAACTTTGTTTTATCTAGCATGCAATACTTGTTTGCAAGGAGTTTTGTATGTCTTGGTTATATTTACCCACATGCTCCCTTTTCCTTATATCTATTGTTATTTTTACAAATATTCTTGTTTCCTATTGCACAAAGGACTTTCATGAATATGTGCAATTCACTGCACACACCCACATACACTTGCGTCACGCAGTTTCCATGTGTACACAATCGTGAAATCCTATTACTCAATGTTTCATTTCCCCCATTGACCTTTGTAATATTCACATCTATTCTAAAGCATTTTTTGGTATAAATTCTTTTGCAAAATCCCATTGCATGGTCATATTATAATCTTGTGACCCCCTTTATGCTACGTGACATTTCCACTCACCTGGGAACTATGCAATCCCATTATGATCTCCCATGTAATATCAAGCCATTTAATTGTGAAAATTAGTGCACACGCATTTACATTAGAAGAAATGTTGGAAGAAACTTCTAAAAAATTGAATGCATGACCTCAAACAAGCACAATATATTACATAAACCTTCATGTAATAATAATGATAAACAATTGTTCACGCTCTTTGCACGTGCAAAGATAAACAATACCTAGATATAAAAATTGTATGCACACCATAAGTATTTTTTCGCTTGTATACAAAGTTACACATAAAGTTATTTAATTCTCCCCTCATTTTGTGTGCGTTGGCTAAGCTTTCAAAGTGTACAAGGATGGATGAGTGTGCAGTTGGACGGGCAAAGATATGAAAAAATTATGCAGATTCGTTGCACACAAAGTTAAAAGGACTCTCCCATAAATAAGGGACCATTGTGAAAATTTAAGCATGTCACTAGAGTTCAAGCCTGAGGGTGCACCATTGTTTGGCAAAAACTTAAATATGCACTAAGAAAAAAAATGTCAAGTCCACCAGAAGACAAGTCAATGTTGAGCATGGAAAATGACTAAGTCCCCGAGAGAAAAGGTTAGCACACATAAGAGGCATTGAAAAATAAACGCACATGAGGACGCGCACGGGAGGAGAACAGGGTTAGCATGCTAAAGTTGGATATGAATGCATGTAGGAGACAGAATGAACACTAGCTAGTTTTAGGATGTAGATCTAAATATAGACTTGGAGTGGTGACCAAGCAAGGTTTAAAAGATAAGGTTGAAACATGAATTACTTGTGGTACAAGAAAGGTCTATTTAAGGGGAAGACCAAGCGACATGCATAGTTCCAATCTAATAATAGGATGTGAACTAAGAGTTAACTGTAGTAGATCTATTATTAGGAAAGTTGGCATGCTTTTGTAGTTAGCTTGTAGTAGCACATGGCCATTCTTAGCATGTAACCTATTTTGAGGATGAATAGGTGGCGAAGGTCAAGTACCCACCCCTATATATATGTATGATCTGCATAGTTTAGAATAATTGATTCTATAATAGAGTTATGTTGCTGGTTTATTTACGTGTGTAATCCATAGTAACATTTTTAAGTATGTATGAAGCTTCTGTGTTTTACAACAATTAATATAATGGAACCTTTGTGGTTGGATATTGTTTGTTGACTTATTGTGAGCATGGATCTTGTATGGTAAATATGATTATGTTTCTTGTTTACTTACTCATGCATAATAGTTAAGATCTAGATCTAGTTTATGTTATGCAATATACTTGATTATTTGTTATGGATCTGGAATATACTGTGACATCATGCTAACTTCTTGACAAAGCTTCTATAAAAGAGGGACCTGGTACCCTTGCGCACTTCAGGTGAGCGCTCTGTTTTGGTTGAGTGATGTGTCAGCGCGCCTTGGGCTGTTGTGAGTAAAATAAGACTACATTTTGGTTCTGTTACCGAGACCTCTTTTTTAGTTTTTTACCAAGATGTTGCATGATGAAGACGTATCAGTTGAATTTGGCCAACCCTGAAGAGTGGTTATATAATTTAGAGGAAGAGCATGCTCACAGATTTAGCACTAGAACTTATTTTAATGCTCTTGCATGGGTTGAACAGAACCTGTATCATGAGTTGTATGAGATGTTATTCTACTTTTTCCCCATAGATATTTATGAGTGGTTGTTAGCTTACACATCAAAGAGAAATTAGAGGTTTAAGACCCTTGTTTGGATGTAGAAAGAATTCCAGGCTTTGCATGATGTTGATCTGACTTCGACGTGTGTTATAGACCATTGATGGAGTGGTGTTTTGAATAGCTATATTTTAGAGTACATAGTTTCTACTTATTCTTGTCCAGAGGTTGTTGAGTTCCATTTCTTGTGCGAACCCAAATGATCATTATTTGCACAGTATCCCTTTAGCAATTAAGATATTGATTGTGACCCTAGATTTGGAACAATGTCCTATGGCTAGTTAAACCCCACCGCGTGTGAGGGCAGGAGGATGTGTGGTGAAAGATGGTGAAATCCTGGAGATAGTAAGGTAGAGAGAAGAAAGGTGGCTTAAGTTTAATGAGGCACGTGAGAGGGATTTGGAGAAGCAGTGCAAAGTTGTGAAATGAATGGCGTTGTGGAGAGAGATGGCTCGTGAAGAATTTAGAGCTCACGTAGAAGACATGGAAGCAAAGCATCTGGAACTCCCAATTTTGGTAAGCATGAAAAAGAACCCTCTTTGGCCTCATATGAGAGCATGTCGATGGAGACTGCAAGGACTGTGGGTGCACATTTGATCCCACCTAGCAACCTAGCCCTTGCGCTTGGTTTTCTAGTTTCTACGACAGTCATTAGTAAGCAAGATAGTGTGGGTAGTAGAGTAGCAGCAGATAGAATTAATTTACAATCAATTTTCAGGAGTTAATCAGGTATCTTATTCATCTATGGTTTCGACGTAATTGTTATCTATTTTATTTGGAGGACCGGTTGGAGGTATATTTTTCAGTGCGTCATCAGCACAGAAATGTGGGCATGCAGAACATTGGGATCACATATGGGAGTAGTAGAACTTCAAAAACTATGGGAGTTCAATTTAGCACAACTATTGGAACACAAGGAAGTGCATCCTCTGGTACATTTCCTGTTATAGGGGGAGGATCAGGTGGTTTAAGATCTAGTGGATCTAGTGGTTCTAGAGGTAGAGGAAACACATGAAGTAATACAGGTTCTAGATCAAGTAGGCAAGGTCCGCACCAACCCCAGAAAATATATTTAGAGATGTCTCTTCATCTCTTAGAATAAAGAGGAATTAAAAATGCAACTAGTACATGTGCATATGTGTGAGATACTATGGCACACGAAGGGGATTATAGCTCTTGAGTGTAAGGCAAGTCCAGTTTGCAACTACTTTACAATGACACGTACATAGTTGGTATAGGAAATTCGATCCAAACCAGACTTTTGTATACTTATACCACATTGCATGATGCTTTCTTGGCAGAGTTCCACATACCTAAATTTGATCAGAAGAGCATCCACACGCTAAAGTACATCAAGCAGGGCATGACTGAGAGTGTAAGGGAGTATGATGTTTGCTTCAAAATTTTATTAACAAAGTTTTTTAATGACATTCACCCAATGTAGCATGCTCAATGGTTCTTCAGAGGTTTGATCACACCTTTCAAAAAGGCACTCTCACATAAGACTTTACAGATCCACGCAAGGCACTTGGAAGTTTCTCTGCACACTGAGGTAGTTGAGAGCATAGAAAATTGAGTTATCCCACTTTTAGAAGCTCAAATTGTATCTATGGCTAAGAATTTGGAGAAGTTGTCAGCTAATTCAACTCATGAGACACGTAGTGGAATTTGGTGCACATATTGTGAAGTATAAGGACATACTAAGGATAACTATCCTCAGAAATTAGTGCACGCCATGTTGTTGGACTGCGAGATCTATCACTTGGACCACGATTCAAGTAGGTTCCCACTGTTGCAATGTGTAATAAGGAATAATGTGTCTTGTTATTGTAATATTTTTAGGTCTACCATACATGATACTAAGAATTATAGGTTGATTGATCAGATCCATG
Source organism: Taxus chinensis (assembly GCA_019776745.2). Taxonomy (NCBI): domain Eukaryota; kingdom Viridiplantae; phylum Streptophyta; class Pinopsida; order Cupressales; family Taxaceae; genus Taxus; species Taxus chinensis. Next base: position 338,594,417 of record CM034157.1, on the reverse strand, counting down.
ATGTCATTGATATTGGTGTTCATCAGACTAGTGTTGCAAATAATTCTAAGGAACAAGGTGAGCATCATGATAACATATCACAACAAAGGGTTCTCTGATGGAGGTCGATGGTAGAGGTCGAGGATACCATGGAGGATTCAGAGGCCAAGGGCCAAAGTTGTGGCAGTAGAAGAAGTGAATTTCCATGAGGAACATGTTATACATGTGGATCCCCTGATCATTATAGGTGTGAATGCCCTCAGAATATTATTTGTTCTTTTTGTGGAAAGAACCACAATTATGAAGACATCCCATACTTATATGAACATTTAACCAAGAATCAAAAATAGGATAAGGGCACGGGAATGGTTGGAGTACAATGCGTACTATGGAAGACTAGTGGATGCCAAAGTTAGTGACCTGATCTTGAGTTGCTACCTGTGTTATTCACTACATGCATGTGAAGTTACACACGTGCCATGGATAGATTTAAAGCAGAAGCCTATTATTACAAAAGAGGAGGTGTTTAATGCAAAGTATCCAGACCCCACTCATCAAAAGGAAGTTTATCATGAAACCATGAAAGTTATTAGGAACTTGCAGGGTGAGATACAATGCTTAAAGGAGCAGTCACGGAAGTTGGAGCAAACCAAAGCAACTCAGCTTCCTCAAAAATATGTTGATGATTTGAAGGAGGTTTGTAATGTGTTACAACAAAAAAAACATCATTCCTTTATTAGGGGAATGGTTAAGAGGAAAGATTTGCTGGAGTTGAGCGTGAGAGACAATATTTTACAATCTAACCTACCTCCTCACAGTTTGGATTATGACAAGGAGATCACTCTAAATGTTGTTGTTGATGGATGGTTGTTGAGTGATATTTTATTGATATAGGCACATAAGTGAATGTACTCACTTTGGACACATAGGGTATTAGATGGGGAGGCCACCATTACAACCATCTTCAAATGTACTGTTTATGGCTAAACGATGACTAAAGCCATATCCATTTTAGAATATGGATCTTGAAGGAAGTTTCACTATTTTTATATAAGGGGCCAAAATTTAACTACTTGGGTACTTTGTTAAGGTCTTATTGCTTGTAGAGGGAAGATCAATTTTCCAACAAAGAGGAAAGATTTATTATCTTTAACAAGATGGCAAGTAAGTGCCCTTGAGTGTTAAGTGAATAATAGTTGATCATTCAGGACTTTAAGTCAATCGACTATCTAAGGAAGGAATCCATTCAGTAGAAATGTGCACATCTATTTTAATACAAGTACCTTGTGATAATTCATGGTACTTATGAGATGGTTGGGCGTGAAGTAAGGAGCACATATGTGTTTCACTCGGAATGTTTCATTCCTTTTAGAAACAGATAAGGGTTAGGACTAGGAGGAATACCTGTAGAATGTCGAGATGGTGTGCGCGTACCGTAGAGAAAGATCAGGTTGACTGCGAAGAACTCCCTTTTGTCTTGGAAGGACTACCTGCAAATAAGAACACAAGACCACAAGATTTTGATTAGACAATAAATGAGGGAACTGCCTTGGGCCCAGGAAATATAAAACTTCCTTTCGAAGGTGGTCAGTTCCCCTGCTAATATGAATTAACACAAAAGACTGTAAAATATCAATTAAATTGCTTTGTTGAAACTGGGTAGGGAAAGGCTGGTTTCTGGTTTTGATCCACAATAGTCAGGATAACCGATACCGGTTACTGATAACCGATATCGGTAGGGTCTAGGATCTGTAGGTTGGTTGTTTTGTGGGGTGGTTGTGCTGTAAGGTAGCTATGTTGTTTATAAGGCTGGTTTTTATGGGTGATATTAGGAAATGAGGTGATGAGAGGTAAAAGAATGATAGTTAGATGCAATGGCACGCTGGGTAGTGGATTCAGGAATGGATTTATGAGGACTGTGATTCAAAAAGCATAAGAAATGTTATAATAGAGGACATGCAAGATGTGACTTACTGGTTTTTGATGAAGATGCAAGTTGATCTCCTTTGCTGCAAACTCTTCTGGTTTCTCCACTCGTCTCTGCTCGGTCAAGTGAAGATCTGGACTCTCTTGATCACTCCCAAATGATCTCTGTTGATTCAAAAAATCCTTCCACCTTTGATTTTGGTTCGGGGAGCCCATTTACAGGGAACTGATGGCGGTTACCTAACCGATGACGGTCGAGTAGGAACCGGCATTGGTGAGGAAAAAGTAGGCTATTTTTAGTAAAATAGCCCACCTTCCCTGCTTTTCTCCCGAGAGATCAGTTGCGGGCTTGGTCAAGTGACTAGAAGGTCGGTTTTGGGTGCGAGAAAGGGGTCCTTAGTCATGGGTGTAGATGTGGACCAAGTTATAGGTCTTAATTAGGTTAGTTTAGGGTTAGGGCTAGGTCATGATGAGGTGGCAAAATGAGGTGGCAGGTAAGGTGATGTGGATTTATCAATTACAAGGTAATTAATAAATAATTGTGTAAGGTTTAGGTGATGAGGTTAGGTTGCGAATGAGATGCGGGTCACAAGGGGTCGTAAGACACAAATTTGGTGTCTACATTAGCCCCTTATTGTCATGTAGCTTGTTTTGTAAAGCTGCGCGGACAATAATATGAAGTGGTTTCTCCTGTTAAGGATATAGGTAATCCCCCTCAAATCTATCACAGATTGAGTGAACGGGAAATCAGGGATAGGGTTGATAAAGGGTAAATGGTGTAGAGGGGATGGTAAGATGGTGGGGTAGGTCCAAGGAAGCAGACGCATGTTGAAATGCAATAGTGACGACTAGGGTACATGATTTGACGAGCAAACCAGCAATGCATAGGCAAAGGTCGATAGTTTATCCAAACAAGGGTGATATAATCCTGGTATCCAAGGCATAGGAAGTAGCTCCAGGGTATATAACAGGTAAGGTACAGGAATGTTTAGGCATGTTCGGCAGTACCAAATGGTTGGTTTGGTTGAGATAAACGTCACGGTCTAGGTCTGGGCAAAGTTGGTCGACAGATCAAGTCAAGGACCCTAATCATGCTAAAACACGAACAGGTGAGCTCGATTGAACAAAAAACTACAGGATGGGTGGATAAAAGTGTATGGTGTTGATTTGGGTAAGGTATGGAAGTGGTACGGCCTTGGGTCGGGCCAAGTTGTTGGGTTGCGGCCTTGGGTCGGGCCAGATGGGTAGGGTGAGGCCTTGGGTCGGGCCAAATGGGTAGGGTGAGGCCTTGGGTCGGGCCAATTAGTTAGTGGGCCTAGGGTGAGGCCTTGGGTCGGGCCGGATGGTAGGGTGGAGGCCTTGGGTCGGGCCAAATGGGTAGGGTGAGGCCTTGGGTCGGGCCAAATGGTTAGGGCGAGGCCTTGGGTCGGGTAGGGTGAGGCAAATGGGTAGGGCGAGGCCTTGGGTCGGGCCAAATGGTTAGGGTTGAGGCCTTGGGTCGGGCCAAATGGGTAAGGTTGAGGCCTTGGGTCGGGCCGGATTAGTTGGTTGCGGCCTTGGGTCGGGCCAAATGGTTGGTTGTGGCCTTGGGTCGGGCCGGAAGTGGTTAGGGTTGCGGCCTTGGGTCGGGCCAAATGGGTAGGGTTGAGGCCTTGGGTCGGGCCAAATGGGCGAGGCCTTGGGTCAGGCCAAATGGTTGGTTGCGGCCTTGGGTCGGGCCGATGAAGTCAAAAACGGCTAAAGAGCAATGGAACGTATAGGCGATGTGGTAAATAGGCAATGTGGTGGGAAAGAGAAAGTAGTGAATAAGGGCAAAAAGTTGGGTAAAAAGGAAGAAACCGATATCGGTTATCTATAACCGGTACCGGTTAGATAACCGACGCCGGTTCCTTAGGGCACGCTTTGACCGGTATCGGTTCGATGTGAAAAACCTATAAAAAGAAAAATACGGCCGGTCATTGTCACTTGTCTAATTTGAAAATCGATTTGAGTTGTCTGACGTGGAGAGTGGAGATTGGAGCATTTGGTGCGTGAGGTGGCGTTATTTGAGTGGAGGAGTGAGTTGTTAGCGGGCCCGAGTGAGGAGGAGGCAGTAGGTGATTGGTTGAGGACCCAGAAGAGGACATTTGGAGCCATGGCACAGCCAGGAGGAGCAGGAGGAGCTGGACCAGCTGGACCACCACCACCCATCCCACCACGACGACGTGTCGTCATACCGGTAGGTTCGAAACCCCGTATTGTGTTTATTTGATGTTATTATGTTAAATGTGGGGTTTGGGTAGGAATTCACATTTTGTAGGAAATAATTAGAAAATGGAAATAATTTGAAAAAGGGAGAGGGTAGATAGGCTAAATAGGCTAAGGCGGCTAGGTGGGTAGGTTTTTAGGGTGTTTGGGTGGGTATGTTGGTAGAAAATTGGAAAAAGGTAGGTTGGGGGCCGTGCGGGGGTTCGGCTCCGGGGGAAAAAAAAACAGCGACCGATGTCGATTGCTAGGCGACCGACATCGGTCGCAAAATTTAGGGGCTGGGTTCTGTGTGGTTGACCGGCGTCGGTCGTATATCGGCCGGCGTCGGTTGTTGCATTTGTTTTGTTTTTTTTTTTTTGTTTTTGTTTTGTGTTTTGTTTTTGTTTTGTTTTGTATTTTGTTTGTTTGTGGTTTGTTTTGGTTTTTGTATTTGTTTTGTTTGTTTTTGTTTTGTTTTGTTTGTTTTGGTTTGTTTTTGTTTTGGTTTGTTTTTGTTTGTGTTTTGTTTTTGTTTTGTTTTGTGTTTGTGTGGTTGGGGTTTTGGTTGCGGGGTTTGGGTGTGGGTGTGAAGAGGGAGGGGGATAGTGGAGAAGAGGGGTGGGTAGAGGGGTGGGTTTAGAGAGTCGGGGTGTGGTCGGGGGGGATAAAAGGGGGTATAGGTAGATATCGTGATAAAGAGTAGGGCTAATGTAGTGGGTGGGTTTTGCAGGCACGTCAGCAGCTGACGATGTGGGACAGGATGCCCCCGCTGTTGGTGCGGATGCGACCACATGTGTCCGCAGCGCATTGGGCTATCATGCGCGAGGTGGGACTCGGCGGAGTCCAGCGATATAGAGCGATCGATAGAGATCATAGCTTGATGGTTGCCCTCATCGAGAGATGGGATCCGGCAACCAATGTGTTCCATCTCCCGACTGGGGAGATGACTATCACATTAGAGGATGTGTATCGCATTCTTCGACTGCCGATCGAGGGAGAGGCAGTCTTCCAGGTAGATTCTGAGACGGCCATGGACAGCATCCTACAGGTTTTTGGAGATGCAGCCGCGCTACTTACCTATCACAGCGCGAGTATCGGGTATGGTGACATGTACCGTGCGCACCGACATGAGACACGGCTTGCCGTGCTGATGATGATCGGGATCACCTGCTTCGCCCTCCCGGACTCAGAGGGAGGCCGCTTTCCACGTGCATTGATGGGGGTGCTGCTTGAGATGGTGGAGGAGCACACCTGTTACGCTTGGGCACCAGTATACCTGGTGCAGTTATACAGGGAGCTATGGGGCTATCGCCGGATGAGGCGATTTGGGATTTGCTCTACATTTTTACTTCACTGTTGGGCATATGAGCACATCATATGCATCAGACCAGTAGGGTTACCTCAGCAGCCAGGGCCACAGGTCATATACAGATATGGCTTTCAGAGGTGGTTGGGGTCGTGGGGTAGCCACGAGCAGTGCTTGCAGGGCGGGATGTCGCCTATTATAGACATTTGTTAGAGGGCCTGACAGCGGTAGATATTGTATGGAGACCTTATAGAGGTCATCACCCTCGCAGAGGATCCTGCTTACAGTTGCGCCTGATCCAACACACATTCTGGATAGCAGGACGGAGGCCGAGAGAGTACGAGAGGATACCCCTAGAGAGGGTACGCAGGCAGATGGGGCTGCGACAGGACGAGCCACCTCCCTTCCCTCAGTATAGGAGGGATGATGTAGAGGCCCCACTGCCTGCACCACAGCCCTTGGACCCAGATTGGGTTGCTGAGAGGCCGGTAGATGACGCGTGTAGATGATGCTGGTTGTACGGGAGCATACATGGTTTGGTGGGCTGGTCAGAGAGCAGCTAGGATAGCACAGCCTGCACAGCCAGACTTGGCTGCAGTGATAGCAGAGCGAGATCAGCTCAGGGGCCAGGTGCAGCTATTACAGGGGCAGTTGGCTGCTGCACAGGCACAGATAGGTGTCCTACAGGGGCAGCTAGCCCAGGCGCAGGTACAGGCACAGGCACAGGCACCACCACCAGCAGCGGCATAGCCACAGCCCCAGGCACAGGTACAGGCACCACCACCAGCAGCGGCACAGCCACAGCCCCAGGCACAGGTACAAATACCACCACCATCAGCGGCACAGCCACAGCCCCAGGCACAGGGGGGTACTGGCAGTAGGAGTTCGGGGACCAGCCCCAGTACCTACGGTGGCACGGGACAGATATATGGAGGTGAGAGCGGAGGCCCGGTACTATCAGGATGTTCTTGATAGTACCGGAGCTGAGTATCAGCCATATGTAGCTTATAGAGCAGAGACCTCCCATAGTCAGAGATCGCAGGGAGGTGCAGCCATAGCCGGTGTGTCACAGGTAGGATGGCAGGAGGCAGGACAGGGACTAGTAGGCAGATAGGCAGAGGGAGGTGGAGTGAGCTGAGGGATCCCTGCATAGTTTTTGTATATGGACATGGGCACCGGTCTGCGAACCGGTTGTGTTGATAGAGGCCTGTGTGCCTACATTTATTCATTTATCCATTCATTTATTCATTATATACCGGCCTGCGAGCCGAGTACGGGTTGTACAGTTGATACCGGCCTGCGAGCTGAGTATATTTTTGATAGGAGGGACCGGCCTGCGAGCCGAGTCGAAATGTTTGATAGGTATTGCGGCCTGCATGCTGGCTTTGTTGGATTATGAGATCACAGAGGTCCCGATGCAGGGCATATTGTATATTTGAAACTTGTATATATATATATATAGAGATGATGTTTTGATCCACATGTAGTGTTTAAAATGTTTTTAAGTATTTCGTCAATGGTTTGTGATATAGAAAGTATGATGAGTTTAATTGACATGTTGATATAGGGATGATGTTAATGTCTTTTGCACGTATATATGGATGACATGTTATATGATGAAATGTTGCATGTTTTGGTGCTGGTTTTGGGACATTGTTATATATGTATCTGATGAGGTGGATCCAAATGATGTATAGATAGATAGTTTTTTTTTTGTTTTGTTTTGGGTATCCTTAGTTGATGGCTTGTTTGTTTTTGTAAAATAGATGATGTTAATGAAATTGTAATGATATGTGTGGTGGATGGACAAATATGGATAATGGTGTTAAGTTATGCAGGAAAAGAGGCGGGCGCGACAAAAATTAGGTAAAAAACGAAGAAAAGAACCATGTTTCAAAAAGGCAGGTGTGTAACCGATATCGGTTAGGGAACCGATGTCGGTAGCTGATAGACCGATATCGGTCATATAACCGATACCGGTTATTTAGGGATGAGCTTTTCTAAAAATAGAAAAGCTAGGGTGGCAACTTAAGTTCTAATTTTGAGAGCCATGCAAGAAGTTAAATACGCGAACGCGACGCTTTTTGACGACTGGGACAGGTATTTGAATGAGAGATTTGAGTGATAAGGAGAAAAGAGACAGGGTATTGCATGAGAGATTTAGGTGATAAGAAAAGAGACAGGGAAAGTGAATGCGATCTGAGATTCAGACGGTAGAAAGGTGAATTTGAAAAGAGTGGTGATCATGACAGATCGAGGAGAAGCATCCAGTAGGCAAGGACGAGAGGGAAGACAAGTGCCACCGCAAGCTGCTGTAACCCAAGAGGTAAACGTTTTGGTTGTGATTTGATTTTTGCATGTTTTGTGAATAGGAGGAGGGAGATTAAGTGGGTAGATATGAGAAAGAAAACATGATAGCAAGGGTTATAGATGAGGTGAGTGTTACAGGGTAGGTAATCAGGGGTTTCAGGTATGTTTGTATGTACAGAAAGGAATAAACGCTCAAATTATTGTCGTAGGTGGTGTATTTAGGCAGGCTGTATGAAGGTAACAGTGACCGATATCGGTTAGGGATAACCGGTATCGGTTACTCAACCGGTAGCGGTTAGCTGTAAATGATACCGGTTGCTGTAGGAATTTCTAGAATTTGAGAAAAAACCAGGGGGGATTTGAGGAATTGAATGGTTGTTTGTTATTTGGATGTATGCAGGCAGAGGCAGGGTTGAGGATGAATGATAGTGTACCAGCACTGTTGTCACGAATCCGAGCGGATGTAACGCCAGCTGAATGGACATTGATAAATCGTTTGGGGTTAAGTGGAATCCGCTATTATTCACGAATCGTACATAACCATGCTATGTTACAGGTGTTGATTGAGAGATGTAATCATGAGACAAATACCTTCTATCTGCCAACAGGGGAGATGACAGTGACATTGGAAGATGTGTTCCGTATTTTGAGACTCCCGATTATAGGAACACCAGTATATCAGGCAATGCCTAGCGCAGGGCGGGCAGCGATAACAGCAGTATTTGGTCCATACGCATGAGATTTGACACAACGAGGTTTGACATTTATGTATGGCATAATGTATGCAGCACACCCTGAGGAGACAAGGTTAGCAGTGATATTAATGATAGCGGTAGGGTATTATGCATTACCGAGGGCGGAAGGGGGAAGATTTCCAAAGGCATTGATGTGTGTTATTTGGGAGATGATAGAAAGGAACGTGACTTTTGCATGGGCACCTGCATATTTGGCGGAGTTATACAGGGGTTTATGGGCTTGTAGGTGAAATCACAGGACGACACTGGATTGTTCATACTTATTACACTGTTGGGCCTATGAGCACATTGTTTGTGTGCGACCAGTAGGCCGATCCATCTAGTTAGGAGAGACCGGAGTACAGAGGTTGGGATTCAGACGATGGGTCTAGACAGAACAAGAGGCAAGATCGCAGGTCGTGACGGGTGACATTGAGTATTACAGGCAGGTATGGGAGAGGGTGATGATTGCTGATATCTGTTGGAGGCCTTATGAACTCTATATGGTAATAGAGAACATAGCTGAGGAGTTGAGGGGTGTAGAGCGATTGAGGTGGATCGCGGGGCACAGGCTAGGTGAGTATGAGAGGATTCCTATAGATCACGTGCGGCGACAATTTGGATTGGTGCAAGACATACCGCAGGCTTATAGACCATATATGAGGATCGATGCAGAGGCAACATTCTCACCTCCCCGGCCAACACCTCTAGAAGGTCCTGAAGAAGTATCAGCTGATCGTAGGATAATGGATGCAAGAACGACAGAGGCCTATAGATTATGGTGGGTAGCAGAAATGCGAGGTGTACATGATCGTCCTGACATAGCTAGGATTACAGCAAAGAGAGATCATCTGCAGAGTTTAGTGCAGCAGCTCCAAACACAGGTGAATGAGACAAGAGGATTGTTAGTGGTTGCGGAGTCACGAGCATAGGGACTAGAGGCTGGATTCCTCCATGCGAGGGAGTGTATTCATATGTTACAGGAGAGATTAGCAGATTAGTGGGCGGTACCAATAGCCGTGGTACCGTTGAGGATAGAGAGGCCTGGTGAGCGGCATCGTCGATCACGATCATCCCCTAGTTCGGGATGAGGCATGAGGGTCTAAGTAAATGTTAGCAAGGTATAATAATAAATAAGGATGCCGACTTACGTGTCAATGATAGAGAAGATGTATGTGTTTAACATCTAAATAAAGCTGAATATGTATGTTGATTTGAGTTGTGATAATAATAAGAATGTTTGTGTTTTGATTTTTGGTGTTTTGAAAAAAGGATAAAGAGGAATGTGATGAAATAGAAATACACAAAAAATGTTTATATTTACTACACATGATAGGTTATGGTAGGGGATGGTCGAGCTAACCTTGGGAGACCCCATGTCTCCGAAGTGCTGCCTACATAGCCCATTTCACAAAGTAAGGAGGGGCCTCAGACCGATGTAGTTCTCCCTTAGGACCAGGGAGAGGTGAATTCAGGCAATTTAGGTATGGTTAGGCGATTGGTTGGTTGGTAAAAGTATTGATAGTAATATTGGTAAGGTAAGGTTGATGGTGTTGATAATGAATTGGTGATGTTGTAAAAGGTATAAGGGAAGCGAAAGTTAGCCTACCCAAGTGGTAGGGAATCATGTCCTGATTAAGATCAACACACAATCCTAGATGCAAGGCAAAGAGGAAAGAGTGCTCCGCAGGTGAACAGAGCAAAAAAAACCACACAACATAGAACGAACTTGAAGCCCTAGGTACCGGTGCATAGACGAGAAGTCAATAGGTGAAAAGAGTTGTATGATCACAACATGTCAGGGGTACGTCACGTCCCTTGAGTTGAAACAAATGGTGAGGTGAGGTGAATGGTATAGTTGAGGTATGGAGAACTTATTACAAAGTGAGTTTTCTGACGAAAGAGAACCTACCCTAAATAGACAAGTCCATGACCCAAAAAGTTCTTTTGAATGAGGCTTTTATTTTACTGAATATAGACTGATCGATGCGGGAAGTCTACAAGGGATATTGATTGTGCTATTCTTGAGGTCTTCACAAAGCTGATCCATGTGAGAAGCTTCTGATAAAGGCTGACTGTGTATAGCTATCCTTCGAGGGAGCAGTCTATTTATAGTAGCAGATATGATTTTAGTGCATAGCTGTCCTTTAGGGGAGCAGTCTATATATAATAGCAGCAATAATTTGGCATATAGCTGTCCTTCAAGGGAGCAGTCTATATATAATTTAGATAGCTAGATGTTCTTTTGGCGTGAAGCATCTAGTTTGGTAGGAAGTTTGACTCAAGAAAATCCCATAAGAAGGTGTTATTTTAAGACTTTAAAGTCATGGACTAGACTAAAAAGGGGAAGGCATCATTGAGGGGAGGTGAGAAGTGAGCTTGATTTTATTTGGAGATGTAGGAAACAAAGTGTATGTAGCGGTAAATGAGCTCAAGGGACGAGTAGTAGGTAGATAAGAAGTGATATAACACCAAATTCAATAGTAGAATGGTCGAAGATGTAAGGCATTAAGGGGTTCAGGCTCAGGTTTACCATTAAGCGAAGCTAAATGATAAGTGCCTGATCCATAAGTGTGAGTGATTATATAAGGCCCGATCCAATTAGGAGAAAATTTTCCACGTTTTCTCTTTTCTAGTTTGGTTACATGTTGATTCTCTTTGAGGACAAGATCACCAACCTTAAAGGTACGCTCATGAAGTCACTTATCATAAGCACGCTTGATACGTTTTTGATAGATTTGAAGGTGATCGAGAGCTGTAAGACGACGTTCATCAAGAAGCTCCAATTGGGCTAACCGCTCTTGGTGGAAATCATCGTTGGTGAGAATATCCTGAAGAGATATTCTGAGGGAGGGTATTTTTATTTTGAGAGGCAAGACAGCCTCGGTACCATATACCAAAGAAAAAGGTGTAGCATTAGTAGAGGTACGAATGCTAGTACGATAAGCCCAAAGGGCAAAGGGGATGTGATCATGCCAATTTCTTCCAGAATCATTGACAACTTTCATGAGGATTTTGGTTAGGGTTTTATTAGAGGATTCGGCTTGTCCATTTGCTTGTGGATAGTAGGGTGATGAGAAGCTAAGTTTAATACCAAAGTTGTCACAAAGGTCTTGCAATAACTTATTTTTGAAAGATTTTCCATTATCTGTTATCAGGTGATGAGGAACACCAAAACGACAGATAATGTGGTGGTTAATGAACTCTATAATTTTTTCTTTTTTGGTTGAAATGAGTGGAATAGCCTCCACCCATTTTGTGTAATATTCGGTTGCTGTGATAATCCATCGGTGACGTTGCGAAGAGGACGGGTGAATCTCACCAATAAGGTCTAAACCCCATTGTGAGAAAGGCCAAAGATCTCGGGCGACCTGTAGGGGGTGGCTAGGAGTATGTTGAAGGTTGGCGTTTTGTTGACACATAACACAACACTTAACATATTCGTAGCAATCATTATTGAGAGTGGGCCAATAATAACCAAGGCGAAGGATTCATTTGGCCATGGCAAGGCCGCTAAAATGTCCGCCACAGATACCGTCATGGACCTGTTGGATGGTATGGGTGACCTCCGCGTCGGTGAGACATCGAAGGAGGATGCCATCAAAGCCACGTTTATAAAGGAGTCCCCCCATAACTACATAACGAGAAATGCGGTTAAGAAAAGCGTGTTTACTAGTACTAGTAAGGTCAGAAGGGAGAACAGAGGTTGTAAGGTAGTCGTGGAATTGGTGATACCAAGTATCCTGCGAGTTAGCAGACACAGTATTTATCATACAAACTACCGGGGTTGAGTAGGATGGGGCAAAAATTTGTTGGACCAAGATGAATAATTCAGAGTCAGTTGATGAAGCTGGAATTTGCGAGGCTAAGCAAGCCATAGTATCCACAAATTTGTTAGTGGAGCGGGGAATGGTTTGGATAGAATAGTGAGTAAATAAGGCTAGAAGTGAATCCACGTAGTGTTTTTACTTTTGAAGTTCCTCATTTTTACATTGGTAGATGCCCATAACTTGATTGACTACCAATTGAGAGTCACCAAAAATATTGATAGATTTGATACCTAAGTGCAGCGCCACCTGGAGACCCAGAACAAGGGCTTCCTATTCCGCTGTATTATTAGTGCAAGGGAAATCGAGTCGGAATGAAAGAGGCATAGGCTCAGCGTCAGGAGGAATGAGAACAACGCCAGCTCCTCCACCACACTGGCATTTGGATCCATCGAAGAAGAGGGTCATTGGATACGACTCCTCCTCTAGGGAAAGAGTAGCGATGAGTTCGTCTGGAAATGTAAAATTGGTAAATTGTTCCCCAGGTAAAGGGGCTTCCGCAAGTTGGTCTGCTATGGTTTGTCCTTTGATTGATTTATGGTGGACGAACTCAAGGTTGAGGTCGGCGAGGAGCATGAGCCATCGGGTGATGCGTTGGTTTAGATGAGGTTTGGCATACATGTAATGGATGGGGTCTGTGTTGGTGATGACGAAAGTTTTCTGATTCAGAAGGTAGTGTCGGAGTTTGGTAGCCACGAATGATAGGGCTAGGCACAACTTTTCTACATGTGTATACCTAGTCTCATGGTCCACCAAAGTATGACTTATATAATAAACGGCTTGTTCTCGATTCGCAGAGTCACGATGTGCAAGCATGGCCCCTACAGCGTGGTCAGTGGCGGAAAGGTAAAGGTAGAAAGGGCGGTCGTCTTGAGGTGGGATAAGCACGGGTGGCTGCAAGAGATAAGTTTTGAGAGCTTCAAAGGCTTGGTGGCACTCTTCGCTCCATTGAAAATCAATGTCCTTTTTAAGAAGGTGATGGAAAGGTTGACATCGATCCGAGAGTTGGGAGATGAAACGTCAGATAGATTGGAGCTTACCTTGTAAACTACGCAATTGTTTGAGATTGGTAGGTGGGGGCATTTCTAAGATAGCCTTGACTTTAGATGGGTCGACCTCAATGCCACGCAAAGAGACGATAAAGCCAAGAAGTTTTCTCGAAAGGACACCAAAGACACATTTCTTTGGTTGCAGATGGACAAAATATTGTAACAAGTGATCAAAAATAATGGTTAAAACATCAAGATGTTCACTGTGATGTTTAGATTTGCCAAGAAGATGATCGACGAAATCTTCAAGGATAGTGTGCATAATGTCATGAAAAATATAGGTCATAGCCCGCTGATAGGTTGCACCAGCATTCTTAAGGCCAAATGGCATTACACAATAACAGAAGGTTCCCCAAGGAGTTATGAAGGCAGTTTTGTGTTGATCGGCAGGGGCAACCAAAATTTGGTTGTATCCTGAAAAGCCATCCATGAGAGAGAGCATCTCATGGCCTGCAGTGAGATCAATAAGTTGGTCAATACTAGGTAGGGGGAAGTCATCCTTAGGGCAAGCGAGGTTAAGATCCTAGAAATCCATGCATATCCGAAGTCCCCCCGTCACTTTAGTGACAGGTACGATGTTAGAAATCCATTGAGGATAGTCAATAGGCAGAATGAAAGAAACAGAAAGGAGTCGTTGAAGCTCCTCTTTGACCAAGAGAGCAATGCGTGGATGCATTTTTCTCAATTTTTGTTTAATTGGCTTGGAATCAGGGTTTAGAGTGATGTTATGGACGGCAATGGTAGGATCAATTCCTGGCATGTCAGCGTAGGACCAAGCGAAAGCTTGGTTGTGAGCACGGAGAAAGGTAGTAAAGGAGACTTGTTCTAATGCGTTAAGGGATTGTCCGATATTCACAATGTGAGGATATTCCTCTGTGTGGATGTTGATTTCTATAGTAGATTCATTCAGCATGGTTTGGGTTTCAGATGGTAAGGTGCGTTGAATATAAGAGTCATCCGCACCAAGGTAAGTGAGGATGGAGTCATCATCCTGGCACTCAACAATGTTAATTAAAGGTGATTCCTCTTCAATCATGTCTAGATATAGAAGGGGAATAGAAGAGGGGTCCTCATTATCACGTTGATAAATGAGAGGACCTAGGAAGATAGAATTTATGAAGAAAAAAAAAAGTTAGGAGGGATAGATTCAGGATCTATCGACTCTATGGGTGATGAAGGCAAAATGGGTGATGACGGTTCGGTAGGGGTAATGTCATCGTCTTCTAGAAGACAACTGACACAAGGTTCCGTCGATATAAGTGTTCCCGGAAATCCGAGACCACTACGATCATTGTGTTTGCATGTAGTCACGGGAATGAGTGTATGTCGGCCTTGTTCATAAAGACCAAAACCAAAGCCTTTCCAAGCACAGCGAGTCAAGAAGGTGAGGGTGAAATGACGATTTTTCAAGTATTGAAAATTGGACTGGAAGGGAACCACACCAAGAGGGGGTTCAGGGGTAATGGAGGATGCGTCAACACCCCCATACGTTAGGTTGGTGTGGCAATGGGGTGGTCCGTAAGAGATTACTTCCCCCACACGACAGTCATAGGTAGGATGTGCATGTACCTGTTCGTATTCCTGTGGGGTATGGAAAGAACTGACGTTATATAGGTGATACTCCCCCAGCGTAAGGCATTGAAAAACATCTACTAAGGGATCTGTGGTTGGGATGTTAGCTGTGGGAAGGGAAGTGGTTTTTGCGACGGTGGTTTCATCAGTTGAAGGCGTAGGTGTGGTTGAGGTGGATGGTTGAGGTACATTTGAAGAGGATGGTTGGGTTGAATGTATGGGTGTCTTGATTGGTATAAGCACATCGTTAGGGCGGTATAACATATTGCAGGTTTTAAAGGGGGGAGGATCAGTTTTTACGGTGTAGGACTTCCCCTCGTACTCAAATTTTATGCATCTATGTAATGTTGAGGGAACGCATCCCATAGCCCGGATCCAAGGGCGACCTAGCAATATTTTATATTGGAACTCTCCTTCAAGGACATAGAAGAGTTCGGGTAAAGTACGTAGTCCTACCCGAATGTTGAGGATCACGGTGCCTAAGGTAGAGGTAATAGCGTCATTGAATGACCGCAACATGATGGGATTGGCACACATGTAGCTAGAAGGGATATTCATTTGTTGGAAGGATTTTGAAGAGATGATGTTTAGGCTAGCACCCTCGTCAATCATAACACGACGTACCCGAATGTCCCGGACGTAAGTTGAGATGAAAAGGGCAGGGTCAAGATCTTTTGTACCAAATTCAACAATTTCATCTTCAGAGAAACTGACTGCCGTAGCTTGTTGTTGTACAGAAGTGATTGGGGCAGTGGGTTGTTTGGTGAGAGAAGCAACGTGATTAGGTGTTAGAATGGAGGCAACAGGCATGGTTTCATTAGGTAAGACCTCGATCCCTTGAAGAATTTCAACGAGAGCTTGTCGATGGGATTCAGAAGTCTGAATGAGATCATATAGTGTCATTTTTACTGGCGATTGGTGAAGCTGTTTGATCATGGCTCGATGGGTAACTCCATTAGAGACGGGGTAAGCGGGTCCACGAATAACCACTTTGGGTGGTGGTGCAATCGGGATGCTGGATGGAGAAAGAGAGGACGCATGTGTGCTTTCTTTTGCTTTCTCGTTGTTTTTCTGCGCTCGAGTAGCAACACTAATCATATTAATCTCGTACACCTGAGATGAGGAAGATGGTTGGGATAACTCATGGTCTTCAAGAGGTGGGGTTGTAATAATGATAGATCTTGGTGAGGCGGGGATAGATGGTATAGTAGAAGGAATTGAAGCTAAAGGTCTCTCCCTTCGTAAGTTTTCTTTCTTAACCTTTGTATCTGGGAGAGGTGACTGACGAAGGATGGTTTTTAAAGCTTTACATCTCTCCACATCATGTCCTGGTGTGCGATGATAGGCGCAGATTTTAGACTCATCATAACCTATAGGTCGAGGTTTAGACGGGTCATAAGGTCTAAGTGGGGGTAGAGAAATGGTCGCATTCTCCACCAACATAGCAAGGATTTTGGCGTAAGATCCTTTGAGTGGGTCAAAATCGGAGGAGGATGAGGGTATTGGTTGTGCGGGTTTCGGTAATGTTTGGGCGTGGTTGGTTCGTACGGGTGGTGGTTTAGCCAAGGGGTGTTGACATGTGGTTTTCACTAAACGTGGTTTCTTTGGCGCAGGAGCTACGTTTGGCTGGTTAGATGATGAGGCTACAGATGACGTGGTAGCGGAAAACAACCACGGAGAAAGGGGAGTGACAGAAAATAAATCCTTTGATGATGGAGTTTGTTTAGGGTTGATGGCTGGACAGGATACGTGGGGTGATAATGTTGATATACCTTTAGATCTCTGTATAGGTGTAGAAGGCGTAGGTCGTTTTGAAGAAAACACGGGAGGTATGATATATTGATGCAAGGTGGAAGGATGAGGTCCCAATATGGAAGGTAGGTGTGACGATGATGGTTTTGATTGTGATAGAGGCACTGGTTGAGTTTGTCTCCTAGGTGGGGGGGCGGCTTTATTTTTGGATAAATCTAGTCACTTAGGCGGGTGTGTGAGACTGGGTATTGGTGAGGCCCCAAGTGTAGGGGAAGATTTAGTTGGGTTAATAGAGGTGGATGGGATACTTGGTATAGATACGGGGGACGAGAATGAGGACATAGACATTTTGATTTTCTGTAAACACTTAGGGTATATGGTAGAGGTGTCTAGATCGGTCATCTACATTTGAGTAGAATAGGGGGTACTCAAACGTTCCCACAGGATTCGTCTATCCTCTGGAGAATGACAGTCTTCAGGTGTGAATTGTAAATTTTGTACGGAAGAAAGGTGGGTTGTGATTCCAATCCACTGTGGGTATGATACAGGGGGTAGATGAGGCACTGTATCAATAGATGTTAAGAGGTCGACTGGTCTTTGAAAATATTTAGGCGATGAAGAACTAATACGTAAGAGGGCATGTTCGAGAGGATCTGTCATGGTTAAAGAATTTGGTGATGTCGGTGTAAGAGATTTCTCGTCTAAGGATGTCAAAAGGAGTGGCGTACCTTCCTCTTGTGCAGCAAGAGTGGTAGAAGGAGAAGTTTGGGAAATAGATAGATTAGATAACATCTGTTCGCAGTCTTGTAGGGAAGTGGTATAAGAAGACTGATTGATGGGAAGAGAAGTCTGGGCAGTTAACTCCTTTATGGGTAAAGGAACGATTTCACTTTGGCTTGATGGTGGTAAAGGAGGTTCGGGCTCCTGTGTTAGTGAAGAGGCTTGATTCAAAATTTTCTCGATAGAGGCTTTTGGCTGGGTACCGAAGACTGCATGGATCTCATGAACACTCTCCTCGGCTAAGATATCCTAGTTTACGTTACTGTTGGATGAGTGATTTGGGAATGGTTTGTTGAAGATTTTCAAATTTTGGTTAGCAGGGGCATTAGGATTATCGAGGGTTATATCACCTGCGTCAACCATTTCCTGCACTATGTTTTTCAACATTTTGCAGTTTTCATGACTATGTCCTTTTACGCGGTGAAAGTTACAGAAGTCATTTTCTTTCTACCAGGAAGGTATAGCGCGGGTAGAATCAAACCCGGAGTGAGGTTTAACAGGAGGTAAGGTAATGGCTCCTGCTTTGAGCAATTTTTCCAATATCACACCATATGTTTCTCCCAAGGGAGTGTAGTTGATGGGTTCTGCTTTATACTTATAAGTGGTTTTTGGTGGGGTATTAGACGATGGTTGGGATTTGACCATCACCACGTGCACGGCCCCTTTTGATTTCGAAGCGGTCGATGGGTGAGGATTGGTGGTGTTAGGTTTGTTGGTGGAATCTAGAGTTCGGAAATTGGGGTTTTTGTTGCGCAACTACAATTTCTCTTCTTCTAAGGCTCGAATTTCTAGTTTCCGAGCCATGGTAAAGGCCTCATCAAATGTGTGGAAAGTTTGAATTTGAAGAGTAGGAGAAATGTGCTTAGCACATGCCCGCGTAAAAAGTTCGATAAGTTCAGCCTGAGGCAAGGCATATGTAAGTTGGTTGATAAGGCCCCGCCATCGTCTAATGAAATCTGTGATAGATTTGTCTTCAAATTGTCAGATGGCATAAAGGTCAGTGATAGATACTTTCTTGGCAATGTTAATGGAGAAATGATCCAAGAAAGATTGGGCTAGTTGGTTAAAAGAGAAGATTGAGTGCTGGGTTAAAGCACTGTACCACTCCAAGGCAGGTCCTGATAAGGACATGGGAAAGGTGCAGAGTAACAAGGCATCATCATGAGCAATCAAATAACAAGCATGTCTAAATGATCGCAAGTGTTGTTGAGGGTCCTCTTTACTGTTAAAACAGGTAAATTTTGGTAATTCCCATTGAGGAGGATATGAATGAAGGGGGACAGATGGGTGAATAGGCTCCCGATAAACTTACTCGTATGTCAATGCACTACGACTTCCTGAAACAGAAGCCTCTAGGTTTTGCATTTTGTCCATCATTTGTTTAATGAAATCCGTGGTTGGATGAGATGATGGTGCGATTGTGGTAAACGGAGGCAAATTGGGCCAAGGGCCTCCGCTGGACAATGGTGGGGTTAAGTGTTGATAAGGTATGGAGGATGAATATGTTGAGGCGACTGAATAGGGATGTCCCATATAAGATGTTGAGGTTACTGGATACGTGTATGGGAAAGAAAAGGTAGGCGGAGCTTGAGAAGGAAAGCTAGTGTGGATAGGTGGCAGAGAGCAAGTCATGAATGGAGCAGTCTACATGAGAGATGAGGTAGGGGCAGTCGGCGGTAATGATATGTGGGGTCCAAGATTAACCAACGAAAAGCCAATCTGAGTCGTATGAACCTCTGAAGCCGTCGGATTGGGAGACGGGGCTAGAGATGCAGGAAGCAAGGCGGTGTTATCAGGCAGAGTGGGAGCTAAATGAGCAGCTATACTAATAGGCATACCAACAAGGAGCTGACCATCAGGCGTACAGTCAAGGGTATGAGACAAATAGTATTGTACAGCGCTAGAATTAGCATCCAGAAACTTGGCAAAGTCCTTATCTCCCACAGGAATTTTAGGAACCTCACTGGTATCCGTAGGATTCCCCACAGAATGTGAAGGGGGTGATTCAGGAAAAGAAACAGAGAAAGCATGTGAAACCATGGCGGCGGCTTTCTTTCGAGTGATAACAACCATGGACAGGAGTTCACAATAGGGTTTCAATCCGTCAGGAACAGAAACAAACTCAGACTGGTGAAATTGGTAGGTTGCTGGTTTGTCAGGAATTGGGAAAGACAGTAACCGATATCGGTCTCGTAACCGATGTCGGTTATACTATAGCCGATGGCAGTCAGGTAACTAATGTCGGTGTAAGAAGTCTGGGCTAACAAGATATAAAAGGCTGCTAATTTGATTTTTAACAACGTTTAGTATACTTGTCCAATTATTGATCACAGAAGACAGGGTATGAGAAAGAAAACAGAACTAAAAACAAGCAAGATGCACATGCAAATCCAAAGACTAACCCTAGGGTTAATTTTAATTATTGTGGGCTTATGCGTTTAAACGCGGAACGATGTCAATCCTAAACAAAAGACTTAGGAGAAATGTCAAGTTGTTTTGGCTTATAAGGTTACCTCAATCGGGCGGAGGAATACCGCAGAAAAAAGGGGGGTGTTTGAGCTGTTGTGTTAATTGTGAAGTGATTCGATATGTGTTGTGCAGTGAAAGTAAGATTAATTTCTTGTCAATATCGTGGATCTCACCCCCACGTGTATGACCTGTTACTTAATCTATGTTCACTAGAATTGAAAACAGTAAGCAGTAATGCAATGCAAGTGTTTTAAACCCAAATCGAAAATGATATTCGATGAAGCAAAAGAGATGACTTTCACTAATGCGAGATGTAAAAGCAAAGCAAGTTATTTTATCAAAATAATATAAAACCTTGTGACTATCTTTTAGAAGAAGAAAACAGAAAGTATACTCCCTATATGAAAGCAAGCAAGAAAGAAAGAAACCCAAAATGGATCCCACCGGGCGTGCCAAAATGTTTCACTCGGAATGTTTCATTCCTTTTAGAAACAGATAAGGTTAGGGCTAGGAGGAATACCTGTTGAATGTCGAGATGGTGTGCGCGTACTGTAGAGAAAGATCAGGTTGACTATGAAGAACTCCTTTTTATCTTGGAAGGACTACATGCAAATAAGAACACAAGACCACATGATTTTGATTAGACAATAAATGAGGGAACTGCCTTGGGCCCAGGAAATATAAAAATTCCTTTCGAAGGTGGTCAGTTGCCCTGCTAATATGAATTAACACAAAATACTGTAAGATATCAATTAAATTGCTTCGTTGAACTGGGTAAGGGAAAGGATGGTTTTTGGTTATAGTCAGGATAACCGATACCGGTTACTGATAACCGATATCGGTATGGTCTAAGATCTTAAGGTTGGTTGTTTTGTGGGGTGGTTGTGTTGTTTGTAAGGCTGTATATAGGTGATATTAGGAAATAAGGTGATGAGAGGTAGATGAATGATAGTTAGATGCAATGGCACGCTGGGTAGTGGATTCAGGAATGGATTTATGAGGACTGTGATTCAAAAAGCATAAGAAATGTTATAATAGAGGACATGCAAGATGTGACTTACTGGTTTTTGACGAAGATGCAAGTTGATCTCCTTTGCTGCAAACTCTTCTAGTTTCTCCACTCGTCTCTGCTCGGTCAAGTGAAGATCTGGACTCTCTTGATCACTCCCAAATGATCTTTGTTGATTCAAAAAATCCTTCCACCTTTGATTTTGGTTCGGGGAGCCCATTAACAGGGAACCGATGGTGGTTACGTAACCGACGGCAGTCGAGTAGGAACCGACATCGGTGAGGAAAAAGTAGGCTATTTTTAGTAAAATAGCCCACCTTCCCTGCTTTTCTCCCGAGAAATCAGTTGCGGGCTTGGTCAAGTGACTAGAAGGTCAGTTTTGGGTGCGAGAAAGGGGTCCTTAGTCATGGGTGTAGATGTGGACCAAGTTATAGGTCTTAATTAGGTTAGTTTAGGGTTAGGGCTAGGTCATGATGAGGTGGCAAAATGAGGTGGCAGGTAAGGTGATGTGGATTTATCAATTACAAGGTAATTAACAAATAATTGTGTAAGGTTTAGGTGATGAGGTTAGATTGCAAGATGAGATGCGGGTCATAAAGGGGTCGTAAGACACAAATTTGGTGTCTACAGCCTGTAAGGAATATTTATTACTTTTTTTTCTTCTATTTCCATGGGGTATTTTATAACCTTGGAAGGATGGCATCTTGTGCTATGAAGAAGGGAAAACACCTTGGATTTTTTCTAGTGTTCTTTTTTTTAGTTCCATCTTGAACCTCTTAGTGGTTCTTTTGACATTGTATTATTGTATTATGTTAGCTCGTTCCTTTGTCATTGGGTCATCAAACTAGGTTTTGATTATGCAAATCTTAAGCAATGTTCTTATGAATAGAGGAATAGATTACTCCTATTTGTGTAATATATTATTGATCCATTCCTTACCTATTGTGGGTCTGATATGGAAGGTTGGTTTATACTTCCTCTTTTGTGGAATTTTCCTTTGCACCGTTATATCTTGAAGGAGATGGTTTTATTGTTATCTTGGGGTAATATTGGTTACCTGTATCATCTCCTGGAATGAAGGAAGGTATTTGATTGTGTTTCTCTTCATTCTTCCTTTCTTCTAGTTTTTGTTCACTCATTTTATTTTGATCTATGATTCGTTCCCAGTTTGGGGTTTTGGTATGGGATAGTTGCATAGATTGAACCCATGAATGTATGTTATTGAGATCGTGTGGTCTATGCTAGTTCTTGTTCCAATCATACTAGAATTAAGATGAAGTAATTCTTCAAGTCACTTCTATAATCTTCCTGATGTTTAACCTTAGGAGGAAGGTTTTCAATTTTATTTCATTATGCAAGTCTTTGGAGTCCTATATGGTAGAATTAAGTTTCCAAAGATTGAACAATCAATGGATTGTATAGCTGAAGACAAGGTTAATTAGATGAATTGTTGTGTTTGGTTGGAAATATTGAGTAAATATGTGTCATTTTAGTAGAATAATATTGGTAGGTTGATAAAGTTACATATCACTAATGATAGATATTAAAGTCCATTCTACTCATTTTAAATTACAAAGCATTGGTATTAATGTAACTTTTTGGGGATTGATCCCATTTGCATGCTAATTTGACCTTAAACTTAAGTAAAATGGTTTGTTTTTAGTTTTCCAGAAGGGATCAAAACAAAAGTGTGAATTCTACATGATATTCCTAGAATTTGAGTATTATGGATACTCAAATACTAGTAACGGCACATGGAATAAGTTATGAAGTTTTGAATCATCCTAAATTTATTCTTAAATTTTTAGATTTGATTTCTGGCATCTCAGATTTTAGGATGATTTTAAGGAAATGAAATGTTGAGATGGAATTACTATTGTTATATCTAATGCTGAACTATTCCTAAGAATGATAGTTGGATGTATGTTATCTTCATCATGATTAAATAGGTATTAATATGATCAGGTGAATCATGTAAAGTAATATATGAAAAGTAAATTATGATTTTGATGAAATAATACTTATCTGGATTACTCTTTTAATTATTTTTATGTAAGAAAATAGTATGAAATTTGAAATTGTTTACATCATGACATATTCTTACTTATATTATGGTTTATCACTTTTTCTCTCTCATTTGTGAATAGTAACTCCTTTTGGTATGTCTTTCTATATTGATTAAGACTGTTTCATAACAACAGAGTTCTCTTTATAAAATAGTTAGCTAAAAGAACATCTTTTTAATGTTTAGTCCTTATCATGCTTAGTTCAATGAACTGACATGTGCTAGCAATTTTGCATATGGTCTTCGTAAGTGATGAAAGGAGAAAAGATCTTTAGAATGTTATTTTTTCTAATCAAAGAGACTAGATATTTTATGATGAAATATGGATCATTATTGAAATGTATTTGTTGGAAAAGAAAGTTGTACTTGTAATTGATCTTGTTATTGTTGTTTCACATTATAAATGTCTGAAGTGTTTGGACTTATAATATATGAATCCCCTTGATGAATGAAATATTTTTGGACATGTTTGAACTTGATGTGTAATATTTTTGGGTATTATGTGAGTGTTAATGATAAGTGTTTCTCTAATTTTTCTATCAATAATATACCCTTGTCTCATTAGAAAAGGAATTGATGTATCTTGTGTTGGATTAAATTGAATAGAGTTCAAGGGTACTAGATGTACTACCCTCTTTGATGAAATGCAACTTATTAGATTTGACATTTGTGCATGGATATTCAACTAGATCACTATGGATATATTAAGGAAAATGTGTTGTGGGTGAATAAAACTATGATAATAACTTATAATATACCACGGGGTTATAAATGTACATTTACCCATTATAAGAAAAGGGGGAGACAACTTCCATGCAATGAAACATAGACTTGCTTAAATATCTTTTAGGGAATGAATCCAAATGTTATCCTTTGATAGTGGAAGGTGTGATTCCTCTTGATTAGTTCCTTAATCTGAATAGGACTGATGAAAAAGAAAATAATTAGGATTAGACCTCATTCCAATGAAGTCTAATATAAAAAGAATTGATTCAGAACTTAAGTAAGTTAAGACTTGGGTAAGTAAATTAAGTAAACATCACTTAATATATGTTGGATTTGTTTTACAAAATATAAATCTGAATGTTAAAAGTATAAAAATAGAACTTATAAAATGGTTAAGAGGCAAATGTATTTGTGTACCCACTCCAATTATATTTTTAACTTGAAGATAATGGTTAATGAACCTAGTTGTTCAATAGGGCTACTGTAACTAACCCTTAATAAGGAAAATTAATAAGTCATTAAAATATTTCTAAGGTGTGTTCATCTAGATGAGGAGAACTCAGTCAGATGTTGGCACACACCAACTGTAGTCAAGTAACTTCATGAATACTTGGGTCTTCATGAGGATATTGTAGTGTAAATGACATGTTACAACACCCTTCAGAGTTTAATCATCTAGATCTACATAAATTCTGACTTGATCACAGTTCTACCCTAGGAGGCGATAGGGGCATGATCTAGTGTTGGAAAACTCACATGACTTAGGATAAATAGACACATGAGCAATCAACTTAAGTCAATTGAGTATGTCTATGTACCCTTAGTCACCATGAGTAAAATCCTCTACACTAGCCTATGTTGCTAACCTTGGCTAGGGTTAAACCTTGAAAAGTGGAAGTGAAGGAGTCCTTGAACCAGACCATTCTAGGTAATCATATTCAATAGTGGAAGGAAAGGATGTATTCCATTTGAAAAGTATGTCATCTAGGAATATAAACATGAAAAATATGTTTAAAATATTTGGAAAAAGTATCGCAAGCTGCTAGTTGCGTTGTCCTATGTCACCTAGTTTAAGAAGCAGGACTTCATATGAATATCGGTAAAAGATATTTAGATGGGCCTCTTAAACGAAACACTTAATATCCCAAAAATGGTAAAGAACCAAGTATGACTTAGTATAAAAAGATAAGTTAACATTGAGAGATCGGTATGATATAAGTCATAAATGAGAGATCGGTGTTCCACCGAGTCATTACAGCTACATATGGTTTTCTGTTATGAGATTGATTGGCTTTGGAACGTGTGTTCTCAAATTAAGTTAATTTAGAATAGAGAACATTATGTCCTAAAAATTTCCCTTGTTTCTAAAGTCTTAAAATGGGAATGAATTCCATTGAGGTGGCAATTGAAAGGAACGATAACGAGATCATACCAAGCCAAGAACACAGATGCTAATCAAACACCACGATCAATAAGATGAAAGAATTCACCAGAATAAATTTACATAAAACCTTTGCAAAAAATGAGCAAAAATATCATATATTATTATGGAACTCAATGAAATACAATGAGAATGGGCCTTGCTTATATAGGTAAGGAATAACAATCTAAGAACCAGTCAAGGTCATAGATCAAGCCATAAATCAAGGAAATAACTAGTCATCAAAGAACTAGTCAAGACCATAGATTTAGGAGAGAACTAGACATCAAGGATCTAGTCAATACCATAGATCAAGGAAAGAACTATACCTAACAACTAGATAATATCTCCTAATATCTAAATAAGATAAAAGAAATATCCACACACATAAGTGGGTGAGGATAAATACAATAAAGGTAAATAAAGTACCTAGGTGAACATGAGCTAAGGTAAATACCTACTCTAACACCCCCCTCAAGTGAAGCTAGGGGCCAAAATAGAAGTGGCATGTCCACAGTATGAGTCCTGACAACTAGGCCTGATGAGGTACTCATGTACAATAACTGGAAAAAAAGGAACACCACAAGGTACCCAAAACTAGTAACAACAAACTAAAGAGAGTAAAAACCCATCCAAGGCATCCCAAGAAGCTTGGCTCAAAAAACTCATACAATGCTGAAGAAGTTTGGTGTGCACTGTGGTCTGAATCCACTGCTCGATCACAAAACTCAAAAACAACTGACACTAGGTTTCACCAGAATAGCTCCATACAAGGAGACTGTCAACAGAGTGATGTCGAAAGTGTGAGAAAAAAACACCAAACATAATTCAATCAACTACTACAAATAGGTGTGCCACGATCCAAGAACAATAACCAAAGCAACAAGGCAAGGACACAAAATCTAGAGTGTCACGATCCAAGAAAAGCCAAGGTAACAAGGCAAGGACACGAAACCTGAAGAAGCAAGATCAACACCACACCCTCCCATACTACTGAATGGGTGGAGTGACACTACAAATCTGTATGAGTTACAAAAAATCAACTACTTGAACACTGAAAAAATAACACTGGACTTCACTAGAATAGATCCCCCACAAGAGATATTGTCAACATGCCAAAAGTGTCGAAAATACAGATACAAAATCTCTCAACAAACAAGAGAGATACACTACACCTACTAAAGAAAAATTATCAAAACAAGAAGCATTATAATGCAAAAGGTATAGAAAGTGGAGCACGAGGACAAATGGTGGAGGAGCCATACCTGTAGATTCCTCTCAACGAATGCCTATGTCACTACCATGAGTGATCAGATATCCACCCCAAATCAACATGGATGGATGAAGAAGATGCCTGCATATGACTTGGTGCAAAATGCACAATGGGTGCATACAATGGAACAATAGAATGTGTGCCAGGTTGATCATGTCTGACAGCTGAAATCTTAGGTTTATGAAGCCTGAGTGAAGGATCAGAAATCATGTGTTGCTCATGATCCTCAAAAATAGGTGAGAGAACAAAAATAGGATCTCTGTCAATGTGTGATTCCAATGAAGTATCTGCTCGAAAACCAATGTCATGGAGAAGAATTCCACTTAACATGTGAATAGAGGAAACAATACCCTGTGAATGTCTTCCAATGACCTCCGCTAGTGAAACCCATAGAATGGAGCATGCGAGAGACTAAATGCAGTGGTATGCTTCTCAAAAAAGCCATGCATAGCTGAGCAGAAGTAGGATACACAACATGTGGTACTGTAATAGGCACATGCATGTGGAAGAGCATGCAGTAACAAGCCTCACAAGTGGAGGAGCATCAAGAGCAGGTTCAAGCTCAAAGACTAGCATATCAATGTCAGTGGGTACAAGAGAAATAGCTGCAAGTGGACTAGAAGCATGGAAATGGATGTCCAAAATATGATGGTGATGTTACAGGCTAGCAATTTTTTTCTGCAGGGAGTGTATTAGTGTATCCTTATCATGGATGAGTGATTGTATAAGAGAATTTCATTTCTTAAGTGATCTATTTTCTTCCACAAATTTTACAATATCCTCGTGAAGTCCACACACTTCAGAGAAAAGTATATCATTCTCAGAATCCATGAACTCCCAAAAATTTAGGATAGCAAGAATTGCAACTCCTCCATATTGGCACTTTATAATTATGAAGTCTTAAATAACTCCAATGGAAAGATAAAAAAAAAAGCACTTTTGCAAAAATAGGCACCAAAACTGAGGGTACAGATCTCGTTACAAACTTTTTAATAAAACCCAAAAACATAATTCTGTTGCCTTCTTAAAATCTGAAGTTAAGCACCTACTAAGGGAATCATTTTAAGAATGACCATAAGGGCTAAGGATTTTACATGTTGTGGCTTCTCTGGATAACAACAATAAAACCCCAAAAAATGACTGCCTCCAAAAATGGTCAAGTTTATAATCTGATCTTAGGGTTTTGGCACCTTTCAAATCCAATGGAAGCACTCTGTTTTGCATAAAAATGCATGCAGCAACAAAATATGACCAAATCCCAAATATATGAATATACAAATAATTTATTTGCAAAATAAAACTTACAGACAGGTGTCAACAACAATCTCCATGCTCTGATACCATGAAAGGAATGATAACTAGATCGTACCAAGCCAAGAACACAGATGCTAATCAAACATCACGATCAATAAGATGAAAGCAATTTGCCAGAATAACTTTACATAAACCTTTGCAAACAAATGAGCAGCAATATCATATATTATTATGGAACTCAATGAAATACAATGAGAATGGGCCTTGCTTATATAGGCAAGGAATAACAATCTAAGAACCAGTCAAGGTCATAGATCAAGCCATAAATCAAGGAAAGAACTAGTCATCAAAGAACTAGAATCAAGATTTATGAGAGAACTAGACATTAAGGATCTAGTCTACCATAGATCAAGGAAAGAACTAGTCAATACCATAGATCAAGGAAAGAACTATACCTAACAACTAGATAATATCTCCTAATATCTAAATAAGATAAAAGAAATATCCACACACATAAGTGGGTGAGGATAAATACAATAAAGGTAAATAAAGTACCTAGGTGAACATGAGCTAAGGTAAATACCTACTCTAACAGGAAGATTGCAAATGAAGTGTCTAATTTTATCAGGGATGAAGAAGAAGAAAGAGCTATAAGACAAAGGCAAATTGAGTGACTAGAACTTGCATGATGGTATCGCATTTTGGTATTGAAATCTCTAAGGGATAAAATTAGAGCATTAGATATTGCACTAAACCGAAGAGATTCTTGATTCATCATAGGAAGTGAGAATGGAAAGGTAGTGCATATGAATGAAAGGGCTACAATTCAGAGGCATGAGGCAACAAAATTTAAGGTTGATAAATTTACAAATACAAGTTAGACCTTGAGCATATTGGGCTATACCAAGATGAGTCTAATTGGTCTTTTAGATTCTCTAGTGAATACATTTCTAATAAAGAAAAGGCACATAATCTCAACTAAATGAGGGTCAATTCATTTGAATGTTTAGACTTATCAATACCCCTGTTACATACTGTAAACCTATTGAAACCTTGGGGTGAAGAAGTCAAATTCATGATTTATTTGTTCAAAGAGCATGAAATTATCCCTAAGTTCTCTAAGGATAATCTCTAGGATATCTCTCACCTATAGCTACTTGATTTTCTCACAACTCACCAATAATAAAACTATTGGGGTGAACATATTATTAATATGAGTTCTATAAACTCATTATTAAGGGGGAATATTACAGCTTTATTTGGGTAATGTTATCATCAATATTTTGGTAATATTCACTCCCCTATGTTGACATTATTAAAGAACATAACACTCCTGAAGCTTTATGGATACAACAAACAAATGTGGACCTGACGAGCTCAACCTCATAATATAGTCAAAGAAAGGAGCATGTATTCTAAATGATGAACCTGAATCTTGATGGCATTTCCAAATATGCCCAAGTACAGATCCCGCATTTAAATGAAAAGAGAGCACTCAAGCCACATTGTAGCTGGTGGAACATACATAGTAGAAGGATGTATAGAGTACTAATACATCCAAAAAAGATTCACTTTTTTACATCTTGGTTTTCTAATCTACCATGTCCAACCCTTTACCAAATCATATGAGTTTACAATAAACTTAGAGACATAATCTAGATTTTCTATCTATCAGGTTAATATAGCAGATTTATCACAATTGGAATCTGAACATGAATTAGACATCTGTTCCTTTACAGAAAATAAACACACAACTGGGAAAGGATATTACAGACACAATTATGCGGCCCCATCATTTTATGAGAGGTCATTGATTGACACACTTCCTCTCTTGCCTTCTTCCTCCATAATTTCAGAATATAATTAAATTAATCAATAAGTAAGTTTCATCACTTGAAATTCATCCCCATCTACACATCGCTATCAGATTCATACTACATGGAAAATGGGACTAAAGGCTTTAGGTTCAGATTGTTGGGTTATGAGTCACTTCAATTTTCCTGAATGAAATGGCCAGAATTTGATTCATTTTAAACGTATGTCCAAGCATTATAGCTAATGATAAGATAAATTTTCATGGTCAATAATAAAATTCATGGGTCCTTACCTAGAAGGACTGAATACTTGAATTACATCACGAAGGTTGACATTACTAACTTTGAAGAGATGATGCAATGGAACAGCAGAAATGTCACAAATTGAATTTCATTCAAAAGATTGTGAATACACATAGCTTGATGTAACTATGTAATGACCTCAAGTTTAGTGAACATACCCTTAGGACTATAAAACGAAGGTAATAATATGACTTTCAGATCAATCACTTGTAGAAATCATAAAAAGACTTTTAATTTCAACTGTTTTCATTGGAATTTACATATTAGAGGAAAAATTAAGAATCTAGTACACATAAATTTTTGAATTTCTTTAGGTTCAGAAGAATTAGGCTCATTTATATAAACTTTGAAAACATATTGTGTAATGTTATTGAGAATGATTTTTCCTTCATTTTTGTTCTTATATTTTAAGGACAAGACATAAACTTTTACCAAAATGCAGCAAATGAAATTGAACTATTACTGTCTAATATTGGCTAACATAAGGATATGACTAACTCAAATTATTCATAATAAACATTGTGTCAAGGAAATTTCACGTAGTGAGCACGGATTTTAAGCATAACCAGTTTGCTAATTTGAAAACCAAAGTTCTTCAACTTCTTTTCAAAAAATCCAAGTGACTTAACCGTTTTGTGCATGGGCCCTAATTCATGATATCATAAATGAGGGTTAACCTCTAAATTTTAATATAATGATTGTAAAACATTCAATAGATATAGCCTTGGAGATTCTTGGAAGCTGAAAATGTATCTTTTGAGATAGCTTCCTCAAGTGACCAACATATAGATTATTTATATTGTAATCTATTATTAGGTGAAGTCAAATACTTCCTAGTTAGTCATGTTACCAGCGCATTCAAATCAATAAAGTTTAAATGTCAATCCTATTTTTGAAAAATAGTCAAAAAACCCATTGTTACCTCTATATATGAAGATCTTTTTCATACTTTAAGGGATTATTTTATGATTGGATGTAACATAATTATAAATTGAAAGATATACGCATCTACTTAAGATGAATTCATTGTGATATTTAACCATCTATAGATATTACATATTTGATAGTCAATTAATACAATGAATGTAGTCAAACATGATAATTATACCTTTACAATCTCTCAAAATTATCCCTAAGATATCTGCTAATCTTAGGATATCTCTCATTATCACTAAAATAGCTACGTGAGTTTATGTTCAAAACACAACTCACCATTGTAAAACTATTACAAATATATTATTAATATGAGTTCTATAAACTCATTATGTAATAATATTACAATTCATTTAATAATGTTGAAAAATTTTGGTATTAATCAATAACCTGGTAACGTTTGCATGTAACAGTGAGCCTCGGATCTTCTAAGTGATGTCCATTGTATAGGAATTTAGGAATTTCAAAACATAGGTAAAAGCTATTTCATGATCCATTTAATTTCATTTATAAATGTATTTAATTTCAAGACTAGGCATACACAGTTTGATTGACACAAGAGTACATGATTTCTACCACAATGCATACACTATTCAGATTGAACACATAGCACCCACTAACTTAGAAGATATTAGCATCTAATTTTAAGTCACAGGTTACTCCTATGAGGGATCATGGTCCCTTCAGAGAAGAAACTAACTTTTTAGCCTTTGATGTTGTCTTCCTTATATGTTGATTAGTGGAGATTTATACTTCAATAGGTCATATGAATTTTTTCACAAGTTGAGAGCTTGAGCATACAACGTGAAACTATTCAAGACACCTTAGAGGATTCCTTCTGTGGGTATTTCCATAGGAGATGCTAACCATGATCTCAAGAGGTTTTATAGGTTACCATCTATGGTCTCCAGGAAACATGCCAAATCTAAGGACTATCCAGAATATTTTGGTTAGTGATCATTAGTGCAGTCCTTGAGAAATAGCCTAAAGTAGAGATGAAATCCTTTTAGGCCTGCTAGTACAAAATTTTAAGAAATGTGAATTAACTTAGTGGGCCCCATTTAAATTGTTTCATAGGAATGGATTTGATATCATTATAACTTATACAAATTTATCTTACAAGGTGGGACTATTTTGCAGTGCCTACAAAAGATCTTTTCACTTATGACTAAAACAATTTAACAGACAAAAAACTTTTTATATTTCCTGGGAGAACATAATCATTAGGTAACTCTTGGATGTCCTCTAAAAGTACAACAAGTGATAGGGGCACTAAGTTTCTTAATGATAAGTATCTTTCCATACTATTGTCGATGAATTTATGATTGCAAAATAAAACAACACTTATTCAAGCAAACTGATATTCCATATGACACTTGTCAAAATATATTAGATATATTAACAAAGAGCTATTGTTAATAGAGCTATTACCCCTTGAATTCATTCAAACTTTTATGCACTTTGACGAATCTTCCTGCAGAGGCTATCTTTCAGTAAAATGATTATTCATCTTTATGAGGCATGTTTGTAAATGGATCTGGGGTTCAAACCTTGTAATTAAGTTCCTACATAACTTTTTATCTAAATAGTTTAATTCCATCATGTGATGTGAGAATTGATTTTTGATAATATGCTTGCTTCTCGAGTGAAGTCCCACACACACTTTCCCATTACCTTTGAAGGCCATGATCTTTTCCACATTTCTAGGATGAAATAGAGTCAATAATGATCCTTCAAACTATTCCTCAAGGCAATATCTGCAAATTGGTCCCTTTAACTCATGGCTTCATTTATGATTATTTTTAGAATCCAAATGGATTCATCAAGGCTAACATATCTCCTTCATCTAATAGGAATGATATGATCAGTTCAAAAAACACCAATAATAAGCAAGGCTTAGATCCAAATCTCTCCTAGTTAAATGGGTAACTGTTGCATTACATATTCTATACTCTAACTCTACATTGCAATGTTGCAGTCACAATGAACTTGGATCACTTACCTTAGCTAAATATTTCACAGAAATAATTATTCCAACACAAAATCACGCAAACTCGGCCTGATTTCTCAGCCTCTCAATTTTTTTCCTTCCAAGAACTCCTTCAAGATTTAACCATCTCACCTTACGTGCATCAAGCTCTAATGATTCAACTTCCATTTGTTTATTTCAAGTAAATGAAAGCCTTTGCACTTGCTAAGGGTAAGTGCAGGAAGTTGATGGACAAATATAGGGTCATCCGTGGACATCATATTGCAAATAACAACATAATATCAACTTGTAGGGATTATTAGCAATACATAAACTCAAAATTAGAAAAAATTATATTAATATGAATCGTAGCATCCGGAATCTAGTTTCTAAAATACTAATTTTTGTAAAAAATGGACAAGATTAGCTATATTAAACACTCAAAATTCAATGACTTGGTATTTTTTTTTAAAAACACCTATAAGATTATAGTCCGTTTGCCCACAATTTGGATGACCAAAAATTGATATATATTTTTTTCCTTTGGTGAGAAGTTATATGCCACTATCTATCTTGGGATGGATTTTATTTTGTATTTTTTTGAGTAATATTTTTTTTTATGATTTTTTCCGTGAAAGTGGTATGAAAACATAAAGAAAACAGAGCACTTTCCGTTTGCCCGCCATAACTTCATCAAAAAATATTGAAATCAAATATTTTTTTTTTGAACATGTATATAATTTCACCATGGTTGGGATGGTATAAGTTTTATCACATTCTGATAAGTGAAACAAATTTTGCAGTCTTAAACGTAGACATAAACATTCACAGGAAAAAGTGTCTTAAAGACCTACTATTAGTAAAAAATTATAAAATGATATTTATCCTATTCTATTCACTTTAAAATCAGTATTTCTACAAAGCTAATAGTCTCCCCTACGCAATGGTACCATTTTTATGACATATTTTTTACTTTTCGGCATGGTTCAAGTCCGCGGAAGACTAAATTTGATGTTTTGCTGTTTTTAATGTAAAATTCAGGATTTGATGTCCACTTAATTGTCCCCCAACTTGGTGCACTTACTAATGGATTTTTCCTCACGCATGGATATTTCCACAACTTTTGTTCCTTTCTATCTCAGGTCATCTTATGACATTCTTAATTGTGCCACACGCATCCTATCGAAGCATGCCAATAGGGTTCCGAATCTAGACAACTAACCAGTGCATGAAACATGGCAGATTTAAGAAAAAAAATGTTATAAATTGTTCAACTTCTTCATCTAATCTTCGCAATGTGGGGCCATGTGTATTAACCTGTCCCTACCTGGATTTCTTAAACTTTCTTATAGTTGATAGACTCTTGCTAATTGAGTTCTGATTTTGGAGACATGTATAGTGAACTCACTTTCTGATATTTACTGATGTAGGCTACTAATGTAGACATTCAAACTTCAAATTCTTATTTCAGATCCTTAGTAGGTGAGAAATGGGAACCCAGTAATTATTCTAATCATTGTGAGAAATGTAATTTCTCCAACCAATTTGAACTTATTCCCCTTCATGTCCTTCTTCAACATGCCAAACAGACATGGAGAAATGCATTTGTCTTTACGAAGTATGGATTTATAGGCATTGAATACTTCTTATTGGTGGTTGCATTTCAAATTCAAATTTTCCCTCCTCTTCTTATTCCTTAAAATTTTCTATAAATGTAAGAGCTGGGCTCATTTTGTGAGGTTGGAAACTTTACATCCTTACGTAATTTGTTAAGGACTTCATATTTTTTAGAGTATGATTTTAGTCGCTACCTCTTCACTCATGCATGTGGATATCAACCTCTGTCACCATTAACGCCTCTTTGGATTTTGCATCTCAAGAAGCATCATTCTCCGTAGGTGTTTCTATTAACTCAAATTTTGAGCATTCTTATGTTATTTCCTCTACCCATTTATTATTACATTGCAGGTGCTCATGTTGGGTGTCATTCTATGTCCCTTGCAACTCCTTATTTAGTTGTGTTTCATGAAACTAATATGGTAAATATGTTTTAAGATTTAATTTTTATTAATCCCGAAAAATATACTCTCCATTCAACAAGTGGCTCTATACAAAATCAGAAATTTGCTTATTTTAAACTCATGCTTCTATAAGGGAACCTAATTGGGGGAGGTTTGAACCCTTCCCCCATCAGATTCAACCACAATCCATGCCTTAACCTCAGCCTCACACTTCCATGTACCACAGGATCTCCATAACCACTGTGTATTTCTTTGCAATCTACGTTGTTTGATTTTTTCCACACTCCATCCGCCATCGTGCACCAGTTTTCCACTTTTTTACTCTTCACAACTTTCTATACAAGGAAATGTAAAGACATAAACCTTCTTTCCTCCCCACACTTTTTATAATTTCCAAAATCTCTTCCTCACATTTATTTCTACCTCACCTACCACCGTACCACGAACTTCCACCAAAATTTTATGCTCAATCCATGATTCCCTTCTTTCAACACACGTCCAGTTGTAACCTTCTAGAAAACCCATTAATTTCTAAGCCATTAGACCTCCTTGTGCTTCAACCCTACATTGATATTACATAACCATCTTTAAACCATACATATTCCTTCAGGGAGATCCTCTGTACCGATTCCTATCTAAAAATACACTAATGAAAGTTTTCCACTGTGGTCTTCAAATAAATTATCCAACTAGAGAAGGGATTATCCTTAAAACATGTAAATAAATAAATAATAACTTGCATGCATACTTTGGGCAACAACATGACTTCCTTTATATCATTTCACAGCTCCGTTTTGTCAAGGGGCTTATAAGTGACTCAAGTACTATTTCCAAATGAAGATATCTTTTTAACATGTTTTTGCCTAGTTCACCACACACTAAGGAAAGTATGCAGGGTCACCCTGAACATGAAATAAGTTTGATCAAGGGCTGAGATCTGGCTTGATCCTAGTGTGCACAATCAACATTACATGATTCAAAAAAATAAGGGAAACAAATTAAATAGAAATCAAAGATAAATAAAGTCAAAGGGAAACCTAATCTAAGTGTGTAAATACTTCCTTATTACAAAGGGGGAAATATAGATTAATTTATAGTATGGAGTGTCAGACCTACTCCTATTAGGGTGTAACCTAGTTAAACCACGGTGCCATCTAGTGCCTACAATTTACATGCACTGGATTTAAGTATTTTGGGCTACTGATTAAGTAATTGGGTCCCAACCAATTTAGATGTAGCCCATAATTCACAATGGGAATAGCCCAAGGTAGCACTGGCAGTATCACACATCCTAAAATGAGTGCTCACTCGAAGTGTGCAAGGGTACCAGGTCCCTCTTTAGAAAATCTTGGTTTCAATATGTCCCGAGGCATGGCATTACAAGACATATTTTCCAGATCTATAACAGATAATCAATGTATAGACAAACAATGCGTAAACTAGATCTAGATCTACAACCATATGCAAGGAATGAAATAAACAATCACTATAATACAGGTTCTACCGTGCAAGATCCAATTACAGATACGTCAATAACCATTACCCATCCAAAATAATCTATTATATTTAGAACTATAAAACACAGAAGTTGAATACATACATAGAACTATCACCATAAGTCATGCACACTTATAAACCAGGAACATAAATCTACCATAAAGCAAAACTCCTAAAACTATGTAAATACACACATACACACACACACACATACAGGGGTGGGGACTTTCCCTTCACCGCTTATATATCCTCAAAATATTTTGTATGCTAAGAATAGCCATGCTCCATTTACAAAGATAAAAAGGGAGCATGCAAACTTTTCTAACAATAGTTATCCTATAGATAACTTCAGTTCCAATCCTATTTTTAGCCCTAAACTCTGCATGTCGCTTTTCCTTCCACTCGTCCCAAAATAGCCTTGCGTAGCCTCTAATTCTTCATGCTCCAGTTCAAACTACAAGTTTCTTATTCCAAAAATAGACTCTGCCTACATGGAATCTTCCCTTGCGTGTCCTCCACTCCATCTCTATATTTAGCATCTTACCCAAAATTATCTAAGTCCTCATTCCTTCTAGAAGCAATCCTTGAGCACCTTTTTTTGTCTCCTTTACTTGAATACTGGCATTCATGCATGCTCACCAGAATCTCTCTTGCACGTTTTTCCTCTACAAGTCTTGTGTGCGTGCTCTCTAATACTTAGCCACATTTCCAAGGCCCAACATTACATGAATTATCACTTATATTATAAAACCAATATATATATATATATATATATATGTTGTTGTTACCGCCTATTTCCTACCCTAATTCACTTACATGTGAGGCTTCGAACTAGTATGATATATTAATAATTACTTATATCATATCATTGAATTAGTTAATGCTTTATTATATAAGTTACAAGATATTTGGTTTGTTATATTATACCCATCAAAATAATATTATATTCTATATAATGATATCATGTGCAATGAAATATTACAATTATAATAACGTTAAACATTGTAATTATAACATAGTACTATAAGCATTACAAATGATATAATAGTGAACTTTATAACCATTATACTTTTATATTACTATTACATTTTATTCATATAGCAATTGTGTACATATTATAAATCTTTAATGCTTATAACACTACAATATTATGATACATTATAAATAACATTAGAACATTATATCCTATAGATATATTATATCACTTGCTAGCATTATTAGTAATATCCAATTTTGAATAATATAACGCATGATAAATATTAAAATAACATCATAAGAGTGTTATTTATAATACTTATTATAATCACTATACTACCATTATATTATATAATACAAAATATTATATATAATATTAAACAATTTAATATCCTTATATTATATATATAAGAATTATTATATATAAATGAGAAATTATATAAACTATTTCCCATACGATATTTTAAATATAAATATATATACTATATTAAATTTAATATATCTTTCCACGTATTAATTTTAATTATGAAAACTATTTATATAATATAAGAACTATAACCCTACTCCTAATTTCCTACTTTTAATTCATAAAATTCTAATCACACATTAGATATATCCTATAATACAAATATTATTAAATTATATGAACCAAATAACTTCAAAGGTATAGTGTATGTTGTTTTCTCCTCCATGTAATTATAAATAAATAAAAGTTGAGTGGAAAACAAACCCACCAACCGTATTTAGTGCTCTTCAATACGAAAAGTAGAACATGGAGGGAGACATGTCCTAAATGGATTTTCCAAATTATCATTTTTGAAATGTCCTTATATGTACGACGATTGTACAATGGTGCTACTAGAGTAGTCCGACAAACATCCCTGAGTGTATGTCATCTGTACGGGGTGGTATGAAGTGTACACCAGCTATACAGATGTAGTATAAAACATAGGCTTCATTTGAATAGAGGCGGTGTGAAACTTATGCACCTGGTGGTCCCATCCTCACCTAGGATAAATTCACCAAGGCTAGTAGATACTATGCTAAATTATAATGTGTAATGCTTCCTCTAATTTCAATAATAATAATAATAATAATAATAATTCAAGCACTTTATTTGACCACGTTAACCCCCGTGTTAATGTGAAAATTTAGTAGTAGATGGATAGTTTCAGTGAGAGAAGAATCAGAGCTATGTGCTCTTCTAATTAAATAAATAGAACATTATGGGGAACCGCGTTAATCGGATCTCTTCCTTAAAATCCATCCAAAAATCATTATCATTATTGGCTAAGTAGACCCAACATAGTGAGAAATTTGTAACTATGGTTTCTCCTCATTCATATATATACAAATTAATAGATTTGGGTCTATATTTGTAACTAAAGCGGGTTTAAATGTCCCTGAGAGGAAATATGACTAGTTGTTTTCTGTTGTTGTTGTATGCCGAAGAAGAAGAAGATTTATGCCATGTCTATCCATATTGGTTTTACTTCTCATGCTTTTGATCCCAATGCCATGTGCCCTGCAAAACACCATTCTCATGGTAGACGAGGGTTACTACTTCATTTTTCTTGCTCTTTTAACTTTTATTTTGAATAGTAGTTATTTTGATTAAGACATTAAAAGTTCCATTTTTCTCCTAACCCACATATGTCTTTACAAGATTTTGATTTTTCTCTTTCACTTTTCCTCTGCGTGAAACCCTCTATTTAGCAATTCTCATCCCAAGTTTTATTTAATTAACTTATGATTTTTTTTCCACTTCTATTATTATTATTATTTAATTAACTTAGAAAGTAATACCAAACTCTTGAATTCTACAGGGGTCTGGTTGCAGAGATTTTATTATGATTTGTCCCCCTTTGCCTATAGAAAATGTAAACTAGTGGGTCATGATCATAGGAATTGTTCTCTTCATAAGAAAAAAAATGATCTCGTTGTTGGTCCACAAAAAACAAATAATAAGGAGGCAAAGGAATGGAGGCTGATTGGAAAAAATGGAAAAGTTGAGGTAAAGGATCCTCTAGAAGGAGGTCAAAGAAGTAATTCCCTCAACTCAGCACCATACCCCCTACAAGGAAAGTCTTTGATCTCCTCAAAGCCAATAACTTTGAAGTTGAAGATGAGAATGAGAATGAAAATGAAAATTTGGACATTGAGGAGAGGCATTCTTGATTCATAGGGGAAGGGGCTAGCCAAGTTTTCGGAGGGTAACACTCTATGCTCTGCAAGTGGCCTGTGGCCCTTCGTTAGATGAAGTTTATTCCATTGGTTAGAGCTCCTTCAGTTAGTGACAAGAAGAACTATTACCCTTGTCTAATGGCTTCATAATTCTTAGCATACTTTGTTGTTGATACTTATGAATCTAGCTGGTCTCTCCTAAGACCCCAGTTAGTAAATCTAAACTGGTCACGCATGAAGTACCTCTAGAGCTGATGTTGGTAAGATACTCAACTCCTATGGGCAGGAAAAGTAATAAGGAATTAAGGGAGACTAACTCCAGGAGGGAAGTAGAAGTTGGCATTCAAGGTACTTTGGGGAAGTTGCTTCTCCAAAACAAGAAATGTTAAATGATCCTCCTCTCTTGGAATATTAGGGGTTTGAATAATCCTAGTAAACACATAATTGCTAAGGATCTTAGAGTTAAAGTTAAAGAAAATATATCTCATGCTCCAAGAAACCAAAATGAACTTGGATAGATTTAAAGAGGTGGGGAGACAAAATTTGGAAAGATAGTCATTGGGAAGGATGTAGCTCCTCTAGGAGCCTCTGGAGGTGTTGTCACTATGTGGGATCCTAGTTTAATGCATGGAGTTATGATCCTCTCCTCCCCTGGCCACGTGGTTATGAGTTTCATGGAAATCATCTCGAAAAAATCCTGGTATGTTTCTAACATTTATGATCCCAATAAACTCAGTGAAAGACATGAACTTTTTGGAAGGATATTTCTAGCTTTAAACAACTAATTAATGATAAAGATAATGGAAAGTTGGAGGAGAATTCAATGCCTGCCTTTCCCCTTAGTGAAAAGGGAGGGGGTTTGATCTCTTATTCTAAAAGTATGGAAGATTTAGCTGACTTCCTAGCCAATAATAGTCTGTTTGAATTAGATTTGGAGGGATCCAAGTTTACTTGGGTAAACAGAAGGAAATGGGATCTGATCTCATTCAGATAAGATTGGAAAGAATTGTGGTGATCCATCTTTATATGATTAATCAAATTTATTCTCTAAAACCTCTTCTTATAATTGGCTCAGATTAAAATCCCATTCTTCTTGATTTGAAAATGAATCATTTGAACAAATCTAGGCCTTTCATATTTGAAAAGATGTGGTTAGATCACCTAAATATTTACAACAAGATTCAAGAATGGTGGGATATCAGGGTTGATGGGGTTGCTAGTTTCAGATTGTGTTTTAAACTGAAGCACATCAAAAGTAATCTTAAAAGATGGAACAAGGAGACTTTTGGAAATATTTTCTAGGAAAAAATCAAAATTGTTGAAGAACTCAAAAATATTGAGGAACTTATGGAGAACGTTGGTCCTAATCCAGTTCTCAAGGATCAAGAACAAACACTCTTGGTTGATTATCATGGAATTATGGCTAAAGAAGAGGTGTATTGGAGACAAAAATCTAGGGTCAAATGGCTTAAGGAAGGTGATAGGAATACCAAATTCTTCCATTTCTCTACTACTTCTAGAGCCAATATCCTATATATTAATGAAATAAGACGTGAAAACGGGGAGTCATTCACAGATGGCAGGGACATCAATGCCTCTATAATAAATTACTCCAAGGATCTCTTCAAACAGGGGCAGAGGTTGGAGGATTTGGTTCAGAACAGAGTCTTGGATCTTTTTCAGAAAGTAATCACTCCCCTTAAGAATAGATATATTTTAAGGAACCCCTTAAAGGAGGAAATCCGTTTCACAATATTTGATATGGAACCTGATAAATCTCCAGGGATGGATGGCTTCCCTACCTTTTTCTTTCAAAACTTCTAGGAGGTGATTAAACATGAGGTCATTGAAATGGTCTAATATTTTTTTAACAATGGCCATCTCTTGAGGCAATTGAATAAAAATTTTATTGTCCTGGTGCCGGAAAGTGTTGGTGCCAAATAGGTTCAGGATTTCAGACCTATAAGTCTGTGCAACACCAGTTATAAAATTATGACTAAAATCATAGCTGGGAGGATTCAGATGGTTCTACCCAACTTTATCTCTGGGAATCAAGGGGCTTTTTTTCCTAACATACAAATTACTAACAACATTATTATGATTCAAGAATCCATCCACTTCATTAAAATCTCTGGTAAATAAGCTATGTTTCTTAAGCTGGATATGCATAAAGCCTTTGATAGGATAAATTGGTCTTTCCTTGAGGACATCATGTTAAAGGTGGGTTTTGATAAATTTTTGGTTAATATGATTATGACATACATTTCTACAGCAAGTTTCTCAATATTGGTCGATTGAAAACTAAAAGGTTTCTTCTAAGCTGGTAAAGGGATGAGATAAGGTGATCCTCTCTCACCTTTCCTCTATGTCATAATGGCTGAATCCCTAAGTATAATCTGTCAACATGCCATGGCTTCCAACTGCATCCAAGGCATTAAAATCTCAAATGGTCTTCCCTCTATCTATCTCAATCAGTTTTTGGATGATAATTTTATGATGGGTAAGGCCTTTTTCCATGAGGTCTAAAATTTTAAGGATGTTCTTAATGATTATGAATAGGTTTCTGGACAGATGATTAACTTCCATAAAAGTTTTTTTTTTCATAAATGTGGAAAATTAGGTTCAAGCCAGATTACCTCACATCTTTGGTTACAAAATCAAACATTTTCCAAACTCTTATTTGGGTATGCCTCTGATCCATAAGAAGCCCAACTTCATGGTTTGGAATTCTCTATTGGATAGAGTTAATAGTAAACTCTCATCTTGGAAGGTTCTCTTACTCTCTCAAGCTAGTAAGATTCAACTGTTCCAATTCTCCCTTCAAGGCATTCCCATTTATGTGATGTCTCTTTTCATGCTTCCTGCTAAAATTAAGGAATCCTTAGAGAAAATCCAAAAGAGGTTCCTCTAGATGGGAGCTAGTGAGAAGTTCAAATTTCCTCTTGTGGCCTAGGATAAAGTTATTAAACCTAAGTTATGTGGTGGATTGGGGCTAAAAACATTTATCTTATGAATAAGGCCTTAATTGCTAAGGCAGGTTGGAGGATTGCTAGAGAGGAAGGTCTTTGGGTGTAAATTATAAAGATGAAATATATGTGGAATATAGGCAGAATGGAATCCTTTTTTAACAAAAATAACCTCCCTAAAGGGTATTTTTTCTGGAATTCCTTTGTGGCCTCTAAATAAATTTTATCCAAAGGTAAAATTTGGGAAATTAGCAAGGGCTCTATAATTAGTTTTTGGTTTGATAATTGGCTTGGGAATTCCCCCTTAACTAAGTTGGATTTCTAGAAAGATGTTGCTCAGTACTATAAGGAATCTGGAAAATTTTGGATTCGACACTTTTGGATCCCAGAAGATTCTATCAGATGGGAAATATTTGAGCTTCCTCTGGATTTTTATGGCAACATCCAACCTTTCCAGGGTATCAACAATAATATTTAAGGATTGGGGGATGTGCCCCATGAACCAAACCAAGCGAGGACTACATGAAAAGTGTATAGTACTCTTAGTGTACAGTCTTCAACACTTTCACACATGAAAATCAGGCTCCATGTCAACCTTCACAGAATGATTGGGGCATAAAAAATATTAGGGTAAACTCTTATGAATGAAGGATTTAATATGCCAAGCCTGGTTGTCTTCTCAAAATAAAATATTGACTATGGAGAGGATCAGGTATTTGGGAATGCAAGATTCCCAATGAAGATGTTCACTATTTTTGGAATATAGGCAGGAAAATGGTAACCATTTTTTAACCAAAATAACCTCCTTCAGACATGTTCTCTTTACTTCTATTTTAGATTCCGTTCAATGTTGCCTCTAAAGAAATCCTTAACCAAATGTACCGATATGGGAAGATTGTTGCTTTCAATGGGAGACCCCCTTAGAATCCATTTTTGGTATGATAACCTGGGCTTGAGGATATCCCCCTTAGCTAACTTTTTGAGGGTTTATGGAAAGCAAGGAATGCTTAGTATCTAAAAGTGAATCTGGAAATATATTCTAGATTCGGGACTTTTGGATCTAGTTAGAATTTCATATCCATATGGGAAATCATTAATCCTCCTCTTGATTTAGATTGTGACGTCCAGAAACCTTTCCTGAGATAGTCAGACAATAAACTTAACGATTTCCACAGTTCGCCCTTGTTCCTAACCAAGGAGGACTC
Organism: Taxus chinensis; assembly: GCA_019776745.2. Taxonomy (NCBI): domain Eukaryota; kingdom Viridiplantae; phylum Streptophyta; class Pinopsida; order Cupressales; family Taxaceae; genus Taxus; species Taxus chinensis. The sequence continues at coordinate 338,550,873 of CM034157.1, read as the reverse complement.
CATCAAAGGGAAAGAAGAAGAATCTTGCTAGAATTTTTCTGAGTTAAATCAACCTACATGTCAAACTTTCAAGACTGGAGCCTACGACAAGGGACTATCTGGGATAAACTACTGGGTGAGGAGGAATTCTCACTCCTAACATTGAATATCTTTTTCTTGTTGGCTGCCTACGAATAAAATCCTGACTGTAGGTCACCAATATCAATGAAAATGGCGAAAGCTAGAAGATACTTCTAATAGGGTATTTTCTCTCTGCTAAGAAAGAGGACGAAAATGCTTCAACCATCTCATCCAAATCAAAGGTGACTCCTTCTCCTCATGAAGTCTAATGCCCTCCATAATCATGGATCTGTTCAATATGCGCAATTAGATCCTACCCTCAGTCGATGTGAATATTGGTTGCATTTCAGTGGGAGAGCCTCTTTCCATTTTCCCATCTTGAAAATACCTGGGCTTGGAATATTGCCCTGGAACTCATTTTTTGCGGGAAGTTGAAATTTATGGCAATTATAGGTAAATGATGGTATCTTAAGTGATCAGAAAGCTCTTCTCTCAAAAGGTTCTAGAAGCATGATAGAATATTTGAATGCCATAAAGTGAAAACATTAAACTCTATTAAAGGCAAAGTGACAACAAACCTCTTTTCATGTGTCAACAACGTTATTGACGCATGACAGAAAACTTGTTGACATGTAACAGGAGGTTTTTTGTCGTGTGACAATAACCTCATTGACTCGCGACAACAAATATTTTTTCACACGTCTGGAATAGGCCTAGGTAAAATATTGTTAAGCATCTAAATCCTTTGTACTCCTGTCGAGATGTCAAAAGGGAATCCTCAGTCCTAATGGGGGAGGGGGGAATTCGAAGGAACATTGAAAGAGATTGGTTTTATGTCACTACGTAGGTCCTGTTAGGTTGACAATACAAATGCAACTAGGTGGTATCAGTGAAGCTAGTAGATCTTCTACATGGCGATTAATGTTGGCTTATATAGAAAATATGTTTCAAGGATGTCCAAATCGAAGGTGACTCTCTAAAAAAATTAAAATGTAATGCCCTTAGGTGAATCAAGGTTCCATTAATTGGCGAAATTACAAATATTCCTCAATGATGTGAAGGAAACTTAAAAAATGGAATATATAGCCATTTCTTATGAATCATACCTTACGTCAAGGGAACAAATGTGTGCATAAGATGTGCCAATTATGGAATAAATTGTTATGATTATAGAATATGCATGTAATGTTGATAATCATTACCCACAGACATTAATGAGACCATCATGTAGTAGATAAGAGGGCACTAAGTTTTGGATTCAATTGTAATGGCACAAGTGAGCCCTGTGGCAGCAAAAACATACTTAATTTCTTATTCTCCATGATTTTTGCTAGTGTGAAATGGAAGGTCATTTTTTGAACAGTAGTAACAATCAGAAGAAGTTCAGTCTTGTGAAAATGGGGGGTGATAGGATTAGAGTTGAACATGCTAGCCAAAGCATTGAAGCTTTTAATCAGCCTCTATGGAACAAGCTTAGGATTAGGTGTTTTAGTAATTACATATGCCAAATTACATGGTCATGACCCCTCCCTGTCTAAGGATTTTGGAAAAGCTTGGAAAGAGGATAAGTTTGAAGTATCAGAGGGATGGAAATTGAGGTTTCTGAGTCCACCATTTCCCTAGTCACATGGATATGAAAATAGACGGGCTTAAAAATTTTAAGCATAAAACCTGTAGAGAATAGGAAATTGATTTGTTCTTTGTTGGAAAGGAAATATGTTCTTTCTTTATGGATGGCATTGCCAGGTTGTGCATTCCAGGTATATGGAGAGAGGTGTGCCTTAAATAATGAAGTACATCACATTGGAGGGAAAATACAGAAAATTCTATACTCACCATTTGACCCTTCTGAACATGTTTTTCTGGAAGGTCGTGGTGAGCATCCCCATATTTCTATTTATGTCTTTGACTAGCTCTTTAATGGATTTTCAGTAGAATAAAGTGGAGATGCCTCTTCATGAAGGGCTCATTCTTTTGATGTTTAAAAATGGGAAACTTGTTATGTCCTCTTCCCTGAAAGAGCATGCAGATGAGGATGACCTCACTCTCGTTGATTGCCTTACTAAGATGAAGGTCGGAAAATGCAAAATTTTGGGGGAGGATTTTGGTAAAGAAATGGGTGAGGATGGTCGAGGGGAAGCAAGCACTTCGAGAAAAAGAGACTGGGATGGTAACTTAAAGGGTTTCAAGGATTTGAGCTGTAAGGTCCAGTACTTAGAAGGGGTGCTTCAAGCGATGGAAGAAACCAATACTGGTCAAAAGGAAACAATGATGGATGTCATTAATGCTTCCAAGTAAATTATCACTACACAGGTGAAGTCCAAGAAGAAAATTTTGGAGCTGGAGGACCAGATCAAAAAGCTAAGCGACAGGCTAAAAGGGATGGAGGAGGGCACTAAAAGAAGGAATTTTAACTTGTGCATCACTATCTCTGAGGACAAGCTGGAGGATGGTATTAATGAAAAAGGTGTTGAGGGTGACGTGAAAAAATATATCCATGATGGTACCAGTGCGGGATCCCCAAAAAATTAACTTTTGGTTCCGGAATTTTGGTAGAATATTGACGAACTTCTGTTGTTTTTATGGTTTGGTGACTGTTTCTCCTTCTCTCTAGTTTCCCCTTCTTTTTACAAATTATGGTTCTTAATTGTAATATTTAAGCATGTTTAACTCCTTTCTGGGAATTTTTCATTTCCTTCTTTCTTGTTGTTTTTTGTTCCTCCTTTTGTAATGGCCCCTAGGAGCCGATCATTGTTTTTTACCATATCTAATAAAAAAATTATATTCAATAACTAAAATAATTCATTTATTTTGTTTTTAAGTATATTTGAATTAAGTAAATTACTTAAAACAATTTCAAATATGTAATATATATATATATATATATATATATATATATATATATATATCATTTATATAGATTAATCATTCATATGACCATAATGAGGTATACAATCTTATCATTAAAACATGTATAAGTGAAAATATATTATACTTATTTTATCTTATTCTTTTCACTTTGAATAATCATTAGGGTTTGTATGTTAACTATATATCATTTTTGTTTTCTAATGATTTCTTAGTTGAATTATTTGGATTGTCAAATGATTGTAATACAAGTAGCTTCTAGTCTCTACATTGGGTAAACACATAACTTAAAATGCATTTGATATACACAATGTGATAATATTTTCCAATTCAACATTCCAAACAACCTTTTTATATCCATTCAAGTAAAAATGAAAGAATACGACCATCTATAATAATTATTCACTTTCTTCTTTCCCTTGAAAATAAATTTTCCTTTTTCACAAAATCAATTTATCTAATTAGACTTTCTTTTCAAATCAAGATACACAATTTACATACTTTCATTTACAACTTTTCTTGTATCTTACAATCAAATTATCTTCAACATTCAATTAGAATAAAAAGTACATTAGTTCAAAATGAGCATAGCCATATGACTATTTTTTACAACAAGGGGGAAATAATACACCATGTGTTCCATGAATAACAAGTCCTTTAGACAATACAAATTTTTCTCAAATTAGTAATAACTATCTTCAACAAGTGGATTAGAACCATAATCTTCTTCACTTGATCTTCAACAAGGTCAACATGCAAAAACCAAAAAGAGGAGGGAGAAAATCTCTCCACTCAACCTTCTTAATTGAATAAATGACTCTACCATTGACCCCTGAGCCCCAAAAAAGTAGGAATGTCCACATGTTATCCAAAATGAGCACAATAAGAAAAAAAAGCAACACATTCATTCAATGGAGCAAGCAACACAAAGGATTCTCACTAGAATCCCAAAGGAGAAAATTATCCATACTTTCCTTATGCCTCCCAAGTGAGATGGTAAAAATCCATCTCACACTCCCTCCAATAAAATAATTTCACTCCAACCCTTTTACCTCCACTCTTATGAAAGGCATGGATTTTTCCAAAGAAAACATATAACACATCCCTCCATAAAACCCACACACATAAAAAAAACCTTATCCATCAAATTAACAAGATTTGGTTATTTCTTTATTTACAAAATAAACCCCTTTTACCTCCACTCTTCCAAAAGGCATCGATTTCACCAATTTTGGCTACTTATCTCCCACACCATTACTATGGTCATTCACTACCTGAACCCAATTTCATAAAACAACACAAAAACAAGCACACATAAGAAAGATCAAGAAAAATAAATAACTAAGGTAAAATAGGCCTACCTTTAGGCCATCTTGTCCACTTGTGCAATCCAAAATCCAAGAAACTTTCACAAGTTCTTCCTCTAAAAATTCTCTCTAATTCAACAAAGTTTTAAGAGAATTTTTAATAAAAATGGGCATATAACCCCATCCTCCAAAACCCAACACATATATACAAATTCAAGAGTAAAAAGGATGATGTGAAGGAGTACACAAGTCAAACAAACAATAAAAAATGTGTGAGAAAATTTTTAGAGAGGTATGGGGTGGTCAAATCAAAATAAAAATGGGTGTATGGAAGTTTCCTTCCACACTCCAAAAGATGCATCCCAAGGAAATCACCAAGATAAAAAAAAGTAAAAGAAATCAATTAAAATCAATCAAGAGTGCAAAGGAGGATAAAATCCATTCATAAATGAGAAAAGATACTTTATGTCCTTCAAAAATCCTAGATACCCAATGGGTATGGGCTTGGGGACATTTTTAGGAGTGTGGAACAAGGTAATCATTCTCCACACTCTTTAAAAAGTGGGCCTAAAGGATAAATTCGAGTTTGCATTTTGATAACAAAATATTCAACATAAAATAAAATGTCAAAACATAATTAATTTGTCACAAACACAATTAAATAACCCAAATAAAATCGACTTAACCAAAATAAATAAAATTCACTTTTCAATAGTTGCACATAAGGAAAATGTGACAAAACTCATTCAAAAATTAAACACATAACAAATCACAATTTACAGGGTCACTTGACATAGTTTACACACACACACACAAGTTCTCATTAGGTGACCCATGGCTAACACGTGGCATTCCTAGGTTATTGGCCTTCTCCCTTCCTCAATTTGGTATTTAATATTTTTCTTAAAATTAACCTGCTCATCACCTACACACCTCAAACAAGCGTCATACCGCAAAACAAAATATATGTCCATATAAATCCATGTGAAAATGAATTAAATCCAAACACAGACATCCAACTAACACATCAAACAATTCGCAATAAAATCAATAATTAAGATGACATTCCAATTTCATTACAAACATCTACATATATGATTCAATTGGAAGATTTCAAACTTTTAGTTTTGTCTCATAAATAAATCACCCATACATCTATAGATATCATGAAAAGTCCATCCATAATCAAGCATGTAACGTACACATAGAATTTTGATCATACACACATAATCCCTACAAGGTTAGTTCAATAAATCAATTAATCATATAATGCAACAAAATTGTCCCCGACATGGTTAATGATATAAAATAAGTAGGCCATACTAGTAAAAAATTTCTACGACCCTATGTTCCTCAAATCATAAAACTCATAATTTCTATCATCAAAGCCATCTAGTGTATTGAAATTCAAAATAATATATATATATACAATAAAACAAAAATGAAGGTCTATCAATTGAATAGTAAATAGTGTGTAAAGGGAGTGGGTACTACAGAGTCTGCAATAAAAAAATATGCACATTTACTATAATAGATGTTTTTTATAAATACCTGTTTTAGTATTGTCTAATATTATTTCGTGTTTAGTGATGTCTTTGAAACCTTTGTCTATTTCATCACACAAACTATCTACACAATTATATCCATAAGCCCTTTTTCTTGCATCTTTTTTATGTGTCCTTTGTGTGCCTCCTTTATATGTGCCCTTTGTGTGCCTTCTCTACAAACAAGATTATAATTACTTCCTCATTGTTCCCTTGTAAAAATGGTCGGGAATCATGCGCTTGACCCTGTAATCTAAGGCATGCTTGTATTGTTTCATGATTTCATGAGTTGTTTTTCTAGAAGACTGAAAAAATAGAAACCCCAAAAAATAGTTCTATGGGGTATTTAATATTTTTTGGTATATTCCACGTTACAAATTTTGAAAATAAAAAATTTGCAGAATATGAAAATTTGACTTTCCCCCCCACTAAGAAAAAGTTTGGGCTATTAAAATTTCAAATACTCTCAAATGCGGGGAAGTTTACAATTCAAATTTTGAATTTACCCCTCATAAAGAAAAGGTGTGGGATATTAAAAAAAAAAAATCAAAACAACACCATTTTTTATTGTGTATAGACTATATTCATATAATGTAATAAAAATATATCATAAGAAAATAGAAGAAATAAATTATAAAAAATGTATACACACATTTATTTTAATTTTTTATTAAAATCGATCTCAACATTATTAAATGTAGTGCACATTAATTTAATATAATTATCCAATTAAATTGTGCCACGTGACAAATTTCAACTAGACAGGGTAGAAATAATATAATTGACACATTTATTATGAAATGTATATATAAAGAAATTCCTATAAAATATTTTAAACCTATATAAATCTGTAATATTAATATATACATATTACCCACTAAAATGATGACACGTGGTATGAAATTTCTAAAATTTCTAATGGTGTTATTTACATTAATAACCATAAAACATAACTTTCTACTTCACACAAATTTCACATTGGCTTATATATAAGAAAAAAATTAGGAACAACTAAGCTCCATTGTCATGATTTTTTATTCCAACGAATCCTCTATAATAAAGGTCTTATTGGCTGCTAAGTCATTCCTTTAATTAGGTGTTAATGAAATACTATGCAAGTTTTCTATTGTCCATTTATTTATCAATGAGAAGGCTAGCAACCACTAGCCTCAATATTTTTTAGGATTCCTTTACAGGAATGTATGAAACAATACAGGTTATCCAACTCAATTATAATAACTGAATAGATGAAGAGAATCCTAGCGGTAACTAAGATCTATAATTGTTGTTTCTTTTTAATTTTTTATTTTCAAATTAAGAAACTATTGAGCCTAGCAAAATTTATGTCATTCCTTTCAATAAGTAATGCAAATTAGTGGTCACTAAGTATTTGCTATTTTCAAATTAAGAAACTATTGATCCTAGCGGTCGCTATGTCATTCCTTTCAATAAGTAATGAAGATTAGTGATCACTAAGCATTTTCAAATCTTGTAAACAATTCTTGTGTTAAGTTTTTCTCTAATTTTTTCATTCATATTTCAGTCTATTTACATATTTCTTAAATGATATTTTAGTTGGATGCAAGTTTTAATCAATTTTGACAATTTACAGGAAATCAATTAAATTGGGTAAAAATAAAAGCTGATGGTTTAAATGGATAACTGATGTTAATAATCCAATACAGTTTTTAAATACATTTGGATCAGTTTTAAATCAGAAATTAATCATATTTTAATCAATTCAAGTTGATAAAAAAATTGAAAATTTGATAATATTTAAAATATGCTTCTAAAAAGTTAAATTAGTAGAAGTTTCCTACAGTGTTTATGGATCAATGGATAAAATTATTGTACATAAATTTAGAAGAAGGAGAGAGAATTTGGTGCATGGTTAGAAGGTAGGGTTTGATCTGTTAGGTTCACTAAAATATTTTAATATAAATATATTTAAACCTTAACGCTAGAATAATTTACTGTAACTAATAATATTTAGGTAACTATATACATTAGTGCATAAGCAATAAGAGTTTAAAAATGTAAAAATATAAGCAAATGGGAGGGGAAGATGACTTAGCTAGTTCAACGCAACCTAGGAGTGATCTAGACTAAGTATTTATTAGATCAGGATGGAAACATTTTTCTTAAGACTCGATGAGGGTTCAAAACCCTAGAAAGTTACAATACAAAATCACCCATAGGGAGGACAGGAGTACTGCAAGCACTAGTGACTAATCTAGGTGCATGTGTCTGCTCAGATGCTTGGAGTCTAGTCTTTTTTGGGTTGGAGGATATTCACTTCTAATCACTCTTTATCCCTCTAGTTTGTTGTTAGATCTCAATTACACCTATAACCTACAAAATAAATGTATACCTACACATGTACACAAACCACATCAAATATAATAAAAAATATGTCAAATGTGGAGTCGAATTGACCCCAACAGTCACCCGAAGAGTGAACTTATGACCAAGCACTTCACTACATCCCATACTCCATGTAGTTATTTTTTATTTTGTGTGTAATGATTCCCTAAGTTAACCTTGTGTAATTTGCATGATGATAACGTTCTAGATGTAGATTGTATCGAGTATGCAAGATGTGTGATGAAATAGAATTAACTCCCCTCCTATGTTGTGTATTTAGACTAATGTACCCTTTTTTCCCTTGTATGGATGTGCTACATGTATGCCTTGTAATACTCTTGTGCCTTTATGAAAGCTTAGGTGATGGTAGATAATGCTTATAATGTTTGGCCCTTTATTTGAGAGAAGGAACTAAGTATATATATGATTCCCTTGTTTGAATTTTGTAGTTGACAACTGAAAGGCCAACCCAAATTTTTAAAAGGTGACCAAAAGGTGAAAAGGACCCAAAAATAATAAGAAGAAGATAAAGAAGGGTAGGAGCACATGGGAAATTCTATCCTAGTTTGGCGCTAGTATTTGAGGTCATTAAAAGATAAATCAATTAAGTCTTGTCAGATTTGTAAGATGTGTAAAGCTAAAAGGATGCTCAAAAATAGTAAATTGCAAGAGCTAAAGAAACCAAAAGGACAAAAAAAGTTTCCAACCACTAGTTTTCTTACTTAGGAATCATGTATACATTAGTATGCTTTATGACCTAGAAATGTACCCAACTATATATATTTTATGTCTACAAACATAATTTCCAATATGTACTTTTTTTTTATCAATGAGTATGAATAGAAAATTTTATTTATTTATTCAATTTTCCTTGAGTTCATGTTTTTCTTGATAATTACTTGGAAGAAATTTTTGATATCATTTGAGTGAAAATCCATCAATGTGCATGTTATTCCATGAGATATTTGAGCCATATTTTAGTAATTTTACTAATGCAAGTGATAACTACCAACCTTACCTATTTTTATGGGTATCTCAATAGCTTGGTCCTAACCAAAGAAATCATTGAGGCTATGAACACCTAACTTCCACTTTTGTAATCTTATTGCCAAAATGGACACAAATCACTCTCATTCTTGCCAATTCTGTTATAATTAGTGATCTTTGCTAATTAACTAAAACTTCTTACCACTTTATCCAATTAACAATGATTTTTTGATTACGTAACCACTTTCACATTAAAGATGTCACTTTACAGTGAATCGTAAGTCAAATACCTCTTCAAAATAGACAATTAGTGTTTATTATCTAATTAAGCCTATTTTTCCCTTGTTTTGATCAATATACCCTAGTATTGACCCAAACCCCTCTTCCAACCACTCAAAATCACCCCATTCACCTCCACAACATCTCAGCAAGCTTCAAAATCTTATCATAGCCTCATAGTTGACCCTAAGTAGTGGATTAAGGATTCACACCTCTTAATCACTTGGTAATTCACTAATTGTGATTAGTAATCCCTAATCACTATTAATAACTATAATCTAATTTAGAGCTTTTAGTCCCACGTGCACCAAAATACAAGTTTCTCCCAAAAGGAAAACTATAAAAAAGGGTGCACCTCATTCCTTTATACTTTACACCATGCTTTGATTTACATCTCATATAATAAATATGATATATATCCAAGTTCAATTCTTGCTTAAAGCCTTCAATGGGGTTAGTAGATGGATATCCAAAATGACCAAGTAGTCATTCAGAGAGGCCATTTCACCTTGTTTGGAGTAGCAACCATAACCATTTGATTTCCCTCTTAGGTCTATTTAGGCCCATGTTAGGTAATTCAAACATATTAGTAGGCATGTTTAGTTAGATTTTGTATTGTTTTCATACTGGTTAAGCATTATTTTAAGCTTCTATCTCAATGTTACATTCCTAGACTTAGAACCTTGGCTAGATGGATGGCAATGGTGTTAGCTTTCCTTATTTAGTCATGCATTTTTCTTTGTATAGTCTAGGGTGTCATCATTTGGCATGTCTGGTGGGACAATACCTCATTACATTCAATTTTTAAATCTTTTTAACCTAGTTTTAAAGTTTTTCATTTCAAATTTTAGATTAGTTTCAAGTTTCCTAGATTAATTTAAGTTTTCTAGTTTACTTTCAAGCTTTCTAGAGTATTTTCCAGCTTTTTAGATTAGTTTCTCAAGATTTTTAGATTAATTTAAAAAAATTAGAGTAATTTTAAAAGTTTTATAGATTAAATTTCATTTTTTTAAAGTTTTTCCAACTATATTAGTGGTAGAAGTTGTGTTTACTTACTTTTTTTAGGATTCAAGGAGGAGAAGCCTTGTCAAAATTGTCAAAAAATACCAAATATTTGACCTTTTTGAAGAAATTCTTGTCAAAACTCAAATTTTGACCACTTCCAACAAAGGGGCATGCAAGCGTTGAACCGGGAGCGCATGCATTGAAACATATGAGCACACATCATCAGGGGAGTGCATGCGTTGAAATAGGTGTGCACACGCTTCTCTAGAAGTGAACACCTTAGCTCATTTTTTCAAATGTCAATCATGTTTACAAGGGGAAGCACACACATCAACAAGGGAGCACATGCATCAAAATAGGTGTGCACCCACTTCTCTGGAAGCGCACACATTAACTCTTTTTTTTAGGTGACATTCAATTTTGTAGGCATTGATAGAGGCACACAGGTGTTGAAACAGGTGCACACACACTAATAGGGGCATCCAGGTGTGTCTATATAAATTTTTCTTGTAAAAGAAAAATTTCCATTTTGGGTTTTTAGGATTTTTATTCCTTTTTCAGAGGTTTTTAGATGCCATTTTTGTTAATTTCATGGATTTAGAGTAATTTTTCTCATAAAATCACTTAGAGTTTGAAGGAATTAATCTTGTTTCCATTATTTGTATGATTTTGGGTTGAGGTGTGTATGTTCTTCTCTTTTGCTTCGTATGATCTAGAGAATCAAAAGTATTCTTAAACATTATTTTCCTATCATTACAGTAAGTAGGAAACTTTGTTAATCATATTTTAGCTTAAAATGCTTTTTGACTTGATAGAATTTGTGTATGTTATTCCCTTGCACATAGTGTGATTTTGGGAATCAAAACAAATATTATCCTTTTCATTAAATATCACTTAGATGAATTGGGAATAAACCTTGTTTTTGTAAAATTTGATGGTAGTTAGTTGATTTACAAGTATTTTTCATGGTTATTTTCTTATGATATTGTGAATCTATTTTGAAACTAATAACCATTTTGTGAAGGACCTAACGCTAGTCAAAGAAATAAGGACCTAAAAAAATTTCTAACTACACGTGTGATTTTAGGTTTCCAAAAGAAGTACAACAAAAACCACATTAAGTCTAAAAGATAAAAAATGCACCACAAGCATCACATTGTACTTGCAGGTTTCGGTTAAGAGATACATCTCATCTACTCAACTAGGACATAACCCCTTTGGCATAAACCTTAAGATTGTCAATGGGGTGGTCTTAGGAACCCTAAAGTAGTTCATGCAAGAGGTAACCTTGTGAACGAAATAGGAAAGTGCTCCACACTATTAACTTGTCTAGTACAACTTGGTGAGATTAGCATCAAAGATATCTGTATTGCGACCCCAGTGAAATTATAACTGAACACACTTCGGTGCTCATTATAATGAAGGGGGTAAATTAAATCCGAGATAATCCCAAATTAGTTAGTGCAAATTTTTAGGTAAATCGAGCTCACTCTAGATATCTTGTGACACCTAAAGAGAGAACCACCTAGGAAGATTGTCAGCTTGGAGCCATTATTTTTGTCTTGGATAGTATACTTAGAGAGCTCTCATAGAGTGAAAACTTTGTTAGATTCAACATATTATTTTTCTAACAAGGGAAAGAATCTCTTAAAGTTGAAACCATGTGATTTTCAAAATGAAATCTACTTAGTGTCATTTTTTCCTAGTTTTTCACTTGTCTTAAGACAAGGCGAAACTCTGCCAAAATAACACCAAGTTTATTTCAACACCACTTAGTCTACACCCTTGATTTATTTTTTCCCAATTTTGGACAAAAGGAAACAACATATATGGATACCGCTAGATATCATGTGTCCACCACTTTTCTATTCTAATTACGTGACTAGGTTGTAATGTTGGAGCGTAAGTGTTAAAAGTGTGCATGGTACGTACTCACAATCTAGTAGGCCCCCTTGTCTCAAAAAATCATGTTTAAGACTTATTATCATCATAGTTAGGTGATTTCATCCTTGTCTTCTTTTGAGTTGTTAGGATGGGTATCTAAATTGTAGCCATGCATAATATGAAATATTTACTCTTGTCATCCACACTATGGGTTACATTAGGCCTAGGTAATGTCTGATATTGTAGAGTTACGTATAGTTTGGCACACTATGCCATTTATTTTTATATTTAAACATAGTTTTTACATCCTAACTGCATCTTGAATTTGACTGTTTAGTGATTGAGGATACATTGTACCATCAATGATAACAAATTTTAGACATGGTAGAAATCTTACTTCCCCAAAATCTTGGTTCACATGTCCAAATAGTGTCGTTATGCTACTTACATTGTTATCATCCATTTTACGAGACTTGGGCATTGTTAGGGTTTAGAAACTAGTTTTTAGTATTTTTTTTATAATATCGTGTCAATATTCTCTTATCATTTATGCCTTGTTTCTTGTGAACTTGACCTAACTGGTGATGTTTATTGACACTTTTGGTTGCAAACCTATTCGTAGACAAGCAATCTTAGAGAATAAACTATTTGGATGTAAACCAAATTTTGAGAATTGTATCGTCATTGTATTATTCTAATGGAGGGAACTTATGTCATATATTACCTTGTTAGGGTACCTTGTTCATTATTCTTTAGTTCGTATGTTCATTTTGACCTATCACTTTTTTGGTTATTCTATAGTCACCTTTTTTTAACAACTTAGGTTCGTTACACTGCACAAATTTTACTAGGGTCCCTTCTTAATAAACCTTAGTAAAAATATTTCACATTGTACCTTCTATCCTAAGAAATTTCTACTATGAGAATGGAGTCATGAAATTTGGTAGCCAATATATTTGGAGGTGATAACCCTGTTATCCAAAATGAGCCCCTTGCTCATTTTGTGGCTAACTCCCTTCATTCTTCCCTCTCTTGTGCCTCAGTCATAATTTTTTTTACTTTTTAGGCACTCAAGACCTTCTAGAAATGGCACCATTAGATAGAGATTTTTCTCAGCTTTCCAGAAAGGTAAATTTTTCCTCCTAACTCCATGTATTTTTGAAGTTATGGCTCGGCAGAGATTTTGTGGGAAATTTTCCCCTGAAAAGCCCGAGCCAATAAGATGATGCCACGTGTCCTCAGAGGAGGGGGGGGGAGGTGAACTTGGAAATTTTACCAAATGTTTGGCAAGGTTTCAGAAGGAATTTTTAGCCTGATGGCCCACCGTCCAATGGGAGCTTGCCACGTGTCTAAGGGGAAGGAATTAGAAAAATTTCCTAAGGGTTGACACAAACAAAATTTTCGACGACATGCCCGCATCCAATCACATTGTGCCACGTGTCCTTAGGCAAAAGAAGTGGCAGAGGGAAAAGATAAAATTGAAAATTTGGTGAAGTATTTTGGTGAGAAGAAAGGAGAAATTTTGGCCCGTAGGCCCGCGAGTGAATAAAATGACGCCATGTGTCTCAAGGGGCGTCAGAGCTTCAGCCGCCGGGAAGAAATTGGGAATTTTTCCCAAAGGTTAGCGCAAAGAGAAATGTTTTCCCCCAAGGCCCACGTCCAATGGGAGCTCGCCACATGTCTCAAAACCAGTGGAATGTGGGGGAAAGTTCAGAATTTTTCCCAAAGCAAAGTTGAAGGAAATATTAAAAGGGAGAGCCCACCCCCCAAAACCTGAGCTAATCAAATCACACCACATGTCCATATGGCGACAAAAAACACAAGGCAAGCCCGTACTAGAAAATGAGCATAAAGGCTTGCATCCAATGGGATCTCGCCATGTGTCTTGTCAGGGAAAATGGTCTGGAGGGTAGAGAATTTGAGATTAGAAGCCCACAATGAACAATGTCACGCCACATGTCCTCAGGTCATTGGCCTAGCGGAGAATTTTTGGAAAATTTTCCAATGGCCAAAACGGTGGAAAATGAAGCATTAGAAGGCCCATGCCCAATCAAAACATGTGCCACGTGGCACCCAGAAGTAGTGCAGAGCATGGGGATTTTTGGGAAAATTTTGCCAAATGACCAAAAAGTGGAAAATTTCAAATTTTTGGCCCGCCAATCCCATTTTGGCCCTGTTTTGCCCTAAATTTTCAAATGAGCCATAACTTTCGATCCAGAGCTCGGTTTTTCACGTTCTTTATATCAACGGAAAGATGGTGAAATTATCTACAAGATTATGAGATAAATTTTGTATTTTGATGGATTTTGGAGAGATAAAATTTAAGAACACCTATGGAACGTGGTCATGGATAGAAATGACGTTTCAACCACTATTTTTAATGAAGAATGGCTCGCATTCTCTCCCAGCATGGTGAAAAATGTCAGGGAATGGACCTTTAAGGATGTCCACGTTGTTTTATTGCATTTTTGGTCAGTGGTTGAAGCTCCTCCCATGTTTTCCCACATTTCACTCTCCTGGGCTCAATTCTTGCATTGTAAAAGCCAGAATGAGCTCATTTTTTAAAAAAGGAGACACTCTTTTAGCTCTACAACTTCACTTTTTCTTCATTTTGGAAAAATTTGTGGAAATTTTTACCTTTCCATGCAAATACAGTACCTATTTTGCCTCTTGGTCATTATAATGCACTGTGTTGGACCTGGAATGATAATATATGCTCTGTGATTAAAAGGTTTCTCACTCCTTTCATATGTTTATCATTGGTTTCCTAACCTCTCACCACATTTTGGAATTTTTTGCATGTTTAGTGTTGTATTTCTTCCTGGACTATGTATGTTTTGTAGTAGCAGGTGTCTACTACTCCCTTGGTGCATCACCTTATCAGAATTAGTCTCATTTTTCTTGCATTCTCTATCTCTGTCCCCTTAGAATTTAGAGTAGGAATTAGGAATTTATCCCTCTACAAATTTCATGTATATACCTGATAAGAGGAGTTGAGGAACCAGCCTCTAATCTAGAGATTCTTTTCCCATTTTTACAAGTCCCACACTTGGGGAAAAGATTCAATGTTGTGCAATCACACTGGATGTCCAAAATGTCAAACTAGAAATCTGATCAACATCTAGGGGTGCTGCTGATTTGCACTAATAGTTTTGGCACACCCGGTGGGACCTTAGAGGTCTTCATCTTCATTGCAACAAAATTGATGTGCATTTGTTGCAAGTTTCTTGCT
Source organism: Taxus chinensis (assembly GCA_019776745.2). Classification (NCBI taxonomy): domain Eukaryota; kingdom Viridiplantae; phylum Streptophyta; class Pinopsida; order Cupressales; family Taxaceae; genus Taxus; species Taxus chinensis. Next base: position 338,535,343 of record CM034157.1, on the reverse strand, counting down.
TAAAAGAGCCCTAAATTACACATCTGGTGACTCCAAGGAAGAAGAATCAGCTGGTTTTAGCAGTGCAGACCTGAAAACTCATGAGAAGGATCACCACAAGGTCAAGAGTTGGAGAAGAAGAGGTGTTGTTTGAGTATCTACAATTATCTCCAAGAAGAAGGCAAAGAGGGAGGAGAATTCAAAGGTCTCCATCTCCACCAAACAGAACTCTATCAACTCCTCCACCTGGTAGGCCTTTCATTCAATCAACAAGGGTTCTAAGGCCAATCAGAATGACACAAAACAACCCATATGTCAATTTCACTGGCAGCAGCCCACTTGCTCTCAATGCATGAAATCCAATCCCACTTGCAGCATTGAAGAACATCCCATACTTTACTGGAGAACATCATACCACTCTTGGTGATCATGTTAAGGATATTGCTAATATTTGTGCAATCCATGAGATCAATGAGATGCAAGTTGCTATCAAATTGTTGGCATCTTCATTTAAAGTGAAAGCTTTGTAATGGTTTAGGAGTCTTGCCTCAGGTTCTATTCAAAATTGGAACCAGCTATGTATAGCCCTCCATGAGTAGTTTGGAGAAAAGGGAGATAACTTGTCCCTTTTAGAACAACTGACAACCATCAAGAGAGCTCCCAATGAGCAGCTGACCGACTTCAACTTCAAATTTCAAATGACTTGGGAGAGGATTCCAGTGGCAGTAAGGCCATTAGCATAAGGTGCTTTTCTATATTAACTTAAAGCTTTAAATTCTAATATTTCTATGTTGATTCAATCCATGGGAGGCACAACTATCTTTGTTACTTATAGCATTTCCATTAGAGCCAAAAGTTGTTTGATTCAAGCTAGCAAGCTAGCTCCTAGGCCTCCAATGCTATTGTTTCCAAGTTTAGAGAGACCAAATACTAGTCAAGTGCCTATTTTAGCTCCTATTCCCACTATTAGAAATTAGAATTCAAGTGAATTTTATACTTCATCTTCTAGTGCCTCAAATGAACTTCAAGAAGTCATGAACCAATTGCAAAATCTAGGCAATGAGTTGGTCACACTCAAGAGGCAGCAAGCCCAAAGTTTTAGACCTTCTTTCCAACCTCAAGCTCAGCCTAACAGGTAGCCATACCAACCTCAAATACCACCCAATCCAGCTGCAAATTTAAACCAAGAAAGACCTCCTGCCAACAGACCATTTCAGCCCTATAATCCCCATGCTACATCTACCTCTAAGGCATTAGTTCCAGTGTAAAACAACATAGCTCAAGAGTAGGATTCATGTTTCCCATGAAATGAACCTCACAACTAGTCTATGTGCTTCAATGGTGCTCTTGAATCAAGCATTAATGGTGACAACTACTAGTGTGGAGGGTGAAGGTAGTCAAGGAAATAACCAACAACAAGAAACATCCCAGCAACAATCAGCTCCAAATGATACCACACTTGTAAACTGGTAGGACAGAAGATTTTTGTGGCATGAATCAAATAGTTTCCTAAAGTGTTGCAGCCAACACAAGGTCAAAAAGGAGAAATTTGGGTGAAGAATAGCCATTGGCTCCAAGTAATCCACAACCTCCTACTACTCCACAAGTTATTGGCAAGCAAAGTGTAGTCCCAAACACGCAAGGACTGCCTAAGACATAGCTCCTAGGCCAACTCAAATGCCAGTTGCTGACTGCCCATGTGCAAGGAATGAATGTGTAGGCCAATGGACAGCAGAGAGGAAAGTTTCATCTCCATTCAACAGCATTAATCAGATGAAGAAGCCAAATCTAAACATATCAATGCCCCAATCTCTCATCAACCTAGATTTCTCCAAGAGATTTGCTATCAAGCTATGCATTTTGGGGTGATGATACTTCATTTCTGCAATTTTGGTACAACATGAACAAGAGACAGGTGAGGAGCAGCCAATGTTGCCCATCTTCAGCTAGGAAGCTTGGATGACTATGAGGTGAGATATTGATTCCCCCTCCATTGAGAAGCTATGTTCTTGCAGTAATCAGGAGCTTGGAAGACCATTTCAAGCACCTAGTTTCAAACAACAAGGTTCAATTGCTGGTTTCTCATGTGGAGGTTAAGTAACTTCCTCCTCAAGCAAAGACCTAAATGAAAAGTTGAGTAGGCTGGATTACTTGAAGTCATATCCAAAGGAGTAGTGACATTGGATGGGATCAGCAGTAACCACAGTTGGAGTAGAGGAAAAACTTGAGTCTTACTTGTGCATGCATGCCCCAAGCATTGATTTTGAGAAAACAAGAGGAAGCAATGCAATGAGACCTTCCAGGAGGCTGTTTTGGCTATGTCTGTCAAGGGATTTCATAGCCATGAGCAAGGAAGCACTCAAGAAGAAAATGACGGTGTCCTCACTCCTTACTAGACCCAAGACATAATGCACTTCCTAAACATAGGTCTATGCCCTCCAGAGATGAACAAGACCAAAAGAAGACACTTCAGATTGTAGGCTGTCCCATATGCCCTTGTTGATGGTGTTTTGTTCAAAAGGGATGTGAATGGAGTGTTGCTGAGATGCATTAGCACAAATCAGATTCATAGGGTGTTGGAAGAGTTCCATGGTGGATCAGCTGGTGGTCATTTTGCACCAAGAGTGACAGCTCTAAAGATCATGAGGGCTGGCTATTATTGGCCCAAGATTTTTAGTGATTGTTATGCATGGATCAAGAGGTGCAAGAATTGTGCATTCTTCATAGGTAAAGAGAGGCTAGCTGCCCTTCCATTGCATCCAATTTCAGTTGACCAGCCATTCATGCAATGGGGTTTGACTTCATTGGAGTCATTAATCCCAATTCAAGCCAAGGACACAAATGGATTTTAATAGCAACATGATTACTTCACCAAGTGGACTGAAGCAGTAGCACTCAAGGAAGCAAATGAATCTAGCATCCTAGACTTCTATGAGGGAATAACAACCAGATTTGGCATACCTACTACAATAATATTAGATAATGCATTGGCATTCATTGGGTCCAAGGTAACTGAATGGGCTGTCAAGAATGGGATCTACCTAAGCACTTCATCAAATTATTACCCTCAGGGTAATGGCCAAGCTGAATCTACAAACAAGAACTTGTTAAGGATCATTAGGAGGACTCTTGATGAAAATCAGAGGTCTTGGCATACTAGGTTGAAATCAGCCTTATGGGTTGATATAGGATAACTCCCAAGAGATCTACAGGTAACTCTCCATTCAAGCTTGTTTATGGAAGAGAGGCAATTTTTCCCATGTCACTTGAGTTGCCAACATTAGAACTCATGAAACAGTTGGAGTTGTTGGAGTTTGGAGCCCATGGAGGTTAGATATGCAGAATTGATGGAGCTCCAAGAAATCAGAAATCAGGCATCCCAAGCAATGGAGAAGGATCAAGCTTTGATCAAGAAGACCTTTGATAGGAAGGCCAAGGATAGATATTTCCAAGTTGGAGATCTAGTGTTAAAATGGGATGCAGATAGAGCAAAACCGGGAAGGCATTCAAAATTTGATGCCATTTGGAGTGGCCCATACATGGTCACAAAGTGTAAGGACAACAATGCTTTCCAATTGTCTTCATTGGATGGTGAAGAATTGCAGATTCTAGTCAATGGAATCCATCTAAAGCATTGCTACTGAAGGAAATTCTCCACCTTGTACATATTAGCTTAGGTTTTCATTCCTCCAAGTGCTTATGCTCATTGTTTTGTTGTATATTAGATTTTCTTTCCCTAAGTGCTTTGGCACAAGCTTGTTGTTCCAGGAAATGTGTTTTGCAGGCCTTGCTTCCAATCAGATGATGTTCTACCCTCCATCTTCCTCCTTGCAGTGTTCTAATCAGTTGGGGTACCAAGCAGAGAATTTGATGACTCCATGCCCAATGGATTTGCTTTAGGCAACTGGTAACTTCATCCAGCAAGCAGATGACCCCTCTGAGTCACCAAAATTGTTATCCAAAATGATTCCCTTGCTCATTTTGTGGCTAAATCCCTTCATTCTTCCCTCTCTTGTGCCTCAGTCATAATTTTTTACTTTTTAGGCACTCAAGACCTTCTGGAAATGGCACCATTGGATAGAGCTTTTTCTCAGCTTTCAGAAAGGTAAAGTTTTCCTCCTAACTCCATGTATTTTTGAAGTTATGGCTCGGTGGAGTTTTTGTGGGAAATTTTCCCCTGAAAAGCCCGCAACCAATAAGATGAGTGCCATGTGTCCTCGGAGGAGGGTGGAGGTCGGAGGAAAACTTGGAAATTTTACCAAGTGTTTGGAAAGGTTTCAGAAGGAATATTTCGACCCCGATGGCCCACCGACCAATGGGAGTTCGCCACGTGTCTAAGGGGAAGAAATTAGGAAAAATTTCCTAAGGGTTGACACAAACAAAATTTTGAACGAAAGGCCCGCATCCAATCACATTGTGCCATGTGTCCTTAGGCCAAAGGAGTGGTAGAGGGTGGAGATAAAATTAAAAATTTGACTAAAGTGTTTTGGCGATGAGGAAAGGAGAAATTTTGGCCCGTAGGCCCGTGAGAGGGTGGGGGAAAGATTGGAATAAAATGACACCACGTGTCTCAATGTCCTCCGGGCATCAGAGCTTCGGCCGCTGGGGAGAAATTGGGAATTTTTCCCAAAGGTTAGCACAAAGAGAAATGTTTGCCCCAAGGCCCCACGTCCAATGGGAGCTCGCCACATGTCTTCAAGGACTAGTGGAAGGCACGGGGAAAATTGGAAATTTTTCCCAAAGGAAAGTCGAAGGAAATTTCAAAGGGAATTCCCGCCCCCCAAAACCTGCCAAGCTAATCAAATCACACCACGTGTCCATGGTGGTTGGGGGAAAAAGCATGCAAGAAAATTCTGCAAGGCCCACAGTGGAAAAATGACGTGGTGACAAAAATGGAAAGGCCCCCGTAGTCCAATGGGAAAATCTCGTATGCCACGTGTCCACGTCATCTCAAGGAAATATGGTCAAAAGCGACGGAATTTGATAGAGGAAAAATCCTGTGGCACAATCGAATCATGTCTTGCCATGTGTCCTCAGGTCATCGGCCTGGCAGAGAATTTTTGGAAAATTTTCCAATGGCCAAAATGGTGGAAAATGAAGCACAGAAGGCCCGCGTCCAATCAGAACGTGCCACGTGGCACCAGAAGTGGTGGAGCGCAGAGATTTTTGGGAAAATTTTCCCAAATGCAAAAAGTGGGAAAATTTCAAATTTTCAGCCCGCCATCCCGTTTTGGCCCTGTTTTGCCCTAAATCTTCAAACAACCATAACTTTCGATCCAGAGCTCGGTTTTTCACGTTCTTTATATCAATGGAAATCTGGTGAAATTATCTACATGATTTTGGGCTCAATTTTGTATTTTGATGGAGTTTTAGAGAGATAAAATTGAGAAAACCTCTGGCATGTGGAAATCAACAAAAATGACGTTTCAACCACCATTTTTAATGAATAATGGCTCGCATTCTCTCTCAGCATGGTGAGAAATGATAGGGAATGGACCTTTAAGGATGCCCATGTTGTTTTATTGCATTTTTGGTCAGTGGTTGAAGCTCCTCCCACATTTTCCTACATTTATCTCTCCTGGGCTCGATTCTTGAATTTTAAAAGCCAGAATGGGCTCATTTTTAAAAAAGGAGACACTCTTTTAGCTCTGTAACTTCGCTTTTTCTTCCTTTTGGAAAAATTTATGGAAATATTTACCTTTCCATGCAAATACAACACCTCTTTTGCCTCTTGGTCATTGTAATGCATTGTGTTGGACCTGGAATGATAATATATGCTCTGTGATTAAAAGGTTTCTCAGTCCTTTCATATGTTTATCATTTTTTTCCTAACCTCTCACCACATTTTGGCAATTTTTGCATGTTTAGTGTTGTATTTCTTCCTAGACTATGTATGTTTTGTAGTAGTAGGTGTCTACTACTCCCTTGGTGCATCACCTTATTAGCATTAGTCTCATTTTTCTTGCATTCCCTATCTTTGTCCCCTTGAAAGTTAGAGTAGGAATTAGGAATTTAAGCATCTGCAAATTTCATGCATATACCTGATAAGAGGAGTTGAGGAACCAGCCTCTAATCTAGAGATGATTTTCCTATTTTTACAAGTCCCACTCTTGGGGAAAAGATTCAATGTTGTGCAATCACACTGGATGTCCAAAATGTCAAACTAGAAATCTGATAGAACATCCAGGGGGTGCTACTGATTTGCACTAACAAACCCTATTTTGGAGGATAATCTCATGGTTAACCATAGTGGTGGAGAGGAGGAGCCTCCTCACGTGGATGCAGAGATTCATTCCGCCCATTTTGATGACTACATTTTTCATAACAAACATGAAGTTCTTATACGAGTTGTGGAACTAGGAGCCAAATTACCTTCCACAGTAGACCCTTCTCTTATTGTCGGCATGGTTCAAGGAGAAGAAGAAGTAGACCTCTCTCATCACACTCTTAATGAAATTTTAAATCCAATTCATGGCCTCTACCTTCTGCACACCATAATAATGAGAAGATACCATTTGAAAATGATGGAGGACTATCATTTTCCTCCTATTAACTTTTTTTGTGAAGACCATGAAGAACATGTTTATCATACATAACCTTCTCCTAATGAATATCATCATGAAATTCCTATTAAAGAGGTTACGTTAGAACAACAGGTCCAAACCCGTACTCGTCAATTGGAAATTCTGGCTTTGCATATACAAAAGGAACAATAAAAAGTTGTGAAACAAGATATACCAAAAGTGAAACCTAAAGCTTTGTTTTATGAATTACCATTATACACTCCTTGATGGGAGGCAAAAAGAGATCCTTATGAGTGATATTCTCACAACAAATCAGAGTGGTTATACACCTTGGCCTAAGCCTTTGTATAGAACTACTCTGCCACCCACACAAGATCAACTTTCTCAATCAAGAGTGATCCAACTATGAAGAACGCCATTTAAGAATTACAAGAGGGAAAAACCTGGTAGCAATAACAAGAAGTATCAGTTCAATGAGTTATGTCCTTACCCATTTGACAAAGCCATGGCATGCAGGTACCTTTCCCACAACATTTTGATTTTACAAAAATTTGATAAATATAAGGGAAAAGGTGACCCTCATGATCATATAAAATACTTTTATGTGACATGTCAAGAGGTGGAATTCGGCGATAATTATCTTATGCACTTGTTTCCAAGAAGTTTAGGAGCAAAAACGCTAGAATGGTTTTTGTATATCCCTAAGGGATTCATATCAACATGGCCAAAACTAGCAGAAATTTTTGTACAACACTTCTATTTCAATATAGAAAATGACGTTACCATGTTATATCTCTATTATTCCAAACAACAAAACAACAAAAAATTCATTGCATTTTTACAAATATGGAGAGGGTTAGCTAGTCACTTCCTTACTCCCTACCAGAAAAGTAGCTGATAGGCATATTTGTTCCCAACCTCCATCTAGACATTACATTCCACTTACAAATGAATTGTGGTAACATGTTCAAAGAGGTAATAGAAAAAGAGAGTCAAATTGAAAATTCATTGTTACCTAGAGGGACTCTAAAACCTTTCTCCTGCGAACACAACGATTATGAATCTAACGATAAAATAAATATGTTCCTAATAGAAACAAAAATGTTGTTAGTGATGGGATAGTAGACTCTAAATGGTTGTAATTTGTGCATAACCACACACCTTTGAAACTTGTCAAATGGTAATCCCCTTATGGAGTATAAATGCATATACTTTCACTCCTCTATTTGAATCCATTTCATCTATACTAAAACAATTAGAGGCGGTTAATATGGTTTAGATATCCTGAAACATTTACCCTATAAGGATGATGCACCTAAACCATCATGGTTTAGGGAGTTAATGAATATTTCCAGTTCTATTCACATTAAAGGGTCACAAAATAGACAAGTGTTTCAAGATTGCAACACTATATCTAGGACTTAATTGATAATGGTGATTATGGTAGAATGGATTGCATCGGTCTGAAAAATATCTAAATGAAAACTTAGGGATCTTAAAATATCCTTTTCCCTAATCACAAGAATCAGGACAAGATATGGATCGGGGACATTATTCTGAGAATCTAACTGATGGTCAAAAAATACCATTTTGATGCTCTGATGGGTTGTGTAGACCCACCTCATTGAGCAATCCCTCAATACAATTAGACCCCTATGATATCCTTGAGAGTGATCTTGTCTAGGCAATGCGCCAAAAAGATAGCCTTGATTATAAATTATTCCACATACTTATGATCCTAAAGAGATTCCTATGATGTTTTAGCATTCCCAGAAAAGGATACGGCCTAGATTTCACAACTTAGACCTTATAAAGATCTCTATTTCATAAGGATATCTTTACCAAAACCTTACAGGGATCAGGAGTATCCTTTGTTCACCAACACATTTGAAAGTCCATGGTAGTAATGGTTTTTGGAACACATATGGATCTGATCCAACATAATTAAGTTCAAGTTCCTCCACACCTACCATTCATATCTGAGGTCTGATCCCAAACTATTATTAAGAGAGTGACCATTCAAGGATGGTGAGATCTTCTTAAAATAATTTGGTTTTCTCAACCTAGTCCACCAGCTAGGCTCACAAAATCTTCTGAAACAAAGGTCTTCACCATTGAAGATCTATATGAAATGAAGAACTTGAAAATCATCATAATCTCAATTTCTCATTAATGCTAAGTTGGATCCCATAACACATGATACTAAGTTCAACGTCATGATTGGACCTGGAATAATACAATATCTGGATTCTCAGTACCAATTTATTCATGCTCATGATGAGGTCATGCCATCAATGATCATCATTAGATGGGGTTTATACTATGATGGACAAACACTCCCATACAAGGGGATTACAATCAATTGTAGAGTGTTTTCAGGATCTTGACTATGCTAATATATGAGTGTCCATCTTTGGAAGAAATTGATTCCTATTAGTCAGAATACTTCAAGGGATCCAAATACACTATTGATCAATGATAATGGTGCTTTTCTTCACAAACTCATTTTTTATCTATGGGAGGAAATTCAAACCATCACATGATCTACAACAAGCCCTAATGGTCACCAACTTGGTATCAACCCAAGCGCATCTAGGTCTGTTTTAAAGTTTGGTGATTGAAGAGGCTTTCCCTTTCACAATTTAAATGTTTGACACCTGTTAAAATCTGAAAGGTCCATCTATACTGGGGGCACATGTATTTTCCCTCATCTTCGATGATGACTTATGACTACACCTATAGGTAGTTCTAAGTATCCCATTTCTATAATCAGATAATGATTTCCAATGGGGTAAAAATATGTTCATGTTAAGAACAATGGCCACATTTGAATCTTTTACAATAAGCCTAAGTCTATGTAGGACAATCCCGGTATAGGAATCCTTTATTCTTGGAGTCTCATCTTTACATCCATGAGTATTTTCTTCTGAGAGTGAGGATAGTTTGTCCAGAAATGAAAGTGAAATATTCCTCAAATCTGATTCTATTTTTGAATTTCCTCCCTTCTAGGAACCTATTTTCCAATTGGATATCCTAACTATAACCCTTGTTATAGTAATATCCAAAAAATTGACCATTCATCAGGATACCCGTTAAATGTTATCAAAATGTGCTTTCATTAGAGCTCTAAAGTGTGCTTGATAATTTAAACTTGTACATTGTTAAAATTCATCATCATATGCTTAAACAATCCATCAATGATACATCAACATCACCTCAATATCCCACTACATCATCACATGTTACTACATGATAATAATCACAATCATCGTATCATAATCTCACAATGATTATTGCATGATCACAAATCATATCCCCCCCACTCCAATGATAAGAAATATAAATATGTTTCCTTATCAAGGTAATTTCATAAACATTGTATGATCTCAGCTAAATCTTATCTCGTTAAGTGAGCTTATTGGTACCAAGCTTTTAAAAAATCAAAAATACAAAAAAGAAATTAAAAAACATTTAAAAAAATCGTTAAAAATCCAAAAAAAATTGTAAAATTTTAAAACTTTACAAAAATTGATAAATAACATATATGCAGCTAAATTTTGTGCCAATTACATCATCCTCAAATGTTGAAATATTTTTTACAAAAGTGACTTTCTATGGTTCTTTCTTGTTCTTGTCTCAAACGACTTGTGGATCATCGTGATCTACCTCCATTAACAAAATCTCAGCTGCATATTACGTCATTACTCCCATGCAACAATGAGTTGTTAGAGATTGTGTCATAGTGCATGAAAGATTTTCCATGGGACTACTTGTGTCCTCCATTTTTCCCTCGCATGTGTTATTGCTTGGGGCATCATTTTTAACCCTTATCGTTACAACACAAACATTTGAGAACTACAACTTGATAATAAAAACATTGGTGCAACTGTCTTTAACATTGTTTGTTTGAGTATATGTGATTGTATTGGTTTCTCTGTTAGGTTAGTTGGTTTACTTTCTCATATTGTATTGCATTCTGTATGTTGCATGGAGTTAAATATCATTTTACTTTCTTGTATTACATTGCATAATGTATGTTGCATGGAGTTACATATTTTTAGCAGTAAACAATTGTTAGTAATTTATCTTTTCATGTTATCTTATACTTTTGTTAATTTTAAATAAAGGTCGATGATGTAGACCTAGGGGAAAAATTATATAAATCAGTTGCTTATGAAAGGCTGGATGCAAAGGTTGGACTTGTCATATATTTCTCCATTAATCATTTCCTTTCCATTATCATTTATTACCATTACTAATTTTTCTTTTAAATCACCCGGGGCAATAAACAACCATGTTTATCCCTATCCTTATTCCTTCTCAATACCTAAGGGTTTCACACCCATTCTAACCTATTTTCTTCTATCCATTTTGATCATATTTTCGATCATCAATTGACTTCTTTAATCACCCCATCGACACTCGAGGGGGCATCCTTCATCCTACTAAATTTTCTTCAAAAATTTACCTATTTTACACTTGTCTACTATGTTTGAAGTGAAGTCACTAACTTCACCTCAAACAGGGGCAAATGTAGACACCTAAATTCCGCTTTTGCAATCTTATTGCCAAAATGCACACAAATCACTCTTATTCTTCCCAATTCCATTATAATTAGTGATCTTTGCTAATTAACTAATGTTTATTACCACTTTAGTCAATTAAAAATGTTTTTTTAATTGTGTAACCCATTTCACATTCAGGATTCCACTTTACAGGAAAATCGTAAGTCAAAATCCTCTTCAAAATAGAAATTAGTGTTTATTAGCTAATTAATCATATTTTACCCTTGTTTTGGTCAATATACCCTAATATTGGCTCAAAACCCTTTTCCAACCACTCAAAATCACCCCATTCACCTCCACAACATCTCAACAAGCTTCAAAAGCTTATCCTAGCCTCCTAGTTGACCCTAAGTGGTTGATTAAGGCTTCACACCTCTTAATCACTTGGTAATTCACTAATTGTGATTACCAAGGCCTAATCATGATTAGCAATTCTAATCTAATTTGGGGCTTTTAGTCCCACATGCACCAAAATACAAGTTTCTCCCAAAAGGAAAACTATAAAAAGGGTGCACCTCATTCCTTTATACTTTACACCATGCTTTGATTTGCATCTCATATAATAAATATGATATATAGCCAAGTTCAATCCTTGCTTAAAGCCTTCAATGGGGTTAGTAGATGGATATCCAAAATGACCAAGTAGTCATTGGGAGAGGCCATTTCACCTTGTTTGGAGTAGCAACCATAACCATTTGATTTCCCTCTTAGGTCTATTTAGGCCCATGTTAGGTAATTCAAGCATATTAGTAGGCATGTTTAGTTAGATTTTGTATTGTTTTCATACTAGTTAAGCATTATTTTAAGCTTCTATCTTAATGTTACATTCCTAGACTTAGAGCCTTCACTATTAGGTGGCAATGGTGTTAGCCTTCCTTGATTAGTTTTGCAATTTTCTTTGTAAATTTTAGGGTGCTTTTAGTAACGAACGACTCAAAAGGGATTTCATTGTCATGTGTACATGTGATGCAATGTACCTTGGAAGATACATATACACTTCTTCCATATAATGCTTATATATATAATCCAAAAAATAAGGTAAATATTCATTATTTTTTAATTTATGTAGACAAGCTTATCTTCCACATCTTTTCGCATTATGTTGCATTTAAATTTAGATCCAACCCTGCAGGCTAAAAAGATCTACACTTTGATACCACTATAATGTCTCTAAGATGACTTTCTAAATAAATTTGGATTTACTAGAAACCCTCAGGGAAATATTAATGAAATCCAATTTTTATTTCATGACAGGTCAAAGCATATAGATGTGTCCCACTTTTTTGCACTTTTTTTACCTTCATAAAATTATGTCTAACAACCAAAATATGACCAAACACATATTAAATTATAAAATGTGTATTTTTATGAGCTTATAAATACCAAGGTGTTAGGCATCCAGAATTTACCTGATTTTTAAAGTTTAAATAATATTTTTAAATATTTATTTACTAGTCAAATTTTAAAAATACCACCAAATGGGACACTTATATGATTTCACTAACAAAAATTAAAATTTCTAGAGAATAATGGAAATAATTTCTAAACCCTATGAAAAATCTATATTTGTTGCACATAATGATAGCAACAACATAAACACTAAAATTGGAAGTTTTATTTATTTTTCAACAGTAAAAATCAGAAAATATGACTAACCCTTTATGATGAAGGTGGTCAATCCTCTTCACTAATAATGTTAATCTAGGGCTGGTGTCTGATGGTTGTATGCAATTGGAGAAAGAGATATTTGGAAAAAAAATCCTTCAAACACAATCCAAACTTGCATAAATTAAAAGGCACACTTACAGAAATGAAAGAGCACACTTGCAGAAATCAAAATAAAACTTTCATAAAAGAAATCATACTTGCATAAAAGAAATTGCTAAAATTGAAAACAAATGAAAAATAAATAAGACACCTGCATGTTCATAAAAGAAATTGTACGAAAAGAAATATTACATGACATAAAATCATAAATTCACAACAAAAAGGAAAATTACATAATAAAGAAATAAACATAAAACATTGATCCATCTTCCTTGGAATGAGTGGCCATCTCATTCCTTGGAAGAGGACTTAATTCATACTTGTAAACTTTAATTCAAAACCTGTTAGAATAATTTTACTAAGAATATTGGAGAGAAAGAACGGATTTTCATTGATTGGTAAAATATTTCATACAAAAGTGTGGAAGGTTACATTTATAGTTCATGCATTTAATCAACTCCTCTTTTTGGGGAATACAATATGATCTTATCTTTATTCTAATTTACTTAGTCCACACACCAAGAACTAACTACCTATTCTTGGGTGGATTTATTAAAAGTAATAAATCCTAAAAAAATTAACTACAACATCCCACTTATCACGGAGAATATTTCTAGAACTCGTCCCTTGAATATAGGAACACAAAGTGGGAGAGTATCTTAATCTCAACATTCCTATTACTATTACATTTCATTTTCTCATCCTTGAAACATGGAGAGAAAATGAAGGAGTGTTAAGTCCATGACTTTGAATTCTTCTTGGAATGCCACATGCATGCATGACTTTGGATTGCCACATGTTTGGATCGGTATTCTTGGTTGATGATGTGGAAGCAAAGAGTGGAGCTGAATAGTTCGGTCTTACTTTAAATTACTTTGAAACAAACCAACAAACTTTCACTAGTTGTGTGTTTCAGTAGTTATGTGAAGAATTTTGTAGCTGAAATCTAGCAGTAATCTATAAATAGTTGGGCCTTTCAGTAGTTGCGTGAAGACTTTCGGTAGTTGTAATCTATGGACTTGGAGTAGAGTTGCTTATGACCTGTTTTCTACACACTATTGCATTCCAACTTTAGAAGAAATATCAGGAAATAACAATAATTAGATTGCAAATAGATTTCTAAAGAGATGATAAGATAAATCCTATATTCTACCTTAAATATGTTATTTGTTATTAAAACTACATCTAAATTCACTTGAAAGCTTGATTTTAAGAGAGAGAATAAGAGTGTTATTTGGTTATATAATGAGACATATTTTGGTCTCATCATTTCTCCCACACTTAACTTCTTGCATGCCCTCATGCAAGCTACTAATCTTACTATAGAATCTGATTTTGTCAATACTTTTGACCATCTTTCAAATTGTCTTCTCATTTTTTCATGATAACAGCAAACTGAGATTCTAGAAGTAAAATTTTTACTTCTTTCTTATTCATGCTCTCATGAGGTTTTTCTTAGATAATGTAGAGAGAGTTTTTCCCCACACATAGCTCTTTGTTTTCTCATGCATTCTTCAAAAATTTTGGAAGAGAGTGAGTCTCCCCCACACTTAGCTTTGTGCATGCCCTCATGCAAACTATTTTTTTTAATTGAGCAGCTTATAGATCCCAATTTTTGTAAACTAGAAAGACATCATCTACATCATTTGCTTTATTACTTGACTTGATCAGCACATGTAGATCTTGACAAATTTCTCTCTTTTTCTCTTTTTTTTTAAGCTTTCAAGAAGTGAATCTATTTGTAATTAAAACAACAAATAACAATATTTGAGAATAGAAAAATAGAAGTTACCATACCATACTCAGTAGTTATCCTTGCTTTCATCATGTTGTATAACCTTGATTTCCATCTGCAGCTAAAAAAATAAATAGATATGAAGTCAAGGCCTCTACAACATAGAACTTTTTAGTAGAAAATAATTTCATCAACCAAGTCGGCATAAGAGAAGTAGTCATATGGATCCAAGAAATACTTTGAAGTGCAATTTTTTGTTTGGGAAAAGTAGCCATTTGTTGGTTTTCAACTTTCACCATTGTTTTGTTTTAGTAATTGGTCAGCCAATAAACTAGTTTTCTAACCAATCACTATCCTTTTGAGAAATGTCAACATGATGGAAAATCAAGAAGCAATCTTCCAGAGTTTCTGCAGCATCCAACCAGTTTAGAAAGTTGATTTAGAAATTGAGAAACAATGGTAAATTGTTCTGGGAAATGGGATGGTTCAGAGAATTCTTCATTTATGGGGAATGGATGGTTTATTATGAGAGGATGTGGTTATAATCCCCAAGTAGATATGGTATGTTGGCATTTTAATTAGCATATACTGGTTGAGCCAGTATTTTTCTACAGTCATGAGAAGAATTAACATTGACTACAAAATATCAGAGGAATTTTTAGTGGTTTCAGTAGTTGGGAAAATGAGTTTTAGTAAAAAAATTAGAAAAGAATGAGACAGAGAGGGTAGCATGGAATGAATCGGGTACTGAAAATGAGGAGTATTAGAAGAATACTTGCATGCATCATAAGATTTTTTTAAAGAAAAAAAATCTTCAACAAGTTATTTTTTTTATCATTGTGCATTCAAAATATGATATCTTGGTCATTTCTTAACAAAAATGAGTGTTAAAAATGTTATGTAAAGCTCAGATCATGTAGAACAAGATATAAAAAATGTTTGAGCTATTTCTTTACGAGTTGAAGTAGTTTAAATCAAAAAACATTATTATCAAAATAACATGTTATTTTTTTAGTAGCGTTCATTCAAACTGTGATATCTTGGTTTTTCTCAATGAAAAAAGTGATTCAAAATGAGTGGAAATATCATATCATTTAGAACAAGACCTGATAAATTTTTTGAGTTATTTCTTTGTGAGTTGAGCAGTATGCATCTAGAAAATGATGTTATTTTTCACATAAAAACTCCTTATCAGCTGAATCTTTTTCTTTGACCTCCTCTGCAATGCCTCATTTCTTTTTGCATTTTTCCTCCCAATCTGTTTGCACAAATATTCCATAGAAATATTTGTCTCTGCTAACCTACAAAAAGTTAGTTTTTTTTGTATTTCTTGTATGCATGAATTGTTATTTAATCTTTATAGAAGTAACAACACATGCAAAAAAGAAATATTTTAGAATAAGAAAACCTCATTGCATGAAAATAATAAACATGAAATGATGTTTCCATTTTATTGAGGGGAGGTTTCTTTGGAAATATCTGGTAGGTTTCTAAATCTAATTGCAGAAATAAAATTTAATCTATTTGTAGAAAAGAAATATTAATCTATTTTGACAAAAATTAAAGTTTAAAGAAACTTCCACCAAATACTTCTCATCATATAATTTTCTGAAAGGTATTCTATTGTCAATAGAATATTATTTTAGAAAAATATGAGTCTCCAAATAACACCGTGATCCCTGAAAATGGTGCCAAAATGATGAGTGTCATCAATCCTCTTCATTAATAATGTCAATCTAGGGCTGGTGTTTGATGGTTGTATGCAATAGGAGAAAGAGATATTTAGAAATAAATCCTTCAAACAAAATCCAAACTTGCATAAATTAAAAGGAACACTTGCAGAAATGAAAGAGCACACTTGCAGAAATCAAAATCAAACTTGCATGAAAGAAATCACACTTGCATAAAAGAAATTGTTGAATTGAAAACAAATGAAAAATAAATAAAACACTTGTAGGTTCACAAAAGAAATTGTATGAAAAGAAATATTACATGACATAAAATCAGAAATTTACAACAAAAAGAAAATTACAGAATAAATAAATAAACATAAAACATTGATCCATCTTCCTTGGAATGAGTGGCCAGCTCATTCCTTGGAAGAGGACTTAATTCATACTTGCAAACTTTAATTCAAAACTTGTAGAATAATTTTACTCAAAATATTGGAGAGAAAGAACAAATTTTCATTTATTGGTAAAAGATTACATACAAGAGTGTGGAAGGTTGCATTTATAGTTCATATGTCCATCCAACTCCTCTTTTTGGGGAATACAATATGATCTTCTCTTTATTCTAATTTACTTAGTCCACACACCAAGAACTAACTACCTATTCTTGGGCATATTTATTCAAAGCAATAAATCCTAAACAAACTTAACTACAACAGTCCACTTATCATGAAAAATATTTCTACAACTCATCCCTTGAATCTAGGAACACAAAGTGGGAGAGTACTTATCCAACATTCCTAATACTATTCCACTATTTTCTATTTGTTCATCCTTGAAACATGGAGAGAAAATGCAAGAGTGTTAAGTCCGTGACTTTGAATTATTTTTGAAACGCCACATACATGCATGAATTTGGATTGCCACATGTTTGGATTTTTATTATTGGTTTATCACATGGATGCAAAGAGTGGGTTGAATAGGTCATTGATACTTTACATTACTTTGGAACAAACCAACAGACTTTGACTAGCTATGTGTTTCGATAGTTTTGTGAAGAATTTCGGTAGCTAAAATCTAGTAGAAATCTATAAACAACTGGGCATTTCAGTAGTTACATGAAGACTTTCGGTATATGTAATCTATGAACTTGGAGTAGAGTTACTTATGACCTGTTTTCTACACACTATTGCATTCCAACTTTAGAAGAAATATCAGGAAATAACAACAATTAGATTGCAAATAGATTTCCAAAGAGATGATAAGATAAATCATATATTCTACCTTAAATATGCTATCCATTATTAAAAATACATATAAATTCACTTGAAATCTTGTTGTTAAGAGAGAGAATAAGAGTGTTATTTGATGATAGAATGAGACATATTTTGGTCTCATCATTATATATGAGATTTTTGCTATATCTAATAGCAATCTTTAGCCACACTTAAACTAGAGTTTCATCCTTTTTTATTATAGGTAAAAGAAGGTTGAAGGGATCCTACCCCATATGGTAACCAACTCTCATAAAGAGAAAATATTTAGGATAATAACAGTCAACAAAACATATAGGTATAACAAAACCGTACAACAACAAACAAGAAACATCCATCATTCATCATTCTTCTCTTCCTTCGATAAAGTGGCCCATTCCTTTGACAAAGCTTCAATATTAGAGCTCAAACTGATGATATATTCCTAAGATAGTCCTCTCATTATTTTCTTAGGTTCTTGATCCTCACACTTTCTATAAGTGTGTTCTAGTTGTCCTAAAACTTAGAGATGTTGAATAGTAGTCTTGACATTTAGAATTCTCCTCTCAGTAAACTACTGGAATAGAACATTTAAAAAATCCACATCATTTTCAAATACCTTAAATATTGGGGCAAGAAACCCAAACCATCCCTAAACTAATTCAAAACCAGCCAAAATACAAAACAAAAGTATCTCATAGTCCATAGCAAAAAGAAATAAATAGAAAGGAACAATAAACTACATGAGACATTAGTGATTGATAACTTAAGAAGATATCTTAATAACCTCCTTGATATGGTTGTCTCATTCCTCAATCTCCATCCTCCTATCAACCTATTTACATTTTCCCTTACTATCAATATTCTAGAGATCTTTAACAATAGATTTTAGTAGTCCTGTTTGTATGAAAACCCATCAGCCATGAGGTTACACTTCTATTCCACTTTTTCCAGGTTGTCATTTATTCCATTCCAAAATATCTGATTTGTTTTGACATTTTTGAGGTTATTAATATTATCCTTCAAGTTGGTGATGTCCTTTTTTATTCCATTAAGGCTTCCTCTTCAATACCCATACTTATATTACCAAGTTCATTATCTATTTTGTTCTTCTTTCCCAAAATGAGAAGGCATTTAGTAGATAAATCCCCTTCTAAACCTTCTTGTTTGGTGTTATGCCCCTCAATAGCTTTACCCTTTTTGTATTTTCTCCTAAGTATGCGAGTAGTGGGCTAAGAGGAGGAAGGTGGAGTAGGGGAGGGGTTTCTACTTGGAATCTTGGATTTAAGATGGAAATAAATGAGCAAAATTACAGCTTGATACATGGGATAAGTTCTTTTTCCACAGTGAGCCTATTTTATGGAACTTTAAAGTAACATGAGGATGTATAAATTGAAACTCACCAAAATTTTCCTCCTGAAGTGGTTGAGGAAGACCAGGTGGTATGTATTAATTTTTTTCACCTTTTCTTCAAGGGTTGGGTACCTGATAATAAGTTTGGAAACTTCATCATACGAGATAGGAAATGGGGCTCTTTGAATACCCCTTAGGACTTGATTTGTCTTCTCCCATCGGCCAAAAAAATAGCTTCTTGTTTCACCCATTTGTAATTATTATTATAAAATATCAAACCCTACATACTCATCCCAGTGACATGTGAAATGATTCCCCCAAGATGAGGTGTTGTTGGCTAGATTGTATGCATGCACAAATATAGGTAGTTATGGGATAAATCAACTTCATTTAATAGTGAATCTCTCGTATGATATATTTATTTATTTTAGAAGCCTATTAATTAATTTTATGGGTATTACTTTAATTGTGCATCTCATTAACCATAGACAAACAACTTTGCAGCAAGTAAGTAGTTTTATGTGAAAGAAATGATTAAAAGAAGTGGAAACAGAATGAGGGGAATAGTAACAACTATTTAATAGAAACATGTTTCACAACAACTAGATAACTGAGTTTATTATAGGAACATGGAATAAATAAATACTTAATGATTTTTTCAATTTCCAACAAATAAAAATAAATGCATTCAAATGGAAATTCAAGATAAAAACTTTTTACCTTAAACATCCACAGTGTGCACAACAAGACTTTATAAGACACGAAGTTCTTCAAAAATTGCCTTCTTATTCAATTCAATTGGTTTACAAGATGAACATATTATTACTTCAACAAAAATTTTGAAATAATAATTCCCAAGTACAATAGTTTTTTCCCAAAAAAATCTATCCATTGGCATGTAGGCCTCTCTCACTATTCATGGCATATGGGAAGAAAATACGAATAGGATTCATTAATTACATTCAATTTATGTGCCTAGCTACAAAATTACAAGAGGTTGTGCATTTTCCTCCTTAAAAATCTTATTGTTTGGAACACACACATTTGGAATGATCCACATTCCTAACTAACTTAAACTACTTCTCATGTTATGCCATCATACTCATAAGTAATTGAATTATTTCAAACAACTTGAAGTAATGGTGTTTAACCAAATTAATTAAGTTTTACAATGAAGTTTCATTACTTTATTACATTATCGAATCATGAGAAGGAGAAGAATAAGAAAAAGAAGAAAATAAGAAGAACATGAAGAAGAAGAAGAAGAAGAAAGTTATATATTCTTCAATTTAGTCTTTCCTTCCTCCTCATTCTCAACCTTGTTCTTCTCTTAATATTTATCATATTGATCATGCATATATTTTATCACCTTTCTCATCATCATTTGAAATGATTTTCATTTCTATTTCAAATCTGAGTATCTCCCTTTCCAAGATGGTGTAACAATATCTTACTTTCCCTATGCCAGATGCAAGGTAATTGACATCCTCTTAAAGCTTTGAAAATTTTTCCATCGACTCATAGGTGAAGGGAGTGATAACATTATTCATTTCTTATTGAAAGAGTTGAAGGAATTCTTCCATGTGTTTTGGGGGATTTACATCATTGTACTTTGTAATATCATAGATGCCATCATCAAGCTCATCTACATCTTGTTCTACCTCTCCTTCTAGAAGCTTCATCTCTTTCCATCATTTGATTAAGAATATTCTTGTCGGAAAGAGAGAGTAATCTCTTCCTATTTACCCTTCTTTATGGACCCTTCAGGAACAATTTTTCTTCAATTAACACATTTTATGGAAATTATCCTATTGCTTTGAGGATTTCTATTGTAAATCCCACATTCATTATCAGCTTCAAGTCTTAAAATTTTTCAATTTATCCCATTTATCTTGACAATTATTTCATCTTGATTATAACCTATGTCATACTCTTCATTGGCCGTTTTGGAGATCCTTGTTATGCACTCATCCACGACCTTGGCCTTGTCACTAATTTATTCCATTATAGTGATGACATGGGGATTGACTTGCTCCCCTGATAGCACAGGTTGTGAAGAGGACCTAGCAACTTTCACAATAATTTCACATAGCTTGGATGTCTATTCCTTCAGCTTAGAATTTTTAGCTCTTTCTTCATCAAGCTTGAGGAAAAGACTATTAATTGTGGTCTATGTATCTTGTTTGAGCCCTTCAATAGTTACTTAACCTAGAGAAACTCTTTTCAAATTGACATTCTCTTCAGTTAATTCTCCTTTTTTCTTTCCTGCTGGTGGGGTGGACACTTTGGCAAATTTTTGTCCTGATGACTCAATTATCACCTTAGAAGTAACTTTTGGTAGCCTTGGATCTCTTTCCTCTTTTATCAATACTCTTAAGCAATTGTAAATCCATTTCCTCTAGATTTATTATCTCTTTGGTACTTGGGACTATCTGTAATGCTGACTGTGATGAGAAATATTGTCCTAAGAAGTACTGGAGATATTGGAATGTACCACCATTTCTTGACTAGTACACTGCAGTAGGATGTACAATCATCTCTTATTTGTGCTTCAATTGCTTCAGTGGTAGTACCTTATAATAGTAACCTTTTCTAATTTAGCCATCTTTTGAGTTATCCTATTGATTTTCCAACTCTTTCTCCTCAAAAATCATGTTCTTGAATCCATATTAGCTTCTTCCCCTTCTTCACCTTTCTTCTTGTACTTGAAACTCTTACACAGTCTCTAACTAAGTATGTTCCTCACTTCCTTTCTTAGTTTCTCCTTATTCCATTTCCACAGTTTCCATCATAACTTTACCTTTTTCTTGTGGTTGTGATACCTCATGAAGTGAAGAGTCCCTCCATAGTAGCATCATGTCTCTCCTCATGTTAAGTACTAGGTTGATCATCTGATGATGGAGGAGGAGGATTTCTTGGTGGAGAGAAAGGAGGGAGGATGAGGTGATGGAGTATCTACCCTTATTGATGGGAGAATGAATGTGGTAGGCTTCAAGGGTGGTTAACCCCCACTTGTGTAGAAGGATTTTGTATTGAAGGGGAAGCAATAATGAAGACCACTTGTGTAGATGAATGAGAAGCTTTAGTTAGCAAGTGACTTCAAGAGTTGATTGATTAACTTGGATGAGGTTCATTCTTTTCTAGGTTTCTTGGTTGGTGGTGACTTCTTAGACCCTTGATACTTTCACCCAGGTCCTTCCTTCCTTTTTTGGTGCTTTTCACTCATCTGCTTCATTAGTGATTCTTCTAGACAATAAAATTTTTCAAGGAGCCAATTTGATGTGTAAACAAGGATCCTTGACGTTCTATCATCAATTGTCTTAGCTTTATTTCTCAGGGATGAGAAGTGGAGCATTATCTCCTCCCATCTGATAGTAGGAGACAAATATCACATTCCCATCATCTAGGAGATCCTTGGGAATTTTTCATAAGCCAAAAATAGGTAATCTATCATACTATCATCCTATATAATCTCTCTTCTGAACTTCAAATTCATCCCGACAATCTATCCAAAAATCTTCAAGTGCTGGAAGATGCATGTAGTCTAATGAGACTATCTTTTTTGTGCAATATTTCTGAAGTCCAAAATTTGTCCTGGCTTCATAGTAACTCTTGATTATAATTATGAAACATTTCCTTTGAAACATTCCTAGCTTTTTGGATGTTATCACAATGATAATTACCAATGATAATTGGGAAAGCTAATAATTGGTCTATGAAGTGTTGATTGCAGGTCATGTAGCTCCACTAGTTGTTTACATAGTTCCAACAATATCCATTTATCATTAGGATATCTAGGTAGTTTAAATGGTTCACCGTAGAATCTACAGACTATGAGGTAATTGACAAAAGAGAATTGAATTAAGATACACCCATATTGAGTGAACTGTATTCCATGTTGCATTGGTCACTCTTTTTTCTCTTACTTAAGTATTGATCTAGTAAATAATGTTATAGAAGAATAAATCATTTAATTTCCTATATTTCTTATAATATTCCGATGTTACCAACTTAGGGTAATACTCATAAACAATTTATGAGGATGAAATTCCTTTGTTATGCAACCTAGAAAAAGTACCATTTGTTGTTGTAACATATACTAGATAAGATGTCATCTTAAAATGAAAGTTTGTCTAACCTGTTGCAAATGGATGATCAATATTATCACTTATGATATCTACCAAGTTTATCATTGCATTAGCTTTATTTGGTCTCAATGGTTTTGATGAAGTAGTACATCCATGTGGAGAAATACTTGGCATTATTTCTCTCCATTGATTCTACATAACAACTGAATTATGTCATCAGCTTCTTGACAAAATGACCTCACAATGGTTTTAAGGAAACCTAGAGGGATTGCTTTTTTTCTTCAAATAGTTCAAATTCATGATCTTAATGGCAGTCACCTAGATTATCCTCCCATTTCTCAATGGCCTTTTTCATATCTACATCCAACACTTTTATCCTTTGTGGGGATATTTAAGCTATAATTGAAAAATTGAGCATCAAGCTTCACTACCAGATTACCTGATGTATCCTTGACTGATTTTGTTAGGAGGTCATAATACTTGGCACATTCCAAAAAACGCAGTAACTGAGCAACACTAGGAAATGCAGCTGCCTGTATTAATCCACTGTTAGTTAGGGCCTACATAAGAGGTGTCTGCCTTATGGCCTTAGATCTTTCTATAAGCTCAATTGTGGACACATGCCCCATGTTTGTGTTACTGATTTCAACAAGCTTAGATGCCACACGAGATTCAATAAGATAACCTTTATATTCATACTTCATCTTACCCCCTTGTGTCTCACTAGCTGGCCTAGCTCTCGACTTTCCCTTTCCTTTCATAGCCTTGGAGGTTTCTTCAATCATAAAATTAGGTTATTCTTGAATGATGGAAACTTCCTCTACTTCTATTGATTGTTCCTTTTCTTCACGTGATCCCTCTCCTGCCTCAAACATTTTCTTTATTTTTCTTCAAATGAACATTATGTGTTAACTAGTGATATATTAGAAACAATCCCTTCTTAAAATGTACAATTCAAGTTAAGCTAAATGACTTCAAGTCTATGAGCATATATAGATCTAATTTGGTCATGAAAGTACATAAAAATCTTTTAGAAATGAAGTTCTAAGCTTACAACAAGTGAGCTAGTAAAATAACTTATTTATAATGTATTGCAGGTTTTTAGGGTGCTCTTGTTTGAAAATTTGAGTAAGCAAGTAATGATGGTTTGGTTTCACATAAATAAGCAAGGAAGTAAGGGCATATTAGAACACCACAAAGTATGGTAAGTAATGGCCTCTTGAAAATACACAAAGCATAAGACTTAAGTAACAAGGGTTTGGTTTAGCACAAATCACAGTTGAAGTAATGACTAATAGAAAACCCACAAAACACTAAGCAGTAGTGAATGGTTGTAAACCCAAAATGAACAATTCTTAAGTAGAAGCAACTAATAATCCTACAATGTATAGGAAGTAAGGGAGTGTTTGAAAACCTGTAAAATTCAAGGAAGCAATGATGAGTTGGTTTAATGAAATGAAGGAGGAAGTAAAAGCAGTTTAGAACACCGCAAGGCATTGCTTAGGAGTAATGTAGGATCAATTTTCCAAAAAGAAGGAAGTAACAGTTGTTTAGTTCCCCAATCAAGCTAGGGAAAAACCAAGGTTTCTCCAATGGTGAAATTGGGAGCATTTTGATTCAAGATAACAATGAATTTCACTAAGATAACTAAAAACCTAATCCACCATTAATGGAAATGACCTAATTTAAAGCAACTTCTCAAAACCCAGACAATATAGACAGGTGCCAATGTCCATACGAAGGAAAAGAAAAAATAGGAAAAATAACAATAAAGAATAAGAAAAAAAACTAGAAAGAAGGAAGAATAACAATCAACATACCTTTCCTACTAATGGGTCAAGGTTGAATTGCTCAAAAAATTATTCAATCGACAAGCATGAGGTTGCTCAGGGTTCACAGGTTGAATTACTTCTCTCTGAGTGAATAGGATGCATGGAAATGACATGGAATAACTTAACCTTTTAAATATTCCACCTCATTAATAAGCCTGGTACAGATGCCACATCATTACTTGGCTTAATATGGGTTTGGCAAATGACTTAGCTTATTTGGATTTTGAAGTAACAAGTAGTTTGAAAAACCTGATTAGGTAGTGCTTATGTGGGGTTTAGACATGAATTTACTTTTACTTTGGTTTTTGAAGTAAGTAAATTAGGCTTGAAAAACTCCTGATAAAATAAGGTTCTTATTTATGTGGGTTTCACTTCTGCAGCTTTGATTACTTGTGACTTTTCAAGTAAAATAGGTGATTTATAATAAACTAAGTTTTGTGGGTTTTGACCACTATTTAGCTTGCAAAGCTTGCAATAAAGCTACACTAGTAAGAGCCACTTTGATTTAACACAAAGAAGAAATGGAGTAATAGTTAGCTTTGTAGGGTTTAAAAACTACTTTTCTTAGTTTATTTAGCAAAGTAAAGTATCTTCAATTTAGCGTAAAGAAGGAAATAGTGTAAATCAAGTTTTGGAGGGCAAGATACTTGCAACTTAGAAGTAAAGTAATTTGAGAAACCTGATTGCTTAATAGAGTAAGTACTTGGATTTTTAGGGATTTTAGGATGTTTTGGGAAAATGGGTATTTCTTCAACTACTTCCAAGCAACCTCTTGCAACCTTTTGGAGAATTCTAGAGCAATCCTGCAATCCATATGAGTTAAGGTGATAACCTAAACAAACTAAAACTACACAAGGAGACACAAGCAACATGAACACAAATCCTCACAAGGCTAGAAGACTTAAAATTTTAAAGGGGTACCCCAAAATTTCTAAGTGAAATCTTGGGGACACTAGTTGGCTCTGTTAATGGACATCTTTATTTCTACAAAAATAGTAGAAATGTAGATGAGATCCCAACATCTTTGGTTTTAATTCTTGTTCATTAGGTTTGGGGTCACAAGAAGGGAAACACAAAAAAGAACAGACACAACACAAAACACTTGAATTTATTTATATACATATAGGTTTTACCCTAAATCATCAATTCCTTAAGAGATTCAAATGTTTCCCATTGTATGGTAATGGAAAATCAACTCCATCTTGGTAAGCTAGGATGAAACTATCAGTTCTAGTATCTCTCATGATCATGAATGGTCCTTTTCACAATGAATCAAATTTTCCATGCATGCCCTTTGGCTCATTTTTCTTGTCCCACAAGAGCACCCAGTCTCTAATATCAAACTTTCTATCTCTTTTCTTTTTTTCAAATACTAATTTAGCCTTATTTTGATGCTCAGCTAGTCTGAAAACTACCAAAACATGGGCTTCTTGTAATTCAGATAAGTACATGATTATTTTGTCAAGTGCATCCTGATAAGTAACATCCTCCAAGGATTTTGTCAGTTGCAAAGTAGGTAGTTCAATGGTAATAGGTAATTCAACATCCATCCCATACAACAATTGAAAAGGTGACATACCTATAGCATTTTTTGGTGTAATCCTATCAACCCAGAGTACATCAAACAACTTCTTATGCCAGGTCCTTTGATTTTCATCAATCAACTTCTATATGATTATTATCAATTTTTTGTTACTTTATTCATGTTTTTCGTTTCCCTGAGGATAGTAATTAGAAGAATGCACTAAATGGACACCATAAATGTAATAAAAAATCAAAAAGATCCTCGTAAGAAATATTATAAGTATTGTCTATGATTATCTTGTGTGGGACACCAAACCTTACAATTATGTTTTCTTTGATAAAGTTACACACTTCCTCATAGGTAGTGTGCTTAACACGAATGGATTCGACCCACTTACTAAAATAATAAGTGGCTATGAGAATATAATGGTGACCATAACTTGATGGAGGATTTAACATACCAATGAAATAAATACCCCATTGTTGGAAGGGCTCATTTATCACAACTAGTTTTAAAGGAAAATATGGAAGCTTCATCCATCCAAAAAATTGTTGACATACTTGACACCTAGAAACCCATTCTGTAGTATCTTGAAAAATAGTGGGCCAGTAATACATTTCTTAGAGGATCTTATGTGTAGTGACTCTGGCTAAGAAGTGGCCTCTGCATGCTTTGTCATGGAACTATTCAAGTAACCTCTCTTTCTGGGCTTTATCAATGCATCAGAGAAAGACACCATCAATCCCCTTTTTGTACAAACCATTATCCCAAATAAAAAAGTCCATTGACTTTAGCTTGATGGTTCATTTTTCTTTGCATGTAAGATTATTAGGCATTCTCCATACGTGAGGAAGAAATAAATCTTACTATACCATTCATCCACCAAGTTCACAAAGAGAACTATGGGCATGTCTTCATCAATTATTTCCCAAAGTGGAGAAGTTTTCATCTCTGGATCATCATGTTTTATTTTAGTAATTAGTTAACAAATACCTCTACCTCTTATCAGTTTAGTTGAATTTATATCCAGATCATATTTGTGCACTTTGGTCACCCAAGTTCCTCTCAGCAACCCCATATCTTGATGTGTCAAGATAGATTTAACTATGGTGTCAGGAACATATACAATATTATATGATGAAAAAATCTAAATGCTTTGCAAGCTTTGACAAATGTGTATGCATTTTTTTACATAGCGGTGTATTTTAATTCATAATATTTTAAAGGAATACTCATGAAAGCAATGAGGGCTTCAATGTTCTCTTCATTAGTTTACATTAGAATAGCATACATAGTGTGCTTAGAAGAATATTAGTAGAGGACGAATTCCTTACTAAAGTTCATGGTGACACTAGCACAAGAGAGCTTAGAAAGAGCTACTTTTATTATTTTAAATGATTGTTTCCCTTGTTGATTCCACTTAAAATATTTATTCTTCTTAATCATTTTTGAATTATGACAACTTAACTCAGTAAAGTTAGGGATAAACCTTCAGAGAAAATTTACCTTGCCAAAGAAATAATGGACTCCCTTTTTTGAAGAAGGTAGAGGTAAGTGTTGAATTGATTACACTATTTCAGGGTCAATTTTGATTCCCTCTTTGGAGAAAATATGAACTAAAATCTTTCCTTAGTTACAACAAAATGGACTTCTTGGGATTCAGAGATATCTCATGCTTTCAACACTAATTCAAGACTTCTTCTAGATCAACAATGTGTTACCTTTTTCCTTAGAGAAGAATATTCAAATCATCAAGATACACCACTATGATTTTATCTTTTAGATGAGAAAATTCCAAATCCATAGCCCTCTGAAAAGTAGCTCTGACATTGATCAACCCAAAAGGCATCTTCTTGGTAAGTGAATGTTCCACATGGTGTGGTGAACGTTGTTTTGTATTGGTCTATTTTTTCTACCTGAATCTAATAGTACCCCAAAAAACCATTTAACATAGACAACATTTCTAAGTGTGTAAATACCTAAAGAGTATGATCCATGATGGGGACTAGGTAGTTATCTGTGAGTGATTCCTGGTTTAGATTATGAAAGTCAACACACAAGAAGATCTCACCATTCTTTTTTCTAACAGGTACAATGTTAGCTAACCATTTTAAATGATTAATTAGATAAATGATTTCTTCTTCCAGCAACTTTTTAACTTCACCATAGATTGTACCTAAAATATTCAAATTATGTCTCGGCATATTTTGTTTGAAAGGCTTCTAACCTAGCTCTAATGGAATGTAGTGTTACACTTATTCTACCTTGTATGTCTTGAGTTATTTATAAGATCACATGAAGACATTTTTCTACTTCATTAAAATATTTGTGAAATATTCCTATTTTGTCTCAGAACAACACTTACTAAGATTTAAAAACTTGGGTTCATCATCGTGACCCAAATTCAAAGGTTGCAACTCTAAAAAAGAACCTTCACCATACTCCTTATTTTTCTTTAATAACTGATCATTCTTATCAAAAATTTCTTATAAGGATACTAGAACTTTGGGGATCTTTTTACCTTTAAGCTGAATAATCCGTATACTGTTATCATACTTTTTATATTCACTTATTTGACTTGTCTAGGATATTATAAACACTATGTAAGTGTGACCATAATCATCTTCAAAAATTTCACAGTGGTCACTATCAGATTCATAGTCCATGTAACCAATGTTGGAATCACCAGAAATGTCTACAAAATCATCATTATAAGGTGCATCATCGTCTATGGTAGCTTGATATTCTTTATTCATTTCTAATTTATTCCTTGGAACAGCTACAATTGCCATTCTTTGAGGAGTAGCACTAATGTGGTTCCATTTCTGACTTTGATTATTGAAGTTCCGTAGATGTATATTCCTAACACGAATATCATTTCTTCCTTGTGTCATTTGTTTCTTTATTTGTAGCATGTCATAGTCCAATATATGTAGCAGTGGATCATAAGATCTAGGTGAAGCTAAAATTTCAACCTTGGGATTGGAATTCTTGATCTTCCCTAACATGACAAGGTCATATTTTACATCAATGGTGATGTTTTGAGTTTCCCTCAAATTATTTGGATGTGTTCTGCATAATTGATAACCAAGTTCAAGAAACAGAGTATGGTTAATAAAAAATACCTTATAATTGTCATCGCTGAGAGCAGAAATAGCAAAAAAATTGTAAAGAATCCTCTGAAACTTATCAATGAAATCTCTCATATTTTCATGAGGTTCTATTTTTAAGTTGAGATAGCTGAGTAATCAGTGTGCTAGAATCTTTAGCAACCTTAAATATTTTCAAAAATTAATCCCACATAGTACTCCAATTCGTTATGGTACCTAGAGATAATCGATAGAACCATTCTCCATCTAAGTCATGTAGAGTCTATATAAAGATTCTAACCGACACATCTTCATGTTCCACAATAAGAAATCCACAGGATATAAATAAAGTAGCCAAGTGATCATTAGGATTTTTTTTTTCATCTCCATAAAACTTAGGGAAATTATTCCTAGAACCTTTATGAAATTCATGGAGAGGATACGTTCAATTCAAAGGTCAAAAGGATACATCCCATGGGAAATGAGGTTGTTGATACATTCTAATAGGAAAATGAAGCTAAGGATTGACTAGTTGAATGATACCATCTGTTGGGTTGTACTGTAATTGGTTTGAAGGAGGGGTATGCTCTCTAACTATGGGCAAGATATTTTCTCTACATGTTCTTTCTTGAGGTGGGTGATTGAAATTGAATTTCTCTTGCAATCAGAAGAAATGGTCAATCCAGCCTTGAGCTCTACTTGCACAGGTAAATGGGTGACTTGTCAGAATGAAATATTGGAAAGAGATGTGAATTAACTTTATAAATTTTGTTTTATAAGAAAAATAATTTCACCTAAAGGTACACAAGAAGGTAATATGTGACTAGCTATGAATTTTAAAATCAATAATAACATGCATCAACTCTAGCTCAAATGGTGAGTATGTTTAAATAAGAAAAATGCGTTAGATTTGGCGTCTAAGTGTGCATGCAAACTCATGGGAAAAATTAAGTTAAATCTTAGAGTTTAAATCCAAAAACTGCAGTTAAGACAAAAATAATTCTAAAATATTAAAAATAGATTTCACGGGAAATCCCAAGTTAGTGTTTATTTTCATTCCCTAGTGGAGTCACAAAAAAAAAAAATTATATTTTATGCACGCACAAATCTAGGCAATTGTGGGATAAATCCCCTCATTTAATGGTGAAGCTCTTGTATGATATATTTATTTATTCTAAAGCCTATTAATTAATTTTATGGGTATTACTTTAATTGTGTGGCTCAGACCATATCCAAAAAACTTTATATCAAGTAATTAGTTATATTAGAAATCATCGATTAAGAGGAATAGAAAGAGAATTAAATGAATAGTAATAGTTATATAAAAGAAATGTGCTTGTGCAACAAGTAGATAATAGATTTTGTTACAGCCACATAGAATAAATATATACTTCATGACTTTTTCAATTTTTAGCAGATAAAAAGAAATGCATTCAAATGGAAATTCAAGATAAAAAAAATTTTATCATAACCATCCACAGTGTGCATAGAAAGACTTTATAAGACACAAACTTCTACAAAAAAATTCTTCTTCTTATTTAAGCTCAACTAGTTCACAAGGTGAACATATGATTACTTTTACATAAGTTTGAAACTACAATGCACAAGTACAATAGTTTTTTGCCAATAATTTTCTGATCCCTTGGCCCATAAGCCTCTCTCACTATTTATAGAATTTGAGAAGAAAATAAAAATAGGATTCATTAATTATAGTTTATGTGCCTAGCTAAAAAACTACAAGAGGTTGAGCATTTTCCTACTTAAAACTCTCATTTTTTGGCATGCACACATTCAGAATGTTCCATAGTCCTAGATAAATTCAATTGCTTCTCATGCCATGTCATGTACTCATAAGGAATTTAATTTTTTGAGCAACTTGAAGTAATGGTGTTTTACCAAATTACTTCAGCTTTACAATGAAGTTTCATTACTATATTACATTATCGAATCATGACAAGGAGAATAAGAAAGAAATAATAAGAAGAAGAAAAATAGAAAAATTAATAATAATAAGATTAGGAGCCATTATAGCTACAGAGATTTAGTTTCACTCTTTCTTTCCTCACTCTCAACCTTGTTCTTCTCTTGATATTTGGCATATTGATCCAACATATATTTTATCACTTTCTCATCATCCTTTACAATGGATTGAATTTCTATTTCAAATTTGAGTATCTCCCTTGCCAATATGGTGCAACAACCTCTTACTTTCCCTATACTATATGCAAGGTAATTGACATCTTCTTGAAGCTTTGACAATTTCTCCATTGAATCATAGGTGAAGGAAGTAATCGTATTATTCATTTCTTGTTGAAAGAGTTGAAAGAACTCTTCCATTTATTTTGGAGGATTTTCAGCATTGTACTTTATAACATCATAGATGTCATCATATAGCTCATCCATAGCTTGTTCTACCTCTCCTTCTAGTTGATTCATCTCTTTCATCATTTGATCAAGAATCATCTTTCAGAATGAGAGAGTAATCTCTTCTTGTTTACCCTTTGTTATGGACCCTTCAGGCATAATGTTTTCTTTAATTAACACATTTTATGGAAATGAGACTATTTATTTGAGGCTTTCCAATTGGAGATCAAAAATCCCACACTCATTATCATACTTCCAAGTCTTAAAATTTTTAGTTTATCCCATTTATCTTGACATTCTTTCATCTTGATTAGAACCTTATGTATTCTTCACTTGGCTATTTTGAGATCCTTGTTATCCACTCATCCACGACCTTGTCCTTGTCACTAGTTTCTTCCATTATTGTGATGACTTAGGGATTGAATTGATCCCTTGATAGCACAGGTTGCAAAGATGACCTAGTAAATTTTACAATAATCTCACACAGCTTGGATTTTTGTTCCTTCATATTAGAATTTTTAGCTTTTCTTCATCAAGCTTGAAGGAAAAGACTATTCAATCATGGTCTATGTATCTTTCTTGAGTCCTTAATTAGTTACTTCATCTAGAGGCACTCTTGTCACACTGACATCCTCTTCAACAATTTCTTCTTTTTATTTACTGTCACTGGGGTGGACACTTCAGCAAAAAAAATTCCTGATGACTCAATTATCAGCTTAAAAGTAAATTTTGTAGCCTTAGATTTATTTCTTCTTTTATCAATACTCTTAAGAAACTTTAAATCCATTTCCTCTATATTTACTAATCTCTTTAGCACTTGGGACTATCTCCAATGCTAACCATGATGAGAAATCTTGTCCCACATAGGTAGATCACTGGAATGCATTACCATTTCTTGACTAGTAGCTGTAGTAGGATGTACAATCATTTCTTTTTGTGCTTTAGGTTCTCCAACTGTAGTACCTTGTAATAATACCTTTTCTATTTCAGCTATCTTTTGGGTTATCCTCTGATTTTCCAACTCCTCCTCAACAGTTCTTGTTTCTTGAATCTATATTATCTTCTTCCTTCTCTTCAGTTTCCTCTTGTATTTGAGACTCTTACATGGTCTCTTGGCTGAGTATGTTCTTCACTTCCTTTCTTGATTTCTCCTTCTTCCATTTCCACAGTTTCCATCACAACTTTACCTTTCTCTTGTGGTTGAGATACTTCATGAACAAAATATATTTCCATGGCAACATCATGTCTCTCCTCATGATGATTACTAGGTTGATCCGCTGATGATGGAGGAGGAGGATTTATTGGTGGAGAGAAAGGGGGAGGATGAGGTGATGGATTATCTACCCTTATTGAGGGGATAATGAATGTGGTAGGCTTCAAGGGTGGTATGGTAACCCCCACTTGTATAGAAGGTAATTTTAATTGAAGGGGAAACAATACTGAGGATACCATTTTTTAGCTGAATGAGTGAGAGACTCCACTCAGAGTGACTTTGAGTAGCTGGTTGATGTTTGCTTGGATGATGAGCATTTTTTCTAGGTTTCTTGGTTGGTTGTGACTCCATAATCCCTTAGCTACTTTCACCTCATCCTTCTTTCCTTTTATGGTTTTTCTACTTATCTACTTCATTACTGATTCTTCAAGATAGTAACCTTTATCAAGGATCCAATTTGAGGTGTAAACTAGGAAGCTTGACGTTCTATCCTCAACTGTCTTAGCCTTATTTCTCAGGGATGGGAGTGGAGCATTATCTCCTCCCATTTGATAGTAGGAATGCAAAATAACATTCCCATCATCATGGAGATCCTTGGGAATATTTTCCAAGCCAAAACTATAATCTTTCATATTGTCATCCTACTATAATCTCTCCTTCTAACTTCAAATTCATCCTAATAATCTATCCATAAATCTTCTAGTGCTGGAAGATGCATGTAGTCTAATGAGACTATATTTTGTGTAATATTCCTGAAGTCAAAATTTTCCCTAGCTTCATAGTCTTGTTGTTTGTAATGATGAAACATCTCTTTTGAAACATTCTAGCCTTATGTATGTTAGCACAATGATAATGGACAATGAACAATTGAGAAGCTAACCACAACTGGTCTATGAAGTGATGATTGTAGATCATGTAGCTCCACTATTTATCTGCATAGTTCCAATAGTATCCACTTATCATTAGGATATCTAGGTAGCTTCAGTGGTTCACTAGAGAAGCCATAGACTCTGAGATAAGTGAAATCAGAAAATTAAATGAAGATACACCCATATTGAGTAATTGTGTTCCATGCTGCATCCGTCACTCTTTTTGTTTTCACCTCAGTATTGAGCTAGAAAATAATGTTATAGAAAGAATAAATCATTTACCTTCCTATATTTCTTATAATATTCTGTTAATACTAAATGAGGATAATACTCATACATAGGTTTTGAAGCCAAAATTCCTTTGTGATGCAGCCTAGATAAAGTACCATTTACTGTTACAACGTACACTAAATAAGAGGTGATATTAAAATTAAAATTTTGACTGACATGCTACACCTGATGATCAGTATTATCATTGATGATCTCCACCTAGTTGATAATTGCATTTCCTCTATTGGTCTCAATGGTTCTTATGAATTAGTACATCCATGTGGAGAAATACTTGGCATTATTTATCTCCATTGATTCTACATAAAAATTGAGTCATGTCATCATCTTCTTGAATAAATTTGACCTCACAATGGTTTTAGGAGAACCTAGAAATTATTTTTTTCTTCAAATAATTAAAATTCATGATCTTAATGGCAGTCACCTGTGTTTTCCTCCCACTTCTCAATGGCCTTTTTCACATTCTATATCCAACACTTTGGCTTTGTGGGGATCTTTAAGCTATAATTGAAAAATAGAGTATCAACCCTCACTACCAGATTACCTGATGTATCTTTTACTGTTATTGATATAGGGTCATAATACTTGGCACATTTCAGGAAAAATTCAGGTAATTGAACATCACTCGAAAATACAACTACCTATATCAATCCACTATTAGTTATATCTTTTATAAGAGGTGTCTGCCTTATATCCTTAGATATTTATACGAGCTCAGTTGTGGACACATGCCCCATATTTTTGTCACTGATCTCAAAAAGCTTAGATGTAACACAAGATTCAACTAGATAACCATTATATTCATACTTCATTTTATCCCATTTGGTTTCACTAACAGGTATGGATCTGGACTTTCCATTTCCTTTCCTAGAGGTTTCTTCAATCACAAGATTAGTGTATTCTTGAATGATGGAAACTTCCTCTACTTCTATTGATTGTTCCTTTTCTTCACGTGATCCCTCTCCTGCCTCAAACATTTTCTTTATTTTTCTTCAAATGAACATTATGTGTTAACTAGTGATATATTAGAAACAATCCCTTCTTAAAATGTACAATTCGAATTAATATAAATGACTTCAATTTCATGAGCATATCCAGATCTCATTTGGTCATGAAACTACATAAAAATCCATTCAAAAATGAATTTCTAATCTTACAACAAGTGGGATAGTGAAACAATGTGTTTCATAATGCATTGTGGGATTTTCAGGGTGCTCTTACTTGAAAACTTTGAGATAATCAAGTAATGATGGTTTGGTTTCATGCAAAGAAGTGAGGTAGTAAGGGCATCTCAGAACACCGTAAAGTGTGGTAAGTAATGGCCTCTTGAAAATCTGCAAAGTAGAAGACTTAAGTAACAAGGGTTCAGTTTAGCACAAAGCACAATTGAAGTAATGAGTAACCAGAAACCTGTAAAACACTAAGAAATAGTGAAGGCTCAAAAAACCACAATGAACAAGTCTTAAGTAGAAGAAACTAAGAATCCCATAATGAATGGGAAGTAAGGGAGGTTTGAAAACCCAAAAAACACAAGGAAGCAATGATGAATCAATTTAACGCAATGAAGTTGAGGCAGTAAAAGTAGTTTAGAACACCACAAGGAATTCATTAAGACTAATGTAGGGTCGAGTTCCATAAAGAAGGAATTAATGGATGTTTAGTTCCTCGATTGAGCTAGGGAAATAATCTAAGGTTTCTTCATATGGTGAAATTGGGGGTACTTTTTCACAAGACAACAATGAGTTTCACTAAGTGAGCTAAAACCTTAATCCACCATCAATGGAAATGACATAATTTCAAAAAAAATCTCAAAACCTAGACAATAGAGATAGGTGAAAACGTCCAAGCAAAGGAAAAGAAAAACTAGGAAAAATAATAGTGAAGAAGAAGAACAAAAACCATAAATGAGGAAGAAAAAACAACATACCTTTCCTGTAAATGGGTCGAGGTTGGATTACTCAAAAACTTCTTCAATCGGTAGGCATGAGGTTGCTCAGGGTTTGCACGTCAAATTACTTTTCTCTGAGTGAATAGGATGTGTGGAAATAACGTGGAATAACTTAACCTTTTTAAATATTCCATCTCATTAATAATCCTAGTACTGATGCCATGTCATTGTGTGGGTTTTGTGAATATCTTAGCTTTTTTTACTTTTGAAGTAATAAGTAATCGTAAACCCGATTGGGTAGTGCTTTGTGGGTTTTCTACATGACTTTACTTAACTACTTGGTGTTTAAAGAAAGTAAAGTATGCTAGAAATCCTAATAAATTAAAGGCCTTAGTTATGTGGGTTATGAGCATTACTTTACTTATCAACTTTTATATGTAGAGCAGTATCAATTTAACACAAAACTTGCAATAAGAGAACTTTGTTTTAACACAAAGAAGAAATGGATTAATAGTTATCTTTGTGGGGTTTAATAACTACTTCACTTGTTTTATTCAGTGAAGTAAAGTGAATTCAATTTAGCACAAATAAGGAAATAGTGAAAATCATTTTTTGGATGGCGAGCTACTATATCTTAGAAGTAAATCAATTTGAGAAACATGATTATTTAATAGAGTAAGTACTTAGATGTTTAGGGACGTTTAGGTAATTCTAGGAAAATGGTTATTTCTTCCACTACTTCCATGTAACCCCTTGCAAATTTTTGGATAATTTGAGAGAAATTTTACAACCCAAATGAGTTAAGGTAACATCCTAAACACACTAAGAATCACACAAGGAGAAACATGCTACATGAACACAAATATTCACAAGAGTAGAAGACATTAAATTTTAAAGGGGTGCCCCAAAATTTATAAGTGAAATCTTAGGGACATCAAGTGCCTTTGGACTTTAAATTGCATAGTTATATCTTTCTAGACTTGTGAAAATTTGATGTAGATATAAGTTCCATGCCCTCTAACACATTCAAGGAAATAATTGAACCTATTGGCACCCAAAATTTCCAAAAGTTTTTCATCATCCTTTAGACTCTAGTTTAAGGTCATCTCTATCAGGTTCATGTCACCTCCCATTTTCGTTATTCAAGTTTGATATTTATCTCCTTCTTTCCCAATAACAATGCATTCGAAGAGGGAAGCCTTTCTCCACAACTGACTAAAACGAGTATCCAAATATCTATGCCAACCTTTCCAAGTAAAAAAAAAAATTAAGGGGTTTGTAATCATGCCAATAAATGTGGGAATATTCTTTCTTTATTCACTACATTTATGACTTTGATGGGATCCTAGCCGGTAGTTTGATTTTTGTGAGTTAGCACAAATAATGA
The DNA here is from genome assembly GCA_019776745.2 of Taxus chinensis. Classification (NCBI taxonomy): domain Eukaryota; kingdom Viridiplantae; phylum Streptophyta; class Pinopsida; order Cupressales; family Taxaceae; genus Taxus; species Taxus chinensis. The sequence goes on along the minus strand of CM034157.1, from coordinate 338,497,954 downwards.
TGTACAAGTCATCAAAATCATCTCTAAAGTAATGTTACCAAATATTTACTAATAGATTTATGTAATCCATTAGGCATGGAGTCAGCCTGAGTTTTTGAAAAAATAATCAAAAATATTGAAAATCTTACCCCTAGGGTGTGTGAATCATGAATGGAATTCAAACGATCTATGGAGCTTTGAATGATTTTTGGAATTTCTCTAGCTATCTAATTCCACCATAAATCTGCTCAAACTAATATGGAGTGGCCTTGGTCATGCTCTTGAATTTGATTTTTGGATGTTATTAAAACCTAGAAACTGTCCTAAATTTCTGATTTTTTAAACCAACAAAAGGCATAAATAATTTTGATTGCAACATGATCTATTGGGGTTAAAAATGCACTGTAAAACCACCTCAAATATCTTAACTCTTACCATGTAAACTACTCTGAACTGAACTATGCAAAATAAACAAGGGCCACAAAACTATGTACAAAATATGAAAATCATACATGCCCCAAATGGAAACATGCAGAGTGTTCAAAATGCACTTATTTTGTAAAAAAAAAACCTACCTACATGACTCTAACCAAAATTAAAGGAAGCTAAAAAAACTTGCAACAAGTTGGGAGAAGTAACTTCCTCTCCTTACAAATTTAGACCACGTAAATAATTTGGAACTGAACATGGTCTTTAATGAGAGTGGAAAAATACATTACAATCGAATTCTAGGCTTGTTCTTCAAAGTATCATCTAGAAATAGAAAGAACACCTCCTTTAGTTGTTCTGAATTTGGTTCATGAATGTGTGGTAGTTGATCTTTAAAACTTTGAAGTTCAACCACATGCTTTGAATTGGGCATGACTAGTGGCAACTCTCCTTTTGGATCCAAACTGGCCAAGCACCTTATTAGACAAGAAGCCTTACGAACCAATGGACTGATTCTTGTGATATCCCATATTCTAAAAGCTCATCCCCAATAATGTATTAGGAATGATCAAAGTGCACAGAGAAAATGACATTGATCATATTTTATTGAATCCACCATATGAGATCTTACACATGTATAGGATAGTATTTTCCTATAATCAAGGAGGTTGTTTAAACAACTCTACAAATAAAAATCTAAATACATGAAGTTGTTATAATAAATTCACATTACAAATTATATTAAACATATACACGCTATAATATGAACACTAATAAATATACCCTAACATTCCCCCCTTAGTGTGAACGTGGGGAAGAACACCATCTTTAACCAAGTAGCATGTAGCTCTGTAGCTGCACATGGTCTTGATACTCGACAATGACTGTGGGAACTATATCATCCTTGAATAGGGGCCCATCAACCTATCTAGGTGAATACATGAATTGGGACCCATTAACCAATTCACATCAACCATCAAGTTAATACGATCAAGAACACTTCCTGCAATAGTCTCAGTGGCATAAATCTCCACATCATCATCAGCATAAGGAAAACATAGAAACTGTACAACACACAGAAACAGGTAATTTCATCTGTTCTTATTCATCACACACAAAGCAAATGAATTTCACTAAAGAAATTCGTGGCCTCTGAGGTAGTGAAAAACTCGAGGATGTTGATTTTCCTCCTACCTTTATTGCCTCCATCCTCTAATGAATGATGTTACTAAATTAGTTGGATTTGGATATGAAGCTCAATGTTTCCCACATTATTTATTATTTCTGCCACAATGTGAAATCATTTATTTTCTAGACGTCAGGTAACACCAAAAATACATCCATAAGGAAATTTTTTGACACAATTTGACAACACAACTGTAACAATATTAATGATAATTAAAAATTAATTAAATATTACTTTTTAACTTTATAATGAAAATCTTGGATCTCTTGACTCTATTTGACATGCATATATGACATATAGACTAAACCAAATCTAATTAAAAATTAAATTTTGACAATATAACATGGCTTGCAAACACTACTTATTTGTTGGGTTATCTCTCAACATGTCATTCACATGATGTCCACCACCAATGATAAAAGTGTTGATCCAAGATAGATCCAAGATATTGGAAACTATTGGAGAGGCTTCTAGCACTTGATAACTACTACATAGGTGAATTTGACTACAGAATCATATTTCATGTAAATCGACCATGCATTCAGGTTAACCATGTTGAGCTGCGTATGAGCCTCATGTAAAGGAGGAACATGTGGAGCCAAGTATAGGAGGTTTTCACTGATATTTTCTTAGGAAAGTGAATATGGTTCCTAAAGACATCATTCAATGTTAGTGGCTTCACCAAATTCCAAGTGTTGAGAACATTGTTATTTGAATGCAATTCATTATGTACAAATCTAGAAACTTGGATGCATGCATGTAGACCATGATCTTCTATCTACCAGTATCAATGCTTGTATGTTGGTGTAGTTTGGGAGATCTTCTTGGTCATTTTTTTCATTTAAACACCTACTACATTTTTAATTTTCTAAACTACTTTGTGCTCAGGTTGTTGTTTGAGATCTGTAGATAGATATATCTCTTTTGTGTTACAGGTTTGTTGTGTGGTGTTTGGCCTGACAGAGATGGAGACACCAACCCAAGTATTAACACTCCTTTCCTCTTATCATGGAAGCCAATAACTAGGAAATACAACAAAATAATGGATTTCCCATTGTTTCCATTGATTAATTAGAGAAGACCCACCAAAATGGATTTAAAAACTCAGAAAAATAGTTTTGCAATTATTCTAAAACCAAAAAAATAATATTCTCATTGGCCGGGAAAAAGAAAAGAATGAACAAATCCCCTCATACACTCTAAATCAAACATGCACTTCAAAACTCTATTGGAGGTAGAGAATCAATTATGCTCTGATACCAAATATTAGGAACAATAAAATTACACAAAAAGAATGACATTGATCATATTCTATTCAATACATCATATGAGATCTTACACATATATAGGAAAGTATTTTCCTATCATCATGGAGGTTGTTTAAACAACTCTCCTATGTACATGAGTTGTTTAAACAAATCTACAAATAAAAAACTAAATATTTCAAGTTGTTAAAACAACTTCACATTACAAATTATATTAAAAATATACACACGATAATGTGAACACTAAAAAAGATATGCTAACATAATGGGGGTTTCATGCATACTTTTATGAAGGTGGAGAATATTTGCAAGCTGAATTGGACCAAGCTTCATTGTAAGACCCCTCTGGACAAAGAGAAACATTATGGAATGACTGCAGAATGTACCTACAGAAAGTTCATTCGCATCAGATGGAAAATCTAGGGTAGGAAGGCTTCCAGACCCGCAAGCAGACATCCAGGGTTTTTTATGTGTTACTGTACGGTAACACATATCTATTACCGGAAGGTAACATCATAAAGCGGGCATGGACAAATAAGAAATATTGGTTGTCAACTAGTGAGCAAGTTTTAGGATTTCATCCAGTAATACCCATCAGTGGAAGGGAAATAGTAAAAGCATGTTGGATGCGTTGGAAGTGAAATGACCCCTTTTTATTGCAATTCGATAGGAGATGCAGCTTACCTATGTCTAAAATTCATACTTTTTACTACCAGATGACAGGATAAATGCTTACCACATGACTTCTCTATTCAAATATGCATTAACGTACGGGGTATTGATATCATCCAGAAACACAAAGGGGTTATCACCCACAAATCATTCCACATTACGTATACCACATTGGTTATATGTGATTGTACCAGCTGGATGAACATGATTCAAGATAGGGTTTGGGATAATGTACATAGCTGACCTGATGCACATCTTCATCCAATAGGAGCCAGCAGGGCCTATATATAGTCATGCCAATAGATTTTAGACCACTTATGCAACACCATGTCAGGTTTCTCCTTAAGCTAGAATTTTTCAAGGAATCCTACACTAAGCTTGCAAATGAGTTTGTTATACGATCCTCAAAGAGTTCTAGTCTTAGGAACATGTGATACGACTATTCTTCCTGTTAGAATTCTCTGGTACCTAAACAACTATCTATCCTATAACCCTTTCTGTTGAGCCATTTCAATAGCCTTACACTTATATTCCCTCATGTTATACTTCTGATACAAAATCATTATTAGCACTTTGAACATTATGTTTACATGTGTAGTCATTTTTATACCCTTAGATTAGCAGTTAAATCCCATGCGCATTGGCATATCACCCAGTGGGCATGATGGGAACTCACCCGAGGCACACACGAGTGCATCAAGCCTCTCATTTATGTGATTTTTGTGAGAATACATCATCTTATGATAGATATTTAAGTGAAAATAGATATAAAATAATTGTGCATCATTCTGAGAACCCTTGATGAGTTACCACATCAATGCATCCATAAAAGAGAAATAACAGACAACATATAGAGATGGCTCCTACATAAAGAAATGTCACAAGGACCATACTCATGAACACATATATGATTTAGAACAGAGTCTTATATTCATATTGATGAGTTTAATAACCACATTACATTCCTTGAGGTCATACCAAGCCCATATAAACATGCAGAGAAAAGTCATGCATCAAAACTACACTATGTCCTTCACATTACAAAGATGAATACAGACCCATCCCTCTAAATATGTCATCACTCCTATATTTTCCTAATCCCAACCCATATAATCCTCCATGGTATTTCTATACAGAAGATTCACCTCTTTTCCAGTACACCTCTCAGGATGACTCTCTTTGCAGGATCTCTTCCATCTTACCACACTCTTTCTTTCTGTGTCTATCTGTTGTCCACACACCTCAATATATAGCTTTTCTACCTTCACCACCATGCCTTCTGAGGTAACAGATCAGCTGCCAAGTGTCCAAGTGGTCCTCCAATGGAGCATGCCTCCTTTGATCTGAGCTCTCCACTTTTTGTAATGATGTTCTTCTAGAACCTTCCATCACATGCATAGAATATTCCCTTTTTGATCCTACAGCTTCATCAGGTTGGCACCTTATCCACTCTGCATGCTAGAAGGGTCACACTTTTCTCATGTGCTTCCTGGGACGTCAAATATGGCTAAGTCCCAAAATATATATTTCCTTGTGTGCACTATGTATTCTACAAAACCTTCTTATAACCCTTCCCCTATGCACCTTCACCTCGTGTACACACCCTTCTTCAGATAAGTCCCACCCACATGCCTTCTTGTACTTAGCCAATATTCTGGGGCCCAACATCACCCCACACTATGCCTATTCTCCATCCTCAGAAACACTCTTCAATAAAATAAAGAATGGTGGGATCTTACAATGGTTGGAAAGAAAGAATAAAGGAATGAATAATTGGGAGAAAGAATGAAAGAATGGGGAACTTGTTTATTGTTGGAGGAGGAGAGGGAAATCCTTCCCTAATTCTGCCTCTAACTTCTCCCAAGCGTCAACCTCATTCTGAGATTGCTGACAGAGGTCACCCACTAGGGTGTCTCACCTCCTCAAAACTCAGCTCCTCCCCTTTGGTGCTCATGGTCTCAACAATACTTCCAATTTTTTCCCAAGTCCTTCAAGGGCATCCATCCTACGGGTGATATAGGGGTATAATTCCTTCAGCTGGCTTTTGATCAAGCCTAACAAGGTCTCAATTGCTTCTGACTTCTTCTCCACCTCAGCTAGGATATTATCTCTTTCCACTCTATTCCCCTTATTTTTCTCTTGGAACTCCTTGAGTTCCATTTCATGGGTGGCAACCAAGATGCTTTCCACTCTATCCCTATCGAGTGTAGTTGTCATAAGCAGCTTCAGTGACTTGCATGGTGGCCTTTACCTCTGTAATAAGTTTAGTGTATCGAGCCACAATCTCAATGACCTTCATCTTGTTCTCTTTCTCTTGGTGCACCCATGCCTCTTCTATAGACTCTAAAGTGAGTGGTCACCTCTCCATCATGAGAATGTGAGTCAAATCCTCTAGACATTACAAGTATGCTTCATACTTCTACTCGAGTGGTGCTAAATCGGGGTGCTTTCGGAAAGTTACATCTATAATCATCTCCACCTTCTTAGAGACTTCACGCACCTTTGATTTTTCTTCTTTCATCTCACTTCAACTGAGCATTGATCAGATCCTCTTACTTTAGGTCCTTGCTCTTTTAAATGATCTCCTTCTTTTTCTTCTCCAATTCCTCCTCCAGGAATCTCACTCTATCATTTCTCCCAAACAGTTTGGCCTCAATTTCGACTGAAACCTTGTTAAGCACATTACAGACCTATTCATCTGATAGCTGTTGAGCGTTCACCAATGGATTTATTCCTTTGGTTTATGGCACCTTCATTAGTGCTCTCTGACTTACTTCAAATTCTAGTTCATCCACATGGGACTGAAATGCCCAAGATAACATCTTTCTTGTCTGGGGATATGTGCCTTCTTCATCAAACGATGACATAGCTAGGAGTTTCTTTGTTGGTACGGTGCTCTAGAAGCATGCATATAGCACCTTTTAGGATCATTAATGTATCCCATTCCCTGCCCTTGTGCCACCACTACACCTTTCCCACCTATTTGTGTAGATTTTGGGAAGCTTACTACAAATTTGGGATCTCCACCCATGCTGCCATACTCCTTCCCAATGCTTTCTTCTTCCATATCCTTCATAATTTCATCCACGCTCTTCTCCAACTCCTATTCCACCAACTCCTTCATGATGCCTACCACTTCTCTCTCCATGGATTTCTCTACTTTCTCCTTGGTGAGGCTTGGGGTTCTTTGGTTCTTGGTGCTTACTTCTTCTGCTCACCCCCTTGCCTTGAGCCTCAGCTTCTTCCTTGTCATTCTTCTCCTCATCTTCCTTGTTATACTCCTCTTCATCTCCTTCCTCCTCAGAATCATGTACATCATATACTGGATGGTCTTCACCTCCTTCAGGCTCATCATCATCCTTGTCACCAATGTAGGCATCTAAACTCTTTGTCTCTTCTGAGTCTGCCTCATCTGTCACCTTCTGCTTCTTCCTTACTGGGATTCCAGTATAGGAGATTCTTCTTTCTCCTTCTCCTTGACAAGTGACCTCTTCATTGGTGATTCTTCATGGGTGAGGTTCTCTTCATGCTCCAGTGCCTCTTCTTCTAGGGTATTTTCCTTGATAGGGGACTTCTTTCTCTATGCGTAAGTGCTAGGCTTCACGACTGCTTCAGGCGTGCCCACTGATTGTGCAGTCTACACACTTGGTGCTTTCTTCTCCTACCCCTCTTCTCTTTCTCTCTTCTTTGGTGCAACCTACTTTCTTCCTGTGGGGTCTTCTGGAATGGAGACATCACTCTCCAGATAGGTGCCTTTCTCAAACTTTGGCCTTATGTGAAGGTATATCCTTGTTGCATCCCTTCCAGTGATTGGCAACATTATTGGCTTCATCATTTGAACTTCATGGGAGACATAATTCTCCACGTATCCACATTGTTTAGGGTACATGAGATTTTGGCACAGCTCACGGTGGTCTTGGTCCACCTCACTAAGGTCAAACCTTAGTCTTTTGGATTCCTTGAACCTGTTGACCCCTACCTGGAAGTATTGCATAGTGAAGGAGAAGGGCAGCTTGCACCATGGGCTCTTGGTCCCATTTGTCAAAGTAAATCTGCCAATGCAAAAAATGTTGGTACACTACAAATTCTTCTTCTCCATCCACGAGCGTGGGAAACTACTCTGGGATCCTCCACTCTCCCCTGAATGTGTCACTCATTTTTTTATAACACTTCTCTAGGCGCACCTTGTGAGTGATCATCATGGTTTCACAAGTGTACTTTTCAAACCTCTTTGTGGGTGAGGGGATCCTCATCTGGATACTCCCAAACAAATTTTCCATCCCATCTAGTACTCCAATCTCTGAAAATACAATGGTGAGGAGGATGTTACCAAATAATATCTTCTCTCCTTCCTGCGCACTTGCTTATGATCTCATCCGCAATGAAAGCAGACAAGTTATAGATGGTTCCCTCTGATATCTTCCACATACATTTAGCCATGCCTTGTTCACTTGCGTCCATCATTCTTGATCATTAAGCTTGGTCACCAAGCACGCGGCCATCCTCATAATATGGTGTGGCAATATCTGTGATGTCAAAGTATCACGAACCCTTCTTGTAGTCATACACTGCTATTATCTCCTTGATAGCCTCCTTGTTGCTCAGATCATCATCTATACTTTCTCCTTCACAAATAAGGCCTGTGAACTTGGATATCAACTATGGTGTTATGCACATCTTGCACCCTATAAAATAGAAGTGATCCTCATGCATGTATGACATCAACCATTGATAAAGTCACTCGGGCTTGCCAAAATAAGGCAACTCATATAGTTGCAATAACCATGCCTTCTCCAATTTGACTTTCACCTCATCATTGTATATAGGCATCCCATCTGGTGTCCTTTTATTAGTTGGACAAACCAACTCTAATGCCATTTCCTTCTCAGTTGTGCTCATGCGATGGTTATAATCACTCACGATCATTTGTCTTAAATGCGACACCTACTCCTTTCCTACCAATACTCCATCTGGGTATTACATTTCTTGCATACCATTCTTCATTGGATAGCTCGCAACGGAAGTGGTTTTTCTTTCCTTTTCCCTTACCCTTCGGTTTCTTTGGTGAAATGGTCACCTTCTTAGGTGTCATGCTTTCTGTCAAGATAAACTAAGAACTCATTACTCTGATCTACTACTCTGCTTAACTCCAAACTCAACTCCAAAGCTCAACTCCTGGAATAAATCCTTCTATCTCCATGCCCTAGCTACCAAACCCTAACTAGGAAAACCTTCCACAAGACGGCACACTTCAAACAACCTTTCCTCATGCCCATGTACTCCTTCCTCCTAGTTTGTAGATCCACTCTAGTCACACACTTAAATTCTTAGGATTCTTCTTCCTTCACACAAATTTCTCTCTGGATGCCCTAGTTCGCAAGAGCACTTCAACTTCTCAATAGCAAGGTAGAATAATGACTTGCCCAACCTTATATTTATAGTTTTTGCTTCCCTCCAACAATAAATGTTATACCACCTACCAACATACTTTAACATTAAATGTGGATTTTTCCACTAGGCCAACTTTAAGCTCCCTTACCCACACGTGCCTTAATCCTGCACGAAAAATCCTTTACAACCTTCTGACACACAAAAATCCAATCTGGTCGAAGACTCTTACACATGCGGCTATAGTGCCAAAGGAACTTCTTCTATCCTTTACCTGATTTTTTTCCTTGCCTACCTCATGTTGTTCATGCACTCTTCATCCTTTATACGTGGTCTTTGTTACAACCTTCTTGACACCATAATTCATTATCCACCATTTCCTCATGTGCTTTCTCAACCTTATGTGCTTCCTTCTACTGGGCCACTCAACTTGTATTACAGGCCTATACTTTTCTTTGCATTACTCCACCCCACACTAAAATAGATGTGCGGTCCTCTGCACATACACAACCTTGGAAAAATAATGTGGTTACCAGTGCAAAAGGTGCAAAATGAAACAAAAAGAAAGGAACAAGCAACGAGAAAGGGAAACACAAGAAAAGAAAAGCATAAAGGGAAATTCTAAGCTAACTGGAAATACTACCTTATTACAAACACCAAGAAGACTTATTTATAGTAGGGCTTCAGCCTACTCCCATTGAAATGACCTAGTAATCTCATCCCATCTAGCGCTTGTAATTGGAAAGTGCCTAAATCAAGAATGTACGAGATGATGTAGGGTCCCAACCAATGGAATTTCAACTTCCTAGGATGGCACAGATACTTGGAATCATACAACAACACCATCTTCCCAACCTCAAACTTCTTGTTCTTGATATGACAATCATGCCATGCCTTTTTTCTTTCTTTTTCTATCTTCTGAATCCATCTAGAAAGTGATCGTCCTTCATCTAACTGCATCAACTTATCAATCCTCTCTTCCAGTGCTTATTCATCAGCTAACCCTCCTTGTGTGCGCTATACATGCAGTGATGGTAACATGAATTCAACTAACAAAATAATCCTCTGTGCCAAACACCAATTGAAATGGTGTGGCCTTGTTCAACCTCTTGTAGGTTGTCCTGTATGCCCATAGAATGGCTGATACTTTTTCATCCCAATCTTGTCTTCCAACGTCACAGATCTTAGTCAATGTGTGACTTAGTATTTTTTTAAATGCCTCAACAGTTCCATTAACTTAAGGGTGATAAGGGGTAGTCTTTTGATGGGCCACCATAAATTCTGTTAACATGGATCCTGACCATTTCATTGAGAAAATGTGTACCTCTATCACTTGTTAAACTTAAAGGACAACCATACCTACTGATTATGTTCTCCTATAAAAATCTAGTATTTTTCGTTGCGGTGTAATCCTTTGTAGGCATTGCCTCTACCTATCATTTCAAGTAATCATTATAAGTAATGATATACCATGAATCAGTCCTTCATAAAGATGGCAAAATTGGCCCTACAAATTTGATTTCCCATTTTTCAAATGGTTCAGTGCTGGTTATTGGTTGCAAGGGAATTTCATCCCTCTTCCTAGGTTTTCCAAGGCACTAGAAATGGTCACAGGCCTTGCAAAACTCAATACAATCCTAGTAGATGGTTTCCCACCAAAGCCCTGCTAGTAAAATCTTTCACGCGGTAGCATTTCCTGCATAGTGTCCTCCTACAATCCCACCATGCACTTCCTCCATAATCACGTGCTCATGTTCCAATACGCATCGGCGTAGAACCTCATCATGACCTAACTTATACAGGTCTCCACTAATCAACATGTAGGGTGTGGCACATATTGCTAACTACTTTCTCTCTAGAGCCTTCATCCCTTCTGGTGCCACACCTGTTTTTAAGAACACTGTGATATCTTCCAAGTCTAAGGGCACACGCTGTCACAACCTAAATAGTTGTTGCATCTTCAAATGGTATCCTCAATGCTTTGCACATCCTCCCCTGAGTTAATCCTTGATAAGTGGTCAGGTCTTGAATTACTTTTTCCTAGTTTTACAACCACTGTGAACTCAAACTCTTGGAATAATAGGACCCAACGACATATGCACCCTTGTAGAATGGGATTATTGAGTAAGTATTTCAATGTCATGTGGTCCGTGTAGAATATAAATGGTGTTTCCAATAGGTACTGTCTGAACTTGTGTAGTGTGTAGATCATAGACAATGCTTCATGCTCAGTAGTTGTGTAATTATGTTCTGCTGGTGTCAACTTTCTACTTGAAAAACACAAGGGATGATCAAAAATTCCCTCACCAGGTTGTGCTAGTACTACTCCCATAGTTGTCCCTGAGGCATCAACATGCACATGGAAAGGCTTATCCCAAGAAGGAAAATGTAGTATGGGCACTTGTGACAAGCCTATCCTTCAAAGTGTCAAATGCCCTCTATTGTGCCTCTCCCCAATGAAAGGAACTCTTGTGTTTTAGCAATTCCTCCAAGGGTGCGGTGATCTTGGCATACCCCTTGATGAATTTCCTGTAGTACCCTATATGCCCAAGGAATCCATACACTGCACTTTGACTAGTAGGCTCCCCTAATCCCATAATAACTGCAACTTTGGCAGGATCCACTAGTAAGCCTTCTTTGCATATAATATGTCCTAACAGGGTTCCAAATGGAGTAGCAAAGACACATTTCTTAATGTTGAGGGATATCCTTAATTACCAACATCTCTCAAACATCAGCCTCAAATTGTCACAATGGTCTTTCACCAATCCATACATAGTCCATTCATCAGAGTAAACGTGAAGAAATTTATGGATGAAGTCCTGAAATGCTTCTACCACGATGTGCGAGAACACATCAGGCACATTCTTCAATCCAAAAGGCATAACCATGTAGGAAAAACTTCCCCATTCAGTGGCAAAATTTGTCTTTCTCTAGTCTTCCTTTGCAATCCTGACTTGGTGATACCCTGAGAACCCATCCGTGAAAGAGTAGACTTCGTGCCCAGCTACTCCCTCCAAAATTTCTTCATTAAAGGGGGTTGGAAAAGGATCGATGACACATACTACATTCAGATCCCTGTAGTCAACACAGATTCTTATCCTCCCATCCTTCTTGATACTGATGACCATTGGGCTTATCCATTCTAATTCTTCCACTACCTCAATGATACCAGATGCTATCATCTTGTCTATTTCTTCCTTGACCCATATGCATAAATTTGGATTCATCTAATAAGGCCTCTTCTAAATTGGTCGCACACCTTCCTTCAACTTGATCTTCATCTCCCCCAAGGAATGGTGGACACCTTTGAGTTCATGGTACCCATGAGGGAACAAATCCTGGAACTCGTGCAACAAATCAATGACCTTTGAAACTTCTTTTTCTAACCAATAGTCCCCAATGATAGCTTCCTTAGGTTTTATCTCTGTCCCAATGTTAACCTTATTTGTTTTTAAGGGCTCATGGTAGGCGTGTGCTTGTTCATTAGCACTATCTATGACTTTGCGCATACCTTCAGAATGGTTAACATCCAAAGTTTCCATCTCTTCACCATCTACTACATAGACCATTTTTCCTTTTTATTTTTCCATACACGTGTGCTCAAGTTGTACTTCCTCTAATTCTTCTTCATTGAGGCACATCTCCAAATAAGGCTCACCCAATAATTCTAGTAGCCTATCTTCTACCATAGCACTATCTCCCATCATAAGGTACTTGATTACTTACAACACCTTATCCACTGATGGCTTTGTACTCCTATACTCGAAATATTGAATGAGATCAGCTGCCAACTCCTACCAATTACCTGTTTGACATCTCATCTCTGAATGAATATACCATGCACACATAGCCTTGTAAGGTGGAATACAACTTATGCACCCATAACAAAGGTGGTAAAGATTTTGTGCTTCCCATCTAGGTCTTCTCACAAGCTTGGATATGAAATGAGGCGGTCTCTTTACCATGGTAGTCATGTATAACAGTGGTGTTTGTTGCTCCTAGAGAACCTTATAAAAATGTGATTCTTACCTCAACCATTCTAGGAGGCTCTCCCAATGTGTATCCCACCAACGTGCATTGCAGTTTTGAGAAGGTTATAACTGAGCATTCCCCTTCTCTTATCCTCATTCTTCCACTGGGCCTCCATTTCTCGCAAGAAAATTTCAAGGTATGCTCCTCCAGAATAACTTGGAAACTTCTTCCCTCCCAGGCACTTGAATGAGCATGCTTTCATTTCCCTTGATATATATCCTCTCAATTGTCATCCAATCAACTCATAAGTTCCATGCACCCAATTTTTTCATGCCATGCTAGTGGTATCACTCAAGGATTGAGCATCTTCAAACTGGATAACTCCCTTCATGGGATGAATTATCTCAGGATCTCTAATGGAGTGCACATAGATTCTTGTCAATGAATTATTCTCCTAAGGGCTCAGTATAAGGGCACTGACTTCCCATCTGTTAAAGGGATAATCACCCTTTCTTCCTTGTTCTCAAAGCTGATATACCCCTTATTAAACCAGCAGGTCAACATTGTTCTTATAACACCATGGGCACCCAAGCAATGCTGGAAAGTTGTCTACCTCAGTGAGTGCCAAGACTTTCAAAGTCTCCAGTGAACTTGGCCCCTTGAATTGTGATAACCACATCCTTCAAGACTTCCAATGGGCATTTCCTTAGTCTTTTTTTTCATATATAACACATTTCAAGATGGTTGTAATGTGGGCCTTCCCATTTGATTCCAAGAATATAAGGTAAGAACATTGACCTCTGCACTCCTGACTGTCGATGAGGATATTACTCAGAAGCCACCCATCAACAACTGCATTCAAGGTAATATCCTTATCATAATCAAGGATGTGAGGAGGAAGGTTTGTATGTAAAACATTCCTTTTGCACTCTTCTCCAGCATGTGGTACCTTCTCCCTCAGCCATTCTCCTAGCAAGGGAATAATATTCTCTTGCCTTAACATCCTACATATTTCCTTGACCTCATCCATGTCATCCTTTGGAGCCGTAGAATTCTTCCTTTGCTCTAACTTCTTTGATTTCTCCTTTAGACATTGGATCTCCCCTTGCAAACTCTGAATCACATCCATAGTCTCTTGATACACCTCCTTCTGATGAGTAGGTTTAGATACTTTCCATGTACCACTTCCTCTCTATAAACTAGTGTCCTTTGTCTTGGCATCTCCCTAGTGCACACGATCCTCTACTCACGTCATAATCCAATATAGGTTTTAGTCCTAACTCACACGCCACTCTTGGCATCCACCTTCAATTAGCTCTCTTGATGCTTACCATCTCAGCACCTTTTTATTTCTAGTGCTTCTAGTTCATATGCTCATAAATCTCTAGACACTCTTCATACTTATGTTTCTTTCCACACCATAAGCATTGCAACATATCAAGACACTCATGTTTGTAATGCTCTGTAGATCCACAGCTATAACAGGTTCCTTGTGGGAATTCACTTCATCCTCTGCCGTTACTTTGACCCCAAAATCCTGCGAAAACATATTCCACACCCTCCTCCATTTGCATGCCCTTCATAGTGAAAATCATCATCCTTGGAACTACTTGTAAGATTAGTTTGACACACACCAAGATCAATAACATCATGGATGCTGATCAATCAGTCTGTAATCACATTGGTATCATGGGTCATAGAGGTATAAATCTTGCGAATAGCGCTAAGAAACATTCTTGCATGCATTGTGTATTGTAGTAGAGGGCACCTACTTGCATCATGGTCCATCATGGAAAATTTCAAAGCCATACCATACCGGATTTGATCTACCAAACTTTGATGCTAAAAATGCCATCCTTGCATGTTCTTCCCCTCCACTTTGTATCCTAGCCAAATCTTCCCTACTGAACCCTCATGCATTGATTTTTTAGATATCTTGTCAAACTACTTGGTCATTGCAGTAATTTGAAGTCCTCCAGACAAAACTATTTGTAACACCGAAGGTATCAATGCTCCTAACAGCACATCATTATGCAAAGGGAAGCTTCTATATGCCTCGCCGGGTCTAGTAAAAGTTCTTCCATGTGCAATAGAGCCCTGTCTAAATGGTCTTTATTCCGAATCCTTCAACTAAATAATTGAGCATGTTGAGAGGGATGAATGTCACAGGATATTTTTAACAAGAGATTCTTAAAATGCATGTCATACTCCCACACACTCTTCCATTCCATTTCTTCTATATCCTTCAGATAACTTGATGCTCTTCATATTTAAATTATGAGATATGGAATTGTGCTAGGAAAGAATTCTTCAATGCGGTTTGTAGTCTACCACCATCTCGATGGGTGTCATACATCCCATACTAACTATGCACTGCATCCTTGCAACGTTATTACAAATAGGCTTGCCTTCACAGGACGATCCTAGGTAGTGATCCTTATTTCATGCCCCATAGTAATTCACACTTTTACACTATTATCTGCAGCATCTTCAATACCCTCTCATAGTCTAGTATCTTGTGCAATACATCTCAAAAAATACACAGTATGAGGTGGTTTGAGGCCCTTCTTCCTCCTAATCTTTGAGCCTTGATTCCCTCTAGTGTTTCCTCCTCCACCAGATCCACTGGATCCTCTAGGTCCCATTTCTCCTGACCAACCAGATCCTCAAGATCTAGTAGGTCCACCAGGTCCTCCATCCTTTATACCACCAGATCCATCTCTTGCATTTAGCCAGGAAATGACCTGAAGTGGTTGCACCAAGCGTTCCTAATGTCCCATTGAACTGTGCGCCAATGTTCTATGATATTGTCCCACTACCAGTTGTGTGTCCCATGCCATTCCCAAATGTGATACCCAAACCTTGACTACTTACACCTTGTCCAAATTTCCTCCAAATAATGAAATGGATTGCGTAGCCATGAGATGAGTTTAGAACGATAAATTATATCTCCTGGGCATAGATCGTTTACTCCCACTAATACAAATTGTGTTAATAATACTTCTCCCTTGAACTAGAAAACCAAGTTCCATGGGTTGGTTTCCAGGTGGGTTCAGATGTGCGTCGATGGATCTCCTTTTCCCCAGTTGTTAGAATAAAGTTCTCATCAAAAGCTGAAGGGGATTCTCTTTCGTGCTTGCCAAGATGGGGTAACACCGACTGCTAAGGTTTCATGTCCTCTACACGAACCTCAACTCCTTCTCACAATTTCTAACTCATAATATCCATCATACTTACAACCTTTCATTGTTTAGTTATCTCCCTTTCACAAGCATCACAATACCTAAGTCATCTCTCCTCCTTTTTCTTTTCAGTCACAATGTTCATCATCTTCCTCTCCCAATGCTTAGAGAAGCTTAGCCGGTCATGGGAAGTGCCTCTAGCCTTAAAGTAATGACCAAGATCTTCATAGCCAAAGGAATAACACACAAAAATGATCCTCTAGGAAAATTTTGGGAAAGAAAACATAGAAATGGCATATTCTAGAGTATAATTGGTCAGTACTCCTTTCCACCAGTGATCAACAGCATACATCCAAGCCATATCTGTATCCTGTAGCCTCTGGTAATCATATTGGGTCTATACGCATGATCTATAGTACCAGCTTAATCTAGATGTATATGCTAAAATCCATTCATATAGTTCTACTAGAAAATAGTAGAATAATTTCTCATACAACTCATGGTATAAGTTCTCTTCTACCCATCTACGTGCATCGAACTCAAGTCTAGTGATGAATATTTGAGAAAATTCATCCTTCGTGCTCTTTAACCATGCTTCAACACTTTCCAATGTCATATGTTCTATCATTATACATCACAAGGACAAATATGCATGCCATTTCTCACAATAACTTTGAAAAGAGGTCCTGGTAATGGAACCAAGATGTAGGCATTTTTATATCCTTAGGTTAACAGTAAAATACCATGTGTGTCGGCCTATCACCCAGTGGGCGCTGAGCACTCACCCGAGGCACACGCGAGCATCGAGCATCTCCTTTATGTGATTTTTATGATAATACATCATCTTATGATAGATTTTCAAGTGTAAATAGATAGAAAAGAACCATGCATCATTCTGAGAACCCTCGATGAGTTACCACATCAATGCATCCATAAAAGAGAAATAACAAACATCATATAGAGATGGATCCTACATAAAGAAATGCATAAGGACTATGTTATTAACATAAATATTCCTTATAATAGAGCCTTATATTCATATTGATGATTTAATAACCACATTACATTCTTGAGGTCAAAACAGACCCATATAATAATGTAGAGTAATGTCATGCATCAGAACTACACTATGTTCTTCACATTATAAAAGTGAATACAAACCTATCCCTCTAAATATGCCATCACTCTTATGTTTACTTTGATCCCAACCCATAGAATCCTCCATAAGATCTTTTTAGAGCTTTTCCCCTTTTGCACCACCTCCACTCTCTCAGGATGACTTCATGTATATCTCTTTTTTCTACCCACGTACCTCAATAAATAGCTTTATTACCTTCACTGCCTTACCTTCTAAGGTAACAGATCAGCTGCTATGTGTCCAAGTGGTCCTCCAATGGAGTATGCCTCCTTTGATCTGAGCTCTCCATTCTATGTAATGATGTTCTTCTGGAACCTTCAATCGCATGCATGGAATATTCCCTTTTTCATCCTACACCCGCGAGGCTGGCACCTTATCCACTCTACATGCTACATGGGTCACACTTTTCTCATGTGCTTCTTGGGATGCCAAATATGGCTAAGTCCCCAAAAATTGTCTTACCTTGCATGTGTTGTGTGTTCTGCTAAACCATGCTCAAACGCTTCCCTGCCTGCCGTCACCCCATACACCCACACACCTTCTTTCAATTAGCCAATATTTTGGGGCCTAACAACATAAAAATATTTTATCTGTGGTTATTAAAACTTCTAGAAGATCCATCAGTATGAGATAGAAACCAAACTGTTATACATTTAACACATTTGTATAATAGTTGTGATGGATCTTTCACAGTTTCATTACCATCACACCAATTTTTCATCAGAATAACCCCTGATGATATTCATCATCTAACGGGGCTACCCCATCAAAATGCATTCCTTGTATCGACAAAAACCATTCTACCTGATGAGAAAAATAAATTTTTAGAGTCTCATTACAAGCTTTTTATTGATGCTGAGGTTAATAATCCCTCCAAAAGAGGGATTAGCACACAATCAATCAAAGACCCCTTTCTCTTGGCCATGGTGGAATTTTTCTAGGCCCACATCATTTTACAAGGAAGATACATTGACTTTCCTTAGTGGGTAGTGTACTACCTTCTCCAAACCCTTTCTAGTGTTATATTTGATTGGTGTACATATATTTTAACAAGGGTTCGCTTTGACCTTGAAAAGTCCATTGTGAATCCTAGTGCAATTATTTCTTCTTCGTATTTTATTCTTGGTTTCTATTATGAGGGTTTTCACGCACTGAAATAAATAACTATTCCAACTACTCTACATGAGAATATGGAAAATATGCAATGTCTATGGACTGATAGTTGGTGAGTATTGTGTTTTAAAAGCATTCTATCTTGATTCTTTTCATAAAAAATAATCTTTTTTAAATCAATTTTCAAAAATATATAATTTGTTTTCAACAGGTCAAAGTAGATGAAACAATGGCTTGATGTGCTACAACAGTTCACACACATAACCCTACTGGGCTTGAGGGGTCTTGTGAGAACGTTGTGGTTGATCTCACCATGACCAATGACTCTATGGTTGTCACTAGCACCCAACAACCTAGAAGTAGAAGAAAATGGATGCACGGTTCTTTTGAATCATCCCACAACCAAGACAGAATGCGTACTGAGGCCAATCTAAGTTTTAATCAATCCATAGTTGAAAATTATTTTAATTTTGATAAAATTTGTTACTAGAATAATGATAATATGAGTCTTGAAAATGACATATGTCATTTTCCTAATGTGCAGCCTTGTCTGACACATCACCCAGACACATGGTGTCTACTGCTACAGACACTACTTACATTCCTAAGCAACATGAGATTCAGTCTACACAAGTTCTTCACCCTTCAAGTTTAGGTATGAATAAATCGTAGATTTAAATTTTATTTATATTAGTCTTTCTTTTAGGATTTTATCATTCAATTTAACTAGTTTTCCTTAAAATCAGGGCTTGCAATGCCACCACCCCCTTCCATCCAGTGCCACAGTCTGTTGATTATGGAAAAAAAAATTCACAACATAAGAAATCTATATTGATTTCATTATTTTTAAGTGCTTAGTGTTCTCTTGTTTGACTTCGTAAATACAACATACTGATATTGTTAAATTATTGATGCTCACAGAATTTTTGCAACCTCAATCTCATTTTCAACGGCCACCCCCACTGCTCAGCGCTTAAGGAGTACAACACACCCACCTCCCCTTCCACCTCATGGTAGGGGAAAGAGGATAATGTTCCATGGAATGAGCAGGGGACACACAATTATACCACTTCAGATTTCCCCAACTTTTCATTGGGTGGCGTGTAGAGTGCCAGAGGAACTTCTATTTTAAATAATATAGATATGGATGAGGAGTATCTTGGTTTTGACAACCTTTATGAACATGGTAGCAACAGGGAAACATAGCAAAGATCTTATTCAGTCTACATAGAAGGAGCTTTCCAGTAGTGCCACAACACCAATCCACTTCAGATCCTCCTTCCCTAATTGGGGAGGAAAATTTGGATGATGATGGGAAAACAAAATTTTTCGGTTGACATTCTTGTGGTTGATAATGTTACAACCCTTGTGATGGAAAATGTTATTCCTGATATTAAGGAACTGAGGATATGGGAGATCAAAGTGAAATCTCTGATCAAAGAAATTAATGAAAGATATCATAATTTTTCAAACAGGGAAAAACTTTTTCATTGACTAAAAATGAACCGTGACGATTGATGCTTTACTTGCTCAAGCACAATCTGGTAATTCTTGTCACCAAAAATATTTACAATAATGATAATGTTTTAACTATAATGCTTAACAGATTGGAAAATTTGAATGCCGAGGCACAATCTTATTACAATAAGTGGAATAGAGACAAAAACATGTCATTATTGCAAATGCGAAGAAAGACTTGGCCTTGGTAAGTACTTAATATTTTGAAGATTATATTTTATGTTATTATAGCTTATCTAATTTCTAACTATGGTTTTTTTACGTGTAGTCCAAATACCAGACATTTAAGACTGAAGTGCAGGTGTTAGATGAGCACCTAAAAAAAGTGAGAGAAAGTGTACGCGGTGCAATCACCTTCAAAGAGAAACTTGTTCTGTTAAACAAGTATAACAATACATTGTGAAAGATTATAAAGGAGCATGGACTGGATCCTGATATTCTATTGAAGAAAAAAATGATGAGGATCCTAATCTCCTTTCAGCAGGAGATGCAGCTAGCGAGGATAGACAAAATCTTGAAAATATTAATGCAACTGCAAAAGAATTAGTCGAGTCTGGTGTTATAAAAGATAGTTCAAATGTTGATGTTATAGAAGTTGTTCAAGGACAAGGATCCAAATGAAGAAAAACTATTGATGTAAATCATTGTATTTGTCAAATGAAAACATTATCTTGATGTCAATCATTGTATTTGTCTCATTTTTGTTATAAAATAGAAACATTATCTTTTTTCAAGCTTGAGTACAATTGATGAATAGTAATACATGAATTTACATTATACAATTTAGTTTTAAACATGTATGAACTCAATATTGAAAACATGGATGTACAATGTACATTTTTCTCTTGAATCTTGATAGTTGATTCTTCATGTATAGATAGATTCTGATTATAATTATAGTGTATTTTCAAATCTGTTGAATTAAATACAAAAAACATTATCTCTAGACTCCTATGTTTTTTATTAATCCCCAGAATCTTGATGGGATATATGGATTATAATATATTTGTGAACACGTGTGGATTCGATATTGAGAAATCAAATATTGAACATACTTTCCTAGTAATGTAATTAAATTTAATTACATCATCCAGTTTGTAGTTTGCACAACTAGTTATTATATGTTATTTCTAAACATTATAAAAACATAGAAGCGATTTAAAATTTCCAAACATTGTATACAAAATATATGTAAAGGAAAAATAACTAAATCAAAATAACGATTCATAATTTATATATTTCAGAAAATGAAAATGTTCAACTGTCTGGTAACTGAAACAACCCTATCCTGAATGGTCCTTCATCACTTATTTTATCTTTTGCACTTGTTGGTCTACTAGAGTCCAAGTCAATTTCACCATAATCTGAGTCTCCATTGGTTGTTATTTGATTAACAACTCTCTGCTCTACAAGGGATGTCCAAGTAGCTAATGCTCTTTTCATATGGAAATGTGTCCACTCCATATCTTGAAACATACAGTCTCAAACAAGTTTCCATATTTTTGTCCAATCTATTGCAAAGTTTTGATTTAACAAATGTTAATGCACTGAAAAATCTTTCATCTTCAACTGACCCCAGAATCATTGTCTTTATGAGTTCATACAGTTTGAAGTATTCACTTATAGTTTCCCTCAGAATGCTACTGTGATACAACTTTCTCCACAATAGTGTGATAGCTCCCTTTTCTGTTGGTTCAGTAAGAGTCTTATATTGATCACTCATTGTCAAGGAAAAATGCGTTGACTGTGATATGAGTAATTTTCTATTCAATATACCATTCAATTCTCCTCCATTAACATCTAAATATTTGCAAAACTGATCCATTAGTCTAGACATGTATTTTGTAAAAAGTTGAGTTGTTTGTTCTTCACCAATCATTGGATTCCAGAAATTGGGATTTACAACTCCCATGGCCTCAAGCAGATCACTATTCTTAAATCATTCTCTGATCTCAGAAGATAATGTTTCAGATATCTTCATCAATTTTTTCCTTGTATCAGACACTGCAACATCAAATAGAAGGCTTGTCACTAGTACTTCCTTAATATCAGAACCTAGGACATAAGGATATCTTTGGAAAGTGTGCATTGGTATATTTTTCCCATCAACTGAGATACAAAGATGACCATTGATATTAAACTTAAAATAGTTGTTGGATATTTTGTATCTATTAAGACCTTCCAACTAATATATATTGGCTTCTGAATGTAGTCTTGGCTAGAATATAAGGTATCCAAAATCATACATACATGTTTCCTTAATTTGATAAAATCAACAATGTATATAGATCTTTCCTGAGCTTGTTTCACCAAGCTTTTTATTTCCTTCAACATTGGAAAAATACCACATAATGTTAATAATGTCTCCATATCAGTCAAGTGATATAGAATATCTTTTTCCTTGTCA
The DNA here is from genome assembly GCA_019776745.2 of Taxus chinensis. NCBI lineage: Eukaryota > Viridiplantae > Streptophyta > Pinopsida > Cupressales > Taxaceae > Taxus > Taxus chinensis. The sequence continues at coordinate 338,475,702 of CM034157.1, read as the reverse complement.
ACTTCTCTATGATTCTTGAACATATACCTTGCTAATGACCTGTATTCCTAAAAAATTCTGCAAGCTGGATCATACAATGATATCCATCTTGTGTTAACTTTCAATAATTTTTTACCATTTGTAATTCCAACAAAAAATTTCTGAAACTCCAAAAATATTTTAGGACTGCTTGACATGTATGAATGCAAATCACGTATAAGCTCTTCCACTTTAGCAACATTTTCAAAATTACTTACAATCTTGTAAGTGAGATTCATTCTATGAGCCATGCAGTGAATAGGTATCATGTATGGGGAAACAGTTGTTTGAAGGTGAATACAAAGCCCAATTTTGTGACCTTGCATGACAGATGCCCCATCAGCCCCAACACAAATCAACTTCGTAGATATTGAATGATCGTCCATACCAACTATTTCTTTCAAATTTTTAATAACTAGTTTGCAGAGGTTCTCAGAATTACAATTCTCCATCATTTTGTTCATTGATAGTAGATGATTTTCCCTCAAATGGTTATTGAAATTGAAAGTGTAGACATGCATGCAAACCCATGATGTATTGTCTACTGTTGTGACCTCATCAATCAACAATGAGATAAAATTCACATTTTTGACCTTCTCTCTCAAATCAGTGATTTCAATTTCTACCATACACTTTGTCATTTCCCAAGCACTGGTATCTGACCAGTGTGTTGTTGGAATGTTTGGAAACCCAATAGATTGAAATAATATCTTATAATCAATGAGATCTAAATAGGTCTACCCTTTTTTAAAATGTGAAATATTGTTCAGAATTGTATAAGTTTTTCCTGAAGACTTGCATCAACATATTTTACAAATTTAGCCTTTATTGTTCCACCTTTCTCAACAAGGTCTTGAAGATGTTTATGATGATTTTCATATTATGTTGCATATCTCATATGTAAACAATCTTCCTCAGTTTTCCATCTAGATGTTTTTATTACTGTTCCATCTTCTTTCTTTTTTGACTCATATACTTTCCCACAATGCTTCTCTATTGTGTCCAACTTCAATTGCATTTTGTGGTCTTTGCCTAGTTTCCAACTACATATAGTACATCTACATTCGGTAGGAGTATCAGTAGTGTTTTCTGGCTCAACAGGTTCAATAAATGGATATTTGGCTAACCATTCAAATTTATAAGTCCTTCCTAAAGTCCACTTCCCACTCTTACATTTCTGATGTCTGTTTCTGGAATATTTATCTGAAGTTTGAGTTTGATGGAAATTGGGATTATCACTACTATCAATGTGAATTGAATTACTCTGTTGATTACAAATTTCATCTGGCGTAAATTCATTGGTAGGGTTTTCTACATTTGAAATAAATTGAGTTGCTTACTGCATCTTTCAGTAAATCAACATATAAAGTAACATTAGCATAATAAGAGTCAAAATTACCTGTTGGCACTGGTGTTACTGTGGGCTGACTGAAATATTTTGAAATGTCCATGTCACATTTTATTTTTCCTTGAGCTCTTTTCTCATTTGCACCAGGGGCCATCATATGGGTGATTTTGAAGTCTACACATGTGACAAAAATATAAAAGTTTAAAATAAAATATGTAAAAAATAAATTCAAGACATTGTGAAAAATAAAGCTCATGCTACATGATAACATGGTAACATGACTTAAGCTACCAAACAGGTTATGTGAACATGCTATTGGACCACCAACATGGTTGTATACTTGTACGCCACCAAACGGTAACTCAAATTTAGGTTACCATCCGTAACATGGGTTTAGCTACCAGTTGGTAACTCATTGTTACCATATAATCATCTTACTAGGTGACATCATGTATATAGGTTGCCTCGGTAACAGTTATGCAAAAATGCCTTGACAGTTCAAACTTTTTCACTTACCTTTTTCACTTATACCTTCGATTTTTGGCTTATACTTTTAGATTTTTCACAGGCTTATTCACTTTTACCTTTGGCTTCGACTCCAGATCTCAAAATTAATGAATTTTGAAATTATATTGTATTACTACATTATGGAAAATTAATCCTATATATAATAGTATATTATAATATAAAGGTGAATATACCAACATTGATCGGACCCTTAGTGGAAACACTAAGGTGAAACTATGGAAAATAATAAAAAGGAAAATATGGTCCTCAAGCTTGATATGAATAAAGCTTTTGACAAAGTCTCTTGGGTTTTCCTTGACAAAGTCTTAACTAAATTTGGGTTTCCAGAAAAATTTAGAAGAATTATTAAGGCTTGTATCTCTACGGCCAGATTCTCAGTGGTGGTTAATGGTGAACCTGTGGGTTTTTTCACTAGCAGCAGAGGGCTCAGGAAAGGGGACCCTATCTCCCCCTTGCTCTTCATTCTTTTGGCTGACAGCCTTAGTAGAACAATTGGCAAAGCTGTTAATGACGGGCTTTTAAAAGGCTCTAAGCCCACTTCCATCAGTCAAGTTGTCTCCCATCAGCAATTTGCAGACGACACTATCCTCCTTCTTCTGGCATCAGTCATTGAAGCTAAGGCTACCAAGGCTCTGCTGTAGCTCTATGAATCTGCTTCTGGGCAAGAGATCAACTATGATAAAAGCTCCATCTTCTTTTTTAACACTCCTGAGGAAAGGCAGCTTAAAATTGCTAAAATTCTGGGTTGTAAAATAAGTGCACTTCCAGCCACTTACTTGGGCCTTCCTCTCGGCACTAGGAAAGTCTCTTGCAAGGTGTGGGATGATTTATTGGAGAGATTCCAAAAAAAAATGGCTGGTTGGAAAGGAGCCATTTTATCTAGTGCTGGTAAATGCCTGCTCATTAAAAGTACTCTTCAAAATCTGCCCATTTATGTCATGTCACTCTACAAAATCCCCTCTTCCTTCAGAGATAAGATTGAAAGGATTCAAAAAAAAAAAATTATGGCAAGGCATGGAAGAGAAGTTCAAATTTCACTTAGTGGCTTGGGACAAGGTTTGCACCCCGAAGTTTATGGGAGGTCTGGGTATAAAAGATATTGAGAAAATGAATGAGGCCCTCATTGCTAAAATGGGCTGGAGAATGCTGTCTGAGGAACAACCCTGGATTGATCTAATCAAAGAAAAATACCTAAATCATCAAACTGTGTTCTCTTTCCTACAAGATGAGCACCTCCCCCATGGTTTCATTTTTTGGAATAATCTAGTCAAGAGCAGAAATTTCATCAAGCAGGGAGTAAATGGAAAGTTGGGGATGGTAGGGATATAAAATTCTGGGAGGATAATTGGTTTAATGGCAATCTCATGGATAGATTTGGGATTGTTAAGGACAGTCTTATAAGCAAGTATGGCATTAAAATCAAGGACTATATTGAGGGAAACGGTACCAGCAAGAATTGGAAAAAACTTACTGTGGAGCGAAAGGATCTGATGAAAATTACTTCCTCCCTTCAAGATCAGTTAGATCTTATTCCATTAAGTCAGCTGGATTCCAAGGATGAGCTAGTTTGGAATAATTCCATTGACGGAAATTACTCTGTCAAAACTGGATATAATAATTTCTTCCACAGTAGTCAAATAGAGTTCAATTGGAATAAGATTTGGATGACTGAATTAACTCCTAAAATCAATTTTTTCCTTTGGCTGGCTATCAGAGGCAGGATTCTTACCACTGACAACCTGAAGAGAAGAGGGTTTATAATCCCTAATAGGTGTCATCTTTGTAAGAAATATTCTGAGGATATCAGCCACCTGTTCATACATTGTGAGTATGCTACCAGAATATGGAGTTTTTCCCTCTCTAAATTTGAAGCTCTCTGGGTGGTGCCTGAAGGATCTTAATCAGCTATGGACTCAATGGAACCCACCCTTTAGGCATTGTGTTGTCAAAAGGATCTGGAAGCTGGTTATCCCTCATTTAATCTGGAGGATATGGAAGGATAGAAATGATATTATCTTCAGAAATAAGAAGCAAAACTATAAACTTAGTATTGGTAAAATTTCTAATGGTATCAAAGAGAACATTGCTAGATTTAAACCCCCCAAGAACAAGAGATATCCAGAGAATGAAGAATACATCTTATCCAATTGGCAGATTGGAACTGTCAATAGTCGGAGCAATCCCAGGAATAACATTGATAGATCCTTGATTAAATGGCATCCTCCTGATTTTAATTGGTATAAGTTGAACTTTGATGGGGCCTCTAAGGGGAACCCTGGGATTGCGGCAGGTGGAGGAGTGATAAGGGATCATAAAGGTAATCTGATTGCTGTGTATGCTGGGAAAATGGGAATTCAAACTAATCATTTTTCCGAAGCATTATCTGCTCTATGGGGCTTGAGAATTTCCCAGACTCAAAATATACAGAACCTCATTATTGAAGGAGACTCCCTGAATATCATTAATCTCCTTAAACAGTGCTCATCTCCAAGTTGGAGCATCAAGGATTTTATCTCAGAGTCCATAAACATTTGTCAAACATTCAATAACATCAGGATCATGCACACTTACCAGGAGGGTAATAAATTGGCAGATGCGCTGGAAAATTATGGCATTAATGTTAATCTTATTTTTTGGGATAATATTAGCATCCCTAAGCAGCTTAAAAATAGCATTCATGTAGATTTATATACACAAGGAAAATATTGAGTTGAGTTGTGATTATTGGGTGTGGATCAGCATCAATAAAACCCCCACACGTGTTGACTTAAAAAACATGATTACGCAAATCCTGTCAAATAATCAATATAGAGTGAAGTATAGGGGGAAATCCAAGTGGAGTTACATAGATTTGAAAATCACGCATGCGGGCTGCACTGCGGCTGCTAAAAGTTGGATACACGGCTCCACGGAAACCAAAGACAGTAGTAATGTGACTGATGATAGGGAGCAGACTAACAAAGAGGCCATTTTTCTCACATGTGATTTTCCGCAGGCTCTGATCAGCAGGCATGCAGAAGTTCGAGGGAAAAGCAATGGCTACCATTTCCTATTTTGTGCGGATTACAATAGCAAAAAGCACATTGGCTTCAGTGCTCTTAGGGATTTGGGAATTTGCTGCAAACAGTTACACACAGTGAAGATGGGGGGTCCTCCTTGTCAAATTGAGCCTAGTGCAGACCCGGACTGGAAGGATAATATTGAGCTATGGAGTATTCTCAGCAAGGGTGGCAACACCAACTTCATTGAGAAGGTTCAAGGGCATGATCAAAGCATTTCTATGCATTTTGTGAAGGATTGGAAGGAGCGGACTGTGGAATATGGGGGGCAGAAGATCTTGGTCAATAAGGAACTTATTGCTGAAGCGACTGGCCTTGGCATGGAGGGCTACCATTTTTTCAACAAAAGGGTTGACAGAGATGTTGAAGAGAGGAGATTTGTGGAGGGATCTGAGAAGCTGATATATGTTACAGTGGGCCTTCTTGTTAGCTCAATCCCTCCACCCTATGATGAGGTTACTCACATGATGATACGGTTCATCTCCTTGGAAGGAAGGTTTGTCACTGTACCTGCTAAGCACCTTATCTTTCTTAACCACTTCCGTAGGAATCACATGGTTTGTTTCCCCCATTACTTGTTGAACTCTCTTGAGTGCTCCATTTTGGAGTTTCAAAAGCATACCCAGGCGGTTCCTTTACACCAGGGGCTTATTTTACTACTGCATAAATGTTGTCTCCTCAAATACCCTGGCCTCCCATCCTCTCCTAGCGCAATTCTACCAGCCTCTACTGCTGCTAGCCCCGTTTCTCCATTCTCTGCCCCCGCCACCGCTGCTGTCACCCCCCTGCCGGCCGTCCAGGCTTCTTCTTCCATTCCCCCTACTGCTGCTCCCACCCCCCACTTCGCTTCCACCTCGGCCAGGCTGGTCACCAGGGCTTCTAGAAAGCTTAACCTTGAGACTCTTGCTATGGAGAAGGGTCCTCATGAAATTGAAATTGCACATGACCTACTGAACATTAGCAGTGCCAGTCCCCGGGATGTGCATATGGAAAGCTCTTCAAAAAGGCTGGAAGCCTTAGAGGCTGATATGAAATTGTTGAAGGATGAAGTTAAGAACTTGGAAAAACAGAAAGGTAAGAGGAAGAAGGAGGAGGAGGTGGATATTGATAACAGCCAGATTGATGATATATACAAGAAGCTGAATTCCTTAGACTCCCGTTTAGGGAAGGCCAAAACTCGTCATGACTACAATATGGCCATCTTCAGTGCGATTGAGGAGTTCATTGAGCAACATGTCAAAAGTGTCTCCAATCTCAGCGGAGTTCCGGCAACACTTTGGGGCAATGATAAGGAAAGCAAAAGGACCATTGATCAGCTGGATAAGACTGATGCTGCCCACATGACAACTTTGGGTATGTTCAAATCCTGGAAGAATATCAAGACCAGCATCGACAAAGCTGCCAAGAAGTAGATGTTGGTGCTTTTGCTGTACTTGTCTGTTTTTCTGTTATTTTTTCGCGGTCTCTTTACTACTTTTTTGCAGTGTTTTTGTTGTTTTGTCTTGTTTGGTAGCTTTTTTTTGGCTACTTTAGGCCTCATTGTCACATTTGGATTCTGATCCTTTATTCTGGCTCCTAGGCCATCTTTTGTACTCAAGGGTATAGTCCCTTTCAAAAAACTATTTGCCAATAATATAAGAAATTATGAGCATCTTTAGATGTCATCTTCCTCAAAGAGTCATTAGACAAGATTGTGGCCATAACCTTCTTGCACAAAGATAATCCTCCAAAATTAAATATAATTCTCTAAAGTTCAGATCAAATTGCTCTTCAATAACTTTGATTTAAACATCCATGGCTATCATTCAAGATCCTGGATAAAGGTAATTTTTACCCTGATAATTAATCATTCCATGAAAACAATAGTAAATTCCTTAGCAATTCTATTAGAATCAGTCCATTCCTCAACATTTATTTCATTATTGTCTATAAGAGAATGCAATGTAATTGATTTTATGGAGTGAGGAAGAGGTTGAGTTAGCAAGGGTTCAAAAGGTGGAGGAGTGGCAAGATTTTCCTGTGGAGGATATCGAGAATTAGAAGAAAATAGGGTGGATAATTAAAGATGAGAGGGAAGTGAAGGATATGGATAAGTGGAATCCTTAGGAGGAGCAAGAAGAGATATAGGAATATGAAAAGCAAGCTGACATAGTGTAGGTTGGGAAGAATAAATGGGGGGGATAGGGAATTCCTGTTTAGTGTAGGATTGCCCCATTGACAAGGTTTCCTACCACTAAATTCACAAGGTTTCATCTTTTCAACCACATGCATCATTGCATTGAAAGTCTCAACCATAACATCTAGGCATTTATTAAATACCTCTTGATTCTATTGAGGGTTAAATCAATTTGTAAAAGGACCACCCCATGGACAAATATTCACTATTTACCAAGTAATTTATAACCATGATGTTGTAAATGCCTCAATCTCAATTGAAGGTTTATCACCTCCATATTTTCAATCTGCCCTTAGAAATCAAAATCATCCATGAGGTTTCCACCATCACCTGCATAAACATGTTCTTAAAAAACATCAGGGTTATTAGAATAACCATATACATCAATGGGATTTTGGTCACATACATATTTATGATGATAGAGTTCATAAAAATTATTTGGAGGATAATTTTGACAATATGGGGATGAGGGAACTAGTATTTCTCTTGAAAATGTGGATTGTAATGAGGGAAATAAGTCATTATTACACAACTTCATGAATAAGGAAAATGGAAGAATGGAAAGATGAATGTGAAGATGGAAATGGATGGAAGAGATAAGTGGAAGGCGTGCAACTCAAAGAATGGGTTTTTTGGAACAATGGAGTAGCCATATGTGTTGAAATATTTCTCCAAAGGTTGAATACCACCAAGAACACATCAATCTACTAGTATGAAGTTATAAATAACTTCAATCTTATCCCACCGAGCATGCCAAAATTGTTGTCAATAAAAATTACACCCTCTAAATGGCCATGAAAGATCAAAAAAAAAAATTGGAAACATTGGATGATCTCACAAGTGTGGGACTTACAAACTAATATCAACCTCTAGAGAAGGTTGTTTCCTCTACCTAATTTAGATTCTAACACTACTTCTATAACTGAAAGAAAATATAACTAATCCTAAATTAACAATTCCAAGGGACCAGGAGAGAGAGAGAGAGAGAGAGAGAGAGAGAGAGAGAGATAAGGGTTAGAAATATGCATGAAATGTAATTCTTAAGATAAAAAAGGTGATAACACTAGAAAAGGGGATGTAATACTCTGAAATGAATAAAATGGGAGAAAAATAAAGGGGGATATGGTAGATAGATGTGCCACAAACCAAAAAAAATTCTAACTTCCATTCACACACAAAACACAATAAAAATGAACTCTACAAAGTGATAAAATATGTACAACACACCTACAACAGATGAAAAGGAAAGAGAAAGCAACAAAACAAAACTAGGGAAAAGAATAGTAAAAAATATATATTTTATTACCTTATAAAGATGCACAATTTCATTACAATGAAGGAGGAAGGTATGAACAAATTATAGAGATCCAAATTTGAGGCCTGCGACTTATATTTTCTCCTTCAACCATTTTGACATGGTTTCATTTTAAATTAGAATTTCCATCCTTTGAAAATGATCATATTTTACATTATATATAAGTGGGAGAGAGAGAGAGAGAGGAGAGAAATCAGAAAAGGCATTGCTTTTCTTGTCCAACCACCAATAATGTGTATTCAGATCCTTGAAACCAAGCATAGAACCTCTACAAAAACATTCCTTTTCGTTAACTACCTTACTGAGGAAAGAAGGAGCCCACACTTCAAAAAATTCATGTGGTTGAGCCATTCATAGCTCTGATTAATGACCCAAACTATTTTTCTTATTTTTCACACACTAAATCTCCCTAAAATATATTTTTATTATTATATGATGAAGGGCTCGAGGAGATATTTCTAAAAAGATTGTTTTTGTCAAATTTGGAGTAGTCAAGAATAATTTATGGTAATTTGAAGTTTGAAAGTAGTGGGAGAACATAAATATGACATGTGGAAACTTCTAATTAAACATTGTGAACACTTATGCCTACATGTACATTTGTTTTACATTTTCCACGTGTTGGCCTGTTATTGGTTGTGGGGGTGTTGGGGTTTGGTTTACATATTACATGTGACCTGCACACTACCTTATTACATTTTATACCCACGGACCTAAAAGTGTAATCAAATTATGCTTACCCCATGGGACTCATGTCTATGGGATCCTTCTTCCTTAGAGTGTGGAATAAAGCTGACACATGTCTTGCTTTCACCACATCAATTTTGTAATGTGTTTCCCCTATCCCGCACCATGTTCTCTTTTACTGCATTGACCATGCATCCTTCTCCCATGGACCTAAAGCCTCAATTCATTTTAATTGATTCTGCGGGTTTCAAATCCATGGAACCCAATTATGTAGATAGATCGTGTAAATTTTATGCATGTTCACCTTTCCCTGTTGATCCCTTTCCATCTGTCAGCCTCCAAAACTCATTGTGTTTCCTCCATTGAATATTTAACTCTACTCATCATTGACCAGACTTGACGTTCTATAAATTATGGATCATTCTGATTAATAAAGTCCATCAGATCCCTTAAACTATGAGGAATCCCATAATCATGCCACATGAACCCTATGTAATTCCTGTTCAGTTAAATTTGACAGCCAAAATAACATTTGTGGTATTTACAAAAGTTACACGGGAGACCACTAGTGGGCTTTTGGATGTTTGGAGCAGCTAACTTTGATAGGTGTTTTGGACATCACATGGGTTGTTAAAGTGCTAAGTCATTTTTGAATTATGTTATCCATATTTGCAAAGGGGTAAACATTGGATAACAATTCCCTTTTAATAATTAATGTGTTTCTAATTAAAATACATAAAAATGATGAAATAATAAAATAGGTGGATATTTTGATTTAATCAACTTCCAACATTAATTTCCCAAAACAAAATAACACTTGATAAAATAAATATTGACTTAATAACTTCTAAAACACAAAGGATAAATTGCACTTAGATAATTCTATGAGAATCTGGGAGATTTTTATTGATTTAATTGTAGAAACACGTTGATCTAAGACTGAAAGTGCTTAGTTCCTAAAATTGAAACCTACAAGTGTAACTAGATGAAATCATATAATTAGGTCAAAATCATCCATACATTCCTGACCCTTTTATACAAACTCAGACTTGCTTGGATTCTAGATCAAAAAACAATTATGTAACTTACTTACTTAGAAATTAGTGTCATTGTATGTTAGTATTCTTCACTCTCCTTCTAAATGGATCTAAAACTCTGCATAAACCCTCAAAACCTCACAGTGCAAGATGGAGTTATAAACAGTGAAAAAATCAGCAAAATGAAAGATAAACAAATATAAAGACAAAAAATTCTCCAAAATCTTCCTTGAAAACCTTAGATAATATTGTGGAAGTATTTAAACTTATATAATATTTGAGTTGTTTGATTTTGGATGCTCTAAATTAGTCTCCATGTGAAGGAACGATAATGTTATGAGTTAGGATAGACACAAGGATGCAGATGGAATTTTTGGTAGAAGTTAGTTGCAATTACATAAAGCTTCCTAGGATGATTTACAAAGCATTGATTGGCCTATTATTTATAATGGAGGGAGATCCATGAATATTGGATCAAGGTTTGAATAGGTTACAATTTCATAATTGTTATTTCCTGATATAGTCATTCAATTTTGTGTGTGCATTTGTAGCTTTGTAGGGACAATGAATGTTTGGATTTTATTTGGGAAGGTGGTTGTACTTTCAATTTTTCGACCCCCACCTTTTAGGATTCTATAAGTAGAGTTGAGTGGAGTGTGAGTAGATAAATGAAATTATTTATATTTAAATAGCTAATTTAATTAGTTATTAGTTATGAGAGGATAATTAACCATTTAATTAAAGAGATGTTTGCTTAAATTAGCTAAAGAAGGTAGGATTATAGCTTAAGAATAGTTAGAATTAATTTAATTAATTCTAAAAGGGATGTAAACATGATATATTTAATTGAATTATATCTAAAAGTGTTAATTTTAGTAAATTTGGACATATTCTAGTGAATTTAGACTCCAATATTACAAGTTTTGGAATAAATCTATCTCTATTTTTGTGTGTATTAGATTCCATTTTTATTTATATTGGATTGTGTTATTACTATTATTGGATTATGTTAGCATCAATGTTGGATTCCAATATTGTCATTATTAGACTTATTCTAGTTCCAATTTCGTTATTTTTGGATTCCAATTTCAACACTATTGGAATATAATTTCTAAATTCTGATTTTGGATTTCAATTTTTCTATTTTAGGATTTCTATTTTTTTATTTTTTTTATTTCCCCACATAATCCTAGTATCCACTAACTTTCATAAGCATGTCAGTTATTAACTTACATAAGTCTATCGGCCGCTAACTTACATAAGAATAGCTTCTACTAGGTGAAATAATCCTAGCACCCGCAAAACTACATAAACCTACCCACCACTAAGCTACATAATCCCAGCGGCCACTAAGTTACATAAGACTAGCTGCCACAAAGTTACATAAGCCCAATGGCCAGAAGATATATAATCCTAGTGGTTGCTAAATTACATAATCCTAGTAGCTGCTAAGTTACATAATCCTAGCAATCACTAAGTTACATATGCCAAGAACAAGGGAACCTCATGCGCACCGGCCTATCACCCAGCGGGTGCTGGGCACTCACCCGAGGCATGTGAGAGGGAGCCGAGTCTCTCTTTTATGTGAGTTTAGTGGAAGGCATCATTCATGATCTTGAATTAGTGATTTAAAGGACATGAAAAAGCTATAGAGCTCAGAACGGCTTCTATACCCTTTCAGTCATAACAAAAGCAAAGCACTTAACAGAATTAATAGAACTAGGAAGTTGTAAATCCACAAATAGACTTAACATTCAAGTAAGGTTCATGATTATACAAGATCAAAAGCATAGTAGAAACATGCAGATAATACAGAGAAGGAGATCTTAATATAAACGCAGTGGTAACCTTATCATATTCATTCATAGTATTACTTATAAAACATCACAGAAGGGAGACCACAGTCATACACCATATCTGGATCCATACATGTATGCTCACAAAACAAAAATTTCATTCCCCATTCCCTCATTACATTCTTCCTACAATCATCTACCCATTTTATCCCATAGTTCTCACAATAATTCTGTAGAGCTCCGCTACCTCACTTGTGTCTCTCCTTTTTCTTTGCCAAGGGTGCACATATAAATAGGCATCTGAGCTCTAACAAACTCCTCTGCAACCTCAGATCTGGCCCCAAGTGTCAAGGTGTGGGTCACCCCAGGCACATGCCTCTCCATGTCATGATTAGCTTTTTGGATCTTCTTATCGCAAGGTATATTCCTTCCAGGACACCCTGTTGCCAGGCTAGAACCTTATCCAAATGGAACACGTTCTTCATGTGTTCTGTCCAAAAGGCCAAAAATGGCTAAGTCCCGAATTGTGCTTCACGGGCATGCATCCTTGGTTCTCCAAGAACCCTTTTTGAATTCTTCCTTTCGCACCTTCACTTGTGTGCTCCTCCAGCCATGCACACCTACACACCTTTAAGATTTGGTAGCTACATTAGGGTCCCAACATTACCCCACACTTCACCTGTTCTCCACCCTCGGGAACCTTTTCAAAGAATGCAGTACAAAAATGCAAGGCCTTGCCTTGGAAAAGAATGGAGGGAAAGAATAAAGAATGGGGGAGAGAAAGAATAGAAGGAAAACTACCTAAAGAAGAAGAAGGGGAAAATTTTTCCACAGGTCGGCCTCCAGCGTATTCCATGCACTGACTTCATCCTGCACTCTTGTGCAAAGGTCACCAACCAATGTGCTCACCTCGTCGAAGGTTAACCCTTCCCATTTTGTGTTAATGGTCTCCACCACAGTCTCCAGTTCCTTAGCATGATCTTCCAAGGCATCCATCTTCCTCGTAATGACCTTGTAGAGCTCTTTTAGCCAGGTTTTGATTGAGACTCACAGGATCTCAATAGCTTCAGACTTCTTTTCCACTTCGGCTAGGATCTTTTCTCACTCGGCTCTATTGCCTTTATTCTTTTCCCTGAAGTCCTTCAGCTCGGCCTCATCACTGGCAAGCAACATGCTTGTCACCTTGTCTTGATCCACGCAATGGTCGTAGGTGACCCCCGCAGTTTGTGCAGCTATCTTCACATCAGCAAGCACCTTGTTGTATTCAGCCATGAGCGCGATGACTTTCAATTTGTCCTCCTTCTCCAAGCAGCTACCTCCTCTGTCGACTCTAAGGCCAAAGGCTACCTTTCCATGGTGAGGATCCGAGTCAAGTCCTCTAGACATTCCAGGGAGGATCCATACTTTTGTGTGGGAGGGTTAAGGTCTGGGTGCTTCATGATAATAGCTTGGGAGATGAGCTCCACCTTCTTGGAAACTTCACGTACCCTAGCCTTTTCCTCCTGAAGCTCCCTCTGTAGTTGAGCGCTGATTAGTTTCTCAAGGCTGAGGTCCTTTGTTAGCTTAACTACTTCTTCCTTCCTCTTCTCCAACAGGTCCTCCAAGACTTTAACCCTGTCATTTCTGTAGAAGAGCCTAGCCTCAATTTCCATGGAGACTTTGTTGAGCACATTACACACTTGCTCATCTGATAGTTGTTGCATGTTTATAATGGGGTTGTCCCCCTTTCCTTCAGACAACACTAGTATCGCTCCTTGGTTAACCTCAAACTTGGGCTCATCGAGGTGGGAGTCGAATGCCCATGATAGCATCTTCCTTGTGCATGGGTATCCACCCTCAGGATCAAAGGACTCCATGGTGGTGAGCTCCTTGGTGGGCACGGTACTCTGGAAATGCATGCGCAAAACTTTGTTGGGGTCATCAACATATCCCATCATTATTCTTCCCCCTTCCACACATTTACTTCCCATGCACACGCCCTTGGGAATAGTTACTGAAAGAGTTGGGCCTTTTGTGCTACCCACACTCTTCTCCCTTTGCTCTTCCTTGAATTCACCAAGCACGAGCTCTACACTGCACTCCAACTCCTTATCGACCAAGGTATTAATTATCTTCTCTGCCTCCCTTGTCACTTTCTCATTCACCTCCTCCTGAGTGAGCTTGGGCATATCTGGCTCCTTGGTACTTGCCCCCTCACTCCTTTCTTCACTCCACACGCCTTCCTCCCCTTGGGTGCCTTCCTCCTTACAAAGATGAAAGCATCATTTATATCTTCTGCTCCCTCTTCTCCCAAATCATGGACATCAATCGGCTCCTGATCCACCTCCAACTCTTCCTCTTCATCATCATCCTTTTCACCTATATAGGCATTCAGGGTCATCTGTATCTTCAGACTCTTGTTCTTCCATCCCCTTTTCTTCTTCCTCTACTGAAAACTCTGGAGTCAGGGATGTGGTCTTCTCTTCATCTGAGGGCTCCTCAGGGGATGGTGGCTTCACAGGTTCTGGGGTCTTCTCCCTGACCACCATTCTCTTCTTCTTCCAGACATAGGTACTTGGCCCCGTGGCACCTACATCCTGCTTCTCCACCACCCTTTGTTCCTCTTTCTCTTCCCTCTCCTTACGCTTTGGCATGGGCTTCTTTCTTCCAATAGGGTCATCTGGGATGGATATCTCATTCTCCACATACGCGCCCTTTTCAAACTTTGGCCTTATGCATAGGTAAATCCTTGTGGCATTGCTCCCAGCAATAGGTAAGGTCAAAGGCCTTACAATATGCACATCCTGTGACACGTACCTTTCAACGTACACACACTTCTCTGGGTAGACCAGCTTCTTCCTCATTTCCCTGTGCTCTCTGTCAAGGGTGGACAACTCAAGGTTTAATTTCTTCGACTCCTTGTATCTGTTTACTCCCACTTGGAAAAATTGGGTAGTAAACGAGAATGGGAGTTTGCACCATGGACTCCAACTGCCATCCACCAAAATGAACCTGCCAATGCAGAAGTGCTGGTAGACTGTGAACTCTGCTTCTCCTTCGGTCACCACGGGGAGTTGTTCAGGGATCAACCATTCAGCCCCGAATGCATTCCTAAGGCACTTATACCATTTTTCTAAGCATGCCTTGTGTACCCCTGTCATTGATTCACATGTGTATTTCTGAAATCTCTCCGCAGGTGAGGGATCTTCAGCAGGGTACTCCCACACGAACTTGTCAGATGCATCCGGCACCCCGATTTCTGAGAACACAATTGTCAACAGAATGTTTCCAAATAGGATCTTTCCTCCCTTCTCCACACTGCTTATGATTTCATCTACTATGTATTGGGAGATGTTGTATACGGTGCCTTCCATGACCTTCCTGCAGACATTCAGCCAGGGCTTGCTCACCTGGGTCCACCTCTCTTGTCCATTCAGCTTGGAGACAAGGTGTGCGGCCATCTTCATCACCGGATCACTGATATCTGAGACGTCGTAGTACCTTGATCCCTTCTTCAATTCCTGGGATGCTATGGTTTCTCTAATTTCCTCCTCATCCAGGAGGTCATCTATGAGCACATCCCCTTTACATTTTAGGCCTGTGAAGTGTGAAATTAGTTGGGGAGTTATGCACATTTTGTGCCCTGTGAAGCAGAAGAAGTCTTCATGTACGCGCGTCATCAACCATTGGTACAAGCACTCAGGCTTCCTAAAATATGGCAACTCAAAAAGTTGGAGAAGCCCTGCCTTCTCCATTTTCACCTTGACCACGTCACTGTAGATTGGCAACCCATCAGGTGTTCATTTATTTGTGGGGCACACTAGCTCCAGTGCCATTTCCTTCATGATTGTGCTTGACCGGTGATTGTAGTCGATCACGGTCATCTGTCTTATGTGGGACTCCCACTCTTGCCCTAGGAAAACCCCATCCAGGGTATTGCATCTCCGAGTACCATTCCTCATTTGTATCCAAGGGTATTTCTTCTTGTTTCTTCTTTCCTTTTCCTTTACCCTTTCCCTTCTTGGATTGTTCTACAGGTTTACCTACTAGTTTTGTGGCCATCATTGCACCCTTTTCTTTCATTCCCAGGTTATCTTGTGAGTTGTTTGAACATTTTCCTCATGCACCCCGTGCCCTAGAACACAAACCCTAATCTCTGATTTTTCTCCTTCGATCACGGTGCTTCTTCACAATGTTCCTCACACCCGTGAATCACTTCTGCTCTAGTTTGTAGATCTAACAGGACTGATTGCACTTAAGTTTTTGGGATTTTCCTTCACACGAGTCAGTTCTCAAAACCCTAGCTCTTGAAAGAAAATCACTCTTCTTGTGTTCGCAAAGTAAAATAATGAACTGCCCATTCTTGTATTTATAGCTTTTTTCTTTTACGCATTTAAGGCTAGGCTACCTACCACCGTACGATAATGTTTAATGTGGTGTTCTCAAACAACACCGACTTCAGCACTTCTCCTTACGTGCCCAATCCTTGCGCAAAAAATTTTCCACCCACAATCCCAAAATCCTTTGCAAAAATGTTTCCACCCGTGCCCAATCCTTGCGTGAAAACTTTTCCAACCTTCTGGCATGCAAACAATCCATCTTGACAGAAGACTCTTGCACATGTGTTACCAGTGCCAAAGGCACCTCTTCCATCCTCATGATTCTTGCTTTCACCTACCTCATGTTTTTGCACTTTTTCTCCTTTGTACGTGGATTTCCAATGTAACCTTATTTTTCCACCGACCCAAATCCTCCTAGCAGAATAACTCCAAGTTTCTCTTCATCATCTCACCCCACACTAAAATGATGCACGGTCCTCTGCGCATTCATAAGTCAAAAAGTAATAAGGTTACCGGTGCCCAAGGTGCAAAACAAAACAACAACGTGAAAGGGAAATACAAGAAAGGAAAAGCATAAAAGGAAATTCTAAACTAACTGGAAAAACTACCTTATTTACAAACACCAAGAAGCATTATTTATAGTAGGGCTTCAGCCTACTCCCATTGAAGTGTCCAGGTAATTTTGTTCCATCCAGCACTTGTAACTGGCATGCGCCCGAATCAAGGATGTATGAAATTACATAAGGACCCAACCAATGCACCTTCAACTTTCCAGGATGGCGTAGAAATTTTGAATCATATAGCAATACCATCTGGCCAACCTCAAACTATTTGTTCTTAATATGGTGGTCATGCCATGCCTTTTGCTTTGCCTTCTCAGTTGTTTGGCTCCATCTTGCTAGTGAGCACCTTTCATCCAACTTTATCAATTCATCTATTCTTTCTTCCAGTGCTTGCTCATCGTCCAACCCTCCTGCGCATGCTATACGCAGAGATGGTAGCATGAATTCGACTGGAAAAACTACTTCCGTGCCAAACACCAATTGAAATGGTGTGGCCTTGTTCAATCTTTTATACGTTGTTCTGTATGCCCAAAGAACTGCTGACACCTTGTCATCCCAATCCTGCCTACCCACATCACATATCTTAGTCAATGTATGACTAAGGATTTTGTTGAATGCCTCTGCAGTCCCATTTTCCTGAGGGTGATAAGGGGTAGTCTTGTGATGGGCTACCATGAATTCTGCCAATAGAATCCTGATGGTTTCATTTAAGAAGTGAGTGCCCCTATCACTTGTTAAACTTAATGGGCACCCATACCTGCTGATAATGTTTTCCCACAAAAATCTAGCAGTCGTGGCTGCGGTGCAATCCTTAGTGGGCATGGCCTCTGCCCACCTTGTCAGATAATCAGTACAGGTAATGATATACCATGAGTTAGTCCTTCACGCAGCTGGTGAGATTGGTCTGACAAAATCTATTGCCCATTTCTCAAAAGGTTCCACGCTGGCGATGGGGTGCAAGGGCATCTCATCCCTTCTTCCAGGTTTTCCAAGGTGCTGGCAGTGGTCACAGGCCTTGCAAAACTCAATGCAATCCTGGTGAATCATCTCCCACCATAGTCCGGTGACTAGGATCTTGCACGCGGTTGCATTCCCCGCATAGTGTCCTCCAGCAATCCCACCATGGGCTTCTTCTATTATGGCCACACATTCATGTTCTAATACAGACAGGAACAAAACCTCATTGCGGCCCATTTTATACAAATCCCCATTGATCAACATGAAGGGTGTGGTGCGTATGGCTAACCTTTTCCTTTCCAGTGCATTCATCCCTTTGGGCACCATACCTTGAGAAAAACAACAATGTCTTCTAACTCCGAGGGCACGCACCGGAACCTGAATAGTTGCACGTGTGGCATGGTTTCTTCAATACTTTATGCGTCCTCTTCTGAATCAATCCTTGATAAATGATCCAGCCCACAATTGTTCTTTCCCAGTTTTACCACCACTTTGAATTCAAATTCCTGAAATAAAAGTACCCAACGGCATATGCACCCTTGCAGCACTACTTTTTTTACTAGATACTTCAAGGCCATATGGTCAGTGTAGAATATGAAGGGAGTCACCAGCAGATATTGTCTAAATTTGTGGAGCACATAGATCATTGACAATGCCTCGCGCTCGGTCGTTGTATAATTCTGTTCTGCTGGTGTCAACTTTCTACTTGCAAAACACAAGGGATGATCAACAATCCCCTCTCCTGGTTGAGCAAGAATGGCTCCCATTGTTGTACCAGAGGCATCCACATGGACATGGAAAGGTTTATCCCATGATGGGAATCATAGAATAGGTGCGGTGATAAGCCTTTCTTTTAGAGTGTCAAATGCCCTCTGCTGCACCTCTCCCCACTGAAAGGCACTCTTATGTCTGAGCAATATTTCCAAAGGCACGGTGATCTTGGCGTATCCCTTAATGAACTTTCTGTAGTACCCAGTGTGTCCAAGAAATCCACACATGGCACTTTGGCTGGTGGGCTCCCCTAATCCCACAATAACTGTAACTTTCACGGGATCCACCAGTAAGCCCTCTTTGCATATGATATGCCCCAACAACGTTCCAAAAGGGGTTGCAAAGACACATTTCTTGATGTTGAGGGAAATCCTCAACTGCCGACATCTTTCAAACATCAATCTCAAGTTATCACAATGGTCCCTTACCAATCCATACACTATCCAATCATCCAAATATACTTGAAGGAACTTGTGGATGAAGTCCTTAAATGCTTGTACCACTATGCGTGAAAATACAGTGGGTGCATTCCTCAATCCAAAGGGCATGACCGTGTATGCAAAGCTTCCCCACTCGGTGGAGAAAGTTGTCTTTTCTTGGTCTTCCTTGGCAATCCTTACTTGGTGATATCCTGAGAATCCATCCGTAAAGGAATAGACCTCGCGCCCAGCAACTCCTTCCAAAATCTCTTCAGTGAAGGGGGTGGGAAAAGGATCTATGATACAAACAACATTCAATTCCCTGTAATCCACACATATCCTAATCCACCCATCCTTCTTTATGTTGATCACCATTGGACTTATCCATTCTGATTCCTCCACAGCCTCAATGATACCAGATGCTATCATTTTGTCTAGCTCTTCTTTAACCCTTACGCGCATGTTAGGATTCATCCTGTAAGGCCTCTTCCTGACCGGGCACACACCATCTTTCAACTTTATCCTCATTTCCCCCAATGAATGGTAGATGCCTTTCAACTCATGGTATCTACATGGGAATAAATCCTCAAATTCACAAGAGATCGATGATCTTTGATACTTCCTTGTCCGACCAGTAGTCCCCAATGATAGCTTCCTTGGGCTCCTTCTCCGAGCCGATGTTAACTTTCTTGGTTTTGAGTGGTTCATGATACGCATGCACACATGCATCCACACTGTCAACTACCTCACACATCCCAACCGAATGGTCAACATTCAGGCTCTCCATCTCCTCTCCATCAATAACGTATACCATCTTTCCTTTCTCCTTTTCAGCACACGCACTCGAATTGTATGTCTTCTGGTTCCTCCTCTTCGAACCACACTTCCAAGCTAGGTCCACCAAGTAAGTTTACTAATCTATCTTCCACCATGGTGCAATCCCCCAGAGTGAGGTGCTTGATAGTCTGCAATGCCTCATCAACCGGTTGCATGGTACTTCGGTACTCGAATGTGTGAACCAGGTCAGCTGCTAATTCCTACCAATTTCCCATTTGGTGGTGAGTTTCAGAGTGGATGTACCAAGCACACACAAACCTTGTAGTGTCGAATACAGCTTGTGCACCCAAAGGGAGGGTGGTAAAGCTTCCACGCCTTCTCCCCAGACCCTCTCACATGCCTGGATGTGGGAAGAGGTGGGTCCATTGCCATTGTAATCCTTGATAGCGGTGGGTATGTTGCTCTTCGAGAATCAGACAGTGAGCACAATTCTAACTTCACGCCACTCCAACAAGTTTTCACTATGCGTGGCCCACCACCTCGCTATTGTGCCTATCAAAACATAACCTAGCATACCTCATCACTCATCCTCCCTCCATTGAGCTTCCATTTCCCTCAAAAATACCTCAGGGTATGCATCCCCAGAATACTTGGTTATTACCTTTCCTCCCAGGCACCGAACTGTACATGTCATGGTTACCCTGGCTACCGATCCTTTCAGATGTCACCCAATCAATTCATAAGTCCCATGCACCCAATTATCACATGCTATACTGGTAGTATCACTGACAGATTGAGCATCATCAAACTGGATGATTCCTTCTGTAGGATGGATGGTCTCTGGATCTCTTATGGAGCACACATATATTCTGTCAAGACCTCCTCTCCAAGGGGTTCAGTATAGGGTGTGGACTTTCCATCAGCAAGTGGTATAATCACCCTCTCTTCCTTGTTTTCAAAACTTATGTACCCCTTGTTAAACCAAAGATCTGCATTATTCTTATAGCACCACGGGCACCCAAGTAAAGCTGGGAAATTATCTACCTCGGCAAGTGCCAAGACTTCAAAATCCCCAGTGAACTTAGTCCCCTGAATGGTAATGGTCGCATCCTTCAAGACACCTATGGGCATTGCCTTTGTCTTATTTTCCATATACAACACATTTGAAGATGGTTGTAATGCAGGTCTTCCCATTTGATGCCAGGCATCCAGAGTGAGAACATTAACCTCTGTGCCTATGTCAATGAGGATGTTGCTAAGCAGCCATCCATCCACTACTGCGTTTAAGGTGATCTCTTTGTCATAATCAAGGCTGTGAGGTGGGAGGTTTGCATGCAGGATCTACCTTTCGTGCTCTTCCCTGGCGCGTGGTACCTTTTCTCTCAACCATGCTCCTAGCAGGGGAATAATATTCTCCTACCTCAGCAGTTTACACACCTCCTTAACCTCATCCAAGTCATCCTTTGGTGCTTCTACTGGTCTTCTTTGCTCATCTTTTCTAGTTTTCTCTTTTAAGCATTGGATCTCCCCTTGTAAGCTTCGAATTACATCCATGGTTTCCTGGTAGACTTCTTTCTGGTGAGCCGGGTTTGGATACTTCCCATGTACTACTTCTTCCCTTGAAACCAGAGGTCTCTGCCTAGGTGCTTCCCTTGTGTGCACAAACTCCACCCTTGTTGTTACCATAACAGGCTCTAGTTCTGATTCACGTATTACTCACGGGAGCCATTGCACATCAGCCTTCTTAATACTCACCATGGCAGTGCCCTTATCCTTCTGGTACTGCTGACTCATATGTTCATATAACTCTGGGCACTCTTCATACTTATGTTTTTTTCCACACCAGGAGCATTGTAGAAGATCTAGACATTCACGCTTATAATGGTCTGTGGCTCCACAATTAAAGCATGTTCCACGTGGGAACTCACTTCTTCCCCCGCGGTTACCATGACCATGAAATCCTCTGTGAAACCCTCTTCCACACGTACCTCCATCTCCATGCTCTTCATACCGACATTCATCTCCTTTGGAACTGCTGGCAATGCCAGTCTGGCACACACCAAGATCAATTGCCTCATGAATCTGGTCAATCAATCTACAATCCTTGGTGTCATGTGTGGTTGAGGTACATATCTTGCAATAACAAGATACATTTTTGTGGATCACACACTGTAACAGGGGGCACCTACTTGCATCATGGTCCCTGTGACATATTTCACAATTTACCGCTATGGCACGTACCACCTTCCGAGTACATATCCCACCATTATCCTTTGTGTGCCCTTCTACATTACAATCTGTGCACCACATCCCACCGTGAGTCTCTGGAACTGTGTTGGTAGATAATTTCTCCAATTGCTTAGCCATGGCAGTGATCTGAGCCTCCAGAAATGGGCTAACACCAGTGTCAACACTACCAACTACCTCAGCGTGCAAAGCAGCTTCCAACGCTTCGCGCGGGTCCGTGAATGTTTTATGAGACAAAGCCCTCCTAAAGGGTGTGATCAACCCTCCGAAAAACCACTGAGCATGTTGTGAAGGGTGGATATCATAAGACAGTTTAGACAATAGAGTTTTAAAATGTGCATCATATTCCCACACGCTCTCTGCCATTCCCTACTGGATTTCTTTGAGAGAGCTGATGCTCTTCTGTTCAAACTCAGGTATGTGGAATTCCACCAAGAACACATTTCTCAGCATGGTATAATCCACAACAGTCTGATGAGGGTCATACTTTCTATACCAACTATGCACGCATCCTTGCAAGGTCATCACAAATTGACTGGCCTTTCGATCCTGGGTCGTGATCCCCTTCGCGTGCCATAGCAGCTCACACTTATGCACATGCTCTGTGGCATCTTCTATCCCACTGTAATCTGGTAAGTGTAGAGACATCTCAAAAAATACTTGAGGAGGTGGCTGAGGCCCTTGTCCTCCTGATCCAGTCCCTTGGTTTCCTCTGGTGTTTCCTCCTCCACTAGACCCACTAGATACTAAGCCACTAGCTCCACCACTTCCACCTCCAGATCCTCCTGTGTTAGGTACAGGGCCTGTGTTTGTCATGTCCAAATGCTCCCATTCCACTGAATTACGCACTGATAGTTTGTGAACTAGTGCCACTCCCAGTCATATTTCCTCCACCACTTCCTAACGCACTTCCAAAACCAGCTGTATATGTGCCTTGTCCAAACATTCCACCAAATACTGGAATAGTGTGTGAAGCCATAGAAGTCCCAAATGAGAAGTTGTATCTTCTGGGTGCCGATCGGTTGCTTCTACTGATATCAAATGGATCAACTGTACTTTTCCCTCATTCAAACAAACCAAGTGCCAAGGTTTGGTCACTAGGTGGGGTCAGATGCACACCAACAACTCTTCTTTCTCTACGTGATGGACTCTCATCAGAAGCCACAAGGTTTTCTCTCCCACGCTTACCAAGATGGGGTATCACAGACTGTTCAGGTTCCACATCCTCCACGTGAACCTCAACTCCTTTCCACCATGTCTGGCTCCATAACCCACTTGTAATCCCACGTTGTCTATCGATCTCCCTTTCACGTGCTTCATTATACTTGAGCCGTCTCTCCTCCCTTTCCTTTTCAGTCGTTATATCAGCCATCTTTCCCCAACCTGGCTTCCTCACCAAGTGCTCAGAGTGGTTTAGCCGGCCATAGGAAATGCCTCTAAACCCATGGTTACCATCAAGATTTTGATTGCCAGGGGGATAGCACATGCAGAAATGATCCTCTGGGCTCCCACAAAAACTCAAACTCAGCAACTTCTGGACAGGAATACATGGAAATTACGTATTCCAGAGTGTAGCTAGTCAATACTCCCTTCCACCAATGATCTATAGCATGGGTCCACATTAGATCAGCATCTTGCAAGTTCTGATATGTTTCTTGGGTCCAAGGGTGTGACTTATAATACCACCCCGATCTAGATGTATAAGCCGAGAGCCATTCAAATAACTCTACTGGGAAACAATAGAAGAAGGTTTCGTACAACTCATGATAAAGAGTGTCTTCCACCCATCTTCATGTGTCAAACCCAGGTCCAGTATTGAATCTCTGAGTGAATTCATCCTCCGTGCTTTTAAACCAATCTTCAACACCTTCCTAGGTTATTCTCTCCATCATCACTCTTTGCACAGATCATGATGTATGCCATGTTCCACTACAACTTCAAAAAGAGGTCCCGGCAATGGAACCAAGATGTAGTCATTTTTGCACCCACCAAGAACAAGGGAACCTCATGCGCACCGGCCTATCACCCAGTGGGCACTGGGTGCTCACCCGAGGTGCACGAGAGGGAGCCGAGTCTCTCTTTTATGTGAGTTTAGTGGAAGGCATAATTCATGATCTTGACTTAGTGATTTAAAGACATGAAGAAGCTATAGAGCTCAGAACGGCTTCTATACCCCTTCAGTCATAACAAAAGTAAAAGCACTTAACAGAATTAATAGAACTAGGAAGTTGTAAATCCACAAATAGACTTAACATTCAAGTAAGGTTCATGATTATACAAGATCAAAAGCATAGTAGAAACATGCAGATAATACAGAAGGAGATCTTAATATAAACACATGGTAACCTTATCATATTCATTCATAGTATTACTTATAAAACATCACAGAAGGGAGACCACAGTCATACACCATATCTGGATCCATACATGTATGCTCACAAAACAAATTTTCATTCCCCATTCCCTCATTACATTCTTCCTAGAATCATCTACCCATTTTATCCCATAGTTCTCGCAGTAATTCTGCAGAGCTCCGCTACCTCACTTGTGTCTCCTTTTCTTTGCCAAGGGCACACGTATAAATAGGCATCTGAGCTCTAAAAAACTCCTCTACAACCTCAGATCTGGCCCCAAGTGTCAAGGTGTGGGTCACCCTAGGCGCATGCCTCTCCATGTCATGATTAGCTTTTTGGATCTTCTTATCGCAAGGTATATTCCTTCTAGGACACCCTGTTGCCAGGCTGGAACCTTATCCAAATGGAACACGTTCTTCATGTGTTCTGTCCAAAAGGCCGAAAATGGCTAAGTCCCAAATTGTGCTTCATGTGCGCACATCCTTGGTTCTCCAAGAACCCTTTTTGAATTCTACCTTGCACACCTTCACTTGCGCACTCCCTCCGGTCGTGTGCGCCTATGTTCCTTTAAGATTTGGTAGCTACATTAGGGCACTACTATCATCACCTAAGCTTGCATTCAAAAGGCACCCAAAGCACTCCAAAGGAATTCCATCTAGCATCCATTCAAAGGAGAAGGGACTGCATATTCTGCATATACAACATAGGAAGGGGAAGTTCATTCAATTCTATCCACACATTCTACTACATTACTAAATTCTAGCTATAGCTCACTATCAAGTGTAACTTGCAAAAGGGCATCCTAGGGCACAATTTCTACACACACTCATAGAACTACATGGAGTCTGAGATGTAGTGCAACACTTGTATAAGTTCACTCTCGAGGTGACCGTCAAGGTCAGTCCAACTCCCCATTCTACATTTTCCTTTTTAGGTTTAATATGTGTTTTGTGGGCTTGTGTAGGTGAACTTCTATGTTGTAGGTTACAAGTACCTTTGGTGATCAAAGTGTGAGTACCAAAAAATCAATAGGGAATAATTATGACACCCTTACGACATAGCAAAAACTAGATTCTGAGCTTCTGCATAGTCACCAGTACCCAGATAAGTCATCTAACTAAACCCTTGTCCTACACCAGGTGCCCATGTCCAACATTTGTTTGTCAGGTTCCAGAATTTTATAGAGACCAATTATGACACAGTTTACAGTCTTGTTCATCACTTTACCTACCTAGATCAATTCCAGTTGCACAAAAATCAGCTAAGTCTTCTTATCTCTCTCTTGCTTAGGGTTTCATACTTTACATGTTTATTTTCTTATGTCATTACTATATTTTAACATTTTTATATCATCATTATTACATAGTTACTCTACATTAGATTTAATTAATTCAAAATTAAATTAAATCATTTGGTGAACATGTCACTTGAATCCCACCTTCCCTCTAGGATTTTTCCTTTTATGCTCATCACTTGTAGTGGTCTTTTTGTTTCCTTTGAGTACATTGAGATTCCTCCCTCTATTTGTAAGTCCTCTAATTCAACGGTTTAATCTGATAACCCCTTTGATAACTCACAGAATGTTCCTTTAGAAAAAAATTGAAATCTCTAATAGTGAGAAATCATACGATGAGGATACTAATGTTTATGAAGAATTGTTAGACAATCTCACTAATATTTGTCAAGTTTTACTCACCATCCCTTTACATATTCCATATCTTATTAATTCTTTACTTACTATCAAACACTCTCGAGATGTTGCTTCTATTCCTTTTATAGGTTCTTCATCGGCTATCATTTCCTCAACCCAACTCTTGAACATTACTACTTCCATTGTTACTACCATTTATCCCCTCCTTCATCCCAATGCTTCTAACACACAGCCTGGTTCCTCTTTTGACATCTATGATCTAGTTTTTCTATATGGTGGTCTACAAATTCAAATCCTTCATTTACAACAAACTACTTCATGTTCCTCTCCATCTCTTGATTCCTCCTTACCTCTTCACACTCACTTTACACATGCAATTTTTTCTTATCCACTTCCTCTAAAATTCATCACCCCTAAGCTGCCCACATTCAATGGCTATGGTGAACCTCAAGAGAATATCAGATATTTTCATGTGGAATGTCTCAATTATGCAAATTATCATACATTGATAGCTAAGATCTTTCCTCGGAGTCTCCATGCATTGGTTTATGATCTACCTATTCATTTGGTAACTTATTTTATGCATCTAGCCAATATTTTTCTTGCTCACTCAATCAATATCGGCACTAAGATATATTATGCAAAAATGTCTCAAATCAAAATAAGATATAATAAGAATTTAGTTGACTATGTTTTTTGTTACAAGAACAATCTAGCTAAGATTACCAATGTACTTGTTGATTCAAAATTGCAAGATATTTTTCTTCAAAGCTTCTTACCACCACATCAGGAGAGCATCATCTTTGAGACCTCTCCTTAACTTTATCAATTAAGCCATACACTTAAAATGCAAGAGGTAAAACTCCTATCTATGGGTAAATTAAAGTATCATAACACTTTCATCTTCATTTTCTTCCTATAAGGTTTCAAGCTAAATTTACATTCAAGCATCTCCTAAGCCATCAAAGCAAAGGAAATTTAACTCAATGTCATCTCTCCACCTGAAAATGAGCTTTAATGAAACCTCCAAAGTATACTTTCACCAAATTACCATATGCACCTCGGTTTCTATTTCCTCAACTCATCAAAAGCAATCTAATCACTCTTCCACCACCACTCAATCTTGATCCATCTCACCCCTATGGTTGTAATTATGATGAAAATGCTAAATGTGACTATCACCAATGCATTGGCATTCTACTAATTATTTTCAAATTTAGAAATGTCATCTCATTCAAGATCTTATTGAAAATAATTCACTCAAGCTCCCTGATCCATCTATCTTATAAGCAAGTCAATGAATAATAAAAAGCTAAAAATCTTCAATGACCCTTTTCCTAAGCATGACACACAAACCTCCTATTTTTCTTCTAATCATACATATCGAATTATTGTCCCCTCCTTCATCAAGGCCTCTTGATTTCCTTGTTTATTTTGTTGATGCATCACCACCAGCCATTTCATTTTCAAATCACGATTATCATGCTACATTCACTTCTAATTCGTTACATATCAATGCTTCTATCAGTTCATATATTGTCAATAACACCATGATCTATCCAACGACTCTTATCAGTGTGTGCTCCATTACACTTTTCATGGCTATCAAATGTTCCACTATCTAATATCACATATCTATTCCTAATTATTTGGCTACATCAGGATTCCCATTATAGTTGGGCCTCTTACCATGCTTCTTACCATTTAGAAAAAAATGTATATCTTCAATCAAAGGTTGTGACATGCTCTTAGGTATTCCTTGGCTCTGTATTCTACCAAGTAATTCCCTTTCCATGAATCATTTGTCTCAAGTTCATTCACAATAAGTAAGTTGTCACTCTTAAATGGTCATCCACCATGCACACCATTTCCTAAGCCTAGTATTGATGATATCTTTACACCAGTTACAACATACTATTGGCTCCTTGAGGCCTCTCAAATCTAAGGCAACTTTAAACCTAGTTCTCTTATTCACACATGACCTACTTCATGACCTTTTCATTTGCATTGGTCACTATACTCCCATCTCATTGCCTAAGTCACCTAATCAGGAAAGCCCCTTCACATAAGTGTTCACCACCTCCTTCACCACATAGTCTCCTTCACATGTACATCGTTACTCTCATACTCCACCAATCTTATAGCATTGTCACATTCCTTTATCTCCTTGGATATCAGGTGGAGGGCCCTTATCCTTCACTATCATTGGATATGCCTTCTCTCCTTCACACACTTGGGGGGTATCACACTTTCTTCCCCCTCCTAGCATCATCAGCTATCTATAATCTACTATTACACTTTATGCTTCACACTTAATCTTTCTCAACTCTTACACATTCACATATTGTATCATCATTACCCTATGATGCACTCTATTTCCATGGTTCATACTCAAATGTTGAGGGTCTAATCTGAAATGAACCTCACCGCATTCATTCACTTTTCACACTCTATACTTCATGATCTATCTTTCTAGCATCTAACATTACTCAAACCATTTACATAATGACACACTCTTGTTCTATGGTTCATTCTTGATTGTTGAGGGTTCCTTTATAAATGAACCTAATCTCATATACATCCGTTGGGGGCACATTGTTCCTATCATAATTCAAACATTACATACCATTCCATTGCACTCAGACACTACATTTATATATCTTGGTTGCACTTACTCTTTCTTGATTATATTACTTACATGATGCACTTTGGTTACTATGCTAGTCAGATATTCAGTATGTCATTATATTTCTATATACACACATGTGTGTTCACTTGCTATTTTACTGAGTGAATGCATATCTCTTACATATTTTCACACACTGCAATGATGCTTGCATTTTATCCTTTTCCAGTCCCACTGAGGCTCCTGGGGACATCTACCTTTATACTCTCACACATTAAATGTGTTATTGTTTCATCATTTACTACTTCATATTCTTACTATTACTTTCCATTGATACATACATGTCTTGACATAATTTTTATCTTTCTAACATGCTAACGGGTGCTTCATGTGTAGCATTTTCTTTACATGACTATATGCCACCATGGTTATCTGATACACTTTGTTTTCCATTGTTTTCTATTGTATGCTATTGTTTACAGGCTATGCCCTATGTATTGTATGCTCATTGTATGTTTTTGCCACTTCAGCCCTGATTGTCTTGTGACATTGTGAGCGATGTCCCATGTTTAAAACCCACTTTTCACGGTCCATTTTATTTGCACACTTTCTTGTAACATCGTCTTCTTTTTCATGTTTGCTAATTTTTCTACTAACACATGTTACTAGCCACTTTGTTTGCATGTGCCTTAGTTTCTACCATGCACATCCCCTACCCCCTATAGGTATACTTATCATCAACATTAAGTCCTCTCCTTTGGGCCACATTCTCCTATAGTCGTCACATGCACCCCAAATGAGGGGGGGCATACATTGGGTGAAAAAATCACCCCTACAGCAACTCATAGCTACAACAAAAATCTACACAGTACATGAAATGACACAAAAATATAGTCACAAAATGACCTAGAATTTGACTTGGGTCCTCAACATAACACAGACACCAGCGCCTAGACTCAGAACAGTAACACTGGGTGCATGTGTCCTCCCTTGGGTGCTAATGTCCTAGGGGAACATACAATCATCTTCTCATAGATCAATAAAGTTCACATAAGTCTTCAGAGTATTTATATAATTATAGGCACAGTCCTCCAATTACAAAATGCATGAAATCTTATCTCCTTTTAATCAATACAATCAGAACTAATTCAAGAACAACATGAAAAAATCATGTAGGTACCCTCTAGATCTACAGTGTGCTTATTGGGTAGAAGAGTCATGGAAGGAGAGTAAAACTAGAACTCTCTCCCCAACTTTCTCTTTGGCATGAGATCTACAAACATGAGATTCCTGGATTAGGTGTGATATTCCCAAAAAACTCACTCTTCACAACATTTGAGGACCAAATCCTTTCACTCTTTTGCATCAGGTAGCACACTTCCACTTAGGTAATACCACTTTACACACTTTTGCATACTTTGTCTAAAACAAATTTCATATACAAGACATTGAACTACTCTTTTGTTCCTTTTTTACATAGGCATCATCCTTAATACGCAACCAAAAAAACCTAAAATAACAAATACAAGCACAACAATAGGTACAATACAATGCACACGCTTCATCCCTAGGGTCAATTTCCTTTCCTAGTCTTCACACTTCACTTTGCATCATTACACGCTTCACTTATCCACTCGACACACATTTCGATGCACGCTCTATAGGATCATAAGGTATGCATATCTTATCTACTTTATGTTATCAAGTATTCACTCAACAACATAAAGTGGGGGAAAATGTAGACACAAAATCATGCACTTGGGTACATTTCTAGGTCCTAAAAGCATACTAGCATTTACATGATTCCTAAGAAAGAAAACTAGTGGTTGACAACTATCTTTGGCCTCTTTTCTTTGTCTCTTGTTTTCTATTTGGTCTTACACACCCTATAGCCCAGTCAGAATTTTACTGATTTATCTTTTATGGCTTCAAACACCAACGCCCAAGACAACAATTCCTAGGTGCTCCTGTCCCCTCTGGGCTCCCTCTGACCCTTTCTCACCTTACTCACTTCTTTTGGGTCTCTTTTATCTTTTGGGCATCTTTTTCACTTATGGGTCAACCTTCCAGTTGTCAATTATGAAATTCAAACAAGGGAATCATATAAATACATAGTTATGTGTTCAAAATCAAGGACCAAGCACTAAGCATTACTATCATCACCTAAGCTTGCATTCAAAAGGCACCTAAAGTACTCTAAAGCATCCATCTAGCATCCATTCAAGGGACAAGGGTTACATCAACTATGCATACACAACATATGAAGGGGAAGTTCATTCTATTCCATCCACACATTCTACTACATTTCTACATTCTAGCTACAGCCCGATATCAAGTGTAACTTGCACAAGGGAATCCTAGGGTACGATTCTTACAAAAACTCATAAAACTACATGGAGTTTGAGATATAGTGCAGTGCTCGGTCGTAAGTTCACTCTCGGGGTGACCGTTGGGGTCAGTCTGACTCCCCATTCTGCATTTTCATTTTTAGGTTTGATGTGGTTTATGGGCTTGTGCAGGTGAACTTATCTTTTCCAGGTTACCGGTATCTTCGGTGATCAAAGTGTGAGCACCAGGATATCAACATGGAATAATTGTGATACCCTTGTGACATAGTAAAAAAAATATTTTGATCTCGTGCATAATCACCAGCACCCAGATCTTGTCATTAGTGCCTAGGTTCCTTTTCCCTACGTTAGGTGCCACTGTCAAGAATTATTCTCAGCTTATAAATTTTAATGAGATCAATTATGACATTGTTTATACCTTGTTCATCACTTCTCCCTACCCATACTAGTTCAAGATCACATAGATATCAACTAAGTCTTCTTATCTCCTCCTCCTACTTAGGGATTCATATTCTAAGACTTAGTTTGTTTGTGTCATTACTATATTATAACATTTTTTCTACATTTATTTTAGTAATTACTCTATAATTATTTTTAATTCAAATTAATTTAAATCATCAAGATAATTATATTGAAAATTACATAAGGATTGATCCCTCTATAGGGTATCTAGTCAAGCTAATTCTAACTACAATACATTAATTATTGTTCTTGAATTTATACAAGGTATGCTTGAATAGTAACATGTCCCCAATTTGGTATTTTAATTTGATCTCCTTTACATATTTTTCTTGGTTTCCATTCCCATATGATGTTTTTTATATCAATATTTTATGCATCCCTTGATTTTTTCCACCGTTACTTTTTTAGCAATCTTGGAACCTTTCTTTTTATGTATTTTGTTTTCCTATGGGTTCCCACCAATGTACCCTTATCTTTATAGTCTTTGTGTTAACATCCTATGTTATAATTCATTCTACCTTTCCCATCCATATCAGTATGTTATAATCATTTGGTCTAACTAGTATTGTTTACCCATGTAGACACCTAAAATATGCTTACACTTAGCATTTCCTCCAATTCAACCAATTGACGACACTTCGTTAATCAACCCTTCTTCGCTCCATTCTCGGATGCCCATTTACGACACCTTCTTGGTCATATTCCTCCTATAATCAGCTTATTTGGCTAATATCTCTCTTATTAGCTAAACATTCCTCCTTTCGACCATTCAAAACCTCCCTAGTTCTCTCTAGACCACTTCTATTGGCTTCGTAGGCTATCTATCAGTCACAATTGGTTATCCAGACCCCTCCCAACTCTCAACGAGTCTCTAATCACTTGCTAATCAAGTTTAACTAGCCTAAACCCTAGTTAACTAGCCTAAACCAAGCTTAACTAAGCCTAAAGCATGTTTATCCTAATCTAATCTAAAAGTGCTTTTTGAGCTTTAGTCCCACATGCACCCAAATTCCAAACTCTCCCAAGTGAAAAACTATAAATAGAAGGGTCACCCCTCCCTCTCAAACTTACACAACTTGTTTACATCACAAAATTCTCTCTCACATTTGGAGATATTGGCATTAGACCTCATTTGCATTAGCCAAGCTAATAGGCATTTGATCTTGGCTATCCTCCATTGTTAAAGCTCCTCCATCTTGCATCCATAAATTCATAGTAGGTTAGTAAGGAAGGTATCTAAAGCTTGGCCTTGTAGCCATTTTAGAGAGATCTCTTCACCTCCATTTTGAAGTAAACAACACAAATAATTTGATTGCTTAGAATCTAACTAGGTTCACTTTCATTAAGCTTTCATAGAGTAGAGAGTAGTATATATGCTAGTTTTTGAATGTTTTTTCAAAGTTATAATGCATAGAAGTTTCTTGTTTAGCTCTAATCTTATGGTGCATGGTTGAGTTAGTCAAGCTTTGAGGTTCTTTAGCCTCATTCCATAGCTTTGAAACTTTCCATTGCATACATTTGGCATGCCCAGTGGGACACTTAGTCCATCCTCCATTAATGGAGTCATTTTGAAGCTTTTATTTTAGTTTATAATTTTTTTTAGTTTCAATCTTTCTAGATTAGTTTCAAACTTTCTAGATTAATTTTTCAAACTTTTTTAGATTAGTTCAAGTTTTTGATTTCACTAATCTTTTTGTATTAATGGCTAAATATCAAGTTTCTTAACTAGTTTAGCTAGGATTGTCTTGCTTTTGTGCTCTTTGCAGGATCAAAGGAGGTAAAGTGCTGCCAAAATTGAACCAAATTGATGAAATTTTGATGTTTTTGAGATTAAAAATTTTTTTTAGCCACCTACAAAGGGCATGCATACACCTTTCTGCCAGTGTAGGCACCACTGACTTTTTTTTTGACAGAGGCCCCAAAACCATGTGTAGGCACCCAAAACAGGAGGCACCTTAAACTAGGTGCACACGTGGCACACACACCTTAAAAACTGTCATTTTTTGATAGAGGCATGCAGGTAGGCACCCAAAACCACACATAGGCACCTTAAACCAGGTGCACACACCCAAACCATGGTGCACACACCTTCATGTCATTTTTTGATAGAGGCACGCAGGCACCCAATCTGTGGCACACACGCCACATGCCCAAACTGTGGCACACACGGTGCACACACAAACCTTAGCACAGGCATCATTAGCAATCTTCTGGAGGCCATAACTTTTTCTCCTGAGCTCGAAACGACTCCATTTTTGTTGCGTTGGAAAGGTATTGAAGAGAAATACACAATGGAATCATAAAATTAGGATTTTGAGTTATATAAAATTTATGGTTTACATTATTAGGTAAATAGTCATTTTCTAACGTATCTTAAAGTCTAAAAAAATGTTTTCTTGGCTATTCTAACACTTTGAAAGGTTTTGTGACACTAATCAATTGTTTGCAGGGTTATTTTGGTCTTGTTTTTTCTAACTTATATTAAGTGTTTTCATTTCTTAATTGATAAAGGTTGTAAAGTGTGTATGCTCTTCCTCACACCTTTTAGGTGATCTTGGGATCAAAAACACTTTTCAAAACCCTTTATTCATACTTTCAAAAACACTTACTTTACGCTTCTAATGGATGAACATTTCAAAAATGGTTAAAATGAACTCAATTTTGCAAAAAACACTTATATGTTATTTTCCATTTGTCTTAGTGGAATTTTCACATTGCGTATGCTCTTCCTTCATGCCTTTTTGGTGATCTTAGGAATCAAAAGCAAACACAAATTCTCTTTCTTATCATGATTTTTATGGAAAATTACTAATCTTGGTATGTAGGACCAAAATTGCATGTCAAAGAAAGGATCGAAGAAAAATAAAAAACCTTCTAATACACATGTTTTCATACAGGTTTCCAAATGGTGTGCTACTTAAAACCACATTTAAGATAAGCAAGATAAAAAACACACCACTTTCATCACACTGTATTACAGGTTTCAGAAAAGGGTACGTCCCTATCCACTTAACTGGAACATAACCCCTTTGGCATAACGCCTTAAGCTACAACAATGGGGGTGGTTCCAGGAACCCTAAAGTAATCCACCACTGTGTAACCTCGTGGATGAAACAGGAAGTGCTCCGCTTACCCACTTGACTAGTTTTTCCTTGTGAGTTAGCGTTACCAATTTTCTGTATCGTGACCCTAGTGAGAGTACACATGGATGCAATTTATTGCCCACTGTACTTGAAGGGGGTAAAGCAAAGATGAGATACTCCCAAATTAGTCAGTATGAATTTTTGGGTAAATCGAGCTCGCTTAAGAGAACTTTGTAACACCTAGTTGAGAGATCTTATTAGGGAAGCCATTCTGTCTTGGAGCCCACTTTACTAGTCCTTCATCGCGTCTTGGCCATCATAAAGTGATAACTTGTTTGGATTCAAAACCTTGTTTTTCAAACAAGGTAACGAATCTAGTTAAGTTAGATCTAAGTGCCTTTCATCACGAAAATTTACAATGTGTTACTTATCTTGGTTTCTTTCTCACCTTCGGACGAGGTGAAACTCTACCCAAGTAACGCTTAGTTTATTTCCATCTTTTGATCTACACCTTTGCATTCTTGTTTCCCATTTGGGACAAGAGAAGGCATCTTTCAGGAGTGTTGTCATAGATAGTGTTCACCACTTTTTTGTCCATTTACACTCATCCATGTTTGCGGCTGAGTTGTTAAACATCTAAAGTGTGTGGATGCGTCCTCATATCTTTGATGGCCACTTGATCTTGATTTCAAGATCATCATCATAGTTAGGATTGATTCATCATTTGATCTCCCCTTTGACGTGTTACCTTGTTTGCATTGTCTCGATACAATTAAGATACTTATGTCATGTTTTTCGTAAATGTGATCTAAGTATCCACATTGTGGCATTACGCTGCACACATTTTAGCACATCCTCAGTATACTTTGACTTGGTTTTACTTCAAACATTGTCCAAAATATTGAAGAGTGTCACTTACTTTGTTTGTGTCATTTCAATACCACTTTGGCACTAATATCTCACTTCTTCGTGAAGCTTGATTAACATGTCCAATTGGTGTGGTTACGTGGCTTACATTTGTAATCCTCGCCCTTTAACATTTAGGCCTTGTTGGTTGTTGAACTTGTCGTGGTATCCTTTGATTGGGAGTCACATCTACCCTTTGTTAATATTTACGCCTTGTTCATTTTGAGCTTGACGTAAATATTGACATTGTGTTGATCATCTTTGCATCGAACTATCATTTTGCACACACATTTTACATAGGGAGTATTTCCTTATTGATTGGCTTTGTGTTTCACACTTGCATGATTGTTCCTTGTGATTATTCATTCAGAAAACTTATTTTCTAGGACAATCCTTTTTGATCTCATCGAGATTGCATCATCACAATGTCTATTTTCCTTAGACCTTCTTCAGAAAATCATGCACACATCTCCATACTTATGAAATGTCTAGTTGGTTTCCATTATGCTACTCGAATCGACATGTCACTTCCTTCCCTTTGAAGGATTTCCATCACACTATCTAGGTCTAGACATTTGTGCTTAAAATGATGCCAACAATGACTGACTATCGCATGGTTTCTCACACTTACAAAAATACGGAACCTAGGTTTAAGAATTCAAATCAAAAGATTCCCATTACAACTAAACCTTGTTTGGTTCTTCATGCTAGAGAGCCCATACGGGTACCCTGTCCCCCACCTTCAGCTCATAGTCGGTGGTATGGTTTGGATGCCTCTGATCCAAATTATTATTCAGGTTCCCCCCACTCTTCTTCTGATTCAGATCCAAACTACCATTCGGATTCCCACTCTTCTTCTGAAGATTCAGATCCCAACTATTATTCAGATACCCCTAGATCACATCTTGAATCACGGTCCTCCCTTCCTTTGCAGGACCTTCATTCCCAATCACCTCAATGATGTCTTCCTCCTTTGAAGACTCGTGTGACTCCAAGTTCCATCGATCAAACATCTAATTCAGTTCTTGAGTCACGGTCCTCCCTTTCTTCACAGGACCTCCTTCATCAGTCATCTCGATGACCTCTTCCTCCATCAAAGAGTTCCACAACTCAGATTCCCTCTAGTCAATCATCCAATTCGACTCCTACATCACAACTTAATGGATGGCTATGTGATCCTACTTTCCAACCTACATTACATCATCTTCTAGAAAAATGACCTAGGTCCAAATCCAAATCATCCATTGATGAGACGCTTGCCACCAAATATACGTCATCTCTTGAGTCATCTTCTGCTATCAAACCAACTTCAATCCCTCTTCAGACCTTGAGCCCTTTCAACCATATCATACCATTTCCTCATCCATCTTCTAAAGATCAATGTCTATGACCATGTCAAACCATTAAAAAGAAGCCATGTGCTAAGATATATTTTCAAAGCACTATCAAAACTCTTCATGAGAGTGCTAAGGTCAAGCCTTCCCCTCGTCTACATCATCAGACATCTTCATCTTCTTCTGTCAATCAATCTTCCCCTCATTTCAAACCTTCTTCTTCTAGTCAACCTCCTATGGTCAAAGAACAACAACCTCTACTGATTGATTTCTCTCAGGATGAAGGAACAATCAGACTACATGAAGATATCCCTTTAGAGGATTGCAAACAAGGGTTCTTTCTTGAACTCGATACGCTCATATTGGGGAAAATAAGTTGATTCCTTTTATCAGAATGTAAAGGAAGAGCCTAAGGTCATGGAACTTGATTCTTCTTCTATTATTCCATCTTCACCTTCCTCTGATCATGATGAGATGTCAGGATCTAGCATTGATCCATGGCCTATCTTCTCATTTCCAAATCATTCCTTATCTATAATCATTCCTCAATCAAAATCTCTCCTTGGGTCACACCCTAGTAGCCCATCATCTTCTTTTATCCTAGAGCCACCCTCGCGTAGCCCTCCATCCTTTTCTACTAGTGGGTCACCTCCTGGTAGCCCATTACCTTCTATTCTTGGGCCACATCCTAGTAGCCCTTCATCCTCTTCTATATATGGGACCCCTCTGAGTAGTCCCTCCTCATCTATACTTGGGCCACCCTAGTATTCCCTTCTATTCTTGGGCCATGTCCTCATAGCCCAATTTCTTCCCTCTTGGGGCATCCTTCTTCTATTCTTGGGCCATGTCCTCATAGCCCAATTTCTTCCATCTTAGGGCCATATCCTAGTAGCCCTTCATCATCTTCTATTAGTGGCTCACCTCCTGGTATCCCATCCTCTTCAATTCTTGGACCATATCCTATTCATCCATCACATAATCCTTCTACCAATGACTGGGGAAAGCCCACCATCATTTCTCATTCCTATCATCAATCATAAATGTTCACTTCTCTTTCTCCCACTTCTCGAGATCAGACAAGTCACACATTCAGCTTATAAGAAACCCAAACAGTTTCTTAATCAAGCTTAGGTCAAAACTTCAAAGAGCTCTATAGCTCCCAACAAATCAAATGATCTTAAGGTTAAAAATCAAATGCAATTCAAGAATGCACATCAACGTAACCATCAAGTATGGTGCAAAGTGCATAAACCTCTGGATGGGGAATTAAATCTCCCACATACGAAATCCATGTTTCAGGATAAATCACAGTCATTTGTTGAGTATGAGCTCACCTCGATCATCAAGATCGGGGATAACATGACTCTTGATAAACAAACACGCCTAGTCTCCCTTATCAAGGAAGTCACAAACATTGTTGTTGGATCTTATCATGCAAAGTGACTTTTTTGGTCCCACCTTTCCAAAAACTATAAAAAAAATGCAAAAATACAAAAAACATTGAGAAAACACAAAAAAAATCAAAGGTACAAAGATCAAACATTGAAATTAGGTATTGTGTACACATGGATGTTTCTTTCTTCCCTTCCTTGTTATTATTCTGCAAGTCTTCCTACCATTTTCATCCCTTCGTGATATTTTGGTTAGCCTATTCACACGCATTTTGTGACATTTATCTCTATGGTATCTGTTTGACCCTGGTCTTTTATCACCTTGGTAAATTAAAGAACGACTGACCTCTTAGAGATCCTATCACATTCAACATCTAATAAACTTGTTGCGAAGAAATTTTGGACATATTTGTTGACACTAGCCAATGTCATCATCATAATCACTTCCACCTCCTTTCATCAAGCCATCAGTGGTTCTTAACCCCTTGTCAAACAAGAGAGCTGAAATAAGTTTTCAGAAAGAAAAAGAATCAAAATCAATCAAAAATCAAAAGCTAAAAGCTAAAAGCAAAAAAAATTGATATATTACTCTCTCTTGGGGTATTTCCAATAATCTCTATCGGGCTATGGATGCCTGACTGCAGTAGAGAAATGTTGCGATTAGAATCAAATACATCTCCATCGGGGCTATGGATGCCTGGCTGGCAGCGGAGCAATGTATGGCTATCCTTCCACCATCCATTCACAAAATCACCTATCAAAATAATCATTCCTACACATTGGCTAGGGTGTCTTCACTTGTTGTCTATTAAATCTTCCCTTCAAGAGGTAATAAATTCCACATGCACACACTGGATCTCTATGAGTAAACAGGATTAGTATGTTACCAAGTGTCTTTTTTTGGACCTTGTTCAGACTCTTACTTTAGTCCTTATCTTGTCTCATGATTTGTGCCTTTGGCTAATCACTTCTTCATCATGAGGCTTCTAAGCTACATTCATATCATTCACATCATTCTTCTACTTCATTCAGAACATCCATGTGTATAAGATTACCTTTTTTCCATGTTTTCAGACACCTTTGTCCCCTTTCACAAAAATAATCTTCTCCTTCCTTTCTATCATGTGATTTTAGGCCAACTTACACTTGGGGGCATCCTTGCTTCTTCCCAGCACTTCATTGGTTTACGTTCATCATCATGTTAAACCTATCCATAATGGCCTTGGGTCCCACTTCTACCTATGAAGAGTTTGCCTTTGAATACTCCCACCTAATCACTTGGGGCATTTTTGCATCTTCACCTTTCTCATACGCACGTGGAATTTTTGCCCTTGTACATCCCATAAATCTCTAGGGGCATCCACATTTCCTCATCTTCCTATACATAGTTTCAAATAACTTTCAAAATCATCAAAAACATTCAAATATGTTAGAAAAATTCAAAAAAAAATTCAAATTCAAATATGTTTAAGAAAACATCAAAAACAATATAAATCATCCTACAAAACATCACTCTTTGGTTCTCACTTGTTCATGTGCATGACTCATGGATCATCTTGATCTACCTCCATCAACAAAAGCTAGGTTGCTTACTTCGTCTGTACTCTAGGGCACAACGAGTTGACTGGTAATGTTTCATAGTGCACATTGCTTTTCATAGGACCCAAGTGTCCTCCATTATTCCCCTCGCATGTATCCTTGCTTGGGGCACCATCATAACCCTTTTCGTTAATTCACATAGGCCGGAACTGAAGCTCGATAACAAAAACATTACATTATGTTTCTCTGTTAGGTTATCTTGTTTACTTTCTCGTATTGCATTGCATTATGTATGTTGCATGGAGTTAGGCATCTTTTACTTTCTCGTATTGCATTGCATTTTGTATGTTGCATGGAGTTGGTGTTTTTAGCAATGGACATTTGTTCGTATATGGCTTTTCATGTCATACTACACTTTTGTTCATTCTTTTTAATAAGGACCGATGATGAAGATCACTAGCAATATGATGAAAAATAAAGTTGTTTAAAAGGCACTGGATGGATGTTAGCTCATTCCCTCTTCCTCATACTCCTTTTTTCTTCTATATCCCCTTTCTTCTTCTTCACACTATTCTTTCTTTTGTTCTCTTTCTATCATCTTTTCAATCATCAATCGAGTTCTTCTATCACCCCATCAACAATCGAGGGGGCATCCTTCATTCTACTCATTTTTCTTCTATCCCTTCAAAATTTTCTACTTGTTTATGCTTGTCTACTTTCTTTGAAGTGACGTCACTTACGCCACCCCAAAGAGGGGAAAATGTAGACACCTAAAATATGCTTACACTTAGCATTTCCTCCAATTCAACCAATTGATGACACTTCATTAATCAACCCTTCTTCACTCCATTCTCAGATGCCCATTTACGACACCTTCTTGGTCGTATTCCTCCTATAATCAGCTTATTTGGCTAATATCTCTCTTATTAGCTAAACATTCCTCCTTTCGACCATTCAAAACCTCCCTAGTTCTCTCTAGACCACTTCTATTGGCTTCGTAGGCTATCTATCAGTCACAATTGGTTATCCAGACCCCTCCCAACTCTCAATGAGTCTCTAATCACTTGCTAATCAAGCTTAACTAGCCTAAACCCTAGTTAACTAGCCTAAACCAAGCTTAACTAAGCCTAAAGCATGTTTATCCTAATCTAATCTAAAAGTGATTTTTGAGCTTTAGTCCCACATGCACCCAAATTTCAAACTCTCCCAAGTGAAAAACTATAAATAGAAGGGTCACCCCTCCCTCTAAAACACACACCTTGTTTACATAAAAAAAATCTCTCTCACATTTGGAGATATTGGCATTAGACCTCATTTGCATTAGCCAAGCTAATAGGCATTTGATCTTGGCTATCCTCCATTGTTGAAGCTCCCTCCATCTTGCATCCATAACCAAATATAGGTTAGTAGGAGGAAGATCTAACTTGGCCTTGTAGCCATTTTAGAGAGACCTCTTCACCTCCATTTAAGAAAACAACACACATAATTTAATTGCTTAGAATCTAAACTAGGTTCACTTTCATTAAACCTTTTATAGAGTAGAGAGTAGTATACATGTTACTTTTTGATGTTTTTGTCAAATTTATAATGCTTACATGTTAGTTTCTCTTTGTTTAGCTCTAATCTCATGGTGCATGGATGAGTTAGCAAAGTTTTGAGGTTCTTTAGCCTCATTCCATAGATTTTGAAACTTTCCATTACATACAGAAGTCATCTCAAGGTCCATCACAAATAGGCACAACATATATATCCTTATTTGAAAGGAAATTTTGATAATAGTATAGATCCATGTCAAGATGTGGTGCACCTAGTATCCAAACATACATTGCACTATACTAAAAAAAATTTGGCCAAAAATAATCTCTCCTCATCATGTTGCAATTGACAAAGAAATTCTCTAGGGCAAGTAGAATATTTTTCCAATATGTAATCTTTGAAACCAAGAATTCTTCTCCACCATATTTTGAACTCTTTTCCTGGTGTGTGATGAATGCATGAATGCCTCTCTACATGTCTATCATCTCTTTTAGTTCTTTGAAGGGTGCAAATGGAGGATTCCCTTCAAGAAAGAAAGGTTTCCCACCCACTTTTTTCCATATCTCAATTAGTTACGACCATAATTAATTCATGATTGGTGTTTTATACTCCATGAAAGGAATGTTATTGATGACATAGAATTTAAACATCTTTGGTTTACTGATACCCATAATATTTTGGTTTCCATCTAGCATGTGTGGTTCCACAAAGGTATTAAATTCATAGAATTCCTTGATATGGTATGAAATGAATGTGATGGACTCCTCTTGGTATGTTCTATAAGTGTTCATTATTTCTGGTAAAGAGAATGTTTCTGATTTGCACAATATTGTTGATAATCCCCTGAATGTCCCATCTATGTCTTCATGTGTGTGAACCACTAGAAGGAAACTCATGTTCACTATATTGAAAACCCTTCTATCTGTCAAAATAGATGTAAACACAAACAACGTGTTTTTTGTCACTTGTAG
The DNA here is from genome assembly GCA_019776745.2 of Taxus chinensis. NCBI lineage: Eukaryota > Viridiplantae > Streptophyta > Pinopsida > Cupressales > Taxaceae > Taxus > Taxus chinensis. The sequence goes on along the minus strand of CM034157.1, from coordinate 338,433,484 downwards.
CATTATCTAGTTCCAAGTAGAGAACTGGTGGTTCTTTTCTAAATTACTTGAACATATACTTACAATATTAGTTTTATAAACATGCTCATTTTTCTTCTTGTATTCTTTTCACTTGTCATACACATAATTTGGTCATAGTGCATCATGTAATGGGTGTTTTGACTTCCCACTACTATATTAAAAATCACCATATTGATTTGTAAGTGGTTCTTCTAGATTCTTAATAAGCAGTTCCAATGATTTTATTATGAATTTTACTCCTTGCTCAACAAAAGGGAGACCATAGTTCCTGAAATCCCCATTTTGGTTCCCATGTTTCAACATACTAGTCAAGGTGAATGAGATATTAATAGCATTGCTTATTAATTTTACTTTTCTACTTGTCCTTAGAACACCATTTTATATCTTGTTCATGTTGTCATGCAAAATGCTCAATAAACTATTAGGATGCCATTATGATTACAATCTATGTACATAGTAATTTGAACAATAAATTTAAATGTAATTATTGTTTCATTTCCGGTGTTGATCTATTAGTGTTAGTGTTTCTAGACATGAGGTGGTTGCACATTTTTTCTTAAGCTCTGTGCACTTTACATATTTGGAGAAGAAGTTGTTAATTGTGATTGAAACATGGGAGAAATGTTCTTTCCATATGTTTCTGAGATTTTATTATAACATAAAGAGGAAGATTCAACAATGAAAGGACCTAGTTACACTTTTGTAGTATGTAAGAATAACTATAACTTGTAGGTAGTATCATTATTACTTTAGCACCATCTTGTCCCATCAAATGAGACATGTGTGATGATATATCATAATTCATATCCATAATTTTGAATATCAATGCATACTTGCGACACTACTTGGATTTTTTTTTTGTTTTCCTATATTTTCATTTACTTCCCTGTCTCGCCATTAATCCAAGATTATCTATATCTGTAATAGGTGCCCTTCAAAATTCCATGACATATGTACCATTCATTCTGACATAAATCCCTTCCACATAACTTCAATTTATCTATAGATTTCTTAAAAATTTCACCTTCATCACAATTGCTAGAATTTGTGGTGAATGCATTAAGTACAAAGTTTTTGATGGCAGGTTCATTCATCCCTAGAGTTAAATTTAAACTATGATTGAAAGCACTAAGAGATAGATTATAGAGACACCCTTCCTTGCAAAAAGGTTTCTAATCAACTTTAGACAAAAAGTGTTCTCTTCTCTTTTCCTCATTTTCCATATTGTTTGGTGTACTAGATGGAGAAGCATTTACCTTTTGGTATTTTCATTTGTTATAAGGTATTTTTATCAAGTTTCCATTACTACTAAAAATGGAGGATTCAAATTAATTTATGTGTACTAGTTGAGGAAATGGCTCTTCAAATGCATTGCACATTTTTACCGTAAACTCTTTTGGAATTTTTTTAAGCCTTACTTCTATAACATAACCATCTATATGGGCCAACTAGTCGGAAAGTGATCAGATGAGTTATCCTTCTGATATAGAGTAACCCTTGTAAAAAGGCCCAATTAATTTATCATTATGCACCCCAAATTTATTTCCATCCAAATTTTTAAAGTGTGTCGTGTCTCCTTCACAGACATTCATAATTGTTGATTCTACAACAAATTTGTGTTCGTTTGAACAAAAATGTATCAACTTCACAACAACCCCCTTCAACTTCAAGTATAATTTAGTGTTTTATGTGGCGGTTGTTTCTTGAAGTTCATAATTTCCATTCACGTGAAGTGCAGTTCTTTTTTCTAGATACACTTAGTTTTTGATTGGCCAAGAAAATTTTTTGTTCCATTGTATACCTGGATAACAATCATTGCATGTAGTTATAATGTTCTCCACAAAAACACCAAACTGTTTGGATCCCAACACTACTCCCAAAATCACATGTTTATATTATACCAAGGATATAAAACCTTTAGCTATGTCACCTTCTTTTGGAGTACACTTATTTTTAAGCACCACATAGGTTATATAAAATTTGTCCCTATTTTTAAGAGCTGTGAAAAAATGGATATCATTGTTATAATTCAAACCTTAATCCTCGTCAAATGTATCCTCTGAGTCACTTCTCATGATGTTTTTAATGTCATTTCCCCCCACATGCAAAACTTATGAAACCTCATGCTTAGTCATTTACTTCCTTTCCTATGGGATAATTTTATTTTTTTTCAATTTCTTCCCAAGTTTCACAATCATCGATTGTGTATGGCAGTCTCACTCTACCATTAAATACAATACTTATTTTGACAACGAATAAGCTATAGCTCATGTCTCTACAATAGATTTTAGGTCTGGATGGATAAACTAGTCACTATGTAACTTTTACACCTTTGGAGAGTAAATACACATGTGATCCTTCTTCAAAAATAGAGTTCATTTTCAATTGTATCCACAAATAAAAAGATAAAATTAGTAACAAGGACACTTAAGTATTAAACCTATGAAGAATTGAAAATGAAAATAATTAATAACAATTTCAAGGTAAATTCTTGAAATCACAATGAGAAAATGAAAATATACATCTTATATTAACATCTTTGAATCCTCCTTTAATATAAATCTTGAACATATGGAGAATTTGGCTTCTATTTTACCATATTAGTGCTCCTATTTCACCATATAACACATTGTATTAGACTATTATATCATGATATTATGTGTATCTTTTTATCCATTAAAAACATAATGTATGGCTTTCACTATCTTGGTTGTAGACATTCCAGCCTCATATGGGATGTTGTTGAGTAGAAAATTTCTCGCATATGGAATGGTCTTTAGCAATATCATTCCAGTCAAATGGCCAAATTTAAAAAGTTAGTTACCCGGTGACTTAAAAATGTGATTGATCACAATTCCAAATGTGAATGATCACACTTCGATGTGTGAGTGATTGCACTTTATCATTGATGATGGATCATGCATCAAATGTTTCTTGCCTTCTAAAAGGGTTGAAATTTTTCCTTTACTTACACTTTGAGGATGAAAAACAGCCGTAGTGGAAAATAGAGGATTCGACGACAAGTCATTTATAAAATTATTGGCTCTGGACTAAGGCGTTGTGTTAACCTCCTCCAATTTAAGTGATTCAGTTCTATATTTAAGGCTAATAATATTGTGCCAAAGTGAAAATTTTACCATATAATGACTCGCTAATTATATATGAATGTTTATTTTATGGTGTAGTGCCTAAGATATTACACTTTATTTGATTAACGGTGGTGCAATAAAATACCAGGATCAATTATGAGTGTTAATTTTTACTTGGGTTGCTCACTACACACAACACAACATGGGCTTCAAATACAGAACTCGACTCGCATACGTTTAATCACAAATAATCATCGACTACACATATTGAGTACGAAGTAACGACATAGGCTACGTAGTTGACGCTATTAACCTAATTGTCCAAATGGAAGATTGACTAGTATGTATGACCCATTTGACAACTCTTATGGGATATGGCTTCAAAGATATAATGGCAGACCCACAACATGCATCTATTTCCCTCAATTGTATTTTTGGTTAAAGTTAACATTGAGCAAGGAAGAATTTAATTTGAGCAAGAGATAAATTTTCTTGTTTGTCCACCTATGTTTTATTAAGCTTATTCCGTGGTTGAATATACATATTCGACCTAAATCTTCAAGTTGCAAGTCTTCTTATATTTTATATAAATTTCCATAATTGACATACATATTTGGCATAGTATTACAACATTGCAGTACAAAATACTTAATGATGGCATATATTATGTAAAAAAAATTCATGAATTGGAATTAGCTTGTTATCAAATGATTTTTTTATTAAAGATAAAACAAGGTTGAGGAGACCCTACCCCTTACAAGTCAAATCTCCAAAAGAGAAGATAAGACATTACACAACATTCAAAAATATTACATATATATCAAAAATAACATATGGGATCCTCCTAGAGCACATATACCAGTTTATAATATAGAAAAAAGAGAAATAAAAAACAAATATAAAACCACCGACAAACTAGTAGCATAGTAAAAATCCAAACAATATAATAACAACCACCCCTACAAACATCACTTTTTGGCCTTTTCAAGACCATCAAGCACTTTCACCCACTCCTTAGATAGGGATTCAATGTTTACACCCAATGATCCTAGATCACATCCATCACCATCAAATTTTATTTTCTTGGAATTTCCATAATCATCCATGAGCCTGTATGCGTTGGCCAATGTAGTCATTTTTATGTCCTTAGAAAAAATAGTCTAATCTCATGTGCATTAGCCTATCACCTAGCGGGTGCTCGGTGCTCACCCGAGGCATGCGTGGGTGTTGAGCCCCACCTTTATGTAATTTTTTTGAGAATACATCCCCTACTGATAGAAGCTTAGATGCAAGAAGGGAAAGAACTGTGCATTCATTCTAAGGGTCTTATGATGAGTTACTATATAAATGCATCCATTTAGATAAAAAGGAAAATATCAAACATATAACATATCTGATAATACAAAGAAAAGGAACTAGGGTTTATACCCATAAATAATGTATATATTTTAAAAGAAATCCATATATTCATATTACTCTCTATTTAGTAACAACATTACATTCCTCAAGGTCATTACAGACAGAATGTCTTAATGTAGATAAGACTTATACATTATAATACTAAAATATGATTTCTAGATAAAAAATATGTTCATAGACCCATCCCTCTAGATATGTCATCTCTCTTATATCCTTCCTAATGAGAATCCCTAGAACCCATCACTATTTCTGTAAAGATTCACCTCTTTAATAGCTATGTGATGCTAATGACCACACACTTTTCTCAAAATATGTCCCTTCCTTCTACCCGAGCATCTCTATATATAGCTTTAGCATCCACTGCCATGCCTTAATAAAGTAATAGATTAGTTTCAAAGTGTCCATGTGGTCCTTCAATGGATCATGATTCTTCCCATCTGAGCTCTCCACTTTTTGTAATGATGTCTTTATGGATCCTTCTATCGCATGGAATATGACTTCCTTGACCATCGATTTATTAGGATGGCACCTTATCCAATCTGCATGCTCAGTCGGGTCACACTTTTCTTGTGTGCTTATTAGGACACTGCATATGGCTAAGTTCTGAAACCCCTTCCTTTTCCTTACGCATGTACCTTGGGTTCTGCTAAACCCTTCTAACAACCTATATTTCTCAAACCTTTTCCCCACTTTTTTCTTCTGGATACTCCCATACAAACTTCTCTGGCCCATCAATACTCCAATCTCCAAGAAGATGATGGTGAGGAGAATGTTTTTCCAAACAAGTATCTTCTCTCCTTCCTAGTGCTGCTAAATGATCTCATCTACAATGTAGATGAATAAGTTATAAATTTTTCCTTCATAGATCTTTCAGCATACATTCATCTATGCCTTTCTCACCTATGTCCACCTTTATTGATCATTCATCTTGGTAACCAAGTGCACAGCCATTCTCATAAAAGGGTCAGGGATATCTAAGATATCAAAGTAGCACAAACCCTTCTTGTAGTCATAGGCCTCCACAGTTTCCTTGATGGCCTCCTTATCATCCAAGTCGTCATCTATGGAGTCTCCTTCGCAAATCAGGCTAGTGAACTTTGATATGAGTTGAGGAGTTATGTACATTTTTTGGCCTATAAAATAGAATTGGTCTTCATGTACGTGTGAAATCAACCAATGGTATAACTGCTCAGGATTTCCAAAATAGGGCAACTCAAAAAGTTATAGCAACCCAACCTTCTCTAACTTCACCTTCACATCGTCATTATAGATCGGCATTCCTTCTGGTGTCCTCTTGTTAGTTGGATGAACCAGTTCCAACATCATCTCTTTTTCTATAATTCTCATGTGATGATTGTAGTCACTTACGGCCATCTTCCTCAAGTGTGATTCCCACTCTTTCCCTAGCAACACTCCATCTGGGTACTACATTTCTACATACCACTCTTCATTGGAACTAGTGATGGTAGTGGTTTGTTTTCCTTTTCCCTTGCCCTTCTATTTCTTTGGTGAGATGGTTTCCTTCTTTGGTGTCATTCTACTTGTCAGGTTAAAACTTAAATTCCTCCTTGCTCTGCTCTACTACTCTACTCAACTCTAAGGCTCAACTCCATGAAGAATCCTCCTACCTCTGTGCCCTAGCTGCCAAACCCTAACTAGGAAAACCCTTCCACAAGATGGCGTACTCCAAAAGAACTCTCCCCATGCCCATGTACTCCTTCCACTCTAGTTTGTAGATCAACCCTAGTCACGCACTTAGATCTCTATGATTCTTCTTCCTTCACACAAATCTCTCTGGATGCCCTAGTTCGCAAGAGCTCTTCCACTTCGTAATCGCAAGGTAAAATAATGATTCACCTGACCTCATACTTATAGATTTTTCCTCCTTTCCAGCAATAAATGTCTATGCCACCTACCAATGTACTTAGCATTAAATGTGGATTTTCCACTAAATCTAACCTTAAGCACCCTTACCCATGCACCCAATCCTGTGTGAAAAACTCTTTACAACCTTCTAGCATGTAAAAATCCTTACTGACCAAAGACTCTTATGCGCGTCTGCGGCACCGAAGGCACCTCTTCTGTCCTTTACCTAATTTTTTCCCTCACCTACCTCATGTTGTTCCTACACTTTTCCTTCTCTGTACGTGGTCTTTATAAAGCCTTATCTTGACACCAACCATTCTCGTCCACCATTTTCCCATGTTCTTCTTTCTTAGTTCCTATCCTTCAACCGGGCCATTTAAATTTTACTGTCATATTATACTTCACTTTGCACTACTCCACCCCACACTAAAATAGATGTGTGGTCCTCTGCACATGCACAACCTTTTGAAAATAATGTGGTTACCAGCGTACAAGGTGTAAAATAGAACACAAAGAAAGGAACAAGCAATGAGAAAGGGAAACACAAGAAAATAAAATGCATAAAGGGAAATCCTAAGCTAACTGGCAATACTGCCTTATTTACAAACACCAGGAAGGCTTATTTATAGTAGGGCTTCAGCCTACTCCCATTGAAATGGCCAGGTAACTTTGTCCCATCCAGCACTTGTAACTGACATGCACCTGAATCAAGGATGTATGAGATGATGTAAGGGCCCAACCAATGGACTTTCAACTTCCCAGGATGGCACAGATACTTGGAATCATACAACAGAACCATCTGCCCAACCTCAAACTACTTTTTTTTTATATGACGATCATGCCATGCCTTTTGTCTAGATTTTTCAGTCTTCTGACTCCATCTAGCAAGTGATCACCTTTCATCTAACTGTGTCAATTTGTCAATCCTTTCCTTGAGAACTTGTTCATCATCTAAACCTCCTATAGATGCACATATACAGCAATGGTAACATGAATTCAACTGGAAAAATAGCCTCTGCGCCAAAAACCAACTAAAATGATGTGGCCTTATTCAACCTCTTTGTAGGTTGTCCTATATGCCCATAGAACGACTGATACTTTTTCATCCCAATCCTGTCTTCCGACATCACAAATATTGGTCAACGTGTGACTTAGTATCTTGTTAAATGCCTCAGCAGTTCCATTTTCCTATGGATGATAGGGGGTAGTCTTGTGATGGGCCACCATAAAATCTGCTAGCAGAATCCTGACCATTTCATTGAGAAAATGTGTACCCCTATCACTAGTCAAGCTCAAAGGACATCCATACCTATTGATTATGTTTTCCCATAAGAACCTAGTAGTTGTCACTATAGTGCAATCCTTTGTAGGTGCTGCCTCTTCCCATCTTGTCAAGTAATCAGTGCAAGTAATGATATACCATGAACCAGTCCTTCGTGCGGCTGGTGAAATTGGTCCTACAAAGTTGATTTCCCACTTTTCAAATGGCTCTGCACTAGCTATTGGCCTTAATGGCATCTCATCCCTCTTTCCAAGTTTTCCCAGGTGCTAACAATGGTCACAGGCCTTGCAAAATTCAATACAATCCTGGTAGATGGTTTCCCACCAAAGCCCTGCCATTAGAATCTTCCACGCGGGTAGCATTTCCTACATAGTGTCCTCCTGCAATCCCACCATGCTTCCTCCATAATTTCCATGTGCTCATGTTCCAATACACATCGGCATAGAACCTCATCACATCCTAACTTATACAGATCTCCACTAATCAACATGTAAGGTGTGGCACGTATAGCCAACTGCTTCCTCTCCAAAGCCTTCATCCCTTCTGACTCCAAACCCATTTCAAGAAATACTGCAATATCTTCCTAGTCTGAGGGCACGTGCCACAACCTAAACAATTTTGTGTTTGGCATGGTATCCTCAATTATTTGTGCATGTCCTCCCCTGAGTCAATCCTTGATAAGTGGTCAGGCCCTGAATTACTTTTTCCTAGTTTTACAACCACCCTGAACTCAAACTCTTGAAATAATAGGACCCAACGACATATGCACCCTTGCAAAATGGGATTATTTACCAAGTAATTCAGTGCCATGAGATCTATGTAGAATATAAAAGGTGTTTCCAATAGATACTACCTGAACTTATGCAGTGCGTAGATCATTGATAGTGCCTCGCACTCAGTAGTGGTATAATTTTGTTCTATTGGTGTCAACTTCCTACTTGCAAAACACAAGGGGTGATCAATAATCCCCTCACCAGGTTGTGCTAGTACTACTCCCATGGTTGTTCCTGAGGCATCAACATGCACATGGAAAGGCTTATCCCAAGAAGGAAAATGTAGTATGGGTGCAGTGACAAGTCTATCCTTCAAAGTGTCAAATGCCTTCTGTTGCACCTCTCCCCAATGAAAGGCACTCTTGTGCTTTAGAAATTCTTCCAAGGGCATGGTGATCTTGGCATATCCTTTGATGAACTTCCTGTAGTACCCCATATGCCCAAGAAATCCACGCACTGTGCTTTGACTAGTAGGCTCCCCCAATCCCACAATAACTACAACTTTGGTGGGATCCACTAGTAAGCCTTCCTTACATATAATATGTCCCAACAGGGTTCCAAATGGAGTAGAAAAGACACATTTCTTAATGTTGAGGGATATCCTCAACTACCAACATCTCTCAAACATCAGCCTCAAATTGTCACAATGGTCCTTCACTAGCCCATACACCATCCAGTCATCTAGGTAGACTTGAAGAAATTTATGGATAAAGTCCTGGAATGCTTGTACCACAATGCATGAGAACACAACAGGCACATTTTTCAATCCAAAAGGCATGACCATATAGGAAAATCTTCCCCACTTAGTGGAAAAAGTTTTCTTTCTCTAGTCTTCCTTTATAATCCGGACTTGGTGATACCCTGAGAACCCATCCATGAAAGAGTAGACCTCACGCCTGGCTACTCCCTCCAGAATTTCTTCAGTAAAGGGGGTTTGGAAAGGATCGATGACACATACTGCATTCAGGTCCCTGTAGTCAACACAGATCCTTATTCTTCCATCCTTCTTGATACTGATGACCATTGGGCTTATCCACTATGATTCCTCCATAGCCTCAATGATGCCTGAAGTGATCATCTTATCTATTTCCTCCTTGACCCATACGCACAAGTTTGGATTCATCCGATAAGGCCTCTTCCAAATCAGGCACACACCTTCCTTCAACTTGATCCTCATCTCCCCCAAGGAATGGTGGATGCCTTTGAGTTCATGGTACCCATGTGGGAACAAATCCTGGAACTCACGTAATAGATCAATGATCTTTGAAACTTCTTTCTCTGACCAATAGTCCCCAATGATAGCTTCCTTAGGTTCTGTCTCTATCCCAATGTTAACCTTATTTTTTTCAAGGGCTCATGGTAGGCACGTGCTCACTCATCAGTGCTATCTATGACTTCACACGTACCTTTAGAATGGTTAACATCCAAACTTTCCATTTCTTCACCATCTACTACATAGACCATTTTTCCTTTTTCCTTTTCAATGCACGCATGCTCAAGATGTATTTCTTCTGATTCTTCTTCATTGAGGTGCATCTCCAAACAAGGTTCACCCAGCAACTCTAGTAGCCTATCTTCTACCATAGCACTATCTCCCATTGTAAGGCACTTGACAACTTGCAATGCCTTATCCACTGATGGCTTGGTACTTCGATACTCAAAATCTTGAATGAGATCAGCCATTAACTCCTACCAATTCCCTATCTGACGGCATGTCTCTGAGTGGATATACCATGCACATGCACAACCCTGTAAGGTGGAATATAACTTATGCACCCATAATGAAGGTGGTAAAGCTTTTGTGCCCTCCATCTAGGCCTTCTCACAAGCTTGGATATGGAATGAGGTGGGTTCCTTGCCATGGTAGTCTTGGATAACAGTGGGTGCATTGCTTCTATAGAATCTTACAGAGAATGTGACTCTTACCTCGTGCCAATGTAGGAGACTCTCACGATGTGTGTTGCCCACCATTGTGCTACAGTCCCAAGAAAGTTATAACTGAGCATACTTCTCCTTTCATCCTCATTTTTCCACTGAGCCTCCATTTATCATAAGAAATCATCAGAGCTTGCCCCTCTAGAGTAACTTGGTAGCTTTTTCCTTCCCAAATGCTTGACTGAGCATGCCTTCATCACCCTTGTTACAGATCCTCTCAATTGTCACCCAATCAATTCATAAGTCCCGTGTGCCCAATTGTCACATGCTATGCTAGTTGTATCACTCATCGACTGAGCATCTTCAAATTGGATAACCCCTTCTATAGGATGAATTATTTCAGGGTCTCTGATGGAGCACACATAGATTCTATCAAGGAATTCCTCTCCTAAGGGCTCAGTATAGGGCACTAACTTCCCATCTGTTAAAGGGATGATCACCCTTTCTTCCTTGTTCTCAAAACTGATATACCCCTTGTTAAACTACAAGTCGGCATTGTTCTTATAACACCAAGGGAACCCAAGTAATGCTGGGAAATTATCCACCTCAGTGAGTGCCAAGACTTCAAAGTCCCCAGTGAACTTGGCCCCTTGAATAGTGATAACCACATCTTTCAAGACTCCAATGGGCATTTCCTTTGTCTTGTTCACCATATACAACACATTCAAAGATGGTTGTAATGTGGGCCTTCCCATTTGATGCCATGCATCCAAGGTGAGAACATTGACCTCCACTCCTATGTGTTGATGAGGATATTGCTCAGAAGCCACCCATCAACAACTACATTCAATGTAATCTCTTTATCATAGTCAAGGCTGTGAGGAGGAAGATTGGCATGTAGAACCTTCCTTTCACACTCTCTCCTGGCATGTGGTACCTTCTCCCATAACCATTCTCCTAGCAAGGGAATGATATTCTCCTGCCTTAACATTTTACACACTTCCCTGACCTCATCCAGATCCTTCTGCGAAGCCTCACCATTCTTCCTTTGCTCCAACTACCTTGACTGCTCCTTTAGACATTGGATTTCCCTTGTAAACTCCAAATCACATCCATAGTCTCTTGATACACTTCCTTCTGATGAGTAGGGTCTGATACTTCCCATGTACCACTTCTTCCCTAACAACCAGTTTCTATCTTGGCTTCTCCCTTGCGTGCATAACCTGTACTCATGTTGTCACTAGTACAGGTTCTAATCCTGACTCACACGCCACTCTTGGCATCCACTGAGGGTCAGGCCTTCTTTATGCTCACCATCCCAGTGCCTTTTCTTTCTGGTGTTGTTGGCTCATGTGCTCAAACAACTCAGGGCACTCCTCATACTTATGTTTCTTTCCACACCATGAGCACTGCAATAGATCAGGACACTCACGCTTATAATGCTCTGTAGACCCACAGTTATAACAGGTTCCTCATGGGAACTCACTTCTTCCTCTACCATGGTTACTGCGACCATGAAATCCTACAAAAGCCTCTTCCACACACTCCTCCATCTACATGCCCTTCATAGTGGTGATCATCATCCTTGGAACTACTTGCAAGGCTAGTCTGGCACACACCAAGATCAATAGCATCATGAATCTGGTCAATCAGCCTACAATCCTTGGTATCATGGGTCATAGAGGTACAAATCTTACAATATCAAGAAACATTCTTTCAGATTGCGCACTGTAGTAGAAGACATCTACTTGCATCATGATCCCCATGGAAAATCTCACAGTCTACTACCATGGCACGTACCAACTTCTGAGGGAAACTATCCTTTGCATGCCCTTCCACTTCACAGTCTATGTGCACCAAATACCACTACAAACCTCATGCTCTAAATTTGTAGACAACTTCTACAAATTCTTGGCCATTACAAAAATTTGATCCTCCAAGAAAGGGCTAAAACTAGTATCAATGCTCCCAACAACCTTAGCACACAGGGTAACTTCCAAGGCCTCACATGGGTCTGTGAAAGTCTTGTGTGATAGTGCCCTTCTAAATGGCATTATCAATCCCCCAAAAAACCATTGAGCATGCTGAGAAGGGTGAATGTCATAGGATAGTTTTGATAAGAGAGTTTTGAACCATGTGTCATACTCTCTTACACTCTCCACCATTCCTTGTTGGATCTCCTTCAGAGCATGTTGATGCTCTTTTGCTGGAACTCAGGGATATGGAACTCTATATAGGAAGGTGTTCTTCAATGCAGTGTAATCCATGACCATCTGGTGGGGGTCATACTTATGGTACCAGCTATGTGCATGACCTTGCAACATCATTGCAAACTGACTTTCTTTTCACTCTGGGGTAGTGATCCCCTTCACGCCATAGTAATTCACACTTGTGCACATGCTCTGTAGCATCTTTAATACCTCTGTATTCCAATAGGTATAAAGACATCTCAAAAAATACTTAAAGGGGTGGCTGAGGCCCTTTTCCACCTGACCCAGAACCTTGGTTCCTCCCATGTTTCCTCCACCACCAGATCCACTAGACCCACCAGGTCCTGTTCCTCCTGACCCACCAGATCCTCTAGATCCGCTAGGTCCACCAGGTCCTCCAGCTCCTATACCACCAGATCCACCTCTTGTAGCCAAAAAATGGCCTGAAGTGGTCACACCTAGTGTCCCCAACATCCCACTGAATTATGTGTTGATGGTTTGTGATATTGTCTCACTACCAGTTGTGTGTCCCGTGCCACTTCCAGATGTGATACCCAAACCTTGTGTATTTTCACCTTGTCCAAAAATTCCTCCAAATATGGGAATGGTTTGTGCAGCCATGGATGTCCCAAATGAGAAATTATATCTCCTAGGCATAGATCAGTTACTTCCACCGATACCAACTAGATTAGCAATACTTCTTCCTTGATCTGGAAAACCAAGCACCAGGGGTTGGTCACCAGGTGGGTTCAGATGTGCACCGATGACTCTCCTTTCTCCATGCAATGAACTCTCATCAGAAGCTGAAGGGGCTTCTCTCCTGTGCTTTCCAAGATGGGGTAGCATAAACTACTCAGGTTCCACATCCTCTATATGAACCTCAACTCCTTCCCACAACATCTACCTCCATAGATCCATCACACCTGCAACCTCGTGTTGTCTAGCCATCTCCCTTTCATGAGCTTCACTATATTTGAGTCATTTGTCATCACTTTGCCTTTTAGCCACAATGTCCACCATCTTCCTCCACCCTAGATTCCTCACCCAATGCTCAGAGAAGCTTAGCTAGCCATAGGAAATGCCTCTAAACTTAGGGTAATGATCAAGATCTTCATAGCCAAAGGGATAACACATAAAAATGATCCTCTGGGCTCCCTCAGAAACTCAAACTCAGCAACCTCTGGGAAAGAATACGTAGAAATGGTGTATTCTAGAGTATAACTAGTCAGGAATCCTTTCCACCAGTGATCAACAACACACGTCCAAGTCAGATCTGCATCCTACAGCCTCTGGTAATCATCTTGGGTCCATATGCATGATCTATAGTACCAGCTCAATCTGGATGCATATGCTGAAATCCATTCATATAGTTCTACTAGAAAACAACAGAAGAATGTCTCATACAACTCATGGTACAGGTTCTCTTCTACCCATCTACGTGCATCAAACTCAGGTCCAGTGCTAAATCTTTGAGAAAACTCATCCTCCATGCTCTTGAACCATGCTTCAACACTTTCCAAGGTCAGATGTTCAGTCATCACACATCACAGGGACCAAGATGTATGCCATTTCTCACAACAACTTTGAAAAGAGGTCCCAGCAATGGAACCAAGATGTAGTCATTTTTATGTCCTTAGAAACAACAGTCTAATCCCATGCACATCATCCTATCACCCAGCGGGCACTGGGTGCTCACCCAAGGCACGCACGGGTGTCAAGCCCCTCCTTTATGTGAGTTTTGTGAGAATACATCCCCTACTGATAGAATCTTAGATGCAAGAAGGGAAAGAACCATGCATTCATTCTGAGGGTCTTAGGATGAGTTACTATATAAATGCATCCATTTAGATAACAAGGAAAATATCAAATAGATAACAGATCTGATAATACAAAGAAAAGGCACTAGGGTTTATACCCATGAACAATGCATATATTTTAAAAGAAATCCATATATTCATATTACTCTTAGTAACCACATTACATTCCTCAAGGCCATTACAGACCAAATGTCTTAATGTAGATAAGACTTATACATCAGAATCCTAAACTATGCTTTCCAGATTACAAAGATGTTCATAGACCCATCCCTCTAGATAAGTCATCTCTCCTATAGCCTTCCTAATGAGAATCCCTAGAACCCATCACTATTTCTGTAGAGCTTCACATCTTCAATCTTCTTATGTGATATCTCTCTTGACCACACACTCTTCTCCAAAGAGCCATCCCTTCCTTCTACCCGAGCATCTCTATATATAGCTTTAGCATCCACCGCCATGCCTTCCTGAAGTAATAGATCAGTTGCCAAGTGTCCATGTGGTCCTTCAATGGAGCATGCTTCTTCCCATCCGAGCTCTCCACTTTCTGCAATGATGTCTTTCTGGATCCTTCCATCACATGGAATATTCCTTCCTTGACCATCGAGTTGTCAGGATGGCACCTTATCCACTCTGCATGCTCAGTTGGGTCACACTTTTCTCATGTGCTTCCTAGGATGCTGAATATGGCTAAGTCCTGAAACCCTTTCCTTTTCCTTGCACGTGCACCTTGGGTTCTGATAAACCCTTCTAAAACCTTTTCCTGTGTGCCTTCACCCTACACGCCCTTCTTCATATAGGTCCCGTGTGCCAATGTGCCTTCTTTTACTTAGCCAATATTCTGATCCCCAACAGCTAACTGACCAAGGGTTTGGAGATGCTACAGAGTTTATTTCACCATAACCACACTCTATTCCATATAGCTATGTAAAATAGCTCTAATGTGATACACCTCATTAGAGAGGTTACTACAGTTGGCTTTCATAATTTCAAGCTCACCCCCATTACTAATTTTCGCAACATCTTCTACCTAGATTTTCATTTTATGCCAATCATTAAAGAGGAAATGAACAGAACTCTTAGTAAGCCTCATATCACCCTTCAGCTCTTCAATATCCATGGCCATCTTGGCCAGATGATTATCCCCTTTCTCAGGACCCACTTGACCCAAAGCTTCAATCTGTTGCTCCAATTGGGCATTCATAGGAACCTGATTCTCCTGCATGCTTGATTCACCTTTGGTTTTGACAGATCGACTAGGAACATGCTTCAATTTTAGCTCTCTAAGATTCTGAGTGGCATCAATTTCCATGACATCCTTATCATCCCCCAATGAATCTCCTTCCTGAGACTCTGAATCTTCACTAGAATCCTCCTCCTTTGAGTTTGAGTCTTCTTCCTTGGCATAACCCTCAAGATATTTCATGAGGGTACCCATTTTATCAATATCAAGAGAATATATTTTAAGTAGGGCAAGGATAAAACCTTGGTGAAGGGGGACAACTCTATTATTTTTAAACTAGCCAATGGAAGCACTCAGAGAGTGAAACAAAAAATATGAGAAACTAAAACTAAGGCCATATCAAAAATAACTAAGCATAGGAAAATGGTAGGCATAGATACACTTATGATGGCCTTCTAGGGTAAGAAACTGAATAAGGGTTAAAGCCACATCATCAAAAGGCCTAGGTAAAGTAGAGCAAAGAAAACTGGCAAAGTGAGTGGTGAGTTTTTCATTACCTTGCAAGAACAACTTCAGCTCATCTGTGGCTTCCTTTTTAGGCTTATAAACCTCCCTACTAGCAGTAGGTACACCCATCACTTTAGCGATAGACTCCACAGTAATCTAAATATGCACACCTTTCATGTCCACAATTTCCCCTTTTCCAGTCATCTTCCAAGCTCTGGAAAAGTCTTTACTCAGATTTTCATAATGACCTTTAAATATTTTGAGGAAAGGTGAGAAACCCTTTCTTCAAACACTTCCATGGCTTCTAGGCTTAACCCCATCTAGGTCAAGAGGCTCACTTCTCACAAGATCACCCCCCATTTGAAAATACGATCACTAGTTTGTAGAAAATTCTAACTTCAGATTACTTATAAGGAAATGAATAATCCCAGCAATGTTGATGTTACAAGAACAGATGGAAATAATGACACTAAGGTAACACAAGCATATCCAAGCCTAAATATTCTCATCATCCCACCATAAATTCACACAATTCATATGAATCTTATACATTATTTACTTAACATACCATGACCTGTCATTATTACCCAGTGGTGACGTGTCCATTTTGATCTTTTTGGAGGTGTGCTCACACCTTAGTATCTAAATTGTCTTCATCATTGATTAATGTCATCTCATGACAATTAACCCCCTTTAGAAAAATAGTCGGCAATAGAGTTTTCCTCTCTATAAATATGTTTAAAAGTAATAGTTTCAAACAAGTTAGAAATTTCCTTTTTACTAGTTATCGAGTTTTGGATAGAGGTAAAAGTACTACCTTTACAAGTAATGTTGTTAATAATGTTCAATGAGTCTCCTTCCACTTCCAATCTAAAAAATATGTGTTGACAGGCTATAGAAACCCCCCAATAAATAGTTTTTGCTTCAGCAACATGATTCATTTGTATGCCAAGATTGCAATGATACCCAAGAATGAATCTTCCTTCAAAATCATGGAAGACCCCTCCACAACCAACTTTTCTGGGGTTTCCTTTGGAGGCCCCATCAAAATTCAGCTTTATCCATTCCTTGCTAGGTTTCACCCAACCTTGGAGCCTAGGATTGTGTGTAGGAAGGTCAGTTTGAGTAGGGCATAAACCCCAATTCTTAGATAATTTACTCTCAGTTTGAAGAATAGTTTTCTTATGTGGGGCTATGTTTGAGAAGTTATAATTAATAGCATTAAAACAGTGAGTTCCAACTTTCTTTTCCAGTTCCTTCTTCCCTTTAAAAATCCACCTATTTCTCTCTTTCCATATTTCCCAAGCTAGGTGCATAATAGAAAGAGTTTATAGATGTTTGAGTCCTTGACTCCTAAAAGGGGGAAACCATTGGGACCACAGTTGTTTAATGGAACATGGGAAAACCCACTTGATTTCAAATAGGTTAAGAAGGGTGTTTCTAACCGCTATCAGAAAAGGGAAATGGAGGAATAGATGTAAAGAGTCTTCAGTATCTTTTTCACACAGAACACACCTATTCACCATATGAAAATTTCTCTTATTAAGATTGCTGACAGTAAGGATTTTATCATGGAGAACCAACCACCAGAACATATTGATCTTGGGAGTAACTTCTTTGACCCACACACTTTCCCATTTGAAGCTTGTCAGGATCAACTTCATCAAGGAAAAAGGCATTGTAGGCACTTCGAACTGAGAAGATACCATTATCCTCTCTAGACCAATATAAGTTATCATCTTCTAAACTCTCTTTATTAACAATAACCCCTCTTAGTTTGTTGTTAATAGAAGTGATATCATTGTTGTTATGTCCATCCAATTCAATTATTTTCCATTGACCCAGGGGTTCCTCAAAATTGAAGTAATCTTTGACCTTAGTCCCATATTTAACCACAACATCCTTATAGATGTTAGGATAGATAACCTTAAGAGGTTTTTCTCCTAACCATTTATCTTCCCAGAAATTAACCACTCTCCCATTTCCAATCATCCATTTTCTTCCCTCGGAGACAATGTATTTAGCCCAATTTATAGATTTCCAAAAAGTAGAACCATTAAAGTTAGCATTGCTAAAGCACCATTCATTAGCTAGAAGATTTGACCAGTATTTTTGTCTTATGATGGAAGTCCACACACTATCTTCCTTAACCAATCTCCAAATCATTTTTGACAGCATAGCTTTATTCATTTTAGCCCAATCTCTAATACCAAGACCCCCCATTTTCTTTGGCTTACAAACCTTTTCCCACACAATGAGAGGAATTCTATCTTTTTGTTCTGAGCCACTCCAAAGGAATATTTTTTGGATACTCTCCAATTTATTAGCAATAGTAGAAGGTAATCTATAAATAGACATAGAGTACATAGGAAAATTTTGAATTGAGCATTTGAGAAGGAAAAATTTACCTGCTTGAGATAAAAGTGAGCCTTTCCAGCCTTCCAATTTCTTAAGAAATTTGTCTATCAAAAAATTCCATTCAACAATCTTTGGTTTTTCAGTTCCAATAATCATTCCCAAATACCTAGTAGGGAATGTTTTAGTCACACAACCTAGAATACCAGCAATTTTGGCACATCTTCTTTCAGGGGTATTGATAAAAAATACCAAAATTTTACCATAATTGATCATTTGGTCAGAAGCTTCCTCATAATCTATCATCATCTATTTAAACTCTCTAGCCTCTGGGACAGTAGCCTCTCCAACCAACATAGTGTCATCAACAAAATGTTGGTGAACAACATTGTCACTATTAACAGCAAGGACAGATGCCTTTAATTCTTCCTTCCAAATTAGCCTTATTAAGAGCTCTGCTAAGAGTTTCAGCCATGATTATAAATAGAAAGGGAGAGATAGGATCTCCTTGTCTTAGTCCTCTGGAGCTATTAAAAAAACCACAGGGAGTCCCATTGATCAAAAACTAGAAAAAATTAGCTATGGAAATACATGTCTGTATCAGAATCCTGAAGTCTTCATCAAATCCAAACTTGGTTAAGACCTTAAGAAGAAAGGACCAAGAGACACGGTCATAGGCTTTCTCCATATCAAGCTTAATGAACATAGCTTCCTTTTTATTTTTCTTGGTCATGTGAAGAGTCTCTTGAATAGTGACAATACCATCTTGGATCTTGTCTTCCCATTACAAACCCTCCCTGTTGATCAGAAATAATGGAAGGTAGAAGAAGTTGAATTCTTAAAGCTAAGGATTTTAGAACACATTTTGTAGATACAGTTACATAGGCTAATAGGTCTAAAATTCCTGAAATCCATAGGATTATGATTTTTAGGGACTAAAGCTAGGAAGGTGTTATTTAATTCATGAAGCATATTTTTGTTCTTGAAAAACTCTTGGATATCTTTGCATGTATCATCCTTGAAAATCTCCCAAAAAGTTTGAAAAAAGAAAGCCAGAAATCCATCAGGTCCCAAAGCTTTGTCAGGGCTCAAAGTTTTCAGCATAAATTCAATTTCTTCCATTGAGGGAATCTTAGTGAGCATACTATTGTCAGTCTCATTTATCAGCTAAGGAATGCAATCCAGAAAGTACTCTTCCTTATTGTTGTTAGATGAACTAGCTGTAGAAAGAAGTCTATTTAAGAAGGAAGTGGCTGCAAGTTGAATTTCCTTAGTATCAGTGAGCATCACACCATCTTCCCCTGATGACACACAATATTCTATTAGTGCTTCTCCTTTTCAGGGTTGAAATGTGGAATAATTTCATGTTTTTATCCCCTTCTCTAAGCCATTGAACCCTAGATTTCTGTCTCCAGAAAGTCTCCTCTTTCAGAAGAATGTTATGGTAATCAGACAATAATTCACTCTCTTTTTGTTGTCTTCCTAATACTGTCATTATTCAGAGTTTCCAAAGTATCCTGAAGGGAGGATATCTCATTTTCCAGAGACTTCTTTTTCTCAAAAATGTTACCAAAACATTTTTTATTCCATCCTTTCAAATTATTCTTAACATGAGAAAGTTTCTTAGCAATTCTAAACATAGTTGTTCCTTTGATTTTCACATTCCACCAATCTTTCATAAGATCAAAAATTTCCTCATTTTGTAACCACATCTTCTCAAATCTAAAGGGAGTTCTCCTCCTCTCTTTATCTTTGATTTGGAAAAGAAGTGGATTGTGGTCTGAACCAATCCAAGGGAGAGAAAAGAGGAAAGCTTATTTATTCAACCACCCCCATGAAGTCAGAGCCCTGTCAAGTTTGACTTGAATCAATTGATCTCCTTTTCTCCTATTAGACCAGGTGAATCTGCTACCCTTCAACTCAATATCCATGAGATTATTTTGTATAATAAAATCCTGAAGATCTTCCATACTCTCAGTTAAATCAATATTACCACCCTTCTTTTCCCCCAGACTCAAAGGGGTGTTGAAGTCACCCATAATCAGCCATTCAGTCCCTTTAATAATGTTTTGAAATTTAGAGAGTTCAGCCCAAAACATTTTTCTTTCTCCTTTGTTATTTGGAGCATATATGTTAGATAACACCCAAAATTCTTTAGATTTCTTATCTTGAAATAACATAGCCATGTGATTACTTCTTTTAAGAAGATTCATACCTTTGATTTTTCCTCATTCCAGATGACAACCATTCCTCCTGCAGAACCTTTTGAACTAACAGCCAGTCCCACAAGTCTCTTGCAACACTTACATTTCACTTCCAAAAAATATCCTTCCTCCATCTTAGTTTCCTGTAAGACCATGATATCAGGTTTGTGTTTAGAATCCAGTTCTTTTATTAACCTCCATTTCATAGGGTTATTTAAACCCCTAACATTCCATGAAACTATATTCATTTAAACCCTTGGTTTTTGGTTCTTCTAAAGCTCCATAGATCAAGTTTAGACTGAGTTCCATCATCAATATCCTTTTGACTCTACTATTTTCTAGCAACCTGCTTAGTAGGTCTCCCTGAACCTATTTTCTTCTCTTTTGGGGTGGCCTCTGAAGACTCCCCTTTTTTAGATGGGGTTTTCAAAGAGATCTCTATTTCCGCCTCTTTGGGATCCACTTCCACTACTTTTTTCTGGTCAAGAAGAGATTCTTGTTGTGGGGATAAAGCTTCTTGGATGATCCTTTGGACATTTTCAGTTTCCATCTGTTCTTCATTTTCAATCATTAGATCATTCTCCTCACAACCCAGAAGATTGTCAAAAGGATTAGTAAAAGGACCCAAAGTTTCATCAAGACTCATTTCCCCTAGTTTAGGTGGGAAATGTTCCTTAGCAGCTTCCTTCAGAAGATTATCAAGAAAATTTGATGGTAGGAGTTTCTCCACCTGAACATGGTGACTTTTCCATCTAGAAATGAGGTTCAGATAAGGTTTTCCATTGATTCTTCTTATTCCTTACTTCTATAAAGCCATCATCTATTAACTTAGGAGTCTGAGCTTGTTTTATATTTGACCTTTCTTCATTATTCTCAATAATGATAATGTCTTTATTTGGATTAGAATTCTTTGTAGTATTTTATTCCAAAGAGGCTACTTCCTTCCCTTTAACCTGTTCCTTAACTGGATTCTCCTTATAAACCTTTGAAACTGTCATTTTACATTGTTTCTTGACATGACCCCAGCCTTGGCATTTCTCACATTTTTTAGGGCAGTTTTCAAACTCAATTCTTTGTTCCCAGCTTCCCAGTCTAGATCTGAGAGTTATGGATTTGGGTAAAGTCAATCCCATCAAAGAGTAGATACAAAATCTGGCACAAACAACATGATTTTTAGTAAGGGTCACATTATCCACAACAACATAGGTACCAAGAGTGTTTGCAATCCCTTTAATAACATCAACATCCCATAGTTCCAATGGAAGACCTGGTAACCACACCCAGACAGGGAACTGATTTATATTTTCTTTATCAGGGTTGAACATAGGAGTCCATTTCCTTAGGAATAGTCCGAGCTTCCCTAGGAACCATGGGCCATCATTAAGGATTCTTTGGGGGTCTTCCAGATTGTTAAAATTGAACAAGAAGAAGCCATTTGGTAAAGTTGTTACTTCCATATGCCCTTTGGGTTTCCATTTCAGAACTAACCAAGATCTTATTGATTCTATATTGGGTCTTCCACCAACTAATTTCCCTATCAAAGCATTCTCCATATTGCTCAAATTCCTATCAATAATGCTATCAGGGATTTCTAAATAGTTACCCGATTCACCTTGTTTAAGTTGTGGAATGATCCCTAAACTTTTTTCATTCCCAGATCTCAAGATTTTTGCATACGTTCTAGGGGTCCCATTTCCCACATGGGTACCAGACACAGGTCTAGTCTCATCCTTACCTTGTTCCATCGAAGACTGGTCCTCTGAGACTGTGTCCCCCCTGGTAGAATCTATTTGCTATCAATTTCCCACCCATCGTTGTTCAAAACCTTGTCTCTCTCCTGTTATTTTTTTATGATAATATTAACATTAATTGGTGATTAAACTGAACAATGTAAAATGTGTCATTTGAAAGTTTGTGTGTTATTAAAAATATGTGTGCCATTTAGAAGTATATACTTTTTTATAGCCATTAAATCTAAAGTAATGTAACATCATACGCATTTCTTTTGTAATTTGTGTGCCAAACAAAGTGGTGATTGGAAGTATCAGTTCCATGTCACTAAATATTTTCATTTTCTTAGTATATTTATTAGACACTAAAGTTTTTTATGATTTTGGTGAGAACATTGGTGTAAGCGTGTCACTCTATTAATCCATTTGAAAATTTGATCATGGTTAGATTTTAAAAATTTTGAGTATGGTTTGATTTCATCAAGGTGTCAAATATCGGTATGTGTTCTCACTTTTATCACTTTTAAAGTTTTTAAAATATATAAATATAGAATTTTCTATAGCCTTTTCAACAAAACCCTATTTTTTGTGCTTCTATTAGTCAATTATGTCCATGCTACCAAATTATTTCATGGTTTTTAACAAATAGTTCTCAACTCAAAGGGTTTGGCATCATTTTGTCATTCAATCTACTGATCACTAAATGATTTGCAAAATATGTGTATACAATGCTTGTGTGTGGTGCACAAACATGTTATGGGAATTTTTTCGTAAGAGGATTGGGAAATGTTTCCAAAAATATTTGACATGGATAGCAATTGTTGTTGGAAGAGAAAAAATGGGTGTTGTTGAAAAAGCTAAGGAAAATAGATTTTTTTCAGTTAGGGCTTTTATTCTGTAGTGCCCACATTTTTATAGCTCCAGTTATCTATTGGTTCCTTTATGCATAGACATGTTTTGATTGAGACTCTGATAGATTTTGGACATTTTTCTATGTTATCTTATCCTCATGGACATTATGGTATTTTGGGCACGTAGCGCCAATTGGACTAGATTCATATATTGATATATTTCTTTTGATGTTGATGACACTAACAAGGGTACATGATAGTGATATTTATTAGTTAGATGTTGATTTCTTGTGGTCGATTTGATTAATAATATAGTTTTTTGGATTTAATAATGGTAATCTCATGCTAGCCTAAGTGTATGTCGTTGTAATTTTATTTATGGATGATTCATGGAAAACTATGTGTATAATTGTATGCATTGCACTATCAATTGTATAATGATTTTAGGACATTATAAGTTAATTAAAATTGTGATGTGTAGATGATGTTATTATATTGAACAGATGTGGTTAATGTGTGCAACGAGTGTGCAGGTGATAGGTATAGGAGAGCGTGGGTTTCAGAGAAGCTATGCAATTGTGCACGAGTGGCCCATAGGCTGAGTCCTAACCATGCTAAATGGTCGAGGCCTTAGAATAGGTGTATTAATTGGGAACCATGGGTGAACCCTCAATTGTAATGTCTTTATGTCTTGTAAAATTAATTATGTTTAGGGTGTGTTTTATTAAGTAAACTAGTTTAGGGGTATAATGATCTCATCTTAATTTAAGTGATGGTTTTGGGTAACTGTGTGTGTGTTGGTAGAAGGGATTAGGGACCACATGTGAACCTTTGGTGGACCCCACACCCTCTACCCTTGTGCCCAAGCATACCAAACCCGAAATTAGGTTATTTTAGGCATTTTTAGGGACCCCTTTTGAGTTTGGGAGTTCCCTTAACATGAAAATGGGCCCTTGGGCCCTACCTAATAGGTAGGGGGGATTATTTCCAAGGTTTGGAGGGATTTTCCCTCCCATTTTTCCCTCCTTAGTCACCATCCATGTAAGATGGTTGGTTTGTGTGTAGTTGTTAAAAGTTGCTCCACTTTGTTTTATTTTCATTTTTAGTATTTTGGGTGATAAGGGCTAAAAGGTGAGTTTACTTTTACTTATTTGGTTTTTGAAATCTTTGACTCATGGGAGGCGAGGGGGTGAAACTTGTCACCTTCCCATTGGTGAGGAAATTTTTGGGTTCCTCTTCTTATTCTTCCTCATGTGGAAGGAAGGGGTCTTCTTGCCTCATTTTTTTTGGAGAACTTGGAGAATTTTTGGAGCTTGGAGGTTTGCTTGGACAAAGGGAAAAGCTTAGAGTCTTGGAAAGAATTGTAGAGGTAGGATTCTTAATCCTTTTCTTTCCTAGTTGTGCTTATCTTGTTAACTATGCATTGGTCAATAAAATGATGTGTATGAAATGATGTGTTGTAAAGTTGTATGGTGAATGTAGTTTGATTGTTTATTTTGTACTTTTTTTTTCTTTTTTTTCTCTCCACCATCATTTGGTTTGATAGTTTTTGGATAATGTAGGGGAAGAGAGAGGCATTTCCCTCTCAAATCTCATGGTTGTTGGTCAAGCCATGAAGGTCCCTTCTCATCCCCTCATATGGTTTGAGGTGGGAGAAAGGTTCATATGGCTTGAAAATTTCCTCATTCTTGGTGAGGAAACCCTTTTGGGTTTGAAAATCCTCCCAAGAAGGATTTCTTTGACATAAAGGAGGAATAAGGAGGATGAATGATTAGGAGGAATAAGGAGTTTTGTAAACATACTTTTTTTGGTGTTCCTATGGTTGGACACCTTTGATTTGGGCATCCTAATTCTTCTCTTCCCCCTTTTTGAGGTTGACCTTGTTCTCCTCATGTTGTTGTTTTACCATGTGTAGTTTGTCTAAGTGTATTAAATGGTCCTATGTATTTCTTGTTGTGTTTTATCCCCATTATACTTGTGCACATTTTGGAAGTTTGTTCCTCTCTCCCATGGGCTTGGGGGAGGCTAGCATGGCTTCTAACCATGGAAAGGCATGTGATGATGCCTATTGGTTGGGTGGTAAACAAGTCTTGTCTCTTATTTCAACAATCTTGGAAGAACACTCAAGTTTGGAGATAGTTGGAGCCTCTTTGCCATCTTGGTCCTCTTGGTCATCCTCCTCTTTTGAGGGCATTACTTTCATTTTGTAAATAAATGTGGCTTATGAAGCTTTACCATCTTGTAACTACCTATTTTTGTTCATTTAGGGATTTGGTAGATAATTAAACTAAAGTGAACTTTAGGACCGCTATCAGCATGTTTCTCTAAACATTTTGTTATAAATTGATTATTGAAATTAGTATTGAATTTCAAATTATTTTATTCAATATTTTATTGCAATATTTTTTTCATATGTCACAAATACATTATTAGGGAAATTTTTGTGAGCACAGATGTGTTATTTTGAAATTTTAGGGGTTATTGTGATATAGATTGCAGATTTTTTAAATCAAATAAATGATTTCATAATAGACTCAATTCCATTCTTATTTGATGAAAGATCGAGGTAATGGTTTTTGATGCCTTAGTGAAGGGTGTTTTAGTAAAATAAAGTAATGAAATAGTGATAGTAACTGCCAGAGGATGACATGTTCTTCTTTTACTTAATGAGGTTGTATGGAAAGTTTCCTTAGTAAATTTGATATTAAGAGACTAAAAAAGACAAGTAATTGTTTTCTTGTTTACAGTAATTATTTTCTTGTATAAGGAAATTGTGGGAAATACAATTTTATAAAAACATATATGTGATGGCCAAGGAGAAAATACAAAGGGTTCAGTCTATGTAGGTTCCTCCTAGAAAAATAGTGAATCGGAGAAGTATAAAACCTGTAATTTGAGAACGTGGGATAAACAATATTTTGAAGATTTTATCACTCACTAAATAGTTCTAAAAAGACACATGCAACAATTACAGACTAAAATTATAGGCTTTGGGTTTTTAGTTAAATAAACTAATGATATATTGACACTAAAAATTATAAGATGACAAGGTTTATTTTTATTAATCTGAATTTAATAAATGTGATGAAAGTTTTTTTACTAAAGATCTTGATAAGAGCCAACAGAAGACCATTACTTTACATGAAGATTGAGGTAAGTGAGATAAGGGAATTTATTCCTTGTTTGTTTTTAGTGGTAGGTGGAAGCATAAGGAAATTGTGAGATTTAATATCTTGGGAAATTGTGATATTTAATGACCAGGGAGATTATACATAGGGTTCAGAGTCTATATGTTCATACTAACACTAGAAAGAGTGTGGTCATTATATTTAAACTCATTATACCATGTTTTATATGGATAAATTGATGCAAATAGTAACATGATCAAAGAGGTTTTCTCTTCTTGACAATTTCTCTAGTTTTAAAATTGTAATGGTCACATAGGAGTTACAATTCAAGATCACCTACACTACCAAGAAAAAGACGTATGTATACAAAATAAATCCCTTCACAATAAGCCAAGAAGTACTCTATGTAGAGGGAAAAATAATGTTATGATTGACGAAGTTACTTGGGTACTCATACACATCATGAGTCATCATCATGATGTTGTAAGAGTACCCTAGGAGATTTGGCAATATTTAACGTTTTTACCGACTAATCAGAGACCTCCATGGCCTTTGAGACTTCATTTATCCTTAAAATGTGTAATTTATATATTCCTTTCAATAAACTTATAATATATATTATGAGAACTACATAAGGCTTGATCCCTCTTCGAGGGTATGTAGTGCAACACTTGGCTCCACCAGGGATAGTCCAGCCAATATAGTACAATTATAAATAATTAAAGAGAGGTATACACATCCCTGTAACAAGCTAATCAAATCTAAGTAAATATTGACCCCTTAAGAAAACATGTATTACAACACTTTTCTTAGTTCAATAATAGATTTCCATTGAATGATGCCTAGCAAACACTAAGTTCAAAATATTTTGTTGAGGATGATCTTAGTGACCACTAAGCTTTAAATATTTCATTGTGGCTGACCTTAGTGACCACTAGGAATAGAAATATGTATTCCTTGACCCCTCAATAATGCATGTATTGCCACACTTTTCTCATTGCATTAATAGTTTTCTGTTAATGATGCCTAGAGGCCGCTAAGCTCTAAATATTTTGTTGTGGCTGACCGTAGCAACCACTAGGATCATAACTATGTATTTCTTGACCCCTCAATAATGTATGTATTTCCACACTTTTCTCATTGCATTAATATTTTTCCTGTTAATGATTCCTAATGACTGCTAAGCTCTAAATAATTCATTGTGGCTGACCTTAGTGACCACTAGGATCAAAACTACGTATGTCTTGACCCCTCAATAGTGCAAGTATTGGAAACACTTTTTCTCATTACAATAATAGTTTCATGAATAATGCCTAGATACAACCAAGCTCTAAATATTTTGTTATGGCTAAACTTAGTGACTGCTAGGATCATAATTGTGTATGTCTTGAAGCCTCAAGAGTGCATGTATTGTTGAACTTTTCTCATTGCATTAATAATTTTACTATGAATGATTCCTAGCAACCGCTAAGCTCTAATTATTTTGTTGTGACTAACCTTAGATACTGCTAAGATAAAAATTACGTATGTCTTGACCCCTCAATAGTGTAAGTATTTGCACACTTTTTATCATTGCAATAATAGTTGTCTTGTGAATAATGCCTAGCGGAAAAGAGGGCGCTGCCAAAATATTTCATTGTGGTTGATTAGTGACCACTAGGATCATTAGAACTATGTATTTCTTGAATAAGCCTCAAGACTTATAGAGTGCATGTATTGAATTTTAATGCATGTCCCTACTTTTTTCTCATTAATAAAATTTTGTAGTGTGAATGATGAACTAGCAATCACTAAGATCTAAATATTTTGGATTTGTGATTGACCTTAACGACCACTAGGATCAAAACTATGTATTTCTTAACCCCTCAATAGTGTATGTATTGCCGCATGTTTCTCATTGCATTAATATTTGTCCTGTGAATGATGACTAGCGACCGCTAAGCTCTAAATATTTTTTTATGGCTGACCCTAAGAACTGCTAGGATCAACACTTCTTACATTTATTTTCCAAATGAGTTTTTAATCTAACCAAATATTTAGAATAAGAGACATAAGAGTGTTGTTATAAATCCAAGTATGTCCTTTGGCTCAGTATCTTGTTTCTGTTGATGATATATGTAGCATTCATGGACCTATAATTTTTCAACATGGTGGGAGAACTGACACTGTCAAACCTAGATGCTTATTTATATTCCTATGAGGACACCAGAGTAATTAGAGATAATGTGTTTGATCTAGCTTCCTTAAATCATGAATTTCAACATTACTCATCTATTTTTTCCACATTCCAAGATGAAAGTCTTGATGTAGATGTCATAGACAAAAATATTATTCTACCAGATCAAGCCCTAAGGTCCCAAGACATAAGGGAAATAAAAAGAGTTGGTCTCCATTTAATTTCTTGTAAAACAGAGGTGCTTCCATTTCTAGAACTGATCACTTCCTATCTAATTCTTGCCAAGTCCAAGGAGTGGACCTTATTTTCTAAATCATGGAAAAACATAATAGGTTTTTATGTTGGGCATGCATACAGACATTATTACAAACTTCAAAGAAACCCTATATAATACAGATACAGTTGAGTCCTGGATGGCCACAAGGAAAATAAGATTTCTTTTACAGAGTTGGGCCATGGACCCAATAGATAATATGGATGATTCTCATCTGAGTGATATCCTTATTAAAAGGTTTAGACCAGGAGTCTGTATTGGCATGGCCCTCATGAACATGCTATATGGAAAACCTTCTATCTCTAAGGTTGATGTATTCTAGATCTCTTTAATTTTTATGCTTATTGATGAAGGCAAGATTCCTTTGTTAAGGAAAGTGGTCAGTTTCAATTTGGTGAGCCAAAGAAAAAATTTCGTGGACAATGGGAAATAATTTTACATGGCTTCTTATCTTCTTGATGCAATATCTATTGTTCTCAACTATTCAAAATTATGTCCAAAATGGCTTCCATCATGCCATTTGTAGCTAAATAAACTATATTCATACTTGTATGCCCATCATGGTTAGATCTCATATTCAAGATATATGCACTTATTTGTATCCTTCTCTCTACCAAAAATTACATGAAAAAGAAACACCCAGAATATATACTTGACATCCTCACTTCCATAAGGAAAATGGGATTTATATTCTTCTATCCAATAGAATATATTGTTATCATGATAAAGGGGATCCTTACACCTCCTTTTCAGATTTCATACTATGTTCTTGGAAAATTAGCAGAACAAGAGGTGGCATATCAAATTTGTAATGGTATTGCTGGAAAGTGCAAAGATAAGAAGCTTAAAATACATCCCCCCTCTCAGTCACTATGGGATGTAGGAAATTTAATAGGTGTCCTAATTTGAAAGTTGCATCAGCCCATATAAATTCATTCCATCTCCCCCAACACCCTCTAAGGAAATATGATCACATGAAAAGGGTTTCCAAGCACCTTCATTCTCTTAGAGGACATATAAATATATCATATGCACGTATGAGGATGATGTCAATGAATGGGTATGGATTACCCAAACAGAGTATAGCCTTGTCAATAGAATATGAAGAAGACTGGGGAAGTTCCATCTCTGAGAGGAACTATTAAAAAGGAGGCTACAAAGATAAAGACAACATTCTATTTAGAACCTTTAGAAAATCCATATGTTCCCTTTTCTCCATCAATTGAAACTCTATATGAGGTTCAAGAAGTCAGGACCATGCCAAATGAAGCTCCAAATTTGGTGGCATATGCCTTAACTTCTTCATATGAAGAAGAAGAGACTATGCAAACTAAAATTTCAGCCAACACAACCCCAGTGCAACCATCTCAATCTTCTCCCTCCACTCCACATGAAGTGAGACAAGATTGGGTTGAGAAATCCATAATTTCTCACAAAGAAAAACTAGATTGGGAGGCACAAGAAGATCCCTTAGTAAACATTGAATTCAATCCAAGGATGGGAACCTTGAAAAGGCTAACCAAAAAGAAGATGTCAACATAACAAGCCATTGTTTGGCATGAAACTTCAGAAGACCTCTTCTCTCTTACAAAGAAATGGAAATCCAAAGGCTCCCAAGTGGTGCAATATGAGGAAGATCTAGAATCCTTGATAAGGGCTACAACTAAAGTATTAAAAGTAGTGAGAGGTGTACATGCTAGAAATAAAGAGCTTGAAACTCAATTAAATGCCAAAATTCATATAGGTACAATTTTTGATGTAGAAGAGGCATTGTATGGTCTGTATACTGTTATAAAGAAATGCATTGAGGAAAAGATGAAGGAACAAGCCTACCTGAAGAAGATCAGAAATATCATTAAATCCACAAGATCAATGTAGAAAACATTAATATATATGGGGTAGGTTATTGAAGAAGGCATTTGTAAATACCCTTCAATTATAACCATGGATGATATTGGTATATGTCAGACATATGCTAATTATACCAAGGAAAGACTAAGGGAATGGAATGATCAGGTAAGAAAACTATCTCTCTAGTTTGATGACATTATTTTGAGAGGAAATCATATTTTCACAGAAGCCTCAGTCATGGAAGTATTTAAGGAAAACCATGAATTGGTTTCTAGTGAAGAGTTTGTTATATCGCTTAGTTAATTCTTGGTTAATTTTCAAAGGAGAATAATAGAGGAAAATGAAGGAGAAACTTTTCATGTCATTGAGATTGTCTCCAAAACTAAGGAAAAAATACATAAAATAGAGACTCTGAAGGAAATCATAAAAAAAGAAAAATGTTACTCAACATGTTTTTCTTGACAAGGCTAGTGTGCTATTTAGAAACCAATTGTGGACATAGGAAAGATAGATAGAGATTATAATAGTTGCAAAGAATTTTTCATGTGGAAAAAAATAAGATGATACAAAAGGCCACACATAAAGAAAAAAAACTCAGGAAGTAACTTTACACGTGGACTCAGATCAACACCAGGCCATAATTAAGCAGGAACCACAATGAATCATAAGTGACAATAATTAAGCTAGACGTGGGAAAGAAATGAAATATGTATGACATGTAAATAGATTAATATTTATAATTGATTGAATGTTTCATGTATATATTCCAAATGTTATACTTATTTAAACATGCACTTAGTAGTTGTACATCCAAAACTACCTAGCGACTGCTAAGCTCCAAATATGTTGTTGTGGCATAACCTAGCAGATGCTAGGCTCACAATATATTCCTTTAATTTGTTAAATATATTTCATCATGTTTTCTCAAAATATTATGTTTTGGCAGTACGTAGTGGCCACTAAGTTCATACTATCTTAATTTAATTTGTTAAATCCTAGTGACCGCTAAGCTCCAAATAATATGTTGTGGCATAACCTAGCAGACACTAAGCTCACAATATCTTACTTTATTTTGTTAAATATTAGTGATCACTAATATCCAAATATTATGTTGTGGCATAACCTAGCAAAACTACCTAGCTAAGAAAAATTATTATTCTTTGACTTGTTAAATGCTAACGACACCTAAGATTGTAATATTATATTGTGGAAGTACTTAGATGCCAATTAGCTCAAAATATGTTAATTTAATTTTTTAAAGCCTACCACTGATAACCTCCAAATATTATGTTTTAACATAACCTAGTGGCCGCTAAGCTCATAGTATCTTAATTTAATGTGTTAAATCCTGACAACTTCTATGCTTCAAATATTATGTGTTAAATCATAACAACCGCTAGGATTAAAATATTATGTTGTTACATAAAATAGCAGCCAATAAGCTCAAATTATCTTCGTTTAATTTGTTAAATTCTATCAAAACATTTGTTCGAAATATTATGTTGTGGTAGTAAGTAGCGGACGCTAAGTTCATTAAATCTATCTTAATTTAATTTGTTAAAATCCTAGCAACTACTAAGCTCCAAATAATATGTTGTTGGCATAACCTAACTTAATTTAATATGGATGTTAATATTGCAATATCTTACTTTCTTTTATTAAATCTTAGTGATATCTATGCTCTAAATATTATGTTTTGGTAGTGCCTTAGTGGACCAAAATCTCAAAATATATATAACTATCTAGCAATTGCTAAGCTCCAAATATGTTATTGTGGCATAACCTAGTAGCCATTAAGCTCACAATATCTTACTTGTTATAGTTAAATCCTAGTGGCAACCAATCTCCAAATAATATGTTTAGTATAACCTAGCTGAAAACTAAGCTAAAAATATCATTCTTTAATTTTTTAAATGCTAGCAACCCCAAGTTTGAAATATTATGTTATGGTTTACATAGCGGTACTAATCTCATATTATATTGTGGTAGTACATAACGACTGTAAGCTCCAAATAATATGTTGTGACATATCCTAGTAGCCACTAAGATCATAATATTTTAATCTAATTTTTTAAATCCTAACCACCGCTAGGCTCCAAATATTATTTGGTGGCATAGCCTAGTGGTTGTTAAGCTCAAAATATCTTACTTTAAATTCTTAAATCAAAATAGTAAATTCAACTAAGGTATATAGATCTGCTGAGTTTTGGAGCTAAATGGCTTCACAAATAACTTGTTTTACAACTTATAGGTTTACACAGTAACCATCATCGGTCGGCTAATTGGCATCGGTCACCTGGGAGTAACCAGTATCGGTTGGGTAACCGGCATCGGTTACTTATCCATGAAATTTTTATTTTAAACGCAGGATTATATCCAACCTTTTATTAAAAGGTGATATAAGGGTTGTAAATTCATAGCTAAGTTTCCCTAATGTTTTATATGCTTATAAGCTAGAAAAATAGGGATAGAAGGTAATAATTGTGATTATCATAGGAAAGGAATTCTTGAAGAGAGCTTAGATAATCTTTCCGTATTTATTACTTTTATGCTTCAATTCTGATTATAGATCTGTACAACAAGTCTGTGCTAACCCCAAAATTTGGTAACAAATATTTTTTTGTTTCATGGTTTTATGTGTTGACATATTTACTCATAGAGGGGTTTTTGATTGAGTGGGAGCACAACAATGGCAGAAGATAGTAAATAAAAAGTGGAGAAGTTTGAATATCATAATTATCAATTATAGAATATGCAGGTGGAAGATTATCTGTATTAAAGAGATCTATATTTACCATTGCATACAAGTGCAAAGCCTACAAAGATGATTGACTGAGAATGGAAGATTCTTGACATAAAGGCTCTGAGATATATAAGATTGAGCCTGGAAGCATCTGTAGCTTCTAATATTATTGAAGCAGTAACCACAGTAGAGTTGATGAAATCTTTAGCTAATTTATATGAAAAGCCAAGTGGTTAAAATAAATTTTATTTGATGAAGAAATTATTTAATTAAAAAATGCAAGAAGGTGGATATGTATCAAGTCATTTGAATGATTTCCATTCCATTGTAAATCAATTAAATTAGTTAATATTCCATTTGATGATGAAGTGAAATAACTTTTATTCTTATTCTCTTTACTAGATAGTTGGGATAACTTGGTAATGGTTGTTAGTAATACATCATTTGCTACTAATATTTTAAAGTTTGATGATGTGGTTAGTATAATCCTAAATGAAGAAATATGTAGGAAAAGTACAAAAGAATCATCATCTAAAAATGCTTTGAATGTAGAAAGAAGGGGAAGTTAGAATGAGAGATCCAAAAGCAATAATAATGGGAAATCAAATTCTAATATGGGCATATCTAAATCCAAAGGTAAAGGAATAACTTGTTGTAATTGTGGAAAGAAATGACATGCAAATAAGGATTGTTGGTTCAAGGATAACAAAGATAATATACTAGACAAAGGTAAAGAGTAAAATGTTACAAATGAGGTAATACAAGATGCCCTTATTCTCTCATTAGATAATAAAAAATAATATTGAGTTTTAGATTCAGGAGCTTATTTCCATGCTACCCCTAATAAGGGTTATTTCATAAATTATGTCCAGGGTAATTTTGGGCATGTTTATTTAGGAGATGACGAACCATGAAATATTACCGGTAAAGGGGAATTTCATCTAAAATTGCAGAATAGAAATACATAGATATTGAAAGATGTGAGGCATGTGTCAAGCCTCGAGAGAAATATAATTTTTGCAAGACAACTATGTGAATTTTACATGGTTACATTCATAGTCGATTCTTGGAAATTTACCAAGGGAGATCTTGTTATGGCAAGAGGCAAGAAGGTAAGAACATTATATTTTTTTACCTGTATTACTGATTCCTTTTCTATTATATCTACTTTAGATTCAAACACAAGCATGTGGCATAACCAGCTAGGCCAAATGAGTAAAAAGGGAATGTAGATATTAAAGGAAAAGGGTGAGTTATCATATTTGAAACATTTAGATCTTGATTTCTGTGAGCATTGTATATTTTGAAAGAAAAAGAAAGTGATATTTATTAAAGTTGGTGCAAAAAATAAGAAGCAAAATTTGGAGCTTATGCAATCAGATGTCTGGGGACCAGTCTAAGTAGCTTCTCATGGAGGATCCCAATATTATGTGACTTTCATTGATGATGCCACAAGAAAGGTATGGATTTATTGTATAAAGTGTAAATCTAATGTTTTTGATACTTTTAAAATATGGAAAGCCCTTATGGAAAATGAATCCAATTTAAAGTTAAAATTCCTTATATTTGACAATGGTGGTGAGTACTGCAACAAGGATTTCGATGATTATTGTTCAGTGAATGGAATACATAGAGAAATAATGGTTCCTAGAACACCACAAGAGAATAGTGTGGCTGAAATAATGAACAGAACTATCACAAAATATACAAAAAGCATGAGAATACATGTTGGATTTTCCTTTATAGTTTTGGGTGGAAGAAATAGTAGACATGAAAATTTATTTAATCAATCTTAGGCCCTTCAAGTGTACTGGATGGTGGAATATCAAAATAAACATCAACTAGAAAAGAGGTCGATATTTCTTTTCTTAGAGTATTTGGCTCAAAATATTTTATACATGTTGATAAAGAAAGTAGGAAGAAGTTGGATGCTAAATCAAAGAGACACACTTTTATTGGTTATGGCTCTGGTTATTTTAGATTCTATTTTTGGGATTTAGATGATTCTAAGATTGTTAGGAGTCATGATACTAAAAGTGAAATGAAAAGAGAATATATAGGGATCAAATTTTGATGAACTCAAGGATGAACTGGGTGGAGATATTCTGTACAGGAAAATACATTCTCATATTTAAAATAGTCATCTATAGGTATTGACATCAGTCAGAGCAACCATTTGTGGAAGACATATGACCGACATCGGTAGCTAGAACTGACATCAGTTACAAAAGAGATAGACCGACATCGGTTGCTTGGAATGACATCGGTTATAGGTGATTAGTTTTAGTTACTATCAGAGGTAGAAACTAATGTAGAGTACATTTATAGATTGATCCTTCGACACCCGAAATTTCTGTGATAACGTTCAAAAAGGATAAGTAGACCTCTAGAAATATTTACACCTTACCTTATCTTATTTATCTATTGACTGATAGTAGTGAACCAGAAGCATTCTTAAAGAATGAAATGCATGAGAATGAAACACATGAGAAGTGGGAGCATGGCATGGATGAGGAGATGGACTCCTTGGAAAATAATCATACATGGTATTTGGTTAAGTTTCCAGCAGGTAAGAGAACATTGCAGAACAAGTGTGTTTACAGTATCAAGGAAGAAGAGGGTGGACAGAAAAGATACAAGGTAAGGCTTATGGTAAAAAGATTTACACAAAAAGACAGGGATTGATTTTGGTGAGATTTTTTCACCTATAGTAAAAATTACTTCCATACGTATTGTTTTGAGTTTATTTGCAATAGAATATTTGCACTTAGATCATCTTGATGTTAATACAGCTTTTCTTCATGGTTATTTAGAGGAAGAGATATATATGTAGCAGCCACTTGGTTATGAAGTTAAGGGTAAGGAGAAACTTGTGTGTAGGATGAAAAAGTGCTTGTATGGGCTCAAGCAAGCCCTAATGAAATTGTATATGAGGTTTGAAATTTGTATGCATTATCATGGTTATATGAGATGCGAATCTGATCATTGTGTTTATTTCAAGAAGCTTGAAAATGGAAGCTATATTATTTTTTTATTGTATGTAGATGATATGCTTATTGCAAGATCTAGTATGCAAGACATTATTGAGCTTGAAGAAAAGTTAGCTCATACATTTTTAATGAAGGATTTAGGACCTGCAAAGAAAATCTATGGCATATAAATTCATAGAGACGTGAAGAATAGGAAATTTTATTTGTCTCGGGAATATTATATCAATAAGGTGTTAGAAAGGTTTAAAATGCATAATTCAAAACCTATAAGTACACCTATAGATGGACACTTTAAATTGAGAAAAGATCAGTGTCCTACATCACATTAGGAGGTCGAGTACATGGCACAGGTTCCATATGCTTCAGCACTTAGAATCCTTATGTATGTAATGGTTTGTACTAGACCATACATTGAACAAGCAGTGGGAGTTTTGAGTAGATTTTTGGCCAATCCAAGTAACTAACATTGAAAAGCAGTACAATGGATACTTAGATATTTGAGAGGGACATCCAACATGCATTTATACTATAGAGGGTTAGATACTTCTTTATGTGGATATATTGATTCAAATATGGCTAGAGATTTGGATGGTAGGAGGAGTACCATTGGATATGTATTCATAGTAGGTGGCAAATTAGTTAGCTAGATTTCAAGATTACAGAAATTTATGGCCTTATCTACTACAAAGGTAGAATATGTTGCAGCTACATAAGCTAGAAAAGAGAAGATATGGATGATCAGGTTCATGGAAGATTTTGGAAAGGAGCAAGAGGATTATATATTGTACAATGATATTCAAAGTGTGATTCATCTAGAAAATAACTAACCATTTCATTTAAGAATGAAACACATTCAATTGAGATATCACTTCATACGGAAAGTGTTGGAGGATGGGCAGCTAAAACTAGATAAAATTCCTACAAATGAGAACCCTAAGAATATGCTAATGAATTCGTTGGCAAATGAGAAGCTGGAGCTTCACTCCACTTCTTTTGGTCTTCGATTTTGAGACTTACAGAGGAAGAAATAGGCCAAGGAAAATATCCAAGGATGGATCTAAACAGTACAGTGTAACAATTTATCTCCAAGTGGGATATTATTGAGTTGTGGACCTAAATGGCTTCAAAAATAGCTTGTTTTACAACTTACAGATTTACACAGTAACCACCATTGGTTGGCTGACTAGCATCAGTCACCTAGGAGCAACCGTTATCAGTTAGGTAAATGGCATTGGTTACCTGTACATGAATTTTTTATTTAAATCATGAAATTAGATCTAACCTTTGATTAAAATCTGATCTAAGGGTTGTAAATGCATACCTAAGTTTCCCTAATGTTTGTATATGCTTATAAGCTAGAAAAATAGGATTAGAAGGTAAGAATTGTGATTATTGTAAGAAGGAATTCTTAGAGAGAGCTTAGATAATCATGTGAATGAAAATTATTTTACATCCATGTGAGGTGTGGAAGATTGCATATCTTTGTTGTATTTCCTTTGTAAAGCAAATAATAATAGATTGGCTATTTCTTGGTGGACGTAGCCCACACTGGATGAACCACATTATATCTTGTGTATTGTTCTTCTAGTTTAATTTATGTATTTATTGTTTATATGCTTCAATTCTAATTATAGATTTGCACAAAAAGTGTGTGCTAACCCCAACAATATATTGTATTCATAAAACAAGATTCATATATTTTATTTACTTGAGGCTTTACCTAGTGACTGCTAAGCTAAACATCAACCTTCTATGTGTTATACAATTATATATAGATTTATATTTTCAATGAGATTTTAAAAAAAAATTACTTTTTTGACAGTTTAAGAAACTTAGAATAGCGGCTGAGAAACTATACAACAAGTTTTTTTTATAATGAAAACAATTTTTTGCCTATGTAAAAAAACAAATGAGTCATGTGACCACTAAGATAATAATATATTTTCTCCAAAAAATAATTATATCCTAGTAGCCACTAGGCTTGACAAATTTTTTCATGATTGAGTGTATTTTGATAGGAGAAATCAGCTTGAAATGTTATATATATATATACACGTAGAATCGTGAATTAATATATATACCAACTCTCTATCTTTCGCCAATAATATGTATCATATAGAAAAATATGTTTTAAATGAATTTTATTACCTCTAGTTTCACATTTAATTTGAAATAAATTTCTAGTTTTCTAAATTGGTGGTTGAAATAAAGAATTATATCGTCGCGACCAAAAAGCTAAGTGATTTTTTGGCATGGCTTAGTGAGTGGAAAAGGAAATATATTTAAATATATACTGATTAAAACTTATACTTAATAATATTTATGCGTATATATAGTATGTTTACCTTCCATTGTACAAATATTAACATGGTGAAGACATTAAATTTGACTATTTCTACATGGGAAAATGTATATAATTGAAAATATTTATCATGTAATTGAAACTTAATATGGTTTTATAGTTTTAAAGCATTTTTTTAACCTCAAATACCTTCCGAGAATGTCAACGTGATAACCATATAAACAATTTAAAATGAAATAACTATCTAGGTTTATTTCTATCATCATAATAAAAAGAAGTAAATGTAGTTGTAAGGAATACCTAAACAATACATTTCGTCTCACAAACCATTAAAATTTTAAAAAAATGTGACTATGTGATAGGCCATCATTATCG
The DNA here is from genome assembly GCA_019776745.2 of Taxus chinensis. NCBI lineage: Eukaryota > Viridiplantae > Streptophyta > Pinopsida > Cupressales > Taxaceae > Taxus > Taxus chinensis. Next base: position 338,394,466 of record CM034157.1, on the reverse strand, counting down.
GGAAAAAATAATCACATGAACGAGAATGAAAAATCAAAAAAATATCCAAAGAGAGACATAGAAGGTCAGAAATGGGAAAGCATTCAACAAAGAGAAATACTAGAACTAAAAAGGGATTAAATTTTCTTCCATTGGGGTACAAAAAAAATTGTGTTTTCATGAAAAACAAGATGGTTTCACAAGGTAATCAAAAGGAACTGGAAAGTAGGGTTGAACTGTAAGCACAATTTGGTAAGGAAAAGTAGGGATGGACTTTTGTGAAAGATACAAGAACTATTCGAAGATAGAATGAATGAATGATTCTATCATGCCCCAAAAATTCAAACCCAAAACCAGCTAAATTTTTTTTTAATACGATACTAGAATAAATCATTTATTATTTTCTACTTCAATCCAATATTGGATGGGTTGTCACTCACTTCCTTGTGCATGGTCTATGTTAATATTCTATTTATCATCTAATTTTATTGTATGTCTCAAAAGAGACTACTAATATAGATGGCTTATTATGAGGTTTATACATGTTGGTTAAATGGTACCATTATAGTGACAATAGATGTGTTATAATTATTATGTCCTATAAATTGTAGGATTAATATTACAATCGATACCACCTCATGAGTCTAGTAGACAATATACATTGGTTTCCCTAGTTCACACCGTACAAGTATTAGCTCCATTATCACACTATAGTAAGGTTGTATGTTCAATGTTGTAGCCATCTTAACCATAGTATATTATCTTTAATAATGATATTATAGATAACATCTTATCAATATAAGCATTATAATAACCAACTTAATAACGTTATAGATGTCACAGTATCATTTTATCATTCTAAGCATTGTAGATATTATTATAATTCCATATCATACTCATATTATAAGCAAGTACAAGCTTACAATGAGCATCACCACATTATAGATATTGTAAATATAACATAACACCATCAAACCCACTATGATGATGTTATTTTATATATATACTTGAAACTATATGTACAAAATATATTCTAATAATATATCCTAATATCCATATATTAAAATTTTATATTACATGTAGTATTTTATTTTACCAAGAATAACCCAAGGCGCGTTGGCACATCACTCAAACAAAACTAAGCATTCATATGAAGCACGCAAGGGTACCAAGTCCCTCTTTTATGTCAGTTCCAGAAAGGAGTTAGTATGAAAAGACATATAATCTAGATACATAACAGTGATGTAAAGATAAATCACAAATAGATCTAGATCACAACCATATGCAAGAATGAACTAAACAAGAACCATGATTAGGTTTACTATGCAATTTCCAGTTACATATACGTCAATAACCATTATCCATCCATAAATATCCATTGTATTAATCACTTTAAAACACAAAAGTTGAATACACACATAGAAGTATCACCATAAGACATGTGTACTCATAAACTAGTAGCATAACTCTACTATAAAGAGGAAATCCTAAAACTATGCAAATCAACACATATATATAGGGGTGGGGACTTTCCCTTCACCATCTATGCATCCTAAAAATAGGCTACATGTTAATAATAGCCATGTGTTGTTTACAAAGATAACAAGGGAGCATGCAAACTCTTCTAACAATAGTTCTCCTATAGATAACTTCAATTCCAATCCTATTTTTAGCCCAAAAATGTGCATGTCACTCATCCTTCCACTCATCCCAAAATAGCCTTGTGTAGCCTCCAAGTCTTCATGCTCTCACTTTCGAACTACATAGTTCCTTGCTCAAAAATAGACTCTGCCTACATGGAATCTTCTCTTATGTGGCACTCCACTTCATCTCTATATTTATCCCGTGATTTCCAAAAAATCTAAGTCAACTTGTTTCCTTAGTATAAACAATCCTTTGAGTTCCCTTTCTATCACCTACACAAAAAAAATCATACACCACTTTCATGTGCACTCACCGGAATCTTCTTGTGCATTCTTTCCTACGCATGTTCTTCTGTGAGGTCTTAAGTGCATCCTCACTTGATACTTAGCTATATTTCCAAGTCCCAACATTAGCCCACACTAAGTATGTTGTTCCGTCCTCGGCAACACCAATCTAAGTTTGATCTCATGCCCAGAGAAAATAATCCTTACAATGAAAAAGCAAGAATAAAGAATGTCCTCAAGGTTTGCACCAATTACATGAAAGAATCCTGAATTTTTACTATGCAAAAAGAAGAGGGAACTCCTTATTCACTGATGCTTCCAAATGTTTTCCACTCTTCTACATTCACTAGTGTGTCTTGAGTAAATGCAACTCCCTATCATAGAACAGTGACTTCATCAAATTTTATTTCCTCACCCTTAGCTTTTAGTGTGTTCATCAGAGTCTAGCAACTATTTTTCCATATCTATCTAAGCGCATCCATCTTCCGTGGGTGACTAGGGAAATCCTTAACCAATTCTTTCAATGTTTTCCACTTTCTATTTCTTACGCACTTGAGTAAATGTGTCCCCTTCGGAGGAATACTTCATCAAATTTTAGCCTTCCCTCTTCTAGTGTGTCAACCTATGGCTCCAACTATTTTTCTCTTGTCCAAGCGCTATTCCCATCTTTGCTTGACATACCTGAGGGAACTCCTTGCCACCAATCCAACGTTCCACTCTTAAGTGGTATATACTGTGAGAATCGTCACCTATCAGAGGTCCCTATGACTTGAAAATTTTCAGTAGGCCTCACCCTTAGCCTCTAGTGTGTCCAGCAGGTCCTTCAACTATTTTTCCATGTTTGTAAGCGCATCCATCTTGTGGGTTCCCCAACTATAGTGGCTATGAGTTCCTTTCAAATTATTTTTCTTGTTCGCTTTTGAATCAATTGCTTCCCTCTTCTTTCAACCTTGACAAATATTCCCATCGTTCTACCCTGTTCCCCTTATTCTTGTGAACTCGTGAGATACTTCATGCAACCAATATCCTACAAGGTCTCTATCTTAATGTCAACATGACCTCTGCCAGTGGGAAACTACCTTCATGCATTCCTTCAATTCTTGTATCTTATGGTGGCTTCAATCTGTTCTATGGCGTTTTTGCAATGTCCAAACTTATTATCAGATTCCAAAGCATTGTCTTGGGAAGTAATTATACGTGTACCTATCCTTTTAATGTAAACCAGACTGCACGACATGTCTTATCCTTTTGCCAGGTCATGCACTTAAAATCCTACCTCAGCTATGCATAATTTTCTTCCTTCATACAACATGCACGTCTATCCTTTCTTCCTTTAACAATTATTTCTCTATTCTTCTCCTCTGTTTCTTTATACATATAATGTATATGTTTATTCTTATCAAAAATTCTTGAACCCACTTCCACTGAAATCTTGATAAGTACATTACAGGATTGTTCATATGTTAACTGCTAAGAATCAACTACAAGATTTATTTTTATTGATACTGAAGATTCACTAGTGTCTAAAAATTTTTGGGTGCTTACTTTAAATTTTGGTTCCTCAATGTGTGACTCCAAATCCCAAGACAACATCTTTCTTGTATGAGATGGTGCACCCTTTTTATTAAATAATGACCGATAGAATAGTTTATCTATAGGGATTGTGCTTTAGATACCTTGCACGTAGAACCTTATTGGGTTCCTCAACATATTGCATTATAGGTCCTTGGGGAAGATATACACTCGTCTCTTTCCACGAGAACCCTTGGGAAAACCCTATATCAAGGCATGATTATCCACTCATAATACCTTTCTAACCCTAACTCTTTTACTTCTTAATTCTATTTCTTCACTCTATATTTTGTGTAACATTATGCTCCACCAAGTGTTCAATAATATTATGTGAATTCTTCCTCTACTCTGCATTTCTCTCCAGGTCAGGGTTGGGATAGTGTGCCTATCCTCATGTTCTTTAGTTGTGTTTGGATGTTCTCTTTTATAACTTGTGTATTGGCTGAACCATTGACACCTTCCTTCCTCCACATCCATTGTATGTGCACCCTCAAATTTCTTGTCTTGGCGTTCTTCACCTGATTCTTCTGACAATATGCACTTGTGAACTTGGCTTCTTAACCGAATTCTTCCTCGCTTTCTAGCTCCTTACCTTCTTCCTTCTAGTTCTCTCTATTTTCTCATAAGTATCAAGCTATTGGACTATCTTATGATTCTTTTGTACACCAGAGACCTTCTTCTAATAGGCAATTGCCTCATAACATAAATGCATGTCTCCATGCCTCCTTCCTATTATGAGGTTTATCTTGTGGGCGTGACTTTTAAACTGGAGTTTTATCTTTACTCACTCCTTCAGTTCTAATGATAGAAGGAGTCTCTTCATGCGATCACTTCTTCGGTTCAATACCTTCTTATGTGCACGGAGGGTTCCTTCAAGAAATACTTACATCATCTTCTACGAATGCTCCATCCACAAACCAAGGCCTTAGATAAATATATATCCTTAGTTGCATCCACTGAAGCTATTAGAAAGGTTATTGGTTTCATCAAATGTATGTCTTTCTAAAACATACTTCTCCCCATAAACTACACTTCTTAGGGTAGATAAGTGTTTGAAACATCTCATGGTGCTCCTTATACTACTTTTCGTCAGATCGTACCTTAATTTATGCGGCTTCCTTGAACCTATTTATTGTAGCCTAAAAGTACTCTCTTGAAAAGGCAAACGAAAGTTTGTACACCATGGGCTTTTAGTGTCATCAATCAACATAAACCTCTGAATACAAAATTTTTGATGCACAAAAACATTAGAAAAATCCATCTACAAGGGCAGAGTAATTATTATGGAATCCTCCATTCCACGTTGAATGCATCACATGCATTTGTTTATACCATTTATCTATACACGCCTTATAAATTGGTGTCATCGTGTCGTGGGTATACTTAGCAAATCGTTTTGCAAGGTGAGTGATATCTCTGCAGGATACTCCCATATATTGTCTCTAAGATCCATCAGGCACCCAAATCTTTGAGAACAATATTACTACACAAAGATGTTCCCAAACATGATCTTATCACCATCACGTGCGCAACATCAATAATATCTTCTGACTATAAAGGAGGTGAAATATTGTATATGGTTCCTTCTAATATTTTATTACATACGTAACAACCATCTCTTGTTCACCTATTTCTATATCTGCCTACCCACTTAGCTTTGTGAGTAAATGCATGGCCATCCTTATGATAAGATCATTCAACTTCATAATTTCAAACCTGAATCATCCTTTTGTGTACTAATACTCCTTTGCAATTTTCTTCAACTCAACATCATTACCTAAGTCATCATCAAAGGAGTCACCAGTATTGATTAATCCAGTATACTTCTCAATCAAATTCATGGTGATGCACATTCTTCTTCCTGCATGAACTCAAATGATAGGAATTAGCAAATGGCATGTAAGTGCACTTCTTACAACAACACATTCAACTAAATTGACAAAACGTAGCTACAATGAAAGGAAACACATATAAAGGGAACACAATGTAAGGGAAAACTTAAACTAAATGAAAATTTTACCTTATTACAAACACCAAGAATACATATTTATAGTAGATACTTTAAACTATTCTTATTGAAGTAACCAGGTAATCAAATGTCCCATCCAGCACCTATAATTGGCAAGTGTCTTGAATTCAAATATGTAGGTCATGAACATACTATCCCAAAAAATGAACATTGGAAATTCCCAAGGTGGCATGCAAAACTTTGAATTCTTACAGAAGAACCATATTGTCCAACCTTAAACTCCTTGTTTCTTAATATGCCTATCATGTCATGCCTTTTACTTGGCCTTTTACTGGCCTTTTCTATCTTTTGAATTCATCTGTGAAATGGTGCATCCATTCATCCAACTACATCAGTTTATCAATGTGCTCTTCAATTACTTGTTCATCATCTAGACCAAACCTCCTGTGCATGCGCAATACATAGAGAAGTTAACATAAATTCCACTGGTAAAACAACCTTTACAGCCAAACACCAATTGAAAGGGTGATTGTATTTGTTCACTATTTAATAGGTTGTTTCGTATGCCCAAAGTACAGACAAAGACTTTATCATCCCAATATTTCCTTCAATCCAACATCACAAATATTTTTCAATGTATGTCCCAATATATTGTTGAAAGTTCTTGGCAGTAGTCCATTGGCCTGTGGGTGATAGGGTGTTTTCTTTATGATGCAACACCATAAATTCAGCCAATAATATCCTTGATAGTCTCATTCAGAAAAGTGTTTCCCCTATCACTTAGGGCAAGTCTCAAGAATGACATCCATACCTGGTGAAATAATGTTGATCCCACATAGAATAGCTCATTTTTTCGTAGCATGATAACTGTCCAATCCTTTGTAAAATTTATATCTGAAGTCTACCCACATTGTAAGATAAGTTATGAGATTAAAATATAATGTAGCAAATCTAACTAGTCCTAATTCTAGACGCAGGTGGGGAAATAGGACCCACAAAGCTTAGATTGGACCCAGCTTTTCAAAAGACATGTTCTACACTTGTAAATAGGTGTTAAAGTCCATCTCATGTCTGGTTCCAGGCTTTCCAAGGTATTTGTCAATGATCACATTCCTTGGCATATGGTCATTACAATCCTTATACGGGAATGTTGATCCCACTATAGGTCCGACCAATCAAAATCTTGTCATATGCAATGGCATGTCCTATGGTGATAATTTCTTTCCTGCAATTCCACCATCCATCTTCCTACATATATCTTTATTTAGTTGCTCATTTTCAAACATTGCACTAGATTCAAAACCTCATCACCTATAACCAGTTTATGAAACGTCTCCTCACACATATAAGGCACGTCGCCATATTTCAAGTTGCTTTCTTTACAAAGTCTTCATCCCCTCAAATTCCTAGCTATTGTAAAATTATACAATATCTCCATCTAATTTTAGTTGGCACAGTGTATTCAGATATGAATAGTGGGAATCTTAAATTATATCATCAATTCTCTACGCATCCTGTCACCTTAGAGTTGATCCTTGAATATGCACCATGATCTGATTTATAACACCATTACTCTTATTATGTCTTATAACCAACCTAACTATAAAGTCAAATGGTCATTGATGAATAAATAGATCCATTAATCCTATATGCATGCACCCATTATTAAACAAAACATAGAATGATTGACCAAGTACTTAACGATAATGTGATCCATGTAAGATAAATAAAATGTAATTAGCTAGCAAGTCTTGTCTAAAGTATGATAAACCATACATAGATCAAAGACTAGCAAGTCATGCTCAGTAGTTGTATAATTATGCTCAGCTAGGTCAATTATACTCCCTTACAAAACAAATGGGATGATCCAAAAATCTTTCTGCCTACCCAGCTGGGACTAGGGTACCAACTAATGGCCATCCTAGAATGCATCCACATGAACATATCCCAACCAAGGATTTGGTCCCATGAAGGAAATACATATAAAACTTGGAGTATAAATAAGCCTTTCCTTCCAATGTTCAAATGTTATTTGTTATGCCTATCGCGTCAGGCCAATTTACTTTCCTTTATCTTTTGGATCAACAATGCTTCCAGAAGGCACGTGAGTCATCCTACTGCATAGTCCTTTGATGAACTTCCTGGTAATACCCTATAGTTCCCCATACAATCTATAGATCTCACTCTGCATAGCAGTATGGTTCCTCTAAGCCCTAGATACAATTCGACCTTGGCAAACCACAACAACCCTTTTGCAGATGATGACACCCCAACAAAGTTCCAAGGGTGTAGCAAAGGACAGCAAATTTCTTTGTATAGTTTAGTGAGATGATCAATTTATTGAAAATACTTTCAAATCCCAATAAGATCTTCAAATTATCACATTCAGTCTTTCACTATTTACCCATGAATTATCTAGTCATCCAAATACACCTGCAAGTCACTTGTGAATGAAGTCTTGGAAGGCTTGTACATGATGCACAAGAAGGACTATAGGCACATTCTTCAATCCAAAAGGCATACTGTGTATGACAAATATTCCCCATAGTCTATGGTGAAATTGGTTTTTTCCTTATCTTCCTTAGCAATCCACACCTGATGATAACCATAGAATCCATCTACAAAAGAATAGATCTCACACCCAGAAAATCTTGTAAGTATCTCTTCTGTAAATAGGTGGCACATTGAAGTTCGATTAATCACATACTGAATGTGATTTAATCCCTATAATTACACAATTTTGTGCGATCTACCCACTCCTTCTTAATGGCCTTGATGACCATGGGCCTCACCCATTCAAAGTCCTCAATAGGACTCACATTGATCCCTAGATACTTGAATTTTATCAATTTTTTCCTTCACCAAAGCATTAGATTAGAAAATCATCACGTAAGGCCTCTTCCTAACATATTAAGTGTGCCTCCCTTTAAGTTAATCCACATATTCACCCTAAATAACATGATCCTGTACTTACATTAATTTATGTGTATCCTCTAAGAAACACGATCTTAGGCACATTAGTCATGCATGATGGCAATAATCTTGGAGGAACCTCCCATACTAATCAATAGTGTAAGGACAATGATGGCCTCCTTGGGTTAGTCAACACTTGTCCTAAGGTCTTCACCTTCTTTAGGTTTTAAAGGTTGCATGATACGTGCACACACCTCTCATCTTATATATCTAAATCACCTCGTGTGTACCCTTCAGTGTGATCTGAACTAGATTAGCATCCTCCAATCTTCATGTCATTCAATTATGCTCTAGACCATCTTACCCTTTTCTTTTTCTTGGCAGACATAGCCAGATGTATATCCACTACGATATGCTACTCTTTCTCTTCAAAGTTAGCCTCCACGCCTTGAAGATCTAATTCTCTGAAACATCCTAATAATTGGCATACACACCTTATACCTTTGCATGGGATATAACCTAGTTACTTAAGTGCATTTACATATTACTAAACATTCTATTTCCTAGCAGGTTATAGTTGAAAATTAGTCAAAACTAGTAAATCATAAATGTTTCGTCGAGTCTCTTGCCAGTTGCATAAGTTACTCTTGGGGTAAATTTTACATGCACATACCATGCAATAGGATGCATCAACAACCTAAAGGACAGTGTAGAAGTTTGTGCACCCATAGTGATGTATGGAATAAGGCATCCCACCCCTCATGTTTAATGGCTTTAACACTTGATCAAACATGTGTAAAGATAAATCCTTCCAGTGAAGTTTTTCACAATTTCGTGTGGGTACATTGTTCCTGAACAAACCTCGTAGAGAATGGAAACTATTTCATTAAACTTCACCAATCCACACAAATGTATCTTTAGTATCAGATTTACACAAACTACTGCAGTAGTAGAGTATATACGGGAGTAAGCATATTTCTTGAGGAACTTTCTACTTAATTGGTCCACAGTTGGCTCTAAGACCAATGACATGCAAGAATACATCAGATTGGACTCCCCTCACCAATATACCTTAGGTACCTATTCTGTCCCAAATGTTCCTAACAGGAATGTGCACTCACTATAAGAGTTCATGTGAAATGTTTCTTAAGATTCTCATTTGGCACCTTGTATATGTTCCATGCATTCCAACTTGTCACAAGAAAATGTTTACTAGTATCATTATAGACTGTGAATCATCCCACTCCTGAATAACCCCTTCCTAACCTAATTGGTATCATTTACTTCAGGATCTTGTGACTACAATGGTGTACCATAGACTGTTCAGATCATCTTCACTCAAAGGTTCATACATAAGATGTAGAATTTCCATCCACTCAATGGAATGATGTTGTGCTTTTCATTGGTCTAACACAGGCTTATATGAACCTGAAGATAACCAGAGAAAATCAGTGATTGTTTTGTATCCTATAACTCGAAGGGATTTCCATTAAGAAATGGGGTGGGAAAAGGATCTTCCTCTGCAAGCACCAAGATCACTATCAAGTCCCGAATAAATTGGTCCTAAATGAGATAGTAGATTGTAGCATCTCTTTAAGAGAACCAATGGGCATGGATTTAATTCCTATTGGGCACAAGTGAACAACTAGATTTCAAATATTATCGATAATGGTGGCCTCCCCATTTGATTTTACACGTAGCAAATGTAAGCACATTCATCTTGTGGCCTCCAGTAGTAACCGGGTAATACCTTGACTCATTACATTTGATACCTCAATAACAACATTTAAAGAGGGATTAATCCCTTTAGCTCATGATATCCTAACATGAGGATAAGTCCTACAAGTCATGCAATAGCTCAAAATCAATGCCACCTCTCATGCACTCAACCCCAGGTTTACCAACATAAGGTATCTGTTATCCAAAATGTGCCCCTTGCTCATTTTGTGGCTAACTCCTTTCATTCTTCCCTCTCTTGTGCCTCAGTCATAATTTTTTAATTTTTAGGAACTCAAAACTTTTTGGAAATAGCACCATTGGATAGAGCTCTTTCTCAACTTTCCAAAAAGGTAAAGTTTTCCTCCTAACTCCATGTATTTTTGAAGTTATGGCTCGATCGGAGTTTTTGTGGGAAATTTTCCCCTGAAAGGCCCACAGCCAATAAATGGTGCCACGTGTCCAAGGAAGTGGTGGAGGGTTCAGGAGGAAAACTTGGATAATTTTACCAAGTGTTTGGAAAAGTTTTCAAAAGGAATATTTTTCCCCGCAGGCCCGCCAGCAAATTAATTATGCCACGTGTCCCAAGGGGAAAAAACTTGAAAAAATTGACTAAGTGTTAGGCCATGGAAAAATTTTCGAAGGAAAGGCCCACCCAATCATGTTAGCGACCACGTGTCCTATGGCATCGGACCGGGCGGAGCATGGAGGAAAGTTAGAATTTTGGCGAAGTGTTTTTGCCAAATTTCAAAAGGGAAAATTTTTGGCCCGCCAATCCAATACAGGCCCTGGGCCAACCATCATATTTTTTCCCAAAGTGTTTTGGTTAGCCAAAAGGAAAAATGTGTAGAGGGTCCGTAGACCCACCGACCTATGAAATTGCACCACGGTCCAGGGGCAAGAATGGCGGAGCGCCGGGGGAGATTGGGATTTTTTCCCAAAGGGATTAAAAAGTAAAAGGAAAAATGTTTACAGAGGGCCCGCATCCAGGCGAATGAAATTGCCACCACGTGTCCTCAGACCGGCGTGGAAGGTGGGAAAATTTGGGAAATTTTCCCAAAGGAAAAAGAAGGAAATTTCAAAGGAAAAATCACCCCCCAGAAGCGTGAACCAATGGAATCTTGCCATGTGTCAGGTGGCAAAAAACTCAAGACAAGCCCGCAACCGGAAAATTTGAAGGGAAAGGCCCACAAGGAATCAGGTTTTTCCACATGTCCGGTCAAGAAATAGGGTCAAACAGTGATGGAAAAATTTAGGAGGAAAGGCCCGCGGCCAATCAGCACATGCCATGTGTCCTCAGATCATCGGCCCAGTGGGATTTTTTGGAAAATTTTCCAAAGGGCAAAACAATGGAAAATGAAGCATTAGAGGCCCACACCCAATCAAAACATGCCACATGGCACCTAGAAATGGTGGAGCACAGGGAATTTTTGGAAAATTTTCCAAATGACAAAAAGTGGAAAATTTAAAAAAATTTTGCCCGCCAATCCGATTTGGCCCTGTTTTGCCCTAAAATTTCAAATGGCCATATCTTTCGATCCAGAGCTCAGTTTTTCACGTTCTTTATATCAATGGAAAGCTGGTGAAATTATCTACAAGATTCTGGGGTCATTTTTGCATTTTGATGGACCTTGGAGAGAGAAATTTGAAAAATGCCTCTGGCACGTGGTCATGGACAGAAATGACGTTTCAACCACCATTTTTAATGAAGAATGGCTCGCATTCTCTCCCATCATGGTCAAAAAATGTCAGGGGATGGGCCTGTAAGGATGCCCATGCTGTTTTAATGTGTTTTTGGTTGGTGGTTGAAGCTCTCCCATGCGTTTTCCATGTTTTCTCTCTCCTGGGGTCGTGGCTTGCACTGTAAAAGCCAGAATGGGTTCATTTTTGAAGAGAGGAGACACTTTTTCAACTCTGCAGACTTCCCTTTTTCTTCCTTCTTGGTAGAATTTGTGGAAATTTCAGACCTTTCCAAGCAATGTACAGCACCCCTTTTTTACCTCTTGATCATTGTAATGCATTGTATTTTTATATGGAAATGTTAATGCATATGCTCTGAATGATTAAAATCCTCTGTCCTTGTCATATATCTACCATTGTTTTCCTGATCTTTCATTACATTTTCAGCAATTTGTGCATGCTTTTGCTGTGTTTTCATTATGGATTGTGTCTATGTATTACAGTATCAGGTGTCTCACCACTCCTTTGGTGCATCACCTCATTAGCATTAGCTTCATTTTCTTGCATTCCCTATCCTTGTCTACCTTGGAATTTAGAGTAGGAACTAGGAATTCAAACCTCTGTAACTTGTAAGTGATATATCTGATCAGAGGAGTTGAGGAACCAGCCTCTAATCTAGAGATTCCTCTCCCATTTTTACAAGTCCCACACTTGGGGAGAGGATTCAATGTTGTGCAATCACACTGGATGTCCAAGATGTCAAACTAGAAGCTTGATCAACATCCAGGGGTGCTGCTGATTTGCAACAATAGTTTTGGCACGCCCGGTGGGACCTTAGAGGTCTTCATCTTTATTGCAACAAATTTGATGTGCATTTGTTGCAAGTTTCTTGCTTAAAAGAGCCCTAAATTACACATCTGGCGACTCCAAGGAAGAAGAATCATCTGGTTTTAGCAGTGCAGACCTGAAAACTCATGAGAAGAATCACCACAAGGTCAAGAGTTGGAGAAGAAGAGGTGTTGTTTGAATATCTGTAGTTATCTCCAAGAAGAAGGTAAAGAGGGAGGAGAATTCAAAGGTCTCCATCTCCACCAAACAGAACTCTATCAACTCCTCCACCTGGTAGGCCTTTCATTCAATCAACAAGGGTTCTAAGGCCAATCAGAATGGCACAAAACAACCCCTATGTCAATTTCACTGGCAACAGCCCACTTGCTCTCAATGCACAAAATCCAATCCCAGTTGCAGCATTGAAGAACATTCCATACTTTACTGGAGAGAATCAGACCACTCCTGGTGATCATGTCAAGGATATTGCTAATATTTGTGCAATCCATGAGATCAATGAGATGCAAGTTAGCTATCAAATTTTTGGCATCTTCATTCAAAGGGAAAGCTTTGCAATGGTTTAGGAGTCTTGCCTCAGGTTCTATCAAAATTGGAACTAGCTATGTATAGCCCTCCATGAGCAATTTGGAGAAAAGGGAGACAACTTGTCCCTTTTGGAGCAGCTGACAACCATCAAGAGAGCTCCCAATGAGCAACTGACTGACTTCAACTTCAGATTTCAAATGACTTGGGAGAGAATTCCAGTGGCAGTAAGGCCAACAGCAGAAGGTGCTTTTCTATATTACCTTAAAGCTTTAAATTCTGATATTTCTATGTTGATTCAATCCATGGGAGGCACAACTATCCCTGTTGCTTATAGCATTTCCATTAGAGCTGAAAATTGTTTGATTCAAGCTGGCAAGCTAGCTCCTAGGCCTCCAATGCCATTATTTCCAAGTTTAGAGAGCCCAAACACTAATCAAATGCCTATTTTAGCTCCTATTCCCACTCCTAGAAATCAGAATTCAAGTGAAGCTTCTACTTCATCTTCTAGTGCCTCAAATGAACTTCAAGAAGTCATGAAGCAATTGCAAAATTTAGGTAATGAGCTGGTTACACTCAAGAGGCAGCAAGCCCAAGGTTTTAGACCTTCTTTCTAGCCTCAAGCTCAACCTAACAGGCAGCCATACCAGCCTCAAAGACCACCCAATCCAGCTGCAAATTTAAATCAAGCAAGACCTCCTGCCAACAGACCATTTCAGCCCTATAATCCCAATGCTACATCTGCCTCTAAGGCATTAGTGCCAGTGCAAAACAACATAGCTCAAGAGTATGATTAGTGTTTTCCATGCAATGAACCTCACAACCAGTCTATGTGTTTCAATGGTGCCTTAAATCAAGCATTAATGGTGACAACTACTGGTGTGGAGGGTGAAGGTAGTCAAGGAAATAACCAACAACAAGAAACATTCCAGCAACAATCAGCTCCAAATGATACCACACTTGTAAATTGGCAGGAAGAGGATTTTTGTGGCATGAATCAAATAGTTTCCCAAAGTGTTGCAGCCAACACAAGGTCAAAAAGGAGAAATTTGGGTGAAGAACAACCATTGGCTCCAAGTAATCCACAACCTCCTACTCACTCCACAAATTATTGGCAAGCAAAATGTAGTTCCAAACACACAAGGGCTGCCTAAAACAGCTCCTAGACCAACTCAAATGCCAGTTGTTGCTGCCCATATGCAAGGAATAAATGTGCAGGCCAAGGGACAACAGAGAGATGCTTCATCTCCATTCAACATCATTGATCAGATGAAGAAGACAAATGTAAACATATCAATGTGGGAATCACTATCTATCCCAGGCCAAAGAGATTTGCTACAAGCTACCATGAAGGACTGGTCAACTTCAAATCAGCAAGTCCAAATGCAAGAGAAGGTACTCACAAATGCTGCCCAGCCTAAGGGGAATCATGGAGGACAACAAGGTAAAATGTTGAAGCCCCCTCCATTCTATGTTTCATTGATCATTGGAAACCAATTAGTACACAATTGCATGATTGATTCTGGGGCAAGTAGTTCAGTAATGCCCAAGAAAATAGCTAATCAGTTGGGAATTCAGTATGAAGTCATATCCAAAGGGGTAGTGCAATTGGATGGGACAGTAGTAACAACAGTTGGAGTGATAAAAAACTTGAGTCTTACCTTGCATGCCTGCCCCAACATTGTTGTTTTACAAGATGTCTCAGTAATAGATCTTCCACCACTCTTTGCCCTATGTCTGTCAAGGGATTTCACAGCCAAGATTGGAGGCTACTTATCTGCTGATTGGTCACACATGTTGTTCAGAACAAGATATGGAACTAAGGCCATAATCAGATCTAAACCTATTACAAACTTTCACATTGAGCCTTACACTCCAAGTCAAATCAATACCAATTGTTCAGCGTTTGATCAAGAGGATTATCCAAGCACTGATGAAACTGACACCAAGGTTGGAAGCATCCCAGATATGACTCTTAATGAATGGGCAAGCAAGGTGCATTGCTTTTGATCCTTATCAAGAAATAGAAGAATCTGAGCTAGGAGTCTATTGCATGCATGAAGAAAATCAGCCTATTCCTAGCATCACCAAGCCAAACCACAAGGATGACAATGAGGTATGGCAGTTGTTTTTTGATGGATCAAGGAGTAGACAAGGTGTAGGAGGTGGAGCTATGCTTGTTTCCCCTCAAGGAGTTAAGTATTATTCAGCTTTTAGATTTCAATTTGCATGCTCTAATAACACTGCTGAATATGAAGCCTTGGTACAAGGATTGCATTGGTCAATCAAGAGAGGGATAAAGAACTTGCAAGTCTTTGGTGACAGTGAGTTGATTGTCAACCAGGTTAAGGGGCAACATGCTATCAAGAATGATCTACTCAAGTGTTACAAAAATAGGGTGTGGGACCTCATTGAATATTTTGAGGGCTTTGGTATAAATTCCATTCCTAGAAAAGAGAAACCAAGCTACTGACAGGCTTGCAGCAGTTGGGGCAGCCTTTGACATTGTTGAAAGCATTCAAAAAGACAAGGTACAACCAAACATCCATGTGATTGTGAGGCCTTCAGTACCAGATAACAATGTAAGTTGGCAAGTGTTTGAAAATGATCAGCAAATCATCCATTTCTTGCAAGAAGAAGCTGAGTTCTCAGCTAAAAATCAAGAAAAGTTGGAGCAGCAGTATGGTGACCAAGTGGTACAGCTGAGAACCAACAAACTTCCAAAGGGACTTATTAATTTGGAGTCCATTTTCAATCCTAATGATCAGTTTAGGAAGGAGAAAGCAAACATTCAAGTCAAGGGAGAAGATTCAGTGTCCATCTTGGTGGAAGAAAGCAAATCACTCCAAATTGGTAAGATGACAACTGAGCAAGAAAGGTATGAGTTCATACAACCTTGTCAAGAATTCCCTGATTTGTTTTCTTGGAGCTATGAAGATTTGAAAGGTTTCAATCCCAAGTTAGCTCAACACACCATTGAATTGGACCCAAGTACTAAACCCATCAGGCAAAAACAAAGGCTAGTCAATCCACACATGGAGCCTCTCATGAGAAAGGAATTGAATAAGTTGATAGAATCAAGAATCATATTCCCTATCAAGCATTCTAGTTGGGTGGCCAACTTGGTTCCAGTTAGAAAGAAGAGTGGGGAAATCAGATTGTGTGTTGACTTCAGAGATTTGAATAGAGCATCTCTCAAGGATCATTACCCACTTCCTTCCATGGAGCAGATTTTGCAAGTTGTTGCTGGTTCTGAGAGGTTTTCATTACTTGATGGCTATTCAGGGTACAATCAGATTATGGTGAAAGAAGAAGATCAGTTCAAGATAGCCTTTACAACCAAATGGGGAACTTATGCATACAGGAAAATGCCATTTGGGCTTTCCAACGCTGGAGCTACTTTCCAAAGAGCAATGGATATGGCATTCAAGGGTTTGATTAACAACATTGTGCTGATATATCTTGATGATATCACTATTTTTTCAAAAAATGTAGCAGACCATCTCTTTCATTTGAGACAAGTGTTCCAAAGGTGTAGAAGATTTGGAGTATCCTTGAATCCTAAAAAGTGTATTTTTCTAGCCCATGAAGGAAAACTCCTTGGCCACATTGTCTCCAAAGAAGGATTAGCAATTGATCCAGAAAGAGTTGAAGCCATAAGAGCACTACCATTGCCAAGCCACAAGAAGGCCCTTCAGAGTTTCTTGGGGAGAATAAATTTTGTTTCGAAGGTTTGTCCCAGATTTTGCAGCCCTTGTCAAACCTATCACCAAGATGTTAAAGAAAAGCATGGCTTTCAAATGGACAACAGAAGGAAAGGAAAGTTTTGAAGCAATCAAAGAAGCCATCTCCCAAGCCCCAACTCTCATCAACCCAGAGACTTTCTCCAAGGATTTCATCCTCTATGCATTTAGGGGTGATGATACTATTTCTGCAATTTTGGTACAGCAGAACAAAGACAATGATGAGCAGCCAATTGCTTTCTTCAGCCAAAGCCTGGAGGATTATGAGGTGAGATATTATTTCATTGAAAAGCATGTTCTTGCAGTAATCAGAAGCTTGAAGAAATTCAAGCATCTAGTTTCAAACAACAAGGTTCAGTTGCTGGTTTCTCATGTGGGAGTTAAAGATTTCCTCCTCAACAAAGACTTGAATGAAAAGAGGGTAGGTTGGATTACTCATGTCATGGAGTATGAAATTGAGATCAAAGTCACCAAGCTGGTCAGAGGAAAAGGATTGTGTGAGAAGCTAATTTTTAGAAAACAAAAGGAAGCATGAAATGAGAAGGAGGCTGTTTTGGCATTGCAAGACAGCCATGAGCAAGGAAGCACTCAAGAGGAGAATGATGGTGTCCTCACTCCTTGCTGGACCCAAGACATAATACACTTCCTAAACACGGTCTATGCCCTCTAGAGATGAACAAGACCAAAAGAAGACACTTCAGATTGCAGGCTATCCCATATGCCCTTGTTGATGGTGTTTTGTTCAAAAGGGATGTGAATGGAGTGCTACTGAGATGCATTAGCACAAATCAGATTCATAGGGTGTTGGAAGAGTTCCATGGTGGATCAGCTGGTGGTAATTTTGCACCAAGAGTGACAGCTCTAAAGATCATGAGGGCTGGCTATTATTGGCCCAAGATTTTCAGTGATTGTTATGCATGGATCAAGAGGTACAAGAATTGTGCATTCTTCACAGGTAAAGAGAGGCTAGCTACCCTTCCATTGCATCCAATTTTAGTTGACCAGCCATTCATGCAATGGGGTTTGGACTTCATTGGAGTCATTAATCCCAATTCAAGCCAAGGGCACAAATGGATTTTAATAGCCACATATTACTTCACCAAGTGGACTGAAGCAGTAGCACTCAAGGAAGCAAGTGAATCTAGCATCCTGGACTTTTATGAGGGAATAACAACTAGATTTGGCATACCTGCTACAATAATATCAGATAATGCATTGGCATTCATTGGGTCCAAGGTGATTGAATGGGCTGTCAAGAATGGGATCTACCTAAGCACTTCATCAAACTATTACCCTCAGGGTAATGGCCAGGCTGAATCTACAAATAAGAACTTGTTAAGAATCATTAGGAGGACCCTTGATGAAAATCAGAGATCTTGGCATACCAAGTTGAAATCAGCCTTATGGGCTGATAGGATAACTCCCAAAAGATCTATAGGTAACTCTCCATTTAAGCTTGTTTATGGGAAGAGAGGCAATTTTGCCCATATCACTTGAGTTGCCAACATTGGAACTCATGAAACAGTTGGAGTTGTTGGATTTTGAGCCCATGGAGGTTAGATATGTAGAATTGATGGAGCTCCAAGAGATCAAAAATCAGGCATCCCAAGCAATGGAGAATGATCAAGCCTTGATCAAGAAGACCTTTGATAGGAAGGCCAAGAATAGATCTTTCCAAGTTGGAGATCTAGTGTTAAAATGGGATGCAGATAGAGAAAAACCAGGAAGGCATTCAAAATTTGATGCCATCTGGAGTAGCCCATACATGGTCACAAAGTGTAAGGATAACAATGCTTTCCAATTGTCTTCATTGGATGGTGAAGAACTCGCAGATTCCAGTCAATGGAATCTATCTAAAGCATTGCTACTGAAGGGAATTCTCCACCTTGTACATATTAGCTTAGGTTTTCATTCCTCCAAGTGCCTGTGCATATTATTTTTCTATAGTTTAGCTTTGTTTTTCCTATGTGCTTTGGCACAGGCTTGCTGTTCTTGAAATGTGTCTTGTAGGCCTTGCTCCAATCAGATGGTGTTCCATCCTCCATCTTCCTCCTTGCAGTGTTCTAGTCAGTTGGGGTACCAAACAGAGAATTTGATGACTCCATGCCCAATGGATTGCTTCAGGCAACTGGTAACTTCATCCAGCAGGCAGATGACCCCTTTGAGTCACCAAAATTGTTATCCAAAATGTGCCCCTTGCTCATTTTGTGGCTAACTCCTTTCATTCTTCCCTCTCTTGTGCCTCAGTCATAATTTTTTGCTTTTCAGGCACTCAAAACTTTCTGGAAATGACACCATTGGATAGAGCTCTTTCTCATCTTTCCAGAAAGGTAAAGTTTTCCTCCTAACTCCATGTATTTTTGAAGTTATTGCCTAGTGGAGTTTTGTGGGAAATTTTCCCCTGAAAGGCTTGGATCCAATGAAATGTTGCCACGTGTCCAAGGAAGTGGTGGGGGGTCAGAAGAAAACTTTGTTTTTTTTACCAAGTATTTGGCAAAGTTTTCAAAAGGGATATTTTGCCCCGCAGGCCCACTATCCAATTGAATTGCGCCACGTGTCCAAAGTGGGAAAAAATATTGAAAAATTTTGACTAAGTGTTAGCGTGCCATAGAGAAATTTCAAGGGGAAGGGCCCCGCGCGACCAATCACTTGTTATGACATGTGGTACCCATGGCATCAGACCTTTGGAGGGTGGAGGTGAAGATTGGAATTTTGGTAAAATATTTTGGCAAAAAGGGAATGGAAGAAGTTTTTGGCCCGCTGCCCCCGCCGACCAATCATATTACGCCACGTGTCTATGGGCACGCAGGGGTAGCAGAGTGCGGGGGGGAGATTTGTATTTTTTCCCAAAAGCTAAAATGAAAAGGAAAAATGTTTGCGCAGGCCCCACAGTCTAGTAAGATGCCGCCACGTGTCTCCAGACCAGTGGGAGACGGGGAAAATTTGAGAAATTTTTCCAAAGGAAAAAGGAAGGAAATTTCAAAGGAAAAAATCGCCCCCCGAGCGAGCAAACCAATGGACATCTTGCCATGTGTCTATGTGGCACGGAAATAGATATCAAGACAAGCCCGCATGGAAAATTCGAAGGGAAAGGCCCACAAAAAATGGGGTTTCACCATGGTGTCCCGAGTTAAGAAATAGGATCAAACAATGACAAAAAATTTAGGAGGATAGGCCGTGCACCCAAACAACACGTGCCAAGTGTGCTCAGATCATCGGCCCGGCGGGGGAATTTTTGGGAAATTTTCCAAAGGGAAAAAAAATGGAAAATGAAGCATTAAAGGCCCATCGCCTAATCAAACCATGCCACATGTCACCTGGAATGGTAGAGCATGGGGAGTTTTTGGAAAGTTTTCCAAACGACCAAAAAGTGGAAAATTTAAAAAATTTTGTTCGCCAATCTGATTTGGCCCTGTTTTGCGCTAAAATTTCAAATGGCCATATCTTTCGATTCAGAGCTCAGATTTTTCAAGTTCTTTATATCAATAGAAAGATGGTGAAATTTTCTACAATATTTTGGGGTAATTTTTGTATTTTCATGGAGTTTGGAGAGAGAAAATTGAAAAATGCATCTGGCACGTGGTCATGGACATAAATGACATTTCAACCACCATTTTAAATGAAGAATGGCTCGCATTCCCTCCCAGCATGGCGAAAAATGTCAGGGGATGGGCCTGTAAGGATACCCATTCTATTTTACTGCATTTTGGGTTAGTACTTGAAGATCTCCCATGTTTTCCTTCGTTTCTCTCTCTTGGGGTCGTGGTTTGCACTGTAAAATCCAAAATGGGTTCATTTTTGAAGGAGGAGACACTTTTCAGCTCTGCAACTTCCCTTTTTCTTCATTTTTAGAAAAATTTGGGGAAATTTTTACCTTTCCATGCAATACAACACCCCTTTTGCCTATTGATCACTGTAATGCATTGTATTGGATCTGGACTGTTAATATATGCATTGTGATTAAAATCCCTCAATCCTTTCATATATCTACCATTGTTTTCTTGATCTTTCATTACATTTTGAACAATTTGTGCATGCTTTGTGTTGTGTTTTCTTATAGATTGTGTATGTATTATAATATTAGGTGTCTGAAAATCATTTGGTGCATCACCTCATTATTATTAGCTTCATTTTCTTACATTCTCTATCCTTGCCCCCTTGGAATTTAGGGTAGGAACTAGGAATTCAAATCTCTACAACTTGTAAGTGATATATCTGATCAGAGGAGTTAAGGAACCAACCTCTAATCTAGAGATTCCTCTCCCATTTTTACAAGTCCCACACTTGGGGAGAGGATTCAATGTTTTGCAATCACACTGGATGTCCAAGATGTCAAGCTAGAAGCCTGATCAACATCCAGGGGTGTTGCTAATTTGTAACAACATTACCTTCTCTCTTAACCATTTACCGAGTAAGAGGATGATGTTATCTTGTCACAACATTCAACATAATTTTTTTCAAATAATTCGTGTATTGCTTTGGAATTTTAACCTTCTTTTCCTTTTCCAAAGCGTATTCTTCTTCCTTCAAGCCTTGAATCTCTCCTTTAAAATTTCTATTCAACTCCATTATCTCTAGATAGACCTCTTTCTGATGTTCAGCATCAGGTTACTTCACATTGATTACTTCTTGCTTCATTATAACAGCTTTGTACCTCAGGGATTCATGCACGCACGTGGCTTTAGCATGGGTAGTGATTAAAAGGTTGTAGTCCAGAATCCAATCCTACTTGTTGGTCTTCAAAGTTGTACCCATGTCTCAGATCTAGAAGGACTGAGCTATTTGAGATCACAATGGAATCGTCTCCATGTTTTAGGACATTAGGATCTTGAGATAGATCTCCAGAGAAGGTTGGTTCCTCTATCTATTTCTACAGCTACTACTACTCCTAGTTTTGAAATACTAAGTCCACACACCAGAACCTAGCAATATGAAATTTAAGCTTTCATTACTTCTCCCACCAAGTGTGATAGAAATTTTTGGTCTTCAAACTTATACCCACGTCTCGGATCTAGAATGGCCAAGATGTTTGAGATCACAATGTAACTATCTCCAAATTATGGGACCTTGTGTGCTTGAGACAGATCTCTAAAGAAGGTTGGTTCCTCTATCTATTTCTACTGCTACTGCTACTCCTGGTGGTGAAAGGATAAACTAAGATAATAAATCCCAAGGGACCAAGGATAGAAGGATAACATGAAAATTAACTACACTAAAAAGGTGATAGCACCAAAAAAATAGGGATGAACACTATTTGTTCTGAGTGGGAATGGAAAGGGGACATGTGAAAGGAGGCTAGGCACAAGTAGCACAACTGAAAATGTGTTTACTAAGTCATTCTCCTGGAACACTAGTAAATAAGGAACTGCAAGGGACATGAAGTGGCACAAAAAACACACAATGTAAAATAAAAGGCAAGAATAAGGAATGCAAACACATTAGGATAGAGAATAGTCACAAAACAATTATTTTATTACTTCCATAAATGCACAGAGCTATTACAATGGTGAAAGAGGCCGATATCCACATGCATGAGCCAGATCTAGAGGTGTACAACGCAAGATATAGAAAATATAAAGTCCTTAGAAAAAATGTGTAAGGATTTAGAGTATCCAACATTAATAATGATCCCAGGTATTACATTTATATATGAATTTGTAGAAGGAGAAGAGAAGGAGGGAAAACCTGAATTTAAAATACGGCCACCAATAAGAAGCATTCAATTCCTACAAATCCACCTAAGAATCTATCGAATGCACTTCCCTATGTCCATTTGGCATTTTTGAGGAGGAAAGAGAGTGGATCATATCAAATCAGATGGTTAAAGCAATCATATCAACTCATTAATGACCAGAGATATGTTTTCCCATTCATCACATATCAGGTTTGCCAAAATTTAAATTTGAATGTTTCACACTGTGGCTAATGTCAGTAGATCTCTAAAAAGTCTAAGCACATTTTGATCAGAGCTCTATAGTAAAATATACAGTTTTCATAGGATGTCAAAGTTTTCTTCACATGCAATACACATGGTGCGCATAAATTGGCTGAAAGAATGGCTAATTATGTAAAATGTTTTTCATTTCTAACATGTGTCACTCACTAATTTGTTGCAATGATTCAGCACCATCTTGGCATGTTTTGATTGGTTACATGTGTCACACATAAGTATGTCAAAAGATGACCTGGCACAGAAGGGTGCAAAGGATGGCATGAGGGTGTGCAGAAGAAATTAGAGGAAGGCACAGAGGAACGTGCACATGATGTACATGAGGAAATGAGGCAAACTGGTGAGTAGAGAATGCATGGTCAAGTCTCAACCATTACAAGATGATGTGTGGGTGCACGTACAGGGAAGATGGAACAAAGAAGAAAAGGAAAGGAAGGGAAGAAGAGGAAGCATAGAAGGGCATGTGAGGAAAATAAGGGAATGTACTAAGGGAACTTGAGTGTGTGCAACCTTGCAATGAAGATCTCAGAGCCAGAATATGTATACAAGCTATCCAGATCACTAGGAGAGTTATTTGGATAACACTACCTTTGACATCCATTGTCCTCCATCAACGCATTGTATTTTAATCATAGTTGTGCCCTTATCCTACTTATGTTTCTTACTCATATGTTCATACAAATCAACACACTCTTTAAAAAAAATATTCCCGCACCATGAGCAAATGACATTGTGAGGGAACTCACACTGATAATGATCAGGTGATCCACATGTAAAACAAGTACCTCTAAGAAATCTTCCCCTTCCTCCACTGCAACCCCAACCTATATATCCTCCACAAAAGCCTTTATTTGAGTTATCGCCATTATTATGCCCCTCATTATGTTTCTCTCCTCGATCCTTGGATCCACCTACTACACTAGTCTTGCATACACCAGTCTCAATAGCCTCATGAATATGATCAATTATCCTACAGATAATGGTGTCATGAGTATAAGACTTAAAACTTTTATAGGACATGGATACATTCTTATGGACCGCATGGTGCAAGAGGGTACATCTACATGCATCATGATCAAAGTGACATATCTCGTAATCAATCAACATGGTGCACACTGACTTACAAGGAAAACTATCCTTAGTATGCCCTTCCACCTTGCAATCTATACACCAAATCCCGTTGTGCTTCTCATGATCTGAATTGGCCGATAGTTTTTCAAACTACTTTACCATCGATGTAATATGTGCCTCTAGAAATGGGCTAACTCTAGTATCCATGCTCCCCACTACCTCAGTGCATAGAGCTGCCTCCAAAGACTCGCGAGGATCTGTCAAATTTTTATGATAGAGCACCCTTCATAAAGGTGTAATCAAAGCACCAACAAACCATTGTGTATGTTGGCTAGGGTTAATATCATAAAGTAACTTTGATAGCAAGGTCTTAAAGCATGCATCATAATCCCTTACACTCTTATTCATTTGCTACTTAATGTCCTTTAGTTTTTTGATGCTCTTCTGTTCAAACTCGGATATATGGAACTCTGTTAAGAACCACTACATACTATGGTGTAGTTTACACAAGTCTGGTTTAGAACATACTTCTTATACCATCTATGTGCACACCCTTGCAAAGTAGTAGTAAATTGACTTCCGTTACACTCAGGAGTTTTGATTCCCTTAGTGTGCCATAGTATTTCACATGGGTGCACATGCTAAACTGCATCTTAAATTCCTCTGTATTCTAGGAGGAGAAGTGACATTTCATAGATAAACTACTAGGGTTGGTGTAAACCATACATCTTGATCTGCCAAATCCCCCTCCTATAGTAGAAAATGGGCCAATGGATGTACTCCCTTGATTTCCAATAGTCGTACTAAACTAGACTCTAACAGTTTTTGAAGTAGTATTGTATCCATATGTGGCTCCAAGATTCTACACACCCACACTTTTTCCAAATGATGCACAGAAAAATATACCTCCAACCGGACCCCCAAATAACAAATATGACATTTTTTCCACCATAGATGAATTTGTTATCTAATTAAATCATATACCCAATAAAAAATGAAATTTACTTATCGCTACTCTACCACCAATACTAGCTAGTTTATCAATAACTTTGTTTGAAATTGGAACACCAATCACAAGGCAAGGTCGATCGGTGGGATCATATGCATGCCCATGGTCCTTATACTTTATTCTGATGCACCCTAATCTAAATCCAAGGGTGGTTCTCTATCATGCTTACCCAAATGGGGAAGAACTAGATGCCCTATCTCCACATCTTCTACGTGACCTATAAATCCTTTGTGAGTCATCTCTCCCCACAAAACCATTCACTCCTCAATATCACATTGTGTCACTAATTCCCTCTCTCATGATTCATTATACTTTTCTTTCTTCTCTCTTCCTTTTAGCTACAGCTCCACCATATTTCACTACACCTACTCTTGCCCCCGCATGTAGTGGGGTTTAGCTAGCCATAGGGAGGCGCTCTAAATTCAACACCACCATCAAGATCTTAATTGCTAAAGGAATGGAATGAATGTGGGATCCTATGGGATTGCAAAGAAACTCAAAATCTATAATTTCCAAGAAATTATACATGGAAACAGCATATTCCATAGTATAATTTTTTCCCAACACCATCCCACTAATGATCTAAAGCACATGTCCAAGGTTTATCAACATCAAACAAGGTTTGATATTATCCCTACGTATAAACCCTTTCTTTGTAATACTAGCTCCGTATTGATGCATATGTAGATAACCACTCATATAGTTTTATAGGGAAATAGCTAAATAATGACTCATAAATCTCATGATACATATTTTCCTCAACCCAACTGCGTGGATTGAAATCAGGTCCAAAACCATATATTTGATAGCAAGGTCTTAAAGTGTGCATCATACTCCATTACACTCTTATTCATGACATACGTAATGTGCTTTAGTGCACTGATGCTCTTCTGTTCAAACTTAGGTATATGGAACTTTGTCAAGAAATCACTATGTAGTGCGGTGTAGTTTACACAAGTCTGGTTTAGATCATACTTTCTATACCAACTATGTGTGTGCCCTTACAAAGTATTAGTAAATTGACTTCCCTTATGCTCAAGAGTTTTGATTCCCTTAGTGTGCCATAGTATTTCACATGGGTGCACATGCTCAACTGCATCTTCAATTCCTCTATAATCTGGGAGGAAAAGTGACATTTCATAGATAAAATATCGATGTTGGTGTAAACCATTCCCACCAGATCCAATATTGTATTACCACTTGTGTTTCCTCCACCCCCAAAACTACCAGATGTGCTTGATCTCATGCCTCCAAATCCTTGTTATCCTCCCAATCCCCCTCCCATAGTAGGAAACAGGCCAATGGATGTACTCCCTTGAATTCCAATAGTCATACTAAATTGGAATCCTACAATTTGTGAAGTAGTAGTGCATCCATACATGGCTCCAAGATTCTACACGCCCAAACTTTTTCCAGATGACATGCCAAAAAATATACCTCCAATTGAACCCCAAATAAAAAATATGACATCTGTGCTACCATAGATGAATGTGCTATCTGATTAACTCATGTACCCAAAAAAAATGAAATTTACTTATCGTTACTCTACCACCAACACTAGTTAGCTTATCAATAACTTTGTCCAAAATTAGAACACCAAGCAGAAGGGTAAGGTCACTAGATGGGATCAAATGCGTACTTGTTGTCCTTATAATTTATTCTGACATACCCTCATCTAAATCCGAGGGTGGTTCTCTGTCATGCTTACCCAAATGGGGATGAACCAGATGCTCCATATCCACGTCTTCTACGTGACTTATAAATCCTTTGTGATCCATCTCTCTCTATAACACCATTCACTCCTAAATATAATGTTATATTGTTAATTCCCTCTCTCATGTTTCATTATACTTAAGTTGTCTTTCTTCTCTCTTCCTTTCATCCACAGCTCCACCATATTTCACCACACCTACTCTTGCCCCTGTACATGGTGGGGTTTAGCTATCTATAGGGAGGCACTCTAAATTCAACACCACCATCAAGATCTTAATTACTAAAGGAATGGTGTGATGTAGGATCCTTTGGGATTACACAGAAACTCAAACACTTTAACTTCCAGGAAATAATACATGGAAACAATGTATTCCATAGTAGTTCGCAACACCATCCCACTAAAAATCTACAACATGTGTCCAAGGTTCGTTAGCATCAAATAAGGTTTGATATTCTCCCTACATCTAAACCCTTTCTTTGTAATACTAGCTCCTTTTCAATGCATATGCAAATAACCACTCATATAATTTTATAGGGAAATGGCTAAATAATGACTCATAAAGCTCATGATATATATTTTCCTCAACCCAACTGTGCAGATTGAAATCAGGTCAAGAACCATATCTTTGATAAAATTGATCATGGTCATTATCAACCCATTCGTCTATGGCCACAAGAGTTAAATGATAAGCCATAATTGTACATCATCCTTATAATATCCTGAAAAAGAGGTGTAGTCTTTTATTTTACAAAGAACAGCTTGTTATCCAATTTTACACATAGGACAAAATTGGACAATGGGGTCCTATTACGATCAAATTACGACATTGGTCCCAAGGGCCCATTTCTAATCATCAAAGAGATAAAATGATTAAAATGGTTAATAATTTACATAGGAGAGCTTACCTAGCATTGAATGAGGTCAAATTGAGCTCAACTTGGTGAAAACTCGGTATTAGATCGGTTTAGAAATTGGTCATTTATCATTGAATCTCAACTCGACGGGTTGGCCAAGCCTAACATTGAATAGAGTCAGTCGATTCAAGAAAATACGAGAAATTTTCCAAACATGGGAAGATTTTACAAAATAAGCAAAGGCTCATCAAGTAAAAATTTAGCTTGGTGAGCTTGCCAGGTTTGGAAGGCATTAAGTCAAAATGGAACTCAGTTTAAGGATTCGAGATCAATATCAACCCATAACAATTAAATTATCAGTGGCATATAGGCAAGCTCGAAGGGAGTTTCTCAGTTGATATCTTAGTGAGAGATCACTTATCAACTCAGTGCATAGCTCCATGAATATCTCATTCGAGTTAAGCCTTAAGGATGAACTTGTTGAGTCTCAGCCACGATAGAAAATGAATTTGATGTCATCTCATTTGTGAACTTGTTGGTAGCTCAGATGAGAGCTCAGCTAGGAGAAGAATGGATCGATTGATAGAAGGGGAGATCAGATGAATCCAAGTCATGGATTTGATAAGGGATTCATCCTAATGAAGGGTAACTTAGTAGAACTCAGGCGAGTGAGTTGACGAAGTCATATGGCGTGCGGGTACAACTCGGGGAGACATCGTTGAGCCAATCTATGTATAAATCACTAGGATTGTTTTGTCATAGGGGGAAATTTTGGTAGTGATAGAATGAGCTCACCAGGTAGATAGGATGGACATCGGCAGTGTGAAGGAGATCAAATTGGTGGTTTTGATCCTTGAACTAGGAGCTCATCTCATCATGTAAATAACTCATAGCATGTCATGATCAAGTATAGGTTGAGTCTTAGAAGGTAACAAGATTGGAACTTGCTAAAGGAGATTAGCTTAGTTCTTTGAGCCAAGGAATGGCTGAGCCTGAAGCATGTAAGGAGCTCGAGGAATTTTGGGAATCACTCAGTCAATCTATGCTTGAGGCTCACCATGATCAAAATCAGCTAGAGTATGAACTCGGATCAAGTAAGGCACAAGGAAGACTTGGGTCAGAGCATGGGTATTTTTGGGAAAGGAAGCCATATGTCTAAGTTGCATCGTGGTACAGTGGCCTTGAAGATCCATAACCATTTCTAACTCACATATTTTCATGATATGAAAGCCATGTTGTGAATGGAAAAATGGTCTTTGGGTCCTGATATCCAATTTTCCAAGATGTGGGGATTTGATTCATTTTAGCCAAGGTGTTTAGGGTTCCAACACTTGAAGGATCTCATGTCTATTGGGGAAGTTTTCCAAGAAAATGGGTAAAGCGGTGGAATTCATCCTGTGAGTAGTTTATAGGAGTGTAGGGTGATTCATCCAGTTGATGGACTTTAATGCAGACTAAATAATAAGCCAAGTTGAGTGGCGAATGATCTAAGACGAGGGTACAACATGGAGCTAACTAACTAATGTCTTCTAATAACCTTGTGAAGCTTAGCATGGCATAGCAATATAAGCAGTAGATATGGTGAAGCTCATATAACAAGTGGATAAAAAGATCATTAAATTTGGTGACCAAGTCAACCAATCTGTGGGCAAAGTGTGTATGCACCTCCAGTGTGAGTTAAGTGGATGTCATATGGGAATTAGTGGACATTCGAGCAGGAAAAAAAATTTAGTGGAGTGTTCAAGACAAGTTACATGGTGAGTTGCGAAGGATTCTAAGTGGTAAGATGCCAAAATATTAGGGAGGTTAGTAAATTTAATGGGTGATGTATCGAGATAGCTCCTCATAGTCAGGGATGTTATGGAGATAATGTTAAGGGGCTTGACTAAAGAATCTCATTAGATGGTGGTAATGATCTCATGACGAGCTCGATTGCTATGATTCATGAGAAGAAACTAGGATGACATGAGTTAAGGCTAAGCCATTCTGAGGCGAGCGTGTAGGCAGAGCTCATAGTTGAGCCATGAGATGAGTTTCTCAGTGGTTATAGGTTGAGAGCTCATGGCCAAGTGATAAATACATCAATGGGCTCACCTAAGTTGAACACATAGGCCATAGAGATATGTTGAGATCTCTCTCACCCAAGCTAAACCGAATCATGTATTAATCGAGACTGAGTTGGCCTGAGCTAGTGGGGAGTCAAGTGATGCATGAAGATCTAGCACAAGTACATAATAGTTTATTAACTCGCTCACTCAGTCAGAATGCAAGAGGTGTGAAACTTTCCTAAGGCACTCAGTGAATTCAAAGGTGAAGATATCGATAATCTTAGGTGTGATAACCCTGGGTTGTGGGAGTGCTAGCTCGAAGAGGTGATAATCTCGAATCAAGCTTAGTTTCAAGAAGATCAGAGAGAGCTTGGCCTTGGTCCAAGATAAGCTACGTGATGATGTGGAGAGCTTGGAAAATATGGTGGATCAACTCAGTTTTTAGCTCATTGTAGAGTTGGGAGCTCAAGTCACCTAGGAGTTCAGTCAAATTTGAATGGAGATCGATCATCATAAGGTATGACAAAGGCATTAGACATCAAAAATCAACTCAATGAGCTAATCACCATGCAAAGTGATACCACCTCTACTAACTTGGACAAACTAGAATTTTTATAGAGAATGTGGTGAGCTAGGCAACTAGGTGTAAGGAGATCTCGAGTCAATTCAATGGAGAGCTTTGCATGATGATGAGTCAGAAAAATTGTTAAGAAGAAACAATTAGGTGTTAGAGATGACTCAATAGTTGTGTCTATATTTGGATCTTGGAAATGGTTGAAGAATGATTCATAGACTGAGTGATCAAAAAGAGCTCGACGTGGAATAGACAGCTCATTGATGATGGCTTAACTCAATGAGAGGAGTTTGATGTGGAATGAGAATTGGTTTCAGTGAGCTTGCAAGCAGATCTCATGGAGTCAAACCATATGAAGGAGTTTACAGAGAGTTTAGGGTGATACAATTGGAGGATCAAATCAGAGTGAATTACGTCGGTGCATGGAACTTAGTTCAGAGATTGGATTGGAGTTTGGTAACTTTGGGTTAGTCAAAGCTCATGTCGAGTCATTCAAGAGAATCAGAATTGGTAGTGAGCTCGGTTCAAAGTGAGCTCAAGGTGGCAAAGCGTTAGAGCTCAATGGAAAGTTCAAAAGGTGTGAGTGAGTTTAGTAAAAGAATGTAGGGATGGTGAGGTGAAACATACTTAGGGCTCAAAATGGATAACTTGGTGCTCATCGGTTAGCTCAAATAGAGGATCTCATTTCCCAACTTGGTGAGTTGGCTCAGTGATCCAACCACTGAGTTGGTCGTTTGGCCATTTCACATGGAACCCCCCCCCTTCAGTACAAACCAGTTAATGGGGGGTCCCACCATTTTTTTTAATCAGATTAATATTTTTATTTTAAAAAATTTATTAATAATATTCATTATTATTATTATTAAATTATTTTATTTAAATATTCTTTAATTAATTGAGGATTAAGTCAACAGCATTAGTGGCACATGATGGAAGTTTCTCGAAGTGGTTCAACCAACTGTAATAAATACACCATGTACCTTCAATTTAGGAAAGCAATTTATGACTTCTTCTCTCTCTCTCTCTCAACTTCTTCTATAAATGTAAGTTGAAAGTTCATTCTAACAGGTTAGACAAGTTAGTCTTCTGAGACAAATGTATAATTTTCAAGAAATATCCTTCTTCTGCATGTTGTCATTGTATGTTGAGGGAACTTTCAAGCCTTTTTCCAAGATTGTAATGGTAACCATTTCCTCTCCTGAATGTATGATGTATTGTGCACATTGTTGAAGTAATAAAATTATGTGTTTTATGACTAATATTGGTCCTTTCATCCTTCTATACTTCTTTGTGCCTTTCTCATGCTTTCAAGTATATTATGCAAGATTAAGTTTCTATTGCAGGTTCTTGGAGTTCTATGCTTATCAATTGGTGGAGTATTGTATGCAGTTGAGTTATGGTGCTTTTTCACCCTTCTCAAGTTCATCCTTTTTCCCTGGAACACTAATAGATTATTTTGTCTAGTCGAGTTTAACAAAGGGAACACATGCTTCCTAGTCTGTGGTATTTTGTTAGCCTCTCTAAGTTACAGTAGGTGAAGTTGACTTATGGTGCACAACACCCTTTTTAAATCAAGCCTTCCTGAGTCTAGCAACACCCTTTATTTGGTGCATCATCATTACTAGTATAGTTTCATTTCTTGCAAGTCTCTTTCCTTAAAACCCCATGAAAATTTGGCATAGGTCTATAAAAACTATTTTATTACACTAGGAGTAGTATAGCACTTAGTTTAGGAAGAGGAATTCGGCCTTCTCCATAGGTTCACCTCAAGCCCAAGTCCCACTTATTCAAAGGTGATTCGGTGTTTCCCAAACACACTGAACGTCTTGTTCACATTCTTGCCATTCGGAGGGTGCATTGATTTGGTAAAAATACAGTCCAAGGCATGCTAACACATCACTCAGAAAGAACTAAGTGCTCTCTGAAAACACATAAGGGTACCAAGTTCCTCTTTTATGTTGGCTCTAGAAAGGAGTTAGAATGAAAATATTGTTATTCGTTATAACTTGTACTCAGATCAGGAAGGGCCTAGCTATTTGAGACAACAATGGAATTGTCCCTAAGTTGTGGGACCTTGCGTGGTTGGGATGGATCTCCAAAGAAGGCAAGTTCCTCTATCAATTTCTACTACTACTGCTACTCCTAGTGCTAAAAGGGGAAATTAAGCTAATAATGTCAAGGGACCAGGGATAGGAGGATAACATGAAAGGAAACTATACTAAAAGGTGATATCACTAGAAAAAGAGGGAGGAACACTATCTGTTCTGACTGAAAATCAACAGAAATGCATGAAAGAAGGCTAGGCACATGTAGCATGACTTAAAATGTATTTACCAGATCAATTTCATGGAACACAACTAAATAATGAACTACAAGGGATGTAGAATGGCACAACGAGCACACAATGCAAAATAAAAGGCAAGAAGAAGAAATAAAAACATGTTAGGATAGAGAATAGTCACAAAATGATGCTTCTATTACTTCTAGAAATGCACAAAATTGTTACAATGGCAGAAGAGGCTGATATCCACATGAACCAAATCTAGAGGTCTGTAACTCAAAAATACATAAAATATGAAGTCCTTAGCGAAATGCGTAAGAATTCAAAGTATCCAACATAAAAAATTTGAGCCCATCTCTTACATTTATAGATGAATGTATGGAAGAAGAAGAGGAAGGAAAATCTAAATTCGAAATGTAACCACAAACAAGAAGCATTTAATGCCTGTAAATCCACCTGCAAATATATCAAATGCACTTCCCCAAGTCTATTTGGCATGTTGAAAAAGGGAGGAGGGAAAATAAGATAAAATCAAGTGGTTGGAGAAATTAAATTTTCTCCTCAATGTCCATAACATTGTTTTCCCATTTCTCACCTACCAGATCTACCAAGAATTTGATTTTGAATGTCTAGCATTATAGCCTATGTCAGCATCTTTATGACAAGTGTAGGTGCATGTCGGTCAGAGCTCTATAGAAAAGATATTGTTGTTAGAAGTTTTTTAGAGTCCATTGTGCATGTAAAACACATGGCACATGTGGATTTGTTGCATGTGGCACACTCAAGTATGTCAGAGGATGACCTAGCACAAAAAGGTGCAAATGAGGGTGCAAAGGTATGCGCATGGAAGAAGGCAAAAGGAATACATGCATGACACGCATGGTGAAATGAGGCAAACTGGTGAGTGGAGAGCACATTGTCAGGGTGCAACTATTACAAGATAATGTATGGGGTGCATGAGAGGGCCAGGGACTTAGCTGATTGAAGCAAGTGCAATGAGCATGCCCAGGGTGAATAGTTGTTCGGAAGAAGGGAGAGGGGAGGATTAGAACAAAGAGGAAAAATGAAAATGAAGGGGGAGAAGGGGAAGCACACGAGGGTGTGTAAGGAATCTACAACCAAGGGAATGTACCAAGTGATCTTGAGCATGTGCAACCTTGTAATGGAGAGTTCAGATCCATAATATGTATACAAGTTGTCTAAATAACTAGGAGAGTTATTTAGATAATAGTTTTAGTGAATTTTGGGGCCATCTTCCTGCTATATGAATTGTATTAATAGGCTCGAGCATCTATTGGGAATGGAGTCTTCATAAAATTCTGATCTGTAACTTTGAAGAGTTGCCTATGAAGTCATTTAAAGGATCATTTCTTAACTCTTATTTTGAATCCTACAAATGTTGAAAGAAGACCTGCACTCTGGAAGCAACTTAAGAGTGTTCACAAGAAGCACATGAGAGGAAAGAACTATGTACAAATAAACAATGTGTGTGCAGCACACTTGGAGGAATTGAAACTACTCTACTATATATAAGATGATGAGTAAACTTAATGGAAGGATTTGAAATAGATCCCATTTACTGGGATTTACAGCGCGCCTCCATCAAGCTGAGTTAACTAGAAAGATTTAGCCTGTTTGCATGAATGGATGATGTATGGACCACTTCTAAGTGCATAAAACTTTGAATGGTGTCCTGGTTTAACTCTCTTAGCATCCCATTTCAAAAAAAAGTCCCCAAATTTGAAATCTTAAGGCCTGGTCTTTCTGTCAAACCATTTCTTTATTGCTAGTTTATGTTATTCTAGATTGATTATGGTAGAGTTTCTTGACTCTTCAAGACTAACCAGCTCTCTCATTCTAATTTCTCTCTGGTTTGTGCCTTCAAACTCTAGCTATTAGGAAAGTGCTAGTGATTTCAATTCCAAAGTCAAAGGAAGGGTATTCTCCTTTCCATAGATAAGCTTGTAAGGCAAAGTCCCTATTACCTTTTTTATTGTGATTCAATTTACCCAGAGCGTGCGCGAGACCTTTGTATGCCACTGTCTTTGGCTGATGTTCATTGTGTGCTTCATGATTCTAGTCAGGTTCTTATTTGTTGACTCTACCAAATTATTTCCTTAGGGGTAATAGTTAGAAGAAGTCTTCAAATATATACCTGTATTTAGAGCCCAATCAGTGATTTTAGTCACATGGAAGGATTTTTCATTATCATAGATAATGGTTTGAGGAATGCCAAACCTTGTGATTATATTTTTTAGAAATTCAAGGATGGATGACTTCGTTAATTCCTTGAGCGTGAGATCTTCTTTCCATCTAGTGAAGTAGTTTGTAGCTGTTAACACCCATTTGTGTCCAACTCTTGAAGGTGAATTGATCATGCATATGAAGTTGAGACCCCATTACGTAAAATGTTGATCTGTCTAAATTTTTCGGAGGGGAAGTACTACAAATCTTTTCTTTCCTGTAAAGAAAGCACATTCCTTGCATTTTTTGATGCACTTTTGTGCATATGTAAACAGAGTAGGCCAAAATATACCTTCCATTATGATCTTCATTGTTTTGGATTTCACAGGGAAGTTTCCACCAAAGAATCTATCGTGAAATTTTTCTAACACTTTTTTAGTCTATGTGGCATTGATACATCTCAAAAAATGCCATCAAGATTCTTCTTGAAGAGAAGTCCATCAATCAAAACATAAGGGATAGATTGTAACCTCATATTTCTTCTCTTTTCCTTGTTTAAACTAGGAGGGTGTGCACCCTCATAAAGGAATGTGATCATATCATTCATTGAGTCTCAAACATCATGATCTACATTCTACTCAAGTTCTGCACGTGGGATGTCCTCATCTAGAAACAATGAAGCTTCAGTTTCATTATGTGCATTCTCAACAATTTGTTTGCAGAGCATGCTACCTCTTACAATTTTTTTGGCTATGATAGTCACATCATATTCCATGATTTTGGTCACCCATCGTGCTCTCTTTTCACTGATTTATTCTCCCATGATGAAGTCTCAGACATAAGAGTGGGATACCAACACCTTAATATGATTTGTGGCAAGCATGCTTTCAAATTTATTGAGAGCATGCATGATGGTGAAGACCTTATTCTTAGTGTGACTGTATTTTAATTCATAATCCTTTAGCATTTGGCTAAATAAACCCACTGGTTGTTCCAGTGCTTGTCCATTTTTTTATGTCAAGACAACTGCAACACTCACATCAGCACCATAAGCATAAAGGATGAAATACTTTGAATAATTTGGGTTGACGAGTGTTAGCGTGCAAGAAATTTCTTGCTTGGTTTTTTTGAAGCTCTATCTTCCTTTTATTGTCCATCTAAAGGCTATGTCCTTCTTGAGCATCAGGGTGATGGGTTGAATCACTCCTACAAAGTTAGGGATAAAACGCCTAACAAAATTGATCTTACCGATGAAGGACTGCAAGGCCTTTTTGTGCACTGGTAGGGAAAGAGCTAGGATGGCTGAAATGCACTCAGGGACAATTGTGATGCCATCCTTTGAAACCACATGGCCCAAGAGCTTGCCCTATGCCACTACAAAATTACACTTCTTGGGGTTTAGAGCCACCCCATACTTTTTGCACCTCTCAAATACTTTCTCTAGGTACACCATAAGATCCTCACTATGCTTTGAGAATATTGTTATGTCATCAAGGTAAACCAAGATTAACTTATTGATGTAACCTTTCAAGGAAATATCCAAGGTGCGCTAAAATGTGGTGCCCACATTAGACAAACAAAAGGGCATCTTCTCATATGCATAAGTTCCCCACTTGGCTGTAAATGCCATTTTTAATTGATCCTTTTCCTTAACCAAGATCTAATTGAAACCTAAATACCCATCTAGCATTGAGAATATGTACACGCCAACCACAGTTTGCAGAATCTGCTTCATTGAAGGTAAAGGATAATGATCCTTTAAAGATTCCTTGTTCAAATCTCTAAAATCAACACAGAGTCTGATTTCACCATTCTTTTTGGGCACTGGAACTAGATTTACAACCGAAGTAGAGTACTTGATGGGAAAAAAAAAATTCACCTCAATGAGTTTGGATAATTCCTTTCTCATGAGGGGATCTGTCTTTGGATTGGTTGGTCGCTTCTTTTTTCTGATGGGCTTGATACTAGGATCAAGGCCAATGGAGTATTGAGAAATACTTAGATCAAAATCAACACAGAGTCTGATTTCATCATGCACGCAAGTCTTATTGAGCAGCAGCTCTTTTCCACATGCAATAGTGATTGGAGAGCAATCTTATTATGCAGCGCACATATAATTTTCTTCAACCTTGAATTCATCATCATGGCTAAACATCTTCTCTAAGGTGCCTATCCCTTTAGGCAACTTGTTTGTCTTAAGCTATATTACTTGGTCACCATAGTTGTTATGCAAGTCAGCTTGCATACTTGATGAGAACTCATCTTCATTTTGGATGAACTAGATGATATGTGCGTCATTTTCAAACACTTTCCAAATGGTGTTTTTTTTGGAATGTATGGTTTGATCACCATCTTAATGTGTTGAGTGTTTCCTTTGACAAATTCCTAAATAAGAGAGAATTACAAACCAAGCTTGGCCATTTGAACAGATTTCTTATTCATTTTGTGTGGTACCACCTACAGATTTAGAGCATCAAAGCACTCAAGGAGGTCCCACACTCTATGTTTATAAGCTTTGAGAATCTTATTCTTTGTCTATAACTTATTTATAACCTATTGATTAACCAATTCTATGTCTCCAAAGATCTACATCACCTTAATATTCTTCTTTTTAGCAATGAAAAAACCATGCACCAGTGCTTCATACTTTACCACATTGTTAGAACATTTGAACTGCAACCTGTGCACGAAGAAGAATTTCTCATCCTTAGGGGAAATGATAACTACTCCTACTCCTGCACCATTTCTGCTTCTAGATCCATCAAATTAAAACTTCCATAGATCAGGGTTCTCTTTATTTTGCTTGACCACATGCGGCATCACAGCTTCTTCAAGAATGCAGTAAGTGCCAAGCCTGATTTCATAAGCTTCTAGTTCTTCAGTATATGGATCAAATTTATGGTGCCTCTCTACCCATTCATCAAGTACTAGGTTAGTAGTAGAGGGTGGAATAGGTTTATCTTCAGGAACTGAAGCTTGTTCTTGGATTAGACAATTGGCTTAGAGATGGGATGGAACATATGACTCTACATGATATGAAATTATAGGCTCAACTTGTATGGTAAATCAGGTACCATACCTTGTCTTGAGTAACATATGAGAGCATTTAGAAAAGTAACCACCCACTTTTACAGTAAATTCTTTTGATAAACATAGGTAAAACAAAGGAGGTAGGTCAATGATTGACACATGTTGAGTTGTTATTAGACTTGGACATGCATGAAGGGTTAAATCAAGGTCCTAGATGACTCCTAAGGTGGTAACAGTTGAGCCATCAAGTTACAAGACTCCTTTAGACAAGGGGCTATACCTAAGACCTAAGACATCAGCAACCTTCTTAGGCATGAAAAAAGTACTAGCGCCTGATTCAATCATGTAGTTATGGATAAGGTGTTTGCTTATGATCAAATATATATATAAGGGTGGGGTTTTAAAAAAATTACTTGCTTCTCCTCTTCTTGGAATATGTTAATAGAGGCATGTGACTTTTGCATGGTTGGATCAGTGCACAGTAGTTTGGATAGGGCCTCATGTAGCAAATCTTATTGAGATGGAATGCTCAGGGCATCCCACATCATGACATTTATATTTTTCATCTTCATTTGGTCTAGAATGTTGAATGGAATACCTAATGACTTGTGCATTTGGGGCACAACGACATCCTTTCTTGATTGTTCAGGCACGGAAGTAGGGGCTTTAGCTGAAGCTGAGGCTTGGCCTACCAAAGGAGGGTCACACAATACTTCAAGGGAAGCTTTGCATGGGAATTTTTGTGTAGGAACTTGATCTCTTTTACTACTCGATGCCTTATCTGCATATTTTTGCTTATAAGGTTCTTCCTGTGTTTCTGGAATTGTGACCTGCGTGTCTGACTCTAGCATTCTCTTCTTGTATCTTGTGTTGTCCACAACTTGGGCACGTGGTTTGTTTATACCATATGCTTTTTGGTTGATTAAACAGAATTCCTCAGTGCCAAAGAACATAAAATTTTCCTCTGGAGGATCTTTTGTCCTTCCTTGGTTTTCTGCTTTTGGGGCATTTTTTGAAGGCTCACAGGTTGAAGCATTTTGGATCATGTAGGCTTAGGTGCATACATCATTAACATAGTGATATTGACTATGAGGCATGTTTTAAAGGAAGCACCATTCTGAATCCTACGTAAAATTGTTCTGAACTGGCATAAGGGCCTGACTTGAACTGGGTGTTAGAAGAGAGAGCACAGGAGAAACAACTTGCAAGAGAAGATGTGCAATAGTATGTCATCTGTCATTCTATTGGTTAGGTGCATATCTTTTGTTTCCATATTTATTCCACAAATTCTGATTGTTTTGGCTATGTGCATGATTAGAACTACCTTTATAGGCTTATGCATGTTGTTTCTCTAATGATATGACCTTATTTGAAAATTTTCTAATCAGGGCCTTCAACTCTTCATATTCCTTCTATTGCATTGGTGAGTAGGATGTTGATGCAACTTTCACTTCTCTCAAGG
Source organism: Taxus chinensis (assembly GCA_019776745.2). NCBI lineage: Eukaryota > Viridiplantae > Streptophyta > Pinopsida > Cupressales > Taxaceae > Taxus > Taxus chinensis. The sequence continues at coordinate 338,355,418 of CM034157.1, read as the reverse complement.
ATAGGGATAGGGGCCATAGAAGGCTGGAGTACTTGTGAAATTTTTGGGAATAAGGTTATATGTGGTTTGGGAGCTATCTTTCCCACCTGAATAAGACTATTTTCTGACCTTACTGTAATATGATAAAGTCTTACCTCCCATGGATTGAATCATGATTGAGATATCACTGTTCAGTGCCTTTAGAAGGAGTTAAAAGCATGCTAGATAGTAGGTATTATCACAAGAGGTATTATGTCCTAAGTCTTCTAAAATCTTATGTTGAAATCATTCATCTACTCATAAGGTGCCCTCCTTGTTGTTGTCAATTGCTCCACTAAAGACAAGTGATATGACTTATCTTAAAAATAATTGCAAAGAGTTATTCCCACCTCAGCCTAGGTGGAATTAGATCCAAGTCTTAAGCCTCAGTACCATTGAAGTGCTTTACCTTTGAAAGGGGTTATAAGTATCCTAACTACTACATTATCGTGTGTGATCAAATAGAGTGAATACACTTTTGCTACATCCTAGATATGCTCCTAAGGGATGACTTAATTCTCACCAGTAAAGTATGGAATATTTTTTAGCGCATCATTTGGCATATCATGTTACACAGCTAGAACAAGGGGACTTCCTCCAGTGAAGTTAGAAAATTTCCTTAGTGGAGGAAGTGGTTGAGGTGCCATTGTAGGGTGTGTTGATTATCTGTTGTGAGGAGTTTAATGTGTGTGACGCACTAGAGATGGAGTTGCATGTGCAATATTTCTAGATCAAACTCTTCTTGGGGATAGCTAGAGGTACACAAAATATTCTTTAGTTGTTGCACTTCTCTTTGTATGCACTCTTCTCATAAAAGGCACTCAAGGTTGTTAAAACAGATATCTGCAAGTGTTAGGAGTCTCCAGATGTGTTGAAACGAGCCTCAAAAGGTTGAAATACTAATTCCACACACTAGAACTTAACAATATGAAATTTAAGCTTTCAATGTTGGTCTCACTGGGCATTCTAGAAAATGTTCATCATTCGAATGTGCACCCGCATCTCAGATCCGGAATCGCCAAGATGTTTAAGAAAACAATGGAACCGTCCCCAAGTTGTGGGACCTTGCACACTTGGGATGGATCTCTAGAGAAGGATGGTTTCACTATCTATTTCTACTACTACTGATACTCCTAGTGATAACAGGTAAAATTAAACTAATAATGCTAGGGGACCAGGGATATGAGGACAACATGAAAAGAAACTATACTAAAAGGTGACAACACCAGAAAAAGAGGGATGAACACTATCTATTCTAAGTAAAAATGAAAGGAAATGTGTGAAAGAAGGCTAGGCACGTGTAGTAAAACTTAAAATGTATTTACCAGATCACTTTCATGGAACAAAACTAAATAAGGAACTGCAAGGGACGTAGAATGGCATAACAAGCACACAATTCAAAAGAAAAGGCAAGAAGGAATGTAAACATGTTAGGACAAAGAATAATCACAAAACGATGCTTCTATTACTTCTAGAAATTCAAAGAGTTGTTACAATGGTGAAAGAGTCTGATATCCATATGTAAGAACTAGATATAGAGGTCTACAGCCCAAAAATATAGAAAATATGAATTCCTTAGTGAAATGCGTAAGGATTAAAATTATCCAACATAACAAATGAGCCCAGCTCTTACATTTAAAGATAAATGCATGGAAGAATAAGAGAAGAAGGAGAGAAAATCCAAATTTGAAATGCAACCACCAATTAAAAGCATTCAATGCCTATAAATCTATCAAATACACTTCCCCAAGTGTGTTTGTTGTGTTGAAGAAGGGAGGAGGGAAAATCAGATCAAATCAAGTCATTGGAGCAATTAAATCTACTCATCAATGTCCAAAATTTAATTTTCCCATTTCTCACATACCAGATCTACCAAGAATTTCAATTTGAAGGTTTAGCATTATAGCCTATGTCACCATCTTTCTAAAAATTCCAGGTGTGCGCTAATCGGACCTTTGTAACAAAATATGTTGTTGTCAAAAGTTTTTCAAAATCGTCTGCACATGTAAGACACGTGATACACGTGGATTGGTTACGTGTGGCACACTCAAGCATGTCATAGGATGACCTAGCACAGAAATATGCAAAGGAGGGTGCAAAGGTATGCATGCGGAAGAAGGAAGAAGGAAGGTGTGTGTGACGCATGCAAGGAAATGAGGAAAATTGGTGAGCAGAGAACACATGGTCAAGGTGCAACTATTACAAGATAATGTGTGGGGCGTGCAAGAGGGTCAAGGACTTAGCTTATTGAAGCATGTGTAAGGCACACGTACATGGTGAATAGCTACTAGGGAGAAGGCATGGGGGACAATTGGAACAAAGATGAAAAATGAAAATGAAGGGGGTAAGGGGAAGTGCGTGAGGAATCTACAACCAAGGGAATGTACCAAGTGATCTTACGTGCATGTAACCTTGCAATTAAGAGTTCAGAGCCATAAGATGTATACAAGTTGTCCAAATAATGAGGAGAGTTATTTGGATAACAAAGACATATAATCTAGATCCATAACAGTCATGCAAAGATAAACCACAACTATATTTAGATCACAATCATATACAAGAATGAAATAAACAATAACCATGATCAGCTTTAATATGCAAGATCCAATTACAGATATGTCAATAACCATTACCCATCCACAAAGATCTATTATATTAATAATTGTAAAACACATAATTTGAATACATACATAGAAGTATCACCATAAGTCATCCGCGCTCATAAACCAGCAACATAACTCTACTACAAAGCGTAACTCCTAAAACTATGCAAACGAACACATATATATAGGGGTGGGGACTTTCCCTTCATCACTTATACATCCTCAAAATAGGTTTTATGTTAATAATAGCCATGCTTCGTTTACAAAGATAACAAGGGATCATGCAAGCTCTTATAACAATAGTTTTCCTATAGATAACTTCAGCTCCAATCCTATTTTTAGCCCAAAACTCTACATGTCACTCTTCCTTCCACTCGTCCCAAAATATCCTTGCATAGCCTCCAATTATTCATGATCTAGTTTAAACTACAAGTTCCTTGCTCCAAAAATAGACTCTTCCTGCATGGAATCTTCCCTCACATTTCCTCCACTCCATCCCTATATTTAGCATCTTACCCAAAATTATCTAATTCCTCGTTCCTTCTAGAAGCAATCCTTGAGCACCTTTTTTTTCTCCTTTGCGTGAATACTGGCATTCATGCATGCTCACCAAAATCTCTCTTGCATGTGTTTCCTCTGCAAGTCTTGTGTGTGTGCTCTCTAATACTTAGCCACATTTCCAAGGCCCAACATTACATGAATTATCACTTATATTATAAAACCAATATATATATTGTTGTTACCGCCTATTTCCTACCCTAATTCACTTACCTCTTAGGCTTCAAATTGGTATGATATATTAATCATTACTTATATCATATCATTGAATTTGTTAATGCTTTAATATATAAGTTACTAGATATCTTGTTCATTATATTAGACCCATCAAAATAATATTATATTCTATATAATGATATCATGTGCAATAAAATATTACAATTATAATAACATTAAACATTGTAATTATAACATAGTACCAAAAGCATTACAAATGATATAATAGTTAACTTTATAACCATTATACTTTTATATTACTATTACATTTTATTCATATAGCAATTGTGTACATATTATAAAACTTTAATGCTTATAACACTATGATACATTATAAATAACATTAGAACATTATATCCTTATAGATATATTGTATCACTTGCTAGCATTTTTAGTAATATCCAATTTTGAATAATATAGTGAATGATCAATATTAAAATATCATCATAAGAGTGTTATTTATAATACTTATTTTAATTACTATAGTACCATTATATTATGTATAATACAAAATATTATATATAATATTAAACAATTTAATATCCTTATATTATATATCCTTATAGTATATATATATATATATATATATATATATATATATATATACTATATTAAATTTAATATATCTTTCCATTTATTAATTTTAATTATGAAAACTATTTATATAATATAAGAACTATAACCCTACTCCTACATTTCCTACATTAATTCATAAAATTCTAATCACACATTAGATATATCCTATAATACAAATATTATTAAATTATATGAACCATATAACTTCAAAGGTATATTGTATGTTGTTTTCTCCTCCGTGTAATTATAGAAAAATAAAATTTGAGTGGGAAACAAACCTACCAACTGTATTTAGTGCTCTTCAATACCAAAAGTAGAACATGGAGGGAGATGTGTCCTAAACGGATTTTCCAAATTTTCATTTCCAAAATGTCCCTGTATGTACGACAATTGTACGATGGTGCTGCTAGAGTAGTCTAACAAACATCCCTAACTGTGTGTCATTTTACAAGGTGTTATGAAGTGTACACCATCTATACAGAGGTAGTATAAAATGTAGTCTTCATCTTAATAGAAGGGGTGTGAAACTTATGCACCTGGTGGTCCCATCCTCACCTAGGATAAATTCACCAAGGCTAGTAGATATTTTGCTAAATTTTAATGTGTAATGATTCCTCTAATTTCAATAATAATAATAATAATGCAAGCACTTTATTTGACCATGTTAACCCCCATGTTATCGTGAAAATTTAGCAGTAGATGGATAGTTGCAGCAATAGAAGAATTATAACTATGTGCTCTCCTAATTAAATAAATAGAACGTTATGGGGAACTGTGTTAATCATATCTCTTTCGTAATAGCCATCCAAAAATCATTATTATTATGGGCTAAGTTGACCAGGAACAGTGAGAAATTTGTAACTATGGTTTCTCCTATTTATCTATATACAAATTAGTAGATATGGGTCTATATTTATAATAGAAGTGGGTTTAAATGTCCCTGAGAGGAAATACAGCTAGCTGTTGTTTTTTATTGTTGTTGTTGTTGTTGTATGCCAAAGAAGAAGAAGATTGACGCTATGTCTATCTGTATTGGTTTTACTTCTCCTGCTTCTGATCCCAGTGCCATGTGCCCTGTAAGACACCATTCTCGTGGTAGATGAGGGTTACTACTTTGTTTTTCTTTCTCTTTTAAATTTTATTTCGAATAGTAGTTGTTTTGATTAAGACATTAAAAGTGCCATTTTTCTCCTAACCCATGTATGTCTTTACAAGATTTAGATGTGTCTCTTTCACTCTTCCTATGCGTGAAACCCTCTATTTAACCATTCTTAGCCCAAGTTTTATATATATATATATTCTCTTATTTATATTTTATATTCAATAACTAAAACAATTGATTTATTTTGTTTTTGAGTGTATTTGAATTAAGGAAATTACTTAAACGATTTTAACTATGTAATATATATAAATCATATATATAACTATATATAACTATATATATATATATATAACATTCATATGACAATAACGAGGTATACAATATTATCATTAAAACATGTATAAGTTAAAATATATTATTTTTTTATTGGAGGTAAAAAGGGTTGAGGGGACCCTACCCCATACAAAGTATTACTAGATCATCAAAAAGAGGCCAAAGGATTTACCATTGAAGCCCAACCAAAATCCAAAAGCATCACGAACCAAACAACTAAGAGAAACCACCACAAAGTAAATGTTTCTAAATAGCAGATAAGAAGTCAAATAACTAATAACAAAAAGACATAAGAACTAACAGGAAAACAGCTATGAACTAACAACAAAAAACCATTATCCCATTTTTCTTCATCATTCTTTTATCAGCTCCATCATTGTATTCATATAGCCGTTTCATTCTTTGACAAGGGAGTCGATAGTATATTTCCAATACTTGTAGTTAGGCTCAAGAATCTCTACTTTGGGACCTTTTCCTTCTTTTTCTTTTTCCTTTGCAAGTTCCATAGAATGAATCATCTCTACTAAGAGTTTGAGGTGGTGGATGGTTCTTTTAACATTGAGGAGATAGACATCATGAATCTGAAGAATGATTTATTTCATCTTAAGCATTTTCTTTTCCATCTCCAGGCTTCTTTCATTAGCATTTTTGAGTTGTTCACTAAGAACAATAGAAGATAAATTTTCCACTTTTTCAATTAGTTCCATCAGGTCCATGGACACCATAATGATCTTATGTCTATTAATATCAATATCTAACCTGTAATTTTCAAATTCCCACATGAAGGCATGTGATTTGACAGTAGAGTCTTGGGCAGTAAACAATTCCTTTTGGGTAGTTTTAAGAGCATGCAGGATTTCAATGGCCTCCTCTAAGTTCTTTCAATGCTTTCCTTCAAAAGTATCTAGAGATTTCTCACTCTCCATCTCATCACTGCTTTCCCCTTCAGTTGCATCTTTATCCTTATTGGAAACAAAATGGACTGGGTTTCCTTCTTGGTTCTCATCTAATTCTAAGATAGCCTCCACTTCCTCAATCATCTTTGGTGCCTCCTCCACCCTTCTACGTTTCTTGACTCCACCTTGACTCAAGTTGTATCTGGTTCTTTTTTCCACAGGTTTTACAATCAAATCCCCATTAAAACTTCCTTCCTTGGGCTCTGAACATTCAACAGCTGAAGCCCCAAATTTTTCATTTTTTCCCAAAAGGGGAGTTCCCAACCTGATAAGGGATTTGATGAGGCCTTGGTGTAATGGTAAAGTGAAGGTACCATTCTCGACCATGGAAATATATTTTGAGAGGGAAGTATATAAGAATAAGGGGAAATTTTAGTGCTTAGCATTACAAACATGGTTCATCATAGGGAAGTGATATCCATATATCACTTTGTATCTCCCTTCTAAGGTAATGTAGGCCATAAATAGCTAAGTAATTTCTTCAAAAGGAGGGGGGAAATTACCCCAAGCATAACCATTATGGAGAGAGACAGGAACCCCCTTACCTTACATAAAGCATTCAATATCTAGGATGTAGTCCAACTTAGGTTTATAGATGCAACTTCCTTCAAAAGCTAAACCCATAACTTTGGCAATAAGCTTGGGGTAATGGTGAAGGAAAATTTACTGACCTGAACATGGCCTTCTGTCCAAGTTTTCACCATAGGTTCACTCAAATTTTCATTGAAGCCATCAAATATGTTGAAGAAGGGTAACATCCCACCTTTTTGAGTAGAATCTCAGCTTATTTGGATATCTCATGTCTCTTACTAGGTTCAATTCACACTAATTCACCCCCCATTCTTCTAAACCTGTTATGAGAATGGTTACCTTCCCTAATCTTATCATCCCACTTCCAGAAATTAAAAATATCTGACCTGGCCCTGCTAGGATTAGAAAGGAGATTTTTCACAAGTTCAAGAATTATGAGAAAGAGATGTCACGAGTCTAAGGAATTATTGCCTCCTCATTTGTAGGTTTATTATTATTTATACCTTCCCTTTTCATGATTTCTTTAAATTTTTCTTGCATCTTATTAAGATCCTCTACCACCTTAAGATCCCTTGCATTCACCCCCATATTGGCCATAAAATCAGCTAGAGTGTTTCTTTCATGATACACATGTTGAAAGTATATAACCTCAAAAAAGGATAATAAAAGCTTAGTTTTATTGATGAAGTCAGCAACAAAAATAGAAGGTTAGGATTTTCCTTTCAAACATGAGATGATGTATACAGAGAGTCCCCTTCCACTTCAAGGTGTTTTAAGCCTTTCTTCTTGGCTAACTTCACACCCCATAACATTGCATCTACCTCTGCAACATTGTTTGATTGAAATCTCAGGTCAAAGAAATAGGCAAGAAAAAATATTCCTTGAGAATCATGAAAGACACCTCCTCCCCCTACTTTCCCAGGATTACCTTTCGCTGCCCCATCAAAGTTGAGTTTAAAGAAACCTTCCCTAGGCATATTGCACTTAATCCCCACATAAGGATTAATCCTTTTGGGTTTGGGATCACCAATAATGTTCCAATTCTTTAATAAGTGTTGTTCATTGTCAAGAATTTCCATTTCATTTTTCCTTAGGATATAAAAAAAATTTCTAACAGCCTGTAGGAGTTTTTTTATAGTCAACCTAATGGGAAGTTTCTTGTTTTTAAAGATCCTTTTGTTTCTTTCTTTCCATAATTCCCACCAAAGGTGACCCAAGCTCATGACCCAGATATTTTTTAGACCTTGACTGAAGAAAGGACAATTCCATTGATTCCAAGAATCCTTGATCTCTATAGGGATTACCTAGTAAACCAAGAAGCATCCAAAAATAGAAGAAATCATTAGATGGGAAAAAGGACATTCCAGGAACAAATGATTCACATTTTCCATATTCACTTCATTCCAAGAACAGGTGATTGAATAAGTGAAAATATATCATGCTTATTTTATCTTAGTATTTTCACTTTGAATAATCACTAGGGTTTGTATGTTAAATTTCTAACGATTTCTTAGTTGAAATACTTGGATTGTCAAATAATTGTAATACAAGTAGCTTCTAGTCTCTACATTAGGTATACAAACAACTTAAAATGGATTCAAATAACAAAAGGTGACAATATCTTCCAAGTCCTCATTTCAAACAACATTTTATTTCCATTCAAGTAAAAATAAAAGTATACAACCGCCTACAATAATTATTCACTTTCTTCTTTTCCGTGAAATAAAATTTATTTTCTACACAAAAACAACTTTTCTAATTAAACCTTTCTTTTCATATCAAGATACATATTTTACACACTTTCATTTACAACTTTTCTTGTATCTTAAAAATCAAATTTTCTTCAACATTCAAGTAGAATAAACATTACACTAGATCATAATGAGTATAACAATAGGACTATTGTTTACAAAAAGGGGGAAATAATACACAATGTGTTCCATGACTAACAAGTCTTTTAGAAATAAAAAATGTGCTCAAAGCTACAATAACTATATTTCAACAAGGGATTAGAACCATAATCTTCTTCACTTGATCTCCAACAAGGTCAACATGGTACAACCAAAAAGAGGAGGGAGAAACAATCCCTACCCATCCTTATCAATGGAAGGGAGTAACTCTCCCATTGACCCTCAAGCCCCAACAAAGTAGGAATGTCCACATGTTATCCCAAATGAGCACAACAACAACCAAACAATCAAAATAAAATAGCCTTTCAATGGAGCAAACAACATGAAGGATTCTCAATAGAATCCCAAAAGAGATAAAGTATCCATACTCTCCTTATGCCTCCCAAGTGAGATGGTAAAAATCCATCTCACACTCCCTCCAATAAAATAATTTCACTCTAACCCTTTTGCCTCCACTCTTCTGAAAGACATCAATTTTTGCCAAAGAAAACATACAATACATCCCTCCATAAATCCCACACACATAAATAAAACATTATCACTCCATTTTATCAATAAGATTTGATTATTGATTTGCTTACTAAGTAAACCCCTTTTTCCTCCACTCTTCTGAAAGGCATTGATTTTCAGCAAGTTTGGCTACTTTTCTCCCACACCATTCCAATGGTCATTCACTACCCAAACCCAATTTCATGAAACAAAAGGAAACACACACAAAGAACAATCAATAAAAAGAAATAACTAAGGTAAAATAGGCCTACCTTTGGGCCATCTTGTCCACTTGAGCAATCCAAAATCCAAGCAAACTTTCATAATTTATTCTCAAAAAGGATCTCCAATCCAAAAACTTTAAGAGAAATTTAAAAAAAAAATGGACATGAAACCTCATTTCTCCAAATTCAAACACATATATATAAATTTAAGAGGAAAAAGGGTGATGTGAAGGAGTACACAAGTCAAACAAATCAATTAAAGGTGTAATAAAATGTGTAAGAGAGGTATGGGGTGCTCAAATCAAAAGACACATGGGTGTAAGGAAGTTTCCTTCCACACTCCAAAAATACTCATCCCAAGGAAATCACCAACATCAAAATAAGTAAAGGAAATAATATCAAATCAACCAAGGAGTGAAAAAGGGTAGAAAAATCCTTCAAAAGAAATAAAAAATACCTTTTGTCCTTCAAAAATCCCACCTACCCCATGGGTATGGGCTTGGGGACATTTTTAGGAGTGTGGAGCTAGGTAACCCTTCTCCACACTCTTTGAAAAGTGGGCCTAAAGGACAAATCCGAGTTTGCACTTTGAGTGCAAAATACTCAACACAAAAGAAAAGAAAAAACATAATTAATTTGTCACAAACATAATTAACTAACCCAAATAAAATCCACTTAACCAAAATAAAATAAAATTCACTTTTCAAAAGTTACACATAAGGAAAATGTGACAAAACTCATTCAAAAATTAAACACAAAATAAATCACAATTTACAAGGTCACTTGACATAAGTTCACACACACACACAACACAACACGCTACCCCCCCACTCACACACACACACACACACACACACACACACACAAGTGCTCATTAGGTGACCCCCGACTAACACATGACATTCCTAGGTTGTTGGCCTTCTCCCTTCCTCAATTTGGTATTTTATATTTTTCTCTGAATTTACTTGTTCGTCACCTGCACACCTCAAACAAGCGTCATACCGCACAACAAAATATACGTCCATATATAACCATGTGAAAATGAACTAAATCCCAACACAGACATCCAAACAACTCATCATACAATTTACAATCAAAATCAATAATTAAAATGACATTTCAATTTCATTATGAACATCTACATATATGATTCAATTAGAAGATTTCAAACTTTTAATTGCATCTCATAAATAAATTTAACCCATACATCTATAGATATATATTGATAAGTTCCATCCATAATCAAACATGTAACATACACATAGAATTTTGATCATACACATATAATCCCTACAAGGTTAGTTTAATAAAGCAAATAATCATATAATGTGACAAAATTATCCCTACATGGTTGATGAAATAAAACAAGTAGGCCATACTAGTATAAAATGTGTACAACCCTATGTTCCTCAAATCATATAACTCATAATTTTTATCATCAAAGTCATCTAGTGTATGGAAATTCAAAATCGTATATATACAATAAAAAAATTAAGGTCTATCAGCTAAGTAATAAATAGTGTGTAAAGGGAGTGGGCACTACAGAGCCATCAAAAATCCGGCACATTTACTTTCCTAGATGTTTTTGATACACATCCCTGCATTTACTACTATCTGATATTATTTCCTGTTTAGTGATGTCTTTGAAACATTCGCTGAGTTGTCAAATCAAGCAAAAGATGTATCTAAAGAATTCTGATCCATAGGTTCCTTTTTCTTGCAACTTTTGACATGTATGTCCTTTGTGAAAATCCTCTATATGTGCCCTTCAAAAATGCCTGCTCTAGAAACAAGATTATAATTACATCCTCATTGTGACATGGCTTAAAGATGGTCGGGATTCATGCACTCGACCCTCTGGAGTCTAAGACCTGCTTGTATATTGTTTTATGATTTCAAGTTGTACTTTTCTATGAGACCAAAAAAATAGAAAACTCCAATCAATAGGTTCTCTGGGGTATTTAATATCTTTTTTGGCCTATTCCATGCTACAAATTTCGAAAATAAAATAGAAGTGAAATATGCAAATTGAAAATTTGACTTTCCCCTCCATTAAGCAAAAGTGTGGGATATTGAAATTTCAAATACTCTCAAATGCGAGGAAATTTGCAATTCAAATTTTAAATTTACCCCTCATAAATAAAAGGTGCGAGATATCAAAAAAAAATCAAAACAACACCATTTGTTATTGTTTATAGCATATATTCATATAAACGTAATAAAAATATATCATAAGAAAATAGAAGAAATAAATTCTAAAAAATATATACGCACATTTATTTTAATTTTTTATTAAAATCGATCTCGACATTATTAGATGTAGTGCACATTAATTTAATATAATTCTCCAATTAAATTGTGCCACGTGGCAAGTTTTAACTAGACAGTTAGGAAATAATATAATTGACACATTTATTATGAAATTTATATATAAAGAAATGCCTATTAAATATTTTAAACCTATATAAATCTATAATATTATTATATACATATTACCCACTAAAATGTTGACACGTGGCATGAAATTTTTAAAAATTCTAATGGTGTTATTTACATTTTACATTAATAACCATAAAACATAACTTTCTACTTCACACAAAATTCACATTGTCTTATATATATAAAAAAAACTTAGCAACAACTAAGCTCGATTGTCATGATTTTTTATACCAACGCATCCTCTAAGATAATAAAGTGTTAGGTCTTATTGGATCGTAATAAGTTATTCCTTTAGTTAGGACTTAATGAACATACTATGCATGTTAAATTTTATGCCATTTATTTAAACAAGAAGTTCGCTAGCAGCCGCTATCAATAGCATCATTTTCAGGAATGTACGATTACATGGTACAGGTTATTCCAACTCAATTATAGAATAATAGAATAGATGTTCTGGATGAATCCTAGCGGCCACTAAGAGTGGTGTAATTGTTGGTTTACTAGTTTAATTTGTTATTTTCAAATCAAGTAAATATGTAGCCCAGCGACCGCTATGTCATTCCTTTTAATAAGTAATGCAAATTAGTGGTCACTAAGTATTTGTTATTTTCAAATTAAGAAACTATTGAGCCTAGTGGCCGCTATGTCATTCCTTTCAATAAGTAATGAAGATTAGTGGTCACTAAGAATTTTCTTTGATATGAATTGATGTGAATTATATATCACAAAGAATATATCTTATGAGAAATACATAAGGCTTGATCCCTCTTGAAGGTATGTAGTGCAGCATTTGGTTACACCAGGGATAGTCCAGCCAATATGATACAATTATAATCAATGAAAATTATTATCGATCCAAAGTTGTAAAAATATTGTTTACAATGAAAAGAGGTAATGGAAGGATCCTAGAGAACTCTAAGATAGACCATGATTTGTTATACTATCGCTATTTTCAAATTAAGAAATTTTTGAACCTAGAGGTTGTTATAGAATCCTTTCAATTAGTAATGGAGCTTAGTGGTTGCTAAGCATTTTCTTTAATACGAACCTATGTGAATTATATGTTACAAAGAATATATCTTATGAGAACTACATAAGGCTTGATCTCTCTCGAGGGTATGTAATGCAACACTTGGCTCCACCAAGCATAACATGCCAACCAATTGGCACTACTTATAATCAAAACTGAAAATTATTAGTCAATCCAAAGTTGTATGGTAGATAGTGATTGATACACTTCAAGAGGTAATGTTTATGATCCTAGCGGCTGCCTAAGCTTGGACCATGAAGGTTATTCTATCCATTATTTTACAATTAGTCCGGAGAAATTGTTGAACCTAAATAAGCTACTATGTCATTCCTTTCAATATGTAATGTAGCAACTTGGTGGTGACACTAACACCCTTTGATATGAATCAATTTGAATTATATGTTACAAAGAATACATTATGAGAACTACTTAAGGATTGATCCCTCTTGAGGGTATGTAGTGCTCATACTTGGCTCCACAAGGGATAGTCCAGCCAATATGATATAATTATAATCAATGAAATTTACTATCGATCCAAAGTTTTACATATATTGTTTAGTGGAATTTAAAAGATGTAATTGGTATGGGGAGTGAATGGATCCTAGTGACCCATATGTCAAAATTTCAATCCATAATAGATCTTAGTGGTCGCTAAATATTTTATTTTATGGTCCTCTATGAACCGATCCTCTGGATTTTCCTTATCATCCTCACTAAGAATATTATGGTAAGTATGATCCTACATAAGGTTTGATCCTTCTCGAGGGTGTATAGTGTAGCACTTAGATCTACCAAGGATAATCTAGCTAATATGATACAATTACAATAAATTAAAAATAGTAATGATTCAAACATGTACAAATAATTTTTACAATAAAAAGAGATAATGGTAGGAGCCTGGCGGGCACTAATCTAGACCACAATTTTTTATTTTATCGATATTTTAAAAATAACAAATTTTTGAGCCTAGCGGCCTCTATGTCATTCCTGAGTTCAATAAGTAATGGAGCTTAGTAATCACTAATAATTTTGTTTGATACAAAAAAATATGAATTACATGTTATGCACAATGTAGTCTAAGGACCAATTTCAAATAAGAATCGTTAGGTCTTAGCGGCGACTTAGTTATTCCTAGAAATATGTTTTAATGAACAAATAAGAATCTTTATGTATAACATAGATAACTATTTAGGCGACAGAATAACTTCACCCGTTATTGACATTTCTTTCTTAAATCGTCTTTAAAATATGAGTTAATGTATATCTTCCAATGGCCTTATGCTAGTCAATTTAATATGTAAATTGGCATAGCCCATTCAAAAATGTATTTTTCAATATTTCATAAGGTTGATATGTTGACTATAATTGTATACGGAAAATGCGCGAAGATGTAGATATTTTCTAACATTATTATCGATGTTATGTACGGAATGTTATAGGTTGTTAGCACACTAAGGACAATCCTAAAGATATGTTGAATGTTAATTAGCTATCCAAAATTTGGGATAATTTCTAAACAATTGAACTTGAATCCACAAAATATGAATTCGATTGTAACTAGTTGACAACCCAGGTTGTATCATGTTCAGTCAAAGCTTAGTGGTTCCTAATCATTAAGTTAATTATTATCCAATGAAAAAAAGTAATGAACTCTAGAGTTTTGTGATCATTAGTCTAATATTTATACTCATTATCAGACAATGCAAAAAAAACAATTTATACTTCATGATGTGAATAGGTTGATGAATTATTAATATATTCTACTCCATTTATAAGTATCATGAAGTGCTTCCATTGTTGGAAAACAATCCTGACAATTCTATTCATTGAAGGCGCTAAGTGTTGGAATAAAATAGATGAGGAATGGTTTGTTTAAATTCATTCCCTTGAAAACTACTGCATTGACTTGTGGTTATTTTGTTATAGATGACAGACATGAGGTAGTTGGTATGGTTATATCCTTAGAAATTATTGATTCAAGGACATTGTGTGTCTAGATCAAACATATTGACTTGTTGAAAATAATGTAAATGTCTTATTTTGTTCCACATGGAGTATGGATTTTCTTTATTCAATAAATGGGATGAATGCAAGTTATAATAGACAATGAGAAATCATATTCTTGTTCACTATATGGTTGGAATTTGAGACATGTTAATATTCTAACAAAAAGATGTTCAAATACCGAGATGGAGTCAATTCATAAAGGAATGCTTAAAGTACCTAGAAAATTGTGTAAATTTCTCTAACAAACATATAAATTATAGAAATTTTTTTAAGTAACTAACAGGTTCCTTTCACCTCCAATAACATGTCAAGTTGTTTTAATATGTTGAGGTGAACATATTTGGCTTATTTTTTGATTGACCCATCTAAATCAAAGTTGCATGGCGTAGTTGAAAATTTGGTCAATCTCTAAATCAGTGACGTTACTGATCTGGGAATCAACATCCCATATTCATAAAAATAGAAGTTCAATGTATTCAACAAATTGGCATTTAGATCTTGTTCAAATGGTGAATTTTTTCAATTTATATTGAAGGTGTACATGTAATGGGACATCCTTCAAATATCAATATCAATTATGAGATGATGAGAATGTTGACCTTCTGTCTTAGGTTGTGACAGCCTGTTTTCATGTGAGAAAGTGTTGAAGATTGTACAAAAAAACTAAGAGTATTGTACACTTTCCACAGTTTTGCTCATTAGAAGTTCAAAATTGGGCCAGGTCCCGTTAACGGGGGTCTTTCATGTGCAAAAGTGTTGAAGTCTGCAGGGGTTCGAGGTTGACAGCCCCTGAAAAAATTGGGCCTTAAAACGTGTCTGATATATCAGGAAACATGATTTTCTAATATGGGCGAGTTTTTTGACCTATAGGTTTATGAGACGATTTTGGCCCATTGTTTCGATACCCATGGTTTTGTAAGACTACTTAAGCAGTTGTCTATTTATATGGTTTTGTGCATATGATAGCATTATGAAACATTGTAGATGTGTTTTGAATTCGGGTGTGAATTCTGTAGAGTTTGTTGAGCATAGCTCCAAACAGATCTGGGTATTGTATTGAGAGAGTGGTGGCTTGTAATAAAATTTGAGCAAGTGATTCTTGGTGGATGTAGCCCAAATTGGGTGAACCACGTTAAATATTATCTCTTTGTGTTGTCTTATTTTATTCTGAACTTTTATTTGAGATCTGTAATATTTTCTACATATTAGTTTCTACTATTTTGATTCTGTGAGGGATTATTCCGCATATTTTATCCCTTATTTCCTAACAATTGGTATCAGAGCCTGGTTTGGTTTGCTGAAGTGTTGAATCACAGGGAAAGTTTTATCTTGAGTGGGAGCTATGGTAGATGATGGAAGATCTAGGGTTGATAAATTCAACGGTAAAATTTTAGTCTTTGGAAGATGCAGATGGAAGATTACCTTTATCAGAAGGATCTTTATACTCCATTGTCTGAGAAGGTGAACAAACCCTCTAGCATGACAGATGTGGAATGGGATTTGTTGGATAGGAAGGCACTTGGGATAATCCGGCTGTGTCTTGCATCTTTGGTATTATTTAATGTTTCAAAGGAAAAGACTACAAAAGAACTGATGGATGCATTAGGGAAGTTGTATGAAAAACTCTCTGCCTCTAATAAGATATTTTTAATGAAAAATTTGTTTAATATGAAGATGTCTGAGAATGGTTCAGTAGCAGATCATCTAAATGATTTTAATACGGTTGTAAATATGCTAGCTTTGGTTACAATAGAATTTGATGAAGAAGTTAGGGCTTTATTAGTTTTGTGCTCTTTACCTGAGAGTTGGAATAGCTTGGTAATGGTGGTAAGCAACTCGGTTCCAGCTAACTCAAAGTTGAAGTTTGAGGATGTTGTAGGGGTGATTCTAAGCGAGGAAATGTGAAGAAAAAGCTCTGGTGAATCTTCTACTTCAGGGAATGCTTTGACAGTGGAAACTAGAGGGAGACAAAAGAATAGAGGAAGCCATGGAAAATCAAAGGATCGGGCAAGGTCAAAATCCAAAAGCAAGATAGTATGCTGGCACTGTGGAAAGTCTGGGCATGCAAAGAAGGATTGTTGGGAGCTTCGGGACAAGAAGAAACAACAGGAAGAAAAAAAGGAGGCAAATGTGGCAACAGGTAATGTATGTCAGGATGCTTTGATTCTTTCTTTGCACAATATTACTGAATCTTGGGTTTTAGATTCAGGGGCTTCTTTCCATGCTTCTCCACATAGGCATTATTTTGTTGATTATGTTCAAGGAGATTTTGGGCATGTTTTTCTTGGTGATGATGAGCCTTGCAACATAGTTGGAAAAGTTTCTGTTCAGGTTAAGATGCAGAATGGGAATACTTGGCTATTGAAGGATGTCAGACATGTGCCTACATTAAGATGAAATTTGATATCGGCAGGGAAGTTGGGAAGTGATGGTTGTACTGTGATATTTACAGCAAACTCTTGGAAGGTTACCAAGGGTGCTCTTGTGGTGGCAAGAGGTAAGAAGGTTGGAACCTTGTATTTAACCACTTATAGCACTAATGTTTGTAATCTTGTGGCTTCAGAAGTAGATACAACATTGTGGCACTATAGGCTCGGTCATATGAGCCATAAGGGCATGGAGATCATAAAGAAGGATTTTCCCAGATATACAAAAATAGGTTTGGAGTTCTGTGAGGACTGCATATATGGGAAACAAAAGCGAGTAAGGTTTCTCAAGGTTGGACCTACAAAGAAAGAGAGTAAGTTAGAGCTGGTGCATTCTGATGTGTGGGGGCCAGCTCAGGTATCATCTCTTGGGGGTTCAAGTTATTATGTTACTTTTATTGATGATGCAACAAGGAAAGTTTGGGTTTATTGTATTAGAAACAAATCTGATGTATTTGACACTTTTGTTAAATGGAAAGCCTTGGTAGAGAATGAAACAGGTCTTAAGCTAAAATGTCTCAGGTCAGATAATGGAGGGGAGTATTACAGTAATGAATTTGATGATTATTGTTCTAAGAATGGAATCCATAGAAAAAAGATGGTTCCAGGAACTCCACAACAGAATGGGGTGTCAAAAAGGATGAACAAAACAATAATGGAACGTGCTAGGAGCATGAGGTTACATGCAGGACTGCCTCTTTCTTTTTGGGCAGAAGCAGTGAGCACAGTTGTGTACTTGATAAACAGAGGACCCTCAAGTGCCTTGGATGGAGGCATACCTAAGGAGGCTTGGTATGGTAAGAAAGTTTGATTATTCATTTCTTAGATTCTTTGGATGTGAGGTGTTTGTTCATATAGACAAGGATGATAGGACCAAGCTAGAGGCTAAATCAGAAAAATGTACTTTCATTGGTTATGGTGGTGATGACTTTGGATATAAATGTTGGAGTATTAAGGACAAGAAAATCATTTGATCTAGGGATGTGGTCTTTAATGAGAAAGTCATGTATAAGCAGCAGTTGCAGGAAAACAGGGAAGAATCCAAGAAAGAATATGCAGTGGTAGAGGATCTTCCAGATGGGAAAGTGACACATGAATCAGTTCAAGAACCTCCTCAACAGGAACCCCAAACTCCTATATTGAGGAGGTCTTCTAGGGTAAGAAGAGAACCTGAACATTTTTCTCCTTCTCTTTATTATTTATTACTCACTGATAGTGGAGAGCCAGAGAGCTTTGATGAAGCAATGTAGGTAGATGCCAGGAAGAAGTGGGAGCAAGCCATGGATGAGGAGCATCAGGCTCTCATGGAGAACCAGACATGGGATTTGGTGAAGCTACCTGAAGGCAAAAGAGCATTACAGAACAAGTGGGTGTTCAGAGTCAAAGAGGAAGAAGGAGGAAAGAAAAGATACAAGGCCCGGTTGGTGGTCAAGGGGTTTGCATAGAAAAAAGGTATAGATTTTGATGAGATTTTTTCTCCTGTAGTAAAAATGACTTCTATTAGAACTGTTCTAGGAATAGTTATAGCAGAAGACTTGCACTTAGAACAGCTTGATGTAAAGACTACATTTCTCCATGGTGATTTGGAGGAGGAACTATATATGCAGCAACCAGAGGGCTATGAGGTCAAAGGTAAAGAGGAGATGGTGTGTAAACTGAAGAAGAGCTTGTATGGCTTGAAACAAGCTCCACGTCAATGGTATAAGAAATTTGATAGCTTCATGATGGAGCAAGGTTATATTAGATGTCATTCTGACCATTGCATGTATACAAAGAAATTTTAGGATGGCAGTTATATTATCTTGTGTCTATATGTTTCATAACATGTTGGTTGTAGGTAAAAATGTGCAGGAAATAGAAGTACTAAGGTAAGAAGCAGCTAGGAGGAATCCTGTTGCTATGAAGTTGTATTTTGGGTGCAGCCAAACAAATCCTTGGTATGAGGATATCTTTTTTCTTGGAAGGAACTACCTGAAATGGAAAACAAGACCACCAAATAAAAGTTAAATGCAGGATATATACCAGTTGGGACTCCTAGTTGGCTAGATCCAAGAAGCAAAGTGATACTGTCCTAAGACAGAGTTGTCAATCCCACTGTTTAAAACAAGGTAATGCTTACTAATAAAGGAAATCCTACTGTAGTTAAAATGATTTAGGTATCTCATTCATCTACAATAAGCCTATTCATTCACAACATGCTAAGTGGGACTGAATTAGAAGGTTTTAAGGTCTCAGTTAGAGTACTGGTATG
The DNA here is from genome assembly GCA_019776745.2 of Taxus chinensis. Taxonomy (NCBI): domain Eukaryota; kingdom Viridiplantae; phylum Streptophyta; class Pinopsida; order Cupressales; family Taxaceae; genus Taxus; species Taxus chinensis. The sequence continues at coordinate 338,335,749 of CM034157.1, read as the reverse complement.
GTCAGGGTCTAGGTTCTTGGGCTATTTTGGGTATTTGGTAGAGTTTTTAAGCTCTGTTCTTGGTCTCTAGTAAAAAACAAGAGACCGACGATCGGTCTTATGACCCATTTAGGTTTAGGTTAACTGGCGATGTTTGTGGGTAACTGGAATGGTTTTGATGCCACGGTATTGAAATTCAATAAAACTTTGGCGAGGGTAGATTACATGGTTAGATGCAGATGGAAGGGAATGAAAAAAATCATGTGGGTATTGGGTGTGCACAGGAATGATTAAATTCTGGATATGGAAATTCATGGGAGTTTGGGAAAAGGATGGTCAAGTTTTCATGGAGGTAAAGTATGTGGGGAATGATGGCTTGAATAGAAACTAAGCAACAGAAGTTGAAAGGATCTACCTAAATTAAATGAACCATGCTAGGTTAAAAAACTTACTGTTTGTACAAGCTTGATGTCTAGTTGGCAATGGTGGGTGATAAAAAATAAGGAACTTGGTGTGATGCTAGGCACTTCCTCGGATGCTCCCATATTAGTTTCTATGGCTGTGATGATTGAGGGGTCTAGGTTCCGCTATGGATGCTCTGATGTGTGTACTAACACTGGTCCTGCTTGCATGTAGCTTTGGTTTTCCTCACTTGGTTGGTTACCAAGATGTGATACAAGTCTCTTAGAATGTTCCAACCTTGAAATAAGGTTGTTTTGGGGGTTAAATGGTAACCAACGGAATTTCATTCTTAACCTTGGTGTTTAGGGTAACTGACTCGGTTAGGGTGGGATTTCCTAGGTTTACTAAACTAGGCAGATCCTCTTGATTTTCTTAGATTATCGTTTCGTTTACTCCATGGATTAGACTGGAAGCTTCCTTCTAATGGTGAGGAATGTGGTTAGAGGGAATGTAGGCATTTCATTTTTAGGGTTTGGGTAGGTCTTAGTTAGTTATGGCAACTTACTAAGAATAGGTCTTAGGGTGAGGTGGCTAGATGAGGTGTCCTAGGTGATATATGGGGATCATTATCTCAATTAGGATATTTAAATAATAAATATTGTGAGGATATGAATTAATTAAATTAATCTAAATTAACATTAGAGTGGGATGAAAGGGGCCATGGTTAGGTGAATGTGTTCAAGGTGTTTATTTGAAGGGGGACCAAGGGGAGTGTGACCCAATTTTAGTGTCTACATTTAGTGCCCCCTTCATTTACATAGCTTGTTATTGATAAGCGATTTGAAAAAATTAAGATGTGGTTACCCTCACATATTTGGGTGATTTAGGTAATACCCCCTCACAACTAGTCCCATTAGAGGTCATCAAAGAATCACCTTAATGGTTTGATTCTTAGCAAGTTACCATAACTAACTAAGAATATGGAAACGTAGGTACAAAATGAATGCCTAATTCCACTCTAATTCTAGGTCACATTCCCACATGGTTCACAGAAGCTCTGTAGTGATAAATTGTTCACGTGGTACCAAGTTGAAGAGATCCGAAAATCTACATTGGATCTAATACACCTAAGTTTATGGCAAACATAGGTTGAGGTCCCGCACTTGATCCGAGGTATAGGATATGGTCTGAAACATAACCGAGGTCAAGCCGGACCACCTCGATTACATTTTTAATCCTAACTACCTTATTAGAAGGGTTAAGGTTAGGATAAAAACATGGAAAGAGCAAGGTAAGTTGATTAGAAACCACATTTGGTAACATATTCAAAAGATAGACACATCATTAGGAGGTCAAATCCAGCTAGCGATTTCACATCCAAAATCTAGGTCACAACATAGGTAGGGCTGACAGCTGTCCGAACCACATCCTTGAGATCAACCAAAGAAAAAGAGGGGAGGTGTGAATGCAACCCATGTAGACATATTTTCTCCAGTTGGGCGTGATCACTTGTAGCTTCCAAAATACATCATGTAGCACCTCCATCCTTCACAATCAGACTTCCAGGGGAAATTGATTATTCCAAGTAACTACCAATATCATACTTCCCAGAAGAGGTAATTCATTTCATCATTGTTTTACCACCTATTGAGACTCCAAAATGGCTCCTAGGATTGACCATTCCAACATTTTGTCCTTTATAGACCCATCAGTAAACCTCATATTGTACCCCTTGTCATAGAGACCTCCTCCTAAAATGACATAAAGAGGGATTCAAGTTAATCATAAAGGAGACCAAAAGCCCCATTTTGTGAACTCCCAAAGTTGAGTTCACAGAACCGATGCTGGTTGATTAACGATTTCAGAATCATCCATAAGTCAGATTTTGGTTCTTTGGTTTACTTAATGACTGAATAGAATTAATGGCAGAGACCTAGGTACCCCATTTTACCTTACCCTCCCTGCACCCGTGACTTAATTAACACCTAGTCATTAGACATGTAAAGATGTCATAACCAACCCGGTTTCTCCTAGATGGATTCTATTTTAGCCTAGCCTATTAGATTAGATCTATTTATTATTGTGTTTTAATGTGAGATGCCTAAATCCATTTTAAAATAAACAATAGGATTTTACAAGTGTTTGTCAGCATAATTTGAATGAAACATGTGGACTGATATGTTCTTGGAAGTGTATACTTCTATGATGCTCATGTAGGCAGTTCAATGATAGGGATATTGTTATAATGCTTTCTAGTGGTCTTTCTTTCATTACAGGTAGTTCCTCCTAGCCATAAGGAAGCTGGAGGTGTCAGTTGTGGATTCAGAAGTCATACGCTGTAATGTAACCCATCAACTGAATTTGAACAGGTATTCCTCCTATAGAACTTTACCCTATCTATGAGATTTGTTAACCATTCAAAGGAAGTTTTTCTAAGAAAAAGGTGTAACAATGTCAACCTCAAAATAAGGTTGTTTTTGGGATTAAATGGTAAAGGATGGTGGTTCTGGCTTAACCAGTGGCAGTTAAGGGAAACCGGCATTGGTTAAGGTGATTTCCTAGGTTTACTAAACTTAGCAGATCCACTTGATTTTCTGGGATCTCGTTTCGTTTCTCCAGATTAGCATGGAAGACTTCCTTTTAATGGGTAGGAATATGGTTAGAGGGAATGTAGGCATTGATTTTTAGGGTTTGGGTAGGTCTTAGTTAGTTATGAAAACTTACTAAGAATAGGTCTTAGGATGAGGTGGCTAGATGAGGTGTCCAGGTGAGGTGGATATGTAGGCATTATATCAATTAGGATATTTAAATAATAAATATTGGAGGATAATGAATTAATTTAATTTATTAAATTTAAATTAATATTATAGTGGGGTGAAGGGGGCCATGGCAGGTGAATGTGTTCAAGGTATTTATTTGGTCGAGGAACCAAGGGGAGTGTGACCTAGGATTTTGGTGTCTACATTTTGCCCCTTTTTGTTGCATAGCTTGTATTGATAAGTGACACCGACAAAAATAAGATGTGGTTACCCCATGTGTGGGTGAAGATGATCCCCCTCTAACCAGGAACTGATGAGGAAAAGGTAAAATCAGTGAGTGGTTTGATAAAAGGTGAATGTGATCAAGAGGAAGGTGGGTAACGGGGTTAGAAAAGGAAAAATAGTCTACTGGGTAATCTAGGTAATGGGTCAGGGTCAAAGGTAGTAACAGTCAAAAGCACACACACACGTATAAACTATGCAACATGGTACCAGGTTGAAGAGTAGACAAACTCTACATTGTCTAAAGGTTGATAGGTTTATCTTCCTAAACAAAGTTGAAGTGATTCTGGTATCCAAGGTATAAGATATGGTCAGGAAACATGATGCAAGTTAGGTGTAGGAATGTTTAGGTATGTCTTCGTACACCAAGGTTTTAGGGATAAACGGTCACAGGAAAGAGGCAAGGTAAGGTCATTAAGTCAATCAACATAGTTAACAGTGCCGCAAGGTTAGAAAACATGAGGTCAAAGGTCACTAATGATGCTCCAGGTCCAAATATCTAGGTCACGACATAGGTAGGGCTAAGGTATGGATAAAATAACGAGTCCCCAAATGAGGACAAGGTTAGGTAGTAAATGATGAGGTCAAGAAGGGTGAGGTGAGTGGTTAGGGTAAGGTTGGGTGAGGAAACAAAGGATTGTAGTTAAATTGGGTAGATTAGGGTAAAATTTTTGATGTCAGAAAAATAAGTAGCATATGACAGTGAAATTGATTGGCAATTTGGAAGAGAGGGTGACCAATGCTAGGGGCTAACCAAACCCGAGTAAAAGGTAAAAACAGGCATAAAACATGTAGTTAGGTCGGGGATGTTATAAAAATTAAAAATTCTGAAAACATGTTTTTTTGCCGGTGAGAAAAATGATCATTTATCCTAAAGCAAAATAGACGAAAATGACACGAGAGAGAGGGAAAGTTTGAAAGTGTCTAGACGGAAATGGAAAGCTGAGTTGGCGAGCCGAATGGCGGGTGATTGGTAGTTGAGAGGTGGGTCCACAAGATCAGATTGGTTGAGTTTATTAGGTTGGAGGTGAGGTGACAGATTGGTGATGGTAGAGGCTAGAGAGGGATCGGGTAGGCCACTGGTGCAGTGGCCAAATGTGCCACCACGGTGATGGTAGCATGATGAGGTAAGCTTCAAACCCTTTCCGTGTTTTGTAAGATAGATTAGGTGATAGGTTGGGTGTGGAAAAATTGGGTTTTTGTTTTTGGGGGGAGGGGAAATGCTATTTGAAATGTGGGAGGGTGAATTAGGGTAGAATAGAGAATGGGGAGAGAGGTAAGTGGGTGAATGGGGATGGGATGAGGTTGAGGTGAAATGTAGGTGAGAATGGGTGGGTAGAAGAGGCAGGAGAGGGAGGGTTTTAGAGGGTAGGGTTTGGGGGTCACGGCTTTTCACCAGGATAGTGACTGACATCGGTCAGGGGTTAGCCAACGTCGGTAGGGTCAAACTTGTATCGGTCATGAAGAGGTGACCAATGCTGGTTTAGGGGTGACCAGGGTTGGTTAGAGATAACTAGTACTAGTCGGGTTTTGGAGAAAAAGGGGCCGAAAGGGTCCTAGGTTGAGTGGGTGAGATAGGGAAGGGTAGAATAGAAGGGGATAGAAATGTGAAAATAGGCAAGGTAGGTTAGGAAATGAATGGGTAGATAATAGAGGTGAGACAGGGGGTGGGTATATAGTAATGTGATATGAGGTTGGGAGAAAGAACGAGATGGTTATAGGTGAGGTCTGAGTGTGGGTATGATGGGTAGATTAATTTTATGTTGTATTGTTGGATGCAAGGGAGAGATCAGCTATGGATGCGAGATAGGGTACCACCCCTGCTCTTAAGAGTGTGAGGCATGGTGACAGTTGAGGAGTGGCGGCACATGGAGGAGGTGGGCCTAATTAGGGTATGAATCTATCAGCATGTTGTTTAGCAGCTAAGTCTGATGGTCACTCTCATCGATAGATGGGATTTAGTGACCAACACATTCCACCTACCGACGGGTGAGATGATAGTCACCCTGGAGGACGTGTTTAGGATCCTATGGTTACTGATACTGGGGACACAGGTGTACTCGATCTCCTCTGAGGCCTCAGAGGAGTTGATGTTGATGGTGTTTGGGGAGGGACTGGAAGACATGACATTCCATAGTGCCATATTGAGTTACAGGGGGATGTACCTAGCCCATCCAGAGGAGACAAGGCTAGTTGTTTTATTGATGGAGGCAGTGTGTTGTTTTGCACTACCAGATGTAGAGGGTGGGAGATTTCCCTGCTTATTGATGGGGGTTTTACATGACATGGTGATGGATCAAACCTATTTTTCCTGGGCACCAACATTCATGGTGTAGTTATATAGAGAGTTGTGGGCATATGGGTGGCTACACAGGTTCAGCTTATGTTGCACCTTTTTACTACACTGCTGGGCCTATGAGCACATAGTTTATGTGCAGCCAGTGGGTATGCCCCAAGTAGATGCATTTCCACTGAGATTGGTGTGGGTGGGGTATAGGTGATGGGTGCCCATGATTGGAGAGTAGCATCAATCAGATAGGGATACACATGATGTAGCTTATTACAGGCATCTATTGGAGGGGTTGTCTGAAGTGGACATCATATGGAGACCATATGTGGGTTATCCCTCATATAGGCAGATGCATGATGAGCTAGAGGGCCTTCAATTGCTAAGATGGATAGAGGGGCACATGCCGGGGAGCACGAGATGATCCTAGTTGATAGGGTTAGATGATAGTTCGGGCTAGTACAGGACATACCTCCACCCTTCCTACAGTACAAGAGAGATGATGTGGAGAGGCCATTTCCTCTACCAAAGCCAACAATGCCCACAGGGCAGGAGGAGCAGGTGGTAGAACGACAGATCGATGATGCCAGAGTGACAGATAGATATAGACAATGGTGGGTGGCTCATTTACGAGTAGTGCTACCCAGGCCTGGGGTAACTAGATTTAGCCACTATCATAGTGCAGAGAGATGGCCTACAGGGGCAGGTGGTGACCCTGATTACCCAGTTGGGGATGGTGTAGGGATAGTTAGACCAGTTTAGAGGTGGAGGTGGCTGAGTTATATGCACATGTGGCCAGTCTTTAGGCCCAGATGGCACAGGGTGGAGATAGGGATGGTGATGATGGTCAGGTGTCTGCCCTACATGCATAGGTTACAGGGTTATAGGGCTAGTTAGCCATAGCACATGCACATATTGGGGATTTACAGACCATATATAGGCATAGGTTAGAGGCTAATGGCACCTTCACAGGGACCATTCTATAGGGGCCCAGTTCACAGGAAAGGGTGGGACAGGGTCCCATAAGGACAGGTATAAGGGCTGAGGCTAATGGGGCCACCACATAACATTCCCATATCTAGGTTATGGGATGCCCTAGGTGAGGCCAGATACTACCAGGATCAAGTTGATGGTGGCTCAGGGATAGATTTTCTATCCTATGGAGAGTATAGGGAACAACAGGCCTCGAGTGAGAGGACTAGATCCCACACTCATAGTGTAGAGAGCACAGGGGGTCATCAAGCTCTGAGACAGGATCAGGGAGAGGCCACCAGCTCACGGAGACCAGCTCTAGGTGATGTGCTAGTAGGGGGAAATGATATGATACCAGGCCAAGTGGATAGGAGCCAAGGAGGAGACCGGAGAGACTGACATGGAGGATGTCCGACAGGATGAGGCTTGATGCCCATTCCTGTATTTTGATGTATTGTAGTCATTTTTTGATATATAATGACCTGCATGCTGAAGATGGTGAGGATGTACTAGAGTTTTGTATATTTTGATCATATACCGGCCTGTGCACCAAAGATGGTGAGGTTGTATATGAGAGTTTTGAGAGACTGGATTATATACACCAGCCTACATGCCAAAGACATTTGATAGTTATGTATATGGATACACATGTTTGGATATTGTATTTATATAGATGATGATGATTATGGGCATTATGTGTTTGTGTTGATAACATTTTATTATTATGCATAGATGGACTTATGGTAGGTGTGTTAGGCATGGATTGAGTTAGGTCATGGATTTAGGCATGATGGAGTTAGGTCATGGTTTTAGGCATGGATTGAGTTAGGTTTTGGTTTAGGCATGGATTGAGTCAGGTCATGGATTTAGGCATGGATTGAGTTAGGTCATAGGCATGGATTGAGTCAAGTCATGGATTTAGGCATGATGAGTTAGGTTTTGGTTTAGGCATGGATTGAGTTAGGTCAGGCATGGATTGAGTTAGGTTTGTGGTTTAGGCATGTTGGAGTTTGTGGTTTTAGGCATGGATTGAATTAGGTTTTGGTTGTAATTCATTAATTTTTGCAATGAATGATGATATGGGTCATTTTTAAGATGTTTTATAATACATGCATGATGTTGGTAAAGAAATGGTAATCAAAATAAATGTATGCTTTGATGATGATAAAAATGTGAAGCAATTTGTCCATTTGTTTGGTTTAATTTCCAATTTTTGATATAAAAAGGAAACGAAGTAGGGTAGAATGTGATTTAGGAAAATGAAAGATGAATTGGTTAGGGTAGAGAGTGGTCCGAGCTAACCTCCAAGGGCCCCATGCCCATAAAGAGTGCTACCTACATAGTCCCAGTGAAAAGGGACCTCAGGCCAATGTAGTTCTCCCATAAGCTAGGGAAGAATATGAGGAGGTATGAGAATGAGTTGGTAGGTTTTAAACATGCATGGTTTTGGGTTTAGGTCAACTTGGTTAGGTGATTTCAATTTTCATAGAGTTACCCAAAGGTGGTCAAAAAGAAGGTCAAAAAATAAGAGGGGGTGGTATAGGTGATTTTGATATTTTTGGTAGGAAGAAGATTACCCATTGATACCCAACGTAGGTAAGCTGGTGAGGATCATAAAGGACCATATCGTAGGTAACTAGTCACATGATGACCAAATGTCATCACCAAATGTTTCCCTTGTAGAGGTCCCTTGAGGCAGTAGGAAATACGAGTGCGAATGGTGAGAAGAAAAGGTGGTTAATTTTTATATGGTATGAAGGTAGCATTCCTTTGGCAAGAGATCCAAGGTCACAATGGGCAAGTCCATGACTAAAAGGTTTTCTGTTTTAACTTGTTTGAGATAGACTGATCTATGTGAAATTCCATATGGGATGAGGAAATTAACTCCTTGAGGTCTTTGTGAAGTTGATCATTATGTGGGAAGCTTCAGATTCTCTCTCTTATCTCACTCTTTTTTAAATAGATTTACATAGCTGTCCTTCGAGGGAGCAGTCTATTTATAGCAACGATTGTAGAGAGGAAGATGTCCTTTTGAGGGAGTCATCTTTTTATTGGAAGTTTGACTCAAGGAGTTGGATCCCATGTGAGGGCCTTTAAGTCATGGACAAGACTAAGGTGAAGAATAGGATTCTTGTTCAGAAAGTAGGGTGAAATGACCATGGGATCTCATCTAAAAATAGATGAAAAGTATCCATGAGAATCATGCTATGTGCAGTGTCATGGTACACATATTTAAGAAAGATAAAAAGTGATGGGTATGCACATGATTCTTATTTAATCATTGGTGATGGCGTAGGAAGTGGATAGTGCTCAAGGGACGAGCATGGAAAGAGGAAAAAAGTGAGGTAGGACTAAAATTCAACAGTAGAATGGTCTAAGATGTAAGGCATTAAGGGGCTCAAGTTCAGGTTTACCATCAAGTGAAGATAAACGATAAGCACATGATCCATAAGTATGGGTCACGATGTATGGTCCAAGCCAATTAGGAGAAAATTTTCCCCGTTTACTTTTTTCTCTACTTTAGTTACATGTTGATTTTCTTTCAGGACAAGATCACCAACGTGAAAGGTTCGTTCATGGACACATTTATCATAGGCACATTTGATACATTTTTGGTAAACTTGAAGGTGGTCAAGAGCATTAAGATGACGTTCATCTAATAACTCAAGTTGTGCTAAATGGTCCTGAAAAAAGTCATCATCATTGAGCATGTCATGGAGAGAAATGCAGAGTGAGGGAATCTGGACTTCGAGAGGTAGAATAGCCTCTGTACCATAGACCAAAGAAAAGGGTGTGGCAGCAATGGAAGTATGGATACTAGTGCGGTATGCCCACAGGGTGAAAGGAATGTGTGTATGCCTATTGTCCTTCCCAGTATCGTTAACCACTTTCATGAGAATTTTGTTCAAGGTTTTGTTGGTGGATTTGGCTTGGCCATTGGTCTGTGGGTAATAAGGTGATGAGAAACTTAGCTGAATGCCGAAGGCGTCGCAAATTTTTCGCAATGTTTTATTTTTGAATTGTTTTCCATTATCAGTGATGAGGCAATGAGGAACACCAAAGTGACAAATGATGTGATGATTGATGAACTCACATATTTTCTCAGACTTTCATGGAGATGAGTGGTATGGCTTCAACCCATTTTGTGTAGTATTCAGTAGCGGTGATGATCCATTGATGGCATTGGGAAGAATGGGGATTGATCTCTCTGACAAGATCCAAACCCCATTGAGAGAAGGGCCAAAGGTCACGGGTGACCTGTAAGGCATGACTAGGTGTATGATGAAGGTTGGCATGTTGTTGGAATTTTACACAATGCTTGACATAGTCACAACAATCATGGTTGAGGGTCGACCAGTAATAGCCTAGGTGAAGAATACACTTAGCAACAATAAGGCCACTGAAGTGACCTCCACATATGCCATCATGAACTTCCTTAATGGTATAAGGAATTTCAGAACTCATGAGGCATCGTAAGAGAATACCATCAAATTTGTGCTTATAGAGGAGGCCCCCCATGATGACATAATGAGAGACCTTTTTAAGAAAAGCACGTTGTCCATTATGAGTGAGGTCAGGAGGTAAGATAGAGAGAGAAAGATAGTCGGAGTATTGTTTATACCAAAGGTCACTTGGGTCAATGGGTAGCGGTTCCAAAGAGTAAACATTCACAAGGTAAATAAGAGGGTGATTGGAGTCATTGTATGGTGACAAATATTTTAGAATCGGCAGGTGAAAGTGGGTATTTGAGAAGCCAAGCAGGCCATGGTATCTACAAATTTGTTGGTTGAACGTGGGATGGTTTGAAGGGCGTAGCGTCGAAGGTGGTCAAAATTATGTCTATGTGATGTTTGTACTTTTGAAGTCTCATTACAACATTGGTATATACCATTGACTTGGTTTATGACCAATTGGGAATCACCAAAGATGTTGATGGATTTGACATCCAAGGCATAGGTAGCTTGGAGACCTAATACGAGTGCTTCATATTCAAAATATTGTTTGTACAATCAAAATCTAGTTTGAAAGACAAAGGCATGGGTTCACCATCAAGTGGAATGAGGATAACACCAGCCCCACCCCCACGATGACACTTGGAACCATCAAAGAAGAGTGTCATTTGGTAAGTAGGTTTTTCTAAGGAAAGGGTAGGTAATTGACTCATCTAGAAAGTCAAAAGTTAGAGGGCTGGTCCCTGGAAATAGGTGCGGTGGCCAATTGGTCAGTGATAGCTTGGCCCTTGATGGAATTTTGATGGATGAATTCGAGGTTGAGGTCAGCTAGAAGCATAAGCCAGCATGCGGCATGTTGATTTTGGTAAGGTTTGGCATACATGAAGTGTAAGGGGTTGGTGTTGGTCACAACATAGGTTTTGTGATTGAGTAGGTAATGGCAGAGTTTTGTGGCAATGAAAACTAAGGCTAAGAAAAAAATTTCAGGATGGGTGTATCGATTGTAGTCCAAAAGAGTATGGCTTATGTAATAAACCACCTGCTCTCTGTGTTGTTCATCATGATGAGTGAGCATGGCCCCCAAGGAGTGGTCGGTAGCTGAGATGTATAGGTAGAAAGGGTTGATCATCTTTAGGTGGAATGAGCATGGGTGGTTAAAGAAGGTATTGTTTTAAGGCCTCAAAATCTTTGTGGTAGTCATCATCCCATTTAAAGGAGACATCCTTCTTGAGTAGATGATGAAATGGTTGACATCGATCAGACAATTGTGAAATGAAACGTCGAATAGACTGCAACTTACCTTGCAGGCTACAGAGTTGCCTAAGGTTGGTGGGTGGAGGCATTTCAAGAATGGCCTTGACTTTAGCCAGGTCAACTTCTATACCATGTAAGGAAATGATAAATCCTAGGAGCTTTCTTGAGAGAACCACGAAGACACACTTCTTGGGTTGAAGGCAGACATAATATTTAATAAGGCAGTCAAAGATGGTTTTTAGGATGGCGAGGTGCTCAGAGCAGCATTTAGATTTGGCCAGGAGATCATCCATGTAATCTTCCAATATACGATGCATGATGTCATGGAAGATATAAGTCATAGCCCGCTGATATGTGGCACCAGCATTTTTAAGGCCAAAAGGCATGACTCGATAGCAGAAGGTCCCCCAAGGGGTGATGAATGTAGTTTTGTGTTGATCTAAATCTGGGGCAAGCAAGATTTGGTTATAACTTGAGAATCCATCCATGAGTGATAGCATCTCATGACCAGTGGTAAGGTCAACCAACTGGTCAATACCAGGTAGAGGAAAGTCATCTTTTGGGAAAGCTAGATTGAGGTCATGGAAATCCATGCAAATGTGGAGTCCCCCTATCACCTTAGTGACAGGGACAATGTTAGAAATCCAATGAGGATAATCAATGGGTAATATGAAGGAAACAAAAAGAAGGCACTGAAGTTCTTCTTTGACGAGAAGGGCAATGCGAGGGTACATTTTCCTCAGCTTTTGTTTGACGGGCTTGGCATCAGGAATGGTTACGATATTGTGGACCACTATGGTGGGGTCAATATCCGGGCATGTTTGCGTGAGACCAAGTAAAAACATGGTTATGATCTTTTAGAAAATAAGTGATGGCTTCCTGTTCAGCAACATCTAAAGATTGATCAATCTTTAGGATGTGCAGGTCATCCTGAGTATGAATGTTGATTTTGATAGTCGATTCATTCAACATGGTTTGCATCTCAGATGGTAGTGACCGATGAATATATGAGTCTTCTACACCAAGGTAGGTGAGTATAGATTCATCATCCTAACATTGAATGACATTTAATCGAAGGTGTATCATCATCGATCATTTTAGGGTACAGGAAGGGAAGAGAGAAGGGAGCCTCACCCTCGTGTTGATAAGTCAGAGGCCCCAAGGAGATGGTGTTTATGAAAAAAAAAAGTTTAGGAGGGATGGATTCGGGATCCATTGACTCCGTCGGTGAAGATGGTGATGGGGGTGATGAAGGTGAAAAAGGGCTGATGTCTTCAATGAGCTCAACGCGGGCCTTCTTGGTAGGTGGTTCAGCAAATCCGATACCACTACGGTCGTTATGCTTGTGAGTAGTACATGGAATAATAGTATGGTGGCCTTGCTCATAAAATCCAAAACCAAAACCCTTCCACACACATCGGTGTAGGAAGGTGTGGGTGAAACGGTGATTGGTGAGTGACTGGAGGTCAGCAGAAAATGGGTGGGTTTGTGATGGTGGTTCAGGTGTGTAAGTTGTAGTATCAAGTCCCCCATAGGTGAGATTGGTACGAAGGTGGGGAGGACCATAAAGGAGGCATTCTCCTATACGGTGATCATAATGAGGGTGTTGGTGAAGACTTCCATATTCTTGTGGAGTAAGGAATGTGTTGACACTATATAGGTGATACTCCCCCAGAGTGAGGCATTGAAAAATGCCCTCCAAGGGATCAATGGTTGGTATGTGGGTAGCTGGAATAGATGATGTGGTAGAGGTCAGATTGGGGGTGGAACTAATGAATTGGGAGGCCGATGGTTTAGCTGTGGAGGTTGTGGTAGCGGTAGGAATGGAGGATGTAGGTGTGGTTAAGGTAGCGGTTGCACTGGTGAGGGGAGGTGTAGGTGACATGGCAGTGGTTGTGGAGGTAGATGCTTTGATGGGTATGAGCACGTCATTGGGTCGGTAAAGCATGTTGCAAGTTTTGAAAGGTGATGGGTCAGCTGGAATGGTATAGGTGTGTCCTTCATGCTCAAACTTCACACAATGATGCAAAGTGGAAGGGACACAACCCATGACATGAATCTAGGGTCTGCCAAGCAATAAGTTATATTGAAATTCCCCCTCCAAGACATAAAATAACTCTGGAATAGTGTGGGGGCCCATGCGAATGTGGAGGATGATAGTGCCTAGTGTAGAGGTGATAGCATCATTGAATGAATGCAACATGACAGGATGTTTATGCATGTAATTGTCAGGTATGCGCATTTGAGTGAATGCATGGGATGAAATGATATTAATGCTAGCGCCCCCATCGATCATGACACATCGTACACATATATCATCGATGTGGATAGAGATGAAGAGAGGTGGGTGTGGGTCATCTATTTGGTGCGGTGTGATCTCTTCCTCTGAGAAGCTAAGGGAGGCTACTTGGTGAGTAGGTTGAGGTGTGGATAAAGGTGGTAATTTGGTGAGAGAGGCTACATGATGGGGTGTGATAATGGAGGCTACGGGTGTAGGGTCATTGGGTAAAACCTCAATAGATTGCAAGACCTCCATGAGAGCTTGATGATGGGATTTTGAGGTTTGGATGAGGTCATATAAGGACATTTTGAGGGGGGATTGGTGTAGTTGTTTGAGCATCACACAGTGTGTGACCCCATTAGAAATAGGATATGTGGGGCCACAGGATAGTGATTTTAGGTGTGGGTGTAGATGGTATGTTGGGTATAGGATTGGTTGGTGAGTCAGTTGCCTTTTCCTTTCCTTTTTCCTTCTGAGCATGGGTAGCAACGTGGATCATGTTGATCTGAGGTGGGGAGGTAGGTGAGGTAGGTGAGCCATGAAAGGTATAGTGACATGAAGGGAAAAATCCCAGTGGTGGGAAGGAACTTTGTGAGATGAGCTGGGCACATCGACATTTGGGTGGAGGTTTGGCGAGGTTGTTGATGCAAACCATGTTAATTTCAAACCTTGGGGGTGGCTCTAGGAGTTGTGGGGGTGAAGGTTTGGGTAGTTGAGTAGGTAGTAAGGGAAAAACTATGGGAATGGGTGTTGGTGAAATGGGGTCCTCATTAAGAAGGTCATCATCATCAAAGTTTTCTTCAGGAGGGCACAACTAGATAAGAACATTTTTTAAAGCCTTATAGTTCTCTACATTGTGTCCTGGCACACGATGGTAGGCACAAATTTTGGTGTCATCAAACCCCTTTGGTTTGGGTTTGAGAGGGTCATAAGGTCTGAGAGGTGGTAATGTGATGACAAAAGTTTCAAGGAGGTTGGTTAAAATTTTGGCATAGGATCCTGCTAGTGGATCACAATGGGAAGTGAAAGTGGGTTTGGGTGTAGGCGCGGCTGATTATAGAGGAACGGTCCTTGCACGAGGGGGAGTAGGTTGAGCTATGGTTTTAGGTGTTGGTGTGATCTTAGGCATTGGTCATGTTTGTTTGGGTAGGGGTATGGTAGATGAACTGGCAGGAGAGTGTGTGGTTGTTTCGACTACCTTATTGGAGGGTAGCATATTTTTATCTTTAGGTTGCACCTTCTTGGGTAAAGGTGATATAGGAACACAAGATCTAGAGGGAAAGGCGGATGGTGGAAGAGGGCACATTACCCATGGGGATAACAGAGGTGTTGTGAAGGTAGATGGTGTAGGTCATGCCGGAGGTGTGAGGGAAAGAGACTGAAGTGTCATGGGTAGTGAAGGAGTGATTGATGGTATTAGAGGTATGGGTGGTAAAGATGTTGCAGATGTGGGTGGAAGTCATGGCAGGTGCACTTGGATATGTTTGAGGTTTGTAATGGTGGAATGGGCTGTTGTGTTTTTAGTTTACCGGTGGGTGGAGGTTTCTTAACTGTGTTAGAAGGGAGAGGTCCTAAGACAAATGAAGATGGTGAAGGTGATGAAGGTGTGATCAGCGAGGTTGGAGTATGAGATTTATGGGGTTGGCTCTTCTATTTGGGTATCGGAGTAGGTTTGGTATTGGCCTTGGAGGATGTAGCTAAATCTAATTTGATGGGTGGATGAGTAAGGCTGGCGGTTGGGATGACCCCTAAGGTAGTGTTGGGTTTAGGTGAAGAAGATGATGTAAGTGTAGGCTTGGGTGTAGATGCATGTTGGGTTATGGGTAGGGGTGTGGTTTGAGCCATGTTGGGTATCATGGAAGAAGTTGTGATAGAGGTGGTTATGCTTGGTTCAATTGGGTTCATTTGGCTGAAATATTTTTGGGTAGATAGTGGAAGTGTCAGCAAGTGACATCTGCATTTGTGTTGAGACAGGAAGTAGAAGATGCCCCCAAAGTAAGGCTCTATCCACATAATCTAAGTGATCAGCTAAGTGTGAGAATGACATGTCTGTAGGTGAGGTTGATGAGGACCTAATGGAAATTCCCATAAAATTTGTCTTAGAGACGGGGAATTTGCTAGCTTCGGCTTCCGTGGGTAAGAGAGCTGAAAGTAAGTCTACAGGATCTTGGGTAGCTAATGGAGAATGATCACCTAGAGGAAAAGGTATCTCTACTGGATCCTTGATAGGTGGAGGAGAAAATGGGTGCTCCTCTATAGGTGGAGGAGATGATGGGTGCTCCTCTATGGGTGGAGGAGATAAACAAGTATCCTTTATGGCCTGAAGAAGTACTGTGGGTGACGGTTCCCTAGGTGGAGAAGCCAAAGGTGAAATAGTTTTGATATTAACGGAAGGCTCCTCCATGGGTGAGGAAGGAGGTGAAAGGTGTTCCTCTATGGGTGGAGGAATAGGTGAGGTGGATTCAAGTGCAAGTGGAGGACTTCGGGCTAGGATTTCCTTAATGGAAGGAACATGAGGTAATTGCGTAGCAATGGGTGTATCGATGAAAATAGCATGGACCTCACGGGTATGACTATCATGAGTTGAGGTCTCTCCCATTTGATTAGAAGAAGGGGCATGATTAGGAAAAGGTTTCTTGAAGATATGTAGGTTTTGATTGGTAGGTGTGTTAGGATTATCCAAGGTTAGCTCACCTTTCTCGAGCATTTCTTGGACAATGTTTTTGAAAGTGATGCAATTTCCATCACTATGACCCTTTACTTGATGATAATTACAGAAATCATGTTATTTATACCATGCGGGTGTGGGGTGAGCAGGGGTCAAAACCGGTGTGTGGTTTCATGGGAGGAAGGGTGATGGCCTAGCTTTGATGAGCTTCTCTAAGAAAGAAGAATAAGGTTCCCCAATTGGGGTATACTTTCGTTGTTCCCGTCTGAATTGAAAATTTTGAATGGGTGAGAGATTAGATGAGGGGCTAGCCTGATTTGATGGATGAGCTGGGACGGCTTTGAGTACCACTGTGTTAGTGGTCCCCTTGGCCTTTGAATAATTAGTTCTGTGGTTTTGAAGAAGAAGAGGTATCATTTGACTTGAATGTCAAGTTCTTATTGCATAATTGGATTTTCTTCTCTTCAATGGCCTGAATCTAAAGCTTTTGTGCCATGGTGAATGCTTCGTTGAAGGTTCAGAAGGTTTGGACCTACAGAGTTAGTGAGATATGCCTAACACAAGCATCTGTGTGAAGATTTCGATGAGTTCAATTTGTGGTAGTTGGAATGTGAGTTGATTGATCAGGCTACGCCAACGAGTGACAAAATCTACGATGGATTCATCGTCATACTGACGTGTAGAGTAGAGGTCAGTCATGGTAACCTTCTTAATGATGTTAATGGAAAAGTGATCCAAGAAGGCTTGGGCTACCTGATTAAATGAGAATATGGAGTGTCTAGGTAACCCACTATACCAATCTAATGCAGGTCCAGTCAGAGACATGGGAAAGGTCCTCAGGAGCAAAGCATCATCATGGGCGATCAGATAACATCCCGTGTTTGAAAGACCAAAAATGTTGTTTTGGGTCTTCCTTGCTATTGAAACGGTTAAATTTAGGAATTTCCCAATGTAAGGGATATGGACGGATAAGAATGGATGGTTGTATAGGCTCATTACAAATCTCATCCCAGGTGAGAGTGTTGTGGGAGCTATAAACCGATGCCTCTAATGTCTGTATCTTGTCCATCATTACCTTGATTAGGTCATTGGTAGGTTGTGATGGATGGGTGACTCATGTAGCACAATAGGGTTGGTGTTGGGAATATAATGGGGGTGGCATTCCAGTATATGGTGCTTCCATATAGGTAGATTGAGAAGAAGGCAGTGAAATAGGGGGTACGTACCCAGAGTGAATAATAGATGAAACAAGAGGTTGCTGATAGTATGTATATGGAGGTGGAAGGGTCATGGTGACCCTAGTGGCAATGGGGGCTAAAGATTACGGAATAGAAAGGATAAATGTTTTGAAAGGGGTAGGGGTCACCAACACCGGGGGTGTTAGTGTAGCTATGGGTATATGCAAGATAATAGGCACAGGATGAGGTTGTGTTTGGGTGGTTGCCAAAGGTATAGTGGATGTGGTTAGTGCTAAAACAAGTGTAGCAGACATGGTAGTCATAGTGGGTATAGGGCCTAGCTGTGAAATGACTGGGGGTAAGGTGGATGCGGGTAGTGCAGAGCCAGATGGGGCTGATGCAAGAGTGGGAACGAGAGTCAGGGGGATAGATATACGAGCATGTCGTATATCAACTGACCCGAGGCATCTTGAGTGGATGAGTGGGAAAGGTAAAACTACAAAGCAGACAGGGTTCTGGTCAAGGAGTCATGTGAACTCCTCGTCTTCGGTAGCAATAGGTATGCTGGATAGGTTCCATGGCTGGTGATAAAATAGAAGGTAGTGAAGGGCTAGGTGGGAGTGGTTGACAACTGGCATGGAATACAAGGGAGTTTGCTTGTACTTGTCAATGTGTCAGTACCATGTGAACAGGTACTAACATGGTAAAGCTGCTTTTCTATAAATGACACAACAGAAAATAGCACAAATAGGATAAATAATCGGTGGTAGGTGAATTGGGGTTAAAATGTCAGCTAGAAAATGACACAGGCTATGAAGTAAAAAATGGTGTGTGGAATGTGGAACAGGGTAACCAATGCCGGTTAGGGACAATTGACGTCAGTCAGGGGTAACTGTACGTACCCAAAATTGTAAGGTACTGTACTGCCAGAACAGTGTAACAAGTGCCCCGATGATGATACAGGTCTCCTTGCAAGGTGTTCAGGATTTGGAGAAGCCCTTGGAGCATGCGTTAACATCCCGCATGCCCTTTTTAGCCCACGTGCCCTTTGTTTTCCCCTTTTTTCCCTCTTTCCTTGGCCTCTTGACCTTCAGTGATGAAACCGCCGCCCTTTAGGGCAGCGGTCTCGTGACCGCCACCCTGAACAGGGCGGCGGTCCTATAATCGCCACCCTACTCAGAGTGGAGGTCCTGTGCGCATTTTCTAGAACACTCTTTTGACACGACTCGCGTGAAATATCACGTTTCACCAACTTTTCCTTGCCGACTCAAGCATGCATTTATGTTTTTGGTCCCTTGGAACAATGTTTTTCCTTTGTTTATTGTTTAGGAGTTCAATTTGGTTTTGGTTCTTGGGTGATTGAATTCCTATAAATGCATGGTTTGTGCACATGCAAATGGTCTGGAGTTTTTGGTCTGAAGCTTGGCTGGATTTTGAAGTTTGATCTTTACTCTCATTCCCTCATTTTAGTGTTTTAGTTAGTTAGCTTGTTTAGAAGCCATAGCTTGAATTCACTTGCATCTTTTGTTAAATTGTTCAGCTGTTGGTAAGCCACAGACCCATCTTGTGCAGGGAGTGCTGTTATCTCATCCCAATCTAGTTAGAAACTTGCCTCTGAATTTCTCTTTGCTGTAGATTTGTTTTTATTGTGTCTTGGAGTTCTTAGTTCAATCCATTATATGCCTGGTTAGCTTTATTCAGCTGTTGGTAAGCCACATATCCAACTTGTGCAAGCAGTGTCTTTATTTTATCCAATCCATTGGAACAGAATAGCTTAGGAAGCCATTAAAGTTGCAGGTTTTTCTCTTCGTATAGGATAGTTACAGGTTCTGGTCACTTCATGTTGCATGACTCGCAGTAAAATCCCGCTAGGAATCACATAAGCCAAGCTCTGTACTCTTGCGCTATCCCTCTCCTACTCGCATTCTCGGTCTGCATTCTGAGCTGTCCTTGTCCCAAAATCTACTCTTATCGGTGCTAGCATTACACGCTTTTCTGGATCCACGTGAACACAAAAGAACGAGGAGATCATACTGAGGGGACGAGATCACATACACCATCGGATTCGCCACTATTCTACGGAGTCCAGGTTTTACATTTCAAAGTTCTAGTCAGATTCATATCAAATAGAGTAGTTAATCACTTTATTTCATTTCATTCTATTCTCGATATTGCCAGGGAAGCTGTGGGGATTGATAGTTTCTGAGAAACTATGATTCACTCCTCACTTCTGAGGTAGGATCGAGAATCTTGCCGGTAGATTAGACAAACTATTTTATTTAGAATAATTCTACAAATCGCACAGGCAAATAACTACACTCGGTTATCTTGTCTGTTTCAAATTATTGTTTAGTTATTATTTCTAGATATGCTTAAAATAGTTTGCTTTCCTTAAAATTATTAAAAGTTTTCTTAGAAGAATAAAAGTTATACAGTTAGATTTATTTCACATAGTTAGAATTTGTTTCGTTATAGTTAGATTTGCATTTTGTTTCGTATGACAATCACGGGACCTCAAGAGCCCAGGGAATATATATTTGAGCCAATCGTGCCTCAACCAAACCTAGTCACAGCAATAGTTGACATAGACCAAAATCTCAGGATACAAGTATTCCGAACAACCACAGATTTACAACTGATCAGTTCTCAGTTAAGAGGATTAAACATAGAAGACGACCAAGCACATGCGTTTTGGTCAAGTCAGCCAAACTACAGATTACCCTAGAAAACATCCACATGACTGTAGAAGGGCTCAAAAGAGAACAAACATTCAGGTGTGATCCTCTAGTTCCACAGCCAGACGCTGGAGACACCCTCGTAGATATAGATACCAGCTTAAGAATCCAGGTTGCGAGAACACCTGTAAGGTATTCTGAGAAGATTACACAACTATTGGTTCTAAACATAGAAGCTGAGAAAGCATACGATTACTGGATACTAGGGATTAGAACTTGATCCCGCATATGACCATAACAGGACCGCAACAACCAAGAGTCTATGGTTGTGATCCATAGATCCCACAGCCCAACGAATCCACAAGTCAGTTAGACATAGACACTAGCCTACGCATCTTGGTATTCAGTCCACTCCACTTCCACCTATCATCATCGAACAACTGTCCTTACTAGATATAGCGGCTAACGAAGCTAGGGAATTCTGGACTAGGCCAGAAAATCGTCCATAGAGTCAATTATATTCATCATCCACTATATGACCTTATCGGGAGATATACACGAAACAATCCCAGGTCATTTTCCACGTATTCCGCAACCCATAGATCGAATCACGCCAGAGCTCGATATTGATTGGAGCCTTCGAGCAGTCATCCTTGCTGATCGATCTATCACACCAGTCCAAGTTAGAAGGGCCTTCTTTGCCTTAGATTCACAAATTCCACTAGTGCGTGTCGAAGACATTAGACTGCCTAACTAGTTTTTCTGCATATTCTACCCCCACCGGCTATCTCGGCACGACCTCGAGAGGTCGGGTACGTGGAAGAGTTACTTGTGATTCTCACGCTCACCTGTCACTTTTCCGACGTACATCAGCAAAATTGGTGAACCCGACGTGAAACAAACAACTGTTTCACCTTCTCTTTGAGAAGTTTCAAATCTTCTCTCAATCACCTTCGTTCCTTCCCATTATTCTGCGGGTATTCATATACCCCCCGAATATGTCGGGATTCGACGCATATGGCAGACCCCTCCTGGGTCTTGAGGCATACTACGCCCAACAGAATAGGTAATCATCACCCTCGCTCTCAGTATGGGGTGACAACTATTCAACTAATCAGTTGTCAACACAAACCCCAAGAATCAGATATAGTTTGTCTTTTCAAACTGAGGAGTTAGATCAACCCCCTCGAACCCAACAAACAGAGCCTTCAGGTTCAAACAATATGACGTTTACCGGAGAATCTGGTTCGTCTCCTCAAATGCTACTCAGACCACAAGTTAGTAGGCAATCAGATCCATACCTGGTCTTAGATGATGGACAGCCAACACATTATCCTAGGAGTGAACAACGCTCCCGGGGAATGTACCCACCTATAGGAGGTTTACAAATACAACCCAAAATCTCTTTTCAAGAAAATACCTCTATGCCACTGCATACAGGAAATATTCTTGGAGAAACTTGGCAAGATAACGATCAGTTTATGACAGGATATCACGTACCTTTACAACACCAAGGTATACAACAAACGCCGCTTAGGCAAAGTACCGTGACTTCACCAAATGAAGTCATTTCAATGTTAGTAGAAAGAGTGAGAGGGTTAGAACTGGCTCAAGCAAGTCACAATTCTCCATTCATACAAACAGGAAGTTCCAATCCTCCATACCACTCTGGCCAGGTAGATCTCCTTACGGGAGTAGGCACGTTAGGCATGCCTCCTCAATATCCACAACAAACACCAACAAGGCCTATCATCTCTAACACAATTCCTCCCGGTCTAGTGTCGAACAGTCCATTCCTTGACAATACCCCGTCCTACTTAAACATATACTCTAAATCACCACAAGGAGATATGTTCTCCTCTCCCGGCATGTTTGCTCAAACACAGGGACCTCCCTATGCCCCTGCCAATGCATACGCTGCACCGTATCAACAACCTATCCCACCACCACTCCCTCAGCAAACACCATCAATGGTCGAAAGCTATGCGATAGGGACTTATTCAGAATACCTAAAGGAACCCTTAGATTTCACCATACGAAGCATCATGCTTCTAAGACCTCTCCCTAATTTTCCCAAGTTCAAGGGTGAGGGAGATCCAAATGCACATATCAAAGCTTACGCTACAGCCATTCAGGAATTACTCCCATGGGATGGGGTTGTTGCTAAAATATTCCCCAAAACACTGGAAGGCATTGCTCTCGATTGGTATTACAGAATACCTGAGGCTTCCATACATTCATTCAAACAACTTGTGTCTGAGTTCATCAAGGCCTTCGACATGAACAAACTATTAAGAACAGGAATCAGGGAGTTCTTACACATCAAACAAGAGCATAACGAGTCTGTCACCCACTTCATCCAAAGGTGGCGTACCGTCCTTTATTCATCAGCAAGTGCTCCAAACATGGATCCAATGGAACTATGCGATTTATTCCTTCATTCTCTCAGTAAGGAGGTGAAGGAAGAAGTCCAGAAGTTCCCACTAAGAACTTACGATGAAGTACTTGAGAGCGCTCTTCGAATAGACCAAGCAGTGATAGATAGTGGTCGTAAGACATATGGAACAAACGAGAGGTTAATCACCTCCACTAAAAAACACTACAACTACCACAAATGTCAATCAAGGACCCAAAATCCTTAACAAAAATCGTGGGGTAACAATGGATGGGGTAACCGACCAGCCCAAGAGGGTAAATGTTGTTAATGCTCCGTTACAAACAAACAACCAACGAAACAACAACTTTACCCCGACAATCAATACAGTGGATTTTAACCATCCACAACAACAACAACAACAACAACGGTGAAATCCCATACAAGGGCCAAGCCAAAACTCATTTGGTTACCAAAACCAAAGTCAAAACCAGAAACAACAATTCCAAAACTTTGGTCCTAATAGGCAACAGTTTGATCAGAATTTTAGGCCACAATACACACCAAACCAACAAAACGGGAATTACAACCCCAATTCTTATTGTGGTTTCCATAAAATTCAGGGTCACGATACTAGAACGTGCCATGACTACAATAAATTTATGCAACGCTTGCCAGAAGAACAAAGACAGTTCTTCACAGACCTGTTTTTGGCGGATCTCGTCTCATCATCACCAAATACTCTCGCAGGGGCAGTTTCTCCTCAGAATGCTCCCCTCAAGATCTTTAATGATCCGCTCCCAAATCATGATAGCAATAGGCTGAATCCAACTAGAACAAACAAAGGTGCAGTAACGGGAAACAATGATCATGAAGCCTCGACTTCATTAAATCCGTCAGTTGCGCCACAGTTGGGAGCTCAACCGAGACCTAAGATAGTCAGTTTGGTAGAATTAGACGCTGAACTACCTATCGAAGCTATAACAAGAACACGAGAGTATTTCTCTCAACCGAGCCCAAGTCATCTGCCAGAGACAGATAAGAGTCATCAAATAGTTGAAAAACCCATCGGTGCCTATGATTTAATTAGTGACCTAACAAAGACCTTCTCACACATTTCATTTTTGGACTTACTAAAGAACTCTCCCCCTCACAGAGCTGCTCTTTTAGAAGCATTAGGTCTAGGCCATCTAATTAACATCACTCCACCTCCTGAAACACAAGTAAATCACGTAGATTTTGATATCCACCCTCCGGGGCAGCCGGACAAGGATGTCGAATTCATTTTCGAAATAAGTAAAATGCCCACAGATGCTGAGATCGCACGCCAAGGTGACCCAGCCTTACACCTGCAAGTGTGGGTTTATAATAACTATGTAAAACGGGCAATGGTTGATGATGGGGCTGCAGTTAACATAGTCCCTTTCTCTTTCCTCCAAAAACTTGGATATGTAGAAACAAACTGTTCCACTACACGAAATACCTTGAGAGGCTATGATAGCCTTGAAGCCACTTCGATAGGAACTATAATACTGTCGGTCACCTTAGGGCCCAAAACCATCTTGACTGAGTTTTATATTATAGATCGGGAAACTAACTATAATATGATCCTCGGCTGACCTTGGATACATCGAATGAAGGCAATCCCTTCCACTTTATTTCAAGAAGTAAGATTCTTGCATCTAGGAAAGGTATTTATAGCCAAAGGCAATCCAAAACCTTTCGATTTACACCTAGCTGATTTAAAGAAAAGACCAGGGGTGCACTCAGAATTTGAACTTCCAACAAACCAACTTAATAAACCCTCTGACCCAAAGCCAGAGGAAAAGTTGGTACCTACGACGGATCTTGAAACTACCAGTGTAGTCAAAACAATTCCAACCCCTAAAGATAAAACTAAAGAAACAGTATCATTAGGGACTACTGCGAAAATCGTTGAGTTGATAGAACAAGATTCACCAATGTTCTTACCATTTGATTCAGTAGGCATAGGATTTTCCCTAGGTGTTGGTTCCTTGCCAGCAGAAGATCTCTGTATGGTAGAAGTAGAGTGCGCAAACGCAACAGATGCCCCAACAACTATACTCCCGGCTAAGTATTGGAATCTCCATTTCGATGGAGCTAAATGTCGTTATGGAGCGGGGGCAGGTATAATTCTTACTTCGCCCGAGGAGAAAGTCCTCCCATTCACTTTTAAGTTAAACTTTGAATGCACAAACAACGGCGCTGAGTACGAAGCCCTCCTCCTTGGCCTTACCTTAGCCAAAAGAATTGGTATTGATAACATCAGAGTCCTGGGAGACTCGCAATTAGTGACAAACCAAGTTTCTGAGGTATATGAAACTAAAGCCGAACATTTGCAACTCTACAAAAATGTTGTATTAAATTTAAGCAAGGCGTTTAACTTTATATCCATTGAAGCAATCCCTCGAGAGAAAAATCTTCTCGCCGATTCAATAGCAACCTCAGCATCACGTTTTACTCCAAGCAATGAGCTAGAAGATACTCACTTCACAGTATCCATTCGTGACAAACCATTGATAAAAACAATGACAAATCCTCTTTCAAGCGGAAGTGAATCTACCATCCTAGACCATGTTGGAAATGATGCGGCTACTTTGGATTACTTAAATGCCTATGCAGCACTACATCTCTCCTATCACATGCTAGATTTATCCCTGATTCCACATTCGTCTTCCTACTTCGGAAATCCCGTAACGGATCTTCCCTCACAAATGGAACCTAGCATATACGCAATAGAAAATGGGGATGATCTAGATTTACCTCCAGCACCACCTGAGTTCGAAGAGGGTAACGCCTCTTTGATCAAGGAAACAATCGATGTCAACATCGGGACAGAAGAGGAACCAAGAATATTGAAACTAGGTTCTTCGTTAACCCCAGAAGAAGTGGAAATACATACTCAGATCCTCAAAGAACATCAGAAGGCATTTGCATTTAATTACAAGGAGATGACGGGAGTCGCACCCCACATTGCGGTGCACAACCTCGTCACTAGATCAGATGCAAAGCCAATAAAACAAAAATCAAGACCCATGAAGCCCAAAGTAGCTCTCATGGTAAAAGAGGAAGTAATAAAACTCCTTCAGGTAGGATTCATCAAGCCAGTTGACTACTCCCAATGGGTATCTAACATCGTTCCCGTTCTCAAGAAGAATGGAAAGATACGCATTTGCATAGATTTCCGAGACATCAACAAAGCGTGTCCTAAGGACGATTTCCCATTACCATCCATAGACGTTATCGTTGATGCAACAGCTGGTTTTGAACTCTTGTCTCTCATGGATGGATTCTCTGGATACAACCAAATCAGAATATCCGAGCAAGATCAAGCTAAAACCACGTTTATAACTCCTTGGGGAACCTATTGCTACGCTGTTATGCCATTCGGTCTCAAGAACACCGGTGCTACCTACCAGCGTGGCTATGACATACATATTTCACGATCTAATTCATAAAATCATGGAATCTTACGTAGATGACTTATTGGCTAAAGCTAAGAAGCGTTGTGACCATCCCGAAGTACTCCGCGTCATTCTTTCACGTTTAATAGAATACGGAGTCACGCTAAATCCAGAGAAATGCGTCTTTGGTGTAACAGGAGGAAAGCTCCTAGGTTACATCATATCGTCACGAGGGATTGATGTTGATCCAACCAAAATTCGGGTTGTCCTCGAAATGGTTCCACCTTCGGACGAATCTGGAATCAGGTCATTTCTCGGAAAGCTAGGTGCAATCCAAAGATTTATCCCGGACTTAAGCTTCGCCATTCATCCAATCAACAATTTACTCAAGAAGGACTATAGCATTGATTGGACTGAAGATTGCAATGAAGCTTTTGATGCAGTTAAGCGTTTTCTGTTATCACCACCTACGCTAATGCCACCTAAGCTGGATCACCCGTTAATCCTATATTCACGAGCTACCAATGTCTCGCTGGCTTGCATGTTGGCCTAAGAAGACGATAACAAGAGAGAACGTGCGATTTATTTCATTAGCCGAACACTGCTCGACTATGAAACACGCTATACACAGGCAGAACGAGAATGCCTTGCCATAGTCTTTGCTACTAAACGCCTAAGACATTACATGCTGAATCAAGAAACGAAGGTCATGGTAAAAACGGACCATTTACGGACTTTTCTCACACAAGGTTCCTTGTCTAAAAAGGCTGGACGTTTTATAACCTTAATGGGAGAGTTCGAATTAACATTTGTAAACCAGAAGTCAGTTAAAGGACAAATCATCGCGGATTGGTTAGCTGACAACCCATTAGACGGAGGTGATTTAGTAGATTTAGACTTTCCAGATGAATGCGTATACTACATTGAAACACGACCCGCTATCTCTGAGTGTCCTTGGTACACTGACATCGTTAATTATATCATGGACCATACGTACCCGGAGGCAGTTACACCACAACAAAGAAGGCAGTTGCGCATAATTGTAGCCAAATATGTCATTATAGAGCAGGTGCTCTATCGAAAAGCATTCGATGGAATGCTCTTAAGGTGTGTCGACACAGAAGAGTCCAAGAGGATTCTCCATGAATCCCACAGCGGTATATGTGGAGGCCACTTCGGTGGCCATGCCACCACTCGAAAAATACATCGAATGGGCTATTTCTGGCCCACTCTAGAACATGACGTGATAGAGTTTGCACACAGGTGTCATAAGTGCCAAGAATTCTCCCACGAGATCCACATGCCAGCACAAGCTCTACAACCAATCGCTACTCCATGGCCCTTTTCTACATGGGGTCTAGACTTAATAGGGAAATTCTCTCCCTCATCCACAGACGGCCATAATTTTATAATCACGGCCACTGAATATTTTACCAAATGGGTGGAGGCCATGCCTCTTACTACTGTACCTGGTTCTGTGATCGCCAAGTTCATTTTGAACCAAATCATTTGCAGGTACGGTATCCCGCAAATCATTATCTCCGATAATGGAACTTCTTTTAAAAATGAAGAAGTTTGCGAACTATGCAGTAGATTTAAGATAAGCCATCATACGGCTTCTTTGTATTATCCCCAAGCCAACAGACAGGCTGAAGCGACAAACAAAACACTGAAAGCCATTCTCCTTAAAACGGTGAAAGAAAACAAGTGAGATTGGCATTTGAAGTTATATCCGGCCTTGTGGGCCCACCGAACCTCAATAAGAACACCAACGGGAGCAACTCCTTTCTCGCTAGTATTTGGGGCAGAAGCAGTTCTCCCGCTTGAGGTCGAAATACCCAGTCTCCGCATTTCACTACAAGGGATTCTGGATGAAGACGCTTACAGAGAAGCACGTCTTTCCCAACTAGAAAGCCTAGATGAAACTAGGTTAGATGCTGAGCAGCGGCATAGAGCTTATGCTGACCGAATGTGCCGGCAGTACAACAAGAAGGTCTATGAACGTGACATATACGAAGGTGATCTAGTTCTAAGACTAGACAACCGGATCGATAAGAAGACCGGCGAAGGAAGGAAATTCCGGCCCAAATGGTTGGGCCCATACCGAGTCATGAAGGACTATGGAAATGGTGCATACCTCTTATGTACGTTAGAAGGCGAGGAGTTTGGCGAAACAGTCAATTCCCTGCACCTCAAACGTTTCTACGCATAAGCAGCTAACGCTACCTATATAGCTATCTACATTGCATTTTCATATAAATTAGGATCATTTTGTCCATTCGTTTCTTACACAAATTGTGATCAAGGAGTCTATTCTCAAAAGCAATTCATTACAAACTCATGATGTTGTTGGCACAAAACTTTCTAATCATATCTCTCCATTTTCACGATATCATCAATCACTTCAGAATCTTTTATCAAATAAAATCAAACATGACGAAGTCTTAACGGTAACCATACCAAGATCTGCAAGTTTGTTCTCGCTTTGATTTCTTCTTAGGATAGGTGTCTTGCCTATGGTCTGTTCTAGAAGCTTCATGGTGTCACATCTATCCCATATATACATCTCTTTGGAAATAAGCATATACTGACATTTTACTCAAAAAGACAAGTCAAAAAGTGATTAAACAGAAAATTTTATTTTTACACATTTCCTTGCCCCACCAACCTTCGGTGATGAGCTTGCGTCTCTTACTAGTGACGTAGGGTTGGGAAAGGATGGAAATGCCCTTACTCGCCTATGCCTTGCCCACGGTGATAAACCCACGCTTCTTACTAGTAGCATGGGGCAAAGTGTAGGGGGTCCTCTTGACAAAGCAAACGTTAAAAGGTCATAAACAAACTATTCAAACTTTGAGTCAAAAACAAATGAATCAGATATTCAAAATTCCAAAAAGAGTCAAAAATCCTAAAAACCCAGATTTTGTCTACTATGTGGCCATCTACGGGTCTAAGTCTGGATAAACCACAAAGCAAGTTGCATCTAAAACTATGAAGTCATTCGGGTGGAGTAAGCTTGTAGTTTTCAATTTGGTTCCACCAAAGCTTCGTCTATCTTTCATCACTATCGTTTCACCATATTTCATAACTTGCGCCCTTCTTGGCTCTTGGTGATGAGCCCTCGCATCTTACTAGTTGCGTGGAGTTAGGAGTGGGGCAAGTTAATCTGTTCATCATACTGGTTATTTTCATCACTTTGCCAAAACAAACATGAGGTATCCAAATTGCTCACAGAAGCTAAGATTTAAGATCACAATATATCTACAATATCATGTATCAGCATCATGAAACACAAAAAGAAAGCAAGCATTTGCATCATCTGTTCTCCATTGCATACATATAAAAAAAGCATATAAAACATACATCGTAGTATACACGAGGAAGCTGGAAACAGAAAGGGAAAACACCAGTGACAAGTTTTGATCCAAAAACGAATGCATATATATAAATAATCAATGTTTATATACAATGCCATCATGCTCTAGGCATGGTCAAAATGCTCAAAGAGCCCATGATATACAAAAGAATCTATAGTACAAAACGCATAGGAGCCAAGTAGTCTCTCAACCCCTACGCGACCCCTCTGAAGGTGCGCGCCCTCGCCTAGGGCTCCGGCTACGCCGGTGCTCTGAATGAACGGAGGGCTCAGGGTCCCAAGGGGCAGCCGCGGTCTCACCACGAGAATGGCTCCTCATAAGACGCTCGGCTGTCCTATAGCCTGCCAACTCTGTACGGAGAGTCGACACCATCCTGGCCACGTGCCAAACGGGAGCGAAGACGTCAGTATGCCTACCGGCTGCTGAGGGCTCCCCGGCATCTACAGATAGCTCCGCACGGGTCCTATCCATGGGGATCATCAGGGAATCAGTGCATACCCTGCGGATCAGATCCCGCCACTCATCAACAGTCTCTGCAAACAAAGGAGAAAAATGAATCAGAAACTAGACAAGAGGCTAAAAGATACAATATCAAAACACAAGGAGAAATAGCAATTAAAACAAATCCTAAACTAAACAAGCATTGAAAGGAAGAAAGGATAACTTACTCGGATCACCGGGCCTCCAAGATGGGTCGCTAGGGCCAGCACCCGCCGCAGATGCCGCTGCCGACTGAGGGGCTGCTCCTGTAGTAGGAGCAACATGATGCCCCGCAACGGACTCATCCTCTCCACCATGGCCCTGGGAGAGTGGCTCCTCTGAAACTAGAGTCTCTCTCTCTGCACTCTGCTCGGCCCTCTCTGCCTGCATGATGTCCTGAGTGTCATACCACTCAGGATCACTGTCATCCGTCTGCTCCTCCGATCCTCCCTCTGTAAACTCCTCAGAATCAGAGTCAATATCTATGGGGTCATCGCTGCTGTGAGCAGGACCCGCAGCAATCTGAAGCAAAGGTGCCCGAGGTGCACCAGCTCTCCCTCTAGCCCGAACTATCCTCCTGGCTGCAATGGGAGTGCCAGGAGTAATCACTGTCCAACCACGGCCTCTAGGCCCCCCTCTAGCCTCGCGGACTGATCTATAGACTGGTGCCACTGGGGGAAGCATGCCCATATATGGTAGGCCAAACTGCTGAGGAACCCTGCTGAAAGGATGTACCTCCACTCGTCTCACGTGGTCAATAAGCTGCCCTGTGGTGGAGCAAGAAATCAATGTAAGAGTGTCCTCTCCCCATATACCGGCCATAAGCTGGTACGGTGTCACCTCCATGTCTGCTGTAGTAAGAGAGGCAACTGGCTGGTGAGGTGCTCTAAGCACCGACATATCTGTCCATCTGGCTGCCCTCACAGCCCCGGGATCTGCCACCTCCACGCCTCTGCCATAGGGGATAAAACACTCATACACCCAACTCATGACTAGAGTAGGGTGGCTCAAAGACTGTCCCTGTAGACGGACCACCCTGTATAAATCATGGTAGGTGGTCCCCAGAATATCTGCGCCCCAGGCGTATATCCGGCCATGCCCCTCTATCTGTGTAATGATGGGGGCCCAGCAGTATAGTAAAGTATCCCCTCCCTTGTCCCCGATCAGCCTCAAGGCAAGGATCCCCATGATAGCCTGTCGAAATACGGGGATGGGCAAAGAAGGAATGGATCGAACTCTCACTCCCTTCTTCGACCCCGTCGAGATAGCTGCATCTCCCATGTAGCCTGCCCACTGTGCAATCTGTGCTCGGGACCCTGCCGTCTCCAGTGTGAGTCTCCTCCCGATGATCGGGACCCCCAGGATACGGTAGGCATCCTCCAAAGTGATGGTCCACTCACCACGGACCCCTGGCAGTCAGAAAGTGTTCCGATCTGCGTCCCAATATGAAAATAAGTCACAAAGTATGTGACTGGATGGTGTGACATGGGGCACGCGTGATATACGCAATATGCCGGCCCTCTGTAATGTATCCTCCTCATCCTGAGAAAGGGCATCCAATACCCCCGAAAGCCAATCACACTCTCTCTCTCTCGGCTCCATCTGATATACTCCTCCCTCGCCTGCATACACCCAAAAACACACAAAACAGGGCAAGTTAGTATCTGAATAATACCAAGAGAATCATAAAAACGCATAGAAGTGCAAGAAAATACAAGTGCAGTCTCCAAAATAAGTTCTTTTGCATTCTGTGCAAAACCGCCACCCTGAGCAGGGAGGCGGTTTTGTAACCGCCGCCTTGAAGGCAGCGGTCGTGTAACCGCCACCCTGATTAGGGCGGCAGTCGTGTAACGTGTAACCGCCGTGTAACCCTGGCCAGGGTGGCGGTCGCGGTCCGAAAACCCGCGTGGGTTGTTAACCCCAAAAAGCCCAAAATGAGCAAAAATAGACCATTTAAACTAAAAATGGAGCCTACCCAGTAGGCGCCCCCCCTAGGTGGACCTTTTGAACCTAACATTTTCAAAAATAACCCCCCCATTATGACGAATTTAGCATTTCAATTTTAAAGGGGGAAAAACACAAAATGGAAGAAAACCAACCTGTGATCGCTGAGGTCGGTGTTCCGCTCGTGGAGGCATGATCACGATCTCGCTGCGAACGTTTCGACTCTACTCGCGTGAGAAACCGTCACCGTGGGTCCTAGAGCTCAAAATCAATCAAATCGACTCACGCAAATGAATAGGAAAATGGGCCCACTTTCATATATATATCGTTCTATTTCATTTTAAAATGACTTTTTCGCAGGTTTGGAGCACTGATGGAGGTAAGTTTCTATCCCCGCACGAATGGTACGTTCTCCTTCCCTATTATTTTAGCGTTTATCTTCCAAGTTATTGTATCTATCTGCACTTGAGCTCTCTTTTCATTTTGCAGGTAGCGGGAATTTCGGATGGCGTCATTTCAACACACGGACGAGTAAGGTATAGCTTCTAACTCCCCATTTCGGGACTGCCATACTCAGACCCAACGTTTTATGCCTCTTCATGGCTAAAACGCTTCTCCGAGGGGGCAATATGTACGTACCCAAAATTGTAAGGTACTGTACTGCCAGAACAGTGTAACAAGTGCCCCGATGATGATACAGGTCTCCTCGCAAGGTGTTCGGGATCCGAAAAATCCCTCGGAGTATGTGTTAACATCCCGCATGCCCCGCTTAGCCCCCGCGCCCTTTGTTTTCCCCTTTTTCCCTCTTTCCTTGGCCTCTTGACCTTCAGTGACGAAACCGCCGCCCTGCAGGGCGGCGGTCCTGTGTGCTCAGAGCGGCCGTTTTCCAGAACGCTCTTTTGACGCGACTCGCATGAAATATCATGATTCACCAGCTTTTCTTTGCCGACTTGAGCATGCATTTATGTTTTTGGTCCCCTGGAATAGTGTTTTTCCTTTGTTTATTGTTTAGGAGTTCAATTTGGTTTTGGTTTTTGAGTGTTGGAATTCCTATAAATGCATAGCTTGTGCTGAGGCAAATGGCCACCATTTTTTGTTAGAGTCTTCTGATTTTCAGTGGTTTGGTCTGTCAGCTTGCTTAGGATTGATAGCATAGTTCATTTCATACTTGGTTAGTATTGTTCAGCTGTTGGTAAGCCACAGACCCATCTTGTGCAGGCAGTGTTGTTATCTCATCCCAATCCAGTTAGAAGCTTGCCTCTGAATTTCTCTTTGCTGTAGATTTGTTTTATTGTGTCTTGGAGTTCTTAGTTCAATCCATTATATGCCTGGTTAGCTTTATTCAGCTGTTGGTAAGCCACATATCCAACTTGTGCAAGCAGTGTCTTTATTTTATCCAATCCATTGGAACAGAATAGCTTAGGAAGCCATTAAAGTTGCAGGTTTTGCTCTTCGTATAGGATAGTTACAGGTTCTGGTCACTTCATGTTGCATGACTCGCAGTAAAATCCCACTAGGAATCGCATAAGCCAAGCTCTGTACTCTTGCGCTATCCCTCTCCTACTCGCATTCTCGGTCTGCATTCTGAGCTGTCCTTGTCCCAAAATCTACTCTTATCGGTGCTAGCATTACACGCTTTTCTGGATCCACGTGAACACAAAAGAACGAGGAGATCATACTGAGGGGACGAGATCACATACACCATCGGATTCGCCACTATTCTGCGGAGTCCAGGTTTTACATTTCAAAGTTCTAGTCAGATTCATATCAAATAGAGTAGTTAATCGCTTTATTTCATTTCATTCTATTCTCGATATTGCCAGGGAAGCTGTGGGGATTGATAGTTTCTGAGAAACTATGATTCACTCCTCACTTCTGAGGTAGGATCGAGAATCTTGCCGGTAGATTAGACAAACTGTTTTATTTAGAATAATTCTACAAATCGCACAGGCAAATAACTACACTCGGTTATCTTGTCTGTTTCAAATTATTGTTTAGTTATTATTTCTAGATATGCTTAAAATAGTTTGCTTTCCTTAAAATTATTAAAAAATTTCTTAGAAGAATAAAAGTTATACAGTTAGATTTATTTCACATAGTTAGAATTTGCTTCGTTACAGTTAGATTTGCATTTTGTTTCGTATGACAATCACGGGACCTCAAGAGCCCAGGGAATATATATTTGAGCCAATCGTGCCTCAACCAAACCTAGTCACAGCAATAGTTGACATAGACCAAAATCTCAGGATACAAGTATTCCGAACAACCACAGATTTACAACTGATCAGTTCTCAGTTAAGAGGATTAAACATAGAAGACGACCAAGCACATGCATTTTGGTCAAGTCAGCCAAACTACAGATTACCCTAGAAAACATCCACATGACTGTAGAAGGGCTCGAAAGAGAACAAACATTCGGTGTGATCCTCTAGTTCCACAGCCAGACGCTGGAGACACCCTCGTAGATATAGATACCAGCTTAAGAATCCAGGTTGCGAGAACGCCTGTAAGGTATTCTGAGAAGATTGCACAACTATTGGTTCTAAACATAGAAGCTGAGAAAGCATACGATTACTGGATACTAGGGATTAGAACTTGATCCCGCATATGACCATAACAGGACCGCAACAACCAAGAGTCTATGGTTGTGATCCACAGATCCCACAGCCCAACGAATCCACAAGTCAGTTAGACATAGACACTAGCCTACGCATCTTGGTATTCAGGTCCACTCCACTTCCACCTATCATCATCGAACAACTGTCCTTACTAGATATAGCGGCTAACGAAGCTAGGGAATTCTGGACTAGGCCAGAAAATCATCCATAGAGTCAATTATATTCATCATCCACTATATGACCTTATCGGGAGATATACACGAAACAATCCCAGGTCATTTTCCACGTATTCCGCAACCCATAGATCGAATCACGCCAGAGCTCGATATTGATTGGAGCCTTCGAGCAGTCATCCTTGCTGATCGATCTATCACACCAGTCCAAGTTAGAAGGGCCTTCTTTGCCTTAGATTCACAAATTCCACTAGTGCGTGTCGAAGACATTAGACTGCCTAACTAGTTTGTCTGCATATTCTACCCCCACCGGCTGTCTCGGCACGACCTCGGGAGGTCGGGTACGCGGAAGAGTTACTTGTTGATTCTCACGCTCGCCTGTCGCTTTTCTGACGTACAGTGTCCTTTTCGGTAGGTTAACCAAAAGAACATTGAACTGATGCCGATTGGGTAAAATTGATGATGGTCAGCAAAGGGTAACTGACGAAGGATGCTAGACTGACACTGGTTATTGTGAAATTGAAACAGCGATGAAGAAAATGTGGTTGTGAGTTAAAACTAAATGTGGAATTAAAACTAGAATTCTAAGAATGATGATAATAACCCCAGGAACACTCAGATGAAGCTAGAATACACCAACTATGATGAGGAGTGTTCAAGGGGCAATAAGAAAAATGAAGAACATGACCTCTCACCTCAAAATGCAAGCCAAGTAGAAACACTAAGAAAAATATAATCCTAAGAGTGCTTTTTCTATTATGTTTATTTAGCTTATGCTATTTAAGGATTGACTCATGAACTTTAGAATAGAATTTTTGGTTAGGATGGCTTCCTACAAATAAGGAGATCTATAAGGAGAGGTTTCAAGTATGTTATGGCAGGGGGCGGTCGTCCTCTGATGGGGTACTAGATAGAAATAACTAGCGAGGTGCCCACTGTGTCATGATCGTGTGATCACCTACAGCTTCTTCCTAGGTGATATTTTGTTTAAGAATGTGTATATATTTTAAATTTTTGATGTTTGGGTAAGACTCAGAGAGAGAAAAGAGAAATGAAGTGCTTCTCTACGATTTGTTTTTCAGCCATCAGACTGGGAATGACTTACAGCATATAGGTTGCCCTCAATTAATGTGAGCTAATGCAGAAAAGTCAGAATGGAATGAAATAAATTTTAAGACCCAAATTGAAATGTAGAATTCAATGCCAAAATAGATGAAAAGGATAAGGGATGCTCTTTCACTAATGCGATACTAATGAAAGGGAAAAAATGTTCATTTTAAGCACCAAAATAATATTTCTTGTAGATAATAGAAGAGAAGAAGGTTCTAGGGGAGAAAGTTTAATGTAAGTAATTTTTAGAAAATAAATAAACATACAATGTTTTCACCTAGAAATTAAAGAATGCAAAGAACCCCGAATGGGTCCCACCAGGCGTGCCAAAATGTTTCACCTGAAGCTAGATACATTTCTTTAAATGTTGATAAAATCAGATAAAGGTAATGGGCTAGGAGGAATACCTGTTAAGATGTCGGTTGTAGGTTTTTACGTGCATATGATTTTTGAATCCACATTTGATCATGATAGCTTCCTTGTTTCTTGGAGGAACTACATGAAATGGAAAACAATACCACCAAATAAAAGTTAAACAATATATGCAGTGGACTACCTAGCATGTGCTAGATCTGGGAAGCATGATACTTCCTAGACGGCTGTCGACCCACTGTTTAAAACAACTTAATGCTTATAATAAAGAAGATCCTATTGTAGCTAAAATGATTTAGGTATCTCATTCATCTATAATGAGAAAATTCATTCACAACATGCTAAGCTATGACTGAATCTAAAGGTTAAGGTCTCTGTCAGAGTACTGGTACTGGTCAGGGTCAAGTTCTAGGTTGTTTTGGGTATTTGGTAGATGTTTTAAGCTTTGTTCTTGGTTTCTGGTCAAGAACACAGAGACCAACATCAATCTATTATGATCGATGTCAGTTTAGGTTAACCGATGGTAGTTGTCGGTAACCGATGTCGGTATGGTTGTGGTACAGGAAATTCAATAAAACTTGAGGTGAGGGTAGATCTAAGGTTAGATGAAGATGAAAGGGTGATGGCAAGATTTGTGTGGGTATTGGGTGTGCACAGGAATGATTAAGGTCTGGATATGGGTAATTCAGGGGGTATGGGAAAAGGATGGTCAAGTTTGCATGGACGTAAAGTGATTGGGAATGAAGTGGGAATAGCAACTAATAACAGAAGTGAAAGGATCTTCCCAAATGATAATAAACTAGTGTAGGTTAACAGAACTTACTGTTTGTACGAGCTTAATGTCTGGTTGGAAATGGTGGGTAATCAAATGGAAGGAACTTGATGTGATGCAGGAACTTCCCCGAATGCTCCTGTGAAGGAAAATGGTTGTTTGATTGCTTCTATTGCTGGCTGTGGATGCTCTTATATGTGTACTAATGCTAGTTCTATTTGCATGTAGCTCTAGTTTTCTCACTTGTTCTCAAAAGATATGATTATCTCTCAGAAATGTGCCAACCTGAAAATAAGGTTCTTTTGGGGATTAAATGGTAACCGATGGTAGTTTTGGCTTAATCGGCGGTATTTTAGGGTAACTGGCATCAGTTAGGGTGAGATTTCCTAGGTTTACTAAACTAGGCAGATCCCCTTGATTTTTTGGGATCTCGTTTCGTTTACTCCGTAGATTAGCATGGAAGCTTCCTTCTAACGGGTAGGAATGTTGTTAGAGGGAATGTAGGCATTGATTCTTAGGGTTTGGGTAGGTCTTAGTTAGTTATGGCAACTTACTAAGAATAGGTTTTAGGGTGAGGTGGCTAGATGAGGTGGATATGTGGGCATTATCCCAATTAGGATATTTAAATAATAAATATTGTGAGGATAATTTGAAATAATTTAATTTAATTAATATTAGAGTGGGATGAAAGGGGCCATGGTTAGGTGAATGTGTTCAAGGTGTTTATTTGACAGGGGACCAAGGGGAGTGTGACCCAATTTTGGTGTCTACATTTGTATGTGGATGACATGTTGGTTGCAGGTAAAAACATGCAGAAAACTAAAAGTACTCAAGAAGTAACTAAGTGAATCCCTTTGCTATGAAGGATTTGGGAGTAGCCAAAGCGATAAATCCTTAGTATGAGAATATCTCAGGATAGGAAGGAATGGAAGCTTGACTTTATCTCAGGAAGAGTACATTATTAAGGTCTTGGAGAGGTTTAATATGTAGGATGTTAAACCGGTTGGGACTCCTTTGGCAGGCTATTTCAAGTGATCAAAGGAGCAGTGTCCTAAGACAGAGTAGGAGAAGAAACCAAATGTCTAAGGTACCTTACTCATCAGTGGTTGGTAGTTTGATGTATGTCCTTGGTGTGCACTAGGCTTGATATTGCCCATACAATGGGAGTGGTGAGTAGATTCATGAGTGATCCAGGTAGCAATCACTGGCAGGCAGTAAAATGGATCCTTCGGTATTTGACAGGGACCATGGGGAAAGTTTTATACTATAATGGATCAGAAACCACTTTGTGTAACAAGATGTAGATTCAAATATGGCTACAGATGTAGACAGTAGGAGGAGCATGACAGATTATGTTTACACAGTAGGTGGGACAGCAGTGAGCTAGATTTCACGACTACAAAATTTGGTGGATTTGTCAACCACAGAGGCTGAGTATGTTGCTGCCACAGAGGCAAGTAAAGAAATTATTTGGTTACAACAATTGCTTGAGGAGTTGGGGCATAATCAGGAGAAGGAAAGTTGTATAGTGATAGTCAAAGTGTTATACACCTAGCTAAGAACTCTGCTTTCCACTCTAGGATGAAGTATATACAGTTAAGATACCATTTCATTAGGAAATATATTTGGAGGAAGAGAAGTTGAAGCTGGAGAAGATCCATACCAGTTAGAATCCTCCATACATGATGACCAAGGTGGTCACAAGGGAAAAACTGAAGCTGTGTTCAGCTTTAGTTGGTCTTCACGGAAACTAGTGAAGGGTTGAAAAGCTTGCTTAGGAAAACTAGTCTTCAAGTTGGAGATTGTTAGGTTGTTGGAGCATGTTTTCATGTGAGAAAGTGTTGAAGACTATACACTAAGAGTACTGTACACTTTCCATAGTTGTCTCGCTGAGGTTCAGGGGCACAGCCCCTGAAAAAAAAAGTTGGGCCTTAAAACGTGCCCGATATATTGGGAAACATGATTTTCTCATATGGGCGGGTTTTTTGACCCATAGGTTTATGGGACGGTTTTGGCCCATGGTTTTGTAAAACTACTTAAGTAGTTGTCTATTTATATGGTTTTGTGCATATGGTAGATATAATGTAAACATTGCAGATGTGTTTTGAATTCAGCTGTGAATTCTGTAGAGTTTGTTGAGCATAGCTCCAAACAGGATCTTTGTATTGTATTGAGAGAGTGGTGGCTTATAATAAAATATGAGCAAGTGATTCTTGGTGGATGTAGCCCAAATTGGGTGAACCATGTTAAATACTATCTCTTTGTGTTGTGCTATTTTATTCTGCACTTTTATTTGAGATCTATAATATTTTCTGCATATTAGTTTATACTGTTGTGATTCTATGAGGGATTATTCCACATATTTTATTCCTTATTTCCTAACATCTTTTCCACTCCATGTTGGTAAATTTTATTCCTACATAGAGGAACATAATTCTTCTTCCCTTCTTGTAGTCTAAAAATAACATTGTGGAACTCCAAGATCTGAAATACCTAGAAAGGGATAGTGTCAAATTTTATATACTTGATGACCAACATACAATATGTTCACAAAAAAATATTTTGGGCTCAGAGACTTACAAGTCTTTACATTCAAGGTTTTTGTTTCGAAAGGCTCACATTTTTTCTACAAAATCATCTACCGAATCCATTACTAATATTTGCAAACAACATAATGAAGTAAATAAAACATGGTTAGATACCAATTTTATTGATTTTTTGTACAAATCTATATCAATTTGGTAATCGCTAGGATGTCCTCAATGAATCAGATTGACAAAAACAAAAAATAGAAGAGTGGAAGGTAATGTATTTAAATGTTATTACATTGGTTATAAATGTTGATCAAAGAATAATTGTTAGAGATCACACAAGAATTCCATGCAGGAGAGAAGGCCGAGATCAAGGGCGTAGAGGGATAGGAAATACCCGCATGCAAAGGGCAAGTTTAGCTTTCAGGACTTAGCCAATTTTGAGCATGAAGACCTATTTTTAGAAGATGGCGTGTAGAACACATAAATGAGGTAGAGATGTGCGCACCACACATTATCTATCTTTAGAGGATCAGATCGAAGTGTTTTTCATGGAGATGAGCTAAGAATAGGATTGTCACTTTAGTTAACTGTAAGAGGTCTATAGATAGCACACTTGCATGTGTGGCTATGCCTGTAAACGGTGTGTGGCTATTAGTAGCATGTGGCCTATTTTTGGAATAGATAAGCAGTGAAGGGAAAGTCCCCACCCTATATATATGATGTGAATCACATAGTAGTGGATATATAGGTATATGCAGAGCGTAAGAGGTAAGCATAAAGAGATATGTGCATATGACTAGATTACTGTATCAGATCCATGCACGCATCGGTATAGATTTCCATTATTGTAAGGAGCTTCTGTGTTTATTAATAGATGGAAGATATTGGCTGAATCTAAGTGTCATTCCTATGTGTAATTGAGTAGTGCATGTTCTTGATTCAATCATGATTATTGTTTAAGCTTGTTCTTTCCTAGATCTGAATATGGCATGCATTGTAGAATGATGGATTAGTTATGGATCTATATGTTTCTTCCTTCATCACGCTAACATCCTGCTACAACAACCCTAAAGAGGGACCTGGTACCTTTGTGTGCTTTGGGTGAGTGCTCAGTCTAGGCTGAGTGATGTGCCAGTGTGTCTAGGGTGTTATCTGGTAAATTCTAGGTTGCATCATTGGTTCCATTTCCGGGACCTCTTTTTCAGTTGTTTTCAGGATGGTTCGCGATGAAGATGTACCGGTTAACTCTAGCAAGTATTGAAGAGTGGATACATGATCTAGAGGAAGAATATGCATGATGGTTCAACATTGGATCTCAGTTTAACGCACACAGTTGGGTAGAACATAATTTGTATGATAGCTTATATGAGAGCTTTTTCACCTCTTTCCAGTAGAATTATATGAGTGGCTGATTGCTTATGCATCTAAGTGGAATTGGAGGTATCACACTTGTTTGGACACAGGAATAATTTCAGGCCCTTTATGATGCTGATCTGATCTGGACTCGTGCTGTGGATACGTGGTTTCATGGTGTTCTAAACAGTTATATTCTGGAATATTCAATTTCGACGTATTCTTTCCTAGAGGTAGCTGAATTCAAGTTTTTGCGGTATCCTAGAGGATCATATCTGCAAGGTATTCCACTGGCGATCAAGATCTTGATGGTAACTTTGAACCTGGAGAGTAAACCGATGGCTAACTAAACCTCACCATGCATGAGGGCAGGAATAGGTTTGGTGAAAGATGGCAGACCTAGCGGTAGAAAGGTAGAGAGAGGAAAGGTGGCTTAAGTATAATGAGGCGCATGAGAGGGAGATAGAGAAGCAGCGTACTATTGCAGAAAGTATGGCATTGAGGAGAGAGATGGATCGTGAAGGATTTGAAGCTCACGTAGAAGACATGGAGCCAGAGCATCAGGAACTCCCCCATCTTGGAAAGCATGACAGAGATCCCCCCTTGGCTTCACACAGAAGTGTGCCAGCAAAGACTACCTGGGCCGCAGGTGCACATCTTAATCCACCTAGTGACCTAGCCCTTGTGCTTGGTTTTCTAGTATCTAGTATGACAAGTAACCAGCAAGCTAACTTGGGAAGTAGGAGAGAAGGAGTAAGTCAGGGAGCAAGTACATCAATGGCAAGTCAGACGCTTCAATGATATTTGGAGGAACATTTTTAGGCACATCATCCACAC
This sequence comes from Taxus chinensis, assembly GCA_019776745.2. Lineage (NCBI taxonomy): Eukaryota > Viridiplantae > Streptophyta > Pinopsida > Cupressales > Taxaceae > Taxus > Taxus chinensis. The sequence continues at coordinate 338,294,191 of CM034157.1, read as the reverse complement.
AGAACATGAACGTGCAGAATGTTGGATTCACCTCTGGAAGTGGAACTACCTCACAGACTATAGGGGTTCAGTATAGTACTACTATCGGAGCACAGGGGAGTACATCTATAGGTCATATTCCAACTACAAGTGGAGGATCAAGAGGTATAGGTGGTTCTAGTTCCAGTGGATCTGGTGGTTCTGGAGGTAGAGGAAACACAGGAGGTTCTGGATCAGGTGGTCAAGGCCCGCAGCAACCACAGAATATCTATATGGAGATGTCTCTTCATCTCCCAGAGTATAGAGGTATAGAGGATGCTGCCGAACATGTGCATATGTGTGAAATATTATGGCACATGAAAGGGATCATGGATTTTGAGCGTAAGGAAAGTCAATTCACTACTACATTGCAGGGACGAGCACACAAGCTGGTATAGGAAGTTTGAACCTGATCAAACTTGCGTGGATTATACAGCATTGAAGGATGCTTTCTTAAAAGAGTTCTATATCCGGAGTTTAAGCAGAAGAGTATTAGCACGCTAAAAGATATCAAACAAGGCACTACTGAGATTGTACGTGAGTATGATGCCCACTTTAAGACACTTCTATCTAAGTTGTCTTATGATATTCACATCAGCCAACATGCACAATGGTTTGTTGGAGGATTGATTACACCATTTAGAAGGGCATTGTCACATAAGACATACAATGATCCACGTGAAGCATTGGAGGAAGCCCTACATGCTGAGGTAGTTGGGAGCATTGACACTGGTGTTAGTCCGTTATTAGAGGCATAGATTGCAGCTATGGCAAAGCAGCTAGAAAAATTATCAGCAAATTCAGCTCATGAAACACACGCTCAGGGATTTGGTGTATAGATTGTGAAGTGGAAGGTCACACCAAGGATAGTTTTCCTCATAGATCTATACGTTCATTGTTGTTAGACTGTGAAATCTGTCATTTGAATCATGATGCTAGCCACTGTCCTTTGTTACAGCACGTGATAAGGAAGAATGTATCCTTATTTTGCAAGATTTGTAGGTCCACGACCCATGATACTGAGGATTTTCAATTGATTGGTCAGATCCATGATGCTATAGACATTGGGGTATGACAGACAAGTGTAACAGATAACTCTAAGAACAAGAATGAGCACCAGGATCAGGATCATAATCAACCACACTATGACAGGAATGAGGGCCATTTTGAAGGAGGTCATGGAAGAGGACATGGATATCGAGGTGGATATGGAGGATGAGGCCGTGGTGGAGGAAGAAGTGAGTTTCCTCATGGAACATGTTATACATGTGGATCCCCTGATCATTATAGGTGTGAATGTCCCCAGAATGTTACATGTTCTTTCTGCAGAAAGAATCATAGCTATGAGGAGTGCCTGGACTTATATGAGCATCTCAGTAAACAACATAAGTAAGAAAACAAAGGTGCAGGGATGGTTAGGATCCAGCGCGTGGAGGAAAATCAGTGGATGCCCAAGATAGCACCAGAACCTGAGGCCTTAACTGTGAAGATTACCACATGTGCTGAAGTGGCACGTGCAAGAGAGGCATCATACCAGAAGCCTACAATCACTAAGGAGGAGGTTCTGCATGTAAGGTACCCAGATCCTACCCATCAGAAGGAAGTCTATCAAGAGACCATGGAGGTCCTCAGAAATCTTCAAGGTGAAATACAATGTTTAAAAGAGCAGTCCAGAAAGATGGAACAGAAGAAAGAAGCAGGGAAGGTCCCCTCTTATATTGATGACATCAGAGAGGTGTGTAAAATGTTGCGCCAGGAGAATATTATTCCATTATTAGGGAATTGGTTGAAGGGGAACACTCTGTGCGTGAAAGAACTGAGAATGAATGGAAGATCCTACATGTAAATCTTCCCCTTGATAGCATTGACTATGATAAAGAGATCACTATGAATGTTGTTATAGATGGATGGCTCTTGAGAAATATTTTGATTAATACAGGTGCGGAAGTCAATGTGCTTACTTTAGATGCATGGGTACAAATGGGGAGACCTCCATTACAGCCATCATCTAATGTGTTGTTTATGGAAAATAGGACTAAGGCCACTCCCATAGGAGTTTTGAAGGATGCATCTATAACCATACAAGGGGCCAAATTCACTGGGGATTTTGAGGTATTAGCACTTGTAGAAGCAGACAGTTTTCCAGCCTTGCTTGGATGCCCTTGGTGTTATGCGAATAATGCTGACTTGAGATTCAATAAGGGGTATATCAGCTTTGAGAACAAGGAGGAAAGGGTTGTGATACCTTTGACAGATGGGAAGTCTACACCATATGTTGAGCCTCTAAGTGAGGAGGACTTAAACAGAATCTATGTACGCATTATTCAGGACCCAGAGGTCAATGAGCCATCAAAGGAAGGCATCCTACAGTGGGAGGATTCTCACTCTATTAGTGATACTACGAGTATTGCTTGTGACAATTGGGCTCATGGTACATATGAACTAGTAGGGCGTGAGGTAAAAAGCATGGTTGCGCACAAGAATGGACTTCATTCTATTCAACAGATAGGTAGCGTAGTACCTTGGTATACAGGAGCAGAAGATCTTCCTATATTCTTACAAGCCATGGAGGCACAGTGGATAGACCAGGTCAGGAGAAGAGACATGTTAGCATATATCTTGCATGGGACAGCAACGCACTGGTGGGTAGTTCACAGAGATAATCTTATGGAGTGGAAGGAGATCAGAATCACCCTATCTACCAGGTTTGTAAGAAGCAATGCACCTACGCAGATTTGCACTTATAATGGTGATCAACCTGTTCAGCACCACATTCAGCAGTGTGAGAGACTCTGGACAGTAGGACAGGAAGCATTACCACCTTCACTCTGGGTGCATAAATTGTATTCCACTCTACAAGGGTGCACACACACTTGGTATGTATACGCAGAACTACATCGAGAGACTGGAAACTGGAAAAATTTGACTACAAGAATGATCCAGACCTTTGACTACTTTTCTTCCCAACCTCCAATAGAAGAGGCATTAAAATTTGTCAAGCGGTTAACCATGGGAGATAGTGCAAAGGTGGAGGAACTCATACAGGAATTATTTGGTGAGACAGAATCAGGTGCACATTTTGAAGAAGAGGGAGAAGACTCCATATTGCTTGAACGTGCTTTCCTTGAGAAAGAAAAAGGAAAGATGGTGTACATCGTGGATGATGAGGAAGTTGAAAACCTAGATATTGACCATTCACAGGGGGCACGCGAGGTCTTGGATAGTGCAGATAAGGATACACGTGCATACCATGAACCAATGAAGACAAAGAAGGTCAATATAGGATCGGAGGCTGAGCCTAAGGAGGCCATAATTGGAGACTATTGGTCAGACTCGAGGTGGCAAAGATTATTGAGTTACTACGAGATTACCAGGACTTATTCCCTCGAGGGTATCATGAACTTAAAGGCATGCATGAATCACTTGGGGAAATGAAGATAAAACTTAAGGAAGGTGTGCATCCAGTGAGAAAGAGACCTTACAGAATGAATCCTAATTTGTGTGAAAAGGTAAAAGAAGAAATTGATAAAATGTTGAAGTCTAGAATCATTCAACCTTTGGATGAGTCAGAATGGGTTAGTCCTATGGTGATCAGTATCAAAAAGGATGGTAGAATTTGAATTTGTGTTGATTACAGGGAGCTAAATGCAGCATGTGTCACAGATCCCTTTCCTACACCATTCACTGAGGAAATACTGGAAGGAGTAGCAGGGCATGAAATCTATTCCTTTACAGATGGGTTTTCTGGGTATCATCAGGTTTGAATTGCCCAAGAGGATCAAGAAAAGACAACTTTTACTACTGAATGGGGAAGCTTTTCCTATACTGTGATGCCTTTTGGATTGAAAAATGTGCCTGTTGTATTCTCGTGCATAGTTGTTCAGGCATTCAAATATTTTATTCACAACTTCTTACAGGTCTACCTCGATGATTGGACAGTATATGGGCTTGTTAAGGATCACTGTGACAATCTACGCTTAATGTTTGAATGATGCAGGTAGTTGAGTATCTCTTTGAACATCAAGAAGTGCATATTTGCTACACCTTTTGGAATACTGTTGGGACACATAATCTACAAGGAAGGATTGCTTGTTGATCCAGCTAAGGTTGCAGTCATTTTAGGGTTGGAAGTGCCTACCAGTCAGAGTGAGGTGTGTGGATTTTTAGGTCACACAGGATATTATAGAAAATTCATCAAGGGATATGCAAAAATTGCCACACCTCTGGAGGAGTTACTGAAAGGAAAAGGTACATTCTATTGGGGAGAATCGCAGCAGCACGTGTTTGAAACATTGAAAGAGAAACTTACTACCATGCCTATCCTACATTTTCCTTCATGGGACAAACCATTTCATGTACATGTGGATGCCTCTGGCATGGCCATTGGCACAATATTAGCTCAACCTGGAGAAGGTATTGTCGATCATCCTATCTGCTTTGCTAGTATGAAGCTGACGCCTGCTGAAAAGAATTATACAACTATAGATCGCGAATCTTTTTTAATGATTTATGCATTACACAAGTTTCAGCAATATTTTTTAGCTACACCATTTGTATTCTATACGGATCACATGGCATTGAAGTACTTGGTAAACAACCCATCTTGCAGGGGCACATATGCAGATGGGTACTCTTATTTCAAGAGTTTGATTTCACAGTTGTGGTGAAGCCAGGGAAAAGTAACTCTGGACTAGACCACCTATCTAGAATTCACTCAGGAGAAGAAGCACATAGATGATTGAAGAAACCATGCCAGATGCCAAGTTATATAGGTTACAACGCGCACCAACTGAACTTAGAAGACATTGTTGTTTTTCTACGGACTGGTATGGCACCAGAAGGAATGAAGGCATTAGAAAAGAAACAACTTTCCATACACGTGACACCTTTTATGTTGATCAGTGGTGACCTATACAAGTTAGGTAGAGATGAAGTATTACGCCATTGTGTATTAGAGCATGACCATAAGGATATTATGGAAGAAGCCATGGTGGTATTGCAGGTGGCCACTATGCAGGTGATGCTACTGCCTGAAAGATACTACTTTTTGGATTATGGTGGAAGACATTGTATAAAGACTGCAAAGAATATTGTAAGGCATGTGACCATTGTCAGCATCTAGGAAAACTAGGACAAAGAGATGAAATGCCACTGAGACCTATTATCAGTGCAGAACCATTTGAGAAATGGGCCATTGATTTTGTAGGACCTATTTCGCCAGCCATGCGTAGGACTGGATCACGCTATATCATTACTTGCACATATTATCTCACACGGTGGGTAGAAGCAACACCTACAAAGGACTGTACAATAGCTACAACAGCTAGGTTTCTATGGGAGAATGTTCTTACAAGATATGGATGTCCTTTAAGTTTGACAAGTGATAGGGGTACACACTTTTTAAATGAAACCATAAGGATCCTATTAGATGAGTTTATGGTTTCCCACCATAAGACTACACCTTACCACCCTCAGGAAAATGGAACTGTTGAGGCTTTCAACAAGATTTTGAGCCAGACATTGACAAAAATTTGTGATGTTGGAAGAAAGGATTGGGATGATAAAGTGTCAGTTGTTCTTTGGGCATATAGAACCACTTATAAGAGATTGAACAAGGCCACACCATTTTAGTTGGTGTTTGGCATGTAGAAGCCATTCTTCCTATAGAATTTATGTTACCTTCTTTTTGCATTTTGTGCACTAGAGGTCTAGCTGATGAGCATGCTTTAGAAGAGCAGATTGAAAAGATGATTCAGTTGGATGAGTGACGAGCCATAGCATGTTGGAGTCAGAAGCAAAGAAAAGGCCAGGTAGAAAGCATGGCATGATAGAAATATAAGGATAAGAAGTTTGAGGTTGGACAAATGGTACTTCTTTATGACTCTAAGTTCTTGTGTCATCTAAGAAAGCTCAAAGTACATTGGTTGGGGCCATATGTCATCACTTACATACTTGAATCAGGTGCTTTCCAGTTAGAAGCACTTGATGGAACATGGCTACCCGGTTACTTTAACGGGAGTAGGTTGAAGCCCTACTATAAATAAGTCTTCTTGGTGTTTGTAATAAGGCAAGTATTTCCATTTAGATTAGGTTTTCATTATGTATTTCCTTAATGTATTTCCTTCATTGTCACTATGCTTTGTCAATTTAGTTGTTGTTCTTGTGTAATAAGCACACTTGCGCACATGAAGCTAATTACTATGTGAAGAATGTTTATGCGCAGAGGACTGCACATACTTTTAGTGTGGGGTGGTTGTATTTATCCAAGTAAAAGACTATGGGAATTGAAAGGTGAAAGGAATAAGCTGCTACGGGTGTGCTTTAAGTCAAAAGAAGATTGCTTCTCAAAAGTGACCAAGGATGGAGATGAATGAAAGGACAGTATAACGCGAGGTAAGAAGAGGCCATGATAACTACCAGGAGAAGGTACAGTGATGAGGTACTCAGGTGCAAGGGTGTGCACTGAAGAGAAGTCTGTGACCAGAGGGTAGGAAGGCGCGCTAGAAGGTTATAGCTGGGGTGTGAAGATGTACCGCACAGAATGAACAAATTTGGTCAATGAATGAGAGGATATTTGGTAGGTGAAGGAGCAATAAATGCATCAAAATTTGAAAAACTATATAAGGATGGGATGCGAATTCATTTTTACCATTGCGACTAAGAGTATTTGAGGAAAGAGCTAAGTGCGAAGAGGTGAGTGATCGGGTTAAGGTGTGAAGGGTGTGAAACCAAGCGTGATAAACAGATTTGTGCGAAAAGAAGCTTGCGTCCCTGGTGGTGAAGGGTTTGAGCGAAGCAAGGTGACAGAGAGGAGTTAGGGCATGAAGTTTCCACCTAGGGCATGATTGAATCGAGCTAGGGTTTGATTCACAAATTGTAGAGTTAAAGAGGAGACGATTGCAAGGTAAAAATGGCACCCAAGAAGGCAGCTGCAGTAGGAGAAAAAGGAAAGAAGAAGGTGGTCATCGAGGAGGAAGAGATGGCACCTGAAAGTAATTTTTCAGAAATGCAATATCCAGAAGGAGTCATCATCAGCCAGGAATGGGATTCACACATCAGAAAGAGAAAAGTAAGTGAATACAATCACAGGACCTCAGAGAACAAGAAGGAGCTTGATTCCTTGCTCACTACGAGGATGAACAAACATATGGAAGATGACATGCCAGTTTATGATGATGTAGGTGAGAAGCTTCTGAAGAGAATTGGGGTCTACCAATTATATGAGCTTCCATATTTTAGGAAGTATGAGCCCTTGTACCAGTGGCTCATGAGCAGAGTGCATGAGGACTTCTTCTACTTTGCAGGATGCAGAGTTAGAATCTCATCCATGCTTATCTCAATGGTGACAGGTTTGAAGGCCACAGGAGAGGATATAAAGAATGATCTCATAGATAAAGCCATGATCTTAAAGACCAGACAGGAGTTGGGGTACCTGAAGGGTCCGTACGATATGGATATAGACAAATTAAAGAACTATTTGGTTGTGCAAGCAGCAACACACCTTGTTACAAAGTTGAACGATCAGAGTGGTGGTCATAGGTAAATACTATGTGGTTACACATTTGTGCAAGATGTTAGAAGGAGTAGTCTACAATATTGCAGGCTACATTGTAGAGAAAATAGTCAAGGAAGTGTGCACAGGAGGGAAGATCAGCTTTGGGGTTGTTCTATTATCACTGGTATTCATGGAAATTGGAGTACCAGATGGGCCGAAGGAAAAGGTATGGGAATACCCCATGGAGAATAAGTCACCAGCTGAAAGGTTCAGCAAGTACCTATGTAAAGGGTCCATGACAGATGACATCAAGAAAAGGGTGGAGAAATGGTACGACAGGCTCCACATGGCATTTGAAGAAGAGTGGCACATCCTGAAGGACCTACCATCAGTAGTGGGGAAACAAGTCCAGTTTGTTGTATATCAGCATTTCTGCATCGTGCGCTTCCCAATGAGAGATGGAGTCTGGAGCCCTTGGTGTAAATTTCCTTACGCATTCACTATAAGGTATTTCCAAGCATCTGTTCACAGATTCATAGACACATGACGACTGGTATTCAATGTAGATAAGGTAGACTGTGACTACCACACATTGAGGAAGAAGTATGTGTATCCAGGAAGAAGTTCCTATGTCGAGAGGCTCATTTTGGAGGTATTGAATATTAAGCCAATAAGTATGGTTGTAGCAGATGTAGGGGCAAGCATTAGTGTATCTTCAGCTTAAGCCCAAGATGGAGAACAATAAGTATGTGGAGAATGAATTCACTCCCAGGGCCACCGAAGGGTAAGCACACAATGGAAAACATACCGGCGCAAAGGCCCACAGAAACTGTTGAAGTAGAGGATGAAGAAGAGGAGCGTGAAGATAGTGGAGGCTTGGAGCACAGAAGAAAGAAACCATATGACAGAGAAGAGTCACAGCACATGACCACTCCACCTCAGGGACATGATGAAGAGGAAGATATGGAGGTTGAGTAGGGGGAGCATAGATTTAAGAAAGTATTCAGATGCACAAGGACTCAAGGTGGAACCCCACAAATGGTAAGGAAATCACCTCATCTCTCTCCACACAAGGAGACCACTGAGCCAAAGAGGAGAAGAAATTTGAAGTTGGATGAAGAAGTGGAGGAATCAGGGGAGAGTGAGCATGCATCTCCTACCCCACTCAAGCAAGAAGATGAGCCACAGAATGAGGAAGAGAAAAAATATGAAGAGATGAAGGATGGAGAAGAAAGAGAGAAGGAAACCTCTAGATCCACACATGTGACTACTCAAGGTGTAATGAGACAGACTCCTAACCTTGAAGCTACAATTCCCAAGGGTCCTAGATCAAAGAGGATGAGTGGGGAACATAGTGCACCACTCATGGGCTATGCAGAGGACACTGGAAAAATCATCTGCGCCCGTTTCCAAAGCACTGTAGAACAAAAGGATTTATTTGGCTGGGAATTAATGGATGGGGATATGGTGACCATTCGCACTAGAAAGAAACTCTCATGGTCAATGCACACCCACATGGATGAGCCTGATTTTGATGTATGTGAGGAGTCATGCATGTCAAGATGAATGAAGAAGACACCTCAAGCCAGGCACATAACAGTTAAACCTACTGTTATGTCAGATGAACAGGTTAGCAATGCACTGGTAAAGGTTTCTACTGAGGTTGCAAGAAGAAACATGGACAAGGCCGCAACAATCAGAGCACTGTGCGTGGAGTTGAAGATGAAGGATGCAGTAATAGCACACCTAACCCAAGAGAAGGACTTGGAGCAGAAAAAGAATAGTGTGTTAATTGGCATGGCAGAGGCCATTGGAGATCATATGATGAAAGTGCATGCCCGCATCTGAAATCTAAGGTACCAGAACAATTCCCCTCGGAAATGCATTATGTTAGAGCTTTGGTGGACTTGGTATTGGAAGAGGACACAATCAGAATGCCAAAACCAAAGAATCCTGAAGAAGAGGTGGAAAGGGCTAAGGCTGTAGTAGTCAAAAATATTGCATCATACGAAGGCCTACTACAAGTGCTCCAAGAAGAATTGAAAAAGGTGGATCATGCCTTAAATATATGCACAGCTCCAGAGGTGTTGATCAAGGTAAAGACTCTGGAAGAAGATAATGCAGTCCAGAAGGCTATGAAGGATGATACCTTGGGCCATGTAGAATGGTTAACACTCGTAAAGCAAAAGCATGAGGCCCTAGCAACAGCACAAGAGCCACACAAGGAAAGATTAGATGAGCTTGGGAAACTCATCGCACAAAAGATGGATGCACTGGAAGGAAAACATACTGCAATGTCCAACATTATGTTGGTATTGCAGAATGAAAAAGGTGAAGTTACCCAAGATGAACTGGAGTCTATTATTGTGGACATACCAGAGCAGGCAGAGAAAGCATTCACCGAGTGGTAGGCCTTGGAGGCCAAATAAAGGAGGAGTATCCAGAGTTGATCCTTCAAACTGATACAAAGGAGGCTACCTCATAAAACATTCTTTATTCATCTACATTCTTTCTTATTCTTTCCATTCAACATTCTTTACTTCAGTTTTGGAGATAACCATTGTCGGGATGACAATGAGATTAGTGTGGGGTAATGTTGATCAGAGAATACTTGTTAGAGATCACACAAGAATTCCACATGGGAGAGAAGGCTAGGATCAAGGGTGCAAAGGGATAGGAAGAACCCACGTGCGGAGGGAAAGTTTAGCTTTTTGGACTTAGCCGATTTTGAGCATGAAGACCTATTTTTAGAAGATGGCGTGCAGAGCACATAAACGAGGCAGAGACGTGCACACCACACATTGTCTATCTTTAGAGGATCAGATCAAATCATTTTGCATGGAGATGAGCTAAGAATAGGATTGTCACTTCAGTTAACTGTAAGAGGTCTATAGATAGCACACTTGCATGTGTGGCTATGCCTGTAAATGGCATGTGGCTATTAGTAGCATGCGGCCTATTTTTGGAATAGATAAGTGGTGAAGGGAAAGTCCCCACCCTATATATATGATGTGAATCACATAGTAGTGAGATATATAGGTATATGCAGAGCGTAAGAGGTAAGCATAAAGAGATATGTGCATATGACTGGATTACTATATCAGATCCATGCACGCATCGGTATAGATTGCCATTATTGTAAGGAGCTTCTGTGTTTATTAATAGATGGAAGATATTGGCTGAATCTAAGTGTCATTCCTGTGTGTAATTGAGTAGTGCATGTTCTTGATTCAATCATGATTATTGTTTAAGCTTGTTCTTTCCTAGATCTGAATATGGCATGCATTGTAGAATGATGGATTAGTTATGGATCTATATGTTTCTTCCTTCATCATGCTAACATCCTGCTATAACAACCCTAAAGAGGGACCTGGTACCTTTGTGCACTTTGGGTGAGTGCTCAGTCTAGGCTGAGTGATGTGTCAGTGTGTCTAGGGTGTTATCTAGTAAATTAAGGTATTTGGAGATATGTTTAAAACTCAAAGGACAACTAACTACATTTCATTTTTTTAGATCAGGTGGCCTTGTTTGTTCACCTGTTAAAGATAATCAAGTTAACTTTCAGCCAAATTCACTTAAGAAGATTCACAGCCAATTCATTTATATTTGTGAAAGGAATGACCAATGAATAACTATCGTTACTAGCAGATAAAGTGCAATTAGGGGATGTCTGGTTAATTGTCTCTATTGAGGAAAGTGTAATATCATAGATATTTGATTCTTACTACTGAAGAATAAAAGGAGAAGGAAAAATGAGAGAAAAATTTCTACATTATTTGATAAATAAACATACAGATAATATTTTATTGCCATCCTGCAATGAATCTAATGTAATTGAAAATTTTAAATTGCATGAATCACACTACTGGTAGTTATCTGTACTGTTGAGTGAAGAGAGAAAAGGAAAAAGAAAATTTTATTCCCAAATATGGGAAAATAAGGTGAAACAAACCAAGGATCCTATGGTGGAAGAATTTATTCCCGTCGAGGCTCAAACAATATTAGAAAATTATGTGATGTCAATGGAAGAAAATATACCAACAAGGATGGAAGACACAAAATATTTTACTTGCCAATGTTCATATCCATTCCATCATCCATTAACTGTATTAGTTATTCTTGTGACCAATCCTTTTAATGTTAAATGTGTGATCACTGATTTTTTCATTTTGTCTAACGATATTCCTTCTGATATAATAATGGAGCTACTAACAATTATTAGAACTAGTGTGATGGTTATATTATTATTGTTCTCATACCAATTGATTATTCAAAAATGTTAAGAGAAATGGTAAAAAGATACATAGAAAAGGTTAAAGATATCGGAGAATCAATTTTCGATGGATGTTACAGACTCTATGATAGCAAGGGGAAATTTAAAATTTTGTGTCTTATATACACAATAATTGGTGTTCTCAACTACAATGATAATGATGATGATAGAGAAGAAGTCATTAGGGATTGGAGGGAGAAACTACCACAGAAATTGGTAACTGCAAGAAAAATTGGCCTATAAGGAAAAATCCATCCTTTTCCTTACGAACAATCATATGAGTTCTGGACTCATATGTTCACTTGATACTGTTCCCAAAATTCTCTAATAATATTTTTTTACGGTGGTAGTGTCGCATTGTGTGCATTACTTGATTCCAATTTATTTTATTTTTTATTTTTGAGACCCATAGTCAAAAAATGTTTTTAAAACATTACTATTCACATATGAATAAAGGTTCATCGTTGAATGCAACTTAAACAAGTGATTTTTTTTAATTTCTTAGAACCGATATAAGCTAGTTATACATTTATTTTTTATGCAAACAACCAAAAAAATATAGGAGTTGATGTACAACCCTCTGAACTTGACACTACACAACCATTTTAACATGGTGATTGACCTTCAATCATTTCAAAAATATTTTTAATGAACTATGTTTTAAATTTCCAGGGTTTTCATTTATTTAACAATAATCTATGTTTTATAGTTCTAATGAAAAATGAGAAGTCAAGAACATCTGACATGAATACACAATCAAATCCTAGTATGTTAGTTATGTGCATTTATAAAAAAATTGATAATAAGCCCCACAAATTTATAAGACAATTAATGGTTTTTTATAGACAACCAACAACCAGAGAAAGTAATCATGGAGTGTGTTGGGATATCCAGCATGAATATGTAGTTATAACCTGGTATGTTAGCCATGAATATTTTCAAACAAAACTATTTATAAGGCTCACAAATTTATAGAAAACAATATCAGCTAACTCTATAAGAGGGGCTATTTTCAAAGGAGGAATAACCAAATAGCATATTTCAAATGTTCATGGTGAAATTTAATGCTCCACATTTTATAGTTATCATTTCATAACTAACAGACATTAGTTTTGATGCATCATCCAACCAATGATGTCATAGCCTAGCGGTCACTAATCCACATCAATAGCTCAGAACTATTTTCTGTCAAAGGGTGGTTTGGCGAGTATAAGTGTAACCTAGCAGTCGCTAAACTTCATTCACAAGACAGAGAATAATTGATATTATACTTACCATATTACCATAGAGAGTAGTATATTTTTTCAATTAAGATTTCATTTTTCATAGCATGAAATAGATTATGACTTGATTAATTTTTGTTTGCAATACATCTTACTTCAAAAGAACCAGAAGTAGGTAAGGGTGATGTAAGCCAAGTTGTGAGCTCGGTTGGTAAATGGTAGCTGCCTAAAGTGTTGATATTGAACTTACATTATTACCATGGAGACCACTATGTTTTTTCAATTATGCTTTCACTTTCCATAGCAGTAGTTAGATTATAAATAGATTAATGTTTATTTGAAATAGATCTTTCATCAAAGGATTCAGCTACATATAAAGACGATGCAATCCTAGATGCAAGCTCAATCAGTAATCAATATTTTGAAGCTAAAATGTTGATTATTATAGTCAATAAATCATGCACTTTGAGTCATTATTTAGTCTCAGTCTCATACTACTATTCATATGGTCTTTAAGTAAAGAAAGTACTAATTAATCCATGTCCTTTAATCATTTTACTTTACTTTATTTCTTCACATATGACCTTTCGCATGTACTTACCTAGTTTTTTTATCATTTTGCATTCATCTTATTTCAGACTGGGGCTCCCAGTCAGGACTGGAGCGCCCTGATCCTCTCTAGGTGCCCTAATCCTCTTTGTACTTTAATTTCATATTTTGGGAACTTTGTAGCCATTTGAGCTTTCCATATTTTTAGTGGTTGGCATTTTCAAGTTAATTATGAAATTAGATTTCCAAGATAACCATAGAAATATAATTCAGTTAATGATACAATAATGAGGGACCAAGCACTAAGCATCTACTATCACCATCTTGAGGTGCATCCATCAAAGGCACCTTCTAAGCTACATTTAAATCCATCTAGCTCCATCAAATTTATGGCACACAAGTATGGTTCATCTACATTTTCACACTACATAGAATGGGAGTCTATTGTTACCATGCACACTTATTTACATACATTCTACATCTAGTTATTTGATCGCTACATCACTCGAAGTGTGACTAGCACAAGAACATCCTAGGGCGCAATGTTTCACTACTCACACGCACTCTTCACTCATACACACTCACACACACATTTTATTGCACACACACACACATACACACACACACACACACACACACACACACAGAATTATATTGAGTACTGACCATCTCTATAGTGTTCATGAAGTCATGCCATTGTGGAACTTAAGACAGTCACACCTACTTCATATGCATTTTTATGATTTTAGAGTTATGCAATGTTTTAATTATTAGTTTTGAAGGTGATCCATTTTATCCACATTGAAAGAAATTTCACCGATAGCCTGTCAAATCTTATTCAATAAAAAATATTTTGACATGGATAAATCATTTATGATGAAGATATACCTGACATCTTATAGGATATTTTTAGGCCATTTTACATTTGACTATCACCTAGATCTCATTGGCACCATTTGAAGTCACGAGTGTACTCTATTCACTTTTAGGTGCCCCTAGTTTGTTTCAATCAGATTTCTTAGATCATATTGTCATTTGTCTTACGAACTTGTATAGTCATTTGCATAGTCATGTTCACCTTTTAGTGAGTATTAGGTGTCAAATTTGGTCACCTTTGTCATCCCTAATCCCTAGATAAGAGAACCTTAACTTGTGCTCTTACACATGGGTGCTACGATCCTTAATTTACTAGGAACTTAGGTCATTTCCTATAATACTTATTTAAATGTTATTTACTGATTTGGTCAAAGCATGGTCTATTTACACTAGTGATAGTTAGCATTTTAAACCATTTTAAACATTTGGTGCAACTCGAGCATCCCTACATAAACTTAACATCCTTACTATCTTTTGGGCAGACCATGGCTACTATTAAGATGTGCAAGTTATCTTTATCTAATTTGCTTAAGATGCATCTCAATTTCCATACATTTGCTTCACAAATCCCTAGGGGAAACCACATACCTGTCATAAATTTTATTTCATCCACCATATGTAAGTCCTATGTTTGATCATTTATTTGACCCTAGTCTGCGTCATTGATCTTTCATCCTAATCACACAATTGGACTCACATTCACACTTTACTATTTTGGCACAAATCACTCTCATTCTTACCATTTCCATTATAATTAGTGATTTCTGCTAATTAATTAACGTTTCTTACCATTTTGGTCAATTAACAATGCTTTGTTGATTACCTAACCTCTTTCACATTCAGGATGCCACTTTACGACAAATCGTAAGTCAAAATCCTCTTCCAAACAGACAATTAGCGATTATTAGCTAATTAAGCCTATTTTACCCTTGTTTTGGTCAATATACCCTATTATTGGCTCAAACCCCTCTTCCAACCACTCAAAATCACCCCACTTCCCTCCACAACATCTCAGAAAGCTTCAAAAGCTTATCCTAGCCTCCTAATTGACCCTAAGTGGTTGATTAAGGCTCCTCACATCTTAATCACTTGTTAATTCACTAATTGTGATTAGCAAAGCTTAATCATGATTAACAATTCTTAATCTACTTTGTGCTTTTAGTCCCACATGCACCAAGATGCTAGTTTTCCTCAAAGGAAAAACTATAAAAAGGACTAACCACATACCTTTAAACTTTACACCATGCTTTGATTTGCATATCATATAAAAAAATATGATTAATAGCCAAGCTCAATCCTTGCCTCAAGTCTTCAATGGGGTTAGTATATGGGTGTCCAATATAATCTTGTAGTCATTATTGGAGAGACCATCTCACCTTCCTTGGAGTAGCAACAAACCCCCAATTTGATTTCCCTCTAGATCTATTTAGGTCTATGTTAGTTAGCAATTGAACATATTAAGTAGGCATGCTTTAGCTTAATGTTTTGAATTCCATATATCATGTTACATTCATAGCATTCCATTAAGCTTTTATCATTGATGTAACTATTCCTAGATTCAATAAGATTTGACTATTAGACTATGTGGTGTTAGTCTTTTAGTTAGTCATTTTTTTGTAAAATTTTAGTAGTCTTCATTTGGCATGCCCAGTGGGAGCATACCCCATTGCATTCATTTTTAAAGCTTTTTAACTTAGTTTCAAAGTTTTTAATTTCAAGCTTTCTAGATTAGTTTCAAGTTTTCTAGTTTTTTCAATTAGTTTCAAGTTTCTAGTGTAGTTTCAAGCTTTCTAGATTAATTTCAAGCTTTTTAGATTAGTTTCTCAAGATTTTAGATTAATTTCAAATATTTTAGAGTAATTTTCAAAGTTTTGTAGATCAATTTTCATTTTGATAGTTGTTTAAAACTAGATTAGTAGTAGATGTTGCATTTTCATGTTCTTTGCAGGATATAAGGAGGTGAAGTGCTGTCAAAATTCCCTCAAAAGGCCAAAGATTTGATCTTTTTCAAAAATTTCTTCTAAAAATCCATATTTTGACCACCTACAGGAAGGGTGCACCTATGCTCAAAAGGGTGTGTATCCACATTCAAAGGCCACACACTGTGCTCTACTGGAGGCACCTATGCACTGTTGTGCATGTGCATCATTTCCCACTAGTGCATGCATCACTAGAATTTTTGACCTCTGTGTGTGACTTGTGCCTGTGCTTCAAAGTGTGCACCCACGCCTCTCTGGTTGCGCCTGTGCATACTGACAATGTAAATTTGATAGAGGCACACCTATGCATAACTGTATGCACATGTGCTTCAAGTTCTTCACCCATGCTCTATAGGATGCACTAGTGCATAAAGAGGTGCGCTGATGCACTCAGGTAAAATTTTCTCAAAATTCAAAATTTCAACTTCTGTTTTTTAGTGTTTTTGTCATTTTTTGTAAGGGGTTTTTAGTTGTTTAGTTACTGTCAATTTTCTGATTTTAGAGAAGTATTTCTAAAAAATGGCTTTTTTGATAAGTGATTTTTGTTAAAATTGGCTTAGGGTTTGATGAGTGATTTTTTTTCATGCTTTGTATGAGTTTGGAATAGGGTTGTGTATGCTCTTCTCTTGCACTTTGTGTGATCTTGAGAATCAAAAACACCTCTAAACCTTCTTTTTGCTAATTTAGAGTAAGTAGGAAAAATCATCATTCCTTTCTATGCTTAATGGAATAAACTTTCATTTTGGCATATATATGATCTTTTAGTTTAAAGAGCTTTTTCATTTGATAAATAACTCAAGGCTAAAATTTGTGTATGCTCTTCCCTTGCACCTAGTGTGATCTTGGGAACCAAAAGTAATTTTAGTCTTTCATTAAGAAGCACTTGGATTAATTGGGAATAAACCTTGATTTGCAAAGTTTTATGGTAGTTAATTGATTTACAAGATTTTCATCTAGTTGGGTTACTTGTTGTGTATGCTCTTCTCTTGCACCTAGTGTGATCTTGAGAACCAAAAGCAACATTTAATCCTCTTTCTATAATATTGTAGATCTTTTTGAACTACTAACCATTTGTGTGAAGGACCTAACACTAGTCAAAGAAAGGAGGGCTCTCTTCAAACCAAATTCTAACATTCACGTGTGTTGTAGGTTGCCAACGGTGGTCTAAACCAAATTGCTTAATCCAAAAGATAAAAAATACACCAACACACCATTCAAAACATTGTATTGCAGGTTTCGGTTAAGAGCTATGGCTCATCCACTTAACTAGGACATAACCCCTTTGGCATAAGCCTTAAGCTACAACAATGGGGGTGGTCCTAGGAACCCCAAAGTAGTTCACACAAGAGGGAACCTTGTGAACGAAATGGGAAAGTGCTCCAACTACCCAATTGATTAGTACGCCTTGGTGAGATTAGAGTCAAAGTTATTTCCATTGTGACCCCAGTGAAAGTACAACTGAACACATTTTTATGCTCATTGTATTGAAGGGGGTAAAGTAAAGTGAGATACTCCAAGACTAGTCAGTGTGACTTTCTTGGTAAATCGAGCTCGCAGAGATATCTTGTGACACCTAGAGAGAGAACCCTAGGAAAGCTTGTTTGGCTTGGAGCCAATTTTGTCTTAGTTATTATACTTGAGAGCTCTCACAAAGTGACAACTTTTTGGATTCAAACTCTTGTTTTTCGAACAAGGGAAAGAATCTCTTAAAGTTGAAACCACGTGACATTTCATCACGAAATCTATTTAGTGTTACTTTGTCCTAGTTTTTCACTTGTCCTAAGACAAGGTGAAACTCTGCCAAAGTTACACCAAGTATTTTTCATCACCACTTGGTCTACTCCTTTGTTTTCTTGTTGCTCATTTTGAGACAAAAGAAGAACAAACATATATGGATACCTACTAGAAATAATCATGTCCACCACTTTTGTAGTCTACTTGCATGACTAGGTTGCAATGATAGAATGCAAGTGTTGAAAGTGTGAATGGTACGCCATCAAGTTCTAGTAGCCCCTCTTATCTCAAAACCCATATTGAGACTTATTATCATTTGTAGTTAGGTGGTCTTATCATTGAATTCTTTTGAGTTGTTACGTTGCCCGCATTATAGCCATACAATTGTGATATTTACATCTTGTTTCCATTGTGAAACTTGGCCTAAATCTCTAGATTGTATTGTTACGTTGCTCACACGCATAATAATTCCTTGATATACTTAGGCATAGTTTTTACATCCTAGCCTTGTCTTGAGTTTTTTGAGTGTTGAGGTTACTTTGTTAGCATCGTTATAACGCCATTTTGATACTAAAATCTTATTTTCTTGCAAAGCTTGATTAACGTGTCCAAATAGCATTGTATCTTCCATTTTACAAGACTTAGACTTTGTTAGTGTCTAGAAACTGGTTTTTAGTATACCTTGTTAGAGGATCACGTCAACACTCTCTTAGCATTTAGGTCTTGTTTGTTTCAAACTTGACCTAACTGGTGATATTGTGTTGTCACTATTTTGTTTCAAACCTATCTCAAAAAATCATAGGGAGTAAAATTTTGTTGTGACTGGATTTGAGTCTTATACGTCATTGTATTGTCCTAGATATCTCTTGTCATATATTACCTTGTTAGGGTAGGTCATTCTTTATTCTTTGGTGTCCTTAGGTTCATATTGATCCTTCAGATTCATGACCATTTATTTTTTGGTATTCTTTATAATGATTTTACATCATTACATTTCTTGGTTTGTCGTAGGGCCCACATTTTCCAAATGTCTAGCTGGTTTTTCCATTGTGCTACCCAAATCGACATAGGACTTCCTTCCAATTGAAGGAGTTCAATCACACTATCTCAGTCTAGACATTTGTATCCCACAAATGCCAACAATGACCAACTATCACGAGGTTCCTTATACGTACGACACTAAGGAATCAAAGTTTTGGCATTCCCATCAAAGGATGCCCATCATGGCTAAGCCTCATTTGGTTCTTCACGCTAGAGAACCCATTTGGGTACCCTGTTCCCCACCTTCATCTCATAGTCGGTGGTATGGTTTGGATGCTTCTGATCCAAATTATTATTCAGGGTTCCCCCCACTCTTCTTCTAATTCAAATCCAAATTTTTCTTCTAATTATTCGGATTCACCTCTACCTTCTAAATATTCTCATCAGAGTTATTCACCTCATTCGACTCTTAAGTCACAGTCCTCCCTTTCTTCACAGGACTCCCCTTATCAGTCACCTAAATGACATCTTCCTCCTTTGAAGATCCATGTGGCTCCAAGATCCATCAATCAAACATCTAATTTGGTTCTTGAGTCACGGTCCTCCCTTGCTTTGCAGGACCTCCCTTATTCACCACCTCGACAACCTCTTCCTCCATTGAAGATCTGGGTGAATCCAAATTCTTCTAAGTTGACACCCATCATCATAATCATCTAAGTTGACACCTACGTCACAATCATCTAAGTCAACACCCATGTCATAATCATATAAGTTGACCTCCTACATCACAATACCCTATGTTGCAATCTATGTTGATGACTACGTGATCCTATTGTTTCTACCCGCAATATGTCATCTTATAGGAAAACCTATACCAATCAGTTCTAAATCTACATCTTCTTCTACTCACGAGACATCTAGATCCAAATCTACTTCATCTCTTGAGTCATCATCTTCTCAATCTTCCACACCAGTTGGACCCATTTCTTCTAGTCAACCTCCCATGGTCAAAGAACAAATACCCATGTTGATCGATTCATTTCAGAATGAAGAAGCAATCACAGAAATCATGGGGTCACATGATGACATTCCCCTAGAGGATCACATGCAAGAATTCTCTTTAGACCTCGATATGTTCACATATTATGGGGAAGAGGTTGATTTTGTTTGTCAGACCATAGAGGAAGACCCTAGGATCATCAAAATTGATCCTCCTCTTATTCTTCCATCTTCACATTCTTCATTATGTGATGAAATGCCTAGGTCTGGTATTGATCCATGACCTATCTTCTCATTACCCAATCATTCTTTATCTATCAAGATTCCTCATCACAATCTCACCTTGGGTCACCACCTGGTAGCCCATCATCTATTTATCTATGTGGGGCACCTCCAAGTAGCCCTTCATCATCTAATCCTGTGTATTTCACTCACCTTGGGGCCACCACCTAGTAGCCCATCATCTTCTTCTATATGGGGCCTCTTGGTAGCCTCCAAGTAGTCCCCTCATCATCTTCTTATGTGGCTCACCTCCTAGTATCATTACCTTTATCATATCCTAGTAGCTCCTTCATCTTCATATGGGACACCTCCTGGTAGCCCATCATCTTCATCTATGGGACACCTCTATAGCCCTTTCATCTATTTATTCTTGGGGCTCATCCTCATAATTCTTGGTAGCCCCCTCTTCTTCTATGGGGCACCTATATTCTTGATCTATGGGCCACATCCTAGTAGTCCCATCTTTCTATATATGGGCCACATCCTAGTAGTCCCATCATCATCTTCATTCTTGGGCCACGTCCTAGTAGTCCATCATCTCCTATCTATGGAGCACCACTAGGTAGTCCTTCATCTTCAATCTTAGGGCCACATCCTAGTAGCCCTTTATCTTCAGTCTATGGGACACCTCCTGGTAGCCCATCCTCTTCAATTCTTGGACCGTATCCTTTGTCCATCACATTGTCCTTCTATCAATGATTGTGGCAAGCCCACCATCATTTCTCACATCAATTCTATTCATCCACTTTCTTCTCCCACTTCTCAGGATCAGACAAGTCACGTATTAGCTTATAGGAAACCCAAATAGTTTCTTTATCAAGCTAAGATCAAAAATTCCAAGAGCTCCAAAGCTCCCAACAATTTAAACAATCATAAAGTTCAAAATCAAACATGATTCAAAAATGCACATCAACACAACCATCAAGTATGGCGCAAAGTGCATAAACCTCTAGATAGGGAACTCAATCTCCCACATACAAAATCCATGTTTCAAGATAAATCACAGTCATTTGTTGAGTATGAGCTCACCATGATCATTGAGATCAGGGATAATATGACTCTTGATAAGAAAACACGCCTAGTCTTCCTTATCAAGGAAATCACTAACATTATTGTTGGATCTTATCACACAGAGTTGACCTTGATTGGTCCCACCTTTCAAAAAAATAAAAATACAAAAAAAAAAATTTCAAACATTTCAAAAGAAAACATTTCAAAAAATCAAAGGTAAAAGATCAAACATTGTAATCAGGTATTGCATACACATGGATGTTCTTTCTTCCCTTTCTTGCTCTTCTTCTGCAAGTCTTCCTACCATTTTCATCCCTTCGATGATATTTTGGTTAGCCAATTCACACACATTTTGTGACATTTATCTCTATGGTATCCATTTGGCCTTGGTCTTTCATCACCTTGGTAAATTAAAGAACGACTGACCTCATAGAGATCCTATCACAATCAACATCTAATAAAACTTGTTGCGAAGAAATTTTGGACATATTTGTTGACACTAGCCAATGTCATCATCACAATCACTTCCACCTCCTTCCATCAAGCCATCAGTGGTTCTTAACCCCTTGTCAAACAAGAGAGCTGAAATAAGTTTTCAGAAAGCAAAACAAAATCAATCAAATCAAAAATCCAAAGCTAAAAGCAAAAGCAAATTGATATATAACTCTCTCTTGGGGTATTTCCAATAATCTCTACCGGGGCTATGGATGCCTGACTGGCAGTAGAGAAATGTTGTGATTAGAATCAAATGCATCTCCATCGGGGCTATGGACGCCTGGCTGGCAGCGGAGCAATGTACGACTCTCCTTCCACAATCCATTCAAAAAAAACTTTGAAAAATAAATAATTCCTACACATTGGCTAGGATGTCTTCACTTGTTGTCTATCAAATCTTCCCTCCAAGAGGTAATAAATTTCCATGTGCACACACTGGATCTCTATGAGAAAACAAGATTAGTATGTTACCAAGTGTCTTTTTTTGGACCTTGTTCAGACTCTTACTCTAGTCCATATCTTGTCTCATGATTCGTGCCTTTGGCTAATCACTTCTTCATCACAAGGCTTCTAAGCTACATTCATTCAACATTCACATTTTTCTTCTTCTTCATTCAGAACATCCATGTGTATAAGATTTCCTTTTTTCCATGTTTGCGGGAACCTTTGTCCCCTTTCACAAAAAAAATCTTCTACTTCTTTCTATCATGTGCTTCTTGGCCAGCTTACGCTGGGGGCATCCTTGCTCCTTCCTAGCACGTCATTGGGTTACGTTCATCATCATGTTGAATCTATCCATATTGGCCTTGATCCAAACTTCTGCACATGAAGAGTTTTCCTTTGAATATTCCCATCTAACGCTGGGGGAAATTTCACATCTTCACTTTCTTGCACATATGCATGGCATTCTACCCTTGTACATCCCATCTGTCACTGGGGGCATCCACGTTTCTTCATTTCCTGTACATAGCTTCAGAAAACTTCTAAAAAATAAAAAAACATTCAAATATGTTTCAAAAATCAAAAAATATTCAAGTATGTTTCAAAAATATGTTATGTTTCAAAAAATCAAAAACATTCAAATATGTTTCATAAAAAACATTCAAATATGTTAGTCAAAAATCAAAAACATTCAAATAAAATCATTTCAAAAACCCAAAAAATTGGGTCCAAAAAAAATGCAAAAATTCAAAAAAATTGGTAAATGACATGCACACAGCTGAAGCCTTGTATCAAATACATTGTCCTCGAACACCAAAATTTGTCCTACAAAAACATATTTCTTAGGTTCTTTTTGTTCTTGTCTCAAATGACTTGTGGATCATCATGATCTACCTCCATTAACAAAGTTGGCTTGCTTACTATGTCGGTACTCCCGTGCAACAGTGAGTTGTCAGAGACTGTGTCATAGTGCACGAATGCTTTCCATGGGACTACTTGTGTCCTTGTTATTCCCCTCACATGTATCCTTGCTTGGGGCACCATTTTTAACCCTTGTCGTTACAACACGAACATTCGGGAACTGAAGCTTGATAACAAAAACATTGGTGCAACTGTCTTGAACGTTGTTTGTTTGAGTATGTGTGATTGTACTTGTTTCTCTGTTAGGTTAGTTGGTTTACTTTCTCGTATTGCATTGCATTATGTATGTTGCATGGAGTTAAGCATCATTTTACTTTCTCGTATTGCATTGCATTATGTATGTTGCATGGAGTTACGTATTTTTAGCAATGAACAAATGTTAGTAATTTAGCTTTTCATGTTATTTTACACTTTTGTTTATTTTAATAAAGGTCGATGATGTAGATCATAGGGGCAACATGATGAAATAAAAGTTGTTTATTGAAAGATGGGATGCAAATATTGGGCTAATCCTATATTCTCCATTATCATTTCTTATCACTACTAATTTTTCTTCCAAATCACCTGGGGCAATAAACAACCATGTTTATCCCTATCCTTATTTCTTCTATCCATTTCAATCATATTTTTGATCGTCGATTGACTTCTTCTATCACCCCATCGACACTCGAGGGGGCATCCTTCATTCTACTAATTTTTCTTCAAAAATTTACTTGTTTATGCTTGTCTACTATATTTGAAGTGAAGTTACTTACTTCACCTCAAACAGGGGCAAATGTAGACACCTAAATTCTGCACACAAATCACTCTCATTCTTACCATTTCCATTATAATTAGTGATTTCCACTAATTAACTAACATTTCTTACCATTTTGGTCAATTAACAACACTTTTTGATTACCTAACCTCTTTCGCATTCAGGATGCCACTTTACGACAAATCGTAAGTCAAAATCCTCTTCCAAACAGACAATTAGCGATTATTAGCTAATTAAGCCTATTTTACCCTTGTTTTGGTCAATATACCCTATTATTGGCTCAAACCCCTCTTCCAACCACTCAAAATCACCCCACTTTCCTCCACAACATCTCAGCAAGCTTCAAAAGCTTATCCTAGCCTCCTAATTGACCCTAAGTGGTTGATTAAGGCTCCTCATATCTTAATCACTTGTTAATTCACTAATTATGATTTAAAAAGCTTAATCATGATTAGAAATTCTTAATCTAATTTGTGCTTTTAGTCCCACATGCACCAAGATGCTAGTTTTCCTCAAAGGAAAAACTATAAAAAGGACTAACCACATACCTTTAAACTTTACACCATGCTTTGATTTGCATATCATATAAGAAATATGATTTATAGCCAAGCTCAATCCTTGCCTAAAGTCTTCAATGGGGTTAGTAGATGGGTATCCAATATGATCTTGTAGTCATTGTTGGAGAGACCATCTCACCTTCCTTGGAGTAGCAACAAACCCAATTTGATTGCCCTCTTAGATCTATTTAGGTCTATGTTAGTTTAGCAATTCATACATAGTAAGGATGCTTTGTAGATTAATGTTTAATTCCATTTAGTTTACATTCATAGCATGCTTTTAAGCTTTGATCATTGATGTTACATTCCTAATAGGTGGCAGTGGTGTTAGCTTTTTCTAGTTAGTCATATTATTTTCTTTTAAAATTTTGGGGTGTTATCACCTGGCCCTGTTATGTTCACATAATTTTATTCATATGTACTCTCATTGATATTTGGTAATACAAGCTGAAAGTGACCGAACCATCAATATAAGAAACTTTAGAAATTGCCAAAGCATTCTTTCAAAAGGATCAAATACCAGAAGGAAAATTTTACATTCTTATTGAGCTTATAATCATAATTTTCATTTGATAGTGCAACTAGGAGTACTGTGCAAGATGAAAGTAGTAATATCGAGTAGCCAAAATATGGGCAATTTGTATTTTTCACTTAAGAACCATATTGCAATAATATCAAACTAATGGACTGATAATAACCCAAAGTGTGTGATTTAAATGTTTACAACTGGGAAATAGAGATCTAAACATTTGAGTTCTCTGTGTCAGGAAATTTTATCTCACATGTATATTTCAAGATTTCATTTAAGGCTATGGAATCCATGTAGATCTCCAATAAATATACATCTAAAGGATAAATGCTCAAAGTTTTTTATCTGGATACTCATTTAATATGTCTAAATGGAGCATATCAGTGACCCTTATCACTTGTACCAGAGCCTAATTTTAATCTGGCAACACTAAGCAATATACACCTATTCTGAATTTACCATCAAATTCACCTCTATTATGCATACCTTCAAGGATTACTTACTTCAATAACAAAATTTCAAGGTCACCATATTTACGACTCAATCATCTGACATAACGACAAATGAATTCTAAAATGAACAATCAACATCTTTAGGATCAATTTACTATATCCTAAGATACAACATTTGAGCATGCCCATGGAGAATAATAAGCTCTACAATCATCAATAGCAAAATTGTATAAACCATGCTTATAGACCATCTAGTCAATGAGTATGGGACCATCACTCAAAGAATAAAGTTATACATCATGCTAAACTCAAAAAAGTTTTAACAACTCCTTCAATCAATTACAACATAGAACCAAGGTCACTTTTTGTTAAAACAACTCTATACAAATCATCAACCTTTTGTAATATTAGATAAGGAGTAGATCATTCATACTTTCGAGGGCATAAATTCAAATTTTCCCCATCCCACTCCATTTTTTTTCTCAACACTAGTTGTCAAATTCAAAGTCACTTACTTAGATCCTCATACCATAATGAAACTTCACCAATTTTGGTCCTACACTCATCATTATCTGATGACATTACCTTGGGTAACATTCACATTTGATTATTGAGAAAATAATCCTATACATTGACTCCATCAAAAGTGGTAATGTCATGATTTGACTAGACCTCCATACTCTAATATTAGGCGGCTGCATAACAATGATCCCCCTTGCATTACTATAAAATTTTACACCATCATCCATCAAGCTAAATATCAGTGGGCCATTTCATGACCTTTACAAATGACTTTACATTAAGTATCATCATGTTCCCGATAATGCACACATCAGAGTGCATTGAGTCACAACTTGACTGTTGAGAAATCCTTCAATGCTATGAACCATATTCACACTGACATAGGTGAAGTACATCTTACAAACCAATAAGCAATTTATCCTTGACTCATCTATTACATATACATACATTAGACATGGTTTTACTCATGGCACTAGCACTCACTACCCAAAAATGATAACTCTAGTCTCATGGTCCATACTAGATTTGAGGGTATACATCACAAATGGACCATTGTTAAATCATATTCATCATTCAAATTACTTTTCCCATGCGACATTCCTAATTTAGTGATATATGCACTTAGGCTAAAGGGTCACTTCTTCTTGCATCAAACTCAAGCTGATAGGTCATAAATGACTTTTGCTTACATCATTTAGTGGTATACAGCTTTAGGCTAAATCACCACCTCTTTTCTATTCATCTTGTTCATGATATACACTTAGGATAAAGTCACACATCTTCATCATCTATAGGTTGCATATCCTCACCACCATACGCATTCATCACAACACGCTACACACAACACATATTTGACCATTTCCCAATGACACACTCTCGTTTTCGATTTTTCTTGACTAACTTGAGGGGGCATACTAAATGAACCTCACTACATACCTAACTCATTCACTTGGGGGGAACATGGAAAAAACCTATCATCCAAACTTGCATTCCATTCCATCCATCCACAACATACTGCATTTTATGGTTGCATTTACTCTTGTGCACTTTCTTGTACATGTTCATTTACTACACATATTAGATAAATCTCTTGTATTTAATTATCTTTACCATACACACATGCACGTTCATTTCCTTTTCTAGTTGTGATCACAGATACCTGAGCTTCTACACGCAGCATGGATGTTTGGCTACTACCATTCCCATAGCAGTTACTGGGGGCATCCACTTTCGTCCACTACAGGTGTTATTGTTTCATTTTGTACTTATCACTTTACATTATTTGGTTATGCACACTTTTGACATATGAGTTATCTTTATAACATGCTAACAGGTGCTTCATGTGTAGTATTTTTTATGCATAGATACTTGTTTCCATACTTGTTACATTATTTTTTATTGTTTGTTATTGTTTGTCTTGTTTATGGGCCTTTCCATTTGTTGTGTGTACACACTTGTTTCTTTTTGGATATGACAGCCTTGAGTGCCTTGCAACACTGTGATTGGTGTCCCATGTTTTCAACCCACTTTATGCGGCCTATATTGTCTTTTTAGTGTTTACATTATGTGTTTATCTGGTATCTTACACATTGTTTGTCTCTACATGCATGCTTTTTTGTACTAACACTTGTTTTCCTAGCCACTTATTTATGTGTGCCTTAGTCTTTACCAAGCACATTCCCTCCCTCTGCAAGGAAGAGTTTCAATTACATGATCATTCCTCTTTTGGGGCCACATTCTCCTATCCATGATGTTGCATGCCCCCAAAGAGGGGGGAATCATTTGCGGTTGGCACACAATACCAATACAATTCAGTCTACATTCATTCTAAATTTTAGTTTATAGTTTAGTCTACAATTTAGTTTATAGTGATTGGGTTAAGACTAGTCTACAAACCCTATACACAATGGATTTTACAAGGTATATTGTCCTTAGCATTTTGGGGAGTAGTTACAAGTTGGAGGAATAATTGACTTTTCTCCCTACATTACTTCAACCAGTGGCATCGGATCACCCAAAAAACTAGATAGTACATATATCTCTTCACTAATCTCAGGGAAGAAGTTACAGGTTGGAGAATAATATAAATTTCTCCCTACACTTCTTTGGCCATAGTGGCATGAGATTTCCCAAAAAACTCACAATTCACTGACAGTTACAAGATATTTTTCTACACCATTTTTCTCATCATGGATCAGGTGCACATGTTCCTTTTTCATTTTCATACTTTCATTACTTTTTATTCTTTTTACATGTAACATGCATTTTTACACATATACATGTGTACTTGACTACTTGATCGTATTCTCTTTTACAGCTCCGTCTATATGGGAAGCAAGTAGTCAAAAACAATAACACACATGGTGAGTACGTCACACATGATACTAACCATGCAGGTACACTACAAGAATTGGCATCTACACATGCATTTTTTCCCTAGGTTCACTTTCATCAACTGCTACACTTTTGCATCTTTCGTCTCCACACTCCATCTTTTTGTCATTCCCACTTTGTCTAGTCCTTCATCACGTGTACTACATCACTCTACGTGGATTATCAGGTACGTATCTCTATGTATTTTATGTTACCGAGATTTCCACTCACCAACATAATGTGGGGGAAAATGTAGACACTAAATCATGCACTTTGAGTCATTATTTAGTCTCAGAACTCATACTATTATTCATATGGTTGCACTTTGAGTGAAAAAGTACTAATTAAGCCATCGTCCTTTGGCCATTTTTACTTTGTTTTAATTATCATCACTTTTTGACCTTCACCTGCATATGCCCAGTTAGATTTATCATTTTGCATTATTTTATTTCTGACTGGGTGCCCAGATTAGGACTACCCCAGGAGCACCCATCCCCTTTGGGTGCCCTGATCCTCTTTGCACTTTACTCTCATATTTTGGGCTCTTTCTAGCCATTTGAGCTTTCCATATTTTAGTGGTCATCCTTTTTAGGGTTAATTACAAAATTAGATCAAGAGAACCATATAAATATAAAGTTATGATACCATAATGAGGGACCAAGCACTAAGAATCTACTATCACCATCTAGAGTTGCATCCATCAAAGGCACATAAAGCTACATTTGCATCCATCTAGCTCCATCACAAGGCACACAAGGTTGGTTCATCTACATCACACTTCATAGGAGGGGAGTCTATTATTTCCATGCACACATTTACTACATTCTACATCTAGTTATTTTCTCACTACTTCACAAAGTGTGACTGGCACAAGAGAAACCTAGGGCACGATTTGCACACACACACACACACCTATAACTACATTGGGTTTGTTATGTAGTGTAACGCTTAGTTATTAATTCTGTCATTATGGCCGATGAGGACAATTTGACCCCTTCATATGTATCTTTCTATTTTTAGGGTTTTGACACTTTATCTAGTTTTTTACATGTGATTCCTTATTGTAGGCATTGCAAAAAAATTGGCGATCGTAAATTCACATTAGTGTGACGGGGAGAAACTATGGGTGAACACTCAGTGACATCTCAAAGGAGGTTTTTAGGCCATTTCTGTAGACCAATGCACTCAAATCTCATATTAGGGTACCCAAGGGTGTTCATATCCCCTTTCAGGTACCCCAGTCTAATCAGATAGCTTAGATATTTGCTTTCTCAGGTTCTTGTGTGATCATTTCCTCCTCCTATTCACCTAGTTTGTATTGAGACATAGTCATGCACCTTCATCGAATCAGCTAAGGACTCCTTAACCCTCTCTTACACATTAGGGTTTTACACTTATATTTACTTAGTTTCTTGGGTCATTTCCTTTAGGTATTTAGTTGTTATTTACTACTTTGCATAACAATAGATTACACAAGAATATTAAATTTCAGTTTAATCAATTATTTCCATTGGTTAGAATTGATATGTGGCCAATTAAAATAAAAATTATTTACTTCTCAGTAGTTAAATAAAATAATTACTTACTTATTTTAGATTTGGAGGGCTTGCTATATGAGAAAAACCAATCACCTTCTAAGGAGATTTCATTCAAGTTCAAAAAGGAGACTATCAACCTGGGAGGTGGCCTGAAAGAATTTATAAATTCATTATCAACAAAATTTGAAATGGGATTTTGGTCCGATAAACTCACTTTTCCTGATGTTGAAAAGATGACAAAGGCCTTCAATAAAAAATTATCAACTGAATTTAATCCAATACTCACCTAAGGAAAGGAATATTGCAATATAGTTAATGGAATGACAATAAAATATCTAGAAAAGGTTTGGAGTAGAAACGATGTCTACTACAGTTCTAAAGACACATTGTGTATTAGATTAGATGCAAAGGGAAACCCTCCTAAAAATTTTATGGATGGGATGAAAAGGAATGGAGAATATTGTTCAAAAAATATGTGGTTGATGACTAATTTGTACAAAGACTTATCACTAATGGTGTCTTAAGGAGTGAATGTGGTAGAGGGCATCAAATATTTGGAGTGAGAAAATGCTAAATAATTACTTATCATTTCAAAATGTTATTATGATAGTATTGTTTAACATTGTAACAAAAATACATTCATATGTTATTATGATGGTTATGCTTAACTATTTTGTATGCTAATATTATACAAATATAAGTTGGGAGCATTTATATTTTTACTAATTATAAGTTTAGAGTATGAGTGTATAAGTTGAGTATGCAAATTAACAGAAACATTTATTGTAAAAAAACTTTGAACAATTTTGTTAATCAAATATGTATTCCTAAATTAATTCTGAGCATGATTGAATACAATTTTTTTCTTCCACAATAAAAAATGTATGCCACGTTCATATGAAATGAAATAACTACAATACGGTTTGTAAAGACTCGTCGCGTTGAAACATTACATTCGATTCAAAAAATTTCTGCAAAAAAAAATATTCCTAGTATAATAAGAAATGAGGAATGCCTTTTGATTTTTTACCTATGTCACCACCTACAACCATTTGATTTTTGATATAACAATAACAAAAGGGACGTTTTTTTTTATTTTTGGATTGATTTGACACCCTTAACCATTTAATTTTGTTTTTTCTTCATTTGCACATAAGAACACATGCAACATGACACTGATCATATTTGATATAAATAGTGTTTTGGCACACACCATCCACAAGGATGATTCTTCATATGAGAAGTTGAAAAAAATTGGTGGCATTGAGATCAAAATAAAATTTATTTTCTCATACCAAATGTGAAATAGTTCTCGCAACGTTTCAAAAAAAAATTGAAATAGCACTATGGACATCCTCGAGAAATTGAAATGTTGATGACACCTTCATTCCTTCAAATCACTAGCTTAGAGGTTAGAACCTTTGAGTTCATATTTACACAAAAATATTGTGTCAAGACCAAATGCATTGATTATGAAGGTTATAGGAATCCCAAATTATATCTCAAGAATATTAACTCCATTTGGTGGTAGTTTAATACATCGCACCATTATAAAAATACAGTGTTTATAGATGACTCTTTAGAGAAAAACAAGTTCAATGATGTGGTGAACTACATAATTGCTAAAAAAATTAACATAGATTATAAGTCAAATGATAAATACTAGCTAGATGAGTTGTGGCCTTTGTTGCAGTCATTGAAGGACGTCGAAGATGTTCAAGGTTTTATTAGATCAAAAACCTAATTATAGCAAGCTTGTTTTTTGGAGATTTAGTATGATTTCTATTATTGATTTGGAAGCCCATCTTCAGGAATAGTGTTACATTATAAATTCAAAATATTATTAAAATGTTTTACTATAATTCTACCTACCTTTAGTAAAGGAATTTTAATTTATTTCATAGCTATATTTAAATACTAAAATATATATCTGGGATGATTTTACAATTAATTTTAATTAATTTCATATCCATATTTAAATATGAAAATATTATGCAATGGTTTTACAATTAATTTTATATCTAAATTTAAATATGAAAATATATCTTGGAATGGTTTTACAATTAATTACATTTTCCTACACTGGATCATCACCCTCTGCTAATTTCTTCATAACATCTTCAAAAATTCTCTAGTTGTGTTGAGGTTCAATCACACCTAGTAAATGAAGTAAAAATGAGATCTAAGTTTAAATATGAAAATATATCTGGAATAGTTTTATAGTTAATTACAATCTCCTACAATTGAATCATCACCCTCTGCTAAGTTTCTTCAAATATCAGGAGTAATTTCCAGTTAAAACTTGACGGCCATTGTACCTAGAATTGTCTCACATGATCTTGAATTTGTCATTAAATACTTGTAGATATTTGCGTCACAATGAATTCGTAAATATTAGCAAATTCGTCATAGTTTTATCTTACAAGATTTGCTTAGTAAACTGATATAAACCTTATTCCAGAAACAGTAAAATTAAGCTTCTAATATAATCTAGCCCATATAAATAGAACATATTTCTATTTTATAAAGTAACACTATTAGGCATTATTTCTCATATCAATTTTGTATTAAATTGAAATCAGTTAAAAATTGTATTTGACAGTCATATGTGATTCATTAATTTAACCCATGATTTGATATATTGGTTACCCCAAGGTTCAATCAAAGGATAGTAATTGAATTTGGAAGTGTCTCAATCTCCTGAATTTAATATTTCTACTGTTTTCTCAATGGCATTTGAAATTTCGGATTCCAATATTTGATAGTTTAATCTTAAAAACATTTAATATATGTGATAAGATGGATTCCAAAGCTTAAGCCTAGCCATTCTGTTAGCCAATTATAAATTAGAACATATGTGTGATTATTCATATAAAGGCTAGCATCAATATTTAATTATTTCTCAAGAATCCAATGTTGGATTCCCTGAAATCATTAAATTGGATTTCACATATTGCATAGATAAATTTTGACCAAATATATTGGACTTCGGAAGGAGAATAACAGATTCCAATATTTAGTGATTTTTGGATTCCAATATATGTGATTTTGGATAATACAGTTAATTCCAATATAGGTGATTCTGGATTCCAATATATGTGAGGTTTTTAGAATCCGATATGTGCTATTTTAGGGTATCCACATATGTGCCCCTCTTTGGATTGTATATAATTCCAAGTATTTGACATTTTGGAATCTGAAAATAGAAATATGCATGGATTAGTGAGAAAAAGGTATTGGCTATATTTTTCAGGTTTTGGGACTGGAATAAGTAAGTGTTATAAGCATTCCCCATTGAGTAGAATTGTGTAGGTGATTTCACTTTTTTGTTAATTGGGTGATTTCATTCCCTTTTAATATTCTTAAGTGTGTTTCTAATTAACATATATATAGGAACGAAACCAAGTAATTTGCAAGATGTGGAGGAATTCTGATCATAGCATTAGCATTCTAACATTAATTTCACAAGTTATAATAACCCTTTTCAAATTGACTATTGATTTAACAACTATGAAGGAAGGGTTGCACTTAGCTGATTTTGTGTAGATCTAGGATATTTTGAATGATCTAAGTGTAGGAATAGGCTAATCGGAGACTGAAAATGCTTCATTATAGAAAATAACACCTAAAACTAAAATTGGAAAAAACTATACTACTAAGTTAAGAGCATTCATATGATCCTGACCCTTCTGTATGGCCTTGGAATTTTCTGAAATATGGATCTAAAAATTCCTGAGTGATTTTTTTTCTTTGAAATGAGTTTCTTTGTGTATCACTATTATGCACTCACCTTCAAAATAGATTTGTAGATTTGTAAACTATGCTCAAAACCCTATAACTCTTGTAGTGCAAAAAGGAGTTTCTACAAAACAAAGTTAGGTGGGTTATGGTAACCATTATGCATTGCCAACGTCACCACTAATTCAAAGAGGGATTAAACCACACGTCATTATCCTATCATGTGATATATACCATAGTGAAATCAAAACTTGACAATCATTTTTTGATAATGCTTCAACTTGAGTTTCACACTTGCTCACATGCTTAGGAAGGTTCACTTTTCTTGTTTGTAGAGAGAATATGGAGACTCCTAAACTTGGAAAGAGACTTTAGACATGTAGAGAGTTGCTACCATAATGGATTTCCATGAGTCATTTCATATGTTTGGTAGCTTAGAGAAGCCTATGTGCTTGTTTTTACATAAGGAGTTCTTAAAGTACCAGGTTACTAAATGAGTTATGAAATTAGTGAATTTTTTGAAAATTGTGACGCTTTCCAAGGTCAGTAATGTCATTGTTACACCTAATTTTGACCAATGAAGGAATTATTAGTACCATATACAAGATGATAGAATTGAGTGGAGTTTTAGTGCACAATGTATCATGTCCAAAACCATAGTGAGTATGGATGACTTGTATATTTATACAAATCGTGTGAGGTAAGAGAGAAAAAAATTAGGTGGCTTGTGGGCACCCTTGTGCACCACCAACTTTTTTTGCCACTTTACTGGGTAAGATGATGGATGTCAAATCACAAATGTTTTTTTGATGCATGTTAAACATACCAAAACTGATTATGTAGAGGTACTCAAAGATAATCAAGTAATAAAATAGATTTTCTGGAGTTTCACAGTGTGCTCAAGTACTTGAGTGAGGGGTAACGTGTATCTTGCATATACAAGATAAGATGCAGATTTCCTAGATCTAGTAAGATACTGTCAAACCTGTAGAGGGTGCTTACCTAATTTGAGTGTATACACTTGTTCCCCCCTTATTTAGGGAGTAATGAAATGAAAATTACATGCTTTCTTTAACATGTAGGAGAATATACAGTGATTATGTAGGCTAAACGATTTGTCTTTTCCCATGATAAATTTGTTTTTATAGGGTATCCCATTATGGTTGGTGTATGGCACACTCCAAATACTGAAACATACAACAGGGATTAGTGTAGTCCATATTCCAAAAACAATGAAACTGAAACTTTTAGTACATCAAGGTGTAAGTCAAAAGTAATATAAATAAATGTGCATGTCAAGTAGATGCTAAAGAGACCTGAAAAACATGGAAGGAATACACATTTTTTCCTTGTGGAGGGGATGTGCTCCCATTATTTTAGCTTTATGACATTTTAGATATGGATTGAACTTTGATAAGGAATTTTAGGCTGATCAATAGTATCTACGAGAGGTTGGTGATGTTAAGGTGTACTAACCCAACACATGAATACTGAAGAGAAGAACCAAAGAGCTATCAAGGTGTG
Source organism: Taxus chinensis (assembly GCA_019776745.2). Taxonomy (NCBI): domain Eukaryota; kingdom Viridiplantae; phylum Streptophyta; class Pinopsida; order Cupressales; family Taxaceae; genus Taxus; species Taxus chinensis. The sequence continues at coordinate 338,258,924 of CM034157.1, read as the reverse complement.
TTAAGTAAGCGTGAGGAGGGTGTATTTTTGCATGTAAGTGTGAAATGTCAAGACTATTAGTGTTAAAGGATAGATTACCAAATTTGAGTATCTAAATTTTCCCCCCTTTAAGTATGAAATGAAAATCACATGCTTAAAGGAAAAGATACATGAGTGTGTAGACACACTTTGTAGTTTCTTGCACTAAATTTGTTTTGTGGTATCTCATTATATCAGTGCTGGTACACTCTAAAATGAAACTTGTAATACAAAGTGTAGTTAATGCCCAAGATAAGAAACTAAAATTTAACTCAAAATATAATGTAATTAATGTAAAGAAATGTGCAATGAGAAATTCCAAAAGAGATGCAAAACATGTAAGGAATACACTTATTTGTCTTGCAGAGGGAATGTGTTCACAATCTTATAATTTAAATTTGTAGAACTTTGATGAAGGATTCAGGGTGATCATTCCCCAATTGTGCCAAGGATATGTCATTTTGTTAGGTGTACCAACCCAACACATGAATTTTAAAGAGAAGAAGCAAAAAGAGGATCCAAAGTATCCCTACCAAGGAGGAAGACCATGTATAAAATCCATTCAACAACTTTTATATCTTCCCCTCAATTACAAAGAGGATAGGAAATCCTACCCATGAAATACTCTGTTGTTTTTCTACCTTCCATAACCCCACAAACCATATTACTACAGATGGATATAATCCCAACATTTTAACTTGAAACGTATAGTAGAAAAAATAAATAATTGCCCCCATACTCTTCCCATGTGCCATATAATTGAGTAGAAACTAAATATCATTGATTGTATGCCAAAATATGAGTAGGAAAAGGATATATATGCCCCTAATGTGTCCAAAACCATTAGTGAAACTAAGTACCATGGAGAAAGAGATAATGAAATAATTAATGCCTTTTTAAATTTTTCCAAACTAATTCAATCTAATCAGGACTATCTATAAAAATCCTGACTAGATTGTACATTCCTAACCATGTATGGTTTCTACCAATTTTTTGTACTTGAATCCAATTTTGAGTAATTTTTTCTTGACTTTTCATATGATTGTGCCCAGAAAAATGCTTGTACCTATTGGTAATGTAGAATAAATCCCCATATGTTTTCACCCGCTTTTGAGGTGTGTGCAATGAAGAATTTGAGCATGTGGCTCAAAAGGAAATATGTATACCCATGTCTTAGATGTTGATAACCTATATATAACCTCTACAAAACTAATGTGGTATCCATAAGTAATAAAATGCACCTATAAAAATGGATACACATGGTAGAAACCATGGTGCAAAATAATAGCAATAAGAAGAAGAAACATGATAACAAGAATAGTGCTAATGCAGCAAAAAAATGTCAACAATAGAAGACAATATGTTAGTAGAAAAACAAGTGCATATAATGTAAAAACAAGTGCAAATAATGCCAAGCAATATCACATAAAAGGGGAAAAAAATGCCTACAAATATGGGACACCCACAATGTTGGAAGACAATCACGGCCCGTGAGCTTGCAAATAAGAGATACAAAACCCCACACAAGGCGTTACACTACAAGTATGGGACACCCATAGTGTCACAAGACAATCAAGGCCCTTAGGCTACAATCACAATAAAAAACAAGCATACACACACAACTATCAAATATTTATGAAAGTCAAATGTAGAAAAATGTGATGAAAGGCATATGATATATGATATATAAAGGAGCTAGCAATGACTATAAGTGTTGTACAAAGCACGTATGTTAGTTTTTTTAGTCTGAAAGATAACAAATACACAAGATATGTATATAACCAAACATAATGAGGAAAGAAAGAAACTATATTGTAAGTATAACATTTGGATGTAGTATGCAAAAAGAAGATACCTCTAGAGGTTAGTAGTATGGGAAAATGGAAGGCCAACACCTGTTGTCATGTACTGCTTTGTGTATGTCATGCATTATGTTCAATATATTGTGTGAATGTGTGGGAGTAAATAAGAAATGATATATATCAAACCAAAGTCATAAAAAACAAATATAATGTAAAGTGTAAACAATGTATGCTATTAAAACATATTCTGGTTTTGTATTTTGTGTCAATATTTGAATGTTTTTGTGTTTTATGCCCTCCACGAGGGCATAGATGAAAAAATATTCTCCAAAGATAAGGAATGATGATCCAAGAATTTACCCTTAGAGGGAAATACATAGAAATGATGTAACTAAAATATAGGAAGCAATATTTCCCACCATTCTGTGTGTGCACGCAAACTGAGGTTCATGTGTAGAACCATTCCCTCAATAGTCAATTTGAACCTATAAACATAGTGTGTCATTGATAAATGGGTGGGGGATAGTATGAGGGATACCAATTATGCACAAATAGGATTAACCCAAGGTGGTCTAGATGCCTAAGCTATAAAATCATATCATGAAATATGGGCAATGGAGGTAACATATGCATATTAAGAAACAACATGAAATCCAATTAAAGTGTTAGATATAACATGATGATCATGAAGTGGGCCATGTCTAGAACATATCAAAGGTTTAAAATTTTGACAAGTAGTGTCAAGAGAATGGTGTATAGATGTATCAATAGTAGCATATGACACATAAACATCATCAATGAGTGTAGCCATTAAAGATGGTCTAATTGTTGGGTGATGAGTGAGAGTAGTCTCATAATGGGTAGACATATAATGAGTGTCATGCCATATAATAAGGCTAAAATTCATAGTTAGGGAAATATATTATGAGGTTCGAAGAGATGTGTGAACCATAGATGAAGCACTAGAAGTAAAAGGAGGAGAAATATTTTATAAATTATCTTATTAAAATATAACAAATGTAGTAATGGATGAGGAATATGAGTCTCAATCAATAGTGTGCAAATCAATTAGATGTTTAATAAGATGTCACAATGAGGTACATTGATCAATATGGTGTCCAATTTAGTGATTAAAGTTATAGTAGAGATTAATTTCAAAATTATTACTAAGAGGGAGGGGCATGGAAACCTCACATGGTGGAGGGAAATACAAAAGACCACCCTTAAGAAGTTGTGGATAAGGTAAACATGTGAATTGCCACTTGTGAAGATCGGGAAAGAGAGATGTAGAAGGAATAGGATATCCTTGGGATTGAGAAGAGTGATTTTTGAAAGGAGAATGATCCCATTTGTTTAAGTATGTAGATTATTGATGAGAGAATTGTAAACACATAGGTTTACCAAATGATTTCACTTTTTTGTGAATTCATATTTCATTCCCTTGTAAGATTTAATGTGTTTCTAATTAAAATTGATAAAAATGATGAAATAATTCAATAGGTAGATATTCTAAGTTAATTAACTTCCAACATTAATTTCCCAAATAAGAATAATGTTTTACAAAGTGACTATTAACCTAAAAACTATCAAAGCACACAGGATAAATTACACCTAGATTATTTTGTGAGGATTTGATATATTCTTAGTGATTTGCTTGTAGAAACAAGCTGATATGAGACTGAAAGTGCTTCATTGTTGAAACTGGCACCTGAAACTGTACCTGGTCAAAACCCTATAATTAGGTCACAACCATTTATATGGTCTTAACCCTTCTATATGTTCCTTTACCTGCTTGGATTTTGGCTCTGTAACTTTTATTTCACCTCACCTGCCTAGAAATGACTCTCGTCATATGTCAATCTTCTTTGATCTCCTTCAAAATGGCTCGAAAACTCTGCACAAAACCTTAAACCCTCATAGTGCAAGATGGAGCTCCTACAAAACAAATTTAGGTGGGTTGTGGGCACAAATATTCATCGTCAACATCACTATTACTCCTAAGAGGGTTCAAACCGCACGTCATTCTCCTAGCATGTGATATATACCATAGTAGAATCAGATTTTGACAATCATCCTTTGATAATGCTTTGTTTGAATTTCACACTAGCTCAAATACTTGGGAAGGGTCACTTTGCTCTCTTGTGGAGAGAAGATGGAAATTCCTAGACCTGGTAAGAGACTTCATATAGGTAGAGGGTGCTTCCCTAATTGATTTGCATCAGTTACTTCATTGTTTAGGGAGAAATAAGTGCATTTAGTGTTTAATTTAACATGAGGAAAATGTAAAGTGTTAGGACCCTAAATGAGGCATGATTGACTTTCTTGTATAGGTTTTTGATGGTTATTATGTCATGAAAGGATGAAAAAGAGGGAATATAAGTCCATATGAAGATGGTGGAATTAAAAAATTTACTGCACAATGTATCAATCCAAAACCATACAATAGGATTAGGTTGTAGATTTGGACAAACCAACACAAACTGGCAGTTTTTACCTAGAGGGGAAAATCATAGTTTAGTTTTCTGGATCATAAAATGGATGTGTTTATATGCATTTTATGTTATGAAACCTCAAGAACCAATTATAGAAAGGTTTCCAAAGAGAAGAAAGTAGCCAAATATCTATCAGGGTGTGATTGTCCTATTGTGGGTGCTTTTGTCCTACATAGTACATAGTCTTGAACTCTCTACCAATCACTGTGATATCGTTCCCAATCAGATCTAGTTGATACACATTTTTTACTGCCTCTAGATTACACAAGAATTAGCTAATTCATCTATCTCTCTCATTTTCTCATAGTGTTTACATTGTAAAATACTTATCACTTGTATATTTTTTGTATATTACCATTTTTATATCCTCTGTCACATTAGTTATTCTAAAATTAAATTTAATCCCATTTATATTAAATCATTTTGTGGACCCAACTATTATTTAAAATCCTTGTGCTCGAATCCCAAACCCTCATGGTTAAAAAGGGTACCCATCTCCAAAGCACGATATGACCTATATGCGCATGTAACCAGTATTTTTCAATGTCGTTGAAGAATCTACATTTAATAACATCATGCACAATCCACAATATGATCCAAAATTCCTCCAACAATTCCTTGACTTTCAAAACTCTCTTCCTATTGGTTTCTAAACCCTTGAGTTTTGCATAGTTTCCCCTTACTAAAACTTTTCCACATTTTCCCCCTCATCTTCCGTAGTCATGAATGATCCTCCATCCTCCTCTCCTTATATTATGGAAAATGATAGCATTAATATAGATTCTTTGCATGATGAGGTTCTTACTTGTGAAAATATGGATGTTAATAACTCTAATTATGATAATGACAATGTAGATATGAATAACAATGTTTCTTCTATTAGTCAAGTTGAATGTAAATGTATCACTCCTACCATTCCTACTTCTGAAATTGAATGTAAATATAAAATTTTTCTTTGCGATGCTACATCACTTCCCCCTAATGGCTTAATCCAAGGGGGAAATAAATGATTACAAATATTTTCATGTGGTATTCCCCCTAATGATTTAACCTAGGGGAAACTAACGTAAAAATATCTCTCTAAGTAACCAATAAATCAATCAATTAACGTGTTCAAATTTCTAACAATCAAAATCATATCATCAATACAAATTCAACACAATCGGCCTCCCAGATGACCTAACTTGGGAGATTACATTCATCACTTTTCCTAGATGACCTAACTTGGGAAGTTATTCTACATTTTTTCACTTGTTTCTAGATGACCTAACTTGGAAGCCATCATACATTTTTACGCTTTCTTCTAGATGGCCTAACTTGGAAGTCATCATACATTTTTGCGCTTACTTCCAGATGACCTTACTTGGAAGCCATCATACATTTTTACACTTGCTTCCATATGACCTAACTTAGAAGCTATCATATTGCAGTGACACCCATGGAGTGGGGGCAAGAGTTACTTTCCTATACCACTCCTCTATAGGTCAACTTTTTGATTGAAATTGTCAGGATCTAGAAACCAAAAATTCTTTTGATCTAAGTCCATCTACAATCACTAGATATTGAGGATATAGTTAGATATTGGATAATAACACAATTTTCTCCCTACACTCTTCCTATGGTGGTTGGATTCCCAAATCCTCTAGTCGATTATTCGTATACACGCATTTGAATAGGGAATTGATCACTCCCTACCCCATCTCATTATCATCATAAAACATTCAAAATCATAAATCATCTCACATTTATATCATCACTCTTATTTAGTGCACTTCATCATGACATTACACTTTACACTACACTGCATGGATAAACACCTTGATCCATGGTTAGGCATGTTTTTATGGTTCTTTCAGTACGCTTCTACTACACATCTATGCATTCTACTATAGCATGGGATTCTCCAAATTCTCTCAATTATGCATCTCTATCGATGTAGTCATAAAATCTCATATTTTCTATTACATTTATACCTCCAAGTATGTTATTTTATAGATGGATCTCACGTAATAAAAGTATTCACTTATGACACATCCCCTAGTCCTATCATCACTTAGTCAATCGCAATCGTCATTTGTCTTACACAGTCATCATTTTTCTATACAGTTCTGGTCGTCCCTCAGGGAGTATCAGGTGTCGTTATTTAGTCTTTTTTCATCTCTAGTCTTTGACTAGGGAACCTAGGGTAGTACTAGGGTGCCCATGGATGCTCTGGTCCATAATTTTAGGTGCCCTCATCCCCGTAACACTTGGGTATAATTTACTTATTCAAATTTGGTATTTTTCATTTTTCCTCTCATTCCCCTAGGTACTAGTTGGCATGTCTGGTCATTAGTGTTGAAATTTGAACAAGAGATCTCTATATAAACATAGCATACTCATTATCTTATGGGTGGACTATCTACTATCAAGAGATAGCTATCTACTAAGAGAAAGGATTGTAATTGGGCATCATTTACATCTGCATCACACAAGCATACATAGAAAGGTTTGTATTCATTTTATTTCATCCACCATTTTTATTTTACATCTAGTTACTTCCCCCTACTTCTAGGTCATTGGCACTAGGGAACCCTAGGCACATAATTGCACACACAAGAACAAAAAACTACATTGGATCTAGAATGTAGTGTAGCGCTTAGTTGTAATTCCACCATTGTGTTAGCTAGGGTAAGTCTAAACCCTTCATATGCATCTTTATTTTTTAGGTATTTGATGCTTTGTATGGGGTTTTGTAGGTAGATCTTCATATCAGACTCACCGCGACATAAGAGAACATATTGCAACAACTATGTGAAAAAGATAGAGAAACTGTGAAGACCTAGTGATACTATCAGATTCAGATCTTGAGCTTTTCTATAGACCATATTACCCAAATTTTAGACCAGGGTGCTCACATGCATGCTAGTCCTCTCCCAGGAGCCCCAGTCTGGTTGGATCTTCAGCTGCTGCAATTTCTAGGGTATTACCTTCACACTTTGTCTTTTCCACACATCATCATATTCAATTCTAGTAGACATTGAGGTAATTCATTTCCAGGTTAGTACCTTATCCCTCTCATTTTCATTATTTCATTTCATTTTAGTATCAAAATAAAATATTTAACATCATTAGTTAAGTTTACAGCATTTATTGCATTTTTATACCTACTTAGATTAATTTAGAATATAGATTGTAAAATTCATATTTTAGTTAATCATTTTGGTGATCCCGTCTTTTCAAATAGCTTTCTAGAGGATCCAATCAAACCCTAATGGTTAAAGATATCTCATATTTTTCACCCATCATTTCTCATTTTAGCGTTAACCATATCTATGATGAGGCTGTCGTAGCTGAGCTCAAAGCTCTATATAGTACTCTTGTTACTACCCCTAATCATATCAAACAAAAACTTTTAGATGGCCAACAACATGTTCTTACTCGTTTTGAATATTCTCTTATAGGAATTAGCATTGCTGAGGATCCAATAGCCTTTACTCATTATACACCATGTTATACCGCTATTTTTTATCCTCCTGATCTTTCATAGGAAACTTTATATGATTCTCTTATTGATTACTGACTTGGTATTGACAATAATTCACAAGTGCATAAAAACTCTTCTTTTACTCCAACCACTAATATAGTTCCTTCTCATGATTCTACCACTTTTGACATTGCTTCTCCCGATACATCTCCTAGTTTTTTACATGCTCCTTCACATTATGTTTACGATCCTATTGATAGCATTCTTAGCGACATCCTCATTTCTAAGTCTATATCTAATATTGGTGAGGAAGATGATAGTCATGGTTATCCTTCTTACTATACCACTGAGTATAACTCTCCTACTCCATTACTACCTTTTCTTGAGATTGCATCTACCATTGTGCATGAGTCACCACCATATATCACTTATTCTTTTGATATTGATTCATCTCCTCTTGATGCACCATCTACATCTCCTAGTCCATCCTCTCCTATAGATGTGTCTCCATTATTCACCTCATATTAAGGATGTTTCTTATGTTAATCCTAACATTGATATCAATATTCCATCTGTACCTCCTACTATATCTTCCACTGCACCTACTCCTAGTGTGCATTTAGCATCAAAATCTCCCACATCACCTCTTAATATTCCTAAGATCACCCATAATGGAAAACTACAGCCTCTTAATACATTATTGCTATCTTCTACCATTCCTTCACAAGATATCATCTCTCTCATTGAGGTAGTAGCTTAGTGCTAATATCAGGTTCACTCCCTCACTTTACAAAGCAAGGTTTATTATGCTTTTATTGACAATAATTCATTACATGGTAAACCTATCCCTGAGATGATTCATAACTCTACATTTCCTCAAGATTTTATCATGCCTACTTTCACATGTTTTGATGGTACTGGTAACCCACATGCTCATCTACTACATTATCTCATGCTTATGGCCTCTTATTTTAATGATAGATTTTTACTTAATACCTTTTGACACATAGTCTTATTGATGAGGCATTACAATGGTACACTCATCTTCCTTTTGGGTCCATTAGTACTTTCTATGACATGGAGGACACTTTCCTCCATTGTTTTATCATCAAAAATGGCCCTAGAGTCACTTATGAACATTACCTACTTTACATCAAGGATCCTCTGAACCTATCAAGGATTATATCTTATGATTCAATGCTTGTATACATCAGTTAGTATTCAACCTATTGATTTAAAGAAGCAATTCATCTTTATATCATGGCCATCATTCCTCCACTCAAGCAAAGATTACAATATGATACATGTGATTCATTCATTCTCCTATGTTATAAATTCATTGTCATAGAACAAGATCTTCTCTCAACACACATCATAGATCCTCCACACATCTCTATGGCTATTGCTTCATCTAGTTCTCCTCCATTTCCTCTAGGATGAGCATCCTACACAATCTCCACCTTTTCCTCACAAGAAAAGAAAACAATCTCAACCCACTCCATAAAAACATACTCCTTCTTTGGCTCCACAACAAGTTACTTCTCCTACTACTAAACTTAGGTCGTTTGAGCCTTTACATTTCTCTCATCATACTGGACCACATGATGTGCTGCATGTTTTACTTACTAAGCAATTAATTCACCTACCCTCCAAATATCATCATCCACAACACCGATTACAATGTCAGCATGACCAACTTTATTGTAATTATCATCGCATAAATGGCCATAGGTATAATGATGGTCTTTCCCTTCATGATATATTACAACAACTAGAGGATAAGGGCATCATCTCCTTTGGCTCTTACTCACATGTTATCATCCATTTCTCCTTGACCTCGTTAGATATTTTCTACTATCAATGAGTCATCTCCTACATACAGGTATCAAGATATGGTACATCCACCATAGTTCTGTTACTCATACGGATTCTCCACCATTCCATACATTGTTACATCATTGAATACATCACATTCACTTCATCCATCACATTCACACTAACCTCCACATTACATGCTACTCATTTGCATTGGCTTCCACAACACTCTGCTCTCACACATCCCACCACAGCTCCGTATAACATTCAGTTTGGTTCATACACTCATGCTACTTCCATCCCACATGCTTCCACTGCTTCACACTAGCTTGGTATTTGGTAGGTGATTTTTATCACCTTACCCCCTGATGATGCACTTGTGTTCTTATGGTTCTTACATGACTATTGAGGGATTTTATCTAAGAACCTTTCATCACACACTTTTTCATTTCATCTAGCACACTCAATCATTTCTCAATGATGCACTCTTTCTTCCATGTGCTCATTCTTAACTGTTGAGGGGTCTTAACTCAACGAGTCTATTCATCCACATGATGGGGGTCATCTCTCATTCTTTCCCCCCTACTTTCATCATATTAACATTTTATAATCATTAGGCATCCTCTTATCATTTAACATAAAAAGTTACTTCCTTTGGCAATTATACATCATCCATTTTTATACATTCTATTCTATTATCGTCATTACATTAACTATGCACTACAAATTTCATCAATCACATTACATTTGTTATCTATTACCATTCACCATACACATTTTTTTCTACCATTACCAACATTATAATGTGAATCTACACTAATCAAACAATACACCACACATACAATAAACATCGAATCATACATCATCCAACACATTGCAACACATATCCACGATAAAGAAAAATTATCATATATCACAAAATGCATCCATACATATATATCAAATATAATCATCATAATAAACATGTCTCATCAGTGGGGGAAACTCCCCTACATCATATATCATAGTAAAAATCAGACCTCATCATCACTATTACTCTCGGGTACTGCAAGAGTCCTAAGAACTAGATGCTTCTCCACTAACACAACGTCATTGTTTGCGGCCTCTGATATCTCTCAACTTGCCTCTGTAGTAAGGTAATCTTTGTAGACTGCTTAGAATACTAGTGCTACATATCCGCATATCATGCAAACATATCTTGTGCTAGGGGACCACCACCTACCACCTCTCAATCTTTTTGAGTCTCCTCACATGCCTTATCCCTCTCTCCTAGCAGCATAGTACATGTGGTTGGTGTTATGGCCACTGGCTCAAATAAATGGGCATGTTTTCCCGCAATATCATCCACGTGCTCAAGTATACCTCCACCAAGTACATCGGTCGACATGTTCCACGTTAATGTGCATATGGATGTGTCTACTATCAATTACCAATATGCATCGCCTACAAAACAAATCACACAACGTGTTAGATAAACATATAACAATATAGGCATATAATAACGTACATAACTACACAAATACTTACGCTCTGTTATAGCTGTTACTAAAGGGTCGGGGTCATGTGTCTCCCCCTCCCCTCCTCCTACAAGTGGTAACTTCATTGGACTTGCAAAAAATGGGAACAACAATACCCAATGATGAGCTACCCACAATGACCGGTACTCCTCGATGCCACCCACATTATCTAAGTCTACAACCTCTATCGCCATGTGTACCTCATCTGGTCCCAACAGTACTAACTAATATTATGTGGGCCTTGGTCTAGCTCCGGCCCTCCCAGGTGTTTTTCTAGCTCTCAACCATATATATGGATCTACGGGAATGTCCTAAGCCATGACAAACTATCATGATACTCTCTCTACATGAAAAATATCGGCCACACCGAGAAATAAATCTTCAAGAAACATCATCCTCTGAATACATCACAAATCTACTACATCCTTGGGTCATCCTCTATAGTCATGATATGGCATCCATGTGACTTCCTCGGTCCCCATCTTATCTATTAGTTCCCTGTAGGTATATGTGTCCATCTTACTACCATGAATATTGATCCACCTTTGTGCATAGATCTATTACCTAGCCCACTCTCCTCGTGGACCTCCCATTGGTCTCAACACGTCTATGTGCTCATATGCCCATACATGCAAAAGTTTGGTGGCTTATATCCCTCCACCATGTTTCTCATACGTAAATCAGTATAGATCTCTTTATAGATGGACCAACACACACCGTCCCCATGCCTATCTAGTACCCTCCTCCTTTATCAATTGGCATATGTCATACATCTTATATAAGACACCTACACCTCCTCCCTCTACCATTATATATGATGTAATCAAAACCATTATGAACTTCCACAAGCATGAAAACCTAGTGTAGACACTAAAATTAGGTCACACTCCCCTTTGGTCCCTCGACAAATAAGCACCCTTCATCACATTCACCTAGACACGGCCCCCTTCACCTCACTAGTATTAATTTAATTAATTAAATTAAATTAACTCATTATCCTCACTATATTTATTATTTAAATATGTTATTTAAATAATACCTACACACATAGTTCACTTAGACACCTCACCAAGCTAACTCAACTTAAGACATATTCTTAGCAAGTTACCATAACTAACTAAGACTTACCCAAACCCTAAAAATCAATGCCTACACTCCCTCTAACCACATTCCTACATGATCACAAAAGCTCCCAGTCCAATCAAGAGAATAATGACACAAGATCCAAGGAAATCAAGAGGATCTCCCTAAGTTTAGTAAACCTAAAAAATCCCACCTTGACTGACGTCAGTTACCCCTAACCGTCGTCGGTTAAGCTGGACTGCCATCGGTTACCCTTTTAACCCCAAAACAACCTTATTTCTCAAGGTTAGAACTTGGAAGAAGGAGGTTGGAAAATGAAGAAAGAAAGTTGATGAGCAAGAAAGACATCTCAGAGAGATAACGCATCTTCAGAGAGCCAATTTCAACAAGAACTGACATCCAAGGAAGGAGATTGAACATCTTCTCCTACACAGTCATCCCAGCCACCTTCTGAACTATCCAAGAAAAAGAGGAGTGTGCATACATCCCATGCAGAAGATTTTATTCAGTTGGTAATCACTTGTAGCCTTCAAACCCACCATCGACACCACCATCCATCACACACAAGCCTTCAGGAATGAAATCCAAGTAAGTACAATATCATACTTTCCTGGTTATTTCATTTCATCATTGTTTTATCACCCATTGTTTATCTTGCTCCTTATTGACCATCTCCAACATTTTTTACCTCCATAGACCCATCAAAACCTCATAAAAACCTATCCCAGTCACCTAATACCTCCTCCCAACCAACTAAATCCTTTGTGCAATCACAAAGGAGACCAAAACCCTGTTCTGTGATGTTTCCAAATCTCATAGTAACCGGAGCCGGTTATACCTAACCACGTTTGGTCACCCCTGACCAACGTCGGTCTCTATGTTTGCCTACACAACCTTAAACAGAGACCTATCCATATAATTTCACCTCACCCTCACTCACTTGTGAGCTACCCAAGACCTTTATCAGACCTGCAGTACCCAGAACCAACCATTTGACATGTGGATTCTATTCTATCTTAGCCAATTAGATTAGATCTGTTTTCTTATTGTGTTTTACGAGAGATACCTAAATAATTTTAAAATAACAATAGGATTTACCTTATTTTCATCATTAATTTGTCTAAAATAGTGGACTGACATCCATCTAGGAAGTACCATACTTCCCAGATCTAGCTCACGCTAGGCAGTTCACTGCCCATATTGTTTAATTATTTTTGGTGGTCTTGATTTTATTATAGGTAGTTCCTCCTAGCCAAAAGGAAGCTCTCATGGTCAGCTATGGATTTAGAAGTCATACACATGTAACAACCCATCAACCGACATTTGAACAGGTATTCCTCCTACGCCCGTTACCCTATCTGTTTCGTCAACGATTCAAAGAAACAATCTAAGAAAAAGGTGAAACATTTTGGCATGCCCAGTGGGACCCATCTGGGGTTCCTTGCATTTCATTCATTCCTAGGAAAAAATTGTGTGTTTATTTCCCTTCTAAAAGCGTACACACTAATTTTCTTCCCTGGTAATCCAATCCATTATATTTTCTCTAAAGGAAATTTTTCTTTTGGTGTATTTAAAAGGAATCATCTCTTCATGCTTTTTGCATTTTAGTGAAAGAGCATCCCTCTTCCTATTCATCTATTTTTGTCATCGAATATCATAATTTCGATTTGGGTTTAAAACAAGTGCATTGCATTCTGATTTAGCTCATTAGGTCACATTAATTGAGGGCAACCTATACATTGGATGTCATTACCAGCTGATGGTTGACAAAAGAACCATAGAAAAGCACTTCTATCCTTTTCTCTTTCTCTGAGTCTTACTAAACTGCACAAAAATTCAAATACATACATCCTTAACAAACATCTTACCTGGAAGAAGTTGTAGGTGATCACACGATCAGCGCATAATGGGCACCCAGTCCACTGCTCTGTCGAGTCATACTTCAGAGTGTAGCCCTCCCCCACCATAACATACCTAAAACATTGCCCTTTAGATATCCTTCTTTGTAGGAAGCCATCCTCACAAAAAACTCTATTTCAAAATTCATGTGTCAGTCCCTAAATAGCATAATCTAAACAAACGTAATAGAATAGGCACTCTAGGAACATTCTTTCTTAGTGTTCTATTTGATTTACGTTTTGAGGTGAGAGCTTTTGATCATTATTTTTGTATTTCCTTACACACTCCCCATAATACCTAGTGTATTTCAGATTCATCTGAGTGTACCTGGGCCATATCACCATCATTCCTAGAATTCTGGGTCTGATTCCACATCAAATTCTAATTCACAACCACTTTTTCTCATCATTGTTTCAATCTCACAGTAACCGCCATTGGTTACACTCAACCAACGTCGATTCTAGGTCATTTTTCTAACCTATTCAAAAGGACATTCTTACTTCACTTTCTTCCACTTTCCACAGTTTCTATCACTGTAACTTTTTCCATTGACGTTTTACACATTCCCATATTCGGCATACTTGTCAGATTTTACCTTCTGCCTCATTGTTTATTCACTATCCATCTTCTACAGTGACCGAAAGCGGTTACCCCTGACTGACGTCAGTTTTCCCTAACTGGCATCGGTTAACCGGTTAACCTGGCATTTGTTACTTCATCCATTTTTATCACCAGATTCACTTGTTTCTACTATTCTCTATATTATTTACAAAGAAGTAGCCCCACCTGATCAGTACTGGTTTGCATGGTACTAACCCGAAGACAAGTGAACACCCTCATGTTCCATGCTAGTTGCCAACCGCTCCCACCTAGTCCTTCACCACCCTCTATTTTATCACTAGCCATGGATCCAATCTAGCCTACCAATATCACTACCCGAGATGAGGAGTTCACACGAATCCTTGACCAAATCCCTGTTGCCTTACAGTTTTACCTCTCCCATTCATCCACTCGAGATGCCTCGGGTCAGTTGATATACGACATGCCCGTATCTGTTAAAATAACACATTATATAGAATGTAAAAATAGTTATGTAGTTGTTCAGTTGGTAACTGTTTAACCACCTCTCTCTCAATAAATAAACCTCTGCCTGTATCATTTGTATAGTGCAGTTTTCTCTCATCTCCATTTTATTCTTTCTTCTCTTTGTTGGTTCTAACATTGGTATCAGAGCAACTTGCCTGACGAAGCTCTTGGATGAGCACGGGAGTGTCGTATGAGGTTCGAGGAAGCCCTGACATGGGTATGAACTGTAGAGAAGAATTTTGAAGTCGTGAGTCTCTCCTATCACATATTACAGTCACGTTTTTTGAAGTTACACATGTTATAGTTGGGTAAGGAGATTACAACGCAGTTTTTACCTTCTGTATTCTTTCTTCTTTATGCATCTTCCAACATTGGTATCAGAGCCAATCTGATTTTTTGTGAAATTGAGGGCAAGAACTACAGTGTTCTTTTTCCTATCACATTTTTCCCTAGTCCCAATCCAAATCGTGAAGGCCTCTAGGCAAAAGGTCGTGGAACATGGGTAGCAAACGTGGATTTGTAGAAACCTGAAATCGTGATTTACAGAGAAGGGCAATCATCTACAGTCATTTGTCATGGATATCCTGAGCAAAGGAAAACGTGAGACCATGAAGGGTAGAAACAACTTCGTTGGTCATGAGCACAGTCATCGTTGAGGGAAAAAGAACATGAAGGCAAAATTTTCTAGTAAAGGGCAGAATTCACAAAACATGAAGGGTAGAATCACAAATGTAGGAAAAGATTTTATAAATTGTTATAATTTTTTACCTACCTGCCACGTATTTGCATTTTCCTATAGCCACGCATATTATTCATTCATTTAATATCTTTGGCATGAAAATAATACTTTATTAAGTGTGGGGCAAAATTTTATTTCATTATTTTCCGTTACTTTGGAATAATAAAATGGCAAATATATCACACTTGATGTTGCCGGAGACACAAAAATTAACGGGCACTAATTTCAATGTATGGAGCCATAAGATTTTAACAGTCGCGGGGTTTCATGATTATGATAAAATAATCAAGGGTGATGAAAGTCGACCAGTGACGAACTTCGAGGATTATGAAAAACGTCATAAGGAAGCATTATTGCTTCTCAAGTTATCGGTGTCAGATGATTTGATACCAGAAGTGTAGAATGCCACTGTGGCAAGCACATTATGGGCCAATCTGAGACATAAATATCCGACATCATAAAAGAGTTAGGTTTTATACCTGAAAAATATGCTCTTTTCTGTAAAGTTACAAGAAGGTGGATCATTATCTGAGCACCTACTTTGGATGAAAGAACAATGAGACCAGTTATCTTCCATCAATAAAAAGGTGGATGACGATGATATGGTGGCTCTGGTTTTGAACAGATTACATTCTTTCTATGAGTCATTTGTGGAGGCACTCCATTTAATGGCTAAAATTCAAACACTCACATTTGACAAGGTGAGTTCCTACCTGTTGCAAAAGGAGCGGAGACAACTTCAAGCAGAATCTAATTGTGACCATTCAGAGAGTGCTCTTATCACTCAGTCAAAGGGAAAGTGGAAACGTCAGTCTGGTGAGTCTTCCACTCAGTATTAGGTCACATGTTATTACTATCACAAGGTTGGGCACCCCAAGAAGGATTTTTGAAAGTGGATGTATGATCTTTCGAAGCAGAACAAAAAGCCATGTAATGAGGAACACGTGGCAGCAGTTACAAAAGAACAAGATTAAGATGATGGGCATGCCCTTTATTGTCTTACGACATCATGCTTAAATGATAGTGGTACCAGTTGTTGGATCATTGACTCTGGTGCATCCGCACACTTTTCATGTCGTAGGGACTGGTATGTTTCATTTACTGCAAATATTTTTTTTGAATCAGTAGTACTAGCTGATGGAGAATCACTTGCAGTAGAAGGGATAGGATATATATGCATTGTATTGAATAATGCTCAAAAATTGTTGGTACAGAATGTTAGATATGTACCTTCTTTACAAAATAATCTTCTATCTATTTGTCAATTGTCTGAAAATCCCAATATTTTTATGGATTTCTGTGGAAAGAAGTGTGTTGTCTCTGATGTGAAACAGAGACGGATAATTGCCCTTGGTATTGGGGTAGGTGTTCAATATTGGCTTGTTGATCCGGCTGCGATAAACATGAATGCACGTTTGGAGGATAGCTCCACCATTCAGGATGTGCAATAGGTTGCAATGCCTTGGGAGGAATCCATTCCTCACAAATCTGTTGACTTGGATACAGTCAACCTACATGCACCTATTGTGGAGGGAATATCCATTATACTAGGTGTACGGGAGGCGGACATGCCTTGGGAGGATGGATTTCCTCATTCTGAAGAACAATTTGTTGTGGACGGAGACTCCACTATTCCAAATGCATTGACAGTGCATGGTGAGATGGCATGCCTAGCCACTCACTCAAAGGTTCTTGCTCGAAGGATAGTAGAGCATGAACAGTTTGCTCATTGTGTTGTGAAGGATATTTTCCAATAAAGGGGGATAGATGAGCAAATAGATAAGATGGAAATGGTTATTTCTCCTATTAAGATGGAGACCACTGCTGAGACAGAGATGGTTATTTCTCCTACTATTGAGGAGTTGGTTCTAACTCCTACACAGATGGTCACATTCCTCTTCTTGAAAAAATTGGATGAGCACTACATGGTGGTGCAAGGATGTGATCAAGGTGACTTTGATCATAGGATAATTGAGTCTTTTTACAGACTCCCACGGGCTACACAAGCCTGGAATATATTTTTCAATCCACATCTTCGAGGTTCTAATTTCAGCACTCTGGAGATGGGGCTGACACTCTCAGCCATTGGTGATTCATCACTAGTCAATGAATCATGAAACAAAGAAGCAGTGGACCACTTGCCATATTTTTTGTTCATGGGACCAGATTTTTGTTTTGTGTTTCTTCTTCATTCGACAACCACAACACAATCCAGGACTGCTGATTTTAAAGTTCAACTTATGGCACAGTCTGTAGATGTAATGACTAAACATATGGGCTTTAGGAAATTTCTAAAATTTTGGACAAACTTTGTCTTGTTTTCCGTTTATTCATTAAGAGGGGGTGTTAAAATATAATACATTATATAGAATGTAAAAATAGTTATGTATTTGTTTGGTTGGTGACTGTTCAACCACCTCTCTCTCAATAAATAAACCTCTGACTGTATCATTTGTACAATGCAGTTTGCTCTCGTCTCCATTTTATTCTTTCTTCTCTTTGCTGGTTCTAACAGTATCTATCCCCTCGACTCTCACACCCACTTCCACATCAGCCCCATCTGGCTCCGTGTTACCTACATCCACCTTACCCCCAGTTATTTCGCAGTTAGGTCCTATACCCACTATGACTGTCACATCTGTTACCCCTATAGCACCCATTACATCTACCATACCCTCGACGATTACCCCAAACACAGCCTCTCCAACCCTCATGTCTCACATATACCTATAGCTACATTCCCACCTCCAGTATCGGTGACCTCTACCCCATTTCAGAATGTAGTTCTTTCTATTCTATAATCATTAGCCCCTATTGCCACTAGGGTTACCATGACCCTTCCTCCCCCATATACATACTACCAACAACCACCTGTTTCATCTATCATTCATTCCAGGTACGTACCCCCTTTTTCCTTGCCTTCTTCTCCACCACCTTACATGGAAGCCCCATATACTGGAATGCCCCACCCATTATACACCCAAAACCAACCTCCTCATGTTATAGGAGGCATCCAATCATCACAACCCACCAATGACCTAATTAAATTGATGATGGATAAGATGCAGACACTAGAGGCATTAGTTTCCAGCTCCCACAACACTCTCACTTACAACAAGATTTATAATGAGCCTATTCACCCATCTATTCCCATCCGTTCATACCCTGTGCATTGGGAAATGCCCAAATTCAATCGTTTCAATAGTAAGGAAGACCCATAACAACATTTTCACTTGTTTAAATATGGGTGTTATTTGATTGCTCATGATGATGCCTTACTTTTGAGAACTTTTCCCATGTCCCTCACTGGACCTGCATTAGACTAGTATAGTGGGTTACCCAAACACTCCATATTTTCATTTAATCAGGTAGCCCAAGCTTTCTTGGATCATTTTTCCATCAACATTGCCAAGAAAGTTACCATGACTATCTATATTCCACACGTCAGTACGAGGATGAATCTATCACAGATTTTTTCGCTCACTGGCGCAGCCTGATCAATCAACTTACCTTTCAACTGCCACAAACTAAACTCATCGAGCTCTTCACATGAGCTTGTGTCAGGCATATCTCCCCGACCTTACAGGTCCAAACTTTCATAACATTCGATGAGGCATTCACTATGGCATGAAAGTTAGAGATTCAGGCCATTGAAGAGAAGAAAATCCAATTACGAAATAAGAATTCAACATTCAAGTTGAATGAAACCTCTTCTTCTTCCAAACCACCAACTAATTATTCAAAGGCTAAAGGTACCACTAATACAATGGTACTCAACGTCGTCCCAGGTCATCC
Source organism: Taxus chinensis (assembly GCA_019776745.2). Taxonomy (NCBI): domain Eukaryota; kingdom Viridiplantae; phylum Streptophyta; class Pinopsida; order Cupressales; family Taxaceae; genus Taxus; species Taxus chinensis. The sequence goes on along the minus strand of CM034157.1, from coordinate 338,239,212 downwards.
ATCCAATCAAGCTACACCCTCATCTAATTTATCACCTGTTTAGGCTTTTCGATTCAGACAAGAGCAAAAAAAATATACCCCAATCAGGGAACCTTACTCTTTTGTCTTAGAGAAGCTTATCAAAGCTGGTGCCATCACCCTTCCACCCATAAAACCACACACTGGTTTTGACCCTTCTCGCCCCATGCCCGCATGGTATAAGGAACAAGATTTCTGTAACTATCACCACGTAAAGGGTCATAGTGACGGTAACTGCATCACTTTTAAGAATATTGTCCAAGAAATGCTCGAGAAAGGTGAGTTGACTGTGGATAATCCTAACGCCGCCCCTAACCAAAATCTACAAATCTTTAAAAAACCATTTCCCAATCATGCCCCTTCATCCAATCAAACCAGTGAGACATCCACTCATGATACCCATACCCATGAGGTTCACGCAATCTTTAACGAGGTACCTGTCACATCTCAATTACCTCACATTCCTTCCATAGAGGAAATCCTAGCCGAAATCCTCCTTCCACATTAGAACCAACCGTCACTATTCCTTCACCAATAGAAGAACACCCTTCATCACCTATGGAGGAGTCTTCTGCTAACATTGAGACCATTTCACCCCTAGCTTCTTCACTTAGCAAACCTTTACCTACCATAACTCCTCCACCCACAGAGGAGCACCCATTACCTCCTCCACCCATAGAGGAGCACCCATTACTTCCTCCACCCACAGAGGAGCACCTATCCATTCCTCCACTCATAGAGGAACTCCCATCATCCCTTTCACCCATCATAGACCCAGTGGGGATACCTTTGCCTCTGGGAAAGCATTCTCCATCCACTACCTGACATCCAACAGACCTACTTTCAGCTCTCTTACCCATGGAAGTTGAAGCCATCTGATTCCCCATCTCCAAGATTCATTTTACAGGAATTCCCATTAGGTCCTCACCAAACTCCACCCACAAATGTGTCATTCTCATGTTTGGCTGATCACTTGGATTATGTGGATAGGGCTTTGTTATGGGGGTGCCTCTTACTCCCTGTCTCAACACAAATGTAGAGATCCCTCGATGACACCTCCACTATCTACCCAAGCACATTTCCACCCATTAAACCACATACAACCACTGTTGTTGCAACCCCTTCCACGATACCCATTAGCACTCACACCACACCCTTACCCATAACCCGACCTATGCCTAAACCCAAACCCATACCCACAATATTTACCTCCACTAAACCTATTACCACTTTAGGGGTTACCCCGACCACCAGCCTTACTCATCCACCTATTAAACTAGATTTAGCTACATCCTCCAAAACCACACCTACTCCAACACCCAAACTAAAGAAACAAACTCATCAACCTCATACCCTTACCACACCAATCACACCCACACTTGTCCCATCTGTCTTAAGACCTCAGCTGCCCAACATGGTCAAGCACCCCTCACCCATTCATAACCCAATAACACAACCACCCATTCCTGCCTCACAAATCTCTAACCTACCCAGACACACAACATGACTCATACCCACACCTACAGTCCCTTTACCACCAATACCTCTGATACCTTCAGCCATTGCTTCACTACCTACTACACTTCAGTCATTGTCCCTCACACCCCAAGCACGACCCGCATCATCTACCTTCATAGCACCCCTGTTATCCCCATGGGTAACTCACCCTCTTCCTCCATCTGCTTTTCCTTCTAGACCCCGTATACCCACATCACCTTTACCCAAGAAGGTGCAACCCAAAAACAAAACCCCACTACCCCACAACAAGGTAGTCAAAACAAAACCACACCTTCCTACCCATCCATCTACTGTACCCATACCTAAACGAACCTAACTGATACCTCAAACCACACCAGTGCCTAAACCCATAGCTCGACCTGTTCCTACACTTCCAAAAATAATTCCCAGACAACCGACCACACCTACGCCCAAACCCACATTCACTTCCCATTGTGATCCACTAGCAGGGTCCTATGCCAAAATTTTAACCAACCTCCTCGAGACTTTTGTTATCACATTACCGCCACTCCGACCTTATGACCCCCTCAAACCCAAGCCAAAGGGGTTTGATGATACCAAAATTTGCACATACCATCGTGTGCCAGGGCATGATGTGGAGAACTGCAAGGCTTTGAAAACCATCCTTATCCAATTGTGTCCACCCGAAACCAACTTTGATGACGATGACCTTCTTGATGAGGATCTTGCTTCACCTACCCCCATTCCCACACTGCGTACTCAACAACCACAACCTCCACCCTCACAGCTCCTAGAACCACACACAAAATTTGAAATTAACATGGTTCACATCAGAGAACTTGCCACACCACCACCCAAATGTCACTGCACCCAGCTGACCTCACAGGGCTTTTCTCCTCCCGTAGGTTTTTTCCCTTCATGTTGTTATACCACTTACCCTATATCCTCTCCATTTGACAAATTCCCTCAAATCAACATGGTACATGTACTACACGTGCGCAGAAGGGTAAAGAAAAGGTAGTTGACCCACCAACCAATCCTATACCTAACATACCATCTGCACCCATACCTAAGATAACTATCTTGCGGCCCCACATACCCCATTTCTAATGGCGTCACACATCACACCATGCTCAAACAATTACACCAATCACCCCTCAAAATGTCCTTATATGACCTCATCCAAACCTCAGAATCCCATCGGCAAGCCCTCATGGAGGTTCTTCAATCTATCGAGGTTTTACCCAATGACCCTACACCCATAGCATCCATTATCACACCCCATCATGTAGCCTCTCTCACCAAATTACCACCTTCATCCTCACCTCACCTTGTTCACCAAGTGGCCTCCCTTAGTTTCTCAGAGGTAGAGATCACGCCATACCAAAATGATGACCCAGACCCAGCCCTCTTCATCTCTGTACACATTGATGACATACGGGTATGTTGTGTGATGATTGATGGAGGCACTAGCATTAACATCATTTCATCCCATGCATTTTCTCAAATGCGCATACCTGACAATTGCATGCACAAACATCCGGTCATGTTGCATTCATTCAACGATGCTATCACCTCCACACTAGGCACTGTCATTCTTCACGTTCGCATGGGCCCCCACACTATTCCAAAATTGTTTTATGTTTTGGAGGGGGAATTCCAATATAACTTGTTGCTTGGTAGACCCTGGATCCATGTCATGGGTTGTGTTCCCTCCACTTTGCATCATTGTGTAAAGTTTGAACATGAGGGACACACTTACACCATTCCAGCTGACCCATCACCTTTCAAAACATGCAACATGCTTTACCGACCCAACGATGTACTCATACCGGTCAAGCCATCTACTTCCGCAACCAATACCACTTCACCTACACCTACACCCACACCTACCAGTACAGCCATTGCTTTCACCGCACGTACCTCCTCCATGCCTACCACTGCTATAACCTCCACGGCTGACCCATTAGCTGCCCAATCCATTAACACCACCTCCGCATCAACCTCTGACACATCATCCATACCAGCTACCCACATACCAACCACTGATCCCTTGGAAGGTGTTTTTCAATGCCTCACTCTAGGGGAATACCACCTATATAGCGTCAACACATTCCTTACTCCACACGAGTATGGAAGCCTTCACCAACACCCTCGCTATGATCACCATATAGGAGAATGCCTCCTTTATGGTCCTCCTCATCTTCGTACTAGTCTCACCTATGGGGGACTTGATACTACCACCTACACACCTGAACCACCTTCACAACCCCACCCATTTTCCGTTGACTTCCAATCACTTACCAATCACCATTTCACCCACACCTTCCTACACCACTGTGCATGGAAGGGTTTTGGTTTCAGATTTTACGAGCAGGGTCACCATACCATTATTCCATGTACCACCCACAAACATAATGACCATAGTGGTATCAGCTTCCCCAACCTTTTACCAAACAGGCCCACATTGAATTCATTGAGGACCCTAGCCCTTCTCCACCTTCATCACCACCCTCACCGATGGAGTCGATGGATCCTGAATCTATCCCTCCTAACTTTTTTTTTCATAAACACCATTTCCTTGGGGCCTTTGACTTATCAACGCAAAGGTGAGGCCCCTTCCACTCTCCCATTCCTTTATCCTGAGATGATCGACGATGACACACCGACCATTAACATCATTCAATGTCAGGATGATGAATCCATACTCACCTACCTTGGTGCAGAAGACTCATATATTCATTGGTCATTACCCTCTGAGACATGCAAACCATGTTGAATGAATCGACTATCGAGATCAACATTCATACTCAGGATGACCCACACATCCTAAAGATCAGACAATCTTTAGATGCTGCTGAACATGAAGCCCTCACTTCCTTTCTCTGAGCTCATAACCACGCTTTCACTTGGTCTTACATAGACATGCCTAGTATTGATCCCACCATAGTGGTCCACAATATCGTAACCATTCCCGATGCCAAACCTATCAAACAAAAGCTGAGGAAAATGCACCCTCGCATTGCTCTTCTCATCAAAGAAGAACTTCAGCGCCTTCTTTCCATTTCCTTCATCTTACCCATTGATTATCCTCATTGGATTTCTAACATTGTCCCTGTTACTAAAGCAACAGGGGGACTCCACATTTGCACAGACTTCCATGACCTCAACCTCACCTACCCGAAAGATGACTTTCCCTTGCCCGGTATTGATCAACTGGTAGACCTTACCGCTGGGTCACGAGATGCTCTCACTCATGGATGGTTTCTCAGGTTATAACCAAATTTTTCTTGCCCCAGAGGATCAGCACAAAACCATTTCATTACCCCTTGGGGGACCTTCTGCTATCGAGTCATGCCTTTTGGCCTTAAAAATGCTAGTGCTACATATCAGCGTGCTATGACTTACATCTTCCATGATATCATGCATCACATATTGGAAGATTACGTGGATGATCTCTTGGCTAAATCTAAATGTCGCGCTGAGCACCTCGTTGTCCTCGAAACCATCTTTGATCACCTCATTAAATATTACATCCGCCTTCAACCTAAAAAGTGCATCTTCACAGTTCTCTCAGGAAAGCTCCTGGGATTTATCATTTCCTTACGTGGTATAGAAGTTGACCCAGCTAAAGTCAAGGCCATTCTGGAAATGCCTCCACCCACGAACCTCAAACAACTCCATAGCCTGCAAGGTAAATTATAGTCCATTCATCAATTTATTTCCCAACTCTCTGACCGTTGTCAACCATTTCATCATCTACTTAGGAAGGATGTCTCTTTCAAATGGGATGATGACTACCACAAATATTTTGAGGCCTTAAAACAATACCTTCTCCAACCACCCATACTCATTCCACCGAAAGATGATCAACCTTTTTACCTATACATATCAGCTACCGATCACTCCTTAGGGGCTATGCTCGCTCATCATGATGAACAACATAGGGAGCAGGTGGTTTATTATATCAGCCATACCCTTCTAGACTATGAAACCCGATACACTCACCCTGAAAAACTTTTCTTAGCCTTAGTTTTTGTTGCCACCAAACTCCGCCATTACCTACTCAACCACAAAACCTATGTTGTGACCAACACCAACCCTTTACACTTCATGTACGCCAAACCCTATCAAAATCAACATGCCACACGTTGGCTCATGCTTTTAGCTGATCTTGACCTTGAATTCATTCACCAAAAGTCCATTAAGGGTCAGGCTATCGCTGACCAACTGGCTGACGCACCTATTGTCAGGGACCAACCCTCTAATTTTGACTTCCCCAATGAATCCATTACTACCCTTTCCCTGGATGAACCACCTTACCAAATGACACTGTTCTTCGATGGTTCCAAGTGTCAGCATGGGGGTGGAGCTGGTGTTATCCTCATCCCTCTGGATGGAGAACCCATGCCTTTGTCTTTCAAACTAGACTTTGAATGCACCAACAATATTGTCGAGTACGAAGTTCTCGTCCTCGGTCTCCAGACCACCTATGCCCTCGATGTTAAATCAATCCACATCTTTGGTGATTCACAATTGGTCATAAACCAAGTTAATGGTATGTACCAATGTCGTAACGAGATACTTCAAAAGTATAAACATCATGTAGACATACTTTTGACCACCTTTGATCGTTACACCCTTCAAACCATCCCACGTTCAACCAACAAATTTGTAGATACTATGGCCTGCTTAGCTTCTCGAATACCCACTTCGCCTACCGATTCAAAAATATTTGTCACTGTATAATGCCTCCATTCACCTTCTTATTTACCTCACGATGTTTACTCAATCAAAACTGACACCCCTGACCCGAGTGACCTTTGGTATAAATAGTACTCTGACTACCTTTCTCTCTCCATCTTACCTCCTGATCTCACCCGTAACGGACAACGCGCCTTCCTTAAAAAGGTCTCTCATTTCATCATTCTGGGGGGACTCCTCTATAAATGGCTTTGATGGTATTCTCTTATGATGCCTCACAAGTTCTGAAATTCCTTATACCATTAAGGAGGTTCATGATGGCATATGTGGAGGCCACTTTAGTGGCCTTGTTGTTGCTAAGCATATTCTTCACCTAGGCTATTACTGGCCGACCCTTAATCATGATTGTTGTGACTATGTCAAACACTACGTGAAATGTCAACAACATTCCAACCTTCATCATACACCCAGTCATGCCTTACAGGTCACTCGTGACCTTTGGCCCTTCTCTCAATGGGGTTTGGATCTTGTCAGAGAAATCAATCCTCATTCTTCCCAATGCCATCAATGGATCATAACCACTACCGAATACTACACAAAATGGGTAGAAGCCATACCACTTATCTCCACAAAAGCTGAGAAAATATGTGAGTTCATTAACCATCACATCATTTGTCACTTTGGTGTCCCTCATCACCTCATCACTGACAATGGAAAACAATTCAAAAACAAAACACTGCAAAAACTTTGTGACGCCTTCGACATTCAGCTTAGTTTCTCCTCACCTTATTACCCACAAACCAATGGCCAAGCCGAATCCACTAACAAAACCCTCAATAAAATTCTTATGAAAGTGGTTGACGATACTAGGAAGGATTGGCATACACACATTCCTTTTGCTCTATGGGCATACCGTACTAGTATTCACACTGCCACTGCGGCTACACCCTTTTCACTGGTCTACGGTACCGAGGTTGTTCTACCTCTCGAAGTCTAGATCCCCTCACTTCACATTTCTCTCCATGACATGCTTACTGATGATGACTTTCGTCAGGACCACTTAGCACAACTGGAGTTATTAGACGAACGTCATCTTAATGCTCTAGATCACCTTCAAGTTTATCAACAACGTATCAAACGTGCTTATGAAAAATGTGTTCATGAATGAACCTTCCAAGTTGGTGACCTTGTTTTGAAAGAAAATCAACACGTAACCAAAGCAGAGAAAAGAAAACGGGGAAAATTTTCTCCTAATTGGCTTGGACCATACATTGTAACTCATACCTATGGATCAGGTGCCTATCGTTTGTCCTCGCTTGAGGGTAAACCCGAACCTGAGCCCCTTAACGCATTACATCTTCAACCATTCTACTATTGACCTCTAGTCCTACATCACTATTTATCTAGTTCATGCTCATCCCTTGAGCGCCATTTACCTTTTCCACATCTCATCTCCAATGATTAAACAAGGATCATGTGATTACCCATCACCCTTTTGCCTTATCTTAAATATGTGCACCATGGCTCTGCACATGGCATGATTCTCATGGATACTTTTCATCTTCTTTTAGATGAGATCCCATGATCATTCACCCTTGCCTTCTCAACAAGAACCAAATGCTTCGTTATAGTCTCATCCATGACTTAAAAGCCAAAAAAAAAAACAAGATGAAACCCTCAGAAGGACATCTTCCAATATAAGGGATCAACTCCTTGAGTCAAACTTCCAATATCAAAGATGAATCCCTCAAAAGGACATCTTCCACCTTCAATTGTTGCTATAAGTAGACTGCTCCCTCGAAGGACAGCTATAAAAAGCTCACAACTCTCTACATAGTTTTTCCAAAAAGAAGACTATCTCCTCAAAAATCAAAATTCAGAAGCTTCCTGCATCGATCAGCTTCACGAAGACCTCAAGGAGACATATATTCCTCCCATATAGACTTCCCACATCGATCAGTCTATCTAAAAGTCAAAAAAAAAAAAAAAAAAAGAAAAAGCTTTTTCGTCATGGACTTGCCTATTGTGATCTTGGCTCTATTGCCTAAGGCATTCTACTTCCCATTTTATGACCCAATTACCTGCACCTCCTTACCCATTGTCTTTTCACTTCATACCTCAAGGGACCTGCTGAACCTATGACATTTGGTGATCATGTGACTCTTCGTCACTCTTAGAATTATCAATCATGTAATGTCTTTAGGGTCTTACGTTCATTAGCTTATCTATAGATGTGTTTCATACATTTTGATCCTTGCCAATCGGGTGGTTTTCTTGCCCCCTCTTATCTTTTCTCTTCTTCATCACCTTTTGATTTTCTTATACAGGACTTAGTCCTCGACGCTTACCTTTTGGGGTCATCCTCCCCTTTCACCATAGTCACCCTCACCTGCAACATTTTTTTTACTATCATCTACCTCCACCTATTAAACCCAAACCCACAACATGACCACAAACCTACCAACTCATTTTCATCTTCTTCCCTAGCTTATGGGAGAACTACATCAGTCTGAGGTCCCTTTTCACTGGGACTATGTAGGCAGCACTTCCAGGGCATGGGGCCCTGGAAGGTTAGCTCGACCACTCTTTACCCTAACCATTTTCCCCACCATTACCTGATTTCCTGTTCATCTCAAAAACCTCAACATTTAAACCATATCCCACATACCTTTTACCACTTATATTATTTCACATTTTCATACATAACCAACATTTTTCACATTTTACACTATCTCATGCATTTACATTGCCATTTGTTACCAAAATACCAAAATGAACATCCATGCCTAAACCGACCTGACTCGATCCATGCCTAAACCTGACTCACCATGCCTAAACTCCTGACTCATCCATGCCTAAACCAACCTGACTCGATCCATGCCTAAACTGACCTGACTCCATGCCTATCCATGCCTAAACCAACCTGACTCGATCCATACCTATAACCTGACTCGATCCATGCCTATCACCTGACTCGATCCATGCCATGCCTATGACCTGACTCTATCCATGCCTAGCTCTTCCTGATTTTCCATCCATATCATAATAAAGTAAAACTCATACACATCACAACAACATCACCTGAATATCATCTATCTCCTCATATATACATGTGTGTATCAATACAATATACACCCGTATCACATAAATGTGTATCTCAATAAATATGCATGTCTCATCATAGCTATCATCTCAAAAATGTCATCACGTAGGCCGATATACTATAAATAATCATCATCAGCTCGCAGGCCACTATCCAATACAAAAATATCATTGTAGGCTGGTATCAAAAATGTCTTCAGCTCGTAGGCCGGTATCATGTACAAAAATAAATACAATATCACTTCGGCTCGCAGGCTAGTATACATCCAAAATCCAACAATACAAAAATAGGTGATATACTGTCTCACATCTGCTACAACATATCTACCTCATCTGTAATGTCGACAGTCCCCTCTGACCTAGAGTGGCGGTTCGCTACTCTCAATCTACCACTAGATGGCCCAGCATCTGATGCTGACCCCCATGCCCTGATAGATGTCCTCTGCTCTCTCCTTTGGGCTCGCAGCCACCTACACTCTCAGCACTATACATGTGAGACTGTGTCTGCTCACTCGAGACTATCTGTGGTGGTCTCATCACACCATCTACTAGTACCTGCAGCTCAGCTCCTCCTCCTGTACCTATGCCTGAGGCTCTTGCCTCTCTACCTGTATCTGCGGCTCTAGCCTCTCGGCCTATACCTGTGACCCCTGCCTCCCAGTTGTCCTTGCCTAACCCTACCTCTATATGGCCCACCACTAGTTGTATGCCACTGTCACCCCTGCATCATCTGTGTGGTATTCCACAGGTTCCTCCTCCTCCCCTATCAACTCTGCTGGATGGGGTGGAGACAAAGGTCTCTCCACCTCCTCTCTCCTATACTGCGGGAAGGGCGGGGGCACATCCTGCACTAAACCAAACTGTCACCTCACTCGGTCGACAGGTATCATCTCGTGCTCCCCAGCATGGCATCCCTCTATCCACCTCCATAACTGTAGTCCCTCCAGCTCTGCATACATCCCTTTGTAAGAGGGATAAGTCACATAGGGTCTCCAGACTATATCTCCACTGGACAGGCTCTCCAGTCACTGTCTATAATATGCTACATCGTATGTAGCTCAGGCTCTCTGTACACCACCCTCTAGCACCCATCACCTACAACCAACTCAAATGACTCCCTACTCAAATGCATCTACCCAAGGTAGTCCTGTCAGTCACACACACACAATGTGCTCATAGGCCCAACAGTGAAGAAGAAAAATGCAACATAGACTATATCTTTGCAATCACCTGTAGGCCCACAACTCTCTATATAACTGCACTAAGAAAGTCGGTGCCCATGTAAAACTGGTATGATCAATCATCATGTCCCAAAGAACACCCATCAACGATCATGGGAATATCCCACCCTCTGAATCAGGAAATGCATAGCACCCGATCACCTCCATCATCAGCACTTTCAACCGCATCTCCTCAGGATGGGCAACATATACCTCTCTGTAGCTCAGGCTTGGCACTGTGGTAACATCACCTGCTCTCTCTCCCAAATACCTCATCTATACACCTCAGATGCCTCAGATGTCACTGAGTACACCTGGTCTCCACTAATCAGTAGTCTCAATATCCTATATATATCCTCTAGGGTGATGGTCATCTCCCCTGTCGGCAAGTGGAAGGTGTTAGTCACTGAATCCCATCTCTCGATGAGTGTGACCATCAAACTCTACTCTCTCACAACCCACCCATAATGGTGGATCCCAATCAGGCTGACATCATCAATGTGGCTCCACTCCTCGAAAGTCACCTGTCCATGCAGCTCTAGCAATATAAGTGGCTCCCGGTCCCTCATCCACAGCTCATCTCTCACCTGCATCCAACCAACACTATGTATTAATACACCTTCCCAACTTACCCTGTGTTTACCCCCAAACCACCTATTCTTCCCAAAACCCCTCTACCCTAATCCTTACCCAACCCACCCTCAACCCATCCCCTCTCTCTCTTATCCCACACCTTTACATGTCTACCCTACCTCATTGACCATCCATTTCCACTGCCTAACCCATTTTTGCCCATAATGGCCCCATTTCCTTATTTTCACACCGACTCCGGTTACCCATAACCATCACCGGTAGCCTTATCCCCTTAACCACCATCGGTCACTTAGGTCATGACCGATGCCACTTCTACATGACCGACCATAGTCACCTTTAACCAGTGACCGCCACCGGTCACTGTGGTGCCACAACGATGGTCACTGTCGTGCCCCCCCTGACCCAATTTTTTTTCAATTTTGACCAAATAAACCTAACTACCCAACCAAACCTCTTTAAACCTTCCCTACTTCCCTTCCCACTCCTATTACCAATATTCTCACCTCCCCCACCCCCATTATATCCAATTTACCTCCTAATCCAAAATTCAAATTCTTCCCCCCAAACCCCCCATTATTACAACCCATATTTTACCCTACTTAATCAATCAAATCATTAAGCAATGGTGTAGAGCTTACCTCATCCCTCTACCACCATGGGTGGTATATCTGGCCACTGTACGCCACTCCACCCAACCCCTCTCCGACCTCTGCCATCCTCCACTACACAACCACTCCTTAGCCACACGAATCGTGCCACCTGATCTCGTGGCCCCACCTCTCACTCACCCACTTTCACCTATGTGGCTCACCACCCAAGCTCTCTGTTGTACTCTTTTGTCCTCTTCCTCTTTTTCTCTCTTGTCCTTTTCTCCTTTTCCAAATGCACCAATGACTTTTTCAAACGTGGGTTTTCTACTTTTTATACCCTACCCGACCCGACCGACGTCGGTTAACCCTTGACCACTGCCAGTCTGATGCCCTAGACTACCACCGTCAGTTCCCATACACCATCATCAGTTCATACCGACTGATGTCGGTTACCCTGCATACTCATTACCCTCACATTTACCTCATTTTCCTTACCTCCCTTTTCTTTTGCCCTCCCTACACCTACTTGAACCACTTTACCTTCACCTCTGGCCCTCCACCTTCTTCAACCTCCTCGCATATATTATTGATGCTTTATTATTTTACCCCTACCTCAGCCTTACCCATGTCATGATCTTGATATTTGGACCTGACCATCACTAGTGACCTTTGACCTCATGTTTCACTATATCTTGCGGCACTGTTACCTGTGTTGTTGACCTAATGACCTTACCTAGCCTATTGCCATGACCATTTATCCTGACCCTACCTTTGGTGTACCAGAACATACCTAAATTTTCCTACACCTAACCTACATTGTGTTTCCTGACCTTATCCTATACCTTGGATACCGGATTCACTTCACCCTTGTTTGGATAAACCTATCGACCTTAGACGATGTAGAGTTTTCCTGCTCTTCAACCCGGTAGCATGCTATAGTTTATACATGTGCATGCATTTGACTGTTGCTACCTTTGACCCTGACCCATTACCTAAGATCACCTAAGTAGACCTTTCACCCTCTTCCCCTACACCCATTTACCTTTTCCTCACATTTACCTTTTATCAAACCACTCACCACTTCAACCTGTTGCTTCATCAGTTCCTAGTTTGAGGGGGATCACCTTCACCCTCACATGGGCCAACCACATCTTATTTTTGTTAGCATCACTTACCAATACAAGCTACGCAACAAAAAGGGGCAAAATGTAGACACTAAAATTAGGTCACACTCCCCTTTGGTCCCTCGACAAATAAGCACCCTTCATCACATTCACCTAGCCATGGCCCCCTTCACCTCACTAGTATTAATTTAATTAATTTAATTAAATTAACTCATTATCCTCACTATATTTATTATTTAAATATCTTATTTAAATAATATCCTACACATATAGTTCACTTAGACACCTCACCAAGCTAACTCAACCTAAGACCTATTCTTAGCAAGTTACCATAACTAACTAAGACTTACCCAAACCCTAAAAATCAATGCCTACACTCCCTCTAACCACATTCCTGCATGCTCACAAGAAGCTCCCAGTCCATTCCACATAATAACGACACAAGATCCGAGGAAATCAGGAGGATCTCCCTAAGTTTAGTAAACCTAGAAAATCCCACCTTGACCGACGTCGGTTACCCCTAACCATCACCGGTTAAGCCGGACCGCCGTCGGTTACCCCTTTTAACCCCAAAACAACCTTATTTCTCAATGTTGGAACTTGGAAGAAGGAGGTTGGAAAATGAAGAAGAAAGTTTGACGAGCAAGAATGACATCTCAGAGAGATAATGCATATTCAAAGAGCCAATTCTAGCAAGAACTGACATCCAAGGAAGGAGATTGAACATCTTCTCCTACACAGCCATCCCAGCCACCTTCTGAACTATCCAAGTAAAAGAGGAGTGTGCATGCAGCCCATGCAGAAGCTTTTCTTCAGTTGGTGATCACTTGCAGCCTTCAAACCCACCATCAGCACCTCCATCCATCACACACAAGCCTTCAGGAATGAAATCCAAGTAAGTACAATATCATACTTTCCTGGTTATTTCATTTCATCATTATTTTATCACCCATTGTTTATCTTGCTCCTTATTGACCATCTCCAACATTTTGTACCTCCATAGACCCATCAAAACCTCATAAAAACCTATCCCAGTCACCTAATACCTCCTCCCAACCAACTAAATCCTTTGTGCAATCACAAAGGAGACCAAAACCCTATTCTGTGACATTTCCAAATCTCACAGTAACCGGCGCCGGTTATACCTAACCGTGGTCGGTCACCCCTGACCGACGTCGGTCTCTGTGTTTTCCTACATAGCCTTAAACAGAGACCTATCCACCTAATTTTACCTCACCCTCACTCACTTGTGACCTACCCGAGACCTTTATCAGACCTGCAGAACCCAGAACCAACCATTTGACCTGTGGATTCTATTCTAGCTTAGCCTGTTAGATTAGATCTATTTTCTTATTGTGTTTTAAGTGAGATACCTAAATCATTTTAAAATAACAATAGGATTTACCTTGTTTTCAGCATTAATTTGTTTAAAATAGTGGACTGACAGCCATCTAGGAAGTACCATACTTCCTGGATCTAGCTCACGCTAGGCAGTTCACTGCCCATATTGTTTAATTCTTTCTGGTGGTCTTGCTTTCATTACAGGTAGTTCCTCCTAGCCAAAAGGAAGCTCTCACGGTCAGCTGTGGATTCAGAAGTCATACACGCACAACAACCCATCAACCAACATTTGAATAGGTATTCCTCCTATGCCCGTTACCCTATCTGTTTCGTCAACAATTCAAAGAAACAATCTAAGAAAAAGGTGAAACACCACCACAAAAAAAAAACCAAACACAGCATTAGAACACATTACGGGATCAAATACATTCAATTATTGCACTATAAACTTGTTTATCACCATTTTACACCAAATTCACACATTCTAGACTAGGGCACCCAGATGCAGTATTGGGACGCCCAAGAGTATAACACTAGCACCCAGTTCTAGGTGCTAATATCTCAAGGGTGACTACCATCCTCACTACAATTGTCTAGGTCAAAATGCTAAGAAGCTTAAAAATCTCAAAATTACAAAAATTCAACCAAAATGACTACTATACCATACATTTTATGAAAAAAAATGCATTTACCAACTCAGCGGTAGTATGAAACACTACGGCAGTCACCACCCTCTCAAACCGACTAGAACGTGGTACTCTCACTTGCGTAATTTTCACTCACTTCTTGTTTGCTCTCACAATCGTGTACAAAAAAATGAAGTGACTAGAAACTTTTTCACTTCAATACTTATAGTTAATTTTTCATCACCTACTTTTTTATAGTCATTATTTCATGCTTATTACCATAATTAATACACACTACACCATTTTTGTTTTATCTTGAGCATTTCTACTCTATTTTGTACCCTGTTTGCAACGTTCTTTTAAGAATTCTTCCTATCAATGTAATGAACACATTATGCATGCATTATCTCTCTTGAAAATTGTTGTCCAATCAACTTATCCACATTTTCACAATTTTTTCCACTTTCTATCTACCTCGTGCTTACTTTTGGCTTAGGGTTTAATCTTATCATCACTTCCCCTTTCACTGAAAGGGAGGCATATCATTGGGGTCATCCTATAATTCCCCTTACATCACCATGTGATTCATTAACACTATCAATTCATAATTTTCAAACATGCACCAATTCACCACGTAACATCTCACTATTAATTCCCCCTATCGACCTAATTTGGGGGCAACGAATATACAATTTTTCTATGCAACACTACATCACTTCCCCCTAATGACTTAACCTAGGGGAAATAAATGATTACAAATATTTTCATGTGATTTCACCAATTTCCCCTAATGACCTAACCTAGGGGAAACTAGCATAAAATATCTCTACGAGTAACCAATTAATCAATCAATCAATTAACATGTTCAAATTTCTAACAATCAAAATCATATCAATTCAATACAAATTTAACACAATTGGCCTCCCAGATGACCTAACTTGAGAGATTACATTCGTCACTTTTCCCAGATGACCTAACTTGGGAAGTTATTCTACATTTTTACATTTGCTTCCAGATGACCTAACTTGGATGCCATCATACATTTTTGTGCTTGATTCCAGATGACCTAACTTGGAATCCATCATACATTTATGCGCTTGCTTCTAGATGACCTAACCTGAAATCTGTCATATTGTGGTGATACCTATGGAGTGGGGGCAATAGTACCTTTCCTATACCACTCTTATATGGGTAAATTGTTGTTGAAATTGTTTGGATCTAGAAACCACAAATTCTTTTGATCTGAGTCTATCTACAATGGATATATCTTGAGGATGTAGTTAGAGATTGGATAATAACACACTTTTCTCCCTACACTCTTCCTCTAGTGGTAAGATGCTCAAATCTTCTGGTCGATTATTTTTATACACGCATTTGGGTTAGGAACTGATCACTCATTACCCCATCTCATCATCATCATACAACATTCAAAATCATAAATCATGTCACATTTCTATCATCACTGTTATTTAGTGCACTTCATCACAACATTGTGCTTTTCACTACGTTGCATGTATCAACATGTTAATGGTTTGGCATGCTTTTATGGTTCTTTTGGAATGTTTTTATCATTTTTTGGGCACGCTTCTACTACACATCCATGCATTCTACTACAGCATGGGATTCTCTGACTTCTCTCAGGTACACATCTCTATCTACTTTATGTTACTGAGATTTTTGTTCACCAACATAAAGTGGGGGAAAATGTAGTCACAAAATCACGCACTTAATATTACATTTATACCACCAAGTATGTTATTTTATATATGGATCTCGCATAATAAAATTATTCACTAATGACCCATCCCCTAGTCTCATTGTCAGTTAGTCAGTCATCATTTTCATTTATCTTACACATTCGTTAGTTGTTTACACAATTTTGGTCATCTCTCAGGGAGTATCAGGATTCATTATTTAGTCATTTTTTGTCTCTAGTCTCTTGACTAGGGCACCTAGGGTAGTACTAGGGCACCCATGGGTGCCCTGGTCCTTAATTTTAGGTGCCCTGGTCCCCATAACACTTGGGTCTAATTTACTTATTCGATGTCAGTCTTTGTCATTTTCCCTCTCATTCCCCTAGGTACTAGTTGGCATGTCAAGTCATTAGTGTCGAAATTTGAACAAGAGATCCCTATATAAACATAGCATAATCATTATTCTAAGGGCGGACTATCTACTATCAGGAGCTAGCTATCTACTAAGGAAAAGTACTGCATTTGGGAATCATTTACATCTGCATCACACAAGCATAGGGGGAAAGGGTTGTATTCATTCTATTCCATCCACCATTTACATTTTTACATCTAGTTATTGCCCCCTACTTCTGCATCATTGACGCTAGGGCACCCTAGGCACACAATTGCACACACAAGCACACAGAACTACATTGGTCTGGAATGTAGTGCATTGCTTAGTTGTAAGTCCACCATTGTGGCAGCTAAGGTCAGTCTGACCCCTTCATATGCATATTTGTTTTTTTAGGGATTCGATGCTTTATATGGGGTTTTGTAAGTAGATCTTCACGTCAGATTTATGATGACATAAGAAAAGATATTGCGACAAAGGTACCAAGACAAAGACATGAAGATTGCGAAATCATATTCAATTCAGATCCTGATTTTTTTCAGAGACCAAGGTGCCTAGACTACAGACCAAGGTGCCCGTAGGCACCCCAATCCTCTCCCAGGCACCCCAGTCTAGTCGGATCTTTAGTTGATGCAATTTCTTAGGTAGCACCTTTACATTTTGTCATGTCTACACATCATCCTATTCAAGTCCAACACATAGCGAGGTAAGTAATTTTCAAGTCAGTATCTTATCCCTCTTATTTTCATTATTTCATTTCATTTAAATATAAAAATAAAATATTTAGCATCAGTATTTCAATTTACATCATTTATTCCATTACTGTTACTAGTCTAGATTAGCTATAGAATAACATTAATATTCAACAAAGGAACCTTGTTAGTTGTGAACAATAATGTTCATAATCCTTCGTAGGCATCAAGTTCATACCCTTACCCTTGATAGTAGAGCCTATTATGCCTCCATTAACAATAATTCCCTTCCTGGTAATCTCATTCCTAAGAAGATTCACAATTCTACTTTCCTCAAGGGTTTTATCATGCCTACTTTCTCATGTTTCAATGGCATAGGAAATCACTATTTTCATCTAAAATAATACCTATTAGGCATGGATTCTCATTCCAATGATCGATTATTACTCAAATCCTTTCATCATAGCCTTGTTGATAATGTTCTCCAATGGTATACTCATTTACCTAATGGATCAATTAGTACTTATTATGATATGGAGGATGCTTTTCTTAGATTTTTTACTTCTACCGATGGTCCTAAAGTTAGATATAAATGCTTTCCTTATTTTCATCAAAGAAAGAAAGAACCAATACTAGATTACATTTTATGCTTTGATTCTTGCATGCATCAGTTATTGTTTTAGCCTATATCTAGAAATGAAATTTATCTTTTGTCATGGCTTGATTCCCCCATTTAAAGAAAAGCTATTATATGATACATTTGATTCATTTAATCTTATATGATATAAAGTTATTGATTTTGAGAAATACTTAATTGCAGATCATGTTATACCACCTCCTTCTACTTCTTCTATTCCTCCCTTGCCTATTAATTCTTCTATGGTACCCTCTATTAACCCTTCTCCACAATCGCCATATCCTCCTCCATGAAATCATCTTCCTTCCCCACCACCATGTTGAAATTCACCTAAGTCTTCTCCACATCCCACCGATGAACCATTTTTTTACATATTGCTAAACCACATGATGTCTTGTGTACCTTACTCTATAACCAGCTAATGTCAATTTACAACTTGCAACCATATCATCCCCCTCCACTGGTTGAACCACCTAGGTGACCGCCCTCTCTGCTAATTCCACTAGCAGCAATGGCCATGTACATGAAACATGGAAAGTACAATAATTATAAGATAAAGGTGTTATTTCCTTCAAGGTCTCCCACTCCTTCTGAGCACGCTCTCTCTCAAATTTCTCATTTGGCACATAAGTAATTCCTCTGCCGCATTGTTATTTTCTCATTCACCTCCCCCAAAGTTAATTATTCATATAATAACCTAAGGTTGCCATTCATCCACCTCCTCCATCTATCCTTCTTATAACCACATCATCTCACCCTACAAACATTGCTACTACATCTCATTAGATTCCTAAGTAGTCTGCTTCTACACTACCCATTGTCACACCTCCCATTAGTGGCACCATTTCCTTTGATATCCAATTTAACACATATGCACATGTTGTTGTTGTTCCGCATGCTCCCACTATGCATCATAGGTCACTTCACCTCTAATAGATGGTATCCATTTACATCTCATTACCTGATGATGCACTCATGTTATTATATTCCATGCATGATAGTTAAGGGGATTGTTATTAAAATGAACCTCATTCTCACACTGGGGAAATCACTCTTCTCCCCCCTAATCCTAATCACACATGATTACGTACATTGCTAGAGCATCCCCTTATTATAAACCTAATGACACGTCATTATTATAAAAATCTTATCTAAATCACATTGAAGGTATTCTACTTATCTACCACGTGCGTACATTGCATACATATATTTGGAGAACTTATCTATGACTATAATAATCACTTTCACACTAGCAACTGCCTCAATTTCTTTTGTGAATCAAGGAAGAGGATTGTGACACTGAGGCAATAATTTCCACATCATCTAAAAATCCTTAATCCACCAATCACTCGATATATATGACAATCAACCATTCCAACAATGCATATAGAATCTAACTAACTCCATAATCACTACCAAGTATAAATCATAATCATCACATAATATATAATGCACATTAACAACCAATATGACATCAACAATCGGGCATGTATACATCTCATCAACTTATATCTTCAAAAAACAATCCCGATGAGGTGTGAAATCCCCCATGTACTCATGGTACAACATGTGAAAAACATCATCTGTCATCCTCAATGTATCTACCTATGGACTGACCATGTAAGCTCTCAAACTCAAAGCTTCATTGCTAATTTTATGCCACTGATCTCGGCCCCTATATCTCTCAAGATGGTTTGGTAACACAGTAACCTCCGTCAATTTCTCTACATATTAGCCTTGAAGCTCTATATATCATGTAAATATATCCTAAGTTAGGCATCCTCAATCCTAGAACCTCCCTTTCTATTTTTATCTCTAGGCACAGACTCATTGCATGCTCATCTCAAAAAAATTGGTGGATCAGTGGTTGTCATTATAGGCTCACCAACTCAAATAAATCATGCATGTTATGCCTTCAATCACGTAAACCTCTAGCTTTAGCATCCCTCCTCACACAAGCACATCTGGGGGCACATTCCATGTCAACTTGAATATGGAGGTATCTACGATCAGTGTCCAATAGGCATCGTGTGCATCCACACAACAAATATTAGTTAGTACGCATTCTCATATCCATCAACTATATCAATCTATCAACAAATAACAATGAATGATAATTACACTATGATCATGTAGGTGTTACATCATCTACCTAAGGGGTAGGTTCCTAGCCCTCAAATCTTCCAACTGCCTACTCACTTATTGCATCTAATACGAAGGAAATTAAACAATGTAAACAACTTCCCTATCTATACTTCCTTGCTCTTTTCTCACACACCTTGTTCTATACACATTGCAACTCCATACATTGAATTCTTCTTGCTATACTTCTCACTATGACTCGATATCCAACCTCCATCTAGTCTCTCCATGTACCAGTTATAACTACTTCTTATGTCCTCCCATGCATTAGATAATGGACCCTAGTCACCTAAAAATGAAGAGACATCGTCCAGATCGACTCCAAATACATGACTATCTCTGTGGCTTTCTTTTATTTTTCTAAGCCATTAGTGACCAAACTGCTTAGACACTTGCAACAAACTGGATGGTCTGTATAACCATCTGGGTAGGAAATTTACACAGACCACCTCTCTACATAGAGGGGTGCTTTTGTAACTTCTACAGTATGCTCTCCATTTTTCTAAATTTTGAAAGTCTGGTGACTGAATCTTAGTGCTTGATGAAGTGGTGTTCTTGTCCAGATCATTAAATGGACAATTCAATTCACAGCCCCTTCTCAGGAGGCTTTATCCTGGAAACCCTCAAAATCTTAGTGGGAGAGTACCTATGGGGAAAGGAAATTTACTCTTGCTTCCCACTTAGTACCATCAGGCATGCCTTGTTGTCAATAAGTTTTATTCCAACAGGTAGCCAATGACATCAGGGACCTCTCTTTGTCTACTATGATCTTTCTGCTATTAGCAGTACACCTTGCATCCTACTAATTCAATTCTCATGAATCCAAAGACTTCTTGCTCACTTCTCCCTGGAAGGTAGAATGATCTGAATTCACTCGTTCTTCTTTGTCGAGCATGGATGGGTCATACTAGGTGCAATGTTATCACAATTTACTACTAAGTACATCTGCATGAATGGTGTAAAATAGGGAATCCTAGACAGGCATTTTCTCCACACCTTCAAATCTAATGACTAGTGAATGGTCCATATCATGGATGGCTTTTTTGTTTTCATTGGTGATAGTAATCTCTCCTTGCTCAAGTAAATCCAGTACCTTTTCTCCAACATGAATTTTTTGCTCTCTTTGTATGATCATTTCTATCCTTATATTTGGCTTGACGCAATTTTCTAATTGTTCTTTCACCTTGAGATGCGATTTTCTGGATCAGCCAATCTACACATGAATTGACACTCCTCTAGTCACCTTTGAATCATGTATGCTCCCCTAATCTTCCTTAACTTCCCAACTACTATGTACTAGTAGATTATGATAGAGTAGTATATCCTCAAGCATGATTAAATTTGGTGACTTCATAGTGGATGTGTGTACTGCCCAGTTGTAGGAATGTTGAATGTAGGCTAAGGACTCATCCCAAGTCCGTGGATATTTTTTATTATATCCTCCTGATCTAGTTACACCAAAGTCCTGTTCACCACCACTATTTTCCCATCTGTCTATGGATGGAATGTCATGATCCTTTGTAACTTAGTGTCCATCTTGACCCAAAATGTGGTCCAAAACTTCCCAAAGAATATGGAGTCCCTGCACAAATAATAGACTTCGGAAAATCAAAATTCACCCATACATTAGAAAAGAAAAGTTCAGCTTCCTCACTTTCTTTTATTATCTTTTTACATGTCATAAGAACACGCATTTTACTGAATCTATGTACAACAACATATATATAATCATGTCCATGTTTAGACATATGTAGTCCTCCTACAAAATCCATAGAGATATCCCCCTAAGGTTGAGTAGGGACCGGTAAAAGCATATATAAACCTTCCTTTCTAATTTTAGGCTTGCTTGTATAAAAAAGTTTCACATCCTCTTATGAATTTAGATACTTATTCTTACATATTGGGCCAATACCCGTACCTTTACAAGTGGGCTAAGGTCTTTACTAACATCGAAATGTCCCGCTACTTTCAAGGTACGTGTTTCCCACATCAACAAAATCCTTTATTCTTTTGTCACACAAAGCTTCCCCCATCATTAGAATTGCCCATATTTAAGATAACAATCTTCAATACCCATCCTTTCATCCCCTTGAGAATGCAATTGCTGATATGTCACCCCAAAGTCTTTGTCTTGAGAATATGCCTCCCTGTAAGATTCCTTCGTGAAGGGCTCAATCTGAGAGATAGTGGCCAAACAAGGATATTTTATCCTATGTGTGGGCAGCCTAGATCCAACATGTCTTGCCACCAAATTTTTGATCTACCTTTCTTATACTTGATCACCAAATGGAACTGCTGAAGTAACCCCCATCCACTTGTAGTGTCCTTACCTGCTGTAATTTAGACTGTCGCTTGCAAATACTAGAGAGGTTTTTGGTTACTCTGCACAATAGTTTATTTTCCCAACAAATAATGTTTCCATTTCTTTATAGCCTGAACTAGTGCATACATCATCTTTATCACAAACTAATATATCCTCTAACTTCTGAAGTTAATTTTTCTGAATGATAACATAATGGCTTACCTCCCTGTAGTAACACTGCTCCCATAGCATAATCATGGGCATATGTATCTACTTCAAAGGGCTGCTACAAATTTTGGAAGATCGAAAGTATGAGAGCATGAATTATCTTGTATTTTAACAATTCAGAATCCTTATCTTGTTCCTTACCCCAGATAAAAAACCCTTACTCTTTGTAGTCTAATGAGTGTAGAGGTGTCTGCAATAGCATGAAGAATCCTAGAAATGAACTTCCTCATGTAATTGTAATGCTCCCACAAAATGTCCTAGTATTTGTGGCTCCCGTTGGTGTTGGCTATTTGGTGATGGCTTCCACCTTCTTTCAAATCCACTCATTGCTCTCCTCCTCTAACCACGTGCCCAATATAGACAAGTTGACTATTTATAAAATTCACAATTCTTCATGTTGCATAGAAGTTGTTTTTCCTTGAGAACTTGCAAGACTTGCTGCAAATGTGTTAGATATTCCTCCTATGTGGAACTAAAAATCATAATATCGCCAAGATAAAAAATGACATATGAATATATGAATTCCCGTAAAACATCATTCATCAATCTCATGAATGTAGTGGGTGCATTACATAAACCAAATGGAAGTATTAACCACTCATACAAACCATGTTTTTTTTCGAAGGCAATCTTCCATACATCCTCCTCCTTCATCTTGACTTGGTGATAATTAGACTTGAGATCAAACTTTGTGAAGAACTTTGCATGTTGAATCTGTTCTAAGAGATCATCTATGTGGGGAATTGGATATCTATTATTTATGGTAATCTTATTTAAAGCACGGTATTTAATACAAATCCTCTAAGAATTTTCCTTATTTGGCACCATTACAATAGGTGAACTGCATGGTGAGGTTCTTGGATTCATTACCCCTTGGTCTAATAGCTCTTGGAGTTATTTCTTTACCTTCGTACTCTTCATCAAGGATTTCCAAAATAACATGATATTAGGTAGAGGGGACTCAAGAAACACCTTAATCTCATGCTCTACCTCTCATTTTGGTGGTAGCCCATCGGGATTCAAGAATACTTCCTTAAAATATTGAATAATGTTATCCAAATCCTTCATCCCTTTGTTAGAAATATCTTAAACTTCTACCCCATCTTTCTTATCTTTCAATAAAAGTAAACAAATTTGATTATGATTTTCCTGAATTAGTCTATTTGTTTGATTAGCACTTACCATAGCAAGTTTTGACTGATGTTGGTGTGCCCGGATGTTGTAATGATACATCCTTAACCCATTTGTATTAGTTCTCCCTTCTCATGAATATAACATCCCTGATATACAAGTAAGGACTCCTGAAAACAACATCAAATGCATCAAGTGGAATTACATCAATATATAATACATCTATGTATTAAGAATTTATCCCAAAATTGAATTTACATCTTCTTGTTACCTAAATTTCTACACCCTTCTTCACCCATCCCAAAGGATAAGGAAGTGGATGCTCGTAATTTTCAAGACCAATATTTTTTACAACCACATCAGAAATCAAATTAGATTGAGAACCAGTATCAACCAAACTCTTTCAAACTCATGATTGACTTCCTTTGAGTCATCAATGCCAAGTTTGAGGGGGAGCATCTAATCAATCATGTTTTCATCACTTTCTCATTTTTTTCTTGTGGCTTGCTCAACGTAAACCACTCACCAAAATGGGGAAAATGTAGACACCAATTTTTAGTATTGTTCCTCCCCTTCACCCCGTGTTCACTCTATTTCATCAAGCTTACCCATTTGAATTTCTTTTCCCTCCTAAATTTAATTAATTCTACTTCCCAATAAAAATTCATATCCGATTAATCAATGTTAATTGATTAATTGATACCTTTTAAATCCCTAATCCTCATTACATGCTACTATGCTTCATGTCAATCCACTTATAAATTTAATATTCAAATCTAATCCATGTCACTCTACTTGTAAATTTAATATTTAAATCTAATCCATGTCACTCCACTTGCAAATTTAATATTTAAATCTAATCCATGTCATTCTACCTATGAATTTAAAATTCAAAAATAATCCATGATAAATCCATTTATGAATTTAAAATTCAAAAATAATTCATATTCAATCCACTAATGAATTTAATATTCAAAAATAATCCATATTCAATCCACTAATAAATTTAATATTCCAAAATAATACATATTATATCCACTGATGAATTTATTATTCCAAAAAAAATCCATATTTAATCCACTTATGAATTTAATATTCAAATTCAATCCATATTCAATCCACTCATAAATCATGAATTTAATATTCAAATCATGTCCCCCCACTCACCTAATTAGGTTTACTTTTATTAATTCTTGATTGCTTAAAAATCCTAAATTAATCTCACCCTTAGGCTATGAATAAGAGCCTTCCCCCCTCTTTCGAACATAATGGAAATCATATCAAAACTCTAGAATTCTTATTCCAGTAATATCATCTTAGTGTCCACGTGATTTCCCTAGCCATCCAATTTCCTTGCATTCTCTATATTTCTCCTTGTTGAGGATCTTTTGCAGGGCTTTCAACATTCTATCATATGTCGTGACGCCGCAGAACTAGTACCTTCCCCTTGTTTATACACATTTTGGACTAGTTTTACTAGAGTCGGTGTCAGCTGTATTGTCTTACTTTGGGTCTTTGCCAACCCACTCTGGTTTTTTCATGTTTTTTTAGCATTTTTGTAGTATCAATTATCATTTCAATTCATCTCCATTTATCAAATCATTGTTTTAGATTTATTTTACCAGTATCCATCTTTTATTATTGTAGTGCGCACTTCCCTTCGATACTTTTGATATTGATCATGATACTGCTAACTATATTATGGACATTATTATAGTTTTTATTTAGTAAGGTGTTAGATGTCAAATCATGGATTATTGTTGACTCTGATTCATATATGATGCGTGATGATTGTTAGAGAAATTTTATATAGATGTTGACATGTTTTTGGACATGGTTATATATATATTTATGGATGTTGTTAGGGCATGTGATATTTGAATATATTGAGTAGACCTAGAAAATTGAATTTAAAATTGATGATTATATAGTTGCTGATAAAATTGCAAGTGATATTGTTGATTGTCTTGATGTTGTTGTGATTCATATATATATATATATATATATATATATATATATTGATGATTTTGAAATTATATTTATAATACTTTAGACGTTCTGATATGGCCATGAGGCCGAAGGAGGTATTTGTATTTTTGTAGGTTAAAAATATCACAACAAACATCAGGGGATTGGAGACCAACCACATTGGAATTCTAGATGAATTCAACAAGGTCACCATGGCAACTAGTTTTGTTGTGTGTGTTTGTATTTTGTTAGGGATTCCCATGGGGGGAATCACCTTTAAATGTGACCTAGCAGTTTTATGTATTTCTTTTATTTTTGGTTCCTTTGTTATGTTTTTGTGTGTTTTATGTGGTGCACTTACCCCTTTCATTATTTATTTTAATGGTGTGTAAATATTGTGCGTAATCATATTGTTTAGTTAATTAATTAAAAGATGTCATAAGAATGTAATTAATAGAGTTGTTAGCCTTGAATTAAAGTATTGTAAGTAATGTGTAAGTAATGTGTAAGTTAACTTTTGAGTGTGAAACACTCCACCTTCTTGGAAATAAATTTGTCCTTGGAGGCTGATTTTGGAGGCTTGTGGGACAAGTATTGTCCCATACCTTAAATTTTCATACCAACCCCTATGGTTGGAGGGTTAAATTTAGACTTTTATAATGCATTTTGGGAAGACAAATTGTAGGTTTTAATTGCACTTTTCTTACATGTTTTAATTTCATTCCTTATGGGGTGTGGGCTTTTTGGAGTGTGTAAGTAAATTGTCATATTATTCACCCACCTCTTTATTGTGCATTGGAGAATGAATTTGACTTTTGTGTTGGAGTTGAGGATGTGTGATGTGGCATCCTACATGGATCCACCTCATCCTCTTCTCTTCCCTCTTCTATAAAATTGGAACTCCTTGCTTTGTTTTGGGTTGTTGAACTTTTGGAATGCTTCCTTGGGGTGAATTTCTTGTTGATTGGAGCTCTTGCCTTAGAGGAGATTTTGGGAAGATTGTTACATGTTTGTGTTGGACTATTTAGATTGATTGCATTGGAAGGAGCTTGCTGTTTTGAAAATTGAAACAAACTCCCTCATGGAGAGGTAAGAGCTTGGCTCTTGGAAATACTCTTCTTTTCCCTTTATGAATGTAAATGTTATTGTGTTTGTTATAGCATGTTTGTGGGTTGTTTGGGTAGATGGCATAGGAATGGTGTAGGAGAAGACTATGGGGTTTAGTTTGTGGGAGGCATAAGTGTGTTTTAGGGAGGTATAAGGGTGGAGGGAGTTGGGATTTGGGTTCCACCTTACAAAGAAATAGCTTGCATTTCTTTACTCGGTATGGGGTGCCATAAGAGGTTGGGGGGACATAAGGAAATGTGAGGAATAAGGGGTACTTGGGGGAGGCATAAGGAATGTCAGGGTTTTTGATATACTATTTTTAGCATTTTGTAACTCAGGTGGTGATACCCATTTCCCCGTTGGGAGGCATAAGAAGCATCCCCCATAGTTTTTGCTCCTTTGGCTTGCTTGGTGAAGCCTTAGTATTTGCTTGTCATGTGTTATGTAGTTGTAAAACTACATTTTGTTTTGGACTGTGTTTTTATTTGAAATGTGCATGTTGAAATATTACTTTGTGATGTGAAGCCTGTTGTTGCCATGAGTTGAAATACATTTCTTATTGCATTGTGGTTGGGGCTCGGGGGCCAATGAAGAAGGATGGCTTCTCCTTTCATTGGATGTCTTGGTTGGGTGGAGAGCATTTCCTTTCCCCTACCTTTGTTGTGATCAAAATTGGAAGAAAGAGAAGAATGCATGTTGTTGTTCTGGAGCTGAGAAAAGACAGTTTGACAGTCCCTTGTGAAATGAAATCTCATTGTAACCTTTCCCACTTGAAGTGGATGACCTTGTAAATGTTTGTAATGGAAAGATGTTGTATTGACTACAAGTAGAAATTGGAAATGTAAAAGAGTTATACTCTGTATGTTGTTTTGGAAAGAATGTGAAAGAATGATATTGTTTTGTATATTGTACTTTGAAATCAAATGGAAAAGAGGTTGTATGAGTTTCATTGGAATTATTGGAAGTGTTTACCTTGTTCATATGATATTATTCAATTGGAAATTTGTGTTTATCATGCACTAGGAAGTCCCTATTTTGAAAGTGGAAATGTGCAACACGTGAAAAGAAAATGTATTATTCTTCCTTGTGTCAATAAATGATTTTTGGAAGGAATAAAAGAAAGAAGATTTAAAATTTCCTATTGGAAACCAACAAATGAATGTAATGCTTTTCTCAAATTGCATTGTAGTATTGAATCTGATCATTTCAATGTATTGGAATCTCTGTTTGAAAGGAAGAAATGCATGTGAGAAAAATACAATATTTTGTCTTTTGGAAATGTGTAAAATTGGGAATCAGAATTTGCATTTTAGGTATTGAATGGTTTGTTTGAATCAACTAAATGTATTAGATTAGAATTGGAAATGAATTTCCATACTTGGAAGATGAAAATGATAAATAGATCCTTTAAAATTGATCCTTTGTTTTGATTTTTTAAACTGGCAAATATCTTCCTCAAAAATGCACAGTTCGAACCTGCAAACAATAAATAACAATGAAATATTAAAATTGAACATGTTATGATATAAACGAACTCAATTGACTAAAACACTTAAGGAAATATCCTTCAAAACTTAGCAAAATCGAGCTCAAACCGTTTCACAGTCGTTTTTGCTGTCAATAAGATGTAGAAATGTTCAAATTGCAAATCAATCAAGAAAAATTGACCTTCCAATCCTATCCGAAATCCATCTAAGAACAATCCTCCATGTCTATTTGACATGTTGAGATAAGAGAAAGATCAAATTGAATAAATCTATCAAGTTAAAAATTACTAGTTCGCACTATAAAAGCCTGCAGGTCGTTTTCATAAAATTGACCCCTTAAACTTTATCAAAACCAAAAATTAATGATCTCAATGCAAAGAGGACATCGAGAGATTTCCAAAAAGTCCTTGTTTTGCCAAAACCAATCTCTCTATCAACAGTTATGGCCTTCTGAAGTTTTCTTCACTTGGAATAAAATTTTGGGAAAAATTTCCTTGGAGGGCCCGCAGCCCGAATTTTTTTCCCTTAGGACTTGGGAAAATTTTTGGAAAAATTTTCAAAATTTTCTCTGCCGGCCCACAGCCTATCATAGGCTGCCACATGGCACCATGAGGTGACAGCGGAGGGGCGGATCCTCTTTTGAACTTAGCACTTTCAAAAAATTTTCAAAATTTTCCAAACTTTCCCCCGTGCCCGACCTTGCAACCAATGAGGTGATGCCACGTGGCAATCACAAGGCATCGGTAGAGGAACGGATCCCTTTTTCACAAAATCAGAAAATTTTTGGAAAATTTTCCAAGTTTTCTCCGCTGCTCCGTCCTCCCGCAGGTAATCAGGGCTGGAAACGTGGCATCACAGAGTGCCGACAGAGGCGTAGGTCTCTATACCCTTTAGCCCTTCGGGGCGTTAAGAGAAATTTTTCCCCTCGCCAGAAACAATGACCAAGGAGATGCAACATGTCCTTTAAGAATTATATAGAAAGATGACTTTTCACCCACGCAGGAAAATTCGAAATGTCTCCAACCACCCCGACTTTCCCCGAATTTTTCCCCGCCAACTAACCTTAGGGAGCATTGTCCCTTGTGGACTTGCAAACCCATGGGAGCATGGGCACAAATGTGATTTTTTCCCCCTATAGTAAAAATTTTCCCAAGGTCTCCCCGTGGCGTGCCAACCCACCCTTTGGGCAAATTTTCACCCCTGGGCCACAGGCCCACTTTGGGGGGAAATTTTCACCCCAAGGCCCACCGGCCCATAACTTGAAAAATATGAGGAGTTAGGAGGACTTATTTATATCAATGGAAAGGTGAGGAAATTTCCTATCCAATGGGAGTAATTTAGGAAAAATTTAGATGTGTTAAGTGTGAAAAAAATCAAGTTGAAACTTTAATCCTGTTAGAGAATGGGTATGGTGATGGAATTTAGCCCTCTGAACCTATTTGAACTTCTAACCCTAAAAATATGTTTGGAGCTTATGATCCTATCTAATAATTATTATAAAAGAAAATCTATACCCTAGTACATTGGAATTGTTCTAGAACATGTTAGTGGACAATTGTTGTCTTGTAACCTGGTTGTAAGATTCTTTTAAACAAAAAAAAAAGCTCCTTCATAATTTTGCTAACTAATCCTAGGTTGTTTTGGCTAAGTCCCTTGTTGGTCGTCAAAAAGGACTTCAAGAAGAGCAACAGTCAGGGGACAAGAAGTCCCTCCTCTTTAATGGGAGAGGTTCCCTTATTCAGAAACAAACCTATTTACACATATACAAAGCATGGAATTTTCTTGTGGAACTTTTTATATTATGAAAGTGTTTTCTATAAGGATCATCAATCACAAAAGGACTGAGGAATGAAAATGCGAGAACGAGCAGAAAGGCACCATTTAGAATTATAGATGACAGAGTAATTCCTTATGCATGTGAGGGTGCATTGAATTGGAATAAGATCATTTGTATCACATTAATAAGATGAAATTTGAAAAGACCCAAAGTTCTGTAAATAACATCTGCAAGAGTACAAAGCTTCTCAGCATAATACAGACAAATGATCTAACAAGATTAAATGAATAGCTTGAGGATAAAGGAAACCAGATAGACAAAGAATGAAAAATCCTTTTGTATTGATTTCTTTAATATTTATTTACACTTTCAGAAATAAGCCAAGTTCTTCTCTTTTCAAAATGGCGAGGAGAGGCCATTATATAGTTTACAAATTAGTTACTCCTCATGTAACTACTTCTTTTAACTAATGATTAGTTAAAGGGCTGCAAATCGCAATACCCCAACTAAATACAATAAATTCATGATGAAGAAGAGAAGAAGGAGAAGAATCAGGAGAAGAAGACAAGCTTCAAGATTGGGAGGGACCCACGTTTTAAGGATCCGTTGTCTGAATCTCTTCAATGCCTCGGCTATGTCTCTGCCACGTGGGACTATTGTGTTGGCCCGAAGTAGACTGAGTCCAAAATCTGAGGCACTTCTCCATTTCCTTATCAAACTCGACATGAGTATGATACTCTTATCTCCTTTGATGTTGTTCAGCCCCCATTTATTGGCTTCTTCTATGGCAGATTGAAGAGAACAGATATCCTTCATTTTTTCCTTAGAAATCGAGCTTTCCTTGAATAGATCCCCTTTGACAAAAGCTCTTAATTGAGCTTTGATTTCTTGTAAGGAGAGAGGCACACCAGAAGTCTCATCATGAAGATGGCAATGTATATCTTTAAAGGCAGATATAACTAGTGTTTTGAAGGCCTCACCCTTCTGCCAGTCATTCCTTAATTCTCCCAAAGCCTCCTTTTACCTTGATCTTCCATTCCACGCTGTAGACCCAGGACTTTGACAAATTATCCTTTGTATCTTCAAAGACCTTGCTTGCCAATAAAATTTTTCATCTGTTTCCCATGAGGTGGAGGTCTACTATGCAACTGCTCCAAAGTTTAAGTTCTTTATCAATGCTCCCAATAGTGGAGGAGAGCTTCTGTTGCAAGTTGTTCACCTTCCCGTGGAGTTTGAAAGCTTCATCAATGAAGTTCAATCCTGCAACAAGCATATCATCCACCATGGCCTCCATAGCTCTGCCATAGATGGAATACTTGTGCATGTCTTTGATATCCTGTACTTCATCTTGGCTCAGGATCACAGGTGGTGGAAGAGTAGTCAATGGGGTAGGGTCCAAAACCTTGTCCTTAGACAAAAGAGATTTGATGAAACTCTAGTAAGAATCTGGGCTTGTTCTTCCAACTGTTCTATGGTTTGCTACCCTTTCTCTACCCTCCTAATGACTCTGGTGACTGTTTCCTGAAGATTGTGGATCTCACCTTCAGGGGTAGATTCTCCCATGGGAATTCTTGAGAGCTCAAGATCAAACACTTGCAAATATTGTTCTGGCTTGTCTACCTTAGGCTTGGCTATCTCCAAGAATTGCTGGCCCTGAGCATCAGACACTATCCTGGAGGTAGTTCTGGATTTTTTGGCGAGAAGGAGGAGTAGTGCCTAACAAGGCCACCACAACATCAAAATTTGGTCCTGAGATCCGGGAGGAAGACTTTCTCTTCCTACTGTCGACAAGAGGTTGCACCCATGCAAAAGAGGAGGAGGAAGAAGCAGGTGGGGAAAGAGGACCAAGAGACAGAGAACTCATGGTGCCCAAGGTTTGCACAGCTGTTGCCTCGAGTTGAGATATGAGTGGAGCACTTGGGGCTCCTGTGCATAGGAATCAATAGTGCTTGGAAGTTCAGTGCTCTGGACTTATTTATCCTTATCCATTGGGGCTTCAGGGGCGCTTGCAGGAGTTGGCACCTCACTTTCTTCACTTCCACTGAGAACAATAATGTTCTCTAGTCCTGAAGGCAATTTTGCATGCTTCCTCAGGGGGTATTTTTCCATAGGCTCCTTCTTAACTTCTTTGAATTTCTCTAGATACACCTAGGTGGATGAGGAAGGAGTAGAGACTGCAGGTCCTTGAGTTGATGAGGCAGGAGGGGTTTGCACAGGTGCTTCTGATCTGGGTGTCGATGCTTCCCTTCTTGGTGTTGAAGCATCCTTGGAGGAGCATTCCCCTGAGTGCCTCCTAAGCTCACGGACTTGCCTATCAAACCAGATCTTGGTCCTGACTAAGACTGGAGCCAGGATTTCAGCCAAATCACCCTTCTCCTTCTTGAACCAATCCAAGTCCTCCAAGGGAGTGTGTTTGACCACATTGTCATACTCATATGAGTATAGGTCAGAGTTGTCATCTTGAAGCCCTTCAGGAACTTGGTACAAATTGAGTTCCTGAATCAATTGTAGAGAAAACTTGCCGTAATGCCTCCTTCTTGCTTCAAAATCATCAGCACAGTCAGCCCAATAGTCCTCTGTGTCTACCCTATGATGATAGGTGATCTTGATGTTCTGCTCAATAAACTTCTTCAAGTCAAAACAAATTCTTGGCTTGAAGAAATGGACAGTAATGGGAGCTAGGGCTCTTTCTATATTTTGTGCATCCAGGGCTGTTTTGCAAGTGTAGTTTCCCAAAGAGATGGGGAAATGCAAGCCAGTAATTTTCTTATCCCTGCAGGTTCTATGCAATTTGTCTAATTTCCTACACACTTCTATCAAGGCCATTTTGTCATTGCAGAACATAGGAAGCTTGAGGGGAGTGCTTTCATAGCCGGCAAGCCTGATATAGGAAAATTTTCTGAATTGAATAAAGTAGGCACCGTAGTGCGATATCAGATTCATAGCTTCATCAGAAAATCTCCTTGTGGTGTCGCTCTCTAGTAACCTGACCATGTACATGGTGAAAGCGTCATTCACCCTTCAAAAATTACGATTGCTGGTTTCCAGGGTGAACTACGGGCAGTAGGCATACACAGGGTCATCCTTGTGAGCATCGATGTATGAGAAACCAAACCATTGCCTCGATGCTGCCAGAGTATACATCAGGTATGAAGTCATATAAAATTTCTTAGTTTGTTGCACATTTGACAGTTGCTCTGCTAGGTTCATACTAATGATCTCTGGCCAGTTGATATTATGAGTTCCCTCGCACACCATATTGATAAGCGGGCACATCCAGAAATGGAACTCATTTGTAGAGGGTAAACCCATGACCTGAGCCAGTAGGATTATAAAATCTGACAATTCTTCATTGAAATCCGCACGAAAAAGAGTCTTGGACAGACGAGATGCCCCCTTCTTAGGATTTTTCAGCCAGGACTTCGCCACCCCGCGCCTTATAGTTATCACTGTCTTGATCGAAAAGGGCCTGTGCTTGATTCTGGGAGATAACTATAGCATTGTCCATTTCTGGAATCCTTAGGGCAGTGCTAATGGCGGTGGCATCTAACTTGGCAATGAGTTCTCCATGCACGTTTGTTAGTTCACTTGAGTCGGGACTGAAATGAGCTCCACAAGCGAGTACAGTGTCTGCACATTGTACTGAAATTGGGAAGCCACCGGCAAACGCCAAGCCACTGTCATGAATCATCTGTGTCATAGCTGAACGGTTTGCATCTGTCATCCTTGCCCAAAAATCCCCAAAATCAAGGTGGCGAACTTCACTGTCCCCGATATCAGGAACGGCAGACTCGAGTGGTGAAACTTGTTCCTGCCCCTGGAATTTGATCTTCATGTTGATAGTAACTCGGAGAGCAAAGCTGCAAGCTAGACTTGGGATGGAAAATCAAGGGAAATGGATACGCGTGCAGAAATTTTGGTTATAAGGGTTCGAGCAATAGATAGCATGAAAGTAGTGTGCAAAAACATATAGGGGTAGTTCATTATATAGCCGTTTAGGAGAGAGAAAGGCAATAAATGCGCATTAAATACATATCTACCAAATTGAAAAGTAAGATATTCGGGTAGAGCGGGAAAAATTAGCATGAATGGCACTTGGTTCATTTGGGACATGAGGGACGTGAAAGCGTGAAGTACGCGGTTTGGCCAATTTGGGTGATGCGGGGAAAAGACGCACAAATGCTTTTGGGACATACGGGACGAAAATATGTGGAATACGTGAATTGGCCGAATCAGACGAAAAGGGAACAATGGGTCCGAGCGAACTTGGGACATGTGGGACAAAAAGTTCTAACGGGCCCGAAAAGAACGGACTTCGGGTAAACTGGCCGATCAGGGAACAAAGAGCCCAAATGAACCTGGGACACGTGGGGCAAAAATGTCCGATAGGCCCGAAAAAGACACAAAATGACCCAAAAAACGTAGATTTTCCCAATTTATTGACTCTTCACATTATCAGGACAACAGAAAAGACACTTAACCTCAAAATTTTAATTTTCAACTTCTTAAAAGCAGGGGAATTTTGAGTGGACAAAAGCTGGCTCCTTCTAGGGATGACTTGGCATAAATTCAAAGAATGAGATAAGGCAAGAATTTAGAAAAACTTGGGGAAGTAGACCAATACCTTATCCATTGGGCCACGGAGACAAAAAGCAAACCAATATAGAAGACAACACCACAAACAACACAAAAAAACAAGGGAAGGAAAGGAGGACACATGCTATACAGAATATACACAGGACTCCCTAGTCACCTACGACTTAAACAATTTCAGGTACTGCCCACTATAAGGAAGTGGGAGAGAAGAACCATCCATATAATCAAGGTAAAAAGAATTCTTACCAGCGAAGTGTCTAATCTTGAAAGGTCCGAGCCAAAGGGAATCAAACTTTCCATGGCTGCCACGATGTTCATGCCTTTTATCCCACAACAAAACAGTGTCTCCAATTTTGAAATCCCTGAACCTGGCTTTCTTATCAAATAAGAATTTTAATTTCTATTGGTGAGCAGATATCCTATCAGTAACTTCCAATCTGTCCTCATTCAATTTGTGAAGATACATGATTCTCTTATCCAAAGAATCATTAAAACTGGTATCTTCAATGGCCTTCATTAAATGCAGAGTTGGAAGCTCCACTATAACTGGCAATTGGGCCTCCACTCCGTATACTATCATTTCTTGTGTGCCTGTACCATTCTATCATTATCCACATCAGGCGATTACCTAAACCCTCCCATACTTTGAGGTTCCTTGATTTCTCATTTGGTTTTCACTAATTTTAAACAGGAAGCATGGAAATTTTGGTCTACATTCTGGGACACCAGGTGGGAGCAACCCACCCCCTTTATTATTGATCTCGTATTTTCAAATATTTCATCTTGTATATCATTTATTAGTTTTTTTTTCAAATTGTTGGGTGAGTTGATGAGGGGTCCCGCTCCCCTTTACAAGGGCCTAAACCCACGAACCACCATCAGAACACCATCCTACGCACCCCACATCCATAACCATCCACCCTCCATAAGGAATTGTGTCATAGTGAGGTTTGAACCTGGGTGGGGTCGGAAACAACCTTCCAAATTAACCATTACACCCAAGCCCCATCGGAAAATATATATCATTTCTTTGTTATTATGATGATATTTCACATAAAAATATCATCATTCAACTAACTTGTACATGGTAAAAGTTTCATTTGATTCAGTTGTGATTGTCATACACGGTGTTGTTTCATTATCATTCATCATCTTACGTTGTTTATAGGAATTTATAATATTAAAAAAATAAAATTGATCTAATTCATTAGCAGTGATATTCGGTGCTTTTTTCATTTTCTGCGTGGTTGTAGGAACAAGCCTATTACAATGACTCAGATTGCCACATCCCAGCTTGGCTTGTACGTCCAAAACAATTTTTTGTCACTTGACGACTTGCAATTCATCAGAGGTCTTGAAGTTCCATTGACCCTTGCTCTACTAAATCGTCCACAGTCTCACA
This sequence comes from Taxus chinensis, assembly GCA_019776745.2. Classification (NCBI taxonomy): domain Eukaryota; kingdom Viridiplantae; phylum Streptophyta; class Pinopsida; order Cupressales; family Taxaceae; genus Taxus; species Taxus chinensis. The sequence goes on along the minus strand of CM034157.1, from coordinate 338,202,860 downwards.
TCTGTTAATCCTACAAGAAGTAATTTACAAAGCCAAACTCGGCCACGAGTATATAGACCAAATTGTCTTACACCAGATTCAGGAACTTCTTGATTTACTTTATGTCCATTCCCACATTGGTAAAATCCCCTCTAAGTCACTGGGGCTCGCCAAATCTGACCCCACTTCTCTATACAGCCAACCCTAACTATCTCTGTCAAATTCGACCATCACTCTCTACAGCTCACCCTGTCAAGAAACTTGTCCCGGCCATCCACACTGATATATCCCTCATCTCTCACTCACCATGTAACTTGACCACCTTTCTGATATTTGGGTTACTTTTCTAAGTTGTTTTAATTTTGCAATGTATATCAGTTAAATAGTTTTTTTAATAGTTGAATAAAAAAATCGTGTTTTCTGGTTTTTGGTCGGCTCTGTCGCCATAGTTTTTTTTAATAGTTAAATAAATTTGAAATTAAAAAAATATTGTTTTTTGGTTTCTGGTTAGCTCTACCTCCATAGTTTATTAATATTTAAATAAATTATTAAAAAAATTAAAATTAAAATTAAAAAAATATGTATTTTTGGCATATCTTTACCATTTCATCTATGTGGATCATTAAATTTCTCTGACACACTTATAATTTTGTTTTACACAATTCCTTCCTTGGTACCTCCTAACCCCATTTCATCCCCATCAGCCTAATATCATAATTTTCCCTTTTTTAGGGTTGGTGATAACTTCCTTATTTTTTATCAAACTTCAAAATTTTCACACAAGGTTCCTTTCCTCATTCTACTCCTTTGACTCTCTAAGTAAAATTTCCCTGTTTCACCATTTCAATCCTAAAATTTCCCTTCCTCTTCACCCTGGTCCTCTAAAGAGCCTCCCAAAACTAGTAATTACATCTTTTCACCCTTCATTCTGACCCAAATCCCAAATCACCATTACTGAACGTGTGTTAGAACATGTTTCTCTATCCATTGCCAAAAACTATTCATGATCCTTCTTGTGCTAGTTAATCAATCCATTACAATTAGCTTATTAATCACTGCATTTTTATATTCAACTTCATTTTTAGTAATAATGATTAATTGCTAGATTTATCTACATTTTTTAACTTTTTCGATCGTGTCAATGTATGCTCTTCTCTTGCGCTTTCAGGAAATCTTGAGAATGAAAAATACTCACGATCGTTTACTATCCATTTATGTAATATTCTGTCTACATGGTAAACTACTAACCTCTTTTTTGTAGGACCATATCATTTGAAATATCATCATGTAAAATTGTTAACATATTCTGTAGGATCCTCATACAAATTGCAATTTACATTGTTTGTTGGCTCATGTTTTGGATTTCTTGGATTGGCTTTTTCTTGTGAGCTTATTTTAAAGATCGAATAAAAAGGAAAAATAAAAACTAGGTATTCCCCTTTTGTCTTAGTTTCTCCTTTTGCATCATATTTTCCCTTTCTTGTTTGTTTGTTCTCATCAAATTCCACATTCGGTTTTATCTTTAAAACAAACCCTTGCATCCTTAATTGAAAAGTTAGTTTCAAATAGGGGTTTTAAACACATTTCCATTTCACTCCATCACACATATCAATTTACACATCTAGACATTCCTTACCAAGTGGAACTGGTTGGGAATTCATCACCCAACAGGAAAGCCACCGCGGTGTTCTAGTCGTGTTATAAATCATACATAGATTCAGGCCTCACGTACCTTTGGGTATATCGATGACTCCACACCCACAACTACCTGAAACCATCCATAACTTACCATTTCCTAAGTACCCCATCAACCTCTTTTTCACATCTTAAGTTAATCAAGATAAGCAAAAACTTGTTGTGTGACTTGCTTGTTTTAAGTAAAAATTGGCATAGTTTTATATTTGTTTTTTCATGTTGGTTATCACTAGAAATAAATTTAAGAAAATGGAACAAAACATGTAAAAGAATGTCTTAATCCCCACTACCATTCAACCAACATTTGCACTTTCCATTCTCACTTCTAGCCCTCTAGTATTTTCAACCACAGTTACCGAACCCATGGTCACCATCCCTCCTCTTCAAGAGGTGCAATTATTTCAATCCAATCTCTATGACAAAACCAATCCTTTCCTCTACCATCATCCATTCCTTCTAGATCAGCCACACCTCCATCTGCTTCCTCTATCGATGTGTTTGGGCATCCCCTCATCCCTTGTGTATCTGTGGAGTTTCAAGAGCTTCTTGACACAAATCCAGGGGCTTTTCATGATTATCTTCTTTGTAATACAACTAATCTCCCCATTGATGGACCCCCTTTACAACAAATTTATGCCTATCATTCTAATATGGGGTCCAATTCAAGTGTTTACCTCACAACTTGTAGTGTTCTTTCTAAGAGCTCTGAGTGAGCTTTCCAAAGCCCCACATGAATTTGACCCCAATCAACCATCTTCTTCCAATCCAACCAATCATCAAACCACTCAATTGGTGGTTCTTACTCCACCCAACCTTCCTTGCGTCAACACTACCATTTCCATCGCTTCATTTTCCACCACAATCACCTCCCTTCCTATCCAATCATCCCAAGATTCATCCTTTCCTCCTCCTATATCCGAAAAAATCACACTACCTTTCCTTTTATTTATAACTTGCACATCCATGCCAATGTAACCACCTCGCGACCTCAACCATCTAAATCAATGCAAACTTATCAAGCACCCCCTCATAATGTTTATCAATACATATTCCCCTCTTAGCTAACTCAAATCTCCCAACCACCTACCAATTACATCCCAACCAACCCCCTAGAAAATCAAACAAACGTTCATATTAAAAGGAACGATAACCAGATCGTGCCAAGCCAAGAACATAGATGCTAATCAAACATCATGATCAATAAGATGAAAGTAATTTTCCAGAATAACTTTACATAAACCTTTGCAAACAAATGAGCAATAATATCATATATTATTATGGAACTCAATGAAATACAATGAGAATGGGCCTTGCTTATATAGGCAATGAATAGCAATCTAAAAACCAGTCAAGGTCGTAGATCAAGCCATAAATCATGGAAAGAACTAGTCATCAAAGAGCTAGTCAAGTCCATAGATTTATGAGAGAACTAGACATCAAGGATCTAGTCAATACCATAGATCTAGGAAATAACTAGTCAATACCATAGATCAAGGAAAGAACTATACCTAACAACTACATAATATCTCTTAATATCTAAATAAATAAAAAGAAATATCCACACACATAAGTGGGTGAGGATAAATACAATAATGTACCTAGGTAAACATGAGATAAGGTAAATACCTACTCTAACACCCCCCTCAAGTAAAGATAGGGGCCAAAATATAAGTGGCATGTCCACAGTATGAGTCCCGGAAACTAGGCCTGATGAGGTACTCATGTACAATAACTAGGAAAAAAGGGACACTGCAACGTACCCAAAACTAGTAACAACAAAGTAAAGAGAGTAAAGCCCTGCTCCAAGGCATCCCAAGAAGCTCAGCTCAAATAACTTATACAATACTGAAGAAGTTTGGTGTGCACTGTGGTCTAAATCCACTTCTCAATCACAAAACTTAAAAACAATTGACACTGAGCTCCACTAGAATAGCTCCATACAAGGAGACTGTCAACGGAGTGATGTCAAAACTGTAAAAAAAACACCAAACATAATTCAATCAAGTGTTGCAAATAGGTGTGCCATGATCCAAGAACAATAACCAAAGCAACAAGGTAAGGACACAAAATCCAAAGTGTCACGATCCAAGAAAATCTAAGGTAACAAGGCAAGGACACAAAACCCGAAGAAGCAAGATCAGCACCACACCCTCCCATACTATTGGATAGGTGGATTGGTGCTATAAATATGTATGAATTATCAAAACAACTACTCGAACACTAACAAAATAACACTGGGATCCACCAGAATAGCTCCCCCACAAGAGAGACTGTTAACATGCCAAAAGTTTCGAAAATACAGATATGAAATCTCTCAACAAACAAGAGAGATACACTACACCTGCTAAATAAAAATGCCCAAAACAAGAAGCATCACAATGCATAAGGTATAGAAATTGGAGCAAGAGGCCAAATGGTGGAGGAGCCACACCTATAGAGTCCTCTTAATGAATGCCTATGTCACCTCCATGAGTGATCAGATATCCACCCCAATCAACACGAATGGATGAAGAAGATGCTTGCATATGACTTGGTGCAAAATGCACAATGGGTGCATGCAAAAGAACATCAGAATGTGTGTCAGGTTGATCATGTCTGACAGCTGAAATCTCAAGTTTCTCAATCTTGAGTAAAGGTTCAGAACTCATGTGTTACTCATGATCCTCAGAAAGATTCGAGCGAACAAAAAAAGGATCTCTGTCAAGTTCACCTAGATCAAACATCATGAACACAGATCATGCCAAGCCAAGAACATAGATGCTAATCAAACATCACGATCAGTAAGATGAAAGTAATTTTCCAGAATAACTTTACATAAACCTTTGCAAACAAATGAGCAACAATATCATAAATTATTATGGTGCTCAATGAAATACAATGAGAATGGGCCTTGCTTATATAGGAAAGGAATAGCAATCTAAAAACCAGTCAAGGTCGTAGATCAAGCCATAAATCATGGAAAGAACTAGTCATCAAAGAGCTAGTCAAGATCCATAGATTTATGAGAGAACTAGACATCAAGGATCTAGTCAATACCATAGATCTAGGAAATAACTAGTCAATACCATAGATCAAGGAAAGAACTATACCTAACAACTACATAATATCTCCTAATATCTAAATAAATAAAAAGAAATATCCACACACATAAGTGGGTGAGGATAAATATAATAGTGTACCTAGGTGAACATGAGATAAGGTAAATACCTACTCTAACACATATTTCACGACATCAAACCTAATCAAACAAATTTTACCATATCCCCATATTTCAATATCAAGCTTTATCCCAACCCATTCAATCATAACCGCTTAATTATATTCTCATTTATTAACCACCTCCACCAACACCAACACATTCCCAAAGTTACCAAACATACCAACAACCTAACCCATCCACCTCGTATGCATCTCAAACTCATCCATCAACATCTCAATTATCTAATGATCCCTTATAAGCATTATTGAGTAGAATGGATATCCTTGAATCTATAACTTTTGGATCCAAGACCACTTTTTTATACAACCAAATTTGCAACGAACCTATCAACCCATCTGTTACAATCAAACATTATCCTCCTCACTAGGAAATTCCTAAATTTTATAAGTTCAATAGATCCTCAATAACATTTACATGCCTTCAAGAATGAATGTTATCTTATTTCCCATGATCAAGACCTTATGCTACGCACGTTTCTCATGTCTTTGGCCAGACCATCCCCCGATTGGTATAATAACATCCCAAAACATTCATTATTCACATTCACTTAACTTGTGCAACTATTCCTTAAACACTTTTCAATAAACATTACACGTAAAAGTACCATCACCAACCATTATTCCATCTGACAATATGATGACAAAATTATTGCCGACTTTGTTGCATGGTGGTGCAACATCATTAATCACCTCTCATTCCCCATTTTGCAAACTAATCTTATTGAACTATTTTCATGGTATTGTGTGTAGCACATCTCTTCAACTCTTCAAATTTAATCTTTCCATTCACTATGGCTGATAAGCTTAAACTTCATGCCCTTGAGCAAGGCCATCTTAAAATTTGATCCAAAAAGCTAAGATGGAGTTTACAAAATCATCCAAACATAGTGAAAAATCCAAAATTGCCACTAACTCCATTATGGTAGAGTCATCATTTGCACCTCCTTCTCACATGAAACCCCCGCAAAGAGCTCCTAGACCAACCCCCAATTACACCCCTCTTGGAGAATCATACAGTTCAATTTTTGACAAATTAATAGCTATCAATCTTATTCGGTTTCCACCCATTAGACCATTCAACAAGACACGACCTAAACCATCATGGTATCATGAAGAGCACTATTATAAATATCACTAATTTCACAACCATGATATTGAAAGGTGTCACACATTCAAACATTTAGTTCAAAAACTCATAAACTTGGGTGACCTCCAAGTGGACAACCCAAATGCGCCAACTAATCAACCTTTGGATATCTTCAAGCAACCATTCCCAAATCATCTACCTAATAATAATCAAACTCAACCTTCCACATCACAAGCACCTAATGCATACATCATTAACACTATAGATCAAATTTTCACATCAACATCCCCAACTCCATCATCTATGACTCCTACATATATTTCATATCCTTCTCCAACCATCACATCTTCATCAACAACACCCATGACCACAACTTCTTTAGACTTGATTATACATGCTTCTTCATTTTCACCATCTACAACTTCATCCATTTAACCCCCTTATTTTCAAACATCTATTCATGTTTCTACACCCATTTTCACATCAACCACATCATCTGACATAGTCACGCCTACATCCACCTCTCAATTTGTAACTATAACCATAATACCCCTTAAAACATTTATGACACAACCACCTCCACCTAATACAACCACACCTACAAAACCAATCATCTCTACACCAACATCTGAAAATACATCATCATCTATCCCCATCAATCAATACAAGTACAAGTGACACATCTATGCATAAGTGACACATCTATCATATTAACAATACCTACATTCAAATCCACACAAACACTCTCCCCTTTAGATGTTTTTAAATGCATCATACAGAAACCTCTTGCACCATCAATATTACAAGAATTTCCATCAAAACTAGTCACCACATATCCCCCAAATAAATATGCCACTACTTCCACCAAGGACAAATATCTACAAGTGCAAACTAAGAACCTTGGTGTCCATATTCAGAAATTTCTTTCACATCTGCATAAAAAATTGGAACTTCTTTCCCATAATACCAACAACCTTAAGAATACATCATCATCATCCTTAGGAAAATCCTCTTATATCTTGGGGCCACCCCCTTCATCCAAAATTTCCACCACTAGTAAGACAACCCAATAATTACCTTCTTCCAAGACATATCTTCCTCTATAACCATCTTCCACTTCCATCCCTAAAAACAAATCTAAGTCACCCACATCATCAACTAAGACTCAAAATCAAACACAACCATCCTCATCCTCCTCAAAATATAGGATAAAATTAAAAGCTCACTTTAAACCACCTCAATCCAAACAATCATTATTCCCTTCATTTATAGATACATCATCGCTTATTCTATTGGGGTATTATAATACAATGTTTTATCAATTGCTCCAAGCTTTGGCAATCACTTTACCATCAATCAAACCCTTCGATCCAAATACACCATGACCTTCATGGTTTGATTCTAATCTTGTTTTTACATACCATCGTACACCAGGGCATGACACTGAACATTGCAAATCCCTTAAAACCATCATACATAATCTATTTGACCAAGATGACCTTTTTGAGGAGGGACCAACTATTTCACCATTGACTTCTTCATCCACACCCTCATCCACTAAGACATCTAAGTCACCACACTCATCTAAGACTTATGTTGTTATTCCACCACCTACCATGTCTTCACTTAAATAATTCCCCCTCTCTACATTGATGTCGTTTGGGTCACCACTCGTTCTTATCGTGAATCCCCTCCACCCACTCAATCAAAGTCCAAGGCGGTTTTCTTCATTCCTCCTAAAGAGTCTACCCAACCATCCCCGTCATCAAAACCCAAAGTATCCATCTTAGCTACCCCTCGGTTTGTTTCTCTTGAACAAAATATCATGAAATAGCTTCATCACACCCCAATTAAGATATCACTCTATGAGCTTATCCAAATCTCTCTGGATCATAGGAAATCCCTCATGGAAAATATTAAACATATCCCTACTACTAATGATGAGGTGTAACCCTTTGCATCTATTTTTATCCCCCTTATCACCTTGGCTTCTATATCTTTTGACGACACTGAGATTATAGATATCACACGAGAAGAACATGATCTTCCCCTCTTCAACATCATCTATATCAATGACACCTTCATTCATCGATTTATGATTGACAATGGGGCTAGCATTAACATCATATCATAACAAACTTCTTACCAACTCAAGCTCTCTAAATCCATCATCTCCCAATAACCCATGGTTTTACATGCTTTCAATGTTGCTATTACACTTTCCTTAGGCACGGTCATCCTTCCCATCGATGTTGGTGAAAAAATCCTTCACGAACTCTTCTATATTATAGAGGGGTAGTTTCACTATAATTTCTTGTTATGAAACCTTGGATTCACATTATACGTTGTTTCCCATCCACTCTTCATCAATGTATCAAATATGAGCACGAAGGGAAGATTATAACTCTCCCCATAGATACCCCACCATTCAAAGCATGTAATATGAATTATCATCCTAACGATGTGCTCATCCCCATGCAAGATTAATCTCAACCATCCACTAGCTCATTTTTCTTACATCTAAGCTTCTCAATGACGATTCTATCGACAACATAATGGATAAGATTTTGTTGGGGGAATATCACCTTCTCACACTAAATTCTCTTCCCACACCAAATAGACTTGATAGACTAGACAAAGTACCTATGTACCAATTAAATGTTAGGGATATCATTCCTTTTGGTCCACCTCATCTTCACACCAATCTCATCTATGGTGGCATCAATCACCCTCCATATCACATTGACATCCAACCTCATACCAAACTATACACCAATGGCTTAAGTTGTCTCTACAAGGCGTCATTCACTCACACCTATCTTCGTCGTTGCACTTGGAAAGGATTTGGAATGGGGAATTATGAGTAAAGCATGCATGACCTTGTTATTGATCGATCGTGTAAACCCCATGATAATTTCAAACTAGGTTATAAAGAACAATTCGCTGACCCTATTCCACCATCTATGGTGCTCATGGACATGCCATCTCCATCATATGAGGATATGGATATGGATAACACTGTGTTTATTGCTTCTAGCTTATTTTTTATTCTCCACCATCGCCTTGGGACCAGTCACTTATCAGTGTGAAAATTATATGAGGTCCCTCCCTCTTTAACATCTTAAGATGATAGAATAAGAATCTTCTACCAATAATTTTCTCCATTGCGTTGATGATGATGCCATCCTTTCCCATATGGGGGCATAGGATTCTTATCTTCATAATACCTTACTGCCAGACACATCCACTCTTCTGAATGAGTCCACCATTGACATCAACATAAGGACTTCATAAGAGCCCTGCATTCTCAAAGTGGGTCAATACCTTGATCCATATGAGCTTCAATCATTCACTACTTTCCTCTCTCGTAATGGCCAAGCCTTTGTATGATCATACACAAACATGTTAGGCCTTGATCCATCTATTGTTTTCCATAATATTTTCACCCTTCCCAATGCTAATCTAGTTAATCAGAAGCTTCATCACATGTATCCTCGAATTTCCCTCCTTATCAAAGAGGAGTTACAGCGCCTCCTTTATGCCAACTTCATCATCCTCATTAATTATCCCTAATGGTTTTCTAATATCGTATCTATCACAAAAGTGTATGGAAAGCTCTGTATCTACACATACTTTCGAGATTTAAATATCACTTGCACTAAAAAATATTTTCCCCATTCTAACATTGATCAACTTTTAGACCTTACTACAAGCCATGAGATGTTGTCTCTTATGGATGGTTTTTCTGGATACAATCAGATCCTTATCGCACCATAATACCAACATAATACTGATTTCATCACTCTTTGGGGGATGTTTAGTTATCGTGTCAAGCCATTTGGTGTGAAGAATGTCAGAGCCACTTATCTTCCATGATATCATCCATAAGACTATAGAAGACTATGTTGATGACCTCTTGGGAAATTGCAAACATCAACGCAATCACCTAACTATCCTTGGAATCCTTTACGAGTGCCTTATCTATTTCTTTCTCTGCCTTAACCTGGCCAAGTGTGTTTTTGGAGTTCTTACTTGAAAGCTCCTTGGTTTCATCATTTCTATCAAGGGTATTGAATTTTACCCCACAAAAATCAAGGCCATCCTTGAGATGCTTCCTCCTTCTAATCTTAAGCAACTTCGTAGTCTTCAAGGGCGGCTTCAGTCCATCCACTGCTTCATCTCACAAATTTTGGACCGTTTCCAACCATTTCATCATCTTCTTCATAAAGACGTCAACTTCCACTGGGACGATAATAGCCAAAAATCCTTTGATGATCTCAAGCAGTATCTCCAATCTCCACCTATTCTTACACCTCCACATGAGGGGGAGCCCTTTTATCTATATGTCTCTACTATTGATCATGCCCTATGGGCTATGCTGGCACATCATGATGACCAAAGTAATGAGCAGGTCGTTTATTATATTATTCACACCCTTCATAATTATAATATTCGCTACACTGAAGTTGAAAGGTTATGTTGCACCCTCTTCTTCACAATTTCTAAGCTTTGACATTATCTTCTTAATCACAAAACCTATTTTTGTAATCAACTCTCATCTTCTCAAAATGATGCATTATAAGTCTTATCATAATGATTGCATCACTCGTTGGCTCATGCTCATGACTGAGTTCAACCTATATTTCATCTCTCAAAATTCTATCAAGGGCCAAGCCATTGTAGACCAATTAGCTGAAGCCCATCTTCATGATGCTCATCTTCTTCATGAGCAGTTTCCAGATGAATCCATCAACAATTTACACCATGAGGATTCTCCTCTTAGGATGACTCTCTTTTTTTATAGCTCTAGGTGTCAACAAGGGGGGGCGTTGGTGTCATTAACATTCCTCCTTGGGATACTCTTATCCCCAGCACTCAAAAGCTTGACATAGAGTGCACTAACAATATGGTAGAGTATGAGGCTCTCATTTTGGGCCTTGACACTGACATCCTTTTCGGTGTCCAAATACTTTATATCTATGGGGATTTCAAGCTCATCATCAAAGAAGTTACAAGTGATTATCAATGTAAAAACAATATTCTTAAGAAATATAAGGACATTGTCATATTTCTCCTTGAGGCTTTCGATTATTACACTATCCAAGCCATCCCTCGATCGTCCAATAATTTTGTTGACACAATGTCATCTCTTGCATCTCTCATCCCATGGACAAGAAATAAATCCAAACTTTCTATTGTTGTTCATCGTTGTGGTCAACCATCTCACGTTCATGAGTTACCTCACGTCAATATTTTCAATTCAGTGCATCATATCTATGGTACTCTTTAAAGACTTTTGATAATTTCCAAACCTTCTCATATTTTAAACATTTTATTAAACGTTGCATCTTTCTTTACCTTTTCCAAATTTAAAGGCATATTAAGTCATTTAAGTCCTTTTAAGTCAAATGAATTTTTACTTTTAGTAATATGATTCATTTTAGTTAAAGAAACTTAGTATTTGAAAACATAATTAATATTTTATTTATTTATTCATTATTCTTAATTAGCAATGCCTAATTTATTTAGTGATAAATAATCAGATCTACATGGATATATTTAAATTTATTATAAAATTTGAATATGTAAAAAAAGTGTTTTACAAATAATCATAAATAGGTTTTTAAGATTCCAAAAAGGTATATTTGTTTTAAAATATGTTTTTTATTATCATAAACTTATTTATGCGCTTATACTTAACAAACCTCATATTTATCTGTGAAAATTTAAATTATGTTATAAAATTTCAATCTAAGTCCTAAAAATGGTGTTTTTACCATAGAATAAATAGAAGAGATGGGGCACCTCAAATTTCTTAATATCAAACTTGAATTAATGTGGTTAGCTTCACCTCCTTTTACCTATCACCTTTGCATAGGTAAGAATAAGTAAAAATTTAGCGGTTAGTAATGAAGCCAAACATGTATGTCCATCTAGGAATCCTAGGATACTTTGTTCAAATATACGATTAAGTTTCCTTGTATTACTTTTATTGTTTCAATTGAATAGGCAATAAAAATTACTACATCCATTGTTATCATGTAAACTCTAGTTTAATCCTTAGCATTTTTTGTCGTTGGGAGTTTACAATCCCCGGTGTCGTGTGGGGGACAATAATGCTTTATGAAATGGTATGGGAAATTGATACAATGTATTAAAACCCATGCACCTATCATGGGTTTCTCACTTATTAAATTCTTGTTTACCTTATGGAGATCACTTGATTTCTAGTATGAGGTTAGGGGGATGAGGATAATTGGTAGCTGAGATTTAATATATAGTGAACATTAGAAGGTGGGACTAAAATGATAAGGGAATTAGTTTAGTCTTCACCATGACTCAATAGGAATGGATATGGGTCCTTCTTAGGGGTTACCAAAGTTTGACTTAACTATTTGGGGTTACCAGGCATGCCTTGTATATGAGTTAGGATACATTGGGGGTCACCCTTTGAAATCCAAGTCTTATGGCCATAAGTAATTAATACTTAGTATTAATAAGTATTTAATTATTCTTTTCCAATCCACCATCATGTATTACATTGTGACTGGTTAGGTCATATGATATAGGGATTTGTATACATGGAACACTCTCTCTTTTGGTATCAATTTTCATATCTACCTTCTTTGTGAAGGGTAGGGCCACTCTCGGGATACGAGAGTTGTGCGAGGGAACCAAACTAGCTCTGTGGTTGGAGGAAAAGTGCTATGATGATGCTCTCCCTCTCTTGCTTCATTACTGCGACCTCGACATGATCTCTGGTGTTATCTCAATGGTGCTCACATTGAGAATTATCCTTATGTTCTTCCATATTAGTGTCTCTTAGCAAAATATTGTATTCTTATTTGTAATTTGTATTGTAAATAAAACAAGAGAATCATGTTGAGCATAATGATTATGTAGTGTACTTGAAAATTAATATGTACAAAGTTGAAAACACAACACCTTTCATACCATTAGTATCTTTATTGCCAAAAGAAATGGGTAATGAATTAGCTCCTATGTCATTACATTCATATGCTAGTATGCTCTCTATGCTTAGTGAATTTAACAAGGTGGAATGCATTCATTTTCTTATGTAATTATCTTGTCTGATTACAATAATATTAGTCAATTGATTAAATTGCAAATAGATGATGCCCTTTGATTATTGTACTTTCCCTTTATAAACAAACATTAATTGTTCCCTTTGGTTTCTACATTGTGGATAGTTTAAGTTAAGAACTAGGGATTTGATTCTCGTCTTTGGTGGAATTATATGGAAATTCATGTGAAGGAATGTATATAAATTAATTTAAAAAAAATCGATGTGTTTTTCTAGTATTCTACAATGGGGTTCTTACATTTTGGTATTGAGAGTTCACCTAGGTTCAACGAATCAGGCCTAATGGTCACCACTACTTTCTAAGTTGTGTCTCATTGGTCCTTTCAGGTAGTGATGGCTAGAACACTACTTGCTAATGGGGAGACAGACCATCAAGGAAATGATCTTCAAATTAATGTCGATCAACTCTTAACCTTGGTATCTAACACCCAGGATAGGATTGGTGTCCTCAAACAGAGGACATGATCTGAAACAAGAAGATGACCAAGGGAATAAACAAGATCAATACCACCCTCAAGAAAATGGAAATATGAATGAATAAAATCAAAGTCATGTGAATCACAACCAGGAAAGTTTAAATGACAGAAATGTACCCCCACCTAAGAGGGCATGGATTGAGATAGAACTAGCTAGAGACTTGAAGAGGATAAATACACCAAAGTACAATGGGATGATACTCGGACATGGTGCAAATTCTTACCTCATTGAAATGGAGAAATATTTTGAGCTTCATAACTTCTTTGAGGAAACCAAGGCAGTTTGGGGCGAATACCAACTCTTTGGATAAGCCTCGGCATGGTGGGAGAACTTGAAATCAGAAAGAGAATTAACTTTTGATAACACCACATGGGAACAATTTGTTTCCTTCTTCTGGAAGATATGGCTACCTCAATTATACTTTGATGGGAAAATGACTTAATTCCAGAACCTTATATAGGGAGACATGTTTATTACTACTTACTAGGAGAAGTTCACACGTCTCCTTAAGTACACACCACAGTATCAAAAGGATAAAAGGTTTTGGATCAAGAAGTTCATCTTAGGCTTGAACCCTCAAATTGGAATAGATGTGGACATCCATGGACCAGGTTTTTAAAAAATCCATAAAGCAAGAGCAGAAACTAAAAGCTTTAGCTGCAACACGGAGAGATTTCAAGGAAGGAGGAAGAGGACAACAACATCAAAATTCAACTCCATTTAAAAGTAAAAATTTGAAGCATAATAAAAATGGTATAAATATGAACATATGGTCTGGAAGGAATTTCAAACCTAGAAACTCCTTCAAGTCAAATGGAGTACCTAAGGGTAGGAATGAAAATGGAAACAATAATGGAAGGTTTAACCGTGGAGGAAAACCTCTAGAAAAGAGAGGTCCAGTGGGAGGATGATTTAATTGTGGAGGTGATCACTATTCCAATCATTTTCCTCGTAAAATAGCTAGTGGAAATATTAAGGCACCTTTACCAATTCAACAACAAGTGTTCCAATAGAAGATCCATGCAACAGTAGATAACTACTAAGTTGATTTTCAAGTAACACTAATAGAAGCATCAAGTAAAATTTTTGGTAATCCAGTTTCTATTCTTATTGATACAGGAGCATCTGAGTGTTTTGTAGCTCCTGAGATTCTTAGTAAAATTTCTATCAAAAGCTGGATATATGGAAAAATCTTGGTCAGTTCAATATGGGAACCGAGCAGAGAGAAAAGTAGAGCAATGTCTTTTTGAGGTTGAGTTAGAACTTCCAAAATTTGTGACTACAAAACTTATATGTTGCACCCTTGGGATCTTATGATGTTATCCTAGGAGTTAATTGGTTATGGAAACACCATGCAAAAGTTAGATTTTTTTTGAAGGATATTACTTTGAGTGTTGATGACAAGGGTTACCCTATGCATATCCATGGAATCAAAAGAGAAGTAATTCTAAGGAAAATTTTAGCAATGACTGTTAAAGAAATCCAAGAGGAAAGGGTGTGTAATGCTTTTAGTCCATATCAATGATATAGAAATTGAAAAAGAACCAACACTTGAGGATTACCCTTTCCTCCAAGACTTTAGTGGTGTTTCCATGATGAGTTACTAGGACTTCCACCTCATAGAGAATTTTATTTCTCCTTTGATATTGTGTCAGTATTAGAACCATGTTCCAAGGCACCTTATCGAATGACAAAAACTGAATTATTTGAGCTAAAGAAATTGCAAGAATTACAGATCTAAGGGTTTAATTCATCGCAGGGTATCCCCTTGGGTGCACCAGTGATATTTGTTAAGTATAAGGATGGAACTCTTAGGCCTTGCATAGACTACAGGATGCTAAATAAATCTACTATGAAAAATAGATACCCCTTGCCACGCATATAAGATTTATTTGACCAAATGTGAGGGGAAACAATATTTTCAAATTTTGATTTGAAATCAGGTTACCATCAAATCAGAAATCGTGAGGAAGACATTCCAAAAATAGTTTTTCAGACTCGTTATGGGCATTAAGAGTTCACTGTACTTTCTTTTGGACTCACGAATGCTCCAACAGTATTCATGAATCTGATGAATGGTACCTTCAAGGATTATCTAGATAAGTTTGTGTTAGTTTTTCTGGATGATATTTTGATATATTCAAAGACAGAAGAAGAACACATTGGAAATTAGAGATTAGTGTTGCAAAGGTTAAGGCAACATAAGCTTTATGTAAATTTATCAAAATGTTCTTTCTTTCAACAAAAAGTAAACTATCTAGGCCACATTATTTCAGCAGAAGGTATATCAGTTGATCTAGCTAAGGTAAAATCTATCATGGACTGGCCTTCCCTAAAGAATGTGCATGAAATTTCAAAGTTTTATGGGCTTGGTAGGGTATTACAGAAAGTTTGTTAAAGGTGTATCTAAGATAGCGGGTCCAATAACATCCTTGCAGAAGGGTAAAAAGTATGTATGGAGCGGAATTTTTGAAAATGATTTCAAAATATTGAAAGAAAAGTTGACATCAGCACCCATCCTACAGGTGCCAGATCCAAATGGTAATTTCACTATCATTACATATGCATCTGGTGAAGGTTTCGGGGGTGTTTTAATGTAAGATAACCATGTGGTGGCATATGAGTCTTGAAAAATAAAGCAAAGAGAGTTGAATTATTCACCACATGATTTGCAGCTTACTACAATTGTCCATGCATTGCAAATGTGGAGGCATTTCCTTATTGGAATTCCATTTGAGCTCAAGACTGATTACTTAGGGCTCAAGTATATCTTTACCCAACCAAACCTGAATGTTAGCTAACAACGTTGGTTGAAATTTTTAAATGAGTATGATTTTGAAATTAGCTATATAAAGGGGAAGGAAAATAGAGTTGCAGATGCCCTTAGTCATCATCTCTATATAGTTGTCATGGCCATAGTGAGAACCACTTTTAAACAACAATTTTTAGATCAATTAACATCGGATGATTTTTATAAACAAGTCAAGGTCTCCCTTGAGGATGATAGTCAATATCATAGGTATGAGGGCTATCAGATTGATGCAGAAGGTATCTGAAGGTACGTGTTGGTTGGATATTTTGTCAATCCAAAATATGAGGTTCAACCACAGTATATGGGATTAAATCCCTCCTCAAAGACAGGTGAGGCTGCCTGCTTATTACTAATCTAAAACACAGAAAAAACAATATATACAGTATTCACACTAATCTAACCATTGGGGTTGGGATAGAATCCCGAAATCCACATCCACACGATTCAAAGGTATTGCTTTCGTAAATGAACTGGGTCGGAAACTATTACAATGAAAGAAGCACAATGGAAAGGAAATGAGAGAAACATATTTTCTTTCGAGTAAACACAGAGCACGAAATAATCATACGGGCTTTAGATCATAAATATAATGTCTGAAATGATTAGAAACACTAAGGTGCTAAACAAAGAATAGCTTAAGATCATGAACGTAAGAACAATGTCTTAAGAAAGATATATCCCACAACACAAAGTTTGCAAAATAATATCAACTCCTATTCTTCAAAATGATTAAAAGAAA
Source organism: Taxus chinensis (assembly GCA_019776745.2). NCBI lineage: Eukaryota > Viridiplantae > Streptophyta > Pinopsida > Cupressales > Taxaceae > Taxus > Taxus chinensis. Next base: position 338,185,747 of record CM034157.1, on the reverse strand, counting down.
ACACAAAGTTTTTCTTCTTTCCAATAGCTCCCAATATTCCAAAAATCTCGACCCTTTGGAATGCATAAGCATCCCTTATTTATAATAAAAGGAGTAGAGAGAAAATAGGATAAATCCTAGAAAATAGTGTTCTTTAAAAAGAGTTCTATTTTGCTTGACTCTCACGCAGGAGACCAAGTCAAAATATGATTCAAAAATGTGACGAAACAGAAATGAAAAAGACATGTCAATTTCAAAATTGAAATGACATGAAACATCAAGACTTAATCTGAATCGTCATCTTTCGCTCCTTCATCTTTCTCTTCCTCCAGCTGAGCCTGTTTGTTCCGAAATTCTTGGAACTTTCGAATTATGCCTTGCATTTCATTTTCGTCAGGCGCAGTGGAATGATCATTCAAAATTTCGCAGGTTTCATGGGTATCACTAGCACTGCCGGGAAGCTTTTTCAATCTTTTGCTGAGCTTTCTCAAGGCCTCCAAAGAATGTTCAATTCTTACAAACCGGTCGATGATCTCAATACCAAATCCGTGCGTTGGTTCATGCTGAACAGACTCTTGGACTTGTTCAAAAAGATCATCAGCTGATAGGATGCCTGAGTTTCCAACTGACACCTTTGGACAAATCTTCAGCAACTCTTCTTCCAGATCACTTTTGCCATCAATCAATTTATCCCTTGATTCTCTCAACTTACCGCAGGCTTTGTTAAGAATCTTCAGCCTGAACCTGATGGCTTTGGTCAGCTGGAAATGCTTATCCACATGTGGGATGATGCCTTCTTCTACCAAGAGTTGTGATGGTATTTGCTTTAATGCCTGGAGAGCTTCGAAAGTCAAATCAAGATGTCCAATTTCTTGAGAGAAATCATCGTCCATCTTCTCTCCATCACTCTGAATGTCCCCCAAAGATTGATAGATTTTCACAACGTCTTGAATCACTTCCTTCCCCTGTTGGAGCAGCCTTTGGATCCATTCATCAACCACCCTTCCTTTTTTATTAATCCTCTCAATCGTAGGCACTGATGAGAAATCGAATCCGACAGGGACAGAAGAAGATGGTATGGATTCAAGGGGTTTTGAGAGCTTAAGCAAAACCTCTGTCAACTGCTCCACCTTTCCCTTAAGCTCATCTCTGTTGTCTTTTGTTTCTTTCAACTTCTGGCACAGCACATTTATAGCATCCCGTGCATCCTGTTGTGCCCCTTCTGCTGTCACTTTTCCTAGAGCCACCCTGGTTATCTGATAATCAGAGGCTGTTACATCCTCTTTAGTTTTGTCAGTCGCGGGAGTGGCGATCTCTGCGAACTTATGCCCTGAAGCGTCCACCAAAACCCTTGAAACTGTTTTGGGTTTCTTGGCCGATTTAGCAGTAGGAGCCTTGAGTGAGCTAAAATCAAAGGCTGGTATGGGTACAATCACCTTCCTCTTCCTCGGAGTTTTCTCGAGTAGCCATTGCGGCGTATCAGAGGGAGTTGCCATGGTTGTAGAAGCTGGTATCATACTCTCAAGGGGAGAAGGTTCTACTAGTGGAGGGGGAATAGTTACCAATGTGGTAGCAGATTCAATAAAAAGAGGCACAGGAGGGGGCGTGTTGGTGATTACTTGGGTCCCAGCAGAGAGGGGTGAGAGTCCAGAGAAAATACTGGCCATGATTGAAGAAGTTGATGGAGAATGAGGAGGTAGGAGTGGTTGTGAGGGGGGAGGCACAGATTCAGACTCCAAAGCCTGGGATGCAAGAGATAAGGTCTCTTCAGTTGGGCAATCAACAAATGATGAAACCAGAGGCTGGCTTCCTTCTCCTTCCAAAGAAATTTCTCCTATTTCTGGTGGTGTTGGTGATTCTGGCACATCCACCGTTTCAACTGGAGAAATAATTGAAGAGATTTCTCTTTCTTTTCTCTTTTTGACAAACTTGACCTTTATAGGCCCCTTAGAAGATTTTTTGTCCTTTCCCTTTTTAGAGGGCCCCGCCTCTGAAGCAGCCAACTTTGAAAAATTATCATCTTTAAAACTCATTCCCCAAGAGGCGAGCCATACTTTGGTGCGTGCAAGAATCAGAGCTGATCTATCTGTAATGGAGGCTTTTTCACTGATTGACCAATCAATAGGTGGGAAAACATATTGATCTTCATTCAGTCCATCATAAGAGGGATCCAGAACACTTTCATTGTCGCTAGTACCTTCTGGTAAGTTAGCGAGCTCAAGTGTTTGAATCTCAGCAAGTGTCAATCTGCTATGATCCTTTCTACGAACAGCAACCTCATCACGTAGATCAATCCAGATGTCCTCTATGCTTGGTCTGTGTAGGTGCAGAGTTCCATACACCCTGAGGACTCCTCGAATGTCAAACCCGTCTCGAGGCTTCATGTGCTTCTTCAACTTATCCTGAAGCTCATGGACAACATTCCTAGCTTTCACCACTGTCGAACAAGTATACCTTCCAATAGAAATTGGGAAGGATACAGCGGCTTTATGTTTACTTTGTTGGAACTTGTGAAAATCCAACAATTGCCTAACCAATTCCATCAAGATCAGTTTGTCCCCTAGATATCGGGGCAGATGGAAAGGATCCCTTGGGTACATGACTACCCGTAGATATGTAAACTTCTTAAATTGCAAGAAGACACAACCCCACTTTGAAACCTCAGCCCATGCTTCATCAGATACTCTTGTTTTCCTCAGTTCAGGATTTAACCTGCAGATGTTCTCATAAAAGAAGGCATCATTTACCCTTCTGAATTGGTCTTGAGACCCTTTCCTTGTCAGCTGAGGAAAATACTGATAAACATGGTCCACCGTCCTGTTTCCCTTGGTATCCAACCCGGGATAGTTCCTCATACCGGCCGCTGCATAGGTGACATATGAGGACATATAAAACTTTCCCGTAGACAAGACTGTTGTCATTTGGGAATCTATCTCATTACTAATGAGAGTGCCCCAATCAATTCCTTGTTGATTCTTCTTAATGGTGATCATGAACTGATACATCCACCCTTGGAAAACATTTGATTCGGGTAAACCAAAAACCCGACTCAACAGAGTGATGATGTCATTGATTTCCTGAATGAAATCACTTCTGGGGACAAGTCTTGGGAATCTGGAAACAGCCGGTTTGGCTTTGATCAGGAACTTCTTATTTACGTGTTTGATACAATCTTCTTGATCATTATCCGAAGCCTTCTGAGCTGACTTAATGTCTAACTCTCCATATTCTTCAAAAATGGGCAGCTTGAGGAGGTCATCGAAGTAACCTCTGTCCGACTTGATCACAACTTCTCCCGCCTGGTTTCTCACAAAACGAGAAGCAGAGTCATAACTCGAAGCGCAAGCTAAGATGAATTCAGGGCACTGTGTGGACATAGGGAAACCCGCTGCAAGAGGTAAACCACTATCGGCTATCGATTTCATCCATGGAGTTTGGGAGGAGCTCTTTACCCTACTCTAGAAATCCTCCATATCTATATTTCCGAGCTCTGTATCTCGGATGTCATAATTGCAATCGATATAGGATGGAGACTCCACCTTTCTGAATTTGTATTTCATCCTTCCTGACTTTTCAGTATTTTCTTGCGATGGACCAGGGTCCGACATGAGGGATTTCGAAGGAGGAGAGTTTCAGAGATCAGGAGATGTTGCACACTATGAAAACCCTGACCTACTTAAGATGTCGGAAGGGTGGAAAAGCCCGACACACACTGAGGAGGATGTCGGGGAGTCCGGAAAACCCAACACACTGAGGATGTTGGAGACTTGAGAAAACCCGGCACTTTGAAGATGTCAGAGATTTTAGAAAACCCGGCACTTTGAAGATGTCGGAGATTTTGGAAATCCCGACACGTCAAATTTTCTTATATACTACGGGTTTTTGATACTGCACAGCACCCTGCAAAACCCGAGAAGAGGGAATAGGGTTTTTTTTAATTTAAAAACATGCAAGTTCTTTCTTCATCATAAATATCCAACCAACAGGTTTAATGACAAAATTTATATTCCTAATCATGGTGATTTATGAATCACAGTTTTGGAGAAAGCACATTGTGCTCCTTACACAGGTCACCCTAATGTGACCAAGATGATGGTTGATATAAAACAGTTGTATATTTGGCATGGGCTTAAGAGAGGTGTTACTAGCTTTATAACAAGGTGTTTAGAGTGTCAACGAGTTAAAGTTGATCATATGTATCTAGCAGGGTTACTTTATCCCCATGATGTGCCCAATTAGAAGTGGAAATTTATTAGTATGAATTTTGTTCAAGGGCTTTCAATGTCCAAGAATAAGCATGATGTGATATTGGTAGTTATTAAAAAACTTACCAAGATTTCACATTTCATCCCTGGGAACTTGAAGGATGATTCACTAATTTTAGCAAGGAGGTTTGTACATGAGATATTTAGGCTCCATGGAGTACTTGAAAAGATAATTTCAGATCGAGACACTCACATGACGTCAAGGTTCTAGCAGACCTTGCATGCAGCTTTAGGAACAAAGCTCAACTTTAGTACAATGTATCACCCTGAAACCGATGGACAAATAGAGAGAGTTAATCAAGTACCAGAAGACATGCTTCGCATGTACTGCATGGACCAACAATACAAGTGGGAGGAGTACTTTCCTTTAATAGAGTTTGCTTACAATAACTCTAACCATTCCACTCTTGGTATGGCACCATTTGAAGCACTTTATGGAAGGAAGTGTTGTACACCTATCAGTTGGGACAAGAAAGAAGATCATGTTGTGATTGGTCCTGAAATGCTTCAAGAAATGGAGGAGCATGTAAAGCTAATTAGAAAGAAATTGTTCGAAGTTGCAGATAGACAAAAAAGTTATGCATATAGAAAAATAACCCTAAGAACTTTTGAAGTAGGAGACAAGGTTTTCCTTAGAGTCAAACCCAATAAAAGTTCTATCAATTTTGGTAAGGCATCCAAACTTGCTCCAATTTATGTAGGACCCTTTGATGTCCTAGAAGTTGTGAACCCAGTAGCTTACAGACTTACTTTACTTCCATATCTAGCTCGACTCAATAATGTTTTCCATGTATCTTTGCTAAAGCAATATCATGCTGATATGTCACATGTAATTGATTGGAGATTATTGCAGGTTCAGGATCCAGGGGTGGTTCTGGTAGAACCCCTTCGGGTAATTGATACTCGCAAAATCACCTTGCGAAATAGGGAAGTCTCCCAGTGTAAGGTCCAATGGGACCAATACTCTGAGGAGAGTGCAACATGGGAAGACTATGATGAAGTCTTCAAGACTTTTCCACATTTATTTGTTTAGTTTTGTTTTTCAGTAGCCATCGGGCCGATGCCTTTTCTAATGGGGGAGGGATTTCACATCCCTCTTTGTAGTATCAAACTATTGATGTAATAATTGACATATGTGATTGATTATGTGGAACTATGAATTATTATTATTATGCTAGAGTGTTTAATTTTTTTTATTTAAATGCAATTTGGTATAAATATTATCATTGACAATAATATGATTAGCACTTCCTCTATTATATCATGTTGATTTATATCATGATCTAGTTAACTACTTCTGTGTTATTGTTATGAGTTGGTTGTAGGATATATTTCCCTTGGACTGGAGGGAGAGCATCATCAAAGAAAGGAGAGTAGATACAAAGTTATGGTACCAAAAGAGAGAGGGAAATATGTACCCCTAAACCTTAACAATAACGTAGTTATACCACTTGTAAAGGGGTAAGATGTTTTTACCATTTTACATACACTTTTTGGTATGTCAATTCACTTTAGTACTTTGTAGCGTGTGAAAATATGATAGAGTTTAGATTACCTTGTTAAATTTCGAGTATCCATATTAACTTAGGTCTGGCTATAGGTCCACCTGCATACGAGGTTTGTAAAATTATAATCGTTTGCATGTATCATGTTCTTAATCATAAAATAATTACAAATATTTAAACTAACAATATTTTCCAGCTAATACATTTAAAATATAATCGTGATTTATAATATAAATTAGTATTTATATTATTTTTAAAATTATACAAAATATAAATACATCACATTATTTTATAATGGTGTTTCCATCATATATGCATAACATGCATATTGAGAAAATTTGTCACACAACAAAAATAGTTTGACAAAAACAGGTGGCTGCCAACTTAAAAATATGACAATGTAATAATTATGATTGTTTCCATATTTTGAAACATATGTAAAAAATTATACATTTAAAAAGTAGTTTCAATAAATAGATGGCTGCAAAATTGAAAAAAATCTACTAACATAATTAATAGATGAAGCAATCTGTTAAAGTTTGTAAAAAGATTGAAGAAATGTTCAAATAAATAAAAAGGAATTATAAATGTCTCTTACTGACAAAGATGGAGGACCATTATTTAAAATTTATTGCATTAACTATTGAGTAGAGCAATAAAGGAAATGAAATATAAAAAAATAAAGAAAGAAATAAGGAAAAACTTTATGAGGTTGAAAAGTGCGCCCTTTCATTTAATAAGATATGAGAAATTTTAAATGCTCTCTCGAAAAAAAATGATTCTTTTGCAATTAAAAAAATAGAACAAGTTCCATTAAAGTAGGGATTATATAAAAATCCTCAAATTTATGGAGAACAATTAAAGGAAGATGACACTTTATTTTTGGAAATATGGAGCAAAAGTACGGGTGCAATGATTTCTCTGAACACATAAGAAGAATTGTTGGTTGTTAAATACTATGGAGTTTAACTGAGACAAGTTATTTTAATTTAAACATCTCTCAAGGATCTTTAAACCTTTAAAAGAAGAGATTATCTCTCTTCCATTAGAAATTTTGGGAGCAACAAATATGGGAGCAAAGATTTATATGAGCACATAAAAAGAGTTGGTTGGTTGTTGAATGCTTGAACTACAAACCAAAGGCAAGTTATTTTAATTTAAACATCTCTCATCACTCTTCAAACCTTTGAAAAGAAAAGATTATCTCTCTTCCATTAAGAATAATAATTTGTAACTTGTTTTAGAATTTAATGGAATATCATATATTCAATCAATAAATTTAATAGAGTGTAATTTTTTTTTACTATTAAGAAGAGGAAAGAAATTCATTAATTTTTTTTATATTCTATATAGATAGAATAATAAAATTCAAAAATATATAGAATTTTCTTAAAATAATAAAATTATAAAATGGGTGGGTGAATTAAATTCATCTTTTCGATAAATGATGGGGGGATTAAATAATATAAACTTGGGTAAATAATAGGTAAATTATCTTGTACCCTAGACAAAATAATAAAATTGGGTAAATGTTGGGTAAATTATTTTTAATAAAGTAAATATGAATATGAAGAAATTTATTGGTAAATAATGAGTGAATTAAATTATCTTATCCGTAAATATAAATGATGGGTGAATTAAATTTATCATAAAATTGGGTAAATGTTAATATATTATCTTTTACATTAAATAATAAAATTGAGGAAATGTTGGGTAAATTATTTTTTATTAAAGTAAATAAAAATGAGATGAAATTCATCAATAAAATTTATTTAGCATAAATTATAACTTAATGCATAACTAATGTGTTAGTAAAAAAAATGGTTAGCGGTTTTAACTTGAATTTATGTGGCTTATTCTTAATAATATAATTATTTAAAGACTTGTGATAATTTTTAGATCTTCCATCTTTTAAACATTTTAATAAACTTTACATTTTTTTTACCCTTATCAAACTTAAAGGCATGTTAGCCATTTAAATCCATTTAAGTCACGTGGACTTTTACTTTTGGTAATATGATACCCTTTAGTTAGAAACTTAGTATTTGAAACATAATTAATATTTTAATTATTTATTCATTATTTTTAATTAGAATGCCTAATTTATTTAGTGGTGAATAATATACCATATGAATATATTTAAATTTATTATAAATTTGAATATGTTAAAAAAAATGTTTTATTAACCATAAATAGGTTATTAAGATTCTAAAAAGGTATATTAAAATATTTTCTCTATCATCATAAACTTATTTATGTGGTTATACTAAAAAACCTCATATTTATTTGTGAGAGTTTGAAGTGTGGTATAAAATTTCAATCTAAGTCCTAAAAATGGTGTTCTTCCCTTAGAATAAATAGAAGGGATGGGGCACTTCAAAATTCTTAATATCAAACTTGAATTAATGTGGTTAGCTTCACCTCCTTTTACCTATCACCTTTGCATAGGTAAGAATAAGTAAACATTTAGCGGTTAGTAGTGAAACCAAACATGCATGTCCATCTAGGAATCCTATGATACTTTGTTCAAATATACGATTAAGTTTCCTTGTATTAATTTTATTGTTTCAATTGAATAGGAAATAAAACTTACTACATCCATTGTTATCATGTAAACTCTAGTTTAATCCTTAGCATTTTTTGTCATTGGGAGTTTACAATCCCCGGTGTCATGTGGGGACAATAATGCTTTATGAAATAGTATGAGACATTGATACAATGTATTAAAACCCATGTGCCTATCATGGGTTTCTCACTTATTAAATCCTTGTTTACCTTATGGAGATCACTTGATGTCTAGTATGAGGTTAGGAGGGATGAGAGAATTGGTAGCTAAGAGTTAATGTATAGTGAACATTGGAAGGTGGGACTAAAAGGATAAGGGAATTAGTTTAGTCTTCACCATGACTCAATAGGAATGGGTATGGGTCCTTTTTAGGGGTTACCAAAGATTGACTCAATATCTTGGGGTTACCAGGCATGCCCTGTATATGAGTTAGGATACATTGGGGGTCACCATTTGAAATCTAAGTCTTATGGCCATAAGCAATTAATACTTAGTATTAATAAGAATTTAATTATTCTTTTCCAGTTCACCATCCTGTATTACATCATGACTAGTTAGGTCATATGATATAGGGATTTGTATACATGGAACACTCTCTCTTTTGGTATCAATTTTTATATCTACCTTCTTTGTGAAGGGTAGGGCCACTCTCGGGATACGAGAGTTGTGCAGGGGAGCCAAACTAGATTTGTGGTTAGAGGAAAAGTGTTATGATGATCTCCCTCTCTTGCTTCATTACTGCGATGTCAACATGATCTCCGGTGTTATCTCGATGGTGCTCACATTGAGAATTATCCTTATGTTCTTCCATATTAGTGTCTCTCAGCAAAATATTGTATTCTTATTTGTAATATGTATTGTAAAGCAAACAAGAGAATCATGTTGAGCATAATGATTATGTAGTGTGCTTAAAAACTAATATGTAATAAGTTAAAAGCATATCACATTTTGTACCATTAGTATCTTTATTGCCAAAATAAATGGGTAATGAATTAGCTCCTATGTAATTATGTTCATATGCTAGCATATTCTTTATGCTTAGTGAATTTAACAAGGTGGAATGCATTCATTTTCTTATGTAATTATCGTGTCTGATTATAATAATATTAGTCAATTGATTAAATTGCAAATAGATGATGCCCTTTGATTATTGTACTTTTCCCTTCTATAAACAAGCATTAATTGTTCCCTTTGGTTTCTACATCGTGGATAGTTTAACTTAAGAGCTAGGGATATGATTCTCGTCTTTGGTGGAATTATATGGAAATTAACGTGAAGGAATGTATATAAAGTAAGAAAAAACAAAATAAAATAAAATCGAGGTGTTTTTCTAGTATTCTACCAAGGGGTTCGCCATGCCTTACAGCAAGCTCAGGACCTTTGGCCCTTCTCGTAATGGGTCCTTGATCTCATCAGTACCATCAATCCTAGTTCTTCATAGCGTCATCATTATATCATCACCGTGATTGAATATTTCACCAACTGGGTGGAAACAATTCCACTCACCTTGAACAAAGTTAATCAAATCATTAACTTTATCTATCAGCATATCATTTTGCACTTCGGCGTCCCTCACAAAATCATCACAGACAACGAAAAGTCCTTTAAAAAGAAAGATTTCAAGAAGCTTTGTAACTCATTAAATATCAAGCTTAGTTTCAAATCTCCTTACAATCCTCAATCTAACAGTCAAAATGAAGCAAATAATAAAACTCTTCGCAACATCCTTGCCAAGACTATTGATAAAGCAGGCCACAATTGACATCTTTATCTTACTTTCACTCTTTGGTCTTATAGTACTAGCATCTTCTCCTCTACGGGCTCTATTCCCTTCTCTCTTATTTTTTGGCTCCAAAGTCATTCTTCCTCTTGAATTCTAAATACCCTCCTTGTGTGTTTCTATTTGTGAATTCATCTCTGATGAATATTATCGCCAAGAGTGTCTAACATAGCTTGAATTGTTAGATGAATGCCACCTTCTCACTCTTAAACATCACCATGTCTATCAAGAGAACATCAAATATGCTTACAATAAACATCTTAAGGAACATGACTTTAACATCGGTGACCTTTTCCTTGAATAAAATCAAAACAACACTACTCTAGAAAGGAGATAACGTAAAAAAAATTCTCCCAACTAGATTGGACCTTACATTATCACACATAAGTATGGGTCTAGGGCCTATCATTTGGCTTCCCTTGATGGTAAAGCGTAAACCAAACCTTTTAATATATTACACTTGTGTCTATTCTACTATTAGCATACTTACCAATGTGAACTTAGTTATCTCCATGATCATCCATCCATAATTATCCATTTCCATTTCTCCTTGTAATGATATGGAATTATATGGTCTACCATTACTTTCCTAGTTAGGACCTTGAATATGGGCACCACGGCTCTACTCATAGCATATTCCTTATGGATAGGCTCTTCCTTTTGTTGAGAACTTTGTGATCATTACATCTGTCACCCTCTTATTTAGCTATTGGAAATATGCTAAAGGTCCATAGGTGTCACTTGTACATTTATTTTCCCCTCTTAATTGGTTTACCTGACTATCTTAAGCTCTTCCCCATATCAAAATTATATGGATGTTCATTACCAAAAGTAAAAAGTAAACAGACTAATCCCTCGAAGGACATTTGTTCATGAGAGCATAAAATGACAAAAGGTAGACTGATCCCTCCAAGGACAGTTATCATGTATGTATCACCCCTACCATTTGTCAAAAATAAATCAAAAAGTAGACCACTCCCTCCAAGGATGGCTACTCCCTATTTATCATGGTAGTTAAGGCTTCCCGCATTGATCAACCCTATATCTCATAAATCAAAAGCATAAAAATCCAGTAGTCACAAAATCATGCACTTTAGACATTTTATTTATCCTAGTCTCATACTACTATTTAGAAGGTTCTTGAGTAAAGAAAGTACTAATTAACCCCCATCCTTTGGCCATCTTATTTATTTTATTTCGTAATTTGTGACCTATTGCACCCATATGCCCAGCCATTTCTAGACATCCCATGTTATTTTAGCCTCGGTTGGGGTGCCTAGATTTAGTACTGGGGCGCCCATGGGCACCCAGGTCTTGCCACTTCTTGGGCGTTTTCTAACCATTTTCATCTTTATCTTTCTTATGGTCGGCCTTTTTCAGGATTAATTATAAAATTAGAGCAAGAGAACCCTATAAATATAAAGTTATGAGACCATAATGAGGGACCTAACATCATACACTACTATCACTCCATCTAGAGTTACATCCATATATTGCATTGGCATCCACATAGCTCCATCATCACGGCATAAGCTAGGACATTGCATCGCACTTCATAGGGGAGGAATTCTATTCTATTCCATGCACACATTCTACTAATTTTGTACATTTAGTTATTGCTCTCTATTTCACAAAGTGACATAACAGGCAGTGAATATTTCAGATCACCTTCCAACCCTACGAGTACCCATTACAAATGCACTTCCACATGTGATAAACTTTTGCATAGACTTCGGGCACCCAATTTCAATAGACACAGTTATCAATTTCCCAGTACAGGCACCCCAGACCTTCGGCATAGTCGACACCAATAAGATTTCTGATTTTTTGTGCATCACTGCGACATGGTATGACAGGCTTCTATTATTCAGTTGAGTTCTTTCCTGTCCCTTCTGAAACATTAGGGTTTTTACTTTTACTAGTTATATTATTTGGTACATTTACATACTATTTCAGTGCATTTACTTACTATGTCATATGCCCTCCTAGATTAGATTAACTATAGTTTACTACATTAGCTTAGTCAATTTTAGTTAATAATTTTGGTGAAACTGATCATTTTCACACTTAGGATCCTCATTTTTCTTCTATCATGGTTCGTCAAGTTTCTTTATCTTATTTACTTAGGATATATCCCCATTATCGAGATGTGTTACAAAAATCCCTAGACACCAAGTATTTTGATGACAATATTCCTCCACATGAATTAAGTTTTATACTTCATTGTCTATTTGTCGACCCTAGTCTTGATGATCCTCCATCTAATCAACCACTATTAGACTCGATTCAGGCCTTACATACATTATTTCAACATAAATTTGCCACCATGGAATCCACAATCACATCTCTTAGATCTAAAATTCAAAAACTTAAGGATGTTTATCAATCGCATGTTTGTGCTCCTTCTACATATTGTATGTCATCCATGTCCACCACATGTCATATGATTAAAGCTCAAGATATGTCATTGCATGAGCCTCTCATGTTTGAGCACAATACTATGCCACATGAAATTTTCCTCACCTCCTTAATCATAAGTTGATCACTCTACCAAATATGCAGAATTATTCTTCTTATCGGTTAACAAAATATCAAGCTCGTCCATACTACAATTACCATCAAATCAATGGACATAATGACAATGATTGTCATATTTTTCTTCCCATAATCAAAATTCTTGAGTATCAAGGTCTTATTTCATTTAAGACACAACATCCTATTATAAAGGTTACATTCGTATGGGCTCCTAAATCTACTCCTTCGGTTAGTCACGATCCACCTAAGCAATCACCTATGGTATCACCAAGTCAACCACCTACCACAATTAGTTCACAAACTCCACCTACTAATTCGTCTACTACATTACCAAGTCCGCCTGAGAAATTTCCCTTAAATGTTAATGTCACTCCGTGTCCTCTCAAGTCTAAGCTTCATATAATCAATTTTGTCCCAGTAACTAACCCTTCTCTTGGTAGTCGAGACACATTCCAAACTTCACCATAGCATGTTAATACTTCACAACACTCCACACCTACTATACTTGATATGCATTTCATTTCATATGCTCCCACTACTTCTATGTCATATGCTACTAACTAATAAATTCAAGTTCAATCTTTGGTAGGCAAAGACCTTCTCACTGACTTTACATGCTCTTCTCACACACAATTGGGGGGCATAACATCCCACATCCCCACCCCCCCTAATCTTGGCATTTACACATATCTCACTTTTGCATTCTCATACATCAATCTCATAGAATATTCATACTCATTACACACTTTAGTTTCATCACCCAATGACACACTCTTGTGATTCAGTTCACACTTGACTGTTGAGGGATTACTACTACACTGAACCCCACATACTTCACCATAGGAATTATACATTACACATCATCACACATTCACTATTTCACCTTTCATCATGTGACATTACTAGTTTTGTTACATACACTTTAGGCTAAATCGTTACCTATTAATCATCTTGTAGCGGTGTACACCTTATGTTACATCACCACTCCCAACTATTCATCTTGTAGTGACATATGCTTTAGGCTAAATTGTCACCTATTCTATCATTTTGTAGTGGTATACACCTTAGGTTACATCTCCATGACCTACTATTCATTTTTTAGTAACATACGCTTTAGGCTAAATTGTCACCTATTCTATCATTTTATAGTGTTATACACCTTAGGTTACATCACCACACCCTCCTTACACCTTATAGTGATATACACTTAGAGTTAAATCATCACTCATCCATTCCTCGTGTAGTGATATACGCTTAGGGCTAAATCATCACTCTACATTTCATCTCATCGTAGGCTACAAGGTCCATGCACATCTCTTTTACATGTCACATATCATCACCACTACGCATATACACATTCATCACAACACACTAGACACGATACACACTACTCGACCATTTACCGATGAGAGAGTGCATTCTTGACTGCTGAGGGGGAAAATAAAATGAACCTCATTGCATACATTTCCATCCACTTGGGGGGCACGTGGATTATATCACTGCATAATACATTTAATTCCATCTATCCACAGCATACTACATACTATGGTTACTTATATTATTGCTTACTTTTGCTCGTTCATGGTCACTTTATTACACATGTTAGTTTGATTACTTGTATGTCATTTATCTATATCATACATGCATGTGCATTCATGCCTTCTTCCAATTGTGATCGCAGATACAAGTCTCTTACACGTGGCTTGGATGCTCGCCTTCTATGCTCCCTACACTAATCATTGGGGCATCTACACATCCATCTCTTCCAAGTGTTATTGTTTCATTTTGTACTTAGCACTTTGCATTACTTTCTTTACACACTTTTGACATATTAGCTATCTTGCTAACACGCTAACAGATGTTTCATGTGCAACATTTGTTATGCAGGGATATTGGTTTCAATACTTGTTTGTTACATTTTCTGCCATTGTCTGTTATTGTTTGTTATTGTTTGCAGGCCTTGCCCTTATGTTTGGTGTGCACACTTGTCTGTTGTTTGTGTCTATGATGGCCTTGCATTTCTTGCAACATCGTGAGTTATGTCCTATGTTTGTAACCCGCTTTGTGCAGCATACTTGTCTTATTGCATGTTTACATTACTTTGCTTGGTATCTTTTACACTATTTGCGTAGCTTATACACTATTTTCCTCATACATGCGTGTTTACAGTTGTCTTTGGCTAGCATTCTTATTTGTGTGTGCCTTGATTTCTACCAATAAATTTTTAGTGTACGTGCAGTTGGCCCTCTTTTAGGGCCACATGTCTCTTATCAGTGACTTCGTATGCACCCCAAAGAGGGGGGCATTATTTGGGAGTTTCTACATACTAACACACAGATTCTACACCATTTCAGATCAGTTATATTCAACGAGTGTGTTCAAGCATTTCTATGAACCCAATACATAGCAGATTTTATAGGACATGGTGTCCTTAACAATTATGGGAAGTAGTTACAAGATTGGAGGTTACAATGGGTGTGCCTGCCTACACTACTTCGGCCAGTGGCATTGGATTTCCCAAAAAACTAGGATAGTACAGAGATATCTACACATATTTAGGGAAGCAGTTAGAGCTTGGAGGACACAAATCATTTCCTCCCTACACTTCTTTGGCCTATGGCATGAGATTGCCCAAAAAACTTGCAGTACAGGATATCCTTCTACACTTTCTCTCTCAACATGGATCACGTGCACATGTTCCATTTACATTTACATTTACGTTTTCCATTTACATTTACATAATTTACATTTACATACACATGTGTCTTTTATATAACATTTTTTACACTTACATACATACATATTCGACTACTTGATCGATTTCTCCTTACAGGTCTGGTTGTATGAGAAATAAGCAATCAAATGGGGGAAACAACAACGACGACAACAACAACAACATTATGTGATAGCATGTTATATCACACACATCACATTTTAATGCAAGTACACTACATTATGCGGTAGCTACACACATGTGTTTCACCCTAGGTTCACTCTCATCACATTTTCTTTGCACATTTTTCATCTATAGTTTCCATGCTCCTTCATCTGTTTATCATTCCATGCTTTTGTCTAGTCTTTCAAAACACTTCTACTACATTCTTCATGGACATCAGAATGCATCTCTATCTACTTTATGTTACCGAACTTTTCACTCAATGACATAAAGTGGGGGCAAAATGTAGTCACAAAATCATGCACTTTAGACATTTTATTTATCCTAGTCTCATACTACTATTTATAAGGTTCTTGAGTAAAGAAAGTACTAATTAACCTCCATCCTTTGGCCATCTTATTTATTTTATTTCGTAATTTGTGACCTATTATACTCATATGCCTAGCCATTTCCTGACATCCTGCATTATTTTAGCCTCAGCAGGGGTGCCCAGATTTAGTAGTAAGGTGCCCATTGTCACCTTGGTTCCACCTAGGGGCGCTCCAATCCCTTTTACACTTTCCCACCACTTTTTGGTCCTTGTTTAGCCATTTTTCATCTTTATCTTTCTTTTAGTCGACCTTTTTGGGGTTAATTATGAAATTAGAACAATAGAACCCTAAAAATATAAAGTTATAAGACCATGAGGAGGGACCTAGCATCATACAATACTATCACTCCATCTAGAGTTGCATGCAACTATTGCATTGGCATTCACATAGCTCCATCATCAAGGCACAAGCTATGACATCTACACACACTTCATAGGGGGAAGGATTTTTTTATATTCCAGGAACACATTTTACTACATTTTTTTACATTTAGTTATTACTTGTTATTTCACAAAGTGAAACAACATGCAACGAATATTCTAGATCACCTTCCGACCTTGCGAGCACCAGCTATAGAGATTTTACACAAACTAGGGCACCTAAATTGTAGACTAGGGCATGCACAGGCACCCCAAACCTCCTCCAAGTGCTCCAGTCTAGCCACATCATCCAAATATGTCCTCTGCAAAACCCCAGCATAATAACTCCTACTTTCTAATTTTATGTGTATCACTACGACACAGTCCAACAAGCTTCTATTATTCAGCTAAGTTCTTTCCTTTCCCTTCTAACACATTAGGGTTTTTACTTTTACTAGTTATATTATCTGGTACATTTACATATTGTTTTAGTGCATTTACTTGTTGTGTTATATGTCTTCCTATATTAGATTAACTATCTTTTACTACATTAGTTTAGTTAATTTTAGCTAATCGCATTTCTCTTGTTATGGTCACCGTTTATCGAGGTCACATCTTTGCATATCATACCAAGGCATCATACCCTTTTGATGGCCCATGTCTATGATCTCATGCATATTACAATCTAGTCATCCTGATCTTCTATATCATAATGCATCATATCATGTGCTATATTAAAATTAAGATGCTTTTGAAAACATACTTAGCACCCCATCCATTTACTTGTACTAATACATTCTCGAGTTTAGGAGTCCTACTTGATCACCATTACAATTTGTGAACCCTGCTTGACGATCTTTCTCAGGAAGAATTTGCTATCTTGCAACTCCTCATCCCCCACAATGGTCAATATGTCTTTGATCCATTGGTCCTCTCTCCTCATTTATACTCATTTGCCACCTATCCCCACATAATCCTTCTCGTCATTTTTGTCCCCTTTCACCACTCTTTGTATCTTCCTTCCCTTTCTTCATGGTTTTCCTGTTTCACTCTTTTTCTTTCATCTTGACAATCTTACTTAACCATCTATAAAGTAAGGGAGTCTTAGTTGGGGTACTCCCTCTTCCTAAGATCCTCCTGCTATAGAAACTTCTCCACCATTTCCTCCCCCATCGGATGACAATCACCACCACAAACATATTTTCGCTCTGCCTCTTCTCCCTAACATTCATGCCTCATCACTCCCACCGCATGGGCATCCTAATTAAGGATTCCCCTTACAATTTGTATTCTACACCGCATATCTTCCTCCACATATTCATCTTACACTCCTTTGTTTCTTTCCTTCCTTGGTGTCACCACCTCTTGCCCATCATTCCATTCTCACATACACCATTTCCCCTTTTCTAATTCTTCCTAATATCTATTTTCTTCTCGGTAATATTACTTACAAATTCTCACAGTATGAAAAATTCATTTGAGGGCCCCCCTTCAGCCCACCTTGTCATACAATATTCCCTCACCTCCATCAACCACTTAGCATATCTTCTTCCTATCATTCCTCTTCCTTCAGCTTGGTGATCCTACTTAAAAATTTGTGTAGCATGGAAATCTTACTTAAGGATTCCCCTTAAGGAGGATTTATCATCTTGCATTTTCCCATCCATACAAGATCCCTCCATACTAATTCACCTTCCATTTTCATCACTTTTAATTTGGACATCTTACTTAACCACTCTTATTGCATGCCAATCTTACTTAAGAGTTCCTCTTAAGGAAGATTTGTCAATTTGCATTTCCCCATCATCATACATCCTCACCCTTATCTTTTTCTTAGCATTCCTCATCATCACATCCTCTCACCCCCTCTTTCATTCTCACAAAATTCACCTCCTATTTTCCCACTCTTCATCTCAATCATCCCTTTCTTGGTAATCTTACTTAATCACTTCTACCACCTGATTATCTTACTTTAGGGTTTCCCTTAAGATAGACTTGTCATTCTGAAAATTTCCCTCTACCAACTCATCATTCCTTTTATTGACTGCTCCTTCCTCCCTGTCTCCCCTACCAACTAACTTTTCCTCCTACCATTATCCTTTCTTAGCCTATCATATCACAGGATGCATCCACCGTCTTCAGTTTACCACCACGTTCCTTTCCCCTATTTCCCCCTCCTTGTTCTATCATCCTTCATACCACTATCTGTCATTCTTTTCATTTCTTGTTTCTTCATTTTCACCTCATTCATTCTCATTCTCCACATCCTCTCCTCACCTCCATCTTGTCATAAATCATCACTTATCCTTTATTTACACTTCCCACTCCATCTTCTTGAATTCTCCCACATATCCACCTCTATGCCTACACTTCATTGTTGTTGGTATCCCCCTAACACGCTTTCATCATCATCTCCCATTTCCATGCTAATAATTATTGTTGGTCGACCCCTAAAAATCACTCCTCATCATTCTCCTCAACCTTTCTCACTCTCTTTGTCCTTCTCTAATTTTCTTCTATTCCTTCCCCCATTTTGCACCAATAATAATTATGGTTGGTCTTCCCCTAACGTCCCTTCACTTGCATTGCCTCTTCCATTCCCCATAACCCTTTTAACTTTCAACACTTTTCTTCTCATCCTTCACCAACAATAATTATTATTGGTCTTCCCCTAACGTCCCTTCATTGGCATTGTCTCTTCTATTCCCCATTCCCTTTTTAACTTTCTTTACTTTTCCTCTCATCCTTCACCAACAATAATTATTGTTGGTCTTCCCCTAACGCTATTTGACTGACATTGCCTCCTCCATCATACATTCTCTCTTCTCTCCTTCCTTGTCTCCACCTCCATCCTTTCTTATCACTTATTTTCCCCCTCTCCATCTTCCCTTCTTCCTTTTCAATATCTTTAATGTCTTCATCATGCAACCTTTGTAATCCTCTTATCCCCATCTCATGCATTTCTATAGCTTTTTCACTTCGTGTCATTCCTCCCCTCTTTACATTCCTGATGCTACCCAATCTCCACTGCATATCCCCATTCTTGATTCCCTTCCTTCTATATCATTTTCCCTATTGACCTCTCCTCCTTCCCATTCTTCATTCTTGTCTTTATCTTTCTTTAAATCTTATTCACCTTTTTCCCTCATGCCCCCTTCTTACTTTACCATTGTTACCTTGTCTCTTCCTCACTACCCCACCTTTTTTTACCCTTTTATCATCCACATGCATCTCCATACGGTCAGTACCAGTTTCTCTTCCTTTCTTCTTCACATCTTTCTGATATCTTATATATTTTATTTCTTTTCTTTGTTCTATCATCTCTTTCATCTTCTTTAAATTCTTCATCTTCCTCATATCCTCCATATTTCCATCATTTCTCTCCCTTATTTTCCCATCATTTCTCTCCCTTCATCTTCATCACCTCCCTCATCTTTTCGATTCCGCTACCTTCATTTTGCACTTCTCTTTCCCTTTTTCCTGATTTCACCCTCTGCTCTATCATCTTTTCTCATCTTGTCTTCTCCTTCTTGTTCCTTATTCCCCATTCCATTATCCTATCATCTGTAGACACAAAATTATGCACTTTACACCTAATTTGGCTCGGTCTTATACTATTATTTAGAAGGTTCTCAAGTGGATAAAGTAATAATTAATCCCACCTTTTAGCCATCTTTATTTTATATTTTATTTTGGCATTCCCGCATATTTTATTGCACTTATCCACCTATTTCGCAATTTCCCCATCATTCTATCCCAAAATCAAGGTGCCCTAGCCTGTACTCGGGTGCCCTAGGGCACCCTAGTCCCACTTCTAAGCACCCTAGTCTATGCACATCCTCCCGCTTCTTTTTGGGGCTTTTCTAGTCGTTTGTTGTCTTTATCTTTTTCCCAGTCGGCCTTGTCGGGATTAATTATGAAATTAAGCTTAAGAGCCCTATAAATGTAAAGCTATAAGACCATAATAAGGGTCCTAGGTCATAACATTACACACTACTATCAATTCATCTAGAGTTGCATCACTTGCATCCACATAGTGTCATGCATCAAGGCTAGGATATCTGCATCACACACACTACATAGGGGGGATGGATTCTATTTTATTCCATGCACACATATTATTTACATTTTCTATAGTTACTATTTCTCGCTACTTCAAAAGTATGACTGACACGAGAGCACCTAGGGTATGACATGTGCACGCACGCACGCGCACACACACACACTAGAACTACATCCAAGTTTAAAATGTAGTGCAATGCTCAATGATAAGTCCACTAGTTTGGCGGTTGAGGTCAATCTGACCCATTCATTTACATCTTTTATTTTTCTAGGATTTGATACTTCCTTTTACATTGCAGGTCATTTTCCAGCTCATTCGGCAAATCAGTGTGACAGACATGAAGCATTTGGAGACAACTTGCGACCATATCATAATCGAGTTTTGAGAATTTACACTGATCAGAGCACCCAGATTACAAACCAAGGTGCCCTAGTACACTCCCAAGCACCCCAGTCATCTCATATCTGGAGAATCTATACTTTGTAGGGTCCCTGAGTGTTCGTCTGCACTTCCTAATTTCAATTTCAGATTTGTGACAACCTACAACAATCCCTTCAAATCAGCTAAGCTATTTCCTTTCCTTATCTTGCACATTTATGGTTTTATTTTTCTTACAATAGTTTACTTACATTTATTTCATATTGTTTTAGTTCATTTATTATAGTGTTTTAGTCCTCCTAATTAGATTAACATTAATATCCTTTTACCCCCCATTTAAGGTATTTTAGGTTTAATTTTTAAAATAATTTTGGTGAACCCAATGTCTCTTTCTACCACCTTCTAGGGCTCTTCATTTTACCATCATGAATATCTTTGTCACCGAATATCTACTTACCCACAATGATTTGTTCCACCAATTTCAAACCCTCTTTGCTAATACCAATGTTTATGTTGACATGCACCCAGATTCCATGTATGACACATTTACAGAGGCCTTTTCCTAGCATATTACATTCCGGGCCTATCCTCCAACTGACATTCACTCCTTTGACAATGACCCACCACTTTACATCATGTCTCACATCTACAATTTCGTTGTCAAGTGCACTCTTATCGACAATGGCTCTGAGCTCAATGTATGCCCTATGTCCTTTATCTAAGCCTTAGGTCTATTTTCTCATGAAATTAGCCCCTCTTCCATTTAACTCTATGGTTATGATGGTTTTATTCATCCATGTCTCAGCCACGTTACCTTTCCTTTCACCGTAGGTCCTAAGACTCTCCCTATTGTTTTCTTTGTCATTGATTTTCCTATCTCATATAATTATTTGTTAGGTAGACCATGACATCATGTCATGCAAGTTGTTTCTTCCACCATCCATAGTTACATCAAATTCTTACATGAGTGTATTGAGTATACCATATTCCAAGATTGTGATCCATTCTAATATTGTGTCCATGACCCTCGTACTAGCATCCGTATGCCTTGTATTGATACTATAGATGAACCTCAACATATGGATGATCAACCTCATTTACCATCACTTGAGGGTGTTATTTGTTTACTAGATACTATCCCTCCCACACTATCTCCTACTACCGCTATTGTTCCACATCAGCTGCCTATTCCACCCATACACGATCTCCTTCCCCCTTTGTCTTCATCGTTACCTCATAGCCCTTTTTCATGTATGTTTTTCATTCATAATTCTTATTGGGAACATGTTCAATTCAGCCCCACATGCGATGAAACCATATGTTCTCCTACTGTTCTAGCTCATATTGGATATACTTTTGAGGACCTTCAGCCTTCTACTCATGCTTCTCATCTATATTAGTGTTTTGTCACTATCACTGTCGCTTATGGCTTGTGTGTCTTTGATCTTTTAGTTTATCTCTCGCGTACCCCTTGTGCTTCTCTACTCACATTAGGTGAATCTTGGCTTCCTTACATTTGAGGTACCTTAGACCCTAGTCACACTGATATTTCATTCCCTATGCCTTTTGGGTGTGTTTTCATTTGCAATATTTCCTTTCTTGGCTATTCACCTAAATACACTCGATGATACGCACACGGTTGCCCACATCCCTCATTCACTGATGAAGAGTATGCTATGGGCATGTATCATGTACGCCTTACCGACTCATTACAAGATCAACCTCATACTATAGCATACCATGTCACCAATCCTGATCCATTTGACTTTGATCTAGAAAATGATGATCTCCTTAACGAGTTCACGTAGCCTCTTCCCACACCACAGATGGGTGGCATATCACATAACACACTCCCCCCATCCTTATTCTAGCATAGCTACATTTTTCCTTCGTTTGTTCTTTTCCATATAGGCATATTTCTCATACATTATCACACCCTCGTTACTCGATGATGCACTCATGTGTTTCAGTTCACACTCGACTATTGAGGCACTACCATTACACTAAACCCCACACACTGCAATATAGGTTATACACATACATCATTTCTATACCTATCCCACATCTTTCATTATCCTATACATACCTCATCTATTAGTCATTTATGTATCATCTATCTCATACACACTACACTAGTCATCATCATATACGAGTCTAGTTTTATATTTCATCCATACATTCTATATTCATGTTAGGTCACATTATTCATGGGTATAGCTTTACCTATTCTATCTACACCTATATCCACATCTTACATTACATTGTCTTATTCACATAGTGCATCCATCCATTTGATTCGTTCCATACTACACTCAATTCCATTATATATGGGTCTAGTTCCATCTATCATCTTTAAATATTCTATTTTTATATACAGATATTAGTGCATTACATACATTACACATGCTACATAGCTCATATTGCATTGTTTACACCATGCCTTTACATCACGTATTCAGCACTTGGTAATTTATACTACTATTGTCTTCTACGCGCTGCACTCACTACCCTATGACTCACTCTAGTTCCTAAGTCCAAACTCGAATGCCGAGGGTTTACCAATCAAATGGACCTTACGTGTGACATTTGAATCATCTAACATTTCCCACATTCGTGACATACACCTTAGATTAAATTGTCACCCATTATATCATCTTGTAGTGGTATACGCTTTGGGCTAAATCACCACCCCCCATTTTATCATCTTTTAGTGGCATACACCTTAGGGTACATGGTGTCCCCAGATTTCACCCTGAAATCTGGGACTACCCATTTGAAAAAAAAAATCATTCTTTTGAAAATAACGGGTCTTTCCGTGTTTTTATTGTCCGGATATGTTTGTATTAAATTAAGATATTCCCAGTGAATCATATGAGCCAATTTCGACAAATACCCAGATGCTAAGACTCATATTATCCCTCCACCAAGTTTTGTTTGCAGGAAATTTTTATTTAATTATTTATTAAATAAATAAAGCCCCGTTTGAAGTAAGTTGTGCTCCGGTTGAACCCTGTTAAAGTTTTACATGCTAGTATTCACACATCTTAATAGGATTGTCACTAGGAATGAATTTAGAGCATTATATGCAACTTCTGGCAATGTTTTTAGCTTTTATTTATTTCTTTTTCATTTTTCTTCGGTTTTCTCAGTAGTTTGTCTGTTAATCCCCCTGGGTCCATTCCTTGTTTTGTTTAGTTTGTTTAATTGCATGGAGCATCTGGAGATCATTTACGGCCTCAGTACTAGAAAGAATCAGCCTTAGAAGGCAAACTTCTAACCCAAAAAGATGAAGTCGTGCACAAAAATTCTCTCCTAGGTAAGTCACACTTTTGGAATGAATGGGTCTAAGCTGTAATGGGATTTTCGTTAGTGGCAGGTAGGCAGGAATTTCTTACCTACCTTACAGGGTACTTTTTCCCATGAAGTCAAAGTCACTTAAGCTGCAATGGGAATATTAGAGGCGACAGGCAAGCGGGAATGTCTTACCTGCCTTGTAGAGTAAAAATTCCAATTATAAAATAAAGAAAAATTATTTAAAGCATCGATGGGAATTTTTTTCCTGCCTAGCAGGGTAACTTTTCCCACCAAAGAGGTTTATTCACCCATGCAAGTCACACTTTATCAAAGGAAGTTATTTTCACTACAAGTCACACTTTTTGGGAGATGTTTTAAATTACCAATGGGAATTTCGGTAGTGGCAGGTAGGTGGGAATTTCTTACCTACCTTACTGGGTAAAAATTCCCATTATGAGAGTCAAATAACTTAAGTTGAAGAGGGGATTTTTGGAGCTGCAGTGCAGGGTAGAAATTCCCATCAAAGTTGACTTCTTATTTTTAGAAATCACCCTTGCTAAAAAGTGCGACCCACCTTAGCATTAAACAATGTATTTAATGATATTTACTTTTGGATTTTTCAGCTAATTTTGGCTCCATGTATAGAAGAAAAGTCAATGCAAGAAGATAAGCCAAAGAGAACTGAAGGATGCATGCTATAAATAAATAAAATAAATTTATTTAAAAGTAACCAGCAACATGCATATTTGGGCGCGCAATTTGGGTGAATATACATGATTATTTATTAATTAAATTACCATGAATAGGAAGGGCAATTATTAAAAATAGTGTGTTGAGGGTTATATAAGCATGGGCTGCCATAATGAAGAAGCAATTAATTCTTTTTGCTAAGGATTGCAATCCAGACAGTTTTGGCGCCAAGGAAAGAAGGTTTTGTGCATCAAAAGGTGTTTTTCATTGCCATGAAGCTTCAAGGTTTGGCGCCTAGGGTTAGAATAGCTTGATTTTTGCGATGATAATTATCTGCATGTTGATATAAGTGTCCAGGTGAATTTAAAAATATTTATGCTTGATTTGCATGCAAGCAAAGCCTCAAATTTTAGGGCAGTAGAATTTATATGTAGATTTTGGTGATAGAAATCAAGTATCATGCCCTGGAATCCATCTTTGTCTGAATTAATTGCAAGTATTCATTAAAAGTGTTCATACAAGTGAAAGGGAGTTCAAATCAATGTCAGGTACATTGAATATATCTTCTGAATCTAAAGAAATTGCTAGATCTGCACAAATTGATCTAGTTGCAAAGAATTCCGGCATGATTAAAAGAAAAAGAACTCAAACAAAGATTGCTCCATCCATGATGAAGTGTGATGAAAGAGAAGGATCAACAGAATCATGAAAACTAAATAATGATCTGAAGACTAGTAGGGTAAGCAAAGAAGATTGGGAAGTTGTATCCTAGCATGGCTGTATTTTCATCTAGTTTGCAAACTTCACGTATCTCAAGGTAACCATCTTTTTAGGAGAACCAATTAAGTTGCTGAGGTATCCAAATGATAAGTGGGTCATCATGGAGTTGTGTAGACAACTTGTGGAGATGCATCAATTACAAAGAAAGTGCCACAAGTCTACGAGTTTCTTTCTAGTCACAGTGGGTTATTATAGTTGTCAGAGCATCCACATAGTTAGAGGAATCAAAGCCGAAATGTTTTCTGAATATGAGCATGAGTTCTTCCCAACACAGCTAAAATTTGATCCATATGGGGTAAAGAGGAAGACAAACTCCTAGGAATACTCACATGTACCTTCGTTGGAAGACTTCTAGATGAAGTGCAAAAATGAGTATGAAGTCAGGAAGAAATACTTCATCAGGTTATCGATGCAACAAGTGTCTGATTATGGTTTAACACGGATACCTGTAGATCTCGCAGATGATGGGCATGTGATACTTGACTCATATCATTAGATGGGAGAGGATAGAGCTTCTTTTCAAGAAAACATTGGTGGATGTCAGACGATTGAGGAAAGATCTTCTACGGTTCTGGTTAACACCTCAAATTGGTTACTGACAAACGGGTATTGCCTAGATGAAGCTTTGATGAATCAGATCACAAGTAATTTTACTGTAGGAGACTCAAGTAAAAGAAATCACAAAGGAGAAATTTGCAGAAGGTGAGAGAAACTCAAAGAACACAAAAATTCTCACGCACAGGAGAAGGCCAAATCAACAACTATCGTACTAGTTCCATCTTCTCTAGCATCAACTCATAGCACTTCAGTAGCCTCAAAATCCCAAAGATATCTTTTAGTTTCTCCATTAAATCCAATGTCATTGGTATTTTCTCCTCAACCACTCAGATCTTCACCTCTCCCTACAGAGAAGTTGAAAGCACAGATGACGGAGTTTGAAAAAGCATTACCTTTAGACAATTCAAAGGGTGACAGTCACAACACGGTAGTAAATTCGGATAGAGCAGAATCATTGCATGAGATGGTGGTGCACTCAGTGACTTCTCATTCCACGTGAAGTAACTTTTCATCATGGTTGGCTTTGCAAACAATCCCAGAAGCTAGGGGGAGATCAACCTAGAGGAACACAACTTTCAGTTGCTCCTGAGTTTGGGTGGAAGAGATAGAAGACCTAAAGTTTCCAAAATAACTTATTAGAAGACCTCTAGGTTGATTATTGAAGTATCAAGAAAAAATTTCATTGAGTTATTAGTTCAAGCAAAAGGAAAGCACAAGGGAGAGCTCACAGTAGGTGATATAGCAGTGACCAAAGTGCAAATAGGTAAAACTACCACAGAAGGATCAAAGCAAGATACACAGACACTAATGAAAGCTTTATTCCTTAAGCTTGACAAAGAGAAGGTTGAGAAATCCAAGCTTCAAAAGTAGGTTTCCCAGCTATGTGAGATCATTGCTAAGGTTTCCAAACCTTCCTCTCAACCCATTCTAGTACATGAGTAGGTCAGTAATCATCTGATTAAAGAGGTGGAAGATGCAAGGAACCAGGTCAAAGTTATTACTCAATGAAAAGAGCAAATCATTCACCAAGCTTGAGAGCAGTTCGAAAGAATACCAGCTGAATTGGAGAATATGCATAGGGAAATATCTCAGCTAAAGGAACTGATGACACAGATAGAATATGAGAACATAGTTGTTAAAAGTCATCTGGATACTTTAGCTAAGATACACTCGTTACCAAAGGATGTGCTAATCACATAGCATATTTTACATGGTGGATTGATGGAAAGGGGGGAGCAGTTAAAAATTTTGGTTTCCTTCTACGTAGAGATCCTCAGGTTTATACTGAAAAGGATGCACTTGCTAGAAAATGAGATGGGAGAAGTGCCAGAGAGCATTCTAGATGAATTACCTGCTTCCCACGAGGAATTTATTCTGGTTGTGTAGAAAGAAATTGATGAAGCCACCATACCTTTCACAATAGATTCAATTGGCTGACTCATAAAGCTTCAGGCATATGCTGAGGGGTATGGGTCTGGTTTAGAGAAGATGAAGGCTAACACTGCTACTTTGTCTAGAGGGTTATTGAAGTTCATAACCGAGAGACAGGATATTGTTAAAATAGATGGGAAGATGTTGAATTACATGTTTGACAAGTATATTCAATATCAGAACAAAAATAAAGTACATGTGTTATAGCTGGCAGATTTTCTTTCTTCTCTTATTTCTTATGTTCCTAGATGAAAATGTAAGATTAAAGTTATTGGTTTAACAACCATTACTTTAAGTTATTTGGAAAGAATCTTTAAGATAGGTGAAAGATGTGCACAATTTTGGCTTAAACTCCTAATGTATGTTACTAAGAGAGGAATTCTAGGAAGATGATTGCCAAATGTTCCCTTTACTACTTCTTCATGTTCTAGTTCAGTTGAAGTTTCCCATTTGTAATTTCCCCTCTACACACTATAAGTAGAGGAAGAACCTATAGGTTAAAAGAGCAAAAATTGTAATCAGCATTCTTGTGTTCCAGACTTTGAGCTAAAACCCTTGATAGCTTTCTTCAAGCAGAGGAATAGAGAAGAGGCATATTTCTACAGAACTTTGTGTTAGTGGTGCATTTATTTCTTATTTCTTTTTAGATATTTGCATAAACTTTGTTTTCTTAGATCTAGATCTGAAACTTTCCTTTGCTTCAAATTCTGCATTTTAAGATCTATTTGTTTTGTTTATGTGCATGTGATCAACTATGTCAACTATTGGTTAGGTTTCACATCTTCTTTCCTTTCTTCTCATATTTAATTATTTCCCTTTCCCACACATATTTCGTACAACTGCTTACTTGTTGAGAATTTTCCTAGTTATGGTCCATGAGCTACGCAATTAAAGTAACACCAACATATAAATAATAGGAAATATAATTGACAAAAACTTACACAGGAGCCTCACCGGTAAATGAGGGAGATTTATCTCATGACTTCCTAGGGTTTCAATTGTGCAGAAAATATAGCCAATAGTACATCACCACTCCCTTCTTACTAATCCCTTAGTGACATTTGTGTTAGGCTAAATCATCACCCATCTTCATCCTATTCATGTTATAGTTATATACGCTTAGGGCTAAATCATCACTCTTCCATTCAACAATTTGTGGTATATGCTTAGGCTATAGGGTCCATGCACATCTTTCCATATGTCTCCTCACCATCCACTCATTCTATAGTGATATACACTTAGGGATAAATCATCACTCTTCCATTCAACCGGTTATGATATATGCTTCGGCTATAATGTTCACACACATCTCTTCACATGTAACATTTCATCACCATTCCATACATATACTCATCACAATGTGCTAGATACAATCTACACTACTCGATCATTTCCCGATGATGCACTCTCCTTTACGATTCCTTTTTCACTACTGAGTGGGCAAACAAAATAAACCTCACTACATACATTTCCATCCACTCAGGGGGGCATGCTTCTCCTATCAATCCATTATGCATTACATTCCATCAATTCACATCATACTACATTGTCTTGGGGGTATTTACTTTTGCTTAGTAGTGTTTTGTCTGATCACTTTACTACACATGTTAGATTGCTTCCTTATATATCATTATCATACACACATGCGTGTTCGCACCTTTGTTTAATGTGATCGCAGATATAGGACTTTACACGTGGCATAGATGCTCGTCTTCTACCCTTCCTATACTAGTCACTAGAGGCATCCACATTCATCTTATCCAAGTGTTATTGTTTCATTTTTGGTACTTAACATATTGGTTATCACTCTAACATGCTAACAGGTGTTCCATGTGTAGCACTTGTTTTACAGGATTACATGTTTCCATGATTACTTGTTTGTTTCTATTTATCTGTTTTATTTGACATTATATGTGGGCTTTTCCCTTTGCTTATGTGTACACTTTTTTATTGGTTGCGTCCATAATGGCCTTATGTGTCTTGTGACATCATGAGTGATGTCCCATGTTTAAAACCCTCTTTATGTGGTCTGTTTGTTTTCTTGTGTGTGTTACACTACTTTGTCTGGTAGTTACTACATTGTCTATGTATTTTACACTTATCTTAATACATGCATGTCTTTTCAGACTAACACTTGTTTTGGCTAGTCATCCTCTTTTGTGTGCACCTTGGTATATACCAAGTGCTTTCCCTTTCCCCTACAAGGCAAATTTTTATAGGTCATTCTCATTCTAGGGTCGTTGCATGTGCCCCAAAAGAGAGGGGGCATCATTATGGGATTTTTACTAACACAATATATTTACACTAGTTCAAACATAGCGAGTGAGTTCAGACCTATCTACGAACTCCATACATAGTGGTCATAACAGCACATGATGTCCTTTGACAATTCTGTGGAGCAGTTATGCGCTTAGGGGTTACAGTGGGTGTGCTTCTCTACACTTCTCTGTCAGTGGCAGTGGATCATCTAAAAAACGTGGACAATACAAAGATCTCTTCAACAAATTTCAGCAGAAGTGGTTAGAGTTGGAGGACACAGAGCATTTCCTCCCTACACTTCTTCAGCCAAGGTGGCGTGAGATCGCCCAAAAAACTGGCAACATTACAGGTTATCCTTTTACACCCTTTTTCTTGACATGGATCAGGTGCACATGTTCCATTTACACTTTTTTCTAGCGTATTTTACATTTATGTACTTTATATTTGCATATTTTACATAGCGTTTTTACATACATACATATTTGACTACTTGATCATTTTCTCCTTGTAGGTCTGTCATATGAGAAACAAGCAATCAAATTGGGGGCAACAACAACAATGAAGACAACAATAATGACAACACACCGCTATAGGCATTTTCCTTTACTAACCATGCACGTACACTACACACAACATCAGCTACACATGTGTTCCGCCATAGGTTCACTCTCATCACTGTTGTGTGTTATGCACATTCCTGTTGTCTATTTGTTAGTTTCCACGCTCCTCCATCTTGTTTCGTGTATTGTTCATTCCATAGCTGGTGAGTTAAGTAATGACTTCATAACCCAATGGATAAAGCACTCTACGTAGTGTCTTGACTTTAGAGTTATATGATTATTTTGTCACTCAACATCTAGTGGGGGCAATAACTGTAGACACAAAATTATGCACTTTAGACATAATTTAGCCCAATCTTATACTACTATTTAGAAGGTTCTGGAGTGAATAAAGTACTAATTAATCCCACCTTTTGGCCATCTTTATTTTATATTTTATTTCATCACCTTCCCACATATTTTCTTGCACTTATCCGTCTATTTCGCAACTGCCCTGTTTTTCTATCCCAAAATCAAGGCACCCCGACCTGTACTAGGGCACCCCGGGGCCCAAGTCCCACCCTGGGCACCCCGATCTATGCACATGCTTTCCTACTTCTTTTTGGGGCTTTTCTAGCTTTTGTTCATCTTTATCCTTTTCCTAGTCGGCCTTGTCGGGATTAATTATGAAATTAAGCTATGAGATCCCTATAAATATAAAGTTATAAGACCATAATGAGGGTCCTAACACACTACTATCACTCCATCTAGAGTTGCATCCATTGCATCACTTGCATCCACATAGTGTCATGCATCAAGGCTAGGATATCTACATCACACACACTGCATAAGGGGAGGGATTCTATTCTATTCCATGCACACATGTTATTTACATTTTTTATAGTTATTATTGCTTGCTACTTCACAAAGTGTGACTGGAATAAGAGCACCTAGGGCACAAAATGTGCACACACACACACACCAAAACTACATCCAGGTTCTGAAATGTAGTGCAATGCTTAGTGATAAGTCTGCTGATTTGCAGTTGAGGTCAGTCTGACCCATTCATTTGCATCTTTTATTTTTATAGGGTTTGATACTTCCTTTTGCATTGCAAGTCATTTTCCAACTCATTTGGTAGATCCAACCCGACAGACAAGAAGCATTCGGAGATAACTTGCAATCATATCAGATTTGGGTTTTAAGCATTTACATTAATCAGAGCACCAAGATTACAGACCAGGGTGCCCCAGTCATCTCAGATATGTCAGATCTATCCTTCACAGGGTCCCTGAGTGTTTGTCTATACTTCCTGATTTCATTTTCAGATCTGCGACAACCTGCGACAGTCCCTTTGAATCAACTAAGCCATTTCCTTTCCTTCTCTTACGCATTTAGGGTTTAATTTTACTTACAATAGTTTACTGACATTTATTTCAAATTATTTTATTTCATCTATTACAATTTTTTTGTCCTCCTAATTAGATTAACATTAATATCCTATAACCCCCCATTTTAGATTTATTTTTTATTAATCGTCGTCCTTTTTTATTATTCTCTTCCACCTCATTTTCTCCTTCTCTTTCTCCATCTGCTCTATTCCATACCCTTGTATTCTTCACCTCCTACTTCTACAGTTTCTTTCTTTTCTTTGTTTTATCGTCTCTTTCCTCTTTTTTAAATTATTCATCTTCCTCATCTTCTCTCTTATCATCTCGTTTTCTTCTTGTGTGTCCTTCCTCAATCATTTCTTCCCCTATCATCCTTCTCTACTATTCTCATCCACCTCTTTCATTCATTTTTTCTCCTCCTCTACCACATCCGCTCTATTTCATACACTTGTCTTCTTGACCTCTAACTTTTCTCTCCTCGTTCTCCACTTACCCACTCCTCCTGTACATTCCCTTTTTTCTCTCTTTCCACTCTTAATTGTTACTTCCTTCAACACATCTTCACACTTAACATTCAAGGTTGATAAAAATCCCTTCCCATTTTCAAACCATAGCTTCTCTGTTCTATTACACCTCATTCTTGTCCACCTCTCCACGATATTTACCTCTCCTCTTTTTAAGATTTGGGTTGTTTGTTCCATTCTCGTCAACCCACTCGAGGGGGCATCATCACATATATCCCTAATCACATATTCCCATGGCTTTTTTGTCTTGGAGGATACCATAACGTTCATCACTTACCACCTTCTATTCTCCCTAACAAACGTATGCTATAATTTTTGCTTAGCAAGATTGGATTGAATTCTTCCCCCATTCTCATGCACAAAATTCTACTCTACTTTTTGTTTAGAGAATGCTTTTTTCTTCCTCTAATAATTTCTTATCAAAGGAACACCTTTCTTAAGAAAGATCTCTTTAAAACCATAAATCCCTTTACTTTGGGCATATTCACCCATTCCATCTACTTTCTTTGAAAGGATACTACTTTCATAGTACCCGGATGCATATTTTCTCAATTCCTCATGTACAAAGGATATAACATCCTATTTTTCCCATGCAAATTTTTATACCCTTTTCTAGACATCCATTCGCATTTGTTTACACATATATTTGATTTACACCTTTGACTCATTGGTCACATGGCTTGCACATCCATATTGTAGTGATTATTGATCACTCACGAGTTTGTAGGACATTATCACTATCTCCATTGAGACCGTCCTTTGTTCCCTACTGACGTGACATTGTAATGACTAATATCTCTTCCTTTTCATTTATCCTCATATGATATATCTTATCCCTTCATCTTATTTTCTCATCCTTCCCACCCTTCTCCATCTTTCTCTTTCAAACTCGTGATTGACTTCCTTCAAGTAGTTAATCCCAAGTTTGAGGGGGAGCATCCAATCAATCATGTTTTCATAAAGTCATCATTTTTGTTTTGTGGCTTTCTTAACGTAAACCACTCATAAAAAAGGGGAAATGTAGAGACCAATTTTTGGTATTGTTCCTCCCCTTCACCCCATGTTTTCTCTCTTTCATCAGGCTTGCCCATTTGAATTTCTTTTCCCTCCTAAATTTAATTATTCCATTTCACACCAAAAATGCATATCCAATTAATCAATAATTGATTAATTGATCCCTTTTAAATCCCTAATCCTCATAACATGCTAATATGCTCATGTCAATCTACTTGTAAATTTAATATTCAAATCTAATCCATGTCACTCCACTTGTAAATTTAATATTCAAATCTAATCCATGTCACTCCACTTGTAAATTTAATATTTAAATCTAATCCATGTCACTCCACTTATAAATTTAATATTTAAATCTAATCTATGTCATTCCACCTATGAATTTAAAATTCAAAAATAATCCATGACAAATCTATTTATGAATTTAATATTAAAAAATAATACATATTCAGTCCACTAATGAATTTAATATTCAAATTTAATCCATATTCAATCCACTCATGAATTTGATATTCAAATCATGTCCCCCCACTCACCTAATCAGGATTACTTTTTCTAATTCTTGATTACCCAAAAACCCCAAATTAATCTCACCTGTAGGCTATAAATAAGAGCCTTCCCCATTCTTTCAAATAGGATGGAAATCATATCAAAACTTTGCAATTCGTATTCTACCAATATCATCTTAGTGTCTACGTGATTGCCCTAGCCATCCAATTTCCTTGCATTCTCTCTATTTCTCCTTGTTGAGGATCTTATGCAAGGCTTTTAGCATTATGTCATTTTTCGTGACACCGTAGAACTAGTACTTGCCCCTTGTTTCTACACATTTTGGATTAGTTCTTCTCTGGTCGCTTTCGACCGTACTGTCTTCCTTTGGGTCTCCATCGACCCACTCTAGTTTGTTCATGTTTTTTTTAGCATTTGTATTATCAGTTATCATTTCACTTCATCTTTATTTATCATATCATTGTTTTAGATTTTTGATACCATCTTCTCTCTATACATCATTGATTATCCTTTTGTTATTATCGTGTGGGCTGACATCCTTTCTAAGAAGCTTTTGCTTCCCATATCCGAATTCGTTGGGAAACCCACCATATTCCTTACTAATAATTTTTTCTGTTTAAGTCTTCATTGTTGTGAAGGCCTAAGACTTGTGATGAGGATGATCATTTATTGTGCACCCATACCATTCTATCACTATCCACATCAGGAGGTTCCCTAAACCCTCCCATACTTTGAGGTTCCTTGATTTCTCATTTGGTTTTCACTAATTTGAAATAGGAAGCGCGGAAATTTTCGTCATCAAGTCAATCCCCTATACCAGGCCTATCCCCATCCAGCTAATATTCATTTCCATAGTCCCAACATTTCCCATATGTTTAAAAGAGGAAAACAAGTTCACATGATTCTTTCAAGACAGTGTCTTTCAAGGTGGATCTTTCAGTAAGCTTAAAAAAGGTTATTTATAGTCTTTCTTAGGCTGGTGCATATCCTACGGAGCTAAGTTCAAGTCCTAAATTCACCAAGAAATTGTATTCATGAGCCAAGATCATTTTTCAAGTGATTTAGGAATATTAGGGAATATTTGGAGAGTCATGAATAAGTTCAGCAAAAGCGGGTTTTTGAGGCCAAAGGAGTTAGCAATATAAAAAAGCACTTGAGCTTAGCAAGGGGACATGGGGGACGATAAATTGTGCCCGCCACCACATTGGAGCTCTCAAACTGTCGCGAAAAAAATGATGACGCTCTAGGATCTTGCTTCCACTAAACACATAACTGAAACTACAACTTTTTTTTTTACATTACAAGGTAATACGTTGATCAACTTCTAAAGAATAAACATCGAAAACAATTCTATACTGCCTCACACCTAATTGTTGTGGTATTTTTTTTTTATTTACCATATTATATTGGGGTATGTTTCTTTCTTTCATTCTTTCTATCACATTTTATTGTGTCTTAGTTTATTAAAATGTAAAATTTTAATAAATTGATAGTGAAGTTTTTTTTTTTTTTCTTTGGACAAACTAGAGCTAAAAACCAAAATTTTCGAACCCAGAAACTCCTTGACGTTTGTTATTCATTCAAGCAGTGCTTCCCCCAAAATATTGAGCTAACACATCACCATCAATAGGTGATAATGATCAAACCAGGGACCCGATCAGGTGTCATTCAAAACCAGTGTCACTTCCTATAAACGCATTGCTCAATGCGTCTTGGATTTATTTAAGTATTAATGGCATTCCATTGATTGTAAGAATTTTTAAATTATTTTATCCACATGGACCGTGGAGTACAAGTGTGTAATTTTATTCTAGATCAAACTTATTCTCATACTTTTATCAGTTCTTTTAATTAAATGGAGTCCACATGGATTAACTTTTATCTTATGTGGCTGCCATGTAAATCGATTTACACACTAAATCTTTTGATTGTCACATCAAGTATTCATTATGTTGTGTCTTGACATGGAAAACATTCAAATTTACTTTCTTTAATGTGGATTATTCATAATTGAAATTTGAACAAAATGACAAGGATTATAACAGTAGTGTTGCATTCCAATTTATGTTTGAAATTATGGTTGGGGGTGGGTGGCTTTAATAGCCACCTGCCATATCATTAAACCCCCTCTCCTTTTTGTGTGCAGGTTACTCCTTGTTGGGCCGCATGTCTTTCATTTATTTCACTTTGTATTTTACAAATATTATGCCCCCCCGTTTGGCCCTGGCCGCGCGGGTTAGAAATGGTGGTTAGAGATGAAGCTACAGCTAGAGAAGTAGGCGTGTTACCTCATTCCATTCGGCCCTGGCCGCGTGAGTTTGATATGGTGGTTATAGATGAAGCTACAGGCGAGTGAAGCAGGCGTGTTACCTCCACTTTCATTGGGTGCTGCGAGGTGTGTTCTTGTCAGGGATCCACAGCCACGGCCTGCACAGAAAAACAGCCAGGCAGCAGGCAGGTCGCAGCATAGGAGAAGCCTTTTGGGCGCTTCCAACAAGCAGGTTGTCCAACCATGTTGTTAACTGTTCAGTATCGAATGCATCCTCAAATTCGGGATTCGCCTTCAAGATATTTTTATCAAAATCGATTAAGGGACAGTGAGAGTGTTACGAGGAGACCTGATGAAATTTATTACAAGATTCTCTATGGAGACTTACCTGTCTTACGATGCAACTCGTGGAAGAGAATCTCATAGAGGTGGATCTGTTTCATATCAGAATATTCATGAAGCACAGTTTGTTTTGCAATAATATGAACTTGGTCATGCCTTAGGGAAGCGTATTAAATTACTTATACATACGTAGGTTTTATTGCATATATAAATTAATATTATTTCCTTGGCTAGAAGTGGGCAGATTTATATTAGTATACTTTTGTTAATATAAAAGAAATATTAATAGTATATTAATATTAATATAATTTTAATAATAGTAAATCCATTAATTTTAATATTACTTTAATATGAATAATATTTAAAATATTAGTATCCTTATTAAGCATTAAGGACATATGGGTAATGAACTTAATAAGTTTAGAGCTTTTACATTAAAATTTCTTTCTACACAATTTAATAGGCATTGTACGGGATTTCAAATAGATTTGATTTCATTTCCCTTAATAATTTGCAAATAGATTTACAATAAATTCTTAAATGAGGAAAAACATAATAGAGCTAGAACTTAAATTACTTCATTGGCATATTGAAAACTATTTAAAACTTAAGTCTTTCCATCAACAATACAAGAAGAGAAAATGCACTAATATTCCAACTTTTCCAATACATCTCTTTTAAGTAACAAAATGAAATTTAATATATTTTTTTTTAGTAAATTTCCCAACATTCCACAAGAGAGTTTCAACAATATTTCCAATAAGTTTTAGAGTAAGAACTACTAACATTTCAACAAGATCAACACACTCATATGAGGTTCCAAGCCAAGTTAAAGGAGAATAAATTGTCTTTCCTTCAACTTTCAATTCCATCCACATTACAACCTTAATAATGAAGATCAATACAACTCTCCTTCAAAATCTTAATACAACATTTTCCACTTAATGTGGGAACAAATTTACAATAATGGAAGCTAAAATACAAAGCAATATTACACTTTCTTCCACTCTAGGTGGGTAAAAATACAAGGTAGTTTCACATTGTCATCAACAAGGCTCCAATGCTACAAACATCAACAAGGTAGCTCCTCCAATAGTTTGCTTGATTCACAACAAAATAAGGGGAGAGGCAACGCTCTCCTCCCAACCAAGATACCCAATGGAGAAGAGAAGCCATCCTCTCCATTGGCCCCCGAGCCCCAACCACATTACAATGGGAGAAAATCCAACTCATGGCAACTACTAGCTTCCACATAACTTAACATAAAATTTCACATTCATTCCATAATCCTTCAAAACAAAAATCAACAACTCAACAAGAGGGAAACAATCAAAACAACAAAGTCACAAGGCTTATCAAGAAAGCCATAAGAGTAAGACCTATGGGGAGGCCACTTATGCCTCCCAATGGGAATGGGTGCCACCTAAAAGCCTCCAATGCAAAACACAATACCCCTAACAACTCTTATGCCTCCCTCAAGTACCCCTTATCCCTCCATCCACTCTTATGCCTCCCTCAACTCTTATGGCTCCCTCAAAGTAAGAACAAGAAGAAAATGCAAGCATTTCTCATACTAGGTGGGCACCCAACCCAAACTCCCTCCTCAAGAAAATGATCTCTTATGCCTCCCTCAAATAAACTCCCCATAGTCTCCTCCCACTCCCAACTTAGGCATTCTACCCATTCCCAACAAGCATTTCAAACAACAACATTCAACACAACATATATACACATACATATAACAAAAAAAAACATAATACAAACAAAGGTGAAGCTCCTACCTTTCCATGGTAGAGCTTGTTCCAAGTATGAAGTCTCAAATCCCTCCAAAGATCAAGCAAGCATCCACAAGCTCCAACAAAATTCCCACAAGTATCAACAAGCTCCAAAAATCCACAAACTCCTTCAAAATCCTCTCCTCTCCAAAATACAAGAGACTAAAAATGAAACCTCCAACCCCCAAAACAAACAAGAGGATCAAATAAATAGAGAAAAGAGAGGGAGGGATGATGTGGCTCCAAGTAGGATGCCACCTCCTTTTCCCTCCACTCCACATCACTTGGTCAACCTCATATTCCAATGCACCATTAATAAGTGGTTGAAAGAAAGGCAAGCACCTTACACACTCCATCTAAGCCCACTCCCCCAAAGGACAAAATTAAATTTTTGAAAGAAAGTGCAATTAATATTTTACCCTTTTTATCCCCCCAAAACAC
Organism: Taxus chinensis; assembly: GCA_019776745.2. Lineage (NCBI taxonomy): Eukaryota > Viridiplantae > Streptophyta > Pinopsida > Cupressales > Taxaceae > Taxus > Taxus chinensis. The sequence goes on along the minus strand of CM034157.1, from coordinate 338,147,233 downwards.
CTAAAAGACCCTAAATTTGGCCTTCCAACCCATAGGTAGGGTTGGCATGGGGTTTTAAGAGGTGTGGGACAAGTTTGACTTGTCCCACAAGCTTTCAAATTTGGCCTCTAAGGCCAAATTCGAGTTTCCCATGTGGGGTAGAGTGTGCTACACTCAAAACTCAAACACACATCATTCCACACAAAATCCAAAGTAAATCAAGCCTAATAAATGAACTCTCTTTTGGTCATATCTTTTAATTAGTTTAGGACAAATTCAAATTAGCTTAATTAAGACACTACAACCCATGACTAATAAAGGGGTAAACACCAATCCAAAGAATATGAATAATAACACAAGTAAAATTTCACTTACTAAGAGAAACACATACTAACATAATAGAAAGGGAAAATTAAAACAAAACAACACATGACCCCTAGGTCACAATTTTCCCCTAACCAAATAATTCTAACACACACACAATTACTTGTTGCCATGGTGACCTTAGTTGGATTCTTCTCGAATTCCGATGTGGTTGGTCTCCACTCCCCAATATTGTTGTGAATATAATATACCTGTAGAACAGAGAATACCTCCTTCGGCCTGTTGGCCGCATTAAAACATTCATGCCAAATATACAATATAATCTAAAATAAACGACACATGATTTACTATCATCTATGCAAGTACGATATCACTTACACTTTCTAGCACATTTCTATTCCACATTTCATTTATGTCAAAACGATCATCACATTAATCCAATTATCAAGTTCTACTCAATATGATTAAATATATCACATGTCATAATTAAAGATAAATAACCATGTCAAAAGTATACAAATATCATCATCAAATGTCCACCAGTAGACCATATGCATCATATAAAGATCAAATCAATAACAGTCCAGTGTCTATGATATCTACTAGCATGCTAAATCAAGAAGCCATAATAAATCCATAAGTGAAGTAATCAGTCTCGAAAACAACAAAACAAAAATGGTGTCGAAGGGAAGTGGGCATGGGTTGCATGAAAAACCATACCTTCAGACCCATATCATTCTTCTCCAAATGATTTTTGTAGTAAAATTAAAATAAAGAAGTACCCAAAAATACCTTTGGGAGTTGACAACTTCATTTTCAAGTTGTCTCTCAAGGACGCTTTCACAATTAGAAATTGTTTCCAGTGTCTCATGTCAGCATGAGGCTGAAGCACACTTTTGGTGTTCCTTTTTCCCATTCTAAGGGGACATGGGGGATAGTAAATTGTCCCCCCCCCCACCTTGGAGCCCCTGTACCCACCACATGACCCTAGGAGGTCTCCATAAGCACATTTTGCTCATTTTCCAACCCCGCCTCCGTCAGTGAATGTCCACCACATGTCACCTAGGGGATAAGGTGAAATTTTGGTGTCTCTTCATATATTTCTAAGAAGAAAATGGAGGGGGGGGAATATTTTCCCAATTCCCTCTCTATCTCTCAAAGTATAACACCCAACACTTAGCCATTTTTCGCTCCCCCCCATTTTGCTTCGTTTCTACCTGGAACTGTGGCAAAAAAAATTCAAAATCTTCCACCTCTATTTTTCCTCTTGCATTCATCCCTCCACATTCCCATTATTTTGGAAATAATATTTCGATAAAAAGTAAAATTTTAAAAAGTCTTCAGGCACAATTTTCTCCAGATTAACTCAATAACTCATGAAAGAAAAATCCTCATATCTTGCAAACTGGTGCACAGATTGAGGTGGGGTTTTTTACATTCTTCGTCATTTTTAAACACCTGCAAGGAGAAAGTGATAGTATATTGAATGATGATCTATATTTTTTATGGAGAAGTATCCCGAACTTCGTGCCCTAGTTTTTATTATTTTATTTCCTGTCATTCTGGTGATCGGATCAAGTTGAAAATTTGTATGGGAGATCATGAGAAAAAACCTATCCCAATGAAGGTGGTTTTGTCAAAAATTGAGGTCTGGAAATCCACTTTATAAAAATAGAAATTTTCTACACTAGCACTTACTATAAATAGTAAACTTGCACAAAGGGCATAAATCTTTAAGGAAGTGTTCACATGGAGCAACCAGGACAACAAATAGAGGTGGTCAAAAGTGAAAAAGTGAAAAATGTCATTTTCTAAAAATAGTAAATCTTCATTCTAAGTGTTAAAAGTTATAGTTGGTTCTATATCAGGCCATCTCTCTAATTTGTAACATCTTCACAGGGGTGTACGATAGTTGCACAATTCAAACAAGGTAATTAATCCTCCACGAGGTACCCCAAGACATCAATGTGGTCATAGTGGTGTATGTAAAAAGGAAAAACATCACATGGCACAACAATGGAAAATGAGAGGCACATTACAGTATAAGAAGTTATTCAAAAAGGTTTAAGGGTTTCAGTGATCATCAAGGTATATCTTTAATCAAGTCAAAGGCATCCGCTCCCCCTGGTAAGTGAGATGAGTGAGCTTGGTAAGTTGTTTAAAGTGAGCCAAACTAGTTGAATGGGCCAAGTGAACAAGTTGGGATGAAGTTTTCAAGACAGGAAAGGTATATCAAGTAGGAGTGATTCCTTGTAGAAAATTCAAGTTTCCATGTCTCCCCAACGTACAGAGCTTTCCCGTGGAAATAAATAATTGGTCCTAAAACAAGCTATTGAGAATACTCCAGCGGAAAACACCATGTCAACACCTGATGAGCCATTCCCATAGATTCTAGAAATGATCAACAAAAAGCACAATGATACATAATGAAGAGGAGGTCCATTGAGAAATAGATTGAGAAGATCATCAAGTAAGACAAGACATTGTCTCATGGTGTCATTTCCTTCATAAAGTATACTCTTGCATTATAGTTTGAAGTGCACTAGGTGAAGGAGGAATTTGCAAAAGAGGTCAACCATATGAATAAAATGTCCCCACCAATGTCTGAGATGAGTTTCTTTGACTCTCATACCCTCATGAGCAAAAAGTTCAACTACCGAGAACTCGTCTCAAGTTTGGATTCGCATCATGGATGAGAGATATGTAATGCTCAACAATGCCATATCCAAATTGGACTCTTCCATGCAACAGGATTTTGAGATCTTGAACATTTCCTATAACTATGTACAAAGACTTGAGTCCTCTCCGCTCACTGAGGATTCATCAACAAAAGAGCTCATCATGTCATTCTAGGAGTTGGTAAAGAAGGAGGTAGGTGACTCTCTTTCCTTCAATGAAGACAATGTATGTAACAAATCTATATTACAATTCGTCAAACTAATGAATTTTTTTTTATCAAATCTTTAAATTTAGTTAGTGCCTTCACAAATTTTAAAATGTAACAATTAAATTCTAGTATACAAGAAATATGAATCCCTTAAGTTATCTTACGTTGAAATGAGTAACATTGTTTAAAAAAGCCACTGAATTATTCCAACATTAGTTAATGTTTAGAATATAACCAGATAACCTATGATAATCATGTGCAACTGTAAGGGTTCATATCTTACTTGATCCCCTTTCAATGCTCTACATGAGCTAGCATACCCAGTATATCATTTGTTTAGACTTTTGTAAAGGTACACAGAATCATATGTATCTTCTTCGTATCAGCATCCCGCTCACAACACAATTTAAAAGAAGAAAGGGTGACGAATAATGCAATCAATCATTTACACTACTATGTGCATAGTTTTGGGCATTGCGCTAGCAAGCCTTGTTTTATGACTGCACATAATCTACATGAAATTATCCCTATATTCACTACACAATCGTCTCATTCATAGTATTGGGATTTGTTTATGCTTATTACTTATTAAGTTATTATGTTCCTTGTTACTAATCTTAAGTAATCATTAACTACTGAGTTTAATCGCCAAAGCTACAAATATCATAACTTGACATTTGAGTCATGTGGATCATACTAACACTATCTTGGGATACCTACGGGAAAGGTTGCAAATCACGTGATGACTTACATCATTGCAAACCATCCCCTTCCCTGTAGCCATTCCGAACTGGATCGGTCAAGGTACTGACACATAAGACACAAAGGTCATGTTGCAACCATATCATCGATCTAATTAGCATAATGTATATACCTCCTGATAACATGATAAGGTACACTATAACAATTTACGATCATTATTTAAGTTAATGGTCAAGTTGCAAGACTCGAGATATCATTTCATAACTCATTAATGCTCACGAGTTGACTTGGCGATAATATGTTGCTGTTCATTTAATGATCAATCATTGACTTTCATATGATTAATCATTGTTTCATATCTTTTTCATGTTGCGGTACACATGTTTTTATATTAATTCTACAATAAGCACAACTCAACCTTCTTGATGGTTATTGTAAAAATAATTTCCATCATAAAACAATAATAATTAAATCATTTTAATCATAACAAGTTGATTTATAATATCTTACTTGTCAAAGAACAACAAATATAAGTTTTCCACTTTTATTTATCACTTTAGTATACATCCCTAAGGTCCATTGCTTCATTACATTAATTATGTTAATGTCATTCTTATGGTCATTTGATGTACATAAAGATAATGCAATCAACATGATTCAATTATAACATGCTTGGAAGATGCAGTAATTCTTTACAAGTATGTTATTTCTTCTCACTATAACAAATACAAATTAATTTAATACATTTGTATGACATAACCACAATTTAATGTAAACGAGACTTTACCCATTCATAATGACATTTTAACCTACAACTAAAAATTAAGAATATATAATGGTCACTCATCGACAACTGATAATTTGTCTTACAATATAAATATACCTTTCATGGTAAATAATGTTTATAACAAGACATCCTTTCTTATAAATCATTATCATAATCGACATCATTGAATTAATACAAGGGGCATAAGTGACTATAAGTAAGCTATTTTACTTTTTTTTCATATCAACAAGCTAACTATGCCTTATAATAATTGGTAAGTCATTATTATTAAAAACAATTAATGGAATTAGCAATTCACCATCATTTCAGCAAGAATTGGTACAACCATGAAGAATCCAAGTTATTAAGCATAATGCATAGTGATTCTAAAATTATAACTCTACTGTTACAATAGTTATTAATTGCCTCTTTCAACCCTGTATACCAAACAGTGAATAATGCTATATAGGGCCATTCAATAAGGAGGAACTATTAATGAAATGGTCAATTCTAATCTTGTTCCTAAAGTCCATGTGACTAACCAGTCCACATATTTTATTCACACAACTTGTTTTATACCATGCTCATAACTAGCAAGATTTCTTTTGGATCCATAACGCTAAAATATGGTCACATTAATCAGAACTTAATAGAAGTGATATCTAAGTAATGTACTCAATGTCATTCCCACTGAAACATCATAACAAATTAGTTGCAATAATTATTCATGACCTCTCTTTCATAAGTATGAATTTATAAACAGTATTATAACCAACAATTACAGGGATACTTGAAAATTTCCATCACCTTAAATTCCTAACAATTACTCTTAACCATTTTCATACACCAAAAAGTATACATACCCATAACAGGCATTTATTTCACTCTAAACCTATCACATAGAAATCCTAAATCCCTTTCATAACAAGTTAAATATTATTTAAATATTCCTTTGTTCCAAATTCATACATGCAAAGCTTTAAGTTTAATAGTCATGGAAAAGAGTATTTGTAATCATACTTACAAGAATTAGGAAATATAGTACTTAGACCTGATATCGATCTAATTTTCTTTATTTCCTCCATTACAACCAAGAAAAAAACATCCCCAGCAACAAGCCCTCACCCATATGACAATATGGTAGATAAAAAGTATCTCATAAATACACAATGGGTAATAAACAATGAGTAATGGGTTTATTATAAAATATCTTTTTCATATGGAGAACTTAATATATAATTACAACCTCAAAAACTATATTAGCAATGTTAGAATAGTATCTAAATTTGAATATTTTCTACCACTCAGATGATAATAATGCTAAGAATGTTATGAATTCTAAGCATGCAAAGTATCCTTATAACTCGAATATTACCGATATACATTATTGACACAATTTATTGTATAGTATAGTATATATATATATTTAAAAGAATGATTTATCTTATCACATTAGCATGTGGATTTCAAGTTACCCACAAATCAGAGACTGATTAATGTTTTATATGCTTTACTGTAATCGTCTAAACACATCTTGAATATACCCAAGATACAATTTTTTCTATAGTCTTCTAGCACTCATTATCTACTAGATCTACCCCAAGGGATTTATTCACACGCAGACTAAGATCAGAAGTTGACTCTTAACAAACATTATTGTTCCCAACCGTTCTATGTAACTATGATCTCATTTCCATTTTTTTCAATAATACCCATAAAAAAATAAAAAAATAAAGTTTTACAAGTTCAGTCACAAATTACAAACTTGCACACACATTATTCCAACACATTTTAGCTCACAACTCATACAATTTTTTCTAGTGAAAGAGCTCAAAGATAGAGGTGACTTAAAATAAATAGTACATTGAAATTTATAATAGAGAAAGGAAGAAAAAATACATTCCTACAAATAATAATATATCAACGAATTTCTCCCTTTTTCCTTGCAATGTTCTATTGTAGGTCGAGCAAAAAAAACACCCAGCAAAGCTTGTGCACTTGATACCAGTAAAACCCCAAAAATTACTTCATAGTTAAATACAGATTCCACACAAACTTAAGCATCAAATATTTGGTAATTCATACTTATTAACATGCAAATTTCCCCCAAAAAATGGAATTCCAATAAAATCACACATTAAAATGAAACTCTACTTTTTCATGCAAGGTAACTTGTTGGTGGAGCTTCAAGTTCCCCCAAAAAATAGTACATACATTAAATCCATTAATATATAGAGATGTCACGACTATGGCTCTATTTAGTTGCATTAATTTCCCTCTAAAAGTGGTGGTTGGTACTTTGAGCAGTCAAAGGATCTTTCATATCCTCACTTAAACTTTTAAAATTTGCATGGCCGATAAACCAAACTTATACCATAATAATTATAAACCATCTTATCTAAAAATTTTCCGTGATACTAGGCCTAAGATATTTTCATAGCATTTATAAATTTATCAAACACTATTAATGCCACCACTTTAGCCACCGACCATGTAACACTTATTAGCCCATGATAAAATGCAATTGGTTTTAAACCATTATTCATAACTTAAGATTTCCCTTTGTTTACATGGCTATTTGTCCTATAGAATGACTTGACAAACATTTAAATTTTCATTAAGGTCTTAAGACCAATATAGTCATCATAATCAATAACCACCTTTTACTTGGCATTATGATCAATCAAAGGTTAAATAATAAAAAAAGGAAATTTTAGATATCATGCGCAACGTGAAAATTTAGTCAATTCCTTTTTCAATTAAAACTTTATATGTGCTATGATCAATCTATAAGAAGATAATAAACCATCCCAAGATGTATATCCATTTTAACCTTTCTCTTTCAATATAACAAATTGAATTTTCCTAGTTGATAATAATAATTACCTAGGCAACCTTTACTTTTACCTTGATGATCCAAATTTTTACCTAATCCAATTGAAGACCCTCTTATATTTGTACGATCAATGATCATCACAATATCAAAATAAGTTAGTAACATATATCGTTTATTATTTCCACATAATGAAATGATACTTCACAACTATGCATATTACATAATAATTGTAGATCGTGTTTTCTATCAAGAAGAATATTCCATAATATCAATAACAGGTACAACACCAAGTGATATGTTCAAACATTGAAATCATTACATACAACCTGCAAGCTAGAGTACTTTCTGATAAAAAAATATAGAAATGAACATGTATATCACCAATTATAAAATTATTCGCATACAATGAGATGAAGAATAATCATTTCAACAAGCACAACAAGAATGAGTTGTGAATCAATAAATAATATATGATCGCAAGGTGATGAGTGCAGGTGCAACGCTGGATATGCACTTATGCACATGTATATACTTCCTTACAGAATTATGTGTATGTGTATAGCTACATATGCAGCCTCACATCAGCACTAGTCAACTTGTTCATGCATGCATTTATTAACCCATAACTCATTTTTACCTCTTAACAAAAGAAAAAGAAAAATGGGGTGTGACAATCTAGACTCACTAGCCAACATCAGAAGTTGCATTGTTGCAATTGCAATGGATTGTGAAGTATGGCTCGGTCAATGTAGAAAGATTAGTGATGTTCCAGGAACATGGATCAAGGTGTTAGGATACGTATGCATTCTAGAGGTGACTAATTTGATGACTGTGATAACTCAGTTCAACAATGAGCTCAAGGAACAAGAGTGGGAAACGCAAATGAACAAGTCTTAATTGAGAAAGATTATTCATCAAGAAATGTCAGCTCCTCCCTTCTTCTCTACTTCTCCCTCTTTCTTCTCTCCCTCTTCTAATTCTTCATTGAGATTAATCATTGTATTTTTTCCTATTCACTTAAGTAACATATTTTTGAATTATAAAAGTATTTTCTCAAAATTATAAGAGAATTACTTAAGTTGTCCTTTCTAATGGAAAATGAAAGGTAGAAAGTGGAATAGGAACATGAAGAGTCATGAGAGAGGAAATGACAGGTCAATTCACATTGCTATAAATTTGGATGGCTTCTCGATTTGAAAGGATCCTGAAAATTTAGTTCTTTGTAGCAATAGTGGATTGTGATATGTTACCGAGCTTTGTATCACCAATGCACATGAAATTAAAGCTACATTTCTTCCATTCTTCCTTTCTTATGTATTCCTGTACTTCTCTCTTTTATGCACTTCTCAAATATAGTGTTAGAGAGGAACTTTGCACCCTCGATAAATCAATCTAAGAACTTTGTGTTTTAATTCATTGGTCCCACTAACTTCATTATTTCTTTCGTCTATATTGAATTTTGAACTACTCCAATTACTGGGTCTGAACTCTGAAATTGGCCTACTCATGACAATGATCTTCCTTTCCTAATTTATCTCCTTTCCCCTCATCACTATGATTTCCTCCCTTGTACCTCATACAAACACTTTACCACATGTTCAATGGAGTGCTCTTGTGTGATCCTTGACCTATTTGGTCAACCCACAACATTTAGTTTAGGATTAGATTAGTTACATTCAATAATGTGTGTTGTACCATTCAATGCAGAGGGGTATAGCCCCGTGAATGTTGGTGGAGACACCTAATTTTCCCAACTAACAAATTTTCTCACCAACAAATTGGAACTAATCAGGTAAAAAATTTGGTCTTTATCCATCTACAAGGGTTGGATATTTTGGGGAAGTGTCATTGAAGGAGAGAAAAACAAACCTCTCTCCCCAACACTCTTCCTCTAGCGGCAAGACACCCAAATCCTCCCATTATCAAAAAATTGGGTTGGGAATTGATCACTGCCTACCCCCTCTATCACCTTCGATAAATAATCCAACATCTCTAACAACATCATAACTATTTCTCCAAGTTGCTCCTTACAAAAATTTATTATCTCCTTTTATGCCACGTACGTCAAAAGGTTGATCCATGGTTTACCACGCTACAAGCTCCTATATTCTACGCGCACTCTGTAATATGGCTCCTTCGGAATCTATACAGGTATGTTCTTTACTTCCTTTACACTACTTGAATTTCATTTAAATAATATAAAGGGGGGAAAATGTAGATACAAAATAATGCACATATTACTATTTTACCATGCCATCAGTACGTTGTTATATGCATGAATCTTAAGTAAGATAAGTATTCACTGGTGACACTATCTCTTGTCCATCTATGTCTTTGATTTCTTTTTACCGTAACTCTCTTCTACATTTGACATTTTTGTATCCACTTATGGTCACATTTCATGGATCCTTGTTTATTTGTCTTTTCATATATGTCGTTATTTCTCCCAGGACACTAGCACCCACCTTGGACACAAGTGTCTCACTAGAGCCCAGACACTTGTGTTCATTTTGGGCGCTTCTACCGTGTTTATTCTTTTTATACATTTTTGGCATTTTTGGCCAGCCTTTTCACTTTTCTTAGCTTTATCCTGTGTTCATATTCAGCCTTTTGTGTCACTAGTATCGAAATTAAAACAAGCGACTCATATATATACACAACATACCCACTATTATTCTGGCTAACAATTCAAAGGGGCTATCACATCTACATATTATCACTACTATCAAAAGGGACTGCATTTTGGGCTGCATACAATGCTTAGGAAGGGGAAGTGCTAAATTCCATACAACACATTTGTATCAAAGTTAGATATAGCCCACTATCTTGGCGTCATCGACATGAGGGAAAACCAAAGGACACTATTTCACACACAAGCACACAAAACTACATGAAATTTGAAATGTAGTACAACACTCGGTACTAAGTTCACTCATTAGGTGATCACCGAGGTTAGTTCGCCTTCACATATTGCATATTTCATTTAGATCTAATGTGTTTGTGAGTTTGTGTAGATAGCGAGGGTTTATTTTGTAGGTTATAAGTGTTATCAAAACCCTAACAATGAAACTAGAGTGATAAAGTAAATATTGGAGGGAAGACCCTTAATCCCCAAAAAATAATAGATCCTGGATATTTACATAGACAATAGTGCCCATGTGATAAGAACGTGAAAAACAAACACTCTGAGCTCAAGATATGTTTGGTCAAAGTTCAGTCAACAGGAAAGTCAACTTTGGTCAACATGTCAATAATTGACCAATAGCAATGCGACACGTGGAAAAAGAAGAAAAGGGAAAAATGAAGGTTGTTTGAGTTGTTTGCAACCTCCAGTCTTTGACACACGTAAAAGCAGGCCAGAACAAGAGGCTCAACTTTTGTTACGGAGGGGAGCCCGGCCGCCGTGAGGACGATAATATTATCGCCGACGTGGTGGGTCCTCAAACCACCACGTGGCTTGCCACCACAAGTTTGATTTGCCTATCGAGGGTCGACAAGTGGTATTTATTGCCATATTTCATTTGGAATGTCATTATATTACTTGGGTCGAATTCCATTTTTTATTACCTTTGTAATTCTTTGATATTAACTTCCATGTTAATTACCAAGCCACATTATTTGTTATGTTCGGGCTTATTATTATCCAACTTGGAGATTATCGAGGATATAACACTATTGTTTGGGGATTACCTTATCAACAACCAAGGATATCTCATGTCCTATCAACTCGGTGTATGAATATCCACATATAGACATATCCCAAACTCAATGCAATATCTTATTTGCCAATTACATTATTTGCCAACAACCAAACATACATAGCTCCATCACCATATCACCTTTCAAACAACAAAAAAATCAAAACATCAAACATAGCTCAGCCAAATAGAACCCAGTGGTGGCCAACAAAAGGTGAACAGGTGTGGCCTAAGCCACGTTTAAAATGGCATCCATTTTAAATAAACCTCCAACCATTACTACCTCCGCTCAATGTGGGATATCTCATCCACATGCAAACCAGCCTCCGCCAAAAATGATGCCGCTGGGTTTTGAACCCAAGACCTCTGCTTCCCAAACACATCCACCAACCAACTCACCTACCAAGGCTTGGATGGGATTATAAAATGGGTCGCTATCAACTCTATACAAGGGGTGGCAGGTCTGTGCAAGGAGGATAAGGAGGCAGTTCTCAGAAAACACCATTTTTGAAGGCCTTGCACTCAGATTGGGAACTCAGAGTAAAAAGGTGAAATGTAGGGAATTCTGAGAAATTCCAATGATGTAAGATTTGATATTTTTTGTTGAGTTTTAACCTATTTTTGGAAGCTTTGAATGCAGTTTTTAACAGGGATCTACAAGACAGCTAGTTGGAAAACACGAATTTCAATGCACTTCTGGTCCGAAAAGTGACTTGGTGTAAACATGAAAAGTGTTCAGAATTCAGAGATGATCTCAGATATATGATTTTTTTTCATAGAATGTTTTTAAATCTCCATTTGTAGGTGTTTTTCTAACACAGTTGCAGGGAGATCACATTGTGAAAACACTGTAGGAGCCACAGATCGTTCTTGGGACAGTTTCTGCTATTTTTCAGAGTTCTTGGGACATTGATCAGCTCATTTGTAGGTTTTGATTCATTATTGGTTGTTTGTAAGAGTTATTGTACTTACATTTCAATATTATTAATGGATCGGTTCAATCCGAACCCGGGGACGTAGGAATTTCCGAACCCCGTAAACAATCTTGTTTGTTATCTGAGTGTTTTCAGTTTTCTGATTATTTATTTGTTACCCAAGTTTTCCGCACTTCTATGGATGCATAATAATCAGAATTTAATCAATTTTTGGAGTTTAGAATACTTAAAATTGGTTAAGAAAATCACGATCTTTGGAAACTTTTAAAAGTGAAAAAAATACAACACACGTTTTCAGATCAAGTTTGGTATCAGAGCAGTTAGATTGCCGGATTAGCTTCTAATTGTGTTTGGAAATTTGGCTTCAGTTTCAATATTGATTTCAGTCTTCAGTGTGCAGACATTTTGGGGCTTGTTAATCTTCTTTTGCAGTGTGCAGTTTTGGAAGTACAGGTTGTGTTTGCAGGAACCGGGAATCATGGGCAAGTCATCCAAACAGGAGCAACTGGATGAGCTTGAAGCCATAAACCACCAACTCCAAGAAGAAAACTCTTTCTTGAGAGATAATTTTTATTCCTTGGAAGAGGAAATAGTGTGGTTAAAATCTGAGCCACAATCCTCTATAACCAAGAAAGAGGAGTATGTTAACAAGATGCTTGAAGAGAGCAAGAAGTTGATGGGCTTTGTTAAAGAGTTGCAGGAAGAAATACGGACCAAGGATGCCCTCTTGGAAAAGCTGCAACAAGGTGAACATAAGAAGGAAATGCCTTCCAAATCAGATGCAGGTACTATGACAGAATGCACTGTAAGTTGTTCACATTTTAATTCTTCCTCTCATTCAGTTTCAGATATTCCTTTGGGTCAGTTTGAAAAACACACTAAGGGAATTGGGTCTAAGCTAATGGTTAAGATGGGATTTAATGGAAAGGGCCTTGGTAAAAATGGACAAGGTGATGCTAACCCAATACAGGTAGAGGATCAGCCTCGGTTTGCAGGTTTGGGTTATTCTAGTGGGAAAATGGAAATTGGAGAAAGTTCCAAAGCAGCTGAAGGAAGACAAGCTTCCAACAGCCAAGGATCTATGCCACTAGAATTGCAGGATTCCGCCATCAGGAGGAACAATGAAAGGTGTAAGAAAATAGGTAAAAGAGGTAATCAGATTCCACCTCCTTCCACTTACACTAAAAATAGCACTAAGGGAAAATCAAATCCTAAAACTTCTAATACACTCTTTCAGTTGGAACAATATAGCTTTGGTAGGCAGAAATATGCTTTCCCTTGCACATTTTGTGAAGGTACTAATCATTCTGTTGCATATTGTTGGAAGAGGAAAAATTTGATTAAGAAGTTAATGCCTTTTGTGAATGATAAGGCAGGTGCTAAAGACCAATCTCACCAAGGAAAGGTGAGAAATGGCAAGAATGTTACCTCTCCTAAACAGGGGAATCATTCTCGTAGACAGAGTTCTGAGAATGGTAAAATGGGTAAGACTCCTAAAAATAGGGAAGTTAAATTTTGTTCCCATTGTAATAGGAATGGTCATGATGTTAAGGTTTGTTGGTTTGTTCCTAAACAACAAAATTGGAAAGTTGTTAAAAAGAACAATATTGTAAAACCAACAGTGCTAAACCTAACTAAAACTCATTTTGGTACTGAGAAGGTAAAACAACCAAAATGGAAAAACCCAAGTGATTGGTTGGGAAAAACACTCCTCAACTTTATATTTGCACTACAGTAAATTGTTGATAGTAGGCAAGCAAAAAAAAAAATTTCAGAGCTATATTTTAGGGATTCCTGTTGATTGATAAGGATTTGTTCCTAAGTTGATATTTAAGCTTTGAAAATGAATGGAAACAGCTGAAGAGAAGATTTGAGTGATAGGTTCATCATACTCATGTTTTGTTTTCTCATATTGGTTAGTAGTTCCATTGTTGAAAACAGTATGCAGGGATAGGCATCAGTAGCATGTCTAAATTTGAAACTTGCAGTTTTATAGTGTTGTCATTTGTGCAAATATTATGGATGCTTATAAGACCCATTCGGGCACCTGTTTGATATTGTAATAAATAGACAAACTTGTTGTATCCACATGTGTTATTTGCACTAATTTATAAGACCCTTATTTTGGGAAAATTTGATTTTTGTAACTATCAGATGTGGTTGCAATTAGGGTGTAAATTTATTACACTAACAAACTGGTTTGCAAAGGTACCAGGTGATCATTTTGCAGATTATGGCAGTTCACCAATTTGGGTAAGCATACAGTTTATAATCTATCCCTTTACAATTCAGTGTATGGATAGAATATTTGCATATTCACGTTGATTCAGATTTTGACTATAGCCATTTTGGGCGTTGATGGTTTAATTATTCTGGATAGTGAATATTTGCAGTTGTAATCAGCATAATCACAAAGTGTCAGTTGAACACTAGCTTCCGTTATAGATGGGTGTTATTATCTGACTTATTATTTGTGATGGCGATACAATGTTTTGGCAGCTTCACGTGGATTCAGTTGTTGACTATAGCTATTTTTGGGCGTTGATAGTCTATTTTATTCTGATAGTGAATACTTGCAGTTGTTACAGTTTCAGATGGGCAGTGGGCACTAGCCTAATTGTGGGCAGTTTAGATGTCTTGTATACTGATCTGTGTTATGGAATTGTAATTTTTGGTAATCGGCCGTATCACAAAGTGACAGTTGAACACTAGCTTTCCGTAATAGAATGGGTGTTATTATCTGGTCAGTTAATTGTGATGGCATTACAGTGGGGTATGACAGTTCACAGTTGTGTGCAGAGTTGACAGGGTTACAACGTTTCAGTTGAACACTAGCTTAATTGGGTGTTATTATCTGATCGGTTATGTAATTAGCTAATCAACTATTTGCATTTTTATTAACCTATAATGTTATTTTGGGTTCTTGTATGTGTTTGTGCAATGCAGGAAGAGATAGCATTATTTGTGGGTTGATAAACAACTTTTTGTGGACAAAAAGCCTTCTCAGTAGGGAGGAGTGATCAGGGGATCAATTTTAGTGTCAAATTTTCCCTAAACTTCCCTAAACCATGCCAGTGTAGTAGATCCTTCAGAGAGCTTTCCGACGACTATAAGAACGTGAAAAACGGACACTCTGAGCTCAAGATATGTCCGGTCAAAGTTCAGTCAACAGGAAAGTCAACTCTGGTCAACATGTCAATAATTGACCAATAGCAATGCGACATGTGGCAAAAGAAGAAAAGGTAAAAATGAAGGTTGTTTGAGTTGTTTGCAACCTCCAGTCTTCGACACACGTAAAAGCGGGCCAGAACAAGAGGCTCAACTTTTGTTACGGAGGGGAGCTCGGCCGCCGTGAGGACGATTATATTATCGCCGACGTGGTGGGTCCTCAAACCACCACGTGGCTTGCCACCACAAGTTCGATTTGCCTATCGAGGGTCGACAAGTGGTATTTATTGCCATATTTCATTTGGAATGTCATTATATTACTTGGGTCGAATTCCATTTTTATTACCTTTGTAATTCTTTGATATTAACTTCCATGTTAATTACCAAGCCACATTATTTGTTATGTTCGGGCTTATTATTATCCAACTTGGAGAGCTCGATGCCTAACACTAAGTTCAGGGATTACCTTATCAACAACCAAGGATATCTCATGTCCTATCAACTCGGTGTATGAATATATATATATCAAACATGTACCAATATCTCCTTTGGCGCAAACATATTATCTCCCACACATTTCATGTATTTTCCACGGCCTTATATGATAAGTGCCATCGCATTTTATTCAAATCCTTGGCATTATATTTAAAAAACATATGCCAACCATACCCACATTTAAAATGGCTCAAAAGCATTTGACGACCAAACAACCATTGGCCATTACCCAAATTACATGTGGGATTAAATCAAACGGTCCACACAAACCGCCTCCGCCAAAAATGATGCCGCTGGGTTTTGAACCCAAGACCTCCGCTTCCCAAGACACATCCCACCAACCAACTTTCCACCAATCTCGGATGGGATAAAAATGAGTTTGCTTCATATAAACAGGGGTGGCAGTGTCTGTGTCAAGGAGGATAAGGACCAGATCTCAGAAAACACCATTTTTGAAGGCCTTGCACTCAGAATGGGAACTCGGAGTAAAAAGGTGAAATGAAGGGAATTCTGAGATGATTCCAACGATGTAAGATTTGATATTTTTTGTTGAGTTTTAACCTATTTTTGGAAGCTTTGAATGCAGTTTTTAACAGGGATCTACAAGACAGCTAGTTGGAAAACACGAATTTCAATGCACTTCTGGTCCGAAAAGTGACTTGGTGTAAACATGAAAAGTGTTCAGAATTCAGAGATGATCTCAGATATATGATTTTTTTTCATAGAATGTTTTTAAATCTCCATTTGTAGGTGTTTTTCTAACACAGTTGCAGGGAGATCACATTGTGAAAACACTGTAGGAGCCACGGATCGTTCTTGGGACAGTTTCTGCTATTTTTCAGAGTTCTTGGGACATTGATCAGCTCATTTGCAGGTTGTGATTCATTATTGGTTGTTTGTAAGAGTTATTGTACTTACATTTCAATATTATTAATGGATCGGTTCAATCCGAACCCGGGGACGTAGGAATTTCCGAACCCCGTAAACAATCTTGTTTGTTATCTGAGTGTTTTCAGTTTTCTGATTATTTATTTGTTACCCAAGTTTTCCGCACTTCTATGGATGCATAATAATCAGAATTTAATCAATTTTTGGAGTTTAGAATACTTAAAATTGGTTAAGAAAATCACGATCAGGAAATGAGGGAAATAGTGAAGGATATAAGCTATAAGAAGAAAATGAAGCAGAAGGAATACTTTGATCAAAAGATCCATTGGTCTCCATTTCATGTGAATGACTTGGTTCTAGTATATGATTCTAGATAAAAAAAGAAGGCAAAGAAAATTTCTTCCCAAATGGATGGGGCCCTACAAAATAGCAGTTGTGCATGAAAATGGTACATATCGACTGAAGGAATTGGATGGCACTCCTATTACGAAATGAGTCAACCACGATATTTTAATTTTTTCCAAGCATCAGAATAGTCTACTCCAAGGATGGAGTAGAAGCTAGGAAGGGGAAAATGTCGACATTAAAATTTTCCTACGTAATTTCTATTTTATTATGTATGTATTAGGAATAGGATGTTGTTAACTATGATTAGTAGTGGCATATGATAGAAGATAACGGTGCCGCCAATAAAGTAGAGTATGGTAACAATCAAAGTACAATAGGGGACCCATGCCTGATTGGCATGGTCATCCTTATCAGCTCCGTAGTAATCTATTTAGTCGTAACCATGGCCACGGTAATACCCTTGACCTAATGTCAAGGTTGGGGTAAGTAGAGAAGTAGGAGTCTACTTTTGATTAGTGAATTAGAAATATTGATAGGATCAGTAATAAGGACAAAGAGTGAATGTCATTAAATACATCCTTGTGATCCATATGCCCGTTTACAGTGTGGAAAAGTCTAAAAAGACAGAACCCATGTGAGATGATCCAAGGTTGTATCTTATCGTTAGAATGATAAGCCTACATGTAAAGGTAAGAGTTTAGGCATGGACTGATTGATTGGCTTTGGAAGAGATTTCCTGCCCTATCCTAGAGATAGAGTACATGTAGCCTGAACAAATCCTATGGAATAAAGAGGCCACCCCCCCTCATTTAGCGCAGAGGGAAGTACCTGAGAGATATTGTGCATGACCAAGTGTGTAAAGCCCAGAGTCCATCATTTAGAATGAATGTGTTCATAATATATTTGGTTAGCTTGTGAGAGCTCTTCTCCCTCTAGTTATTGTTTATCACAGGCAAGTGAATCTCCCAGAATAACTGGTTGTAAAGTACCTCATGGGTGAGATTGTAACAGAGCTTTCATGTACTGAGTATCCCTGAGCTGTTTACACCTGGATTTGAAGATTTGTCAGTCATTCCTTCTTATTATAGTCTATGGTATTCTTGTGTTATGTTTGTTGTTGTGTTTCCATATTACATCCACTAAATTAAAGGCTGTGCATTAGTAAATAATCATAGCACGAGGAGTTCCCGGTGAAGAATTATCATAGTGCTAGATTGGTGATGACAGTTCCCTTATTGAAAGTAGGTGGCAAAGCTTATATTAAAATGTACACTTTCATCTTAAGGCTGGACCTCTGACCTCTTGAAATGATTTTCTACCAAAATAGCTTATCAATACAAATGAATAGAAGAACTAAAGAAAGGAAATAGAAGAATGTAACAACACTTCTAGGACATATAGATAATAAAGTATAACCCTATAAGTGCTGAGAAAGAGTGATACAGAACATAATCATTCACATTCACAGTGTAAGATATCATTCCACAGACACAAAGTTCTAGAAATCATTTTAGATTGTTCAACAATACATGGTCTTGATTAATGCTATAATCAAATTGGAGAGTAGATTTATGATGCGTGGCCTTAATCAGGGCATTACAATCATTTAAAAGTTGTGAACTTGTTTACCAATGGATTGACAACACGTGGTGTCCATCGGTGCTTTGCACTACCTTGGAGCATAGACCCTTGTTTAAAATTAAAGCTCATCAGACTACATAATGTTGATCAATGACATGTGTTGATCATTAACATTTTGTTTTAACCATAATCCTTTAAAGCATGAATTTTCGTGTAGAGTTTACTTTGCATAAGGCCGATCGATGACACTAGTCAAGCATCAATGTCATGTATTCTTTTAAAATTTCAAACCTTTAAACTTTCAACTCCAAAGCTTATCGAATGTTGATTGACAACACTTGGCTTGAATTGGTATACTTTCAGTCTTCCATAGAGTGTTGTCTTCAAATTAAACTTGATGACTTCATCCCAATGAAAGGCCACATAATTTAAATGTCAAGTGAATGTTTTAAGAAGCAATTATTGCTTAGAGGACATCCAATCTTTTCAATCCTTTTTATCTTTTTCGTGCACACAACCAATCACTCCACACATACCCATGAAAACATCATTTACAGATAAAACAATAAAGCAAAAAAAAACTTAGAATATATCCATATCATGAGTAAGTTAAGCTTTGAATCTTGGTAAACATGGTCATGGATCTCATAAACTTCCAAGGATTTGTTGGAAGTGTATGATCGTGTTTCGTAATTCGAAAAAAGGGGCTCCATTTTCTTACTAAAATGGGGAGTGTTCGCTACAATAGATACACAAATGAGTAGACTGTAATAGTTTAGAATATGTTTTTTTATAGATTTTTTTTATAAATCTTGTTTTTCAGTTAAAAAAATTTAAAAAGCTTTCATCCATGTATTGTTTGGAAAGAATATATACTAGTTTGTTGATAACAACAAAAACACAATTAACAAATTTTTCTACAATGCCTATAAATGGGGTTGTAGTTCACTTTACGCCCTTTATGGAAACAAGGCTCAGAATATCAAAGTTCTCCGCTGACCCACCTTCCTGCTTTGAATTTTTGACGCGGGCTTAACATTTGACTTTTGGAGGTGCGTCGATTGGACACATGGAGAGATGGCACACATTTGGGACCTACTTTTGGATTTTCCTCTAAAAAGAGCGTTGAAGATACATGTGGCTCCTTTTATAGATTTTCTCTATTTCTTTGTGTTTTGGCTGAGTCCCTTTTGTTTAGCGGGGACATATGTCTGACCCTAAACACGTGGAGGCTCAGTGCACATTTGAGACCTACCTCTCGGATTTTACCTTTGAATTTACACCGATCTGACACATGGAGGCTTCCTCAAACCCTTCTATACTTAGCCGATTCAACGGCCAGCTCTGTCTCCTTTTCAGACCTAGGACACATGGAAAGTATGGCTACTCATTTGGGATATACACACACACACATATATATATTTATATATGTGTATATACATACATACATATATGTATGTATGAATAAATACATACATACATACATACATATATATGTATATATATAGACATGTATATATATACATATATATGTATATATATATATATGTCTAGATATATACATACATATGTATGTATGTATATATACTTACATACATGACCCTACATATATGTATGTATGTATATATAACATACATATGTATGTATATATGAAAGACATATACATATGTGATACCTATACATGTGGATATACATATGTCTATATATATGAAATATATATGTATGTACTGTATGTATGTACATACATACATGAACATACACACATGGCATGTATATGATGTGTATACTATATGAAATATACATGTGTGTGTGTATATATATGATACATATATATGTGTATATATATGAAATATACATATGTGTGTATATATACATACATACATATATGTATATATATATATATATATGTGTATATATATGTATATATGTATATGTATGTATATATACATATATGTATATATGTGTATATATATATGACATATATATATATATGATGTATGTATATATATATACATATATGTATATATATCGTATGTATATATGTGTATATATATATGTACATGTATACCATACTATATACCCATATATATACCCATATATATATATATATAACACACACATATTTTATAAGCATGTGACGGGATTTTTACATACATACATATAAATTACATAGATACATATGATTTATATTCTATAGGGACATATATTTTAGTCAATCTTCAGGCTTCTAGTTCTGCTATCGGAACATATATCATATAGGCATGTATCATATATATATGTATCGATATACTATGTATTATATATATATGTATATATATATATCTTTGTAGGGTGATGTATATATATGGTATAAGTGGTGACACACACACATGTAGTTATTTCACACACACATTACACGTATTTATGTTTAGTGAGGGACGATCACATTCTAGCACATATACACTCTACTGTGTGTATATACTATATATATATGTACGAATAGGAAGGCATACATAGATAGTATATACAGTTGAATGAGTGAAGGTGAAACAATGTTGGAGGAAGAGGGCTACAACGCATGGAATGAAAGACACAATACAATGATGTTCAAATATGAAGAAAGACTCTAGATGGAAAATGTGACAATAAACTAAGAGAAATAAAGTGTTTGGTGTTGCATATATATGTTCATTTCCACAATTTAGGGTAGTCTCCACGGTTACCGACTCAAAAATAGAAATCATATACATGACTTAGTCCACCATGTCGCGCATCACCGTGTGAACCATCCTCTGTCTACTTCCACGAGTCTCAGCCATAGCTTCTGCACACACTCCGCATCCACGCTTCCGTTGTGCCTCTGATACATCTATGTGAGCACTCAACTCATCTGCGTTGTTTAACCTCTGTAAGGTTGAGGAGCTTGCCACACTTGGCTCGCTCACGTCCGAGTTACTTCTCCTCCGTTTCGAACTCTGGATCCCAGTCTCACTCCATCACGCCTCTTGGCTGTTTCCCACATGAACTCTGCTTCTAAGGACGTTGCCACCTCAAAGGTCTCCCCAAGTCCACTGTCACTTAACTCTGGAGTCCCACTGTTGATCCATGATGCACATCTCAGCATGGACATACTCCGCAAGGGTAGAGTATATCTCCAAGGTCTCCTGAACACCCCATCCTCTGAATGTCCAGTGCACCAAGTGTTCCACACTCTATTTGGTGGGGTTGTGAGTTCACCAAGTTGGTCTTAATGTTTGCCATGCTCATCTGGCTCATTAGGCTTGCGCTGCACACGCAAGGCCTCTATCATACAAGGTCTTCATGCTTCAAACCAACTCGCTCTGCCACTACATTTCCCTCATGAGTTGCCCAACTCGCTCCGCGTACATTGGGTAAGTTCTTCACTCCAAGACACCCTGCACTGTTCCTAAGTGCAACCAACTTTGCTCACCAACCCGCCTCGACTAAACCTTGATTCTGAGACATCCTTGGGCTCATAGCATGGTCCTTTCAAATCTCCCATGCACAACTCTTTCTCACTACATAGCCCTCAAGAGTTGCATTGGTGCGCCACCGGGAACTTCCCGGAAGGTCACCCATTTTCTGCTTACGCGATTAACTCGTCCAACTCGCCCAGATCTTCTGTAGGCCAATGCATGTGAGGTCATCAACCCCAACCCATGCCTGGCCAACCGTTTGCCTCGGCCAGGAGTCCCTCTGGCTCCCTAGATAGCGCCTCGTGCACTACCCTGCTCGGATGGGGTCTGCCCATCCTGGGGGAGGCGATCGCTCTATGAGCATGGAGATGCACCCCCCTTATATTCTCCCCCACTTAAAGTGGTGACGCCCACGACGTCAATGCTAGACTTCACAAGCCTGCGCAAAGGATGCCAGTGTTCGCAACACTGGGACAAAATGTAAATGCACTACTCACATGCAAATACACACGGAACACATCGGTCACTGCTGACATAACACAACTCAATCTCTTCAACATCTCGCTGTGCTAACTCCCTATGCTCGGGACAAAAAGTGCCAAATCACTCAACACTTCTGTCACTGTAGCTCCCTTCCACTGAACTACACTTCACCAAACATCCAACACAATGCCTGATGGAATACCCCTTATGCAATTCCTACAACCTCTTAGGAATTCTGCATGATGTACAAGTTGCCCTGCCAAGCTCTGAGCCCTTCTTGCACAACACTCACTACATAACTGGAGAACCGCCAACCTCCATGCTAACACTCTGATTTTGTATGTTAACTTGGTGAATGTTTTACATACTGTTATAGCTGCTGAAATGAAAGCAAACATGTTAAGATATGTTTTGATCTTAAGAGAATGTGTTGCTAATTTGGATTCTTGCATACTGTGATTTATTGCATGGGACAGCAAATATTGTACTTGTGTGTTTGCTGATGTGACGACAAATTGTCGTATACTTGCTAAACTCTCTTTGCTGATTGACAGCATACCTTGAATCAATTCCATTGATTCAAGTATGCTGAGGTCCTCTTGTGATTTCTGTGTCGATTCACACTTGAACCGAACCTGAGATTGTTATGAACGTGCAGCTCCTGATTACAGGTGTGAACAGCTAGCACGTAGATGCCAACGACAGGGGTTCAATTCTTGAACCCTGTACTGTCAAACTTGGGACCTCATGAGGCAAGAAATGCCTGGACACGGGTGGCCTTGGCACGTAATCTGAAGGACGGAACGTCCTGCTCTGCATTAACGTGAATGTTAGTAGGGAGGCTGGATGGAAGTTGTTAGTGTTAGTGGTTAGTATGAATTAAACCCTAAATTAATACTAAGTCCTAACATGCATCCTACCCTACTATCCTAAGTGGATTTTATATTCAAAAAAAAAAGGGGGAAAACCTAAGCCCTAATAACCTAAGGCTAAACTAAGACCTAGGTTGAATGCTATGTGCAACCTAAACTAATCCTAATCTAAGGGGTACGCAGACCCTTGGAAGGAAAGGATAAGGATGGGAGGAAGGGCATTCATTGGCATTTAATAACAGTCCCTACGTGGACAGCGCCAGTTTTGGCGGGGCAGGTAGGAATTAGAGGCATCTATTTGGAGATAGAGCCAAATTTGTTTGCATGGAAATTTGAAATTTAAAAAGCTCGCCAACTCAAGTGGCGGTGGCGTGGAAAGTAAGGAAAAAGGCAGAGCCTTAAATTGCATTAATTGTTTTGGTCCTCGCGACCAGCTCGCCTTGGAAACAGCATGAGGGAATTTGATTTTCATTTTTGTTGATTCGAGCCTTTTGTGAAGTTGCTCTGCATTTGGTTTTTCTGACCTGGTTCGGTCGAACCAGCTCTTGGCATTTGACATTTTTCTTGGAGATTTGGAGGCTGTTGTTAAGCCTGAAGAAGAAAGGAGTGTGGGAGTTTGTGTTGTCGCTGTGGAAGGAAAAACGCGGCAAACAAGGTTTTCTTCGAGCTCTGGAAAAGAGATTTCAGGCATGTTAAGCCCTTCTCTTTAAAAATCTTTGCTTTGATTAAGTGTATCATTAAAACAACCCTGCTCTTGGGTTTTGATTTTGTGACTGTTGAAATCGGTTCGATTTGGATTTTATCGATTCTTACTTATCTTTTGCTTGGGAAATGATATGATGAACGTTTCTGGTTGCTTGGTTTTGATTTGTTTTTGCTCGAATCAAGTTGGAAATGAATTATTGTACTGGTTATTGACTGGATGGAAGTTGGAAATAGATATTTCCTTCACTGTTCATATCGTTGGAAGTGGAACAGGCTGTTTAATTGTTTCCTTTTGTGTAATTGTTTCTTTGCTGTTGTATTTGGAACTTGCATGTAAAATGGAAGTGGAAATACAGTCTGTTATGTTGCTGTATTTGGGTTTCCTTCAATTTTTGGAAATAATGGAAATTCAGTTATGTTTGCATTTTGATTGTTGCTTCCCCGACGGATGGTTTATTGACAGGGTCTTCCTTACATGTTATTGAGTTCTTCTCTGAAACTCATTCTTTCGTTTGGAAATAGTTGTCTGATCGTCTTGAAGTTTTTATGGAAATCGATTCCTTCCTTCTACTGCTTTGGATTTTAAAGGAAATGGCATTTGGGTTTTCTTAAGTATTGGAACTCGAATTGAATGAAGTAATAGCAATATTTCCATTACTGTGCCTTTTCTTGTTTAGGAAATGAGCGAATACGTTTTAGTAACCGTGGAAATAGGAAAAAGTAGACTGTTTTTCCTTCTGAAGTTGTTGATGGATTATGTCTCTTCCTTGCTGTGAGATTAGGATGGTTTTATGGTGTTTTAATGATGCTGTTCGATCTTCCTGTCCGGACTGTTGACACAATTATAAATTGGTTTTGTATTATGTGCAAGGAATGATTATATTTCTTTCTTGCTGTGATGGATAGTTGATTCCATGGCGTCTTGTAGTTGAAGTTTGATCCTTTGATTTGAATTGTCTTGTGAATGTGAACTTGACCTGGATTTCTGTTTTAATAAATGGAAAGTGTGAGAATTAGCTTGTTTTCTGAGTCTATTCTGACTGTACCAAGCTTACACGATTAACACCCTTAACGGGTTTGTCTTCATAAGAGGTATTGATATATGAATGTTATACTTGAGTTCTGTACCTCATTAAGAAAATGGAGAATGTTGTTTTGAAGTTAACGGTTGATCGAGATAGAACTCGAATTGGATATTCATTGTTGAGGCATGTTAGATTGAAACTGTACAGGCTATGTGAGTTGCCTTTCAATAAAAATAAATGTTTTGTTATCTTCATAAGTTGAGCTGTCATGCTAAGATAAACACGAATTGAGTGTTTTTATTTCATTCGGAGCAAATGATTGTTTCTTAGTGAAATTAAAGGGGAATGAATTCGTCTTCTGTTGCTGTTCTGACTTGGTGAAATTCATAGTCAATGTGAACATTGGATTTGCTGTAGGTAACAGCAATGAATAAAATGTTAGTTTGAGCGGGATATGCTCACAGGATTAGGAAATCATGTGATTAATTGACTGCATGATTGAAGTATTGTTTGTCTGTTTAGTATGCAGTGAAAGAAATATGGTTTCTTTTATTATGGTAAATATATGGTATGTAGCCTTATATCGTTTAATCTTGGATGTACATAATGTTGTACTAACCTGTTTCGGATCTTTTTATGAGTCTGATTCAAATGAAGTATGGATATGGATGATGAATTCTTCCCTGTTTTCATTTTAAAGCTGATTATAAATGAAATTATCCTTGCTGCCGGAAAGTGAATTCCGAATGGATTTTGTAAGTTTCACTCTGAACTGTTATCTTGATCTGTCTTTCGTTTGGATTCCACTGTTAGGACAGTCATGTGGAAAGAAATAGAGATATGAATGAATGTCTTAGAAAAATGATCTTTTCTTCTTTCATTCAGTTGGAAATCTGGAATTCGTGAATAATGAATTTTATAGTGCTTAGATGGGAGCAACTATATGCATTGCTGCTCGCTTTCTTGTCTGTACTTGATTGCTTGGAATTTAATACACGAATGAACTGAAAGGAAAGTAATGAGTTACATTTCAGTTAGTTTCATCCTTTGCATTTTATTATTGAAAGGCGTGAAAGGCAGTGGAAAGGATAACAATATGTTTAAAATTATGTGGAAACAGGACAGCAGTCTTATTGCTGATTGTGATAATATTTTGATAGTTCAGTTGTTATGCTGATCTTTCTTTTGTGCCTATTTCGTGATTGATGTTTAACTGTCGTTTCATAAAAGCAGGGTTCTTTTATTGAGACAGTTAGTTGAAGCATCTTATTTTAAGGATAAGTGCTTAATATGCTCAGTTCATTGAACTGACCCGTGCAATTCATTTTGCAGATGGAATTTGATTAGAATGAAGACTTGGCTATTTTCTGATGCTTCTTGATTTGATAATGAATTGTAATTGTTGCTTTTATTCCTCTTCGAGGAATTGTGAAAAGAAGAAAATATATTCTTCTGTCCATGAGTTGTATGGATGTTTTGTATAAACTATGCCCAATCAGCTGGATTGGCAAATGTACAGATTATGACTTGAAATATTGAATACAATTACAAGTGTGATATTTTCAATAGTTATATCAGTTTGATTTTGTTGTTTAAATTGGAAATATAATGTTATTTCTTGATTTGGAATTGTTTCATTTATCCTTGGATGGATGCTAAATGGAAACTGATATCTATTCTTACTTAAATGCAACTTTTAAGTTGAAAAATGCAATTAGTTCATACTTGGGTAAAGATGAATTTTTAATTGACATTAAAAAGGATTAAGAAGAATATGATTCCATAATCGGAAGGTATTCAGGATTAGCTTAGGAGCTAAGGAATATCAATTAAACTTCGGAGTAATCGAACTTCACTTTCGAACTCCATTAATGATCCCGTTTGATAAATTCAGAATTATGGATATAAGATAGATATATCCATAACTAATGGACCTTAACTATATAACGTTAAGGAGAACAAATGAATACATTTCTCGAAATTTAGACCTCGTATGAATGACGTCTAATAAGTTAATATTCTGAATTTAGTTGCAGTTGAGAAAATCTTGGCTAAGTTTAATAGGTTAAACTTATCACGTCCGTCGGAACGGACTGCTTAATCCAATGATTAAGAAGTGAACCAAGTAAGGAAATGCAGCCCTTCGACATGAAGGAGAAGATGCATTGCAAGACAATGGACGGATTTAGTCCCTCTTAGCCCTATACAACTGTAACGGAAACGAGGATCAAGAGATCAGCGTGGATGCTGAAAGTTGACTTTAATTATTAAAATCATATCCGAAGCACTTGAGCAGGATGTGTATTCTCGATGGGAGAATTCCGTAGGACATTGGCATACGCCAGCTACAGCAAGGTGTCTCCATGAAGACGGGGTCTTCATGACGACACACTGTTGCAGCTGACATATCGCAATGCCCTCCTGAATTAAAACATCAAGAATACATAGGCTGAATGTGTAACTATGGACAGGGGATAGGAGTATGATCTGGTATACGGAGTGACTCCGGAATACTAAAGATAACTAGACACAGGGGGTCGTGGGAAAACGACACTGTATGTCTGTGTATCTTTAGTTACCGGGAGTGCCTTCCTATACTCGTTCATATTACTAACTGTAATTGGAAGCTTAAACTAACCTAAAACTAAGAGGACTGGTAGGAACCAGGAAAGACCATTCTAGATAACAGGTGAAGTGAAGTGAAGGACGTATTCCGTTGATGTGTATCACATCCAGGAATATGATCATGCAAAGCATGTGAAAATCTTTGGCCAAAGTATCGCAATTGCTGGTTGCGTTGTCCTTATCACTTAATTTAAGATGCAGGATGTCAGATGAATATCAGTAACAGATATTCAGATAGGCTTCTTAAATGGATCACTTCGATAACCGGGGAAGGTTATGTGAACAGGTATATATAATATACTATGCATAAACAAACATGAAGGATCGGTTGTTGCCGAGTCATGAACATGAAGGATCGGTTGTTGCCGAGTCATGAAATGAAGGATCGTTGAAACTCCGAGCCATGAAAATGGAAGATCGGTAGTTCCTCGAGTCATTTACAGCAGCATATAGAATCTGTTATAAGATTGAATGGCATTGAATGTGTGTTCCATATTGTAAATATGCGAACAGGGAACATTCGTTTTAAAAAGAAATTGTGTGATCCAAACTGTGTTGTTTGGGCAGAGAACAATTATTAAAACTTGAACGTGTGTTTGAATTTTATAATTCATAACAGTGAACGTTATCAAAAAAAAAAAAAAATTCCCTTGTTCTGGTATTTTCTACAGGCTATGATATCTAAAAGACATGAGAGGATGCATCTAAAGCAGATAGAGAGATAGATAGAGTAAGATGATAGAATAGTAGATATATGATAGTATAGTATCTAGATATATATATATATATTATATGTAGAATATAAAGGTACCGTTAGGTAGGTATAATTAATGGAGACATAAAATATGACAGGATTATTATAGATTATATAGATAGAGAAAATAATGATTAATTACATATAATATAGATATATAATGGATAGATACCATACTAATATGATATTACATATAATATATGATACATATTATACACACACACACAACATGATACATACATATATACATATACACACACACATTATATATGTATATATATACATTATATATACATATATAATGTGTATATATACATGTATAATGCGTGTATACACACATTATATATGTATATATAATGTGTGTATATACATACACATTATATATACATATATAATGTGTGTGTGTATATATATAGATATATACGTATATACATATTATATAATTATGTGTATACACACACACACACACACACAAGTTGAATATATTATTTTAATTTTATCTTTGTAATATCAAGAATATTTTAAAAAGGTCGTCTAATTTTTTCAAGAATTCTCCAATACAAAGATTATCAAGTTTACTTATTAATAAAAGAAAAAGATTGATGCTAACTCCAATTTTGACTAAGTGTTATATATATGTATATATACACATATGTAGATAGATATATACATATATATTCATATGTATACATATATACATATGAATATATATGTATATATCTATCTATATATGTGTACGCATGTGTATATACACACGTGTGTGTGTGTGTGTGTGTGTGTGTGTGTGTGTGTGCGTGCGTGCGTGCGTGCGTGTGTGTGTGTGTGTGAATATATTATTTTAATTTTATCTTTGTAATATCAAGAATATTTTAAAAAAGTTGTGAGTATTTTTCTAAATAAAAAGAAATAATAAATGTTATAGTGAGTGGTTTTTTTTTTTTCGTCGTGTATCGTAACAAGACCTTATAATGGTTTAATTAGTATGTAGTAGACAATAGAAATAAGCGTATCTTATCTTTTGATTGATTAACGAGTTAAGCACAATTAATATAAACATCGAAAGCTTGCATCTTATTTAACTTAATAATTATTATATATCACGTATGGTAATAAGACTGTAAAATGGTCTAATCAATATGTAATAAACAATAGAAATAGACAATTTGTTTTCTTTTGATTGATTAATGAGTTAAGTGTGGTTAAGAAAATGTATCTTATTTAACTTAATTACACTGGAGGTGTCTCCTTTGAAGAGAACTCTGCTGGAAAATGTCAAATTCCGGTAGGGTCTTTTCCGATGATGCAACTCCAACAACACTATTTGGACATAAATGTTTTTTTATTTTCATCCGATGTAACTTGCACCTGATGTACAATTGCTAATAATTATTATATTTGTGTGTTTTTGAATTTAATTGAAGACATATCCTAATAATAACCAAGAGATGAAACCTTTTATTATAGTTAAATTCCATCAAGTAATGTGGGAAAAGAAAAGCCATTAGGAAAAAAGAAAAGGTATTAAGTATTTGGAAGAATTTAACTCTACATATAATCATCAACAAAAGGTTTTTATAGGGGCTAAGCAAAGATCAACATAACTTCCTGGACGTTAAAATATCTACATGCTACTTTATATGCGACTATTCGCCTTCAAGTAAGGGTTTATCTGTGAGGGAATGGGGACGGGGAGTGTCGGAGCTGCCATTGCCATTGCCCTGCCCGTCAAACCCCTGATTTCATCGCGCAGATTTTCAAATAACAGGGTGAAGTGTTTTACAGCAGCAAGTATAGAGGGCAATGAGAATGGGGGTTTGAATTTCAGAGGCAGTGTGGGGAAGACGGATGGCTCTCCAAAAATGAGACTTGATGCTTGGCTTGCCAGTCAAATTAAAGGGTTGAGCAGAGCACGTGTACAGTCCACTCTTCGTCAGGGTCTTGTTCGAGTGAACGGTCAACCTGTGACCAAGGTATTGTGTAGCATTGAATGCCTCCACTCTATTCGTGTGTTTGATTTCTGGCATTTAATCTCCTTTAGGCCTATTTGGTCTCTGGTACCTATCAAAGTATATTTACTTCGTGTCGGGATTGTTTCTGTGAAGAACTTCTGATATCTTTATTCGATTGTCTTGATTTCGAATTTCAAGAATAAATCCTCCTAGTGTTGATTATAAATCTTAAGACTAAATTCTCCTAACTTTGTTTGATTGTCTTCAGTATAAGGTCACGATTGCAGTTACCTTGGTAATTACGCCCCACATCACTATATGCTTAGGACTTGTAAAAGGAAATGTGTCTCATCTTTTATTTCATTCAAGTTGGACATATTTTCGCTGTTCTTAGGGTGGGTCGCCGTCCAGCTACGGATTTCATTATATAGTTCGTATGAATTGATTATTAATTTTGAAATCAACTCTAACCTAGGTTTTATGATATTCAACTAGTACCAGAATTTTTTTCTTCTTGTTTTTATGATACTTTATTGAATTCTTTTGAATGTGTACTCTAATTTCATATGCATATGTTTTGGGCGGCTTCCATTCAACATAGGTACCTCTTTGCAGGATTGGGTACTAACACACTTAAATTTTAAATACTGTATAATCATTTCCATACCTTTGTGATGGCCGAATATTCTCTAGGATTTCCAGCATGGGCAGGAGAGGCCAAATATTCTCCAATTCATTTAATTTTATAAAATCTGTCTTTCAAAATATTAAACAATTGAAAATGAACATTTGCTTCCATCATTCTGTAAAAAAATTGCTTTTTGTAGAGAAATCTACCAACTTTTTTTCCAGAATTGTTAATAGGGGAAAATGGTTTTACATCACAAATGCCAAACACTTCAATTAAGTTAAAATAGATTTAATTCAATAAAATCAGACCTAATTGCTTGATGTAATAATAAATGACAAGGGGTTTTTACAGGAATATCTCATCTGTCGTAAATCTGAGATAGTCGTCAAAAACAAACAACACAGAGCAGGCCTAGACAGTGCGGCAAACAAAACCCAGAAATTCAGCATGGACAGTTAACCTTCGCCCCAACTGTTAGTGTACTCTCTTGGGTCAATTGGTGCACGGTTCTAGCAACCATCACCAATGAGAAATCTGATTCGATAATTATGTTTGTCAATTTCAGGGCTTTGAGAACCTCACTTACTTTTCCAGAATTTTGTGCAGATCTCTGGGCAACTGATTTCCTTCTTTGTAATCCTAATAATGTAGCAACACCTTGCATGAACACAATAAAAAATAGGGGATGTTTTTGGGGGCCTGTGTTATCCAATGATTATTATCAGGCCACTAGGAAGTTGTACAATCTTTGAAACCAACACACCAAGTGTAATACAGTGTTCAGCCAGACAGTCTAGTGCGATGCCATGTATACTCTATAATACTTTTCACTAGAATTAATGCATGATAAATAAATAATGCTTCAGATTGGCTTCTGCTCAAAATGCTTTGAATTCACAATGAGGCACTCTTGAATTGCTTTCCTTATGATGCTTCACAATATGTTCTTGATTTCCTTACTTAACTAATGCACCTATGTATCTGTATACTTTATGAGTTCAAATCAGGGCCATATTGCTGTGCAAACGAACACACAACCTGTACGGGAACCGATAAAGAAGGTCTGAAAACCCGAGGGGTTCCAAAGAAGGGTTGGAAGGGCCCACACAAAAAAGCCCCAGAATTGTACAGTGGAAATAGAACTGTCTAAATATGGTTATGGGGCACCCAAAACGGCAATGATACAGTTTTGTGCAAAAATCTATAACATGAGGAAAACAAACGAAGGAGAGAGAAAGTGGAAATGAGAGAGGAATGAGGGAATATGATAAGAATGACCAAAAATTAGGGAAACACGCCAATAAGAGCATTATCTGGACCAATACTTGAGAAACACATAAGTACTCTACAACAATGCAATTTTACGACTGATAACAAATCTCGTACCAAAATTAGGTGTTTACATAATGCCCTACTTTGATGTGTATGCATGCGTATGTGTGGAGCAGATGAGGAGACAACGGCAACCTGTTTGGAGTTGACAAGGAGGATTTGAGCGATACAAGGAGAAAACAACTGTTGATCTTTCACAGAACATAGAAACTCAGGCTGAAACTCTTTTGGAATGCAAGGGTATGCAAAACACTGTGCCAGGTGACAAAACAGAAAGATCTTCAATAAAGGAGTGTTGTAGGAGGAGAATAGTAGGCCCTATAGAGGAAGCTTGAGCATACCAAGTTAGCAGCAGGGGACACAAATAGTGGTCACGTGAGCCTTAGGACATGGATTTGAAAGCCCTAACAGTAGATAGGCGAATCCAACAATAATTTTTTACATTATAAATATCTAGCTCAGGCACCTTGTTAAAATATAGCAACAGTTCTTAAGTTTCAAATATAAAACAAACCACACCACTCCTCTAAAAACCTGAACAGAACATCAAGAAGGGAATAAGGATAATAAAGATTCGGGGATTAAGAATCTTGTCATCCCAATATAATAGACCAAGGAACAAACACAAAGGGCCCACAAAAAAGAGTATTGGAAAATAATGTAGGGACAATGGTTACAGTCTCAGAGGAACATGCAACCACCAATAGTGACACAATACGAGGTCTCAAATGAAGAAACAGATACAGTTGCCATTGATGGGATTGATGTCCCAAAGGGTTTGTATAATCCAATGAGAGTACACTATGCATCACCCCACAAGGCAACCAATTGATTACTCGTACTCTGATTTCAACGGTTACATAGGCATAGTGATTGGAGTGTGGGGGTCATACATCCATTCACATATGCTGGGAACCCTTAGGCTAATCTATTAGATATAGGAGAGAGATTGATATACATAAATGAAAAACAATACAAAGGGATTTTAAGATGTAGGTAGATCCAGAAATTGAAGCAAAAAATGAGTAAAAAACTCAGTTATTTTTCCAAAGACAATTCTCAAAACATTCCAACAATAACTGTTATAACAAAGCAAATACAAATAGTGCAAGCAGCAAAACAGCAAGAAATGGGAAAGAAAAAAATTGAGTAAAGTGGTGCAAGATGAAGCAGAGGCAAATCAAACCATGAAACATTACCCTCAACTCAATCACACCATACTGCAGTCCCATGGCAATGCATACAGGGAACGGGGGTCAGTCTCCGAAAACAAAATGAATGGTGAAAAAAGGTATAACTATCTCAAACAAAGAGAAAGAGACATACTTGGAAAACATAGGAGAGAGAAATGAAGAAAACTAAGACAAGGAAACATATAGCCCCACATCAACACGACTAATGTGGCCATCAAAACTGTAGGTCAATGAATTAATGAACTTGAAAAGGAGGTTGGAAGCTATAGAAGTAAAGGAGCAATATGAGGACAACAAGTTGAAAGAAATTGCAAAATCTAATTGGAAATTAACAAGAGAGAACAAGCTACTTAGAGAGCAAATAAACAATCTACAAGGCAACATGGAAAAAGGGCAGCAAGAGGTGAGCTCGATAAAAAAAGTTCTAGACCAATTAAAAGCACCAGAAGGAAATAGACCAAGAGTGGTCAAAGGAACATAACGTACTACAAGTAAAAGAGACCAAATCTGCAATAACAAACATGGAAGTAAAAGAAATTAGCTTGAAGGGCCAAACTTAGGAAACCAAGATCTTGGGCAGAAGTAGTAGAATTTAGATAAGCAAAAAGAACTCATAGAGAAACATGTTAGGCTGCAAATAAGGGAAAGAAAAAGATAGACATGAAAGGGCTGTGAATATTATCGTTAAAGGACTAAAAGACTATGGCTAGAATGAGAATACCAACAAATTGGCAAGAGACTTCCTTGAAGACAAGTTGCAATGGACAAGAGCATATTCATCAATAACAGGATTGGAAGAGTGATTAGAGGAGGAAGGAAAATACATATTAGAGTTATCATGAACATAGAAGACAAGAACAAGATGTTAAGGAACAAAAGGTTTCTTAGGGGTTCACAATTCTATCTAGATGAAGACCTAACACCCATGCAAGAAGAAGCGAAGGAAAAATTAGGAGAAAGTGAAGGCAGTGAGAAAGGCAGGAAAATGGGCATACACAATGGAAAAGCCCAAATCAGCCACCAAATGACACACAAGAAATAGGGATTTGAGACCCCCGAGAGCACTTAACCTTGGTAAGTTGGAATTGTAGAGGCTACCCTTGGAGGAGAGGTCCTGGGTTGGGGCCCATAGTAGAAGGAAAAAATATTATCATTCTTATTGAACTCATGAACATGATGGTTGCAAAGTCCCAAATTTTGAAGGATATAGGAAATATCAGTTTGGAATGAAAGGACTGAAATGGGAAAAGGACATGGAGGAGTAACAATGCTAATTAGAGAAACATGGTGTAGAATTATAGAAGTAGAGAAAGAGGACCCAAACAAACAGTATATATGGCTGAAAATAACAGAAAACAAACTAACAATTTGGCTCGTTGCATGCTATTTTGCACCAAGAGGCTCAAAAACATATAAGGAAAAAGAACTTAGATTGTGAAACCTTATGCTGTCACTCAAAAATGACATTTCAACATTTAGTGCATTGGGGGAAGTCTTGGTAATAGGAGACTTCAATGCGAGAACAACAAACAACCAGGCTGATCAACTTGAGAAATGAAGGGGGAGTGAACAACAATCTGTTATGGCTAGAGGAAGAAGAAGACCAACTTTGGGAGAGGAAA
This sequence comes from Taxus chinensis, assembly GCA_019776745.2. Taxonomy (NCBI): domain Eukaryota; kingdom Viridiplantae; phylum Streptophyta; class Pinopsida; order Cupressales; family Taxaceae; genus Taxus; species Taxus chinensis. The sequence continues at coordinate 338,112,019 of CM034157.1, read as the reverse complement.
TCACAAGATGGAAATGGGGGTGTTACGCAATACGGGGCAGAATTATTGGGGTTGTGTAGCCTTTATGACATGGTTATATGCAATGGCATGAGAGACATGGCCGAATTCAACCAAAATCACTTGCAAAACATATAATGGCCAAAGTGTGGTAGATTATGTTATTTGTTCACAAAGATGTGTCCTCGAGATTGATGGAGTTAGAAATTGGGGACTGCCCTATAGAGATGAAATCAGATCATAATCCAATATATGTAAAGATTGACATGGATATAAACAATCAACAATGAGAACAAACCCACCACAATCAAAGGCACATTTTTAGGGTAAATTCTCACGACTCATGAGAATAAAAAGCTCTTCAAGGAAGTCCTTGAAAAACACTTTGCAAAAGCAACAATAGAATATCAGGGATGACTATTTGTCCAGTAAAAAAACAATATATCGATTCCAATAATCTACAAAGCGCTAAGTGTTTGCAAAAGATTTAGGCCAAAGAAGGGAAATACAAGCAGTTTTCGAACAAATGTCTGGTATGAAAAAGAGTGCAAGACAACAAAAAGAACTTTGAGAACTTGGGATGGATAAAGAAAGTAAAAAGCTTATATGAAAAACTATACAGTCTAGAAAGGAAGGTTATATGAGCACTAGAAGGAAAGCATTGGTTTCTCTAGGAAGGCATAGTCCAAAATTATTTTGAAGAGAACTACAATAGAATAGAAAACAAATAGAGAATAATATTACAGACACCCATGGCTAGAATATGCAAAATTACTCTATGAGTGAAATCAAGATAAAGACACCCCCTCGTCATCAACACAACAATTGAGCTCTTCTCCATAGAGGTTATCATTCAAGGCATAAATAGGCTAGTAGGGTTAAGGCACAAGACATGGGCTGCAAGTAGAATATCTAAAATGGGGTGTGGAAGCCCCCACACAACACATCAAAAGCATATTCAATTGTATCACTTCAGGAAGGCTTCTTGATAGATTGATTGCCTAGTGTCATTATCCCTCTATATAAAAGTGAGGATATCAATAATTTGTCAAAGTATCACACTATTATGGAAAATCCACTTCTTGGAAAACTATTCAGGGAGCATGGTAGAGCGTATAATTAGTTGTTGGGCAAAAAAAGGGGGTAAAAGGGCAAAAGGACATGCAAGGTTTTAGGCCGAAAGCACTCCATTATTGACTGCTGCATCACTCTTAGGAACTTGGTTGAAAAAAATGGGTTAACCAAGGAGAAGAAGCTTTTTGCTGCTTTGTTGACTTCAAAAAAACATTTGACACGGTACCTAGAAGCAAACTTTGGAGTAGGATGGAGGAACTTGGAGTTCCAAATGAGTAAAGAGTGGTGATTCATAGGTTCTATGACAAACTTAGGGCCAAAATTAAAACTAGTGGAGGAATGCCAAAAAGTTGTGGGTGTGACATTGGTGTTAAACGAGGATGTCTTCTTTCACCCACTTTGTTTGGGTGGATGGAAAGGATCCCTTAACTTGTGTATTGTTGGTCACAATTAGTTACAGTAGTTTCTTATAGCTGACAACATCAAATAGTTGGCCATTTAAAAATACAACGAGACATATTATGGGGTTTTAAGGGAAGGATCCAAAGTCGGATGAAAGACTCGAAAGTGGATGGGAAGGATCCCTTAACTTGTGTATTGTTGGCTTGTAAAATGTCCTCGCATTTTACTGGACAACCCTATTGAAAATTTTACCCTTTTCGGTCATTTTGTCAAAACTGGTCAAAATTGCCAAAACTGCCCATTTTCAAAGGTCAACTTTTGGAAAAGGTTTCAGTAGTCAGAGCGTTTCAGGAGCTCATATTACAGTCAATGGAAAGGTCTCAAAGTTTTGTTCATGACAGTATGATTTGGAAGAGATTCTGCGGACTTTGGAATGGTCTTGGGAAAGCTGTTTTTTAGGCATTTTTTGGGGAAAAAGAGTGTGTGCACTATGAAGATTTAACTTCAAAGAAAGGTTTCAGGAACCCCGAGTGGTGTTGGGAGCTCATATCCCAATCATTGAAAAGCATACAAAGTCTACTTCACGGTGGAATAAGTAAGACAAAGTTTTGGGAGTATAACAATACAAAACCTTTCCACCGTATATTAATGTTGTAATACTTGATTTTTTGCACTTTGAATATGGTAGACTCAAATTCCATGTCTATTTTTGGTATTTGGGATTATAATCCCTAGAACTTTGGCACTGAATTTCAATTCTCTCATTGTAGTGAGGGTATCATTATTTAATAATTTTGTCTCAATTTAAATTTCTTTTTCAATGGGGATTTGAACATTAGTTTGAACCGTGTTATGGGATGGATGAGTTTGGACTCAAAGCATTGGTATAGTGGAACCTTATCAAATCTTATCTCTCCTTTTTATTCTATGTGCACTTTGAGGTTAAACTCTTTCCAACAAAGCAAGGCGTGTTAAGTACCTAATTGAGTGTTGTGAATAAGATACCAAGGGTTGATATGAATAGATGCCGTCTCTTATCTCGTAGAGACATAAAATATCATGTGTTCTTTGACTTGTATATATATCATATCAGCCGTATCCTTGAAATTCACATGTCTTTTATTATTTTCTGATTCCATATTCCATATTCAATATGTAAATATTATATATGTAGTATGTACCTAGGAGGTACATGACTTTATGACTATTAATAGAGATTTGTCTGTTTTCTTATACTTCTATAACTTTTATAACATGGACGTCCTAGATGCTTAATCTGGTTCGACTAATTGTAGTATAAATGTGAGTGGCCTTGATATGAGAGTCACATGGGCTATCATATTTTATCAAATCACGATAGATAGTCACATGGAATATTTTGTGTATGTTTGCACACATCTTGTTGACTTGGGAAAAGATGCTTGTTTATATGTCTCGTACTTGAAGCTAAGTAACCTAACTGTGTGGGTGAGATGTGCTTGATCACATGATGCCTTAGCTGTGTACAAGAGGAACTTGAAGAACAAAGCACACAAGAATATACCTTGCACATGGATGGAAAAGGGTCACATAAAAATTGATAGATGTTAGGCAGAGAAGGAAGACTACGGATGATTAGGGATCATGCAGAAGGACAAAGGCACATGGGGAGACTTCTAGATACTTGGAGTATGTGAAACTCAGAGCCAACCAAACATATTCCAAAAGTATATAAGAAGGGATCAAGGAATATCCATGCGAGAACTAGCAAGGACGAGGTTCCACCAAATACTATAAAAACCCCCATAGGGTCCAACTGGAAAAGGCTTCGGGTATGTAGAATACTATAAATACCCCCATGGGGTCCTTAGTTAGACCTCCTTAATTGTTGAACGTTTTGATAATTCACATTTCATGGGACTTTTGGAGGAGCAAGCGAATCCTAGGGTTTCGAGAGGTTTTGAAATGTATTTTTCTTGCGCATGAGGCATGCATCAAGTCTGTATTCATTGTAATCATATGTTTAAGTCATGTAGGATGCACAAATGAATGTGATATATAAGGTTCCTTGATAATCAATAGTATGACTTCTACATAGTGCGAACATTTTTTTTATTGATAAACAACGGTTGGTAGGTTGCTTTCCTTTTTAATAAAAACAATCCCTAGGCAGGGTTGAACTTGAGCCATAACCCACATAACAATTTAGACATGCAATTTGCTATAGCAATAGATGCATAATCCAACTCCCCGGGTCTAGGCCCTGGAGGAGTTCTTGTGAGATTGAAGCTCCATGTAACAATTTGGTTTTTTGTTTATTTGAGTTTTTCTTGTTCAACACATTAGTGCTTTCATTAGATCCCTCCAAATTAGAGCAGGAAAATGAGGAATTGACCCCCCACTGAATGCGATTAACTACACCCGCTTCAAGGATAAGATCTTCCATGGGTGGACCAATAGTAGATAACCTAACTCGAAGAGGGGAAGGCTCTAGAAAGGGCACAACCTTGGAACACAACTCAACATTGACAGAAGAAAAATATGGACCGTTGTGAGAGAGCGGGGATTGGGCAGGTTTTGAAGATGGAGAAGAATTCCTTCTGGGCGTTGCTTTGATTAATTGAAGATTAGGCTTTATCCTAGCCCACCAAGAAACTCACTTGGCAGACTTATCCCTGCTGATTGCAGAATCATTAGAGTTTTTGGGACATGCAACCACCAAATGACCTTGGGTAAAACAAGGTCTACATCTGCAGGCTTAATCGTTCGTAATCCAGAGGTTAGAGCCATGATTGCCCTCCCACCTTTAGCTTGAGCTCTGCAGGGAGTCCATTAGGAAGGTCCATCTCAATGCACATTCGGGAAAAGGTGGATCGTAAATGATTAGCTATTCCGGATCAACACACAAGAGGTTACCAAGAGATTTTCCAATGGCAATAAGATTGAGGGTTCCCCAAAATTGAAGTGGCAAGTTAGGAAGTCTGACCAAAAGCATGAAAGATTTAGTGGATGGATTGAACTCCAGAAACCAATGTTTTAAACAAAGAATTGACTTATCCCAAAAATAGGTGCCCATTTGAAGAATTTGATTTCTGTCCTCAACAAAGGCACACACTGCAATGAAAAATCCTTGAGTGCATGGGTAGATACAAGCATCATTAGTTAAGAAGGGGCTTTATTGCTTAGCAATCCAGGAGTGCAGATTGGAGAGGTTGGGCCAAAATTTGTGGAATCGACAGATAATAGCAAGCTAGAAACATCACTCTTCCCTCATCAACACATCAGCCCCTAGCTCGACAACAGGAATAGAGGCAGCTTTTCTGATGATTCCATCAAGAACCGGCATAGAAAAATGCTTTGAAACCTTAGGAGAGGGAAATACACCAAAACCCCTAATCGGGTTGGATGAATCTTGGAGAGGAGATGACAACTGGGAGTTGGAGTCGTTGCCTGGGAGAGAAGGACATGGAGACGAGCCAGTGCATGAAAACATGGGCAAAGGGAGAGAGTCCACCATCAAAAAGCCACCCAACGGTGCTGCAGGAAGCCTCGAGGCCAGGCATGAAGATGCCAAAGGCGTGAAAGCGACGATAATCATCTAAATGCTATCAATTAAGCCCCTAAAAAACTTTTAATCTAATTTAACAATAAGTTTTAACTTCACGAAAAATAAGATGAATAGAGTGCTAGCAATATTACTATAAAGGACAAATAGCTGTTAAATGTGCCTTCTTGAAGGTGGGTGTTGTTTAGTTGCAGTGGATGTTTTTATACCGATTTTTAACACATCCATTTTAAGTGTTTAGGATCTAGATAGACGGAATGCAATTCAGAATTGAAAAGTGTATCAGATTATTGCTTGCTTTTTGTTAGCACATATCATCAATATATAAAAACTGCTTGTTTAAGTTTTAACAAGACTTTAATTTGTCATTTCGTAAGTTCTATTCATGTATGGTTTCCCTAGTTTTATTTGGTTTGAGATTGCATTCAGGCTCTAGAGTATGGTTTATTAGAGGGTTTAAGCTATTTTATAGGTAGAAAGTATGATTATCTCATATAATTAATTATATGACTATCTTAAATTTTAAATATTTAATAGTTTTAATTTTTTTTTCCTAGTGAAAATCAGCTTCAGTTTTAAAATGTTAGATGTGATCATAGAAAGAATGAAGAGAAACCGAAATGCACACTTTGAAGTGTGTGTATCCATCATTTTACTATGTTGGGCGTAGTAACAATATAGTTGAGACAATTCACAACCAATTATAAGCTAGAGAACTACCAACAATTATGTATTAAGCAAATTTAATACCATCTATAACACCACCCTGAATGACTAAACCGGAATTAACTCCAAGTTTATCTTGGAATTTTACAAACAAGATATTATTCGTTAGATCTATAGGCTGTTCCTTAGAAGGACATAAGTGAAGAGAGATATCACCATAATCAACCAACTTGAATATAGTGATGATGAATCTCAATGTGCTTGTGCGGGCATATATACTGGATTCTTTACCAATAGAAAGTGGAGTAGGTGTAGTCGGAGGAAGTTGAAGATCAATCAAAATCTGACATAGCCAAACTGCTTCACAACTGGCACTGACAACTGCCTTGTATTCTGCTTCAATGGAAGATATAGCTACAGTGGGTTGAAGCTTACTCTGCCATGAAACAACTCCTAAACCAAAAGAAAAGATGTACTCGGTAGTTGACCTCTAAGTATCTACTGATCCTCCCCAATCAGAGTTTGTATAATTGATCAATCTGAAATTTGTGACTCTCTAATATAGAATGCCAAAGTCAAGAGTTCCTTTGACATATCTCAAAACTCGTTTTGTTGTTGTCCAATGAATGAGCTTTGGTTTAGACAAAAATTGAGAAAGATAGCTAACAACATAACATAGGTCTGGTTGTGTGGATGTAAGATATATCAGGCTACCCACCCTCTGTAGAGTGATTCATCGACTGGTGATGAATCATCATGAGCTGACAACTTCAGCCCAACTCCATAGGTGTAGAAGAAGAATTACAATCAGACATCCCAAACTTCTGCAAAAGATTCGTAGCATACTTGACCTGAGCTATGAAAATCAAATGGTCATGTTGCCAGAATTCTACACCTAAGCAATAGTGTAGGAGGCCTAGATCAGTCATGTCAAAAGCAACACATAAATCTGATTTCACTCGTTGAATAGCAGTGGCCCCACTACCTATGATGGCAAGATCATCAACATAAACAATAAGTATCACAATGTCATCACCATCGCTTTTGACATAAAGATTTGGATCATAAAAACTTCTTTTGAATCCAAAATCTCATAGATGTTGGTCAATTTTTGTATGTCAGGCTCGTGGAGCCTACATAAGTTTGTACAAGGACTTAATCATCCTGAAAACCAGATGTCACGACCAAGTACACCCAAAAACCTTCAAGTTGCACCATACAAACCTCTTCCTCCAAATCTTCATTCAAGAAGGCACTCTTTACATCCATCTGAAAAACCTTCCATCCAAACTGAGTTGCAATGGAGAGAAGCAACCGAAATGTGACCATCTTTGCAGTAGGAGAAAAAGTCTCCTCATAATCTATTCCCTCCTGTTGTGAAAAACCTTTTGCAACAAGACAAGCCTTGTACTTGTCCAAAGTACCATCAACTTTGCATTTGACCTTGTATACCCATTTGCAGCCAATGGGTTGTTTCTTTGGAGGTAATTCCAATGTCTAGGCATTGTTCTTCATCAAGGCATCATATTTTGGTTGCATGGCAACCTCCCTTTCAGGTTTGTCTTGTGCTTTAGAATATATCCGTGGTTTAGGTACTTGAAAAGATCAAAAGAGAGCAAAATGAACATGCTCTGAATCAACAACCTTCTTATCAGTCCTCAAGGCTTGTGCATCTAATTGAGGCATTTCATCCTCCCTGCACATCCTGTAAAGTGGAGTAAAACCACTTAGGCCTCCATTGTACTGAAGAATCATTGTACCAATTGAGGCTCTAAGTAGATGAGGAACCAACTCAAGTTGGCATCTTCTATAGACCAGTGTATTAGAGATATCAGCTATGGGTGTCATAGATTGTTGTGGTGGAGTCTTGGAGGAGTATGAGATGAACTAGATTCCTCATTTTCAAAGGAACCACAACACTCTCCTATACAACTTGTTGATTACAACAAAGAATGATTTTGTTTCTTTCACATCAACATCTCGACTGAAAATTACCTTGTTAGTGGGAATATCAATAAGTCTACAAGCCTTGGATTCGTCACTATAGCCAACAAAGAAATATCTTGTACTTTTAGAATCTAGTTTACTCCTCTTTCTATCAAGGACCAAAGTATATGCAGCTAAACCAAAAATACAAAAACTATGTTACCTTGGTTTGATTTGGAAACCAAGCTTCCTCAGTGTGACATTCTACAAAGCTTTGCAAGGACTCCATTTAGGATATATATACTTGATGTGTTTACTGCTTCTCCCCAATATTTGACAAAACACCTCTACTATGCATCATGCATCAAGCCATCTCGATGATAGTTCTATTTCTCCTCTCAACCACCCATTCTATTGTGGGGTATACGGCGCTGTCAATTGATGATGAATTCCTTCCTTGCTGTAGTAATCCTTGAACTGCTTGGAAGTGAATTTACCCCCATTATCGGATCTCAATGTTTTGATCCATCTACTTGTTTGGTTTTCCACCAATGCCTTGAACTTTTCAAAGAAGGCAAAACAATCAAATTTCTTTTCAAGAAGTAGACCCACATCTTCCTAGAAATCATCCACTGGCAACAAAAAAATACCTTGCACCAAGGATTGTAGGTGATTTCCAGATGGCTCACAAAGATCTGCATGAACAAGATCTAAGAGCCCCTTTGCATGCCAAACACCTTGATTGGAAATGGCTTCCTCTTTTGCTTCCTTGCCAAACACGTTGCACATATCATGTTTTTCTTGGATAGTTGGCAAACCAAGAACCATGTTGGCTCTACTAAGTTTGGCTAGATACTAAAGGTTGAGATGTCCAAATCTCTCATGCCACAAAATGTTGGTATTACCCTCCACAACTAATGCATGTAAGTTGATTGTGGCAAGGTCAACAAGCCTATACAAGCCACCTTGCCCAATGCCTAGGGCTACTACCTTGTCTTGTTTTACATAAGACAGAATACATTTCTTGCCAGAGAAGTTTACAAAAATGTTGGAATTTTCAGTTAATTGACTCATAGATAAGATATTTTAATTAATTTTAGGGACATATCTAACATTTATTACTATGAATTTTGTAGCATTATTCAATTCAATATGATGTGGATATCCTCTATCCGTTCTACTGCATTTGATTTTCCATCACTTAATGAAACTAAATTAGAAAAACTTGAATTTGGATGAAAGTTTGCATGCCTGTCCTTTTGACATGTGAAATGTTTGGATGCACTGGAGTCAAAGAACCAACATTTGGTAGCACTTTCATCCGAGCATGATGCCATAATGGAGCATATCTTCCTCAAATTCTCATTCAACTTCAACTGCTGCCACATTTGCCTGTCCCCTTTTGGCTTTTTCTTCTTGTTAAGAGAGCATATTGTCACTTTGGCAATCCTTCTTGACATCCCTGACTTTATGACAGTAGTAGCACTTCACCTAGTATTTGGAAGATGATCCTTCATGGTTATGTTTCCACTTTCCCTTTAGATTGAGCAACAAAAGCACTCTTTGTTTGTCCAGAACTGGACTCATGTGTTTGTGTCTACCTTCTGTTCCTTTTGTAACAAATAGGAACTGACTTACATCAAAAGTCAGAGTCTTGGCTTTCAACCATCAAATGTAAAGCTTCCACAAAGGACTCATAGGAGGGCCTCAAACTATTTAGAGCAAGAGCAACCATGTTGTCGTCATCCACCTTTTTGTTGATGACACCAATCTGGTCTCAAAGATCTTTCATCTGAAGGTGTTTTGACAGGGACCCACCCTCATGCATCTTTGTCTGAAAACAACAAATGCTTGGTACAACACTAACTTTTTCTTTGAAGTCTGATAATTGTTTTTCATAATTGTCCATAGCACACTTGCCTCAGTGGCATTCCGGACCTCAGGTATCAAATCATCTGAATAGACAACTTTAACTTCAAAATAACAATGCCTCCTTATGATGTTTGTTATAATCTTGCAAAATCTGCGCAACAGATCTTCCTTCAGTGCCAAGGATGATTTTATTGCAGTCCTGATATTCATGTGATTGTCAGAATTTTGTGACTCCAGACATTATAATTTTGATCCTCAACTTTTGCGCCTCCAGTAGAACAAGGTTTTGAATATTGGCCATTTTTCACACAATATTTGATCAAGTCTGAAATCAATGCAGGTCACAGAAATGCTACTGGGTTTGTCTATATCTGAATTGTTCTATGCCCTAGTGGACTGTTCATTGTAGACATATTTTTCAACTTTTCTTTTGCTTCAGCTATTTTGGACAATCACTTTGCACATGGATTGCATTTTTGCACAAGATTCCCATAACAGTGTAGATTTTTTCAGAAGCAAAAGTCTGACAACCACGTTGGCCATGAAACTGTGGTTCAAAACTGCATTAAAACATTTCCACACGCTCAAAATGTGATTTTCAATCTTGAGCCTCACTTTGTAGTCTGAAACAGTACTGGTTTTTTAAGGTTCACATATGTTTGGAAACAGCAAACCGCTAATATCTGTCTTGGTATGTACCCTCTGTCAGCGATCTAGAAATTCCTCAAAATCAGAAAAACGTGCCCTTGAACAAAATGTGATCTTTTTTGTCCATTTTAGTTGTGACCCTAACACACTCACATTTTCCAACCTTCTACCTCATCTACTCATTGCAAAACTTTCAATCCTGATTTAGAATTGTGCCCATGTACTGTTGAATTACCCTACCCCAAGGGCTTCTATCACTCTCATGCATTTGTTCCAATTTTGCAGCCAATGTTAGAAGATGTAACACTCCGAAATGAATTCGTGAAAAGAAATTATGGAAAACACACTTGACATGATTCTCCTTTAATTCTCTGCTTTTACTTATCTATTCAATCTTCCTTTCTCTGCAATAGTTCGTATCTTCTTTCATAACTTCCTCAAATTTGTTAATCGAGTACGCAATGGCTCTGATACCAATGTTAGAAGATGTAAATAGAGACAGAATGAAGAGAAACATCGGCTGTTATGCAATACAAAGAAGTGCATTTAGTGCACAGTTCAATGACAATAGCAAACAATACAGTTGCTAGGAGTTTGTCAAACCATTCTTCCAAAGGTAGTTATGCATTAAAGACTCAAAATGGAAATATTTCTAATGTAAATACTTGGGCAATTCAAGAATATTACCTTAAGAGACAAAATTTGATGCAGTTAGATTAGGGGTCCAATGAAGGACTACCTTGTGCCCTATCCCTCACTTAGTTCTCTAAAAAATGGACACATACTTGGCACCGAACTTAGAATGTGCACAAAACATTAACTTATATTAATGAATTACATCCAAATACAATAATGACAGTGCCTTTCTCACTTCTTACAAGCTTGGAAGATCTCACTACAAAACAATCCCTCTATGTTGCATCAGGACACCTACTATGGAAACAGGTACAAAACATGGAAACGACTTTTTAAAAAACCTTAGATATGAAATGTTACCGGAAATGCTCTTATGATATGGTAGCACTCACCATTTTATAATTGTAGGCCATAAGAGATAATTGATAAAGCACTCACTATATTTGTATTCAATTTTCTTCTAAAGAGTCATGACTCATCCTTCAACATGGTTACAATTTCAATTTTCACATATACATGATAATAATCTAGATGTTAGAATATTCATTAGATTTTCCTCACAACCATCTCCACAAACACTACTGGCAGCTCCACTCCCACTATCCATCTCCATCCCTTGTGCAATGGATCCCGATTCTTCTTCATCAATACCAAGCAAGTGAAAAATGAGAGTGTGTTTAGAATGGACCCAAGATTCATTATATAGCTTTTAGGAAGTGTCTTTAGCATTCTAGGTAGGAAGATTAGGAAATTTAGCTTCATTAAACTCAGTTATTTTGATAATTTTTTAATTTTTTGAATTTTTTTTGATGCTTTCAAATTTAAAAAAACGTTGGACAACGTCTGCCACGTTTCCCACGCGTCCCCACACGTTTCCGTTTCTGAATCGTTTTTGGTGGTGAAACACTTCTATGCGTTTCTTGGCATCACATAATCCCTCAATGGAAACGGAAACGGGTACGAAACGCGGAAACGGCAATTTTCAAAAAACCTTGGATACGAAACGTCGACGGAAACGTCCGTACAATATATTATTAAAAAATAATAATATAAATATATATATAATATATATATATATATATATATATGCATAGTACTCATTTTATAATTGTAGACCATAAGAGATAATTGATAAAGCACTCAAAATATTTTGAATTCATTGAAATTTGAACTTCTAAGTTCTAAAGAGTCATCATTCAACATGGTTACAATTTCAATGATTCACATATACATAATAATAATCTAGATTCTAGAATATATCATCTAGATTTCCTCATAGTCATAATCATCTCCATGAACACCACTAGCACCGACATCTCCACTCCCACTAGCTCCACTCTCCCTCCCTTCTGCAAAAGATCCCGATTCTTCTTCATCAATACCAAGCAGTGAAAGTTGGCTAAGAGTTGCAGCAGAAGCATCAAAGTCGCTAGTCTCAGGATCAATATCCCAAAGTTTGTTGGGACCTCTAACATAGGCTTCACTCTTGTGTGATAGAATGCGCAAATTGGAATGCACATACACTAAATCCTCAGCCTTCTTGGATGCTAACTTGTTCCGTTTGGCTGAGTGGATGAAGGAATATGTACTCCAATTCCGTTCTGCTGAGGAATTGCTAGCCACCTGTTACAAAAAAGAAGTTAGAAATTTTCAATTAGTAATACTATAATATTAATTTACTAAGAAGTAAGAACATACATTTTTAATTAATAAACAAACTTTTGATTTCATTTTAATATTTGATACCTGTGAAAGGATTTTAATGGCAACAGGTCGTAGCCACTTGGCATCATGGCCATGTGCACACCACCACATGCATGGGGTCATCTTGTACCTGTCAAGTGCTGCATCTATTTCACCCATGCTACTATTAGATGAAGAGACAAAGAGCGTCATTTCACAGCGGACTGTACTAGTTACATCTGGATCAGGAAAAAGCCTCCGGAATGCTGCCTTAGCTCCACTTGCAACTTCATGGTCATCATATGGTTTTTGCCTACCAGGTAGTGCAAGTATTTCACTGCTATAAAATTTGGGATTCAGGGCATAGGCTAGGAGATGCAATGGGGTGGTCATTTTATTCCACCTTCTCATGATCACATTCTTAACTTCACTGTAGAATTTTTCTTCAGGATCCTGCTCTTTTTGTTGTATGATGTCTCTAATTTTTTCAAGCATAGAGTCAATGCCATCATAGATCTCCCCTATGCAAGCATTATCTGTGTCTGCATATAATCATAGATAAAATAGGCTCAGTAAAACTAAGCAAGTATGCAACCTTTGCCCACCAAATATCATCAAGTATCACTGATTTTATTTTGATGGCTCTTTCTGTGTTTGATTGCCTCCACACGGACCAAACATCATCAATCACCATAAGCCTTAAGGCTTGCTTTACCTTCACAAGTCGTCTCAAGACGAGCGTGTGAGAGGCAAATCTTGTTTCAGCAACCTATTAAAATAAATTAAAGCAAGTTAATTAAAAAAAAAAAATTTAAAAGGAATTCAATTGATAATTTGATATTTCATAAAAAGTTAGCAAATAAAAATTAGAAACTAGGAAATTGTTTGGTTACCTTCAACAACTCCAATGTCGAGAACCTCCTAAAGATAGCCTGGGACATATGATGATTTGTGATAAACATTTGAATCTCATTTGCCTCTGTATAAACTTCCTCAATCCATGGTATTTTTCCAATCTTCTGCAGCATCAAATTCAAGGAGTGTACTGCACAAGGTGTCCAAAAAATGTGCTCATATCTCCCCTCAACAATCAGCCCTGCTGCTCTACAATTTTTGGCATTGTCCGTGATGACTTGGACAACGCTTGCAGGGCCCACTGACTCAATAGCCTCAATCAAAATATTAGCAATAAATTGAGCATCTTTCACTTCACCCTCACAATCAACAGCCCTTAAGAACATTGCCCCTTTAGGGCACACTGCAACAATGTTGATTAGGGGTCTATTTCGGGCATCTTTCCATCCATCTGAAATGATAGATACCCCTGAGTCCTTCCATGAATCCCTAATTGGCTGCAAAGAAGTATGTACATGGGCCACTTCTTTCGCCAACAATGTGGTTCTGACCTTCTCATAACTAGGGCTTTTATACCCTTTCGGTGCATCATTAATACCTCTCACCATTTGTTGCCAATAAGGTGAGCGCAACACATTGAAGGGCAGCCCACATGCATAAATGCATCGAGCAACCAACTCATCAGCAACATCCCTTTTCTCATTTGCAAATGCTTGCTCTAATGCGCCTTTGGAAATTCTCTTTCATGGCAAATACTCTCCCTCTGTTGGAGTTTCAACTGCAACTTGGATAAAAGGATGGTTTGATGGGTTGGGTGGTTTTTGTGAACCCCTATTTTGCAAAGTAGCAGTTTTAAATCTAGCTCTTGAAGCTTCCATATCAGCATCCTCTTGCTCTTTCATATATGCCAATATATGTTTATGTTCAACCTTGTCACATTTTCTAATCCTTGTTCTTGATTTCCCCATTAAATGAGCTTTGAGTCGGGTATAAGAGGATTTATATTGTATATTGCAATGATTGCATACCCAAACTCGAGAGCCACCGCCAGCAAGGTTCTCCACAATTTGCACATGTCTCCAAAGAGGAGCTCTAGGATCCACACCCCCACTTTGGCTTTCTTCCCCTTCCCCATGCCCTCCCACTGAAGTTGAACTAGATGCCATTGAATCAAACCTTCATTGAAAAATAAAAACATAAACTTAGATAACAATAAATTATTAAATAGAACCACACCCTACATATCCTATTCTGCTTTTGATCACCAAGTTCACCGTTCAGGGGCGAGGTGAGAGCATACACAGAGTTCGGATTTTTTAATTTAAAAAAACAAAATAATCTTAAAAAAAAAATAAAATAAAAATTTAAAAACCCTACACATCCTATTCTGCTTTTGATCACCAAGGTCACCGTTCAGGCGCGAGGTGAGAGCATACACAGAGTTCGGATTTTTTAATTTAAAAAAACAAAATAAACTTTTTTTAAAAAACAAAAAAGAATTAAATTTAAAAACCCTACACATCCTATTCTGCTTTTGATCACCAAGGTCACCGTTCAGGCGCGAGGTGAGAGCATACACAGAGTTCGGATTTTTTAATTTAAAAAAACAAAATAAACTTTTTTAAAAAAAAAAAAAGAATTAAATTTAAAAACCCTACACATCCTATTCTGCTTTTGATCACCAAGGTCACCGTATAGGTGCGAGGTGAGAGCATACACAGAGTTTGGATGATATTTATAATTTAAAAAAAGAATATATGTTTTTTATTTTAAAACGCAAAGAAAATGTTACATTTTTTTATTTTTTTAAGCATAGAGTTTTAAAATTACTAAATTAAACCTACATATTGACATCATGATCAATGATCACGAATGATGTGTGCATAATGCACACATCATTCGTGATCATTGATCACATTAACATTTTCTTTAGCAAAAAAAAAAAAAACTTGAAAAATACCTGGTTTTTCCTCCTTGAAGTCAATCCCACCTTCCAAATCTGATTCGAAATTCCTCCTTGAAGCTGCTCCTTGATGCTCTTTAGCTCTTAACAACACGTCTAAACTCTTCCTTCAAGCTGCTCCTTGATGTCTCTTTGCTCTTCACAATGCTAAATGCTAGTTTAATGAAAACTGTATTTAGCAAGAGAAAAATGAGAGTGTGATTTAGAATGGACCCAAGAGGTCATTATATAGCTTTTAGGAAGTGTGTTTAGCAAGGTATGTAGTCGTATTAGGGTTTCGCCGCATTTAATGCAAAGTTTTTTTATTTTTTAAAACGTATTTCCGTTTTTTTGAAGTGACAGGCGCAGGAAACGTGAAAAACGTTTCCGGAAATCCCTGTGCCGTTTCTGGAAACGTTTTTCACGTTTCACCCCCATATCAGCTGTGCGAAATGTTTCGGAAACGTTTCTACGCGGAAACGGACCCCTGCCCCATTGGCTCTATAATAGAAGAGCATTTCTTAAGAAATAAAAGCTATTGGACATCAAACACAGGGTAGAGGTTTGACTCATTAATCTGATTTATGTGGAGAAGCATCTTTTGTTTTTCATGAAGTATATTTTTATCTTATGCTAATTAGATAGACTCGGGAACATTTTTTACAAAAATATAAGAGTTCTTGCTTTTAAAAGTTCCCTCGATGCTTTTTTATTGAACTTGATTGTAGGTTTTTTGTGGCAGTCAGGGCTGCCCAATGCACCTCCTGAGAGCACTGTGCTTTCTTTCTTGTTATTTGTCAGAAAAAATGTTTCCAAATGCCCGTAACATGGTTTTCAGTTGTCTGGCTGAGGAAGAATAGGATCCTTACTATTTTTTATAAACTTTGAGGATGAATTCTGCTATAGATTTTTTAAGTAACAGCTACTCTATTTGCTTCTTAGATAGCTATTCTTAAAGCACATTTTGATGCGACTTCAGTCATGGTAGAGCTTTTTGTAATTTTTGAATCATGATTTCTTTAATTAAACTAATTTTCATTAAACTTTTGGATACTTGTTTCAGAATGCATTTCAACTAAGTTTTTAAACGTCCCCTTCCATTGTCATTTGATTAACTTTTACGTAGGGTGATGAAAAATGTCTGAGATTCTACCCATTCCTAAGAGAATTAAGTAACGGCTAAGCAAAACAATTTCACGTATTTTATACCCTTTTTGGTTACTGCTGAGAAATACAGTATCACAAAGAGCTAAAAATATAAACATGAAGTTGCAAGGTTAGTTTTTTAGATACTTGAACTGTTTAGATCAAATAAAAAACATATAGCAAGCTATTGAGAATGCCAACTATAGAAAAATGTAACCCTTAGATTGACAGTCCAGGGGCAAGCCTGGTGAGCAAGAGTCAAATTGAGAAGGGCCGAAACTCAAAATAAACTGATGGGAGATCCTTTTTAAGGCTCTCAGACAAAAGCACAGTACAAAACACTGCAACATTGTTGATCTCTTTAAGTGGTCATACAGGGGCCAGAACATAGTTCAATTAAGTTAAAGAAAAATCTGTGCACAGGCAGACTCTGGTGCGCATTTCATGCTGGAAGACTATAAATAATCTTTTGAATGCAATGTTCTTTCACCATTCATCATCCTGAAGCATAACTAATTACATAAAAGAACAAATTGTAATTCTGTTTCTCTTATTACGTTCTCGTCTTCCAAAAGCACAAGGGAAGCATCAATGGCTTTTTTGATCATCCTTGAAGTTCTACATGTTTGTAAACCATCTTTATTCCGTACTACATGCTTCTAGACATTAAGAGCTTCAACATGGCATTGAGATGAAAATTCTTACTAGGAGCTAGGAAGGAAGAAGCGATGAATGTAGGCTATTGTCATTGTAAAATTTGGAACGTGTTTGCCAATGAAAATTATATATAATTCACTTTAAGTACCATTGGGATTGGCTGGGATTATATCAGATTGGCATCAATGTCTTGCCAGGGTCATCAATTTAATTTTCTATGTTGTGATTTGTCCAAATGAAACATCACTTTTTTTCAAAGAAACCCCCTTCACAAATGATCCAAATACTTGGCAAATGGGCCTACAAAAAAATATCATATGTATTGATGTAACAATGATGTAAATGTCTCCAAACCCTTAAAAAGTTTGTATCCAAGGTCAGATCCTTGTTGAAAAGTAGCATCATGACATTAAGAAAACAGTAAAGGCATATGTGGATTTGCAAAGGCTCAGTATGAATGATTTTCTATCTGAGTTATGATCAACAATGACTTGATTATAACTCAAAAACCCTATCTAGCAAGGGTAGACATTTTAGACATCGTTGACCATTTGTAAGGGTGTCAATGTGATTTGGTTGGCAAGATGGTAGTCTATCGTTTACTGTGCATAAGGCTCTATTTACAATTTCCAAAATCTACATGAGAGCCTAAGATCACCATACTTAGTCCCCCTCATGGAGGACAAGGTTGACCACCCATGTGGAATGTGCTAACAAGGAAGACTTGAAAACTTGTGGGCTAAGAGTGTGTGCACTTCCTAATGGATGATTGACTTGAGGTCCACAGGATTGACATCAGTTGTCTTTGCCTAAAAGGTATTGCATTTGCTTCAAAGAACCATGGTGCAGGTCATGATCGGGGATCTTTAAATGTAATCTTGAGATCATCATATGTCAATGAAAGACACGTGATGTGGAATTCACACAGCACACCTAAGGATTTGAATGTGTCTATCTTATCTTTAGATGAGCAAGTGTTTCCCAATTTGACCAATATAGGGGGTCCTATTACATTCTCAAGTTTATCATAGTTCCATAATTATTTTGACTACGTTAGCCAGAGTTGTTGATCATGGTCTCAAGTTTCACGAGGAAATATTCAAATCAAATAAGGTTTATACAAAGAGACACCAATCCTATCGAAGATTTTAGAATCCATCTTGCAGGTTGATCTGATTCTTCAAACTATTGTCATGTTTCTAGAGATTAAGTGTGCTCCTTTTCATTGATGATTTGGTCTTTGAAGTACATCCTTGGTTGATCAATAAATTTCTAGAATTATGCTGGTCATCATTCCAAGCATTCATCTCAATAGAAAATTTCTTTGACGGAGAGGCGGATAGAGGAGACAATGCAGCAGCAGAGCTAGAGAAAGAGTCGAGCGTTCCATTGAGTTCCTTGGGCACTACAAGGATGTTAGGCTGCAATAAAGTATTGGCATTAGGTCCCAAACTCTACTATTTATACTTTCTTAAAAAGCTAGCATTTGCACTGAAATCTACTTCTTGTTTGGTTTGAATTATTTCAGAATTGCCAACTACCTTAAGCTTTCTGTTTTATGTCTTATTGCGATATTTGAGGCCATAGAATTTAGAGCTTCACATATCAAGCTCTGCTTTATTGGTGCAAGGGAAAGTAATATTAATATAGCAACATCAGAATTTACTTACTCGTATGGGGGTTGGTGAAGTACTGAACCAACTCCAGAGTATGCTTGCTTCTGCATTATGGCACCATCGAATTGAAAAACCACTATTTGGAGGCCCATAACGCTCAAACTGGACACTATCTACAATAAACCTAATTTTCCTACCATGTATGCATGCAACTTCAGTTGCCATCAGTACTTCAACCGTATTTCATTCCAAAAGCATGATAGAGAAGATAATCACATACTTCATCTGGCCTTCGCTTGAGGAGTTGATTTGATCTTGGTCCATATCCTCTTCCATCAGCAACCACACACTGTGAGCAGAGTGTCATGCTAGCAACCATTGTTCGTTCCAAGCCCTTGACCATGGTCTCTATCGTAGCAGGTATTTGTCAAAGGATAAATTGGGCACCTGTCTACATACTTCTGACATATCAATTAACTCATTCTGTGCGAGGGTCCACAGTGACACTAATCTGCATATGACATGTAAGTTAATTCCTTCAATCTTCTTCTACTCTCTGACAGACCTGTGTAAGCTTCCCACCAGCATGATTGACAATAGACTTTAATTCAGTCAAAACATTGTGGATAATGTCCTCATTATGAGAGATAATTCCATCTCCTTGAATCCTCTACTTTTGGCCGAATTTCTTCATCAGCTTCTCAACATGTTCTATCATAGCAACAAACTTGCTAATTGTCTCCTAGAAATGCCAGGTGCTTTACCTTTTGACTTTGTCAGGAAATCTTCAAGAATGATGTTCGGCAGTGACACATCCGTCCTGGTTCCCTCCAATAGGTGATCTCAATTAGTAAAGTCATCTTTATTCAGTATAAATGTAGGGCTAAGTCATACAAGGATCACAATTGGCTTCAGATCATTTCCTCATTGATCTGTAGACTATTTTATACACCCTGTTATTATCGCCATCCTTCTTGTCACAATGCTCCGTGTACCTGCCAATATAGGAATGCTTGACGCAAAATTATGTGGAGGTGTCTAACAGGTCCTGTTTTCAAAGCTTCTCAGGATCAAGGGTCCATGTTGCTTTATTATCAGGATTCTGGTGAGGAAGTGTTAAACTTTACCTCTATTCCTATATTTAGCAGCTTTTTTTAATTGATGGTATAGCATGAAATATGGAATAACAACAGCAGTATCACTGGTTGGGTTCAGTATCTTTGTATTTAGGATAATAGCTGTATGGTCTAATCCAAGAACATTGCAGATAGATGCATTGCTGGATAGAGCTTGTGCTGAATACAAATGTTGGTCTGTAAGCCAACAACTTCGTAGTTTTCTTTTCTTTGACAAACACATGGAATTTTGCAGTACAAAACTTTCAGGACAATACAGGATCACCATGTAAATGAAGATGTTTGCTGGACTCTACATAATTGGATAAGGCTACAACGACCTACAAAGTTCCAATTTATAGCTATCAGTGGGGTTGGGGGGTCTTCCAAAGTCCTAATGAGGCAAACTACATGGAAAGCAGTATCAAAATTCAGCAACCACCATTTACTAGTGATCAGTTTATGTGTGCCAGATGTTTGCTGGACTCTACAACAACATGGATAAGGCTATGACTGGCAAGTTAATAACTAAGAGTGGGGTGTAGGGGTTCACCTTTAAACAAATCACTGGTTCTGATGATTATTGCTTTTCTATGTCCTAATTGTTATCTCCAAAGGGAATAGTTTTTGCTACTGGCTTTCAACATTTCACACTCTTACTCTCCTTGATGAAGACTCAATGATGCTCCATTGCTTAGCTTTGTGCTACCACCTTTTAAATGTTTTATCAATTGTGCATTCATTGCAAGAGCTATTCCAACATGATGAATTGTTCCCTAGGTAATCAAAAGGTCTGACACTTGGTAAGGATTGGCTCCCGCGTTGGGCACAACTTGATTTTAATGGAACTGGGTATGAGCATGAGAGCTTAGTATTATGATGGTGACAACATAGTCTCTCAGCGTCAATAGCCTTTAACTTCTATTATCCTCTATAGATGTCATTGGATCTGAAACGATAGATTAGATTAATAGATTTGGTATGATGATTTCTTGGAACATATGAATCTGGATTTGCAGGATTTATTCGAAGGATGATCTTGCATTGCAATTGACTCTAACAAACTCATTACTTTTGAACTTCCATGCAGGTTAAATAGTTTAAATATAATGTTGGGGTCGGTGGCATCACCAAATTGAGATATGAAAGCTCCTTCAAGCTATTCCCAGGCTGTGATATATTTGATGGCTAGATTCAAATACCAGATAAATCATAAAATAAATCTCTCAAAGTAAATGCTCATGTTCCGTATTGAGCAGCCTACGGGCTGCCTTGAAGGCTGTTACGTGCTCTTCAACAGTCCTCACTCCATTCTTAAATTTGAGGAGATATCTTTTGGTGTTTTGGGAAAAGCGTCAACTACACATGGGACCATCATTGTAGTCCTAATTAGCCAGGTTGGAGTGGCTCTCGGATTCTTACCTATGTTTCTAAGTGATTAACTTGGGTTCGGCTCACTGTTTTAAAAACCGGTCAAACTGGAAAGTCGGAACCGGCCGGTTTGAACCGGTTTAACATTTTAAAGCACGAACCGTTTAGTAAACCGGATCGGTTGACCGGTTACTAGCCCAAACCGGTCAAACCGGTCCGGTTTCATCCTGAACCGGCCGAGTCAGCATTTCTTTCCTTTTTTGGATTTTTGGTGAAAAAAACACAAGGATAGAATAAAATTTGCCATTTTTGGAAAGGGTCCGGGAAGATGTAGCAACAAAAACTTGCATGTGCCATAACTTTCATTCTGTGGCTCCGTTTCAGGTGTCGTTTTCTCTAAAAGTGCATATTTTCTCCAGCTCTACGCATTGATGGCAATATTTTTCTTATTTTAATAAAATCTATTTTTGCACCTTTTTGGACCAAGCAACTTCTTGCAATCTTCTGAAAGAATCATGAGCTTTGATTGCTTGTAGACAGATTAGTAATTAAAAATACTGGATAGCTTTCCAAAACTCGAGTACTCGCCAAAACTCAGCGAGTATTCTCCCGTGCTCGGACTAATCGTCCTACCTACCAACTTGGTCGTAACCTGCTTATTCAAATGTTGACTTCACATATCAAGTTACAACAGATGCATAGGTTTTTTTTTTTGCTATTTTAAGGAAGGTCACCATGAACAATCAAAACTCACTTGAATCTTATCAGCAGTCAACTAAGATAAATAACTGCGATAGAGAAAGGCTGAAGCAAATTGGAGTTTGTGCATGTTCAATCTCCTTCCTTTCAGATAATTTTTAGTTGAGGCCACATCTTGTTTTGTTGAGCTCATTGATCCTTGGATGAGATAGATACATATCAGTAAGTGGACTAGGCATATATTTTGAAAAGCAATGCGTTCATCAGTGGACGAGATTGATACTTTTGTAAATTGATTTGTTATAGATGAGTGGTAAAAGCACCTCTTCTGCTACTACGATGATGATAATGGATTGAAAAGAAATCTTTGGAGGTGATCGCCAACATATAGGTGTAGGATGCCACCATGCACTAAGTATCTAAATTTCAATAAGTATGCAATGTATGAGAATTCACAACCTTCCATAGGAGTATGCAGACGCATGCTTATTGTGGGGATTTACTAGAGGCTTTATACCCTACATACATATATATAAAACGTACCCTAGATTGGGGAAGAGGAAAATGTAATTTATTGTATATTGTAACTTGCATAGATATGAAATTTATGATGATATTTTTTCAAT
This sequence comes from Taxus chinensis, assembly GCA_019776745.2. Taxonomy (NCBI): domain Eukaryota; kingdom Viridiplantae; phylum Streptophyta; class Pinopsida; order Cupressales; family Taxaceae; genus Taxus; species Taxus chinensis. Next base: position 338,089,544 of record CM034157.1, on the reverse strand, counting down.
GTCAATCATCATAAATTCATATTACTTATCAGCCGGTTGTTGTATTCGCATGATGATGTGATTTTGTATTGTATTTGTATTCAAATCTAATAGAAAACACTTCTCCAACATTTTATGGGCTCATTTGATACATTTTGTAGCTATGTGTAGCTTAAAATTTATGTTTTTAAAGAAATTTGAGTATTTTTTAAGTTGCCGAGTATTCCCGAGTATAGGCCGAATATTGCCGAGTATTTAGATTTGGCGAGTATTCCTACTATGATAAATAGAACTTGTTTGGAATAGACATTTTAGAGTGGAGACATCCATTTTATTGGGCTTAGTAAATACCTCAGTTTATCTACTTTTAATTATGGAATGCTTTGGGATGTATGTCAGCATAGTAGCTTCATGAGTGGTGAACTTACCATACATGCTATTAGGAGTAGGTGTGTAAATAATAGGCTTTGTCCACCTACATCCAAGCATAATATCATATTTTGAATACTTTATTTTTATTAAGTATATTGTGTTATGGTATTTTTTATGGGAATCCACTCCAATATCTTTGTGTTTTGTAAATGATCTCTTGAATTTTTGCGGATATTACATTTCTATTGATCTTGGAATCTTGCATGTAACTCTTACATGATACCAAATCCAAGGGTTTAAGAACCTTTGATTTTGGTCCTTTGCAACCACCAGGTGCATGGAGGCATCGGTGGCGACACATGAGGTTTTTGGTCATGTTCGATATTCCTTTTAAGTTGCATTTCTGCAGAGTAAATCACGATTCAGTCAAGTTTTTGGTTCAAATGATATTTTCTGGTGACGGATCTTGATTTTTTTTCAATTTTTGAGGCAGAGACAACTTATTTTGCATACCTAATCACATATTTGGATTTCTCACGACAATTCATCCGGGGTCATTTTTATGCATTTTGTTGGGTTCTGCCATACTATATTAAATTTGACACCCATTTGATTGTCATAGGGCAGTTTTTCTTCCAGGGGTCATAACTTTGTCATGCGAACTCTAGTTGACTTTATTTCTAAAGCATCGGAAAAGTATTTCATAGCTATACTGATTGGGGTTGTTATTTTAGACATTTGAAGACATTTAGCATGTTCTTGATTCAATTGAAGAGGGAGTTGATTCCAAGTGTTTTATGGCCAGGTACAGTTTTCGAGTTTGGGTATCAATGATGGAGTTGACTTTGATACATATGGGAGCAATGCTCCCATCATTGATAGATTATCTATTGCACGTGGATGGGTGGCTTTTGAGAATGTGCTATCTGATGAAAAGTTAGTATTATTACGTTCATTTCATTTTTGCTTCCTAGAGTTGTGGTTTCGAAAGATGTTGGTCATGTATTTGAAGAGGATTGACTCCATTGCTCTTTCAGAGGTCACGTGTCTGAAGGGAACTAGCTCCATTGTTATGGTGGAGATCATGTACCTGAAGAGGCGTGGCTTATTAGTTAGTTGGAGGTTATATGTCCGAAGAGGATTAGCTTCATTGATTGGTTGTTAATGCACTTTAGACCATAAGTCAACAAATCCTGCATTGATATAGAAAATACATAACAAAATACACAATTTGCACTATGCTGACATATCAGTCAAGCTTGCACTTGAAAGTCTTACTCAAGATGTAGATAGAACACCGAAAACCTCATATTATGAGATAATCACAAGGATATGAAATAAACATGAAGCAAAGCAGGAATCAACACTACTCCAACAAACATAAACCATAGGTAACCATTTACACAACATGTATAATGCTAAAACACTCAGATTGCTCAAATAATACTCTATATTCCATACACACAAGAACAACACATTATATCCAATCTCCAGTTACAATTATTCGCTATACGCTACAAAATATAATATAATACATGTGTACACGATCATGCACCATTAACATACATCAAATCCTAGTATGAAACCTTTAGGTTCATCAAAAGATCACCACAACACTAGACAATCTGCAAAAGTAGAGACCAAGTGTTCCAAAATCTGTTCCAAAAAGAGGGACAAAGGGGTATTTATAGAATTCACGGACAACTTGGCACAACTAATTGATGTATGAGTATACCTTGGATTCCATTTTGAATTCCTTAGAGTTGCATGGTTTTCTCTTAGTTAGCACACTTGTTGGTTTCTAGAACCTTCTCCTATTGCCTAAGTCGCCGACATATCCTGTAGTCTTTTTATTCATGTGCCAACACGTGTCCTACCTACATATTCCTTCACTGACCAATCACTTTGCACCGCATGTTTAAGTTCTGCGTGTTCCATGAAAGGACTTTGGTAGATGTTCATTTTAAGGGGTCAACATTTTCTCACACTACATATCTTGTTTGTCCCCCAATAAGTGTTTCTTGTTTAGGGAGATAGTTTTTGTGTGGTCAGTACCTCATGTACTTTCCTTTGTAGTACATTCTTTATCCCTGCCCATTTTCCTAGCGTTGTGTCAATTTCTCCTTTTTCCTTACATACTTCCTTTATAACTTCTTCTATCGCCTTCAAGTCTTATGGCGATTTCTATTGTATCCTTGAATCCCATTAACTTGCTTTTGGTCATCTATTAACATTAATATAATGTCTCTCTTTTTATACTCTTTTTCCTTTCCTTACACTATTCCTTCAACGCAACTAGTTTTCTTACCAATTTTCCCTTTTTTGACAAACTCTTTGTATCGAAGTCTTCAAACTCCAAGATCATTGTATCCTTTTTATACTGTAATTGTTTGTCCAACACCTGTACTTAGGCCAAATCTTTTCATTTTTTGCAATGATCTCCAAGTCAAATGCCTTGGCCCGTAGTTCTTGGTGTTTATTTTCCTTGTCTGCCACATTGTCATTAACAAGTTCTTGCATGAGCTCATAAGTCAATCACACATCCTTGGCATCTTTGGATGCCTTTCGGAGAGTTTCTTCTTCTTTATCCATCACTACTTCTAGCTCATCCCATTCTGCCTTTTGGAGTGTCTCTTCTTCTTTGGCTGATTCAAATTGTGTTTGGTTGATGTAGGGTGTTGTGTGAATTTGGATGCCCTTGCATCACATAAGGTAGTGCAGAGTACAATTGCTTGGTACAGGGACAACCAGTCACATCAACATCCTTTCCTAGACATTCATCTTGCTATTTATAAGACCAAATACCCAACAATGTCAGTTCAAAACATGGTTTTCGACCCAACTATTCATAACTAAAAATTCATTAATACGCTACCCAAAGCTGACAAGAGAATAATTAACATGACAAAGATGAGTGCGTGCAAAGTACAATTGCTTGGTATAGGGACAACCTGTCACATCAATGCCCTTTCCTAGACATTCATCTTGCTATTTATAAGACCGAAGACCCAACGATTGTCATTTCAAAACACAATTGTCAACTCAATTGTTCATAATTAAAGACTCGTCAATACACTACCAAAATAGGAAAAGAGAATAATCAACAACATGACAAAGATGAGTGCCAAATCAATGCTTTCATTAAATTCATCGATCTACATCTATTCCCCCTTTTAAAAGATGTCAAGAGTCTCTTCTGACAACACCCATGTAAAATTAAGATGAGTGAGGTGGAGAGAAAGAGGAAGACATCCTTGGAGAAGCGGCAACTAAAAACTTCCAGATAATCTTGATGAAAATACCGAAGTTGTCACATTCGATTTTTTGTTTGAATTTGTGGAGGATACAATTCTTAAAAAATTCGTTACCACAAAAATTAGCCATAAAATTTGTGATTAAATTTGACTTAAATAAGTATTATGCTTATATTCTAAATTAAATATTCAAAAAAGAAAGAATGAATTTCAATAAATTTTTAACAAATGTATATCAAATTTCAACGAATGTTTTAGTCATATTTGGCATTTGATGAATTTTAAATGTTTTATATCAAATTCGCCGAATGTGGTTACTTAGGAAAATACCATGCTAAAATTCTAATTTTTATAAACTGGTTCTGCATTTCGATTTTGTCCACAAAACATTTCTGGCTGAATTTGTGGATGAAAACCCAGGCATCTAATAGCTATTTTTTAAAAAATGTGGACAGTGATTTTTTTCAAAACATAATGTACTGAAGCATGCCATATGATTGTTGTGGCATTTGTATGGTTAATGAAACAAGCCATATGATTACTATAGCACTTTGTATGGTTGTTGTAGCAGTTTGTACGGCTTGTTAGCATATTTAGATAAGTGTATGGCTGATCTTATAAGAAGTAGGGTGCACATATGTACAACAGTTTGTGTGTACAACACATAAATAAGAGCATACAACGGGGAAAATTGGAGGCCTTATGACAACGGAGAAGCACCATATGTTGACAATGTATGTGTGCAGCTACATGACAAAGACAAACTATGACGACTTGGCAAGTAGCTGTATAGTGAAGAAATTGGAGTATATGGCTTGTCAAAAGTCGCATACGGTGGGCAGAATAGCGGTTGAGAAAGAGACATGCATGCATATGTTAGAGATGCAAGAATGCAACTGTATGGTATAGATTGTGGCAGTGGATAAGAGCAATGTCTGTTCAATGAAGATAATGACTGTACGGTTGTGTTTTATTATGAATGTATGATGGGGGGTCATTGTATGACATTATGAAATGGATGTGTTAATCTTCTTTGTTATAAGCACATCTATCCCAAACTTCTTCATAACAATCTTAGGGTCCTTTCAAAATATCTCTTAGGGTAACAAATATTTGTACCTCCAATGAAGTGCTTGACTTTGCTTTTATAATTGTCTAATACACTATTAAATGTTCCGTCTATTATTTTTTCTATGTGGAGTACCTTGTTTGTTTTTTTCATCAATTATCATCTTATCTTTTTGCGCTTTTGACTGATGAGACACTTTTTAGGTGTTTTATTCATGTACTCTTCACAACTGAAAAAATCCACAAAAGTCATGTTCACATTCCCCAGCCATAGTCGGTACACTTTTAATTTTGAGCCTTTCACCTTGTCCTTGACAAGTGTTATTTCCAAGTCCTCGAACCAAAGCACTATATTCTGAAATTTCATGAATCTTGAACAGTTTGAGTGAATTACTTAAAATATAATAGGCTTTATTTCCCATTGACCATTATTTTTTTATATAAATTCTCTGAACTTGAAATTCTCGTGCCTTAAATACTTATCATGTCCGTGCTTCCTCGCCTCTTCAACATCCTCAATTTTACTTAGCCCCACAAGTATTGGTTACATCCTCTAGTCAAGATTAAGCTTGAAATTCATGCCGTCAAATGAATATGCTGGTTTCCTCTACTTCAACATAAGTCTCCTATTTATAATTCATGCCTCGACATGACCTACAATAGTTGCTACGATGTGTCATGAGTTTGCAACTCTTTGTTCATCTAGGGTGATCATATTTGCATCCAACCATACTTCATAAAATAGCCATGCATTAGGAGGTTGTACTTCACCTTTAATTATAGTTTTATCCTTAGACATTGTGTTCATGCTTACTATATTCAACTCTTTGAACTTAATGTTGAATATGATTTCAAATTGGTGGGAAAACTTATTGTGTAGCTTTGCATTCCTGACTTTGTAAAATTTGTACTCAAATGGCTGAGCCAATTGAGACATTGATAGTTGAGAATGACTTTGTGTCATCAATTTTTCTTTCTCATCATTTCTTTGCAAGCCTTCTTTTATCTGCATAATTTCAATGCTATTGCAATCTTTATAGAACACCTCATAGTCCTCCATTTGCCAACGAGAGATAGCGTTGAGGGGGTTTGTCTCAATTGTGGAGCACAACTATAACTCCAAGATCCCTTCATTGTTCAGCTCCATAGTACCTTAATCATTGTCGAAATCCAAGTTTGACGAGTCAAATGGGGATGTTTCCTTGCTTACTTCCTGATGCTTTAGATGTATCATATATTTATAGTTTATTTTTCCATGGAGAGTAAATGTTTCTTCCAATTGTGGTTGTCTTTGGCTGCTATCAACCAACCCAACACAACAATGCATCATAGACCTTTTCTTGAAATGAGATGACTCCGAAATTCATCAGAAAGTGTTAGGTTCCAATACATACCTTTTGTGCCATTAGTTCATTGTTTCGATTTTTTCTCTCACCATTGTCTGACATCAACTCTGATGTTAGTTGTGTTGTCACATGCTTTATTTTAGGGCCATTATTAGGTATGGTGGTAGTTATTGCATTGTTGAGTTCAAGAATAATTTGCAATAAATCATCTACCTTATAGGTACTATAGTCTGCAAGACTTATCTTGTAGTTGCTTTTGCTGATTCAAGCCGACTAGGTACTCATCCTGTCATGGGATTGTCTTCGATATTTAGCCATGTCCTTCTTGTCTTCCGCTCTAGCCTTAACATGGCTTTCTTTCTATGTTCCTGGGTCTGCGTATATACTTTCTTTGCTTGTGCTTGAGTGATTGCCATTACTTCTTTGTCCTCCGCCACATCAATCATGTTGACATTCCCTTGGTTTGGACAACTGACATCATTGTGATCCCTTGGCCCACACCATCTACAGAGTTGTGCAGTGTTATTATGATTTTTGGGGCTATCTCTTGGGAAATGTTCCCATTTGTTATACTTCTTGCAGTGCATGTGTAGCAATCCTTGGGATTTGTATTGAATCTGACTACCACCACCACCAGTATTATTCTGACATCAATTAATATTCCGCGTTGGCTGTGTGATGGGTAGCGTTGATTGCTCCCCACGTGTGAAGAGTATTTGGGTGCTCTTGTTCTGCAAATTGTATGGGAAATGGATTGAATTTTGTGTAACTCAGGTGCACTTGTTATGCAAATTGTACATGCGATCCTTGACTGAATTCCGTGTAAGTTAGAACATCTCACAAAACATTTTCGTGGGGAAATTCATCTTGGTGTGACCTTCTACCTTGCATTCGGTGCACCGAATATCCTTTCCTTCGTTCTTAGTATCCCCCTTTAGTGTGTGGACTTTTTGTTCTCACTTTCTTTATCCATAGCTCTATTATATGCATCTTTGTAAGATGAAGGTGGAACCATCTTCATCTTCCTCTGCAATGAGGGTCAGGTCCCTCAAAGAATTACTGCTTCTTTAGACTGTTTGCTGGCTCCTTCTTTAGACTGTTCGCTGGCTCCTTCTTGATTTTTCCCATTAAATCATTTGTTGTAGGCTCTTACATTCTCATGTTCCCCTTTCTAGGTGTCATAGATCTTCCAACAATTTCATTGTCTTTTCTGAGGAGCTTGAATTAATTTTCAAACACCTTCTGCAATTTTTCTGATGAGAACTTGTCAGATGTTGGTGCGTCTATGTTCCAATCAAAAGGCATCCATTTGAGCATGGCTGGGAAAGACTGCAACTAGTGACATTCATTTGTTTTCCGAATAGCAGTCCAGATAGTGTTATAAGTCTTGTAATGCCGCATTGGGTCTTCAAATCCATCACTAGTAAATTTTGGCAGCTTCCACTTCTTTGATTTAGACTCAATGGAGTGCCTATGATCATGATTGTTGACCTTGTTTGAATTTAATTTTGGCTACGGCGAGGCTCTTCTAATACAAGTATAGTTACCAAGTCAAGAAATCAGGATCCATTTGGGAGGGCCAAAAAATCCAAAAATTTGGAAATATTGAAAAAGTTCGGAAAAATTCGATGTGGAATATAGACATTATATATGAGCGTAATTTATAAATATGAAAAATTGACAAATACTGCGCAAAACATTAATAACGTGATATAAAAATGTTGATATATTTAATATTAAATAATTTATGAGGGTGTTGGGAGTCTTCTTATAGCAAAATAAATGTTTTTTTTTGGAATAAAAACAGGGCCGATCCAGACTGAATTTATTAGGGTCATCTGAAAAATCCGGATCCGGCAGAATTTGGTAACTATGATTACAAGCCTCCTCCTAGGAAAGGGCCATTTGGGACTTTTCTCAATACTATTGGACATGCCACATCTTCTACCCTTCCATTGGCTTGGAAGATTTGTGCACTACTTTTCTCATCATCAAGTGCCTCTCTTCTGTTCCTCACTCCAATTTGTCCTATTGGCTACCCTTGCGTTTCTGGGTCAATCTCGTCGATTAATAAATCTTCCACGTGGCAAATAGTTTTTTTGTAGGCCTCTCTCTCTGTTCTTGAGAAGAAGTCATAAAACTTTATTTCGGGATAAAGACTTCCCCTCATTCGACTCTAGAAAGTGCAATTGTCTTACAATTTCTACTGATTCCTTTGTCGGGAGTAGTGTAAGTCCTCCGGTTCAAGATGATCCCTTTCTTGGTTTTTGCTTCAGCTTTGATTTCTACTTACGCTTTGACTTCCACTTATGCTTTGTACTTATGTGGATGTATTTTTAGAATTGGCTGCCTCTCAATTCCTTTATCTTATTTCACAGTGTTCCACCAATTAAGTAGACCATCTGATTTTTGTGTCCACTCTCTGGCTGTGTTGTCTTCTTCTACTGTCTTTGATCGGGCTCAATGCTTTTAACTCTTTCTCATACAACATCGGTCTTTAAATATTTCTTCTTCTCGACGATACCTCTCTTGATATGATTGTAAGTATTTTATTGTTATACTTCGTGGTTTTGTTTCTCATAAGATAATGTAGTGCCTTGTTGATGGTTATCATCGACTGAATTTCGCTTCTACTCCATTTCAACCTTAACCGACTTTGCAAAGGCACAGCTGTCATAAATGTTTGCTATAAAAGATACACTAACAAACTAGAATTATAAGCATAGACATAAACATAGGATAGAATAACAACTTTATTTCATATAAGGCAGTGTAAAGTACAATTGCTTGGTATAGAGGGGACCTGTCATATCAATGGCCTTACCTGGACTTTCATCTCACTATTTGTGAGACAAAAGACAGCGGTTGTTGGTTAAAATGCAACCATTGACCTGGCCTTTCATAATTAAAGACTCAAAAGTACACTACCAAAGCCAACAAGAGAATAACTAACAACATAACAAAGTCGACTTCCAAAACAATACTTTTATTAAGATTCAACAGTCTACAAAATATTTGGAGCATATTGCAGCTATACCTGTTCAGCTGTCTCAGTTTCATGCTAATAACGCTCAAGAAAAAGTTGATTAACTGAGGAACTTAGTAACCAGAGCAAGCATTACTTAAACTAATTATGACTATAGCTCACATGAAGCAATGTTTCCTTCCCTTTGAAATATCCTTGTAATTGAATTCATATTTGGTGTTTGCTGAGGATATAAGTATTATTGTTGGCTTTAACTCTGACTAATAAAATATTTAATTACATGTTGTTTGTTGGTTATTCTTATTTTTGATAGGGACTAGGTGACATGCCTTCTTTGAAGAGGCATTTTACAAATACCATACTTATGTTTTCTGCATATTATATTTGTTTGGTGTTTGTTATCAAATTTCACAATGACATAGCAGCCTGTATAAGGATCATGCATAAAAGCATCTGTAATATGCATGTTTTAGAACCAAGAGTTGATTGTGTTTTTAATTCTCATTTTCAAATGAAGGATTTAGGGGCGTAAAAGGAAAGTGTAATCTCCCATCGTATAAATTTTCATTTCCTTTCCTTTTGAAATAGATTTATTTGAAGTATGCCCTCTTTTCTGTTGTTTTAGTACTTTTTGAAAGCCATAGTTACCAAATCCGGCCAGATCTGAACAAAATGCGACCAGATCCGGATTTTTCAGCCATCCCAGATAAGTCCTGTTTGGGTTGACCTTTTTTTGGGAAACATAAATAATTTTCTGTTTTATTTTTTAACAAAGAAAAGATACCCAACAACCTTTTATATCATTTAATATTAAATATATTAGCATTTTATATTACGTTATTAATTTTTTTCATTGTATTTGTCAATTACACACACACACACACACACACACACACACACACATATATATATATCAGACTGGATACTTCTGAACCTTTTCAAAATTTTTGGATTTTTGGAACTTTTTTGTCCTCCTCAACAGATCCAGATTTGCGGACTCGTAACTATATTTAAAACGTGTATACTAGATAAACCTGCCTCAGTTATTCTTAGATTTTATATTTATGTGGTATGAAATTAAGTCATAACATTTTTCATTGTGGCACCCAAAACTTAAGAATAGGGAATATATATATATATATCAGACCGGATACTTCTGAACCTTTTCAAGAATTTTGGATCTTCGGAACTTTTTTGTCCTCCTGAACAGATCCAGATTTGCGGACTCATAACTATGTTTAAAACAGGTATACTAGATAAACCTGCCGTAGTTATTCTTAGATTTTATATTTATGTGGTATGAAATTAAGTCATAACATTTTTTTCATTGTGGCACCCAAAACTTAAGAATAGGGATATTCGAAAACAATTTGCTGCCTGTTTTAAAGCAAACAGTTTCTTAAAATTTGACATGAACTTGTAGCGTGAATTGTGTGGACAAATTTAGTCACGGGTTGATTCATGTATCATAGTTTTTAATATATAGCCATTTCATCATCTTGATGCTCTAGAGGGGAGCTTAATAAACAAGTAGGCATGATTGATATATTTATTTTGCTTCTTTAGAGTCTTGAAAATTATTCAATATTAGCATTTATCCTTGTATCTAATGACTTGCAGGTTGTCCATCCAGCTCCTGGCAATACCCATGGCACACTTGTGAATGGAATCCTTCATCATTGTGGGCTTCCATCAGTAGGATGCTCAAGCGAGCCTAATCCATATGAAATTGAAGAAGACAGTGATACAAAACTTCAGATCTGTCCTTTAGATTTTGACGTTAGACAAACTACTTGTTATATGAATGCCGAGTCTATAGTACGACCAGGAATTGTGCATAGGTTGGACAAAGGAACAAGTGGTTTGCTTGTTGTAGCTAAGGTAAATTCCATTCCTTTCACACATCCACATACAAAAATATAAACTTGTTAATTGATTTACATAAAGGCCATGTTTGTCATAAGGGCCTAGAAAAATCTAGTATGCATTTCATGTGGGTTCATTATTTGAAGATACAAGCAATAATGGGGAAAATGAACATATTTATAATGCAGGCCAAATTCAATGAAAAGTAACAATTCTTCAAGAAAATTGGCAATATCATTTGGGGATAGGAGCTAATATATTAGAGAAAGTGCTTTCCGAAACACACAATATACCAAATAGCAACCAATATTACGTTGTATAACCAATTGATAAAAACAACATATAACAATAAATAAAAATGTTATGACCCATATTCATGTACCCATATATATGTATTTGTATATACACACATACAAACTCAATGTTGAACATTTTAGGATTGATATCTTTCAAATGGTATTATAGAATTCAGGTCATCGTCTCATGCAATATTTTCATGTTTTTTGTGCCTCCTTTCACCTATCATGCATTCTACTTGCATCCAATTTTTCTATCTTTTTCCATATTATTCTCCTATATGTTTCTTGTTCTTTTGACTCCCACCCTTTCTAATTTTTTTTTTTTGTGTAACCTATCCCTCTACTGAGAAACATATTTCTAGAAAATTACCTCACCCTCGTCCATCCGCCATTTCCTTGAATTCTCATATAGTTTGGGGGCATATGTCTTACTTTTTACGAATGCATCCTCTCCCCATTTATCCAAACTTCTACCTATACCTTTGTTCATTCCATCTTGTTTATTTCTCCCCATTGCCTCCATCTTGCAACATTATGCTGTTTTTCAGAGCTTTTTTTCTTCCCATTGTCTGCATCATGCTTGATTAGGGATATGTTTGCACTGCAACTCATCCCTGTAACTGTATTGATTCTTCATTACCCCATTGCATACACATTACTATGCCACATCCTTGTAGTGTTGATCTCAAACACTTGTTCCACTACCATTTTCAAAGTTATTCATAGTATCCCGATGTAGCCAACAAGCCTTAAAAACTATAGCCATGTGTTGAGGCTTTGGAAATAAAATATAATTAACCTAGAATATTCTAATAGGAATATGCTTTTTGAAATGACTAATATGAAATGGTCAAGGTTACATTGGTGTGAGAGTACAAGGACATGTATGGTGTAGGTATGTAGCACGTGGTGCTGTAACAACCCTCTAGTTAGGAACCAAAAAAATGAGACAGATCTTTTTTAGGCCGTCACTATTCCAAATGACTAGAGGAGGATGCTAACCACTTTTTATCTAAACGAATCACTTACTTGACTCATTTAACTCCATGCCTTAGCATTGGCCGATCTTCTTAGGTTTAGATGAACTACATTGAACAGGGAAAACCCATTTCACAAGGACAATGGGCTATATACAAAATCCTAACATCAATGTAACCTAGAATTGATATACCATAAAAAGGAACCATCACTCTATGTAATGTCCCTCCTTGAGTAATTTTTATTGAAGACCTTTGGCCTATTTTGTCTGCCCGACGGGCAAAGGGTGAGCTCAAGGGTGACTTAAGTTTATTAACTTGATTACATTGTGCAAAAATTAAAATATAATATTATGAAAGCACATATAATAAATTAATAGACTTAATATCAAATTAGAACTTAGAAAAGTGCATTTAAATAAAAGCACTTATTTTAAATTGTAATTCCTAAGGGAAAATGCGACTTGCTCCATGGGGTCAAAAAATAGAAATGTGTGCCAAACTTCCCTTTAAAAAATGCGACTTGGCCTAGGGTGGTGCAACAAAGGGGAATGAGCTGATTGGATGCAATGGAGGTCACGTTGGGTCCCTTTTTCCTATATAAGGAGAGGTCGACTTGCTTGTAAGGCATTCCAGAATTTTAATTGATATTTTTCTCTTTGCATTGGAAGCTTTGAGCTTTTTGCAAATAAATCCAAGGAGGAAATCCCTTAGGATTTAACCCTCTTGTGGATGAAAACCCCAAGATTATTGTGAGGGATTTCTACTTAGGAAATTCCATAGATCTGCACAAATTTTTCTATTTCCGGTAGTGTGTGTGTTGAAGAAATAAATTGCAGCAGCTATTATTTTATTTTTCAGGGTGAAGCGACCCATCTTTTGTCCACTTTGAGCTGCTGTGGAGTCATTCCAGGTCTGAAATTGTTTATTATCTATTGTAATACTGCAAAACTTTGGAATTATCCAGTTGAAGTAATTTCAGAATTTTTGGAAGGGTTTAAAAAGGTATTTTCAATCAGATTTATATGCAGATTTCTGAACTGTTTTGCAGTCTCTATTTACTTCTAAAAATCAGATTTATTCTATGTTCCACCAAGTTTCCGGGACGGGGACGGTAGGGGATGGGGGGACGTGTTTCCGGGATGGATTTTTTTTAGGCCTTTTTTTAGGGGACGGCAGGGGACGGCTATTAAAAAATAAGGGAAAATTTAAAAAATATAGGAAATTTCAAATATTCATATGATAACATTGCTAAAGCAAACCTTAATACATAAAATTAAAGTTGAATTGAGATTTCACATAAGATTTATCATTTAACCTTAAAAATATAGGAAATTTCAAATATTCATATGATAAGTATAACACATTGATAAACTTAAACTTAAAGCATTCCTCACTGTCTTCTTGCATGAAAACTCCCCATTCGTGTAGGAAAAAATTGGTTTGTAACAAGAATATGATATACCAAGATCAAAGACCAAAAGGTCTGGCATTTTGTGGCGTATTTCTATGGAAAGAAAAGCGCTACAATATATTTTCTTGTAGACATCCATAAAGTAAATGTTGATAGAACTGTTTGAATTGTGTGGTGGCATATAAATTTATTAAGGATGGATGATAAACAACATGCAGGCTTCAAAATTCAAAATTGAAATCACACGATAAGAATCCTATCAATGTCATGTAATCTAAAGAGACTACAAGTATAAGCTCCATACTTTATAATAGAACTATTTTATTCATTTCTCTCACAACTTATAGATTATACCAATGGATGATAACTAAGACTAACCACACATGACTTCTTAAAGGTCTGCTATTGACCATTTGAACGAAGCCAGCATGCAACTTTGATTGAAGATATCCAAAACAAAGGGGTGACATTTAATAGCATATAAAGTATTTCTCTCAATTATAATAGCGGAATATACCAGCCCATTTCATCTTCAATCTCCTCAATTATCTAATCAATGCAGACCATTGATTTAAATATAAACATTGTTTTGGTAACCAACTATTTTCTGTTATTGTTAATCTCTTGTTGGCTTTTAGTAGTGTCTTATCGACTCTTTTGTTATGTTTAGTTGTAGTTGACAGTTGTGTTTTAACCAAAAACCATTGGATCTTTGATTCTTTTGTCATATAAACAGAATGATTCATTTCAGGGGAAGGGCACTGATGTGACAGTTCCTCCCTGTACCAAGTGATTGTATTGAAGTTTGAACACTACCTTATGCAATAAATTTGTTATTCAGAAATGAGCTTCTTTTTTGTTTTGATGTTTGTTTTAGGTTTAGGGCACTTAGAAATGAAAGTGGGGGTCCTTGTGGGCCCCCACATTGCTTTACTTTTAATTAAAAGTGTGTTTTTAAAAAAAAATGTGTTTTTTTAAGGCTGTTTGCTTAGGGGACGGCAGGGGATGGCTGGACGTCCCCGGTACGTTTAGGGGACTTCTAGCCGTCCCCTAAACGTACCGGGGACGTCCAGCCGTCCCCTGCCATCCCCTATTTTTTTTTGACGTCCCCGGGACGTTTCCTAAAATTTGCAAAGTTTGGGGACGGGAAGGGGACGTTTCCTACCCGTCCCCAAGGTTCCGAAACGTCCCCGGTACGGGGACGAGCTAAAAAACATAGGGGACGCGTCCCCGCGGAACATAGGATTTATTGCATAGTTGGGCTTCTAAAATATTGTAATTAGAGTGTGGTAGATCTAAAATTCATTTGATTGACAAAGAGTTTAGGGTCTTTCAGTCAAATCCAAGTTGCATTATCAATCAGGATAAAAAAGGGCAGCATAGGAAGGATGCTTTACTAGATTTTGGTCAGTGGTATCAGAGCATTGGTTCCTCCCAACCTGGAGGGTTCTGATTTGGTTCTATGCAGCCACGAGAGGTTGGTCCACACAGGTATTACACACGTAGGAAGAGCACGACTTAGAGGCTGGTTTTGAAAGAGGCGCTAGCTGAAATCCATGGGTGATAGACAGGAAGTCCCACGTAGCCCTCCCTGGGATGAGCAAGTGGATCCGGACAAAGAACTCTTTAGGGCTATGGTAGCTTCAACAACAGTTGATTCAGTCCATGGAACATATGGGCTCCACTCTTGACAGGTTGGCCTAGGATAGGCCAAGGGATAGACATGACAAGAGTTACATGTCTATATCAGTTGCCAGTAGTCACAGGAGGCATAGTAGATCACCTTCAGAGATTGGTAGTGTGAGGGGATCCCCTCGCCGTGAGAGGAGGCACACTCATACAGATGAGAGGAGATCTACCCGGATTGCAGATAGACCTATGCAGCCCAGCTTTCTTGCCTAGAGATGAACACCAGAGGTTGAGGATCCACTTGAGGAGTGGACTTTCCAGGACAATGTTATGGCAGCCAGTGATGAGTGGAGGGATCTACCACAACATGTGAGGGATGCCTCTCCCCTTCCACAATATTGTGCACAAAGGAGAGACAGTTTGAGGGCCAGACAGGATAGGAGGCCTAGATCACATCAAAATAGGGAGCTGAAGCAGGCTACCAACAAGGTGACTCTTTCCACCTTTGATGGTAGTGGGAAGATTAGTGCCAGAGCTTGGATTCATAAGCTCGACACATATCTTACCCTTAAGCCTATGCAGGAGCAGGAGGCTATTCAGTTTGCCACTCTACACCTTGAGGGAGTAGCATATGATTGGTGGCATCATGGGTTGGTCACACAGAACCATGATCTTCTGCGGTCTTACAGGGAGTTCAGTGAGAGATTGATTGCGAGATTTGATCGCAAGGACGTGGAGCTATTACTACAGAGATTTGGCACAGCTCCGCCAGAGTGGACATGTTGATGCCTACATCAACGAATTTCAGCGTATAGCAGTGATGGTTCCGGAGATGCCCAAGAAGAGGGTAGTGATGCTATTCATAGAGGGGCTTCATGACAGGATGAGAGGATTGGTCAAGGCTCTTAAGCCTAGGACGTTGCATGATGCCATTCAGACGGCATTAGATTTGGACACATCCCCCACTTCTTATCAGCCCAATAAGAAGTTTCCCACGAGCTCCAAACCATTTCAGCGCTCTACTATTCAGCAGAAGAGTGCACCCCTCCTAAGATGGATCAGGATACTCGTAATGAGTTGAGGAGGAAGAAGCTTTGCTTTCATTGTAAGGATCATTGGGAGCCTGGACATCGCTGCCTTGGTAAAGGCAAGGTGCACCTCATTGAGGTGGTTTCAGATGAGGATGATGAGCACTTACCAGATACAGATCAGAGGGCAATGATAGCGGTCATGATGCACATGAGGAGCAGCCCAGATAGAGCTTGGAGAGGGTAAGGCATTGGGTTCATCCAATGTTACTATTGCCATACTTTCAGGAGTCCCTAGGTACCATCCCTTTCGGCTGAAAGGAGTACTTAAAGGGCAACGAATCGTTTGTTTAGTTGACAGTGGAGCTACGCACAACTTCATAGATGAGGGGTTGGCTGCGAAGCGTGGATTACAGGTTGAGGACTTTGAGGGGTTTAATGTACGAGTTGCAGACAGATTTGCTATGAGTTGCACTAAGAGGATTCCTCAGCTTAGCATCCAGATGGGGGACTACACATTGACCGATGATTTCTATGTAGTTGGTCTTGGTGAGATTGATATAGTGTTGGGTATTCAGTGGCTACAGTCCCTTGGTAGGTATGGGCAGGATTTCAGGAGGATGGAGTTAGAGTTTATGGCGGGTGGG
This sequence comes from Taxus chinensis, assembly GCA_019776745.2. Classification (NCBI taxonomy): domain Eukaryota; kingdom Viridiplantae; phylum Streptophyta; class Pinopsida; order Cupressales; family Taxaceae; genus Taxus; species Taxus chinensis. Next base: position 338,072,679 of record CM034157.1, on the reverse strand, counting down.
AAGAAGATTGTGCTTAGGGCTCTTTCTTGATGATGGGCCTAGAGTTGTTTTTGCACATAGGATGGAGTCCATTGTTAGACATGGAGAGGTTGCATGGGCAACCCAATGTTTCATTTCATCCAAATCTTCTTCAGATAGTGGACAACCCTTTCATATAGACATCCAGTCAGTACTAGATAAGCATGACCCAGTTTTTGGTGACATTTCTCTAGGTAGACCACCAGACAGAGGATTTGAGCATGTCATAGAGCTAGAGGAGGGTGTCAAGCTCGTGATTACTACGCCTTATCGCCATCCTAAGAAATTCAAGGATGAGATAGAGAAGGCCATCAGAGAGCTTTTGGATATGGGACATATCCGTCCTAGTTCTAGCCCCTTTGCTTCTTCAGTTGTATTGGTGAAGAAGAAGGACGGGACCATGAGGATGTGCATTGACTACCGTGCTCTCAACAAGAAGACTATAAAGAACAGGTATCCCATTCCTCGCATAGATGAGCTTTTGGATGAGTTGCATGGAGCTATCTATTTTTCGAAGATTGATCTTCGATCAGGATACCATCAGATTCATGTTCGTGAGGAGGATATTCACAAGACAACCTTCAGATGTCACTATGGGCACTATGAGTTCTTGGTGATGCCATTTGGTCTCACTAATGCACCTGCTACATTCCAGTCATGCATGAACCATCTCTTCAACAAGCAGTTGAGGAAGTTTGTGCTAGTATTTTTTGATGACATTCTGATTTACAGCAGGACATGGGAGGAGCATTTGAGGCATCTTGATGAGGTACTTAGCATCATGGAGACACAATCTCTATTTGCTAAGATGTCCAAATGCGAATTTGGACTTACAGAGATTTTGTATCTTGGGCACGTCATTGGGGCCAACAGGGTCAAGGTTCACCACGAGAAGATACAGGCTATGCAGGATTGGCCTCCACCTAGGAACATTTCAGAGTTGCGGGATTCCTAGGATTATGTGGTTACTACAGGAGGTTTGTTAGAGGCTATTCTGAGATTGCAGCTCCATTGACAGATCTTACATGGAAGGGGGCATTTAGATGGACAGATGAGGCACAAGTGATATTTGATAGGCTCAAGGTGGTTATGAGCACTTGTCCAGTTTTGGCTCTTCCGGATTTCTCTCGGCCCTTCATTTTGGAGTGTGATGCTTCTGGTTTGGGTATTGGTGCAGTTCTTATGCAGGACCGCCATCCTATTGCCTACGAGAGTAGGAAGTTGAGAGAGAATGAGAGGTTGTACTCCACCTATGATAAGGAGATGCTCGCCATTATGCATGCCTTGGCGAAGTTCAGACAATATTTGGTAGGTGGGAAGTTTGTGGTGAGGACCGACCACAACAGTTTGAAATACTTTTTGGAACAAAAGGAGCTCAATGAGAGGCAACAAAAGTGGGTCAGTAGGATCTAGGCGTATGATTTTGACATTGAGTATGTCAAAGGTAAGAAGAATGTAGTGGCTGATGCACTTTCTAGGAAGCCACATCTTGCTGCCCTATGTTCTTTGAGCGAGATTTCAGCAGATTGGAAATCTCAACTATTAGTTGAGTATTCCAAAAATACTTTGGCATGTGAGATTATGGATGGTAAGATTCAGGATGAGCGATACAAGGTGATAGCTGATTTGATTTATTATAAGGGCAGAATTTATCTAGTTCCTGAATCTAAGCTTAAGGGAAAGATTCTACATGCCTTCCATGATGCACCACTTGCAGGACATCCAGGGTATTTCAAGACATACAGGCAGGTTAGAGAGAGATTCTCTTGGAAGGGTCTCAAGGAGGATGTCCTACGCCATGTTCGTGAGTGTGTGACTTGTCAACAAAACAAGTCAGAGCATACTTTTCCAGCAGGTTTATTGCAGCCCTTGCCAATTCCAGAGCAGAAATGGGAAAGTATTTCGATGGATTTTATGACAGGCTTCCCATAGTGCAGGGGAACGATCGCATTTATGCGGTGGTTGACAGGTTGACAAAGTATGCACACTTCTTCGCTATTCCCACCAGTTTTAAGGCACCGCATGTGGCTGATTTGTTCTTTCGAGAAGTATTTAGATTGCATGGACTTTTGAAGAACATTATTAGTGATCGGGATAACAGGTTTTTGAGCACATTTTGGCAGGAGCTTTTCCGATTGGTTAGTACAAAGTTGACTCTGAGCACTAGTTATCACCCTCAGACGGATGGACAGACATAAATCATGAACAAATGGATAGAGGGTTATCTTCGCAACTATGTTTCAGGGAAGTAGAAGGCATGGGTGAGATGGTTGTATTTGTGTGAGTATTGCTATAATAATACTTACCACATGTCTATTGGTATGACCCCCTTCCGAGCATTGTATGGATATGATGCGACATCTTTCATTGATTTGGCTTTTGGGGACAGTAGAGCTCCTAAGGCTTGGGAGTGTTTACAGGATAGTCAGGATATCCTTAAGGTACTTAAGGATAATATTCAGCATGCACAGAACCAACAGAAGATGTATGCAGACCGACACAGGATTGAGAGATCATTTGAGGTGGGAGACATGGTATTTTTGCGTCTACAGCCATATAGACAGAGTACTCTCAAGAAGAGTGGTGCAGAAAAGCTTAAGCCTCGGTTTTATGGTCCATACAGAGTGTTGAGGAGAGTTGGAGAGGTAGCTTATGAGCTGGAGTTACCTTCTGAAAGTAAGATACACAATGTTTTTCATGTGTCTTGCTTGAAGAAGCCATTGGGGCAGCACGTGGTTTCTTCTGCAGAGTTGCCACCATTGGATGAGGAGGGGAGATTGGATCTAGTTCCTGAGGAGATCCTGGATAGGAGAGAGAGGAGATTGAGGAGTAGAGTGATTCAGAGTACCTGGTTCGGTGGAGAGATTTTCCATTGGAGGATGTTACATGGGAAGGAGAGTCTATACTTCAGCATCCAGCTTTACAGATGCTTGGGGACAAGCAATCTCGGGAAGGGAGGACTGTAATGTCCCTCTTTCTCGAGTAATTTTATTGAAGACCTTTGGCCCATTTTTTTATACCCGACGGCCAAAGGGTGAGATCAAGGGTGACTTAAGTTTTATTAATTTTAGTGTATTGTGCTAAAATTAAAATATAACATTATAATAGCACATATAATAAATTAATAGACTTAATATCAAATTAGAAAGTGCATTAAAAATAAAATCACTTAATTAAATTGTACTTCCTAAGGGAAAATGCGACTAGCTCTAGGGGTTAAAAAAATAGAAAAGTGTGCCAAACTTCCCATTAAAAAATGCGACTTGGCCTAGGGAGTGCAACAAAGGGGAATGAAGCTGATTGGATGCTTGGAGGTCATTTGGGTCCCTTTTCCTTTATAAAGAGAGGTCGACTTGCTTAGTAGGGCATTCCAGAATTTTTATTTGATATTTTCTCTTTGCATTGGAAGCTTTGAGCTTTTTGTAAATAAATCCAAGGACGAAAACCCTTATGATTTATCCCTCTTGTGGACGAAAATCCCAAGAGCATTGTGAGGGATTTCTACTCAGGAAATTCCATTGTTTTCACATATTTTTATCATTTCCAGCAGTGTGTGTTGAAGAAATAAATTGCAGCAGCTATTATTACATTTTTCTAGGGTTGGAGCGACCCATCTTTTGTCCACTTTGAGCTGCTGTGGAGTCATTCCAGGTCTGAAATTATTTATTATCAATTGTACTGCATTTTTGGAATTAGAAAGAAGTAATTTCAGAATTTTTGCAAGGGTTTAAAAAGGTATTTTCAATCAGATTTATATGCAGATTTCTGAACTGTTTTGCAGCCTCTATTTACCTCTAAAAATCGGATTTATTGCATATTTGGGATTCTAAAAATATTGTAATCAGATTGTGGTAGAAACGAAATTATTTGATTGCTATTTGAGTTGGGTTTTCACTCAAACCCTAGTTGCATTTCTCATATAAAAAATTAGATCTACTATGTTTGCTTTTAGAGTTTGTGTTGTTTCAGCTGGGGTTTCATTCTTTTCCACATGATTTGGGCATAAGGAAGGAAGGGCCTCCAAAGAAGGAAATTGTACGCACCCAAAATTGCATGTGCTACATTGTCAGAAAACGGTTACAAAAGTCCCCAATGATGATTCATGTCCTTTCAGAAGGTGTTAGAGTTCCTTAACCCATTCGCAATATATATATATTTGTAGCCTAGAAATCCTTACTTAGCTTTTCCACGCTTTCTTCTAGCTTCCCGTTTCATTCCATGCATGTTTTGGCCTTTAGTGGTAGGACCGCCGCCTTGCCTGGGCGGTGGTCCTGCACGCTTTTCCCAGAACCTTCCATGCGTGAAATTCACACGCGACACTTCACTTGACTTCTGTTTTGTTGCCTGGTATTCCAAATCCCAACTGCCTTGTTGCATGGTATTCCCTCCCTCTTCTATTTTTAAATAGATTTAATCAGTTTGAACTGCCTCTTCACCCAATGATTTGGCACTCCAAGATTGCCTTGTGTATGAAGGAACATCTCAGGCAATTCCTATTTATACAATGCTTCTATTCAAGCAAATGGCCCTGAGAATTTTATGTATCTTGCATAGTATTATTGTCACAATCTTGCTGGAAATTGCATAGCCAAGCTCTGTTCACTTATGCTATCTCTCTTCCACCTGCATTGCAACCAGACAACCTTCAAGCTGCCATTGCTCAAGTGCCTTCTCCTACTGTTGCCTTTGCATTCCTAATTTCTTGGATTCATATGGACACACAGAGAAAGAAAGGGATAAAATGAGGGGACAGATGCAGATACAACCAGATTTGCCAAATCTCTTACTTATCCATGTTGGAATTATTTGTTTGTTTGCTTCGTTTGTCAAGTTATCAATTCTGAGTTATTCATTTCAAATACATATCAAATAGAGTAATAAAATTGTTCATTTTGATTAATTAAGCAATTACAAATAGAAAAAATCATTAGAAAACTTGCTCTTTGACATTATCGGGGAAGTAGCGGGGAACAATAGCTCTTCTAGGGTTATGATTTGTTCTCTACCTCTGAGGTAGGGTTTGAAGGGTTTTGATTAAATTAGTTTAGTTGTTTTAGATCTAGATTCACATACTTGCACAAGTAGTTAACTACAACCGACTGATTACTTCTATTTATTTTCGTTTATTAGATTAGAAGCATTCTTTAAAAACCCAGAAAAGATAAAAAATATTTACTTTTATTAGATTAGTTTGCTTCAATTGTTTTGTTCAGATATACTGTGAAAATACCAAAAACATAGATTAAATTTCTTTTGATAGTTTGCTTTATTAAAATTGATTCAATTCATTCCGCATGACCATCAAAGGTCCACAACAAGAGAAAACGTTCAGTTGTGATCCATTGGTCCTACAACCCAACGAGCTAGAGTTGTTGACCGACATTGATACGGGTTTACGCTTGTTAGTTTTATGCACACCTGCTAGGTATTATGAGAAGATAGAACAATTAAACACATTAAACATTACAGCTAATAAAGCCTACGATTATTGGACTGCTCCTGGCAATAGGGCTTGATTATGCACATGACCATACAAGGACCACAACCTCCACAAGTTCATGGTTGTGATCCCCAGGTCCCACAATGCAACGGGCCTGCTGACCAATTAAACATTGACACTAGTTTGCGTGCATTGGTATTTAGATCATCACCACTTCCACCTGACATCATTGCACAACTTTCAGTATTGAACATAGTAGCTGATCAGGCCGAGGCTTTCTGGACTAGATCAGAAAGCCTCCCATAGTCCCTGTGGTTTCATTACACCTCTCGTTCTCACTTCCATGACCTTGTCTGGAAATTTATTCAAGGCGCCTGTAGGTCACTTTCCGCGTGTTCCACAACCAGTAGATAGAATCTCGGCAAAGCTCGATATTGACTGGAGCCTCCGAGTAGCTATTATATCTGATCAATCCATCACACCACTTAAGTGTAGGACGACTTTTTTTGCCTTAGACTCGCAGATCACGATATTGCGTTTTGAAGATATAAGGTTGCCTCGTTAGCTTGTTCATCATTACCACACTCACATCTATTTCTATTCTACACCCGCTGTCTCCGCACGACCTCGGGAAGTTGGATGCGAAGAAGGTCACTTGTTGATTTTCTTTCGTACAAAAACCCCAACCCTATTATGAGGATTTGAAAAGTGATTTATCATCTCTCCCATAAAACAGGCTACATGCAATTTATACATTCCGATTCCACTGAATCACATAACATTTTGCTCCTCTTCCAACAGGGTTCTATTGGCCACACTATTTATGCAATCTCCATATGATGTACTTTTTTCATATGGTTGCATTTTTCTTCCCCTCATATATCTAGGAATTTTCTATTTCCACATCTATACTAGTGGAATAATAGGCGACATAGTAACAAGCCGACTAATCAAGCAACTCTCAATTGTCTTATTGTACATGATACCTTCCTTATCTGCTCACATCCATGAGGTTATCAAGTCATCTGATCCGCCCTTTTAAGTGATGCATAAACATCATTCAATTTCCATGATTCTAACTAATAGTTCTAGCATAAACAATAGTTCATCTGCTAATGTTGTTGTCTAACATTTCTAGCATCGTTGTTATCTCATATGCTAATGTCACTATCTACATTCGCTATTTCCAACAATGATATTAAGTTGACATTTAAATTGCACTATCTAACAATATTTTTTATTGTTCAACAATAATGTTAAATCGACATCGACATTGCCCTATCTAACAATATTTCTTATTGTTCAACAAAGATATTAAATCGATATCGACATTCCCTATCTAACTTACGTGCATCATATTCCATCTATAGAACAGTCAAGATAACAATAAGCTATTTAAAGCGTCTCCAATCTTAGAAAAGCTATTCAAGCACTATCATGGGCAAGCTAACTTGAGAATTTTGGTTGTTCCACACATTAGCGAGAACATTTGTGAGCATTTTGGTTGTTCCACTAACATTAGAAAGCACATTTGAGCAACTTGTTTGTTACGCTAACAACAACATGGGCAAGCACATTTTAGCAACTTGATTGTTTCACTAACAATAATATGAGCAAGCATATTTGATCCTCTTGATTGTTTCACTAACAACAACATGGGCAATCAATTGTTTCATTAACAATAACATGGGCAACCACATCCAAGACATGATTGTCTCACTAATAATAACATGGGCGAACACATTTGAGCGACTTGATTGTCTTACTAACAATAACACGGGCTAGCTCATTGAGCCACTTGATTGTTTCCCCAACAAGAACATGGGAAAGCACATTTGAGCAACTTGAATGTTTCACTAACATGGGCAAACACGTTTGAGTGACTTGATTGTCCCTAAGAACACCATATTTCATTTTCCCATCTTTTCAAATGAATTAGAGCATTTCTTGTCTATATTGCTTCATCTAACACTACTATTAATATTCTGCAATAATGATCCTATTTTCTTGCTGCCATTGTTTAGTCTAACAGTAATACTACTAATACAGTTAATCAAGTCATTAGGTCACTGTTGGTATTGTTTAGTCTGACGAGACTATCATTGTTCTGCCACAACAATCATTATCCCAATGACGCTCTTGTTTTGTCAAGCTTCCTATCATTTCTTTATTGAAACAATTATTGTCTCAACGATGCTATTGTTTTGACTAGCATACTATCATTTCTCTATTGCAACAACCTTTACCTCAACAACTATTGTTCTATCGAACAATTCCAGCATTAACATTATTTCATCAGTGATTGTTTCGTCTAACAATTCTGGTATTATAATCATTATCTTATCAATGATTGTTTATCTAACAATTCCAGCATAATCATTATTTCAATGTCGCTAGTATTTTGGATAACAATAAGAATTCGGATTTTAAGATCGTAGAAGCAATTCCAAAATGCCCTTTATAGGCAATTGTCTCGCTTTATAGGCAATTCCGAGTCACATAAAATAGATAAATCCCAGGGTTCTCTAAAGTGGTATATTGATACTATAGCATGAACAAACAAAAAATCCACTATATTGGGCACCCTGAGATTCATATCTACAATATCATTATATCAGTTGGCAAAAGTATTTGTATTGTTAAAACCCCTTTCTAGATCTACAATAGACTTTATTGTTCTATTCTTAGAATTCTAAGAAAAGTGGTTGAAGTTAAATCCTAGAACTCCAACACTGAGTAAAATTTTTAGGGAAAGGTTTAGCAATGACAAAACAGGTGATCCCTCACTTGACCTTATAGTTACATTACCAAGATAAGGGGTCTATCATAATAATCCCCACCCTAGCAAAATACTAGACTCGTGCCAAAAATTAGGTATTTATCATAACAGTTTACTCCATTAGAAAAATAACTTGTCTTAGACTAGATAGCTGGTATGGGTACGGGTACGGTGCAGATACTGGCATTTATTTTGGGAGGGTCGGTTACGGCTGTACAAACTAATATATAAAAAATAATAGGCAAATAAACAAAATCAACCATATAATATGGATAGAGAAAACAAAATAAGCTAAATTACCACAAAACATACTGATATTTCAATCCCAAATGTCATGATCTTCATTGGCCAAACTTAGAACAAGCAGATTGTACAAATGTTACAATGAATACACAAAAATTGAGGCAAATCAGCTTATTCATTATATTTATAATTGCGATGCTCTCCAAAGTATTCTTTGAGAGCCTCTTCATCGCAAGCTCCTTAAACTACTTGGCACTTGTAGTGGCATGGGATCAACCCTAAGCAAATGAAAATCTGAAGGCGAGAGATCAAATCTGCAATAAGAGATAAGTATGCAATGTGAGGTAAATGTGTTGTTTAAAAAGAGTTTGGGGGTGTCTTTTAAGGCTTAAGAGTGTTTATTTATTTATTTTAAAAGACATTTTGACCAAAAAACAGAAAACAACAAATAAAAAATAAATTTTTGATTGTGGGTTTACATTGGGTCATGGAGGGTATATCAAAACCTACCCAGTAAGTTTTGCCCAATTTGACGTACCCTGCGCGTACCTGCAGGCTTACCCTACTGGGTACGTACCATACCTGTACCAGCAGCCTTTACAGGTGTACTGGTAACCCAGCTTAACACAAGCCACTTTGAACTGCGCTCGTGGATATGCAGTATTGTTTCTCAATCCAACATTGTACACATGTTTTTACCCTTGTTCATGATGAGTGAAAGCTAATGGTTCCCATCTCTTGTTTCACTTAACGTTTAATGGTAGTTCCCTAGTTGTTTTCATTTCTTTTGCATGTTCAGCCATAGCTTGGAGACTAGTTATTTAGATCCATCTCTTTGTTAGTATGGAGGTTGTCCTCCAATGCCAATCCTTGGCTTGAGACATATCATTGTCTTAGGGCCTTCACAAAAACATGCCAAGTTAATCTATACCCCAAAATTGACCTTTTACTCAAATACGGTGACATTTTCTATAGATAATTTAGATTTTTAAAACTAATTATAAGGGTATTAAATTCCCTTGGTCATGCACCCAAAACACTTAAGTAGCATGTCGTGTTTTTGGTGTTCTTCTACATCAATATACCATAACTCTAAGTTGTCTTTCATAAATATAAACAAGTATCAAACTAGATTTTGCTGTTAATGTAACGTCCCTCTTGGGCTCAAATTTGAGGAAGTTGGATTTTCCCCAAGACCCTAATGGAACATTGCTGGAATTTATGACAGCCACATGTATAGAAATTAGAGCTAAAGAGGGTTAGCGACCTATTTTTTGGTTCCCAAAACCCTAGGTGACCTAGATAAAATTCAGATTTTAGCATTTCTCACACATAATTCTTCAGAAACATATCAACGATTTAAAACCTTTGATGAAATAATGCAAAATATGTGTTTCAACATCAAAATACAGAATTCTGGAATTAATTATTGGCCACAAACAGCTGAAACTTCAAAAATCATCTCTTATGAAATACTTGGAATTATAATGGAAACGATAGCTCAAAATGACCACAAAAATAGCAGCTATCAAACAAAATCAAGTTCAGATTTTTCCAACCACAGAAACTCACTGAAATGCTATTTTGAAATCCCGAAGGGGTTGCCCAAAAGAGAAATGAGTATGACAGCCCCAAAAAGCATGCCCTAGCTGGAATTTGTGCCCTAACATGGATGAAAACACTTGTTATGAAATTCTGAGTATGAAGCTCACTTGTGACTCCCAGATGAAGCCACCAAAGCAACAAATGAGGGTTTTCGTCCCTAGGTGTTGTCACTATTTTGTCCTCAATAGGATCCAATGAGGGTTTCCGTCCTCAAAGGCTGAAAATGTGAGCTCAGTGCACCGATTTCCAAAGAGAAATATCAAGCTTTATATGAAGACCCTTACGATGATGCCCAACATTTACCTTTATAACCTTTTTCTTTCTTTTCCTTGTGGAGCGCTCCATGTGGGATAGTAAAAAATACTTCATTTCTATTTTAATTTTCACTTTTCCCACTTAAAGAGGGATGACCCCCCCCTTTTTAACATTCTTTTTCTATTTTGAAGTTGGTGCTTTGCATTTTTGCCACCGACCTACTATATCTAGTGTTATAATTGGAAATTTACCTGTTTACAAAAATATTACGGCGCTGAAAATAACAAATTGCAATTATAACATGAATGTACTTCCCTTATTTTCTCCCTTGAAGCCCACGGGAAGTAGAAATGGGTCCAAGTTCTTCAAATCAAACTAGCTTGGAAAAGGGGACATTACAGTTAAATAACAAATCTAGAATAACATGATACCTTTTGGAAGTTGGCCTACACACAAAATTGGTTGCCAGTAGAATGTGAATTCCACTATAAATTTAGGTAGAAATTGTATGAAGGCCATTTAAACCATGATTTCACACTTGCAGATGAATGTTGTCCCTTCAGAAGCTTAATGTAGACTTTCCCAAGATTTTTTCCATTGACCTTGTGGTCTTTACATGCCTTAGATTAATGGGTTAAAAAAATTAAATTTTGTATCAAGGGTAGTCATGTGGGATCCACACAATCCCCCAAAGATATGAGTTTTGTTGGAAAGCGGTTGAATGGTTTGAAACTCAATAGAATCATGTTGGAAACAACAAAAATGTTTTGTACAGAGTTTCCAAATTTGGAAACAATGGGGGACAAGTTTCTGGGCATTCCAAACACATTTATGGTGTTGTTCTGTTTTTGAATTTTTTAAAGCCAAAAATGACCCCCTGCACCCCCGCGGAGTTTTTGGCAACTTATTTTGGAAATCCAAGCACCTTGCTAGGAAATACGTGGGTGACGCAGGGAAGAACTCATCTTTTTTCTATTTTAGAAAATGAGAGAGCATCTCTAGACGCAATCTCTAAGTCATGATTTCATTTAGAAAGATACAACAATTGCAAAAACGATGATACTAGAGCCTCACGAGGAACAAAAGAATGTTGATTTCACTTAGAAAGACACAACAATTGCAAAGACAATGATACTAGAGTCTCACGAGGAACAAAAGAATGTCGACAATGATGCAAAACATTCAAGTCAATTCTCAATGTTTCACTGGTCCTATAGTTTCCCCAATATTTGTGAGAACTTCCAGATACAATGATGAACATTACTTTCTTTTTCTTAATATTGCCTTCTATTTTGAGGGTTGAGGATGAATGGTACCTATAATAGTTATGATACCATTGGTTGAACTACTTGAGCCAATTGATTGTTATCAGAATTAGAACTATATGAACTTGTTTTCACCCCTTTCCATATCATTATCACTTTCATGCTAGAGCTCAACTTCACGAAAGTATAATTTCATATGATTTTTGTGGCTTGAAATTCTCCTGTCTTTCATGTTGTCATTTTGGCCAAAATTAGTCCAGCAAGGTTATGGCTCTTTAGACTTGTAGTAATTGATCAGATACTTACTTTCAGGGAAAAAGGATTAGTAATACTTTTTGCATTGATATCTCGTTCTACTGTCAATTATATGAGCTTTGTCCTTAGCATATTGAATTGTTCTTTTCTCATGCATGCGAAACTCGTCCCTATATCACATTGAAGGCCTGCAATCTAGTTTCCAATAATAAATGTTTAGGTACATTCTTCACAAGGGTCTTCTAGTCTGAAGAATATTCATTGATTGATTTGGTTTGTCAAAGTCACAATATTTGATTGAAATGATTCAATCCCCAGAGGTTCAACCCAGTTTAGGAAATTGTTAAAAACTTCGTTTCAGGGGATTGTAAATTCTTCTATATCCTGATGCCACCAATTGTACCAATTCTTCTATATTCTTCGAGGTTTATTACAACAAAATTAATCAACTCTTCCTCTAATCTTGCTTGGTTTAGAAAGCAATGGTGATTTATCTTGTTAACCTGATTGATATCCTTGCAAGGGTCATTACTAAGGAATGTTAATCTTGACATTTGTTTTATTATGACGATGGTGTCCTCTAACGTTCTCTAGAAAATCGTTCATAGGACTCAACAAAGTTTGTCAAATTTGCTTAAATCATCTCCGCAAAGTGTGATTTTGTAGTTGTCATTGTTGATGCCAACCTTCATTCCTTCCCATTGAAGTTCCTAGGAAAAGAAGTATCTTGGTAGAAATAAATTAAGATAATATACAACTAAACAAAAGCCCAAAACAAAGACAAAATCAAGAGAGAACTGATTCTCTACACCCCTTGTTTAGATAGTGGATTCGGCTCTTTTATATTCACTAAAAATCTTTAAGTTTTGTTTGGTTGTCTTGATTTGGGATTTCATGAACCAAATTGTGATTGCAAATGTCTGCATAAGCATGTTTGATAGCATTGTATAATAGGCATGTTAGGAGAAAATGAGCTTCATATTCTATCTCATTTAAGTTACAAAATTTATAGATTATTTTTAACTATGTATTTCAGTAGTGTCAATCCTTCGGTTTTGGCATATCGCTCATGCAAGATAGTTCTCAATTTCGCAATCATAATTTTCTGCCTGAAATTGACAACCTTGTATGGGTATGACTGATGTTTGAGTTTGGGATTAATGATTTATAAGTAGCAAGATAGGTTTCGTTTATCTTTGATATTTTCATCCTTACTAAGGATATCGGATACTTTATCTTCAAATTTCTAATTTTAGGTCAGCATCACATGAGAGGTTTGTATCATTGTGGATGCCCCAAAGTTTCAACCATTTATCAAAGGTTTTTCTCCAACCTCTTTTTAGATGAATATGCATAAGGACAAATTGGTTCAAGCTTTGCTAGCCTTTGGTGTATAACGTATATTGTTTAAAGGCTTCACTTTCAATGGGAAACATACCAAGTTTCATGAGGACGATAATGTAAGGTGTGTTACTCTCAATTATGAAGTTATAAATAATGAGTTGTTTTTGGATTTGTTTAATTTTTACCCAAGTCACCAAAGATATGGCTCCACTGAAAACTCTACAACCATAGAAGAGTGCAAGTGTTAGAGACTAGATAATCACACTTTTTTTATCCCAATGATCCCAACTTCTTTACAATGATTTTCCAAACCATAATAGGCCTTCCATCTCGCAAAAAGTATTTTTTCATTACCAAAGTTTTAATTTAATTTATGATCAAGCTCGATACATCAAGTATTCATAAGAGCGAATAATGAGAAAATTGTTATTGAAGGAAATTGGATAGTAGGTTGAATTTTTGAATTTGATAATCATGATTTCGGTTTGGTTTTATCAACATAAAGTATTCTAGTATCGTTGTGAAGTTTGGTACATATACACCATAGTTACACAAGTCTTAGGGATGGTGGGACGGGGTTCCTAGGACAACAAAAGATTTCCCAAATTTTGGGGATGGCAGGGGGACGACTATTACAATAATATACAAAAATTAATATTTGAATATTCCAGTGTTCCAAAAAGATGCGCCTCCCCCCAAAAATGTGTCGTCTCAAAGACTCAAGATGACCTAAAGACTCGGAGACTCCAGTGGATGTCCCCCCACCGTTTTGCCACCGTGACTAGCACCTTGGGACGTCCCCAAAATGTTTCGCTCAAAGATGGGACGTTTCTGGGACGTCCCCATTTTTTAGGGACTCTAGGCCATCCCAAAGACTTCTAGAAGTCTCTTGGGCCGTCTCAGAGACTCCCAAGCATCCTTGACGGCATAAGCTGCCTTAAAGTTTTTTTTTTTAATTCAATTTGTTTTAAAAGTTGGACCCCCAACCCTAAACCCAATACTTAATGGGCCCCACCCACCCCCTAAGCACTCCAAAACAAACTATAAATAAGAGTTACACCCTCACTCCAAATCACAATAAAAAAATCAAAGCAAGAGTGAAAGCATTAGCGAGCAAGAGTGAGAGGGTGAGAGCATTAGCAAGCAAGAATGAGAGCAATACCATCAACAAGCAAGAGTGAGAGCATTAGCAAGGAAGAGGGACAACATTAGCAACAAGTAACAACAAGAGTTAGAGCAAGTGCCAAATCTTCATTGCATTGAGCCACTGACCAACTGTATTTGAATTTTGAATGTAATCATCATTTTGAATATAAATATTAATATATTGATATTTGGCATTTTCACTGTTTGATGCAATGTGTTTAGTATTTTAAAGTTTCATTTGTTGTTCATTATACATTTTTTATAACTAATTTTTCAAGTACTATATATATTTGTGCCACCATCCGTCGCCTTCTCGCCATCGTTCCCCTGCCGTCCCCAAACCTAGGCCCTTGGTCCCCTTGTCTTTGAGACCCATCCCCTTGTTTTCCCGTCTTTCTGTTTTGAGACTTCGTGGAACATTGAAATATTTTAACTTTTAAAAATGAAATTTAGGGATTTAAATTCTATTTAATGTATTTAGATACTTTCAAGATTATATTCCAATGTTTTTGGTAAAAAGAACAACTTTTAAAATTAAAAACATTAGAAAACTTTTGAAAGATTTTTAAAATATAGGGGACGCCCCTTCCAAGTCCTAAAGTCCCAAAAACGTTTGGGACATCACCAAAATCCAGGGGACACTTACCCGCGTAACACTGGTATTATACACCCATCATCTTCTAAGTAAGTTTTCTGAATGATTTGTGTAGATCCCAAAGAGAGTTGGGGATAAAAGACATCCTTGTTTTACTCCAATATTATAATTAAGTTTCTCATATCAAACCCAACTAGTTTTTAGTTTGGCAATGATTTGCTAATGTCTTTATACCATTATCCCAAGTGAAGAGAAAATTCCTAAGTCCACCGTACATTCTAAAAGATTCTCCTAGGAACAGTGTCAATTTTTTCCCCTAAAATCAACAAAGAAAGCAAAGATATCTTCTTTGTTGTTATGAGAACTTCTCAACAATAAATTTAAAAGTGAGAATGCGATCAATTGTTGAGTGTTTTGTTTTGAAGCCAATTTGGCCTTTAAATGTAAGTTTTTTATCATCCAATCATTTGCTAATTTTATTTTTTTAGAATAGTTACAAAATACACAATGAGTAAAAGGGGCAAATAATAATAGTTATATCATTAGAAGGATTGTTTACACAAGAGCATCCATGGATCTCTAAGCTATTCTGCATTAGGAGCTTAATGGATCATCCATTCGAGGAGTTGAGACTTGTTGGGGAAGAGATTCCAATGATAAAATGCAATAATCCACATGTTGTTGTTAGGAATAGTCCTCACATGTGGGTGTTTGTGTTAAATAATATTACATAGATCAAAATGTAAGTTATTGTTACGTAAGTAACAATAACATTGGGTTAGTCATATTTGTTAGAATGTCTATTGTAATATTATGCAAGTTGTTTAAACAACTTACATAATTAGGAGAATGGGTTGTTCTCACATATTATATTGGAACACTCATTTAATGGAGTGGTTATATGAGCGGTTATATGACTCCTTATATTTAGAAGATCTTTCCCTGTAAATATGTAATACGTGTATTGTGAATATATGTTGAATTGACTCTTTATTGAGCTAATACTCGTCCAAATTATGGGGGTTTCCCCAACAGTTGTAGAGCTTAATTTGCGTTTCACAAAGCAATTCTGAGCTTTGCTGTTCATTTTGTAGCTTCGCAAAATTAGAGTTGTGCAACCTTAAATTTTGTGTTGGAGCTTTGCAAGATTAGGAAGCGTCACAAGCCTAATGAGCTTCGCAAAACTTGATTTGCTTTGCAAGCATAGTTTCACTTCTAAAACTATATCAATGTTAGCATATGCAAAGAGAAGAAAGAATACAGAAGGCAAACTGCACTGTATGAATGACACAGGCAAAGGTTTATTTATATGTGAAGAGGTGGTTGAACAGTTACAAACCGAACAACTACATAACTGTTTTTACATGCTATATAAAGTGTTATATTTTAACAGTAATAAATTTGGTGATATCTTCGTTGAGTTGTCTCATTGGTAAAGGAAGTGCTTGAAATCCACCTATGGCATAGATTGTCCCAATTGGGGACATTACATATTAGTGACACAATGCAACACTAAACTCCATTGAAACCCTTGCGAAGCCCTCAATACTTCATCTTCTCCAAATCTTATAATGTTTCTTCAGTGTCTCGAATGAGAACCCCATGGCCCTATTTGTAGGTTTCTTGAAATCCCTTGGCCTGCCAACCAGTGATTAGATGGATCTGTGTGTTCACCCTTCTAGCCCTTGTGTAGTTGTTATTTGGTTGGCATTTTAGTTGTCAACCTTCCAAATAGTTCTTACACAATCCCAAATCATCCACAACTCTTCTTCTTCTCTAGCTGTTTGATAGTGTTTGTGTAGTCTTTGGGTTTTTCTTCTCGTCCTAGGCTTGTGTTTGTTCTGTGAAACCTTGAATTTGCATTTTATGCAGACGAGGTGTGGGAGTGCAATGAAGGACAACCTCAAACGTCACAGCCCTTAAAATGCGCATGATAGAATACTTTGCCTAAATAAAACATGCATTGACAAAAAGATGAAATGAACACTTATTTATTAAAAAACAAAGCTCCGAGATATCTTATTTAGAGAAATAGCAAACATTAGACTGATTGCCAACAATTCAGTGTTTACTCTTAGGAAGAGTTCTATGTACACCTTTACTATCATCATAATTTATTGAGCAATTTTCTCCTCTCATTTCAAAATTTCTTTGTTCTTTCTATTTTGAGTGAGCCTTAAGCTCGCATCCCACTCTACCCTTAAGCATACTTTGAATTCTTGCTTTAACTTGAACTGCTGATTTAGGGCAATTGACTCTACTTATATAGCCATTCATGCCACCTCCTAAGATTCCTAATTCTACGGAATTCAAATGAAAGGATCAAAGGACCCAACAATAGACCGAAACATAACCAATCTGCCTTTCCTGTGACATGCCTTTAATTGATGAATTATTCCAAGCTCGCAACCTGAATAGGATTGCACAGACAATGCGTGCACACTGACAATTGTGCAATATACCAGACAATGCGCAAAAGAACAACACATTCTATGAACATTGTGCAAAGAACTTGTGCACTCCACAAAATGCAACACAAGACTTTATGACCCTACAAAAATGTATTTTTTCACTACGTGACTCTACAAACCAGTGTTACCTAAGACTTTGGGACGACGGGTTGTAGGGACGGAGTTTCAAGGATGGCAAAAAATTTCCAAAATTTCGGGACGGTGGGGGGACGGCTATTAAAATAATATATAAATTTATAAATATAAGAAATATACAAATAAATTTAAAAAAAATTATGAATTGCAGTTCATATTTATATATCAGTCCACCAAGTGCATACGGTCCACATTCAGATGCCCATATTAAAAACTCAGCAGCATACATATAGCTATACTAATGTTATATGTTCTTATAACATTTAATATTAACATGTATGCTGCTGGTTTTCATAACATGTTGTGACAGTCCACTATGTGCATTTGTGCTTGAAATTTTTTGTATTCATATATTGCTCTTGATTCTTAATATCTTTGTAACATAATACAATCGTGTTATGGTTAACGGGTAAACGTTTTTAAAGAGAAAAAAACGAAATATTTAAAAAAAAATAAATTATTATAAAAAACCAGAAGTCCCCAAAACGTCCTAGGGACGTCCAAACGTCCCCAACGTGCCCCAAAAAAGGGAGATGTCTGTGAAACGTCCCCTGATATTCAGGGACGCCCCCCTTTTTTCCCGCCCTTTAGGAAATGTGGGGGGGCGTTTACCCCCCGTCCCACTGTCCCCAGAACGTTTGGGGACGCGTCCGCGCGTAACACTGCTACAAACATAACAAATTGCTCTACTGAATGTAAACATCGACTGACTCCATTGTGCAATTGTTTTTGGCTGACATGAGATTGCCTGTGAACCTAGATGCTCCAACGTCACCATTCCATTTGCACATAACCAAGTCCTTTTGGTGATCTATGCACATCTCACCTGCGCTGGTATGATACTTGGTTACTTGTAGAAGGAAGTCTCTTTTGCACCATATCTTGTGTCAACCTCTTTAGGCCTAGACCAGGAGTAGTGTAGTGTAGGTGGTGCCTCAAGTTCCTGTTGTCTGATTCCTATCTAGTTGATGTTACAAGCCTCCTATGATGTATTATCCTCATACATAGGCCTTCCCTATCTGCACTCCTGTGATTGTCGTTGTCTAGTATAGTGGGAGATACCCGATGTTCTCTCCTTCATAAACCCGTCCTAGCACACATTCCTCGATTATCGACCACAGCAGCGAGACCCCTGCTATCCTCTATGCAACCACTATCCCATGGGACTTGCTGTGGTGGTTGGCCAAGGTACTCACATGCCGTCAGTATGTCTTATATTGTTGTGGTCCATATCATGTGCCTTGTCGGCGCCACTGTGTACAATTGGTACACATCGTCTAGGTTGAGGATGGTGTCCAAGTCTGGACCTTGTTTGAAAGTAGTCTGTTAGGGTCCCAGGTGCTCACTAATGCATTCAACAGGTCTCTATGTGATGCATTTATGCTAGTGCTAGCCTTCACAAACCCACTGATTTTAGAAGGTCGGCATCCACTACTAGTAATGCATCAACCTCTGTTGCTGACAAGTTAAGAACCCTCTTATCCTGCAAAAGATTTTGATGCCATGGTAGCTGATGGCAATCACCAAATCTTTATCCACTAAACTCA
This sequence comes from Taxus chinensis, assembly GCA_019776745.2. Lineage (NCBI taxonomy): Eukaryota > Viridiplantae > Streptophyta > Pinopsida > Cupressales > Taxaceae > Taxus > Taxus chinensis. The sequence goes on along the minus strand of CM034157.1, from coordinate 338,053,581 downwards.
CATTGATGGATAAAAGGAGGGATGAATCACGTAGATCGACAGCAAAGTTATATGTATTCTTTGTGTTGTGGAATAGCATGCCACAGATCCTTTTAAGATTGAGCTGTAAATTTTACTAGCGGACTGTAATAACTTTTGATAGCTCATTGAGGCCTTACAACAACAATTTTGACATATTATTGAAAGTTTTTTTAATGAAGACCATAAGTAATAGTTCAAGTGACGACAATCAAGACAGCTTTTTGTGTAATGCACAATATGAATTTCCAAAAGCTCAATAACTTTGTGAGACTTCTACCCTGGAATCTTTCTGATGAAGTAAATTATTTGGCTGTTAGCGAGTTTACCAGAGTTGTGAATTCTTTTCTCTTGTTGTAGTTAAGGGTAACTCGTTCATTTTGCACTTGCATTTATTTCTTGCCAATACAAGATAGTTGAGTATTATAATCTAAATTATATCTGAATTGGTTTTCAGAGCATAGTAACCAGTAGTGCAAGGAAAGGTTATAAAGTTCTTTTTTGTAATATAGGATTTAGTTGATTTAAATGTAAAGTTGACAATTCTTTTGCACTTCACAAATTTTAATGGTTGCTCCGAATGCCCTGGTTTGTTGGTGTTAACCTTGGTGTCTTTGTAATTAGGATGTTATGAGAGGCAGTTGAGAGTTGAATAAATAGCATAGAAGAAAATACAAAAATCTGTTTTGAACTGTGAGATACTTGTCTTGTTTATTCAGAATGTAGGGAAAAGGCTGTGGGAGACTCTTGAGGTGATACAATAGTCCCTGTTGAATGTCTATAGATACATATGTCTGGCATAAAATTTAGTAGTTCCTCTCTCTCCCATCCTCCTATCCTGTGGAATACATATAGCTGAGTTTTGCTTGTTCAATGATTTTACAAATATGTTGCTTATTCATTCCTCTTGATCTTGAACTTCACTCTTCCCCTGAAATGCTACTGTTGGGGGATTTCTGCAATAATTATGTTCTAGTTTATATGTCCTCTGAATATGTCACTAAATACAATGTACTTGTGGGGTTTTCTCATTTTAATTGTCCTGTTTTGACTGCAGGATGAAAATGCTCACACCCAGTTATCTGATCAGTTTAGAAGGCACACTGTTCATAGAAGATATATTAGCATTACATGTGGCGTTCCTCACGCAAGTAATGGTCATATTGAGATCCCCGTTGGTCGAGATTTAAATAACAGGATTCGGATGGCTCCAATTCCAAATCCAACTCATAATAGGCAGGCACGCTTTGCTGCCAGTAGGTGATTCCTGTCGTTTTCATTTTGTGGAGAACTGTTCATACTATTTAGTTTAAGTTTAATAGTAACTGTGCTGTCCCTCATTTACTACTCTATTGTGATTTTATCTTTGAATTTTACTGGAGACTTCCATTGTCCAATTATGGAGTCCCTTAATAATTTATGTGGCTAACTTTGGTTCTAATCTGAACAATGAGATTATGTGATTATGGCTTTATATAAATGGCTATTTTAAACTCATATTTCATGCTTTATGCATGCAAATTTACCTTGGAAATTCTTTCAGAAACTTTCTAAATGACTGACCAGATATAACCTTACGCCACTTAAGTTTTTTTTTCCCTATCACTGCTGTTTTCTGTCATATTCTGACCAATTTTAGGCATGCGGTTCACATCACTCCAGCTCAAAGTAGCACTCAGCCCTTTTTCAAGGTAGGCAATATTTTGGCTCTTGTATGTCTAAACCACAGTAGCCAAATTTGGTCAAAGAAAAAAAAACTTTGGTTGAGCTTGTGAAAGTTTCCATTGGTTGATAAATTCATCCATAACCTTTATTAACCAAGCCGTGAATTACATTGCTTGATGGCTGCTATATATAAGCTTGCGGCCTATAAAAAAATTGCACACAGACTTTGTACCCGTGTAACAAACACAAGAATTACTAAATATTACGTGCTTTGAATATACAACCTAATCTACACTATTTTTTCTAACTAAACACTCATCCATCTAACCCTCCCTTAATGACTAAATGAAATACAATTCCAAGTTTATCTTTAAGTTTGAAAATTTTACCACTGCTAAGGATTTTAGTTATTATATCAGTTATCTACTCCTTTGTAGGACAATAATAAAGATAGCCGTCTTCATTATCAAGCAACTTCCAAATGTAATGATTATGAACTTCAATATGCTTTGTTCTTCACCATCTTGTGGACACTCTGATTTTTGCAAAAAAGTGAGGTTTGATGCGATTTGGCCAAGTTAAAGATCAACCAATATCCTTTGTAACCATATTGCCTCATAACTTGCATTGAAAGTTTCCTTGTATTTTGCCTCAATGGAAGATAAGGCAATAGTATGTTGTAGCTTGCTCAGCGAGGAATTTATTCCCTAACCAAGAGTGAAAACTAATATTGTTGTAGACTTCCTAGAATCAACTGATCCAACCAAATTGGAATCAATATATCCAGATAGCATGAACTTTGGAGATATCTGATTTAGAATTCCAAAGCCGAGACCTCAATTGACATATCAAAGGACTCGCTTTGCAGCATGCCAATGTTCTTCTTCATGGTTAGACATGATTCGGGCAAGATAATGTGTTGCTAAACTTAAGTTCAGTCACGTGGTAGTAAGGTGAGTTAAACTATCCACCAATTGATGGTACACTGATTCATTGTGGTGAATCAGTGTAAGTTGATAATTTTATCCCCACTTCCATAGGCATAGATATTGGATTACATTCTGATTCATTCAACCTGATTTTTTCCAAAAGGTCTTTGGCATACTTAGTTTGTGATACAAAAATAGCATATCATCATATTGCCAAAAGCTACACCTAAACAACGATGCAGGAAGCATAGATCTATCATTTCAAAAACAAAACAAATATTAGATTACAACAGTTGAATTATTTGTACACCGCTTCCAATGATGACAAGATCATCAACATATTTTATTATGATCACTTTGTCAGATGTAGAGATTGGGATCAAACTAGCTTCTTCCAAATCATGAATGTCTAATATATTGTTTTATTTTAAAATAAATCCTTACAAGGACTTAATCAACACGCAAACCAAATATTCTTTCTCAGGAACGTGGACTTTTTGTGGTTGAAACAAGTAGACCTCCTTTGTCAAGTCTCAGATCAAGAAGGCATATTTAACATCCATCTGATCCATCTTCCATCTAAATTGAGCAACAATGGAAATAACAAGCCTAAAGGTTATCGCTTTTGCAGTGGTGCAAATTTCTCTTCATACTCTAGACCTCTTTCCTGTTGTGCACATCCATTAGTGACATAAATAGCTTTGTACTTGTCCAAAGAATATCTGATTTACGTTTGAGTTTATAAACCCTTTTACAGCCAATGGGCTTCTTCCTTGGGGTATTTCAGGTAATAGTCTGATTTTGGATCAAGGCCTTGAATTCCATCTTCATGGAAGCTTCTCATTTAGGCTTTCCTTTGGCCTTTTCAAAAGTGTTAGGTTCAAATATCTATGAAACAAAAGAAGTAGAGCAAAGTTTACTTGCTCAATACCTTGCACCATTTGTGTCCTTGATTGTGTGTATCAATCCCATCTCTTGTGGCAATTGACCCTCTCTCATACATCCTTCATATTGGTATAATACTACTTTGATCTGCGTTGTTGGTGCCCATGATCTGGCTGTGAAGATTGTGTATCACTTTCTTCTTCATCAGACCCCCCTTGGAACTCGACTTACCTGATGTTTCTGACTCCGAGCCTTGTTTTATTTCAACATCATTATTTGTCCAGAATTATAAAAACAGCTATCCATTCAATACTATTTATATATTTACCATTTTCTGAGAAGAAAGATATCTTCTCATCTACACCATCTCTGTTAACCGCAATTTTGTTCGTAGACATCTAGTAACATGTATGCTTTTGACAGCTCACAATAACTAACAAACACACATGTTTTTCTATTTGCACCTAAATTACTTCTCTTCTCACTAGGAATTAATGCAAAAGCAATAGAACCATATCACAAAAGTCACTTACAAAATGTTTTCTACATGAATATCTTTCTCAGGAGTGACATCCTGTAAAACTTTCCAATGGCACCGATTAAAGATGTAAATCAATGGATTAACAACTTCCACCTAGTATCACTATGGTACATTTGGATTGTGCACCATGCAACTTGCCATCTCCATATTTGTCCTATTCCTCCTTTCCACGACCTCATTTTACAGTGGAGTGTACGAAGTAGTAAATTGTCTATGTATACCTTCTTAATTCTTGAAACTGTTTGGAGATAAATTCACTTCCATTATCAGACATGAAAGCTTTGATCTGTTTCCGTGTTTGTTTCTCTACCAAGGCTTTCATGATACAAATTGTGAAAATCATTCTGACTTATTTTTCAGAAAATAGGCCCACATTTTCCTAGAAAAATCATCAATCAATAGAGAGAAATACTTTCCTTCACACCCAATGCATGTCTTCATTGGACCATGTAGATTAACATGTAATAGATCCAAGACTCATTTGGCCTGCCATGCTTTATCAGTATCAAATGGGTGTCAACTTTGTTTTTGTATTTGACAACCCGTACATACATTTTGTCTTTTCCGAATTGATGGAAGTACATCGAGCATATTAGTCTTGCTAATTATAAAAAATCTTGGTAATCTAGGTGTCCATAACTCTTGTGCCAAAGTAAATCCTTATCGTCTATTGCTGCAAGTGCATGTGCATTTTCTATTTTGAGCTAAGTTGCAGGAAACGAACCCTACACATGGTGTTTCCTATTATAAACATTTCAGAGGCGAAATGTTGGGGAAACACAACCAAAACAATGGAATCATCCGGGCACCGTCTTTATAGTGTTTGAGGTTGACAGTTTTGCCTGATTATGCCTTTGTTCCCTTTGCAAAATTGTTGATAACTTCCCAAAGTCAAGTGCTTGGGCCTCACAATCAAATGCATGGATTCAATAACTGAATTATAGGATGATGGCAAGCTTTGTAAAACCAAAGCCAACATATCTTCATCATCTGCTGGTTTCTCTATAGCATTCAACTAATACCAAGATCTTTTAATGAACCAGGCATTCAGAGATTGATAGAAAACAAAAAATTCTAAAGATACAATGCTCGTCCAATTTCATTTGTCTAGTACTCTGTCTTTAGACTTTTCCACAGTGTGGATACTATGGTGGCATTTCATACTTCTGGGGCTAATGCGTTCACAACTGACAATTTTAAAGGATCAAAGCTTCTTTATGTCTTATGTCATCGTCTTTGGGATCATCTGCTGGTCTCAATTCTTTGTTTAATGCAATTAAATCAAGTTTTCTATACTCACAAAGGGTAAGTATTATATGACTTTGCAAACTATAGTTTTTCCTAGTCAACTTGTGAGTCTTCCACAAAATCAAATGTCGTATTCTAGTCATTATTGACGACAAAACTAGACCACATAGCCTGCAAAAACTAAAAGATACTGAAAACCAACCATGGAAAGACTAAAATACCACTACAAATTACATTGGCACAGTAATGTATGCAATCTAACAATATTTTGGCTTATGACTAATTTAGTAATTTCCAATAAAAAAATATGGAATTAATTCCTTTTGCAGTCCAATTTGAAGAAATATTCTGATATAACCTTTTAAAATAAATCAATAAATTTAGGGTTTTATACTCTTAAATATTGTAAGGAGGCATAAAGAAATTGCAAAAATTATCTTAGAACTTTGTTGCACATGTGCACACAACCTTCTTTATATGCTCAACGTTGTGCACATTATAACATGATTGTATTGCTCCATGTGTGCAACCTGATTTTTTCTCTACTTTATACTTCACTGCCCAAAGCTCACTTCCAATTATCTATAGTTAATGGCATATTTGCGCATTTCAGAACCATCTCCCACATATGCATAATATGTCCACTACACTGTCAACGCACCGAATTTGATGACCTTGACAATCGAAAAAGTAGTTTCTGTAGAATCTGAATCCTCCGCTCATCTCGGGCCTTCGGTGCACAAAGTAGGCAGCAACATCCACTCACTGATCTCTGGATCGAAACACTCTCTTGAAGCATGAATCTCCTATTCCTCCTTACAGGTTCAAAGCTCTTTTCCTATGTACCTTGGAGCACTTTTAAAATACCTCACGGCAAGTCTGCTTGCTGTGGGAACCTCACACCATGCTACCATTGCCCAAGTGTTTTATTTGTTGTACCAAATCTCACACCAACAAAAAAAGCAGAGAGGAGATAAGTCTCACATCACATACATTACTGCTGTTTGCATTGAAGCTTACAACAATTTCCACCATTTCAGAGCACTGCCAAGCTTTAATTCATAGCATAAGAAATGGAATCAGTGAATTAATGTATCGGCTATAATACCATAGAAGCTCTATTAACAAATCTGTAAATTACATTGCTCGATGGCTACTATATATATAAGCTTGCAACCTATAACAGATTCCCAGTCAAACTTCGTACCTGTGTAACAGACACACAAATAATCAAAATATTACATGCTTTGAATAGACAACTTAGTCTACCTTATTTATAGCAAACATGATAACTATTAGTTTGCCTAATTAAATGCTAATTGATCTAATATTTTAGAAAGTAGAAGATTGTTATTATGCAATCAGTGGCCATTGTTAGAGGGCTTATTGGAACCAAGCTTTTGACGGACAGCTAGCTCACTCTTTGATAATGGATAAATATTGTTGTATGATGGACTTCATTGCTTTGATGGATAATTATGGCACTCTTGAGCATCTAATGTGATGGCCATAAGTAAATATATTCTATAAATGTGATATTTTCTGTTTTAAGGCCTATGCTGATGATACACCTCTGCCCATTGACCACATGGTGAGGTCCACATCAATGCAATATTATATTATCATTAGTTGGCATTAATCCAACATATTAGTGAATATAACAATGACACATCTATAGTGAGAAAGTTACAATTTGCATAACTCTTGCCATGTGTGTGCATGTGTATAATATGTGCTAGTTTAATTATGTATTGGAATGTATGTGCATGCTTCAAACTTAGGTTTCAGTGTTAGAGAAATGTCAGCTCTAGCATATATATGTTATTATCAGGCCGAAATTAAATTCTAACCATTAAAGTCAGCAGTTAATACTTAGACAACATTTAATTTTAGTGGATAAAGGTTGGTATAATTTACTGAAATACGGCTTTATATAAAATGGCAGTGATGAAATAAATAAGGCTCAGTTTTAATCTGTATCCTCTTATATATAACTCTGATTCGCATCTTGGTATTAGATATTGAAGATTATGAACCTGAGTTCCAAGTTAGATTTGGCGAGTCTGGGAGGCCCTCCAAACAAATTGATTGAAACTCTTTATCGAGTTTTTAATTTTATGTAGAAATTTTTTAGCAGAGAAGTTTCTTTGTAGATAATCTTATCCCCAATTGAAGGGATAGTTTGCTCTATTTCTGTAACAAAGTTATTTTATTGTCAAGTAGTCCATTGCTATACAGGATGGATTTTTCGTTTGAAAGAATGCAGTATTGGCTGAATCATTTTACCTGTATATCTGCGTCAATTGTTCTGTGAGTGCTGTCCGATGTCTCTCCAAAATTTTCTTCTCAAATATTTGTGGTTGGGCTGCAATAACTCACTGTGCATATTACATACAATTCACTGTGATGATGTACATTTTCCACTCTAATTCACTGTTTAAAAATTGGCCAAATGATTTGTAGTTGTGTTAGTTACTGGCTATTACTTATTAGATTTCCTTGATGTCTGCCTGCAGTAGCCAATAAAGTCACTGGATTTCGTACTTAACTCGGCCTTCATGCTTTGGGATTTGATTCTTTCTTGTGGTCACTTTTTATTCGTGATTGACATGTATCATTGGTTTATGAGGATGTCTCTTGCAGTTCTTTTATATGAACTGTAGGAATCAGAAACTGTGATTTACAGCTCTAATCAACACCGTCCCCAGTACAATCCTGCAAGGGCAGATCCAATTCCTTTTGAGGAGAGTTTAAATGGGCTATGCACTGTGTGGGAACAGCAGAAATGCTCCCTTTGGAGAGAGTGTGAAGAGGGCACTCACGTTGTTGAGAGTTGAAACAAGACATAGACCATATAGAGACAACTCCAACATTCTTTTTAAATAGGGTTGTGAAAATATATACTCAAGAGCTCACGAAATGACACGTATTTGATATATATTCAACACAGAGATTTGATATGCCATTGATGCAACACAGTTATTGTTTAAAATTGGCAAGAAACCATGAACATATACCATAGATTGTCTTGGTCTTCATCAATATTGTAAACGTCTTTTCTCGTAGCATATGTCCTAACCGTCCTCTACTCGAATTTTCCTTGTTGTCCTACAAGCAAGCTAAACAATATACCAAAAGATGTTAAATGAAATTACAAACAAAATATTCAATTCTGTATCAATTTGCTTTTATTATGCACCACAGGGTACAGTCTTCATTAGACAACTTGAAAGTGAGCAGGCTGGCGTATTTGGGGGTCATTATTCCTCTACATTCCATATTTCATTTCTTGCTCAAGTAGAACAAAATATCTCCATCAGGGTGATATTCGCCAGGTTTAGGTCAGCCAATAGGCTGTGGTTTAGTGAAGGATTGTGTGACGCCCACAATTTTGACACACAGTTACAACATCAAAAATACCAGAATAATTTTTTTTTTGGGACTTACATTACTTGATACACTGTTAGCATATGCAAAGAGAAGAAAGAATTTAGAGAAGGCAAACTGCACTGCTCAAATGATTCAGGTAGGGTGTATTTATTATGAGAGAGGTAGTTACATTTGGTTGAACAGTTACCAACCGAATCACAACTACATAACTGCATTATAGGCTATATAATGCTCTATATTTTAACACCCCCTCTTAATGACTAAACTGGAAACAATACCAAGTTTGTCCCGAAATTTTACAAATTTCCTAAAGCCCATATGTTTAGTCATTACATCTACAAATTGTGCCATAGGTTGTACTTCAAAATCAACAGTCCATGATTGTGTTGCGGTTGTCGAATGGAGAAGAACCGCAAAACAAAAATCTGGTCGCGTGAACAAAGGATATGGCAAGTGGTCCACTGGTTCTTTGTTACGTGATTCATTGACCAATGATGAATCACCAATGGCTGAGAGTGTCAGCCCCATCTCCAGAGTGCTGAAATCAGAACCTCAGAGAGGTGGATTGAAAAATCTATTCTAGGCTTGTGTAGCCTGTTGGAGTCTGTACAGAGACTCAGTTATCCTGCAATCGAAGTCACCTCAATCATGTCCTTGCAAGACCATGTAGTGCTAATCCCATTTTTTTAGAAATGTGACCATCTGTGCAGTAGGAGTTAGAACACAGTAAGAGAAATAACCATCTCCATCTCATCCGTCTCAGCAGTGGGAGAAATAACCATCTCCGCAGTAGTAGGAGTGAGAACCAACTCCTCCTCATCTATTTGCTCACACCATGTAGTCGCTCATCCAGACTTTTTCATAAATGTGCCCATTTGAGCAAATTGTTCATGAACTCAACTGTCACAATAGTAGGAGAAAGTAACTCTGAGTCCATCCGTCTCAGTAGTGGGAGAAATAACCATCTCTGCAGTAGTAGGAGTGAGAACCAACTCCTCATCTATTTGCTCATTTATCCCCCTTTGTTGGGAAAGATCTTTCACAACACAATGAGCAAACTGTTCATGCTCTACTGTCCTTCGAGCAAGTACCTCTAAGTGAGTGGTTGGGCATGCCATCTCACCATGCACTGTCAATGCATCTAGAATAGTGGAGTCTCCATCCACAACAAACTGTTTTTCAGAATGAGGAAATCCATCCTCCCAAGGCATGTCCGCCTCCCATACATCTGGTATAGTGGATACTCCCTCCACAATAGGTGCATGAAGGTTGACTATATCCAAGTCAACAGATCTGGTGAGGAATGGCTTCCTCCCAAGGCATTGCAGCCTCCTGCACATCCTGTATGGCAGAGCTGTCCTCCGCACGTGCATTCATGTGGATCGTAGCCACATCAACAAGCCGATACTGACCACCTTCCTCAATACCAAGGGCAATTATCCGTCTTTGTTTCACATCAGAGACAACACACTTCTTCCCACATAAATCCACAGAAATATTGGGATTTTCAGTTAATTGACGAATAAATAGAAGATTCTTTTGTAAAGAAGGTACATATCTAACATTCCGTACCAACAGTTTATGAGCATTATTCAATACAATGCATATATCTCCTATCCCTTCTACTGCAAGTGATTCTCCATCAGCTAGTACTACTGATTCAAAACAGATATTTGTAGTAAATGAAACATACCAGTCCCTGCGACATGAAAAGTGTGCAGACGCACTAGAGTCAATGATCCAACAACTGGTACCACTGTCATGCGAGGCAACTAGTACCACTATCATGCGAGCATGATGTTGTAAGACAATAAAGAGCATGTCCGTCATTTGAATCCTGTTCTTCTGCAATTACTGCCACATGTTCCTCGTCACATGGCTTTTTGTTCTGCTGCGAAAGATCATACTTCCACTTTCGACAATCCTTGCCCAACCTTGTGACAGTAATAGCATGTGACTTGATACCGAGTGGATGATTCACCAAAATGACGTTTCCACTTTCCCTTCGACTGAGTGACAAGAGCACTCTCTGATTGGTCACAATTAGATTCTCCCTGAAGTTGTCTCCGCTCCTTTTGCAACAGGTAGGAACTCACTGTTGTCAAACGTGAGTGTTTGACTTTCAGCCATTAAATGGAGTGCCTCCACAAATGATTCATACGAAGAAAGTAAGTACTTCAGAACCAGAGCCACCATATCATCGTCGTCCACCTTTTTGTTGATGGAAGATAACTGGTCTCAGAGGTCTTTCATTCGAAGTAGGTGCTCAGACAGCGATCCACCTTCTTGTAACTTTACAGAAAAGAGCATATTCTTCAGGTATAACACTCGACTCTTTTCTGACGTTTGATATTTATCCCTCAGACTGACACATAATGTGTTTGCCTTAGTGGCATTCCGCACTTCTGGTATCATATCAGCCGACACTGATAACTTGAGAAGCAATAATGCTTCCTTATGACAGTTGTCGTAATCCGCGAAGTTCGTTGTTGGTCGACTTTCACTACCCGTGATTATTTTATCACAGTCACGGAACTCCGCAAGTGTTAAAATCGTATGGCTCCATACATTAAAATTAGTGACCTGTAATTTTTGTGTCTCCGACAAAGTCAAGTGTGAAATATTTACCATTTTATTATTCCAAAGTAACGGAGATGATAAAATAAAATTTTGCCCACACTTAATAAAACAATATTACTTTTTCCAGCAAATAATTTTAAATATGCAAATTACCCCTCCTACTATATTTGCTTATATTAAAAATATTATTACTTATTCCTCCGAAATTTGATTATTCAAAAGCAAGGTAAATACCTTTGTTGGAAAAAATGAATATTAATTCATCGACTGTTTTAGAAGGAAGAATAGAAACCAAATGATGCCCTCGAACCCTTTGAGAATATTAAACTTCTTTCTTCACACGACTTTGCTACCAATGATTCAACATTCGAACTGTGGATTGTGCACAATTTTTGTGCTCTCATTTTACCCTCGTACGAACTAGACAGTCACTGGTTGCCCACGAATTGTCATGGCTTTTCTCTCGTTTTGCCTTCTATGACTTTAGTGCCCTCGGTTTTTCGTTGACCACAACTTGTACTGCCGTCCACAGGGATATTATTTCTACTGCCCACGTTAAACTACCTCACGGTGACTGTGTTATTCTTAGATTCGCAACTGATCCTTGTTGCTGGCTGTAACAGCCACGACTTTCACATGGTGGCTGCTGAAGCCACGATTTTTCAACGAAAATATAACGATTGATATTTGCCCTCGATTACCAACCGAGTCATGATTTTGTGGGCCTCGAACTAACTATATCTGCCTCTAATGGCTTCACGACTCTGTATATACACAAGCCATCGAATGGTTGTCTTAGCCTCGTCTGTGAATCTTCTACAATAAGCGGCGAAATAACATCTTCAGTTTGTGCCCTGCCAGGGCTTCCCCAAACTTCCAGTTTGTGCTTGTTGACAAGACTTCCTCGAACTGCAAACCAACCGCTCTGATACCAATGTTAGCTTATGCAAAGAGAAGAAAGAATTCAGAGAAGGCAAATTGCACTGCTCAAATGATTCATGCAGGGTGTTTAATGTTTTTATTATTAGAGAGGTAGTTACATTTGGTTGAACAGTGACCAACCAAATCACAACTACATAGCTGCATTATAGGCTATATAATGCTCTATATTTTAACATACACAACACCACATGAGATCACTTAGGATAATTCAACATCACATAAGACATTTACACAACCTGAACCCACATATATAACATGAAAACACATGATGCACATTAAGCCACATTTTCCCCAAATGAAAAAGTACAAAATAGACAATTCAACTACAATATAAACTCACATATAAGCACTTCCCATGAAACGACACTTTCATGGTTTACTATATTTATTACAGTCTTATTGTCATTATTGACCTTAATTATTTGAGAGAAAGCTTAACATGTAAACCTTCATTTTTCTTTAAACTAGCTTGCATTTTCTTTATTTCATTTAACATTTTAGATATAATGGTTACATTTAATTTTACTCATTCCTCTTGTCGCATTTAATTTTACTCATTCCTCGCATTTAATTTGTATGGCCTGATTTTTAATGAGAGCATTTGAACACGCATGAGGTTACTAGTACCCTTGTTCTAAGGATTTATACTGAATTTTACATAATTCACTTGGAAATTATTGTAATTTAGACTTCAATTGTAATGACAGCGAGATTCACATTCTTCATAAAAGGAAGTCTAACAAGTCAAGAGTGGACAAATATTCACGAACTCTGTATCAAATGATTGTCATAATAATTTTTGCAATGAAACAAGGCTAAAGTCGACCCTTGGTTTGTACAAATTACTACTGCTGGAAGTTACTGTTATCAACCAGACTATCGTAAGTTAACTAATTAATCTGCATCGATTCGACTAGAATAGTGATTCATAATTGCATTTTAATCCAGATTTAGGACTCTTTGTTTTAATGCAAAACGACTTGGAAGATTGCATTATTATTAAGGGCAAATTATCAACCCACAATGTCAAAAATAACATTAATACAAGTTTTACATTGATTTTAGAGTGAACAAAATAAATCACATTGGGCTCAAAATTGTACTTCTAATTTGATCATAACTTACAGGATTCATTCTTGATAGTTTACGGGTCTAATTGATAGATTTTCGGCCATCACAATTATACTTCACTTGAGGTGATCCTCCCAAATGGTGAGATAATGAGATTTTCATCTATTCCCAAAATCAGATTCTACATCATCTAGTCACAAATCCCAAACTAGAGTCCTCTAACATCCTATTTATACTTTTTCACAAGGTTGGCGCCAAAATAGAAAAGACCAAGTCCATTCAATACGTCCCTTCATTATGCGTTGGCGACCCCCTGATCATTATTTCATTTAGCATCGTTAATCCAAGGCCAACCCATTTAATTGCGTACAAAGTATGCTGATACATGCCTTAGAAAATAGTATTCAACATATTTTAAAGGTCTGTCTTATTCATCTTCAGTGAAGCTCGTCCTTGGACTTCAATTGCCCATTTTAAGATCCACATTAGCCTTTGAATTTGGGAAAAAAGGACTGGTTGACAGTCGTCCATGGGCATAAGATTATTTGTTCTCAATCATTTACATAGTTCTTGGATCTCAAACAAATTTCAGCATGTTTCTTTGAAAAATTACCATTCAAACAATGGTGATCCATTATCTCTTGGTCATGTGTTGGAATCGTTTAGAGCAGCTGTGATTCATATGACAAGATTACTCTACAGCTTACGGATTCCCATCTTCTAGGATAGTGCCTGAGTGTTACTCATCTATGAAATCTCATTTGTATTGAAACAAGGCTTGGAGAAGAAAAAACTGAAAATGAATACATCAGCGTACTCCTACAAGTGGGACTACCTTCAATAAAATTTTATGTGTTTCAAAAGCCTTTTAAATCCCCTATTTCTCCTGTCGTTGGTAGACCACATATTATAGTTCCTTTAGGGAAATAACACCAAAGTGGCCGAATGAGAGCTGCAAGATGACTTCCATAACGAAGAAGTGTTCGGTACCCTCTCCACCATCTGTGTAGAGGCTCCTACACCCCTAAGTGCCTATAAGACATTTGTGATCAGCAGTAGGAAGTAGAATCATAATAGATGAAATCACTTCATACCTTGCAAAGTTCCTTTTGTGCAACCATACTAAGGAGGTTGGTCACAAGATTTCAGCAAGGTAACACTTATATTTGTGAGGATGCCCATAAGAAAGCTTATGGTAGCGTTCTTGTAGTTTATGCATATAGTATTCTTACGATGCAGGTTCCAACAACCGCAAGATTCAATCCCTCATATTATAAGTACATAACATGCTTATCACTAAGTCCAGGGAATAAATCATGAGTTTTACTTTACTTTAGGTTCAACACCATGTTAGGACCAAATCTAGAGGTCTATACTAGATACGTACCTTGTCCAAAACTGAGCTCTCAAGAGGTATTAGGTAGCTTAAACAAATCAAGGTCTAAAAATTGCATATATTTGGAAAGGAGTAATGCTTCTACCATATAAATCAGTCATCTCACATACCTTTTCCAGCTGGAATGGAATGCATATGATGGTGAAGAGGAGCCCAGCCATCTCAACTTCCATGCTTTTACTTAAAGGTTCTTTGTTACCCTCATTTCTTGGATCCTTCTCAACCTTTCTGACATGGTGACATAACGGAAATCTGCTCTTCAATGACTGCTGCACGAAATCAATTGGAAATGGAGAGTTGTTAGCATGTGCCAACCAAGAAACAAGTGAAATTTTCTTCGGATGATACTCCTGATCAGTACCAACGAGTATAGGGCCCTTCCTTGCACATATCGCCCATAGTAAGAGAGAAATTCTTCCCCGATATGACTGCTGTTTAAAAATGGAATCAAAGGGCTTGTTTTCATAACATTTCATCCATGAAAAGAATAGATTTATTTCAATATAGGACTGCTGCACTAAATCTGAGTGACTTGCATCATATCCGAATACCGTAAATGACGGAAGAATGAAGAATTGAAGGGTTTTCGAATACAATTCCATTTTAATTATATAGAGATACTTCTTTCTACCATACATGATGTAGGTTTAACAACATAACTACAAATCAAATCAAGAAGAGCTTTTAGTAAAATTTGGCTATTAATTCGTTAAACTTGATAACAAAGAACAATTACAAGTTTATTAAAAATTCATGCATGACAAGGATAATCTCTTGTTTTTTGAAAGAAAATAGTGTAATGACACGTTACTGTGAATGTAACAATACTCATTTTTCCAATAACATATATAAATTACAATAATACAGAAAATGGATTACAACCACACCATTTCTCCATCTTACTTACATCCTGCAAAACCATGTGAGTATGAATCAGCGAAAATCGCTTGCATGGATCCACCCTCCCTCTAACATGTTATCGTCATGCAAAAACAATTTTAAAGGAGAGAAAAATAACATAACTAATTTCCATATTTTCGGAGCATGATTTCAATTCAGTTTTAAGAGAAAGAAAGGAAGAGTAGAGAGAGAAAACATTTCGTTTTTTTTACAAGCAAAGGGGTGAAAGAGTATCCTATCAAGTGTTACATATCAAACATATATGAACATACATATCATAGTAGTTTACGGTTTCTAATACATATCATTTTTCTTTGGTCGCAAGGGAGGTTAAGGATGTGTCACATCATGCCAATATGGTATTTTGTTAACCATCTATTTATAGTCTCCGAACAATGTATTTCAAGTCCATATGCATGTATCAACCACTATACTAGTCTTATCCCTAGCACAAACTTTAAGAGTCAATATGGGTCCATGCCCTCAGATTTCGTTGTTGCCCATTTTGGTCCAAGTGGTCACGGAATGGGCCCGTAAAAAGAGCACCCAACATCATAACGAAATGTTTAATGCTTCTAATTGACTCTCTACTATACAACGATTTACAAGGAAAAAATGATTTTAAAACCGATAGGTGAAGCTCAAACTAGATGCGACTATTTGGAGCCAGTTGGCTAAATTTGGTTGATTATGACTAAATTTGGTTGATTGTCCTTCCGTAAATAAGGCTAAGTGGCCTCCAAAAGGGGCCTGCCTTAAGGGCATGGAGAATCTGGATTATGTTTCAAAGTCCCGTCTTTTTCTCTACTAAATAGAGAAACACAAGGAGCAAACAATATCCAAAACTGATAAACGATGCTCAAACGGGGGAATATTTTTCTGGGGTCACTTGGCTGAATTTAACTGCTGCCCAACAACAACCTAAGCCAAGTTGGCTCCAAAATGGCTACACAAAAGTGCATTTTTTGAGAGTACGGTTGAAATGAACCATGCAAGGTGATTCTGTGTATGACAAAGAAGAGGTTTGAGGTTTCACATTTCATTTTTGGGGGATGTGGGCACTAAAGCCGAGGTGGTTTCGGAAGGGTTTTGCTGTTTTCGAGCAGCTGCCTCCAACAGGCAGTTCACATAAGTGGCCTCAAGAATCACTTATAAAAACATGGTAGATGGTTGTGTTATAGTGTTTCAGGGTTGAATGACAACCTTGTACAACAAGCAAGGAGTAACATCAGTTAAATTTAGGAAGCGAGTCTAAGAGGCATTCTTTGCACATTGATCTCGAGAAGCTTTTATCGTATTAAAAGGGGGGTTGTTTTGGCCTTGAGAGAGAATGTCTTCTCACTGTTTTCCTCTATGATAGGTTATCACAAATGGTAAATGCACGAGCAAGATTCCGACTTAGTTTTATTCGGTTCACGATGGAACTAGACTATAATGACATCAAAAGGAGGTATATTTGTGGTAGGTTTGATTGGCTTGATTTATATGACAATAAATTATATGGTTTTTTTTAACTAATTGTTCACTATTTCACTCAACCCAAAATTATAAATGCAAGTTACGAAAGCAAAGTTTTACGAGGGAAGGATGAGAATTATGTCTGTTAATTAGCAAGGCAGTGTACGAGGTGCTACAGGTGGGTCCATCCGCATTCCACGAGACTCCAACTCTCTTCTAGGCATTTCGTCAAATAGTTTGTGTGCAACCCTGAGCGATGTAAGGCGACATTTAAAAAATCATTTTCTTTTTCTACAAATTGAGTGCATGGAAAATGAGCTATAAACTGCCATTGACTCTCTGGGTGCAGCTCCCACATCATAATTGTTTGATCATGCTGGAGCACCACTATCCTGTCATCACACCCTGTCATTTAGGCTTTTCCTAGCCCCCAAAAAGGAAAAAGTATAATCTCCCAGCTGTTTACATCAAGGCGGCTTGATTCAAAGAGCACTTTCTCAGTGCATTTTCAGTAGAAATTTCCATTGTAATAAACGACAGAACCTATTGATGTATAGTGCAAGTCGACGAGGCGCTGATGCCATTTATGGACTGAGAAAATATAAACATGTAGAAGGAATATGTCATCCACAGGGAGTTTACGGTTTTGGGGTTTAGTGTCACGGTTATGGCCGTGGACAACCACGAAAGTAGGTCTATTTGCTGTATTAGAATTTAAGCCGAATCCCTTCAAACATGGGAAGGGATTAGCTCAACACTTAGTAATGCGGGCAACGATCCTGAGGACTGGCGGGAAGCATCCGTAGTAGGATTCCACACTAATAAATCGCGAGGGCTATAGGTGTTGTAGCAAAGGATTCCCTTGCTCCAATAAACTCTTGCAAAATTTTCCTACTATTGTTGAGCTGCATTTCCAAAAATGCCCAAACTTGCTTTGAAGCTCTTGATTTTGGCACGAGTGTGGGATGATGTTGACAAGGTTCTAGAGCTTGGTTTTACACCCGCTGGTTTCCAATGCATTTTAACAGACCTATAATAATGTGCACACTCCACAATCATAGTTGTCAATAGACTATATATTTTTTGGGTTATTCTCTTATACACTTCGCATGCTTGTACGTATAACACACATATTTTCCTGCATGGAAGCCAACGTCAAATTCAAAAAAAGTGAAGCTTATATGGCCAAGGCGGGTTCCAAGCAGCCATAATACACAAGTTCATCTCCTTTTCTGAGGCTATGGTGAACGTCCATCCCTGTTTGGAAATCTCTTTTTTTTTAGCACGGGCTAGTAGTATGCTAGCTAAGGTGAACTGGTCAAATCGGAGACCTGTTTGCTGCAGGGTGAAGCATTAATGCTTGCGTGAGGATGCCCATGTTGGCTGTAATGCTACATCTTCTGACATAGGCCTGCCACACTCCACCCCACACCATTAAGTTTCATCAACTCCACCAAACGTCTTATCCCCCCGTTCATTTTACTTTTATGGTTGTCCATGCCCAGTTTTAAAGCTCCTATTTTGGCGCAGACAGGGAGGAGGGGGAAAACGCAGAAACAAAACAATGTCGTCCACTGCCAAGCTGGACCTCACATCAACAATTTTCACGCCTCCACGTTTTACATACCTTGAGTATGTTGCGACAATTGCACACACATCTGCCCATAAAACCATCAATCCTGGAGCTTCTACTATCCACGAGGCAACATTTTTTTTGTTTATTGTTTAGAAGAATTGTCAAGCAGTTCATGTGCCTGGTCTATGCTCACATGCTTTCCAAACACGTCCCGCAAGGTACTGCACCTGTAACATCTGACATAACTCCGCTTTCCATTATTTCATGACGGACTTCCATACCCTGCTTCAAACTCCTGCCAGTACACATTCTTCTTAAAAGCTTGCAAAGTCTTTTCACAAATCAAATTCGTGCAGATCCTGTCAGGAGCTCCGTCGCCACACTCAAACTCATTTTATTTTATTATTTCTTATCAAACAGATCCCATTATTGGCGGGGCACTACAAATTACTGGAAAGCTCAATGGGCTACTGTTTTCTCATAGTTTATCGAGACATAGACATATTATGCACCAGCATAAAGCTATCAGAAGTCATGTTTGATGAATGTAATTCTCATTCCATGATTGTCTCTAATTTGACTTTTCCTATAGAATTTTATTGAGGTCTTAGGCTTATATTATGGCATGACATGGTGGCTTACTGTGTCCATAATTTATCTCACACAAAACTGGTGTTATTTTATATTGGTGGAATGCTTTTGCAATGTAAATTGCAATCATGTATATGCCATATTGTGTAATTGTGATTTTTGGGATATAACCCTATGTTTCTAAAAACTGTCCTTGTAGGGGATGTTTTTTGTCAGAAACATTTCTGAGATGAAACCTAAAGGAAAATGCCCCCAAAATGCTAGGAAAATACAGGGTACCTGCTAGAAACAACATGGCCATTTCTGGAAGGTACTTGGAGGTTTACGGTGGGTTTTAAAGCCAAAATTGTAGTTACTAGAGAAAAACCCCTTTGTAAAGATGTTGTGAAGTAAACATGGGTGATTTTTGGGACCATTGCAGCCATTCGAGAGAAATTTTCCGAATTCTATTGGTTCAAAATGTCCCATATGCATTTTGTGACTGTTATGCACGAGTATCCAAGGTGGACAAGCAATCTTACATCACCAAGCAAGGTTAGTTTTATTTTTGCTCTTAATTTTGGAATGGACTCAAAGCCGATTGTAGGGTCGCATGGCGTCGATGAGCTCTACATTGAAATATCCCTTGTGGGATTCCACTCAAAAACACACAAATTAAAGATAAAGTGTAGCAAATAGAAAATCTGATTTTTGCAGTAAATACTCAGCTAGGGCAACGAACTGTTTTTTATTTATTTTTCTCAAAATATTTGCCCAAAACATATGAAAATTTGCAGGAAGCTTGCTATGATAATAAAGAACCCTAGAACAATATTTTTGGAATTTTTCGGATCATATATGACTGCCAGAAAATTACAGAAAACCCTAGACAACTAGAAAACCTTAAAAATCCATATCTTCTCAAATACATATGATAAAATCCTGAAATTTTGGAAATAACATCTATTAATAATATGAATGAAAACCCAATCGCCGGTCTTCGAAAAAGCACTCTGAAAACCCTCCAAAAAGCACTGTAAAATCCCAAAATGGGTCGCTCCACCTGGAAAGAGACCAAAAACCCTCAAAATTTCCTTCAAAAGTGGCGCCAAACCTGCTCTAATCGCTGCAATAAAACAGATCCGGAAACCCTTGATTTTTCTCCACCAAAAAGCCCAAAGTTCCACCAAAACCCTTCTCTGAAAATTCAAAACTCTGAAATTAATCTCTGAAAATCAGCCCTGAATTAGCTCCAAATAGACATGCTAGGGTGGATCTTCCACCACCGAAGAATGCCCTGTTAGCTAGGAATGGATCTCTCACCACCGAAGCTAGGGTTCCTGTGGGATCTTACTCCACAAGCTAGAAAAAGCAAACAACAGTTGCTCAAAGGAAATCATAAGTGTGTATGCAAGAATGACCTCTTTTTCTCCTCCCAATCTCCCTTTATAATTTCCCCCAAACAACTTGTGGCCCAAGAAACCTAAGTCGACCTTAAAAAATAAAGTAACTTAAGTTGCTTTTCTCCCCCCTAGTCGCCATAGGGACATAAGTGACCCCAACGAAAGAATATAACATTAAAGTGTTATTAGTCACCCTCTTAACGTTAAAACATAACGTTTGCCCCCACCAAGCCACTTAACACCCATGCCAACGCAAGAATATAACAAATAAGCAAGGTGGAATACCCAATAGCCTCTAAAGTCTTTAGCCCCTTGGGTATGACCAAGGCTAAGACTAAATTTTGGCCCTTAGGCCCTCTGTGAAGGAAAGGGGACATTACAGGTGCGAGTCCAATCACATTTTCCCTTGACGTGGTGCGTTTGAACCCAAGTAGAGCCCACATAGTTACAAGGAAACCAAGTTATTCTGCGCATGACAAGTGTCACACTAAGACTGTAACCATTTGGCGCACTCGTATACAACTAAGGCTAGGCCCAATCTTTATGAGAGCATAAATTTATAGAACCTGGATGAGTGACAAGTGGCACACTAAGATTTTGTCCACATGTCACATAGTGGGCCCATAACCCACAAGTCCCAAGATACATTGTGTGCCCTACTTTTTATATAAATAGTGAATGCAACGACCCTCTAAAAATTCAAATGAGCACAATTTTCATTGAGGCACGAGAGAGCCCAAACTTGGTCTCATTGGAAATATCTCGTTTAGAGCTTTGCAATGGCAGTGATCACAAGGTCTTTAGAAGCTTGTGTGTGACTTAATAAGCACTCAAAGGAGGGGGAAGCCGTTTAAACCTTCTCTTTGACTTAATGTGGGTGGTAAAGGAGTCGGACATGTGGAGCACAAAGGAGACATGGATCACAATTGTTGTCAATTCTTTGAGCCTCACCATTCATGGAGAAAATATCCAGGAACGTTCTGGATTACTTGGGGAGCACACAAAGAATTAGAAGCATTCAAAAGCTTAGGGGGATACAAGAATAAATCGGAGCCCAGAAAACAATCATGAGAACAAGGGGATGCAAAATTTGAAGAAGCCAAGTGATTGGAGGTTTTTGATGTGGAAGGAGTGCAAATTAGATCTGAAATACCCTTTAATTGAAGCTAGTGATCATCCATCCTTGCCCATAATAAGTAGTTATTAAACTAGTGTACTTGTATGTGTGATTGTTGACAAAATATGTACAAAATAACTTCTGAAACAAATTCTTAAGCTTTCTAGTTTTCTTGAATGCCGCAGTAAACTCATAGATGAACTCAATGCAAAAAGTGTTTCCTCTTGGAAATATTCACCCCACTATGGCTTATTCAATTAAATAAGAATCACGGCTGATATAGCCATTACAACAAGACTTTTCTTGATTTGCATGACAAGTAATAAACTAATAATAGGTTCAACAACTCCTAAATGAACTAAAATCAACTAAATATGACTAAAACATTAAAATAGATTCAAGATGACAAATATCATCCACTAATAATATGAGGTCAACATACAAGAAGCCATTATTAGTTTAAGTGACACATGCATAGTCTATTTTGCACACTAGCTACACTAGGTGTCCCAACCTCTCCTAGAAATAGAAATCGATTAAAATAAGATTAAATTCAGTCATCTATATGTAGAAATGGTACCCCATCTCTTGGGGATGAATGAGTAATGATTTGACCTTAGCTAAGTACACAACTAAAATTAATTGTAACAATAAATAATCAGGTGCCCATATTGGCATCATACTGAATAGTGATCGAAAGGTAGACATGGCCAATAGGGCACAAGTAAGAAGTGTGGAGGGCACAAGAAAGCTAAATGAGAAGCAACAAATTTTGGTGAGAGCTTTGAGGATAATTTAAAATTCCAATTAGCTCGGAAGCATGGGAACACCTCCCCTTTCCCGTACCCCGCAGGTACATCCTGAGTACGGGTATGGGTACAAAAATGCATCCAAAATGGCTCTGAAACATCTACACAGAGCATGTACGACTCTACATGCTCTGTGTGTTTTTAGGTTGTACCCACAACAATATGACATTTAAAAAGCAAAAAACACAAACTCAGATTTTACATTTATTGTTTCTAACCCTAATCTATCCACCCAACCTTCCTAAAGACACTTTCTAAAAGCTATATAAGGACATATTTGGTCCACTCTAAATCATGCTCATTTCTTTCTCTTGTTGAATTCAGTTTTCACTAAACTAACTTTTAGCATTGTGAAGAGCAAAGAGGTATCAAGGAGTAGTGTGAAGGAAGAGATTAGGAGGTGATACTAAGAGCTAAGAGCATCAAGGAGGAGTTTAGAAGCAGATTTGGAAAGAGGGATCAACATCAAAGAGGAAAAATGAGGTCTTTTTAATTTTTTTTAAGTAGAAAATGTTAATGTGATCAACGATCATGGATGATGTGTGCATGATGCACACATCATTCATGATCATTGATCACATTAACATTTTCTATTTAAAAAAACTTTTAAACTAGATATGTAGTTTTAATTTGTAAACTTTACATAAAGAAAAATGTAACATTTCCTTTGCATGTTTTTTTGGCCGTATAATATAGTTCTTTTGCTGGTTATAATTAAAAATATCATCCAAACTTTGTGTTATCTCTCACCTCGCACCTTTATGGTGAACTTGATGATCAAAAGTAGAATATGATGCTTAGGGTTTAGGTTTTTTGCTGTTTTTAGAGTTCTTTGCTATTTTTGTTTTTAAAATAAAATTTAAACTCTGTGTATGCTCTCATCTCGCACCTTCATGGCGAACTTGTTGATTAGAAACATAAAAGATGTGTAGGGTGCAATTTTATTTATTTTTTAGCCTTATAATTTTTATTTTTCATTTTAAGTTTGAACTTTGAGATATCTGAAATGTCCCTCTTTGCGAAATAACAACTTGAAGACCCTTGGCCTATTTGTCTACCGACGGCTAAGGGGCATCAACAAGGTAGACTTAAGTCATCTATAAATTATTATTAAGTGCCAATATAAAAATTAATACAAATCTAACACTTATGATAATTTATAGGACTTAATAAAGTATTAAAGTTGGCAAATGTATATTTTTATTCACTCTAGGGACTTTGGCGACTTGCATTAGAGGGACTTGGGAGTCTTAGAAAGAATAAAATTAAAATATGAATTTTGTAATCCCTCTAAGGGAAAATGCGACTAGGTTTGGGATATGCTTGGGTGTTCAGTGCATAGAAAGAATAACATTTGCTGATTGGTTGTGCTTTGGGTAGTCTTTTTGGGTCACTTCTCTTGCATATGGGAGCAAGTTGACTTGGTTAGGATGATTCTATCACTTTTGAACCTTACTTCTCTTGGCTTAGAGCTGAAGAATTTTGCAGCAGACTTCTGAGGACGAAAACCCTCTAGGAAGTCAATAAAGAGAACGAAAACTCTCCTATTGTATGATGTTAATGCCTACGTTTCAATCTGCAGATTTTATTTAATATTTTGGCAGTGGAGCAACCCAGTTTTGGGTATATTCTCATCCATACAAGGTTGGAGAAATTATATTTTTACTATCAGCTGTTGCAGGGGTATTTTTAAGACCTATTGCAATAATTTTCTCTTTTTTACATGGAGTTTTAAGCCCCAATTTCACTGCTGCACGCTCAGGTCAGATCTGGAGCTTTTGTCAATTTAAATCTGAGCTTTAACTTCTTTTTGGCATTGATATATATTTATAAAAATAGTATCCTTTGGAAGCAATCTGTATTTGTCATATTGTGGTGCATTATATGGTATTTTCATACTCTGCTCCAATCGCATTTTCCAGTCTAAAGCAAATCTGCAATAGTGTTTGGTATTTTGGTGTTATTTCTAGCTGGGGTTTCATTTTGTTACAAGAGTGTTTTCAATCAGAATTTAGTGGGGACAAAATAGGCCAAAGGTCTTTGATGTGTAGGGTACAATTTTTTCTTTTTTTTAGCCTTTTTTTATTTTTCATTTTAAGTTTGAACTTTGAGATATCTCTCTATTGGGCATTGGCCATCTCATTTCTATATAGAGGGGAGGGGAGGTGAGGGAGGCCCATCTCTAATCTACCTATAGGGGAGATCATTGGCTAGATCTCTATAGAGGAGAGGGATGGCCTTCTCTCTGTTCTCTATTCGGCTTTGGCCTCTCTATTCTTTGTAAATATAAATGGCATCAAGTTCAACTTCAGGGGAGGGCATGGGAAAGCAAACCAGAGGGAGGGCCCACAAGGAAACATTTTGGTTCACACAAAATATCAACCCGTTTCTTCTCTATGGAGACATGTACAAGTGGTGGAAAACCTTGTCTATGGTGGCACTCGATCTTGGATATGTAATCATTGCAATATGAAATTAAGTTCTCATATACCTGACTCAAAGCTCATTTAATCTTGGTAGTGGGGATGGGGATTGAAAAGTGTACCAAGGTTGATAAGACACAAATCTAGGTGTGCATAAAAGGAGCAAGATCCAAAACCATTTCTTTGCAAAAGACCAGTTTAGGAAAACTAGCTACACTTTCAAAGCATCTTTTCATTCAAAATTCGACTCGACCACTTGAAGTTGAAACTCCCTTGGAGCAAGAAGCCACCTCACGAAAGACAACAAAAGGTCCATTAAAACAATTATTTACAATTGAGAAAAGGGATATTGTTGACGAGTTGGCTGCTCGATGCATTTATGTATGTGGGCTTCCCTTCAATGTATTGTGGTCATCATTTTGACGACAAATGGTGAAAAGTATTAATGAGGCACCAATAGGGTACAAAGGCCCTGACTATGAGAAGATTCGAACATCATTGTTGGTGAAATAAGTGGACCATATACATACTTATTTACAACCACTTAGGGATTCCTGGAAGGACTCAAGGGTGTCTATTATTTCAAATGAATGGAAAAATGCTTAAAGTAGACCCGTAATCAACATTGTTGTAGTATGCCCTAAAGGGATAATGTTCTTAAAGGCCATTGATTGTGAGGGTGAAGTGAAAGATGCTCAATTCATTGCTAATATTTTGATTGAGGCTATTGATTCGGTGGGCCCCCAAAATGTTATCCAAGTTATCACAAAAAAAATTGTAGAGCAACATGATTGAATGTAGAGGGGAGATATTAGCACATATTTTGGACACTTTGTGCAGTATATTCCTTGAACTTGATGTTGTAGAAGATTGGTAAAGTCCCATGGTTAGAGGAGATTTATATGAAGGCAAATGAGATTTAAATGTTTGTCACAAATCATCATATGTCCCAGACTATCTTTAGGAGATTCTCAAGGTTGGAGTTGCGGAAGGTAAGGGAACAATTGAGTAGTTTTAAATTTTTTATTTTCTAACTTTCTATAAAATTGTCAATTGAATTTCTTTTAAATTTGTACCTTTTTAACTTGTATTAATTTCTTTCAAATAGGTTGCTGAAATGAGATTTGCCTCTCACATGCTCATCTTGAGACAACTTGTGAAGGTAAAACATGCTTTAAACAATATGGTGATTGATGAAGTTTGGTCCGTGTGGAGACAAGGAAACATAAAACGAGCCATTGAGATAAAACCGTTGATATTGGGTGATGATTGGTGGGCAAAGGTTGACTACTTGCTTAGTTTTACTGAGCCTATTTCAAAGATCATGCTTGCATAAGGAAATTTTACGATGGCATTGACTTCGTATTTGAAAAAATTAGAGAGATCATACAAACGAAAGAGCAAGATCTTGAATAAAACTTTTGCAATGAAGATAAGTGCGTGATCCTGAGGTGGAATAAAATGACCACCCCATTGCATCTTCTTCCCAATGCCCTGAATCCTAAATATTATAGCAATTACAATATGACGAACAAGAAGTTGCAAATGGAACTAGGGCAACATTCCAAGGCTTTTTTCAGATCTATATGTAGTTAGCGTGGTCTGCAATGAAATGAGGATGTTTGTCTCTAAGATTGTAGCATGGGTGAAATTGAGGCACTATGTGTCAATTACACCATGATCCTAGTCAAATGGTGGTATGTACATGGCCATCAAGCCAAGTACTTGTGATCTGGTGCAATCAAAATTCTCTCACAGGTATAAAATGAAATCAAAAGTTTGTTTTTTATCAACTAAACCTTTAAAGTTAGTAGTATATTGTTACTAATTTGAAATTTCTAAAAACCTTTTTTGTAATAGATGGCTAGTAATTCTTCAGCATAGCAGAATTGGAGTACATATACGTTCATCCACTCAGTCGAACAAAACGAGTTAGCATCCAAGAAAGCTGAGGATTTGGTACATGTACATTCCAATTTGCGCCTCCTATTGCACAAGATTGAATGTTATACTAGAGGTCTGAACAAAATTTGGAATATTCATCCTAAAGCTAGTGACTATGATGCTTCTGCTGTTACTTTCCCCCAACTTTCACTGTTTGGTATTGATAATGACAATCCAAGAAGTTCTATACAAGGGATAGATAGTGGAGCTACCAACGACATTCATGAAAATGATTATGAATAAAATCTAGATTATAATCATGTATAAATGAAATTGTAAACATGTTGAAACTTTTGAACTTCAATGATTATAAAATATGTTGATTACTTTATCTGTTATCGACTAAATTTTTCAATATGAGTACCATGCATATATATATATATATATCTCTGTATTAAAAATCGCGATTTATTGTCTAGGGCATACAAAACGATTTATCTTTAGGAAAATCATGATTTTTGTACTGCCGATAAATCGGCAATTTCTAGCGAGAAACCCACCAAAAAACCGTGGAAAATCGTTGCCAAAACCGTGGAAAAATCGCGTTAGATAAGTTTAAAAGCAAAAAAAAAAACCAAATCTAAAAAAAACATGTTCGTCTGGAACCATTTCATGGCTTTCTTCTCCTGCGCGAATTGTATTTTCTCCTTTGTGGCTGGTTTCAGGGTTTTTGTGGCTGGTTTCAGGGATTTCGTGGCTGGTTTCAAGGTTTTCGTGGCTGGTTTCGAGTCTTCCAGCGAGTTGCGATCATTTCCAGCATATTCATTAAACACTAGACATTATAAATTAAAATTTTATAATAGTATACTATACAGCTACGTATACATTAATAAACAGTCTTATATATTATTCATTAACTTATGTATACATTAATACATAAGTAATATTAATTAATACATAATTTAATGTATAAATTTATATTGTTGTATATATATTTTAGTTAATATGTAATTTATTAATACTAATGTATATATATTACTGTATATAAATTAATATTACTGTCTATATATGTATATATATAAAATTTAATTAATACGTAATTTATTATATACGTATACATTAATTAATTTATTATTGTACAATATACATTAATATACTAATATATTTACAGTATACATTAATTTACTAATTAGTTTGCAAACTTTGTACTCTTTTTTGGTCAAAACTTAATCGAAAATATGCATATGGGCCTATGGCATTCTATAGAGTCACTTCTCACATCATTTAGCATTGTTTTTACATTTAATTTAAGTATATTTTATGAATTTAAATGTTTTTAAAAGTAGCGATAAAGTTGCCTATTAATGCTGATTTTTTGCGGATTCCCGATTTTCGATTCAAAATTTGGCCTGCCGATTAATCCCGATTTACGATTTTTTGAACTATGATATATATATATCTATAATTTTTTATAATATATTGGACGGACATTTCTATAATGTTTCATACCCAAGGTATTTTTGGAAATCAGTGTTTCCACATTTCGAACCTGTACCCGTACCCATTTCTTGACAACTTAGCCAATTAGATGAGGTAGGGATTCTATATGTCATTTGTGAATTAGAGAACTCATGTATTATCATAGGTAGGTACATTGGTGTGAAAAGGGCATTGCAATCTATGTGACATTGTAAGGCTTGTAAACTAATGCAATTATTGTTTTATCATGTCTCAACTTAGTCTCTGAGCGTGTGTGTGTGTTAAGTGATGTGGTCTCATTAGGAGTCTATTATGAAGTTTTCTGTGCATTCGGAATGACTGCTTGGTTGGGCACTAGTTAATTTGAGTCCCTGACCTTAGCACTGCATCAGATCGTGGATTTGATAGGTGAATTTCAATGTTTGTCCAGTTGTGCGAACTTTGTTTACCTGCAAATTTTTGAGGATTTTCTGTTTTTTGGCTGCTGTGCTACCGCTTGCCAACAATCTGCAGAGCTGCAGTATTAAACTCCAATTTCCATATAGCTCCAGCTGTGCCATGTCCCAGGTCCTGTTCGGTAGCCATTGCATGGTCTATGGTGGCTAAAATCTTTCTTATGCAGAAAATTTATTTTATAAATGTATATGACAAACAATATAAAGCCTGTGATTTGACATATATATATGTTTTTCTGTATGTATGTATGCTACAAGTTATGTATTATAAACGTTATTGATGTATGAATGTTATAAATCCTACAATTTTATATGATGTAACATTTATACATTGATCTTAATAATATATGGGCAGATACATAGATGTGCAACAACATTAATATTTTGTAGGCACCACATTGTTGTTAAATCAAAATTTTGTAATATGCAAGATATTAATTTGTGGGGTCTAAATTACTGTTTAATTTAAAAATTTGTGTTACCGGATTTAGTATTTTCATTTATATGTATTGTACCTATATACATACATATATATGTATGTATGTAACCTCTATATATCTATATATGTTATATCTATACATATACATATATATGTATGTATAGGTATACCATATATAGTATGTTATAGGGTTATACCTATACATATACATGTATGTATGTATGTACACACACGTGTGTGTGCACACACACATGTGCACTCGCACACACATACTATACATACACACATACATGCACCCACAATAGACACACACACAATATATACATACAATATAGTTTCTCTTCTAGAAATATTTAAAAATGATTTCTTTATATTTTAGTATTTTAAATATATAAGATTTTTGTATTATATATATAATATTAATAATTCATTGTATGGCGTTTCCATACCGTTTCATTTACATTTTCCTAGCATGCTAGAAAAATAGGCGTTCTCACATTTTGGATCAGTTTCCATTTATGGTAACTTAGCTATAGCATAAGTAAGGTTGTAAACTTGCTTGTTACATACATGAATGCCAACATTCAGTTCGTGAAAGTTAAATGCATTTTCAACTTTTTCCTTGATTATGCATCTTTTGGTGAAAAATAAGAACAACATATGTTTGGTTTGGATGGAATAACTTTTGTTATGCTATTTAGGGCACATGCTTGTTCCTAAAATAGGGATATATTCATATTAATATTAGAACAGATATTATAATGAGTGATATATTCATAGGTGTATCTTTACTCCACACTTTCTTCGACAATTTCCAGCTCAAGGTAAATGTCCTTATACAAGTGGCAAGTGCCAAAAGTTATGAACCGAATGGTTGAAGACAACCATTTGCCCTTAACTAATATTAGATCAATAAACACCATGCTGTATTAGTCAACAGCATCAAACAGGTTTTTGAACTGCCGCAAGTGTTATATTTTTAGGCTTATATCATCATCACCCTATTTTCCATGACATTTTTTACTTTATTCACTGGCAGAGTGGCTTAACCATGGTAGCTGCATTTATATAATGTACAATTAATTGCATATGGTATTTGGAAGATGAATAAAGTGGAGGAAAAGATATCCTGACAGAATTACTGTGGATATGTTCTAGTGCTTACCCATGCTTGTTCAATTGCAAATGAAGTATTGAAGGTGAATTATATGGAAAAAAAGATATCTTTGATTAGGAGACACTTGCACTTTTTTTATTCTATCAAGTTTCAAGGAATTATCTGAAGCACCACGATTTTAAGATAATTGGGAGTATATTGTTTCTATTGCCATCTCCAGTTTATAACATAAGTTCATTTAGAATGAGAATGCTTGGATTGTCAAAATAACTCAGAGATGAGTTTGAAACATTATTGTTAAAATTTATATGAAATATAAGGAATCGAAAGACATAATTAAATAAAGCATAGAGCATATTATGACAACTGCTAATTAGGCATATCTGAACTTCCAAAAACTGCTCTAAACTAGCAGATCGAAAAAACTAGTATGAATATGAATGATTCTTTTCTGAATCTCTCTACTATTTTGAAATGTATATAAGAAGAAACAGAGTACATGGTAGCTTTAGCTGTAAATTCAAGTGTTCCACAAGGATGCATCCCTAGCTTTGTGGATCCGTCTTGTGTATGTCAAATGCATTTCTGGGACATGAGAGAGGGACGAAACATCGCCTCGGCATTCCCAGCCTCCAGGAATTTTTACATGCCATCTCCGAGATATTTCCATCCATTGGGAAGCTGTATTGTGGATGTTTCTATTTTCGCCTAATGTCTAGGTGTTCCTAGGACACTTGAGGTATGTCCCTGATGGCCTGAACCAGTTCAGAAATAAACGAAAAACAAAAACATTCATCTTAAAATGAGGATGGGTACTCATCATTCAACATGACGAATCTGACTATTGAGCGTGCTGCTCCATTCTTGCAGTTTAGCATTTTGTCACGGCTTAAATAATATTTTTTGTATTTTATGGTTTCATTTTGTCATTTTGAGAATTAGACTCTTGTTATAGTTTTTTAATGATATCATAACTATCAGATATTACGAATTGTTATTTGTCAAACTGAATTCTTATTGTTGAATGTCATAGATTTTATGTTCATGTTTTCAACGCAGTTCTTTAGAGTGTGCTATGACTTTTCATTAGGTACACAAATTAAAAGTAAAAAGTAACAAGTTATGTATATAATTTTGTGTGTGTGTGTGTGTGCTGTCCCCCTGCATCCCCACATCTGCCTTGAAAATAAACTCAGAGAACATAAGCTCTAACATGCTTGAGAGGAGCCCCAATCATCAGACTGTAGGCTCTTGTGATTGTGATGCTTCAATTGTGTACGCTATCCTTTTTACACCATTTGCTAAGATTAAATATATGGTGGAGTGATATTGTTGTTTGTTGTCTTGTGCTGAAAGTGGTACTAATTTTTGGATTCAAAGTAAGAAGCTCAATCGTGTATGCTATCCTTTTTACACTATTTGTTAAATTTAAATATATGTTGGAGTGATTTTGATGTTTGTTGTCTTGTGCTGAAGGGGTACTAATTTTTGGATTCAAAGTAAGAAGCTATGGTTTTTAAAATAGAACGACTGTTGATATGTTGTGATTGTTCATATAACACACAGGTACAATGTAGTTGAAGTTGTTGGAGGAGGTGGCGCTGCACTTGTGGAATGGAAATTGGAGACTGGGCGCACACATCAGGTGGGGACTACTTTGTATTTCATGTTTTAATAGGTTGATTTTTTATGCATGCACACATCTTAAAACTTTTGGTTTGATTTGAGTGATTTTGAATGCTTAGAAAAGTTGATGTGGACAACAAGAATTTGTAATGTTACACATGTGATGCATTTGACCTCTGAAAGTTGCAACAAATTATTAGCTTTGTGTATACAGTATCACACATTATTTTAAAGAAATGACACTAGTCTTGAACACATACTAGTAACTCTTTGTTAATACTTCGATATGTTTGATCTATACTGCCTGCAATATCAAGCATAACATGGAAAGTACGTAGGTGTGGGAATACTTATTAGCAAGTACAATCTCCAGAGACAACTAGTTCTTCTTATTCTAATGCTTTCTACCTTAAAACTTGCGGAGGGATAAGGCATTTTTTTGTGCTAAACTCAGACCAAGGAGTAAATCAAACCCATTTTTAGTATTCAAGGGTGCTCACCACAGTTTTAGTTTCATTTCAGAAAGAGTACTTAGACAAAGGAGTACTTAGAGGTGCATCACCACAGTTTTAGATTCTTTTCATCCAAAATATCCTCCACTTTGAGTACTCTTTAATATTAAAAGTTTTAATAAGCTTTTGACTTTAATTGGTGGATATCCAATTTTTTTAAAAGTTTGGAAAAACTTTTATTTTTGACGCTTGCTAACCATTTCTTTTGTGCAGGGCTGCTGATGCATTCTCCTCCTGAGTGGGTGCCTTAAATGGCTTGTTGGGATTGGGGTATGATCGGACTTGGTCATGTGGGCTAGACCACAACATTTGACAACATGTCAAAGCCTTAGTCACCCCATGCCTCATTTGTTCCCTTTGTTCACACATTATAACCACAATGTCGTTACATTCGATTCCTCTTGTTGCACGTAAAATTCTTATAAGTCGGTCACATTGGGACCTTCATCACTTACCCCCATTCACATTCTGGCCTTTGCTCCTCATGATTTTAGCCCATGACTTTAGGGCACCCCTGAAGGTCGACGCCATCACCTGCTTGTTTTGGCTTCTCCATAGCCGACGCCATCGCTCATGGGCGATTGCGTCGGGTATATATACCCCATTGCCTCTTTCATAGTTTCACCAATTAACAATCATTTGAACACATCTATACTTGTTTTTGCTTGCAGGCTATTACTTGCACTACATTCTCACACATTATTGGCGCTGTTGGAGTCTTGAAGCTTGCCACTTTTGCATTTGGGTCACCATAGTGAATTAGGACTGGAGATCTTCTTGTTGAGTTTTCCCCTTCTCCACCCATAGCGATTCTCTCTCGGAAAATTGTCTCTAGGGAGGATTATGCAATCAACGGTCACACACATGTCTACATGTAAGTATTTCTAGCCCTCTTGAGTCTTTTATTTTGTATGTATGTGTTTGTTGGTATTAGTCATTCATTGTTATAAATTAGAGTAGATGTAGGTTTGCTTTAATTTATTGCTTTGTCTTATTGTTATTAAATTTCTTGGCTTTATCTTTCACAACTTGCCCAATTTAGTTATCTCCCTTTCTATTTTAGAATCCTAGTAGGATACCTATCTTTATCTTGGTTTGTAGGCATTGGAAACATATAGCAACCTACCTACAATGGCTAATAAATTGTTGGATTGGCAAAGCAAACATGATAAAGCCAAAGCCATTATTGGTCTTAATCTCACCGATTATGAGTTACATCATGTAGACTTTAGAAAAATCAACCAAGAAAATATGGGATAATCTAAATAAATGGAGCAAAAGCAATTAATGCAAAGTTTCCTCTAAAATCTCAACTATTCAGATTCAAGATGGATGATGGAGTCGCTATGTCTAGTCACATTAGCAATCTAAGGTCTCTCATCAGACAACTAGCAGAAATCAAAGCCATAGTAGATGATGAGAATGCAAAAGCCATTTTGTTAAACAATCTGCATTTTAAACATAGCAATGTCATTTTTACTCTCAATTAGTTACATTCTCAATCTCTAGAAGATATGATTTCAGCTCTCTTAGCTAAAGAAAAGAGAACTTCAAGAGATACAGAAGGTGATCCTCAACGTGAGAGTGCATTATACTCAAGAAACTATCATAAAAGATCAGATAAAGAGAAAGGGGAGATTGAATGTTATTACTGCAAGAACAAAGGTCGCATAACGTGGAATTGTAGCATTTGAGTTGATGATGTTCTCCAGCGAAAGCTCAAAGCATACAAAATGAAGTTGATATAGTTATTGTTAAAGACCTATTGGATGTTAAAAGTGGTGAAGAATGCGTAGTTAAAAGAAGCCCCGTGCTTTGAAGATAGGAAGGGATCTAGTGTAGATGAAGCTCAACATGGATAGTTGCCAAGTTACTTTGGGAGTTTGTGGATCTTGGAAGTTACTTCCTGTTATCAACCAATTTTGACTTCGCAAAATTAAAAAATTAAAAAAATAAAATGAAAATTTTGAAAATTTTCAAGTGTTACTTTGTGTGGTTTAACACTCTCATCGTGATCGTCTCATTTTTGTGATCGTTCCGGTCTAAGTTGCCAAAACGTTTTGGATACGGGAGCGGGAGCGGAGTATCCGATACGCGGAAACGGCAAAATTTTTTTTGACCCCGGATACGGCGTAGGATACGGCAGTACAAAAACTATATAAAAATTAAAAAATATATAAATTTCAGCCTTCTAAATAGGAATTTAATTATTAACCACATATTATGCATATGAAAGACAAGATAAAAGACAAGTTATAAGCTAAATAAGTGAATAACCACAACAAACAAGCTAGGATACCGATAAAACTTAGAAACTTAAAAGCTTAAAAGTTAAATTAAAATACTTAAATCGAACACAATGTGAATGTCATGAATCTCATGATATATTAAATTCAATCATAGATCAATATTCAAAGTTCAAACTATCTTTCATTGTCAATATTCATCATATTCCTCTTCATCAAGAGGATCAAAATCAACTACATCATCATCATTATGTGGTTCATTAGAACCACATGGGCTCGAACCACTCGCACTAGGGCCACTGCCAGTTGCACCCCCTTGTGCATGTAGGTCTCGTGGTGCCACATAACTCCCCTCATCATCATATGCTCCATGGTGGGAAATGGAAGCATCCAAGTCAACTATCTCTGGATCAATGTCCCAATGTCTTGTTGACCCTTCCTTGTACTCCGGCTGCTTGTGGGATAAAAGGCGCAAGTTGGAATGTATGTATACCAAATCTTTAGCCCTTTTAGCCCCCAACCTGTTGCGTTTCTGTGAGTGGATGAAACTATATGTACTCCAGTTGCGCTCAGAGGAAGATGAACTTGCAACCTATTAAGGCAACCCAAACTTCAAAGTCAATGCAAAGTTCAACTTCAAACTTAAACACTCAAACTTAAATTTTAAAAAACTAAAAGAAAAGAGAATAAAAAAATTTAAAACTTACCTGTGCCAAGACCTTGATTGCAAGAGGTTGCAAGTAAACCGATGAAGTACCATGGAGGTACCACCACATATGAGCATCCATCTTGTATTTGCTCCGAAGAGCGAGAAGGCTATGACCTGTTTCTGCTATGAAATTGCCAAACTCTACCATAACCTGGTCTTGGGCCTCAGGATCAGGGAAGAGCCTAGCCAATGCCGCCATATATCCCTCACTGACTTCCGCATCCCTGTATGGTGCTACCCTCCCTGGCAAGGAAAGGATCTCTGTGCTATAAAATCTAGGAGTCAATGCAAAAGCCAGTAGATGTAATGGGGTGGTCATTTTGTTCCACCGCTCAATGAGGATTGACTTCACTTGTTTGAAAAATATTTCCTCGGGATCTTGTTCTTTTGCATTTATGACGGCTTTTATCTTCTCAATCATTGAGTCGATGCCGTCATATATCTCTCCTAGACATGGTTGATCCGTGTCAGTAAACCGGATCATGCTCATAATGGGCTCCGTAAAACTCAACAGATAATCCACTCTATCCCACCAAGGGTCCTCTAAGATCAGGTTCTTCACTTTTTGAGCCCGTTGAGTGTTTGATTGCCTCCATACAGACCAAAGATTGGATGTTACCATCCTCATGAGTGCCTCTCGCACCTTCACTAGTCGTCTCAAGACGATTGTGTGTGATGCAAACCGAGTCTCAGCAACCTAATAAGAATGAGGAACAAAAATTAAAAATAAAATTGAAAGCTAAAAGAATACTAAAAAACTTATATTTAAATTTTAAATTAAAAAGAAAGAAAGAAAGCTTTTCCTTACCTTCAGTAGCTCCAACTGCGAGAATGATCTAAAAATGCCCTGTGACATGTGGTGGTTGGTGACAAACATTTGGATCTCTTTAGCTTCTGCATACACTTGCTAGATCCACTCTATTGTGTTTGCCATTTTCTTTAGCATTAAATTCAATGAATGCACGACACATGGTGTCCAAAAAATATGCCCATACCGTGCCTCAACTAGCATCCCCGCAACTTTGCAATTTTTGGCGTTGTCCGTTATGACTTGGACAACATTTTCAGGCCCCACTGCCTCAATGGACTCAAAGAGAATGTTGGCTATGAATTGGGCATCCTTCACTTGCCCCTCACAATCAACCGCTTTCAAAAACATTGCCCCCTTAGGGCATACTGCAATCACATTGATTAAAGGGCGGTTTCTTGCATCTTTCCATCCATCAGAAACAATGGACACACCTGTTTTGGTCCATGAGTCCCTAATTGGTTGCAAAGAGGTTTCCACATTTTTTTTTGTTTATCCAAAAGGGTGGTGCGGATCTTCTCATATCCTGGTGATTTATACCCTTTTGGTGCCTCATTGATGGCTTTCACCATCTCATGCCAATAAGGTGATCTCACAACATTAAAAGAAAGCCCATTAGCATATACACACCTGGCAATGTGTTCATCTGCTATTTCCCTTCTCTCATTCTGAAAGGCCTTTCCCAATGGCTCTTTTGTCTTACTTTTCTTTCGTGCAAGGAAAACATCCTCCTCCGTGGAGATAGGAGCCACAAATTGATGTGGCATGACCACAATTGGGTATCCACTAGGTGATGGAGCAACTGGAGGCCTCGTTGAATGAGATGAACCTCCTCTTTTGGCCAATGGATGACCTGCTCTCACAGCCACATTTGCTTATGCATCTTCCTACTCTTTGATATATGCCAAAACTTTTGCTTTTGGCACCCCAACATTATTCCTCCCCTTGCATACTCTTATACCATTACCCGTTATGGCACACAAGTGGCTTTTCACCCTACTGTAAGAGCCTTTGAATAGTCCATCACAATCATTGCATTTCCATTCAAAACAACCACCACCTGCAATTTGTTGAAGTATTGTTACATGCCTCCATAATGGTGAATTTGGGTCAAAGTCCTTGGCCAAAGATTGCCCAAAAGAAGCAGAACTTGTTGTTGCCATTGTAGAAATACCTACAAGGTTAAAAAAAAAAAGCAAAGAAAACAATGGCATGCAATTGCATTGTGATTGAACAATGAAAATTAAAAAAATTAAATAGAAAGAGCAAAAAAAAGATGAACATAAGCAAAAAAATCAAAATGTAATGTGTGCAAGATTAAATAACAAAAAAAAAGAGAAACAAGGTTAGAAATTAAAAAAAAACTTACCTTTACTTAGTAAACCACAAATCCTTCACAAATCTTCCTCC
Organism: Taxus chinensis; assembly: GCA_019776745.2. Classification (NCBI taxonomy): domain Eukaryota; kingdom Viridiplantae; phylum Streptophyta; class Pinopsida; order Cupressales; family Taxaceae; genus Taxus; species Taxus chinensis. The sequence continues at coordinate 338,015,975 of CM034157.1, read as the reverse complement.
TTTATAGCTCCTCACACTCCTACAAGCTTAGCAATAGCTCCTCAAAACCCTAGACAAACACAATGCAATTTTGGAGAGCCAAAGGTAAGTTTCTTTGCTTTATGTTTTGTTTTTGAGTTGTTCTTTTGTTTTATTGCTTAGAGTTATGTTTTAGGGTGTAAATTAAATTAATATATTATTTTTTTAAGTAGTAATGCTTTTAAAACTTGAAAAGAATTAAATTTTTAATAAAAAACGTTTTTTTGAGGTGGGAGCGGGCAGGGAGCGGTGGCAGGTCTGCGGAAACGGTCGGGTATGGCACAGGCTGTACCTGGCCGTTTTCACAGGCCTGCTGCCACTCCCTACCCACTCCTGCGCCGCTCCCGCTGCCGTTACCGCTGCCGCTGCCTTAGACAGCCGTTTCGATTACTTAGGTTTAGAGGAAGAAGACCAAATAAGAAAGGGGTAAGAAATGAAGTCAGGAAGTTACAAACTGATAAAGATTTCCTAGGAGTGAGCATTTTGTTACCAAAGAACTTTATTTCTCTATTATTTTCTTGTTTAGAAGTTAGAATACTATGTTATGCAAACATAAGGTTTATCTAGCTGGTTCATAGGACTAAGGTTTTTTTTTGTCAGTTATAGCAATGGTCAATTTTGGATTTAACTCCCACTCTCAAAACACATGACATCATCCTACTGTTTGGCTCAATCTTTATGCTTTCCCATAGAGTTATGGAGAAAATGAATATTCACAAAAATAGCCTGGTTGTCATTGGACAATACTTGTACATGGATGTGCAAACAAAAGAGAATTTGAAACATAAAGTCAAAATGAGTAAACCCATAATCAACAGTCTTGTTCAGGATCAGACAGTGACTTCCCTAGGTTCACCAACAGTGTAACCTGCATCACAGGGTTCCGCGATTTTTGGATAGGAACCTTCAAAAATCGCCAAACTTTAATCATTCCAAAAAAAAATCGCAAATATTTGTAGTACGTTTGACATTAAAAAAAGAACTGATGAAACACTTTGTTAAAAACCCTAAAAATTACCCCTGAAGTATGAGGTTTCATATTCGTGCCAGTTCTGAGCAGTGGGAGTAAGAGTGCTTTCTCATTCCGATTTGTGACCTGAGACTTGAACTACGACTACAGCTACGACTATGACATGGAGAGTTACGTGACCTGAGTTGTGACTTGCAGCTACGAGATCCCGACTGTGAGCCATTTTTGCAATATTTTACAATGAGGTATTTTCAAAATCTTTGCCGTGAAACAACAAGGATCTTGCAATATCGATATAAGATTCTTAGACGAGTATTGAAACTTATATTTCTATGTTATAATTTATAGTTTTATAAGTTATAATTTATAATTTTGTTCAATTAGTTTTACTGTACAGAATTCATATTTAATATTTAATCTTTTATTTTATATTTGAGCAATAATTATAAATTTACACAATTGTTTTTATTCTATTAATGTTTCAATTTTAGTAATAAAATGCCAAATAGAACTGGTAATTTTGATTGTAACTTTTTGACGATTTCATATGTTCCTTAAATGTAATAAAGACATATTTTTATATAGATTATCAATTTTTTTTGTTGATAGTTAAACGCTTTTGACCACTAGCTTAGAACAGAGGGGTTCTTGGATCCCCTGATTAACAGTACTAATGTCCTCAGACAAGGTATTGTAATTAATCCATCACAATCACAAACTGCGACCATTGATGCTCGCACCGACGATGCACATTTTTCCTCGACTGCCGTTTTTAGAGCCACCAACTGCCGCCAATGCCAATGACAACGATGCAAGGACCGTCACCGCCGAAATTTTTGGAACCACCAACCGCAATCACAAGTGATGTAACACTTGCCACCATTAGGTCATAACCACCCCGAAGGGATCGCGCCCAAATTGGGGTTTTGAACCTAGGTGGATCCAGACACAACCGTCCGTCTTAACCTATTCTCACCCAAACCCCATTGGCAAATGTGGTTTGGGATAACTCTCGTGCCGTAACATGATAGACATGCCTCGTCACATTGAACACAGGATTCATGCCTGACCCCGATTCTGGTTGCATTGAACACCGAGCCATCTTGGCACCACGTAAGGGCGAGAATACCACCTCCGCCACCGAAGCAGTGACCTGCCTGACACTGCCTAGTCGAGTAACGACGAGCTGTAAAGATGGCCAGCTTAGGGAATTGGAGCCCTGAGACCTCAAAACCACATATAACCCACATTCCCCACTGCTAGGGTAAACCGGATGAGTTATATAGATTTAAAGTTTATATAGTAATGTTTTTAAGCTATTTTGAAAAAATTGTGCATTTATATCCTTATTTAAAAAAATGAAAATTGGAACCAGCCAAATTTAATCACAGATTTTTTCTTCAACCTTTTAGCATTGCCGAACTTAATCTGAATCTAATCCTCGCTTGAACATGACCACGAACACGAACTTGGTGACTTAGAGTGTAATTGTGCAATCAAGCCCCAAGGACCAATTGATTCAACAATATTTTGCATGAGAATCCTCAACATTTGATGCCTATGGATGTCAACAAACAAGTCACTTAAAGAGGAAATGCCCATGGCCGCATGAATAGAGCTCAAAAGATAAAACCAACAATAAGTGGATAAACATTGAGGGTATTCTTAATGTTCTTGGCAAAGAACCAAAGCATAAAAGGGAAGAACCACATATGAAGGTCACTAGTGAAGTCAATCAAGGATCCTTCTTTCTACAGAGGTGGAATGTCAAAGAAGTCTTAGATGCACTCCAAAGAAGGTACATGTTTGATTTTTCCTCAGCAATCACTTTCAATAGACTATGAGCAACTTGAAGGAAACAAAATTTTAGTATGAAAAGCAATCAAATCTCATTGAAATTCCAAGAGAATTTGAAATGGTGAAATGTTTTTCTAATCTTGCATGCTCTTGAAAAGGAGTTTATCTGAATAGGGAAAGTAAACACAAAAAACATAAAGTGTATCTCTTGGTTTGAGGTCCTTTTGTGTGTCTTTGTTTGGCCTGTTCTGTAGTCCTGTCTTGTCTTTGTACTTTTTGTTTTCATTGTCAAATCTTTCGATCTTTATGTAAAACGGTTGGGTCCCTTTCAAAAACCCACTTTCATCAATAAAATCAATGATTTATCCTTATCCTATAATATGTGCAATATTTAAACATTGTCCTATACCTATATACACATAAATTATGGCTTTTAAATCCAAAAGATCGAGAAATCATGAGAACTTGGAAATTTAAGTGTTGAAATTTCTTAACACTCTTTTGCTATGAAATGCCCTAATTTTGATACTAAAGACTTTTGAGGTTTGAGAATTATTGAGAAATCCATTCACAGATCGGATCCCTCCACAAATGTGGCCATGAAATTGAGCTCTTAATAGTATAACATTCTGAATCCTGGTCCTCTTTGCAAGTGAAGTACAAATTATTTGGATTTGCCTTCTTAGCTTTATTGATCTCCATCACTACGCCCAAGACCATTGAATTAATAATGACTAAGTATTTTAATCATCTTGGTCTGGATGCTTGTTGCAAGTTTGTCCAAAGGATCATTGCCTTTAGCCTTTGTTGGTTTGGTGATTTCTGTTATCATGTTTCCATTTTATTTTCATTCATATGGGCTGAGATGACAAATTGGAAACCAAGATGCCTGCAGAATTGATCGAGACAATATATTTAAAAGCCTAGCCTGTTTCGAAACAGGTATAGATACACGTATGGGTACATTGCTGAAACGACAATTTTAAAAAAAACCTCGGGTACGGTACGTTGTGGGTACGTTCGTACAATATATTTTTAAAAAGTAAAAAATATAATATATATATAAAAATTTAAAGAAAACAACAAGCTTATAGTCTCAACAACCTATAAAATATTAGAAGCCAACAACAAAGCTTATTATGAATCAGAAGCCATCTAAAGCAAGATTTCTTTGACTGAATACAAGAAGACCACAAAACATTAAATCTATGAGTCCATCTACTAATGGGCTCACAAACATTCCACTTATTGTTAAGGCCCAGGGAAAGGTTTGGGGAGAAGGCAATCTTTTCATAGAGTTGTTTGGAGGTAGCCTCTTGGAGAAGGGGCCCTTTGAGCCACCTCATAGTATCCCAAAAGTCATTCTCATCCTCCATAATTAGTCCAGTAGAGGGAGTTGTGAAAGCATTTCTGAGCATTGTATACATTTTGAACTGAGATTGAGGAAGCTTATAGAAAGCTTTAAGGTCTGTCCATTCCATCCACTTCCCAAATCTGTACAAGTCATGAAATATTTTAATTCCTTTCTCAAACCAAAGGAGGGCAGAGCAGCCTCTTGTCAAGGCAAGGATCTTGTCATTATATTTCAGATTCGACAAAATCGATTTGTAGGCTTGGCACCTAGTGTCAAAGGAAGAGAAGATAGGCTGCCCAACCACCAAGTGCTTCACTTGTTCCCATGCCTTCCAAATTGACTGAAGAATAAAGGACCCATGAGGAGCAACAAGAAAGCACCCAAATAGTAAGTCAACCAAATGAAGTCCTTTTCATCTCTCTTGACCCTTCGGAGCCTATTGGCAATATTGAATCTCACACGAACTTTCCAAGGTTCAATTCCAGTCAAAGCCCTCAAGTTTTATTTATTTTTTTGCACTTAAAAAAAAAACCATGTGGGTACTCTGTGGGTACATATCCACAGGCCCTGGGTACTTTCATACCTTGGAAGTACCTAGGGCCCGTGGGTACGTACCCACAGAGTACCCACAACGTACCAGTACTAGTACCTGATACGTATTAGGCCTGGTACGAGGGGGTACTTGTTTCCTTTTGATGCCATGCCCTCGGATAATTATTTGAAAAGGTTTTTCATAAGTGCTCCGCTACCCGTAGTTGGCTTCATTCTCAGGAGGTCTTAGCCCAAAACTTTGAAAGAAGCGCAAGATTATGCCACAGAGACGGAAGATGACTTGATTCTATCCAGAAAAGTCAAAAAACCTAATGTTAAACAAAATGGTCAAAGCTCTAGTTCTACTCCCACAGATCCTCTGCTCTAGAAGTTAGCGAATGATATGATTGCACTTAAGAAACAGTTTGCACAAAGCACTTTGAGGGACACTCCAAAAAAAAAGAGCAATTTTCCAAACAGTCCGAGGATTACCCCACCTCCACGCAGGTTTGCACTTAAGGCACCGCTAATAAATGCAACATCCCCGAGATTGAGGAAATTGAGAATGATACGCAGGTTAGCTTTTTTCTAGTATGAATCAGGGGAAGACAATGATGGTGATGAAGAAGCATCAAGTGTAACATCCCAAAATTTTCTTGTAAGTTAAATTAACTACGGATAAGTCTAATTATGATTAGACGAGATCATCATTGTGTGTAAAATTCATTTGGTTCGTCGTGTCAAAGACCCAAACAGCTATCTGCTGCGGGGCATGACACTGCGGAACGAATAACCTCGCACCCACCTTTATGCCCATCCTTACTAGGAAAAACGTGGTAAGGCTTCTTAATCGTAGGTCAAATGGACATCATAAATGATTGTGAATCCAATTGCAGTTATTTGTATTTCGGTTACTTTATTTTAATCGGTTTGGTCGTCTTTTGTTTTGTTCGACTTTTGCAATGACCACGATGATCACTGCCTCTGTTTTATTTGACAATGCTATATCAAGCCATCTTTATGAGAATATTCAAATTATTATTTATGGACTTGATGATTTTCGTTATTGGAATGTTTTATATAAGCCTGGAAATTCAACTAATTATTATGGTAATAGATTGTTGGAATATGTGGTACTTGTATTATGAAGGTTAATTTTAACTTAACCATTAAGTTGGGTAACAACTAAAGTAAAAAAAATGTGTATGAAATATTAATTAGTATATATAGTTTAGAGGGATTTGACATGTAAACCAAAAGTTTTTTATTTAGATATTGAAATTTATGGGTTTCATAAAGTGAAACACCTTCACATGGCATAAGTGTGCGGCATGCACTAGTACACGTACCAGCATTGGGAAGCCTGAAAATTCTCCAATATGCCGCCCAACTATACTTTTTTCATTATATTTTTCTGTTATTTCTCCTTTGTTTATTTTTATTCTCCCCTTCTGGAATACCTGCGTGAGTTTGGGAGGAAAGAAGGATTAAACTTGTTGGAGCTGGAAGAGTAGAAGGTTTCCGATTTTGGGTTTATTTCAGGCATGACATATCTGGCCTCACCCGGACCTGCCCAGCTTTGATGCGTTGTTTGGCCATACCCAAAAGGAAAAAAGTTTCGGAAATACGCATTCCTGTACCAGGTGCATTTTTTTATGGCAATCAAGTAATTTGTGGTCAGCTTTTGATTAAATTGTTTGGAGATGAAGTTTGAAAAGGAAATTGATCTCAATTATGTATTCAAGAAAATTTTAGTTTTCTTTGTGTGGTTTTAACTAAACCCAAATAAATACGCAGATGGGGTTTTGGGTTATTCAGATCTGCAAAAATAAAGTTTTCAAAGAAAGGTTAAAAATTCCTTCTTTGCATTAAAATAAATTGTAACCAAAGGAAAAGAGTTGGGTTTTTCCTGTATTGTAAGAAGGACCAACGTTTTGTGAATTTATGTGTTTACAAATCGATTTGTGCTTATGGGTTTTCATTTTGGTTTACTGAAATTTAGTTGTGTGTTTTCTGTAAACAAATCGATTTGGGTATACAAATCGATTTGACATAAATGAATCGATTTGGATAACCCCATCGATATTTAGAATGCAACCGGTTGGGGTTTTCTGTAAGCATTTTCTTTTTGGCTGTTATATGCAGGTCTAATTGTTAATTTAATGTGATCCCTTTCTAATGATAATTTGCTGGATGTCAAAGCTCTTGCATGGGGCTATTTTTCCAGAAATTTTATCTTTATGGACATCTAAATCGGATCATGTATAAATGAGGGTGTGTTGTTATGTGTAAAAAAAAGGCATTTAACCTGTAACTTCCAGCCTGGCATTTAACCTGTAACTTCAAGAATGACACCCAAAAAACAAAAGATCATGAAGGTAAGGTGTTTTTGAAATATTTTTTGAATGCTGATTTAAACTCGGAATTTCTGTTTGTTATGGGCAGCCCCCGGCATGAATGTATTTCAGTTTTTGCCTATGCAACATTTCAGATTTTCTACCATGAATGGATGGTTAGGAGTACTCATGTTTCATATATGTTGTATCCTCTATTGTCACCAATGATTGAACACCTTTTTGCACATCATACTTCATGGGGTAAGGACGTAAGAGGGGTTGTTTTTTGCAAAGGACATAGAGACACGTGGCTCAATTTTTATGGTGTTCTCACAGATGGCATATGGGTGCTATGACGATGTCTTCAAAGGGAAGAATATCTGATTTTAAAATCAGTCTGAAAGAGAGCTCTATCATGAAGCGTGGGGGTCATAATGATGATCCTAACTTTTCATCTCTTATGTGGCTAACCCATGGATCCATAAAAATGGAAGAGTTGGGTGGGTTGGGCAGCTCATGGCTCAAGAGGGTTTCAAATTCATTGCTCCCCAACATGCCAAAACAGTTCGCATTTTTAGAAAGGAATTTTGACTATATTTGATTGCTCTACTCCATGTTCTTGTTGGGTATTTATTCTAATGATCAACCTATGCCAAGAAGAAGGAAGGTAAAAAGTGAAGGGTGTAGCCAAAGGTGCAAGGTATGTGATGCTTTCCTTAGAATGAAGCAAGCTTTCTAGTTAGATTTGTTCATCGGATGCAATGGATTCAGTTTTTGGGGAAATCCGTGATAGCAAAGCAAGGGATACTACATGTTCAAAATCACCATGTGGGGCACTCCAAGGTATGGAAACCAATTTTTTTTTTCACTTTCTACAAAGATAATCAGATCTGATTCTTGTGATGTTTACATCTGCATCTCATGAAAAATAGCGGACAACTCAAAGTTGTCTATGGCAAGTATGTGTATTGGTAACTCAGATTTGGTATTAGAAGACCCAAAAGTAAAAATGAAATGTACTTTCCAATGGGCTAATGGTGATTTGCTGATTGGAAAACTTGTAATCATAGCCACGAAAGGTGAGTTCATTGAAAGGTTCCATGTTTCTAGGTGCAATGCAATGATGACATCATGTATATGGTTAGGAAAAAAATTATATCATGGTTACCTAAGACTCTGGGACGGCATGACGTTGCAACGGGGTTTTCGGGATGACATTTTCTTTTGAAAATTTGGGGACGGCAGGGAGACGGCTAATAAAAAATATATATAATTTATTAATTTTACAAATATAACATGAATAATTCAATAAACTAAGACTTAAAATTGAAAGTTTGAAGATTGAAACCATTAATGATTAATCCAATTATTCATCACATAAGCCAAGGCCCAAAACGATATATATATATATATATATATATATATATTCAATGTACAAAACTTCAACATGTCAATGAAAGACTAAAGCTGAAAATTAAAAACAAGTCTTACTCTTCTATAATCAAGTGTCAACATGAGAAGAGTGCACCTACATATGCTATGAAATATTAGATTGGAACAGTTAGTACAATAGAAGCTGGTAGCACAATTGCTAAACGATCCATTCACTTCAAGTGCAAGGTAGATACTCTCTATCATGTAAAGATCCATTGTATTATGCATAACCAATGATTGAATTGTATTCTAGCAGGCAGCTACAGGGGAAAACTCATCATACCTAGAAGCTTCTGACACAAAAAATGTGAGATTAAATTTTTAAATTAAGAAACTGAAATATGTCTTTGACATAAGAAACTGTCTTTTAGCTGAAGAAGGTTGAAGATGAAAACGTCTAGAGCTCGTTTTCTTCACTTAGAATTTGCATTAAAGAACAAGCGTGCAGAAAACGAACAAATGTGAGGTGTAGGCTTTCAGTCCTAGTCTAATGGTTATTACTTTGTTGTTAAAAGCTTTTGGACAGGAACTATGGTACAAATAGAGTCGACATGGGCCTAAATGTCCTATGAATTGTGATTTGAATGCCATTTAGCCAATTATTGTTTCTTGAATGACATAGTTTAGTGGTCAAAAATGCATGCATGCTTGGGTTTTAAGTTGGAAAAGTGGCAGAGTCGTAGGGTATGTTGTAACGTCCCGCGACATCCACTGGATGTCATAACGTCCCCAATGATTCCTTGCACTCGGGACGTCTCGGGTGCGTTCCATGTTTTTGGGGGAGGTCCCCCCTTTTTTTTGGAAAAGCGGAACGATGGGGAAACGTCTCGTCCCCAAGTCCCCAGGATGTAAAGAAAAGGGGGGGGGGCGCGTCCCCACGTAACACTGAATTATATGTTATGTCATGCTTACCAATGGTATTAAGGAGAACCAATGCACACAATCTATGGAGCACTCTCGAAAGTCAAGACATACACTTGAGAACAAGCTTATAAGGGCAATCTTCACTGTAGGGGTAGCTTGCTGTTGGTTATATAAAGTGGGTAAGCTATATAATTTGTTTGTTGATGTTGGTTTTCAAATGTTTTCTATACAACATTGCTTGACACCCAATTAAATTATTCAAGGATCACTATTGCATAGAAGTGTACATCTTGCCACGATGTTGATCCATGATCACCATTCACCAAGAATGGATTGGGGATTGAGCTACATACAAAGTTTTGTGGTTGTGCACTTGAGTTATTTTCAGTTTGCCGAAGTAAGAGGTAAAGTTACGGTCATTATATGGTCATTTTCAGCTCCTACATTGCTATCATATTTTTATTTGGTAAGAATTTTGAAGTATGACAGCTGCTGCCATGTTATTTTCACTGCTGTCATAAACTTTTCCAGCCCCCTTATCACTTCCAAAGATGGATTTCTAGCCATACATTGGAAGGGATTGTTTTGGACAATTGATGTTGGTTTATGCAAGGTTGTTTTGAGGTGGATTCCAACCACTTTAATTCTGAATTCTGAGTTGAAAATGTGTGATTTTAGCCGTGTTTGGGGCAACATGATGATATTTTGGGACAACTAATGTATGGATGAGAGTTGTACAAGTACAAAGAAGAATGGGCAGTTGAGATTCATTTGGGATTCGAGTACTATCAATTGCTTAAGGAGAAACAATTTTTGGGAAGGGAGGACTATAATGTCCCATTTTTCCATTTGAGAGCTAACATTTGGTCTTCTTGCCATTCCTTCTCCATGTAAAAGAATTGAAGAAGATGGAGGAGAACCTTGAGTTTTTATTTGTGTTGTTTTTTTAATATTTTATATTTTCTTTTAGTGTTTTCTTTCTTATAACAGGTTGGCTAGGTTTTAATTACTTAATGGAAGCTAATGAAGAAAAATAACATCTTTAAGAGGTCGGTCTTGCTATTCCAAGGCTTGGTGCCAAAATGAGGATATAAAAGAAGATTAGAAGGTTCATTTGAGATCTAGGCTTGCGCATTTTATCTTACCTTGGCATTGGGAGCTAGTAGCTCCTTGTTCTTGCACTTGGGGACAAAAACCCTCTTGTGTGTTTGCCTAGAAGGACAAAAACCCTTCTAGAGGTTGAGTGAAGGACGAGAACCTTTCATCCTGACTTGGGATCGAAGTATAAGGCTGATTTCGAGAGATATCTTTCATTTTCAGATTTTATTTGGCTTCCTACATGTGGAGGGACCTACCTTGAGTAGGGTTTAGAGGGTTTGGTGAACATAAAGTTGCATTTTTAGATCATAATCTCATTTGGCAAATTTTATATGGCTAAAATCTCCATTTTGGTGATTTTTGGCAAGGGTTTGTTATATTTCTAGCCCTTGGTTTTGGCTAGTCTTTTGCTGATTTTAAATAATTGATTCCATCTGTGTAATTTGATATTTCATCTATCTTTTGATGTATTTGTGCTCCATAAATATTGTAGTGGATAGAGTAATTATTTTGTGGCATTATTTGTTGATTTGCATGGTGAAAAGTGGACTTGAATTCCATATACAGTTCGCTGCCTTGATAGTTTGCAGATTTTAGATCTATTTCAGTTGATTATAAAATCAGATTTGGAGATCTTTGGTTTTGTGCTAATTTCCTTAATTTTCAGTTTTGTTTTTGAAAGGGATATTTCAAACACAAAATCGGAAAGAAATTGTAAATGTAAAGCTGGAATGGAAGTGCTGTAAAGAATGCTAAATGAACTATACCTACCTCATATGTGCTTGGTGGTGTCACTTGGCTTGACTGTGACGGGTGTAGTAGCTACTTGGAACCCTCAATAAGTGAGACTGAAAAGAAGCACTAGAAGATAATCGATAAAATAAGACGAATCACCTAGTTAGGAGGGGAGGATATCAAATGTTGAAATGATGGAAAAATGAAATTATTGGTGAAAGGGCGGTATAAAGAAGTGTAATATGTTGGAATGAGTGGCTCGTCGCCATAAACGTGGCACACTTTACATAATGTTTTTAGGGTTTGTAGTGCAAAAGTTATGAAGGTGTGAACATTGGAGGAAATCACGATGAAGACCTCTTATAAAAATTGCTATAAATAGTAAAGGGAGGAAGTCATTTATCACTTTGTGAATTTGAGATTAAGATAAATTGAGCTTTGAAGTAAATCCAAATCGAGCCATTTTAGCGATGAAGGCGAGAGTATGTGGTGACAAACAAAGTGATCGAGATGAGGCGCATAGTGGTGCGAATCCCTGGGTAGGTGTTGTTTTTGATGGGAATGAGTATCTAGGAGAAAAAGAGAAAAATGTAGGTTGCGGAAAATTTAGCTAGTGAAATTTGCCCCAAAGAGTCAAAATTTAGATCGAGCCGAGGTCTAGGTGGGTTTGGGAGCATTTTGAATTTTGAGGTCATTAGGTTAGGCTTTGTAATCAATGCATGAGTTTTCATGGGACCCTGAAATAGATGGGATGGACCGTGCTAGAATAGCCCATCATAGTAGCGCTGATGACGTTTGGCAGGGGGGGGGGCGAATTTTTACCATGGCCAATGGTGTTTTGCTAGCAGGGCCAATGGCGTAAGGAGGTGGGAAAAGTTGCTCACAGGCCGATGACATTTTGTCAGCAAGGCTGATGGAGTAGAAAAAGTGTCATGTTGATGTTTGTGGATGTATTTGGTATTTTGCTAATTTGGAGGATGCATTTGTATTAAGGTATGATGGGTATTTGTTTGGTGTGTTGTAGGTGCCACAAAGGATTTGACTGTGGAGATTAGTAGATGTGGTAAGGCTTCTAGACGTATTGAGGAGGTTGCCTGTGCAGGTTGTTGCACAGTGACAACGCCTTGGTTTTGGAGGCATTATGCAGATGGTGCGGGTCCCACTAGATGCGGACTTGATTAAGATGTTCTTGATGCATTGGGAGTTTAGGCACAACACCTTTAGGTGGAGGGTATGTGGGTAGATTGTAGAGGCTGCAGTGACACTGCAAAATGTGCGTGTTATTTTGGGGTTGCCGATTCAGGGAGTCCGCAAGTTCTTTTGATGTGTCGATGAATACAAGAGAGGGGAGCACTCACACGATGTGCCATGGGTAGCAATGAGTATCACCCAGGCTCATTGATGATTAGATTGAGTGTTGTGTATGTTGTACAGATTCCAAATATCTGGAATGCTATCATTGGGATGGTTCTGGCACGAGTCTTGTGTCAAAAGGCAGATGGAGCAGTAACACGTTTTGTGTGAGTTGCATGCAAGGATGCTTTAGAGACTGGTATACAGTTCAGTTGGGGCATAACCACGTGGGTGCATCTAGTGTATGATCTATATAGGATTTAGGTCAAGCAAAAGAGCGCAGTAGGACACCATATTTTTTTCAGCTTGGCTATATGAGTAGTTCTCGACGGATAGGCCTATAGGTACACTGCTATAGGCAGCAGGAGATGCCCCAATGATTCTATTGTGGGAGAGAGGCTTGACAGTGAGACTAGTGGTAGGTTTCAAGAGAATGCCCCAGGTGAGATAGGAGCAGGTAGTGTAGGAGCCCTATAGAGGACCAGTGGCCCCGCTGGTCAACTACGGTGGTAGCCGAGGGGATATCTGAGATCACAGAACATTATGTGTGGTGGGTGGGGACACACCCAATAGATAGAGTACCATTGCAGTTTGGGCATCTACCTATGTGGTGACCCCACCTGAGTATTGACAGGTACATGCTAGGGAGAGAGAAGGGAAAGAGGGACTAGTGGCAGGCATACCACCATTGTGGCCCCGCCAAGCGATGCGTGCCCCACAACAGGTGGTAGGCGGCAACGACAGAGTGTAGCGCAAGGTGTAGAGGGACCTCAGATAGTGGAGGACAACCCCTAGAGATAGGTAGTGGACAGGCGGTGAGAGTAGTGATACCTTGTGGATGGCATCGAATAGTGACTATTTAGTGGTTGACCCGAAGGATACATATTTGTTAGATCTTCAGGGGCAGACAGTGATATACGTGACGGGTCAGCAAAGGGTAGAGGCTCTAAGGAGACAACCATGATATTGGTGCCCAAGATCAATGGGCCCTGTTGGTAGGAGCCCATCGTCTAAGGTATGAGGAGGCGGGGACATTGTCGGGATGCCAAGTAGACGACATAGTCGTAAGAGAGCAACCTACGTAGCTTGGTAAGCCTTTGAGAGTATGATTGATATGATGTTTGAGATTATGATGAGATATTTGTTAAGTAGATGTGTGATATGCTATGTTCCACCAAGTTTTCGGGACGGGGACGACAGGGGATGACTATTAAAAATATGGGAAAATTTAAATAATATAGGAAATTTCAGATATTCATATGATAACATTGCTAAAGCATTCATCACACACATTATAGAACCTTAATACATAAAATTTGAGCTAAATTGAGATTTCACATAAGATTTAACCTTAAAAATATAGGAAATTTCAAATATTCATATGATAACACATTGATAAACTTAAACTTAAAGCATTCATCACTCACATCATAGAACTTTAATACATAAAACTGGTGTTGAATTGAGATTTCTCCCAAGATTCAAGTTTCAATTACAATGAAATGCCCAAGGGCTACAAAATGTTTGAAACATAGAAAATCAAAATGAAAATATAATATATATTGTTGTCCCTAATGAAAATCCGTTAAAGTGGCATCAAAATCAGACCCTGAGTTTGAGTCACTGGAACTATGAGGGGCTACCTCATCCAATGGAACCCCAACCAATCCCACATGTGCCTCCTCATCAATCTGTGCATCATCTTTGGGATCAACATCCCAACGTGTAGCTGGAGTCTGACGATACTCAGGAGTTTGTCGATCTCGAAGTCTCAAGGCACTATGCACGGTTACTAACTTCTCTGCTCGTGGAGAGGTAAGTTGGTTCCTCTTAATTGTGTGGATGAGGCCATATGTGGACCAATGAGGAACTAGCAACTTGTGAAAGGAGGGGAGTGGCAAGAATCCTCAAGTTTGGTGCATACTTGCCATGCCATATCCACCATCCAATAGGGTCTACTTGAGCTAATGTAGCTCTATCTGTCCTTGCCTCTGGTTTGTTAAATGTTGGTCCACGGAGATTGACAAAGGATAGCCATTGGGTCCGCAATAAAGTGGACTCCTCATCAATGTACATCTTTCGAAAGGCCTTCATGAGCCCTTCTTTCACCTCCTCCTCATCAAATAGAGGCACTCTCCTAGGTCATGTTGCATACCATTTGGGATTTAGAGCATAGGCTGTCATATGAAACAAGGTGTTCATTGTTTTCCACTGCTGTGTCACAATGGGCCTGATATGCTCCTCATAAAATCCCAAAGTAGGATCCCTACTATGAATGGCTTGCTTCATCTGCCCAAGCATGTTGTCAAATGTCTCATAAATCTCTCCAAGACTAGGAGAGTTTGTATCAGCATATCTTATGACCCCCACTACAGGTGAGATGATGGAGCAAACATATCTGCAAACAAGTTACAAAAAAATTAGAAAATATTAAGAATGAAAAACTAAACTAATTTACAAGTTATAAACATGGATAAAAATACTTAAAAATTAAAAACTAAACTTAAATATATAAAATCAGCAATAGCTTACCTCACTGTGGACCACCAATCATCGTCGAGGATCTTTTGTTTCACACCTTTTCCTTCAGAAGTGTTTGCCTCTGGCCATCTACCCCACTCTTGATTAACCATCATTAATTGTAGAGCCTCCTGCACCTCAACCATCCTCTCTAACAAAATGAAATAGTTGGCATATCTAGTGTCCACGGGCTTGAGGAATTCCTTCCTCGAAAAAGACCTGAATAGAGCAAGTGAGGTGTGATGGTCGCAAATGAACATCTGTATATGTCTAGCCTCTGCCACCACCCTGTCTTCACCCCTTTCTAACGTCTTTCAATGTGTTGTTCAACGCATGAACACAACATGGAGTCCAGAAAATGTGTTTGTAAGCACCCTCAACCATCATGTCAGCTAACTTACATACGCAGTTTGAATCAGTCACCACTTGTACAACATTAGAGGGCCCAATCTCCTTTATGGCATCCTTCAAAATTTGAAATTGGAAGGTTGCATCCTTCCTCTTCCCTGTACAATCAATAGCTCTAAAAAAATAAGGGCCAGCAGGACATGTGACAATGATATTGATGAGTGGCCATGTTTAATATCGGTCCACCCATCCACGATGATAGAGCAACACACCCGTATCCAAATTTGCCTCATCTCCTCCATCACCACACTCACCTTAGAATATTCTTTATCAAGGAGGTTGGTTTGTAGTTTATGTTCTCCAGGAGGGACATACAAGGAATCAGCAGCAATTACATCTTTGAACATTTGTTTGAAGAAAGGGGAACATGACACATGAAATGGTATAGCATTGGCAAAGAAAAATTTGGCAATAGAAGAGTCAACTACTTCCTCGTGATTGCACATTAAACATCCCCGCAACAGTAGTACTAGTAGTCTTTCTCTTTCCCTTGGTAGAATCCTCTCCCCTTTGACTTTCAACATCCACAGATTGGGTAGGCAATTGTGTACCATGCATAGTCTTTAATGGCATCCCTTTTTTTGTTGCCTCACCCTCCATGTGCAACCTAGTCACTTCGGCCTTCTCAGCTAATGTTATTCTTTCACAACCTCTTACCCCTTGTCCAGCTATGCCCAAAAGATGTGAATAAACCCATATGTAGTTGCCCCTAAATTCTTTGTTGCAAATATGACACAACCACACTCTACTCCCCCCTGATTTTTTTTTCTTTGTCAATGGCTATTGTAAATTGTGAAAGAGGCTTTTTAGGATTGAATAGGCCCTTTGCATAGATTTTGGGGAGTTGAGAAGGGCAATCAAACGTATTATTTGAACTCACAGTTGCTGCAACACTCTCACTCCTGAAGAAACCCTATTTATGGTTCTACCTCTATGTTGCATTGCCATTTGAATCTCTTCACCCTCACTAACCTCATTGCTGCTCATTGTTTTTTATTGGAAATGCAACACCCAATAGCAACTGCAAGTGAAAAAAAAAAACTTTCCTAACTTTGTGAAGTTCGAAACTTTGAAAAAAAAAAAAAACAAATGAAACATCGAAAAATAGTTTGTGCAAATTTGTAAAATGAACAAAGGATGATAAACATACCTCTAATGGAGTAGAATATTGCTCTCTTGCCTTCTTCTCACTGCTGCTTTCTTTTCTTCTCTATGCTCTTTTATTTCTTTGTCTTCTCCTTCACAAAATGAGAAATAACAAAAATGAGCTTCTTTGTTTGTTTTGATGGTAAGAGAGGTTGTTTTAGGTTTAGGGTAGCTTGGAATGAATGTGGGGGTCCTTGTGGGTCCCCACATTACTTTAATTTTTATTAAATTTGTGTTGTTTTTTTAAAGCGCATTTTTTTAAGGCTGGGACGTAGGGGACGTCCAAACGTCCCCGGTATGGTCGAGGGACTTCTGGAAGTCCCCTGGACGTACCGGGGACGTCTAGACGTCCCCTGCCGTCCTTGGGACGTTTCCGTTTTTTCGCAGAGTTTGGGGACAAGAAGGGGACGTTTCCTACACGTTCTCGAGGTTTCCGAAATGTCCCCAGTTTGGGGACAAGCTAAAAAACATAGATGACGCGTCCTTGTGGAGCATATGTAATATGTGGATGGTTTATTTGGCAGTTGGGACTGTTGATGATTGGTACAAGATGATCGAGGATACACATTATGAGATCTTAGATGGCGTCCTGGATGTGACAGATACGACCATGATGGTGGATCTAGTGGCAATGGCAATCATCGAGTCGATAAGTGTCTTTACGCTGATGGGAGAGGTAACTCGCAAGCTACAAAGATATATAGATGCTCTAGCAACGACGAGTGTAGGAGTTATGTCATCCTTCGTGTAGGGACTTCTCCAAGCAAAGGCAACACTGACACAAGAGTAGGCGGCGAGGCTATCCGACGCACAGTGGGTGGCAGAGTGCCAGGTGGCATGTGCGGCCTTTGTTGCAACACTGGAGGTTCAGGTAGCAAGAGAACAGGGAGAGGCTTAAGGGGCTTGGTCTAGAGCCGCATCTTTAGCACGATCCCTACGTGTGACTAGCCTGACACCATCAACTCAAAACATTGACCGACATCTATCCGAGGGAGGGGATGCTTGAGGGATGGTTGATTGTATGATTTTGCAAGATATGTGATGATGTATAAAACGGTTGATTTATATATAAATGAGATACTATTGTTATGTCAATCTTTTTTGGATTGATATTGATGAGTGTTTACTTTCATTTTCTTATGTATGTACAAAGGTATAAACATTTATGATTAAGAAAAATGAAATGATAAAAGTGTTTTAAGATAGGTAGAGTAGGAATGGTGGATGAGATAGGATGGGGTGGGAACCGATGATAGGGCCAGCCTAAGTGATTAGAGATAAACCCAAGTGAGAGACAAGAGAAGTACGAGGATCGAAGTATACAAAGTAGGAAGCCAAGATTGTATAAACCCAAGCGAGAAGGATGAACCCAAGTTGGAGAGAGATTAGAATTATCAAATATCAAAGATAGGAAGTAATGACCATATAAACCCAAGTGTGAGGCATATTAGAATTACCAAAGTATCTAAGATAGGAAGCAATGGTAGCATAAACCCAAGTTGGAAGGATAAACCCAAGTGGGAGACAAATAAGGTTGATAGTACAATTGTTCTCAGTGACGACGTGCAAATGATTGGCATGCATCATTGATGGTGTCAGCTATGTCGTGTAAGATTTGCTGGCGAGTATGAATCATGAGGTTCTCAAGGTTATCTTGGATGATGTTGATACCTTGATGAACTTTTGATCGTGTAGAAAAGAGTGAATCGTCAATCTTGTCAGCGATTCGTGTGAGCACATCACAATGGATATCATTAAGGGAGGGATGAGGGGGGTAATAATGAGTAGAGCTAATAGAATGATGTGAAGGAGGTGGTCGAGCTCGACGCTTAGGCGTACAAGGAGAGGGTTTTCTAGCTCGTTGCTTTTTGGGAGAGGACTTGATGATTGTCATTAGTATGTGAGCAAAAACCATGATGAGAAGAAAAGAGTGGTGTGCAGAAGAGGGTTGCGAACTTTCTTTTGTTCGTCTCGTCTAACTTCAGCCTCAAGCTTCTTCATATGTTGTCTATAGGCTCTACACTCGGAAACATCATGTCCAAGGGCTTCATGCCATATGAAGTATGGCTCAGTCGCAAGTGGGCTGGGAGCCATAATGGCAAGAAGAGCTGGCAGTGATGTCATGGAAGGTAGAGGTATAACAGGATGTGAAGGAGTGAGAGGGGAAGGAGAGGGAGATGTGATAGATTGTGTAGAAGGGCGAACCGATGGAGCAGACTGGGGCTCAAACATCAGATCGCTGATGAGGGGGGTGTAGTTCATAAGCTCATCCTTAGAGTCAAAGTCAGAATAGAGTTCGTCTATCAGATCATTGACCTATAGATCTAAGTTAGGATCTTTCGTGGAGATGGTGATAGTATTGATGCTATGACTAAAGGTAGAGCGTAGGGTGTCATGGTAGCGAAGAATTTCTGCATTCTTAGCTTGGGCATAACCTGCTAAGAAGGGATCATCGAGAGAATAACCATCATCATAGTCAGGTGTAGTGATATCAATGGCACATGAGTCGATGATAGTCTCAGTTGGACAAGATGCTCAATGAGGATGCAAGTGTGAAGTGATAGTCATAGGGATATGGTCGGCATCCTTCTTACAGGATCGTGGTTGTAATGGTGGAGGTAATTGGGCAATGATGGCCTCAGGAAGATTAGAGTGAATGTGAAGTTTATTTCATCAAGCTCGTCATCATTAGAATCGAAGGTTGGGCAGAGTATGGCCCACAACCTCATAACCACTATAGCCAAAGAGAGTCCACTAGATAGTTGAAGCGCTGATATTCCCGAAATGGGATGGTGGGAAGTTCTTTTAGGGTAGGAATTTTAAATGTCCCACATTGTTGAAATAGGTCAAAGTTCCAAGGGTTGGTATCGCCTTGTACTTTATAGATAGCTCCTAGGTGTGTGAACTTAACACATTGGCAGGCAGATGACACGACTGCACACATGTGGTGAGTCCATGGTCGACCTAGGAGGATATTATAAGACAAGGGGAAGTTGAAGACCATGACTTTGACACAAATGGTATCAGGAGGCATAGTGATAGGAAACCAAATGCAACCCATAGGGGGCATCTTTCTACGATCGTAGCCCTAACACGTGCTCTTGGTGGATTTCAAATTGTCTATAGAGTAACCTAGTGTCTTGATGAAGTCAAGAGAAATGACACAAGTACCAGAACCTTCATCTATGAGGGCTCTCTTAACTGTAGTGTGGCCAATTTGAACTGAAATAAAGAGGGGAGGATCATCAACACGAAATAGGAGCTCATCGAGTATCATGGAATCAAGAGGGAAGCTAATGCATGAAGAACGATTCGTAGAAAGGTCGGTAGAAATGGATAACTCTTCGCATTGTCGCATAATGCTCTCTTCTAAACCAGGTAGGGCAGGCTGTTGTCCCATAGTGGGTGGAAAAGGAATATTCATGACAAAGAGTGCGATCATAAGACGCTCACGATGTCAGGGTGAGGTACAAAGAGTTCTAAGAACAGGATTTGGCTAGGAAGGCGAGAAAATTTTGTGAGAGGATCCCATTCTTCAAGGTTGGGCTGTGTAGCAGTTTGAACCTGAGTAGGATCAGTCTGAATAGATTTTGAAGAAGGGGTTTTGGCATAATGTTTTGGAGGTGGGGTGTGATCTGCCATTTCTACGGGATTGGTTGTGGTAGAAGTGCTACCACATGGGCAGATGACATAGGAATGATCAGAGGCTAAGATGGACGGGATTGGCCTTATAAGAATATCTGCACAAGGGCTGATGGCATTCACCTGAACTGAAGATTTGGGTATAGTGGCTGGTTCATGAGGTGTTTGTCGTGAGGAACAGGGATAAATGATCTTGTAAGGGCTAGCTTCAGCTGAAGGAGGGTATCAGGGTTCGATACAAGCGATAATACGTTCGAAACCATCCATGTGAACCGCATTTTCAGCAGAGGCACTAGTAGAGGGATAAGAGGTGTCAACAGCGTTGGTGGCTGCCTTACCAGCTTGATCGGTGTTGGATTTTTTAGGTTTAGAGTGATCAAGTAGAGGGTCATTGTAGATTTTGAGATGCTCATTAGCTTGATGAACCACTTCATGTTGATCACATTGTTGGGATTTGTCACATGCCTTGATGGCCTCATCTAACCTTTCCTGGGTGATAGCTTCATGGTCAAAATTGTTACCAAGGAGAAAGGTGTAGGCATAGGAATGAAGAGCACAACAATTGTCATATGAATGGCCCCAATTAGCATGCCACCAATAAAATTTACTCTCATCATGCCATTGAGGGAGAGGGCTAGAGGGGTCTACTGCCATGGTAAATGGGCGAGGTAGGCATCGCCACAACTCTTCCTTGGATAGAGGTTGGTGACAGTCAGCATGGGAGGAGGTAGAGTGTGATTGGGCAGCAGATCGATCAATGTTATGGATAGTCCTATTAGAAGAGTACCCTGAGGAAGAGTATCTGTGACTCTGTCATCAATAGCATTCTTGTTTCTAGGACACATGAGGACTTGGATGTTCTTAGGGGTTTGTTGCTTTGGAGAAGGCTTTTCAAACTCTTTCATGAGATAATCTTGGCACTTGGCCTGTTTGAATGCTTCTTCCAAAGAGGTAGGAGAAAATGCTCTGACCTTGTATTGAAGCAAAGGCTCAAGTGCTCTAAGGAACGATTGGAATAGGCTTCCATCAAGCATGTTGTGTTGAACCCTAGTGGATAAAGTCTTCCAACGTTTGATGAAGGCTTGGGAAGATTCGTTGTCCATCTACTTGCAATTGATGAAGGCATTAATGTTGTTTTTAGGAAGGTCATGATATTGGAATTCCTTGACTAGGGTGGTTACCAAGTTCTCTAGTTCGACAATGGAGTTAGTTGGGAGGGTGTGATACCAATCCAAGGCATCTCCTGTGAGGGTCTTAGCTAGGAGCTTGGTAGCAACATAAGAGTTGTTCTTGACCCAGTCCTTATAAAGATTACCAAAGGCTTTGATATGGAGAGTGGGATTTGTAGAACCATCGTAAGTGATGGAAGGGGAAACACCTCTAATGTCCATAGTAGCGATGATGTAGGAATGTTCTCGTTGTTGGCTTGAAGGGTTTTGTTGTGAATGAGGTTGTGCAATGAAGTCCATTAGGCCCAACTGGCAAGGGAGGGGGATGACCTGATTTGTTGTGCCCCAAGAGACCATTTTAGGTCGATTGGCAAGATGAGTTAGGCTAGTTTGAAGTTGTAGAAATTGATTTGTACCCATGGTTTGTCATTGACTTAGATGGTCAATGAGCTGCATGATGAGTTGGGTAGAATCCGTATTAGGATAGGTATTAGTATTGTTGCATGATTTGCTCCATCCGTGGGAGGCTCAAAATGGTTAATATCAGTATCCAATTTCTGAGAAAGGTAATTAGCATTTTAGGAGACTCTCCTACATAGGAAATTGTTGTAGAAATTTTTGCATAGCTAGAAAAGATAAGATAAATATATTAATGTCCATCAAATGACCACAAAATAGGTCAAAGGGATTGCAAAAAAACAACGAGCATAGATAAAAGGCGGGAAAACTAAAGAGTTCCCGAGCAAAAAGAAATACAAAGGCCAGAAGAAGTGGCCAACCGAAAGAAAGGAATCACACCACCCGAAATGGGGGTGGAAAAACAAGATAGAGGAAGAGATGGGGAAATGCGATCTTAGAAGAGAAAGGGGGAAAGCCCATCAGGGGATAGAAGAACCAACTCTCCTACCATTCGAGGTCGACTGGAAGAAGTTGAGAATAGAATGTCGACCAGTTGAAGTGAGAGCCCACCTGACATGACTCTTCCTTGAGACAATAATATTCCTTTGGTATTTGGATCTCGTCTGTCTCCTGAGGTCAGGTGTAGTACGTGCGATCCCGTGATGACTCGGGGAACCATGGAGGGAATCCTTGGACCGAACCAATTTAGAGGAAGTGAGGCACTTGACGCCTCTCTCCGCTAGTAACACTGCAATGAAGGAAGTAATCTTTTGGGTGGAGGCTGGTTTAGAATGCGGCTGAAGAGTGTGCTCCCGAAGCTTCAAAGCTTCTTGCAAATATAAAGCTAGACACCTCTGATCCTCGAAGGTGAAAAATTAAGAAAGTCCCCATGTCCTCCTAAATAAATAGTAAAACCTCCCTCTGATCTCATAGTAGATGGGACAATGACAGATAAAGTGTGTTTCTGTCTTGGTCTCTTGGCGGTTACACAACTAGCAGGTCCTATCTGAATGGTTGAGGTGGTGATCTGTCTCACAACAAAGTCTATAAGATCCAACTCTGAACTGGCAAAGGGGGACACGAAGGGCATGTGTCCAGTGCCAAAGGGTGTTTTGAGGACGAATAATGAGACCATCCCTCAACTCTAATGGATGTACTATTTGTAGTTATCCTCTGTAATGATCCTGTTCATCTCCTGTTTTGTGGGCAGAAGGTGGCTTAGAGAGTCCAAGGAGTACCGAAATGGTGGAAGATGATCCATCTGAATACCAATTGCCCCCAAGAGTTTGGAGACCTCCTTATACCAACATCGACGCCGGCTAGGGGATGCAAAAAGAGCAATAGCCTCAAAGGAATAGTAAACCAAATACGGGTACCTATCCCGCCCCTTGGTCGTGTTCGCAAAGCCCCTAATGTGCCATAAGAAAGAAACTAAGTCGAAAATGGTCTCCAGTCTAAAAGGATGGGCTCTAAACTCCGCCAAAATAATGTGTTGAGGTGAAAATTGCTTACCCAAAAGCGGTGAAGAAGAAGACTCTGGACTCTCTCAATGGAAGCCCAGTCAATCCTCGACAAAGAGGGTCCCCAAACAATAGAGTTGTAGAGAACTGTGGGTCTAATGATGGAGTCCATGAGATACATTTTTGAGATGTCTTGAAAGGGATGGTAGAAACACTGTCTCCTGAGAAGAGCTAAGGACCCATAGCCCTTGTTAACACGAGGCTGGAGAGCATGCCTCTAACTGAAACAGGGCCTCGAGAACAAAATCCCAAAATATGTATAGGAGCTGGTAATCTCGATCTCCTCACCTCTAAAGAAGAAGTGGAGATGCAAGGTCTTCAAACCATTGAAGACCATAACCTTGGTTTTACTGAGGTTAATTGTCAGGTGTCGAAGATCACATAATAGGGCTAAGGCATCGAGTTGTCTCTGTATGCCCTCCGAAGAAGAAGCGAGGAGAACCACATCATCCACAAAAAGAACAATGGATATCAAAACCCAATGTACGAGGTACCTATCACCTTCATGAATATGCTCATGGAGAAAAGACTCGAGCTCGTCAATGTAGATCCCAAACATAGTTGGGGATAAGGGGCATCCCTGCTTAACCCCAATGGTACTCATGATAAATTCTGACTCACACTAAGAGGTGCGGAGGTTGCCCAAGACAGTCTCGTACAAACACATGATGGATGTGAGGAGGGTCTCATAAATGTCAATGTCACAAATTTGCTGGAACAATGCCTTGCATGGAACTGAGTCAAAAGCTTTTCGAAAGTCCACAAAGCAACAATAGACCTTCAAAGAGTGATGACATGCCTCCTTAATGATGGTCCGCAGAGTGAAGATATGGTCGGTAGTTTGGTGATCTGGCCGAAAGCCAGTTTGCCCCTGGCTCGAATGTTTGTTTTCTCGAGCTCTCTAGATAATTGCATGTGTAATACTGTAGCTAGAGCTTGGAGAATGTATGACCCACCATGATGGCCTTGTAGTTATTGGGGTCAGAGTATAATGAGGTTCATAGACATCCTTATGTTCCCTTTTTTTTCAGGTTCAAAAATAGGGTTTCAGATGCTACCCCTGATCTGTATGTTTCGAGGTGGAGGCTTGGTCCTAGCGTTAGCTCCTATGGCAAGATGATCAACATTATGTGGAAGTAACTCAAGAAGACTTTGATTTTCAGAGTTAGTGTGATTAGGCAGGGGTTGTTCAATAAGAGATGAATAAGAATCTCCCAACAAGTATTCCATGGTGAAATGAGATTGCTACAGGAAGGTTTACCGCAGACAATTTTTAGATGGGATCAGCCTACTGTAAGTTTACATAGGGGTTGATGGTGTATGGGTTAATGTTTCGAAAGAAAAAGAGAATTTGTAGACATGATCGACCATGCAAAAAGTGCGTGCATGGGCTGATGGCATTTGTAAGTGTTAGCCTAGTGAAAACGGGATCGACCATGCAATAAGGTCCTGCACAAGGGCTGATGGTGTAAAGAAAGTAGGAAAAGTTGAAGAGTGGAGCGAATCTGATCTAGTTTAGGGAAAAGTTGACTTTTAGTCGGGTTCACCGGAGTTTATGACGGGTAAAAGAGAGGTTCCCAGTTGGGTTTTCAAATATAGGTATCCAATCTAAAACCAGCCACACCTTGTAGATGCAAAGGTGCTCAAAGAGCACTAACGTTGTAAATCTAGAGGATAGTGGCCCTAGCCTTAGAATAGCTATAAGTTTCCAAGGTTTGCAACTAAGATAAAGATAGGTATCCTACTAGGTTTTTGAAATATAGAGGGAAACAACCAAGGGGTGGATAAAGCCAAGGGCTGTAGTAACAATACGAAAATGCAATAAACTAAAGCAAACATACATCTAATCTAGCCTATAGCAATGAATGACCAATAACAAGTACACATATAAAATGAAAGACTAAAGAGGGTTAGAAATACTTACCCGTAGCATGTGTGTGACCGTTGATGCATAATCCTCCCCAGAGACAACGCCGAGAGAGATTCTCTATGGGTGGAGAAGGGGAAAGCTCAACAAGAAGATCTCTAGTCTTTACTCACTATGTTGACCCAAATGTAAAAGAGGCAAGCTGCAAGACTCCAAAGTCAATCAATAAATGTATAGTATTGCAAAATAGTGCGAGCAAAAACGAGTACAAGTGTGAGCAAATGATTGTCATTTGGTGAAAATAACAAGAAGGCAATGAGGTATATATGTTCGATGCCATCGCCCATGACAAAACAAAAATAGGTGCCATCTTCCATGGGTGACAATGTCGACCTTGGGGGAAACCCTAGGATCATAGGTTGAAAATACGAGTGGAGGTTATAAGATAAGATAAATGTATTAAATGTCCAACAGGTGACCACAAAAGTAGGTCAAAGGGACTGCACCATACAAAGGGACTGGAAACCAGCCAGTAAACCAAGACAGGTTTCCATGAGAAAACAAGAACAAAAAAATAGAAAGAGGAGAGAAATGAAGTGAGGGCCAATGGCTAAGAAGTGCCACCACAGAAGCGTGCATGACCCATGACCCTAGAGCCGGGTGACACGTGGAAGACAAAAGAAGAGCCAAAAGAATGGGAGAGAATTTGAACAAGAACTCTGTCATCTAGCAAGGCCGACTGAAATAAGTTTGTAATGCGTTGATCTCCAGTGGAGGACATATGGAAGGTATGGAATGCTGATGTCCGGAGTGAGAAGCTCTCCGATCAGGTCTGGTGGATCTTCGCGGGCATCTGTGAAGGGATGATCTTTGCCTCGTATGTGTGTGGAAGCTCTTGGATTGGAGGAAGGTGCCTTGGTTCCGCACCAATCTAGTCTGGGGGCCCATACGGGTGTCATATTGCCGCTTGGTACCCCTCCCTGAAGGGATTATTGTGAAGGAGGTGATCTGTTGAGTAGTCGACTTTCCAGATGGGGGTTGAAGGGTTTCATAATGATGTCTGAGAGTCTCCTACATATATAAAGCTAGGCACCTCTGGTCATAATATATGAAGAAACTGCTAAGGGTCGGATGCTCTTTGAAAAGACAGTGGAATCTCCTTTTGATCTTGAAATAAATGGGACACCAGAAAATGAAATGATCCTTTGTCTCGACCTTTTAAAGGGAGAAAAGTTGGCAGATCCTATCAGAACGTGAGAATTGATAATCTCTATAAACAGAAGCCTGTGGGAGCCCACTCTGAACTGGCCAAGAGGAGCACAGAGGGTATGCATCCAGTGATGGGAGATGTATTGGGGTTGAGCGATAAGACCATTGCTAACCACTAAGAAGTGCGTAACATAAAAAGGCATCTTAGGACGTAGCCCTCCTTGAGGGATAGTCCATGTGATTTGGACAAACTGTCTGTAAATGTTGTCTCGGATGATTTTGTTCAAAGTATGCTTATTCGGTAGGAGGTGGGCTAGAGCATCTGGGGAGTAATTGAATGGTAGAAGGTGGTGCATCTGAATGACAACAAATCCCAATAGGCTCGAGACTCCGGCATACCAACAACAAGAGCGACTAGGGTGGTCCGATAAGGCTATAGCCTCCAAGGAGCAGTATGCTAAATATGGGTACTTGTCTCTTCCCACAGCAGAATCAGGAAGTCTCCGGATGCGACGCAAGAGCGAGATGAGGTCAAAGATTGCTTCCAATCGAAATGGATGAGCACCAAACTCAACTAGGATGATATTGTGGGGTATGGTCTCTTTGCATCTAATGATGCGCCGAAGCAAAAGAATTGGAATTCTTTTCAACATTAGCCCAATCTAACTCAAGTAAGGACGACCCCCATATCTTAGAGCCATAGAAGACTGTGGGCCTAATAAGGGAGTTTGTGAGGGACATCTTAGACAAGGTGTCCTGAAAGTGGTGTCTGAAGCACTGTCTTTCCAAGAGAGCTAAAGACCCATACCCTTTGTTGACCCAGGGTTGAAGAGCTGGCCGCATATTGAAGCGAGGTCCAAAGAATAACACTCCCAAGTAGGTGTATGAGCTGGTGATCTCAAGCTCCTCCCCTCTAAAGAAGAAATGGAAATCAGATGTCTTCAACCCTGAAGAGCATAACCTTGGTCTTGCCAAGGTAGACCGTCAACTGCTTATAGTCACAAAAAAGAGCTAAAACATCCAATTGTCTCTGTAATCCTTCTGGGGAAGAGGCGAGGAGTACCACATCGTCAACAAAGAGGAGAATGGATAGCAGAATCTGGTGAAGAAGACAACCGTCACCCTTCTGGATATGATCACGGAAAAATTTCTCAAACTCATCAATTTAAATCCCGAACAAAGTAGGGGACAAGGGGAAACCCTATTTGACTCCAATGGTGGTCCTAATGAAGTCTGACAACCCAATGGTGTTGTGGAGGTGGCCAAGGACCTCCTCATAAAGGCGCATAATGGCAGCAAGAAGGATTTCAGAAATTCCAATGTCTTTGAGCCTACAGAAAAGGGCTTCCCGTGGAACAACGTCAAAGGCTTTCGGAGAATCAACAAATCAACAAAAGACTTTAGAAGATTGGTGGCGTGCTTCCTTAATGATGGCCTGAAAAGTGAAGATGTTATTAGTGGTTTGGTACAACAGACGAAAACCTTCTTGTCCCCTGGCTCAAAGGTGCATGTGCTCCAAAAACTCAGAAACCCGCATTGGAAACACTGTTGCATTAGCTTAGAAAATGTGTGACCCACCATAATCGTTCTGTAGTTATTGGGATCTGAGGTGGGGCCTGACTTATGGATCGGGTGAACAATTTGATGGGTCCAAATACTCAGAAAGCTTGTACAACCCACTTGGTTAAAAACATCCACTACCTAGCTGTTCAGGACGTGACGACCATGCTTGAAGAACTCTGCTTAGAAGCCTTCCTCATCCTCTGCTTTGCTGTTGTTCATGGCTGAAATAGCATCTTTGACATTCATGTAAGTGAAGAGGTGGCAAGACGATGGTGGAGACACAACAGGTCATTGGGATAAATGACAAAGGTCCAGAGTGAACGAAAGTAGGGATAATGGCGTGTTACAAGAGGAAACAAGTAAACATAGTGGGACAAATAGACATAATGAATGCAATATATGAACAAGGGGAAGAAACGAGGCATGTATAGGGCGAGTTAGGCTAATAGCGACATCTCTCAAATGTTGTGGTCTAGGCCACATAACTAAGTCCGATCATACCCCAATCTTGGCAGGCCCCTTAAGGCACCCGCTCAGGAGGAAAATGCATTAGCAGCCCCTGCACAAAAGAAATGGTTCCCATGCTTCAAAAGTATGGTGTATACAGGGATTTATCCTCAAATCCTTTGGAATCCTTAGAAAATTCCATGTTGATTTCCTTTTGCCTGAGCTCCTTCAGTTTTTTTCCTCGTTTCACAATTTTCTGCTTCTCCATTCACTCGCTTCACAATTTCCTACTTCTCCATTCATCCACTCCTGCATTAGCCCTTCAAAAATAGTATTACTATTGTTATTATATCCCAAGCTTGATCCTTATTCCATGCCGCTTTTGTGTTTAGAGGGGGCAGATAATCTATTGGACAGCTATGATGTCTACTATTTCAATTTGCCTTCCCAAAATAAGCACAGCTTGGGTTTCTACTATTAGTTGGGAAGCAATGGCTTGAACCCAGAGACTATAACCTTGTAAAGGATTCTATAAATCATATTTCAAAGAGAAATTGGTCTATATTGATCCATTGATCCAGTTGGGCTACCTTAGGGATGAGAGCAAATTTGACAGCGTTCATATGTTTGAGCTTCTTTTTATTTGTTCTACGTTCCTCGGTTAAAGCCACCAAATCATCTTGTACTGCTTCCTAGAGCTAGAAGTTCTGATAGAATAACACTATTTCCTCATCAGATCTTGGGTCTTTATCAGGCTGGAAAGAGGACTATAACTTTGGTTTCCTCCTTGGCTGCTGGACTTTATATGCTATTACTATCTTCTGATTTGACTAGTATTGGAATCCACTCATGTAGATTGCCTGAGCTCTGATTTTCCTCAATGCGGGAGGTGTCTTTGTTAGTATCGTTTGGAAAAAATCTTTAGCATAATCCATTGTTTCTTTTGCACCGTGGATGTAGATGCCCTCTTCTGTTTTTATTTCCTGCAATATACTAACATGTTGGCTATTCAGAACTGTTTTGTGCAAGTGTTTGGTACTTTAGTTCCCTTAATCCAGTGGTCTCTTGACCACTGTTGCGAGTATTGCTCCACTCTTTTTGGTACATTGGAGATGTCTTGAACGGAAGGTTGTTCTTGGAGGATGAGTGGCTGTCAGATTCCCATTTCTCTTGATCTATTTTGTGGAAGTATTTGGTACTTCAGCTCCCTTAATCCATTAGTTTCTTCAATACTGTTGTGAGTATTGCTCCTTTTATTTGTATGTTGGCGATGCCTTGTACAGGAGGTTGTTCTTGGAGCAAAGTTGGCTTTCGGAAGCCCGTTTCTCTTGATCTGTTTTTGCATCTTGGCCAACTGTTCCTTGATGTATGTAGCTTGCTTATAGATATTTTCAAACTGCTTAAATATTTCACAAATTCATATTTGTTTGAACATCGAAGTTTGTGTTTAAAGACCCAAGCTTTTCCACGAATTGAAACATTGTTTTTAAGTTTTTGTTGGATAGGTGGGCCTTGACTCCACCACAATTCCACCTTTTGTTTGAATCCTAGATGGGACAATTGAATTTGCTTGAATCTAAGTTGTGGTTTTATCTCCGTCGAGGAATTAACAGTAGTTTTGAGAGAGATAGGCCAATGATCAGAGATTAGATATCGTTAACTCTCAAATCACTCTTCTTAGTGGTTGCAAATAATTGATCGAAATGAAGATTCTATCAAACATTTCTGCTATGTAGCCCTTTCTTCGATCGCCCCATGTTAACAGTCCCTGTGCATACTCCAGTTCCACCATATTGGTGTCTGTTTCAAGTTGTTTGAGAGTCTCTGCTATCCTATGATCGAACCCAACTGCTCCTCTCTTCTCATTTTGTCTTTGTATGGTGTTAAAATCCATCCGTGAGAATGAGATTTGGCAGATGGGTCTTTATGATCCATGCTGTAAGCTGTTCTAACACTGCAACTGTGTTATGTCCGGGAGGAGTTATGTTGATATCAAGGATCTTAAAGTACTCCTGAAATTCATAAGAGAAGATATTCACAGGGAATCTCCATGTAAATGATCGATTAGAGTTAACTACATACCTACTTGGGTGCCAATGAAATATTGTTCAAGTGTTCTTATAGAATAAAGTGTTCACTTCCTCATTGAGTCTTGCTTGTGTACCTTGGGCATCCAGATCTGCATCATTTTCTCAATTGTTTTTCCCGTCCCTTGTGGGTATCTGTTTCTTTTTTGGCACATTTATGGTTTTTGGCTAGGTAGCCGAAACGGCACCCCAGGGCTGTGGGAGCGGGAGTGGGCAGGGAGCGGCGAGGGGACTGTGGAAACGGCCGGGTACGGCACAGGCCGTACCCGGGCGTTTCCGCAGTCCCCTCGCCGCTCCCGTGCCACTCCCAAGCCTAAACATGCTTTTTTTAATTTGTTTTTTATTTTTTTCATGTTTTAAAAACACAATAACATAAAAAAATTAAATATTCTTCTAATTTACACCATGTAATGATGATGATGTAGCTGATCTTGATCCTCTTGATGAAGAGGAATATGATGAATATTGACAATGGAAGACATTATGAACTTTGAATATTGATCTATGATTGAATTTAATATATCTTGAGATTCATGGCATTCACATTGTGTTCGATTTAAGTATTTTAATTTAACTTTTAAGCTTTTAAGCTTTTAAGTTTCTAAGTTTTATCGGGGTATTCTAGCTTGTTTGTTGTGGTTATTCACTTATTTAGCTTATAACTTGTCTTTCATATGAATAATATGTGGTTAATGAATTAAAATCCTATTTAGAAAGCTGAAATTTATATATTTTTAAAATTTTATATAGTTTTTGTACTGCCGTATCCTACGCCGTATCCGGGGTCAATTTTTTTTTTTGCCGTTTCCGCGTATCGGATACTCCGTACCCGCTTCTGTATCCAAAACGCTTCGGCTACTTAGGTTTTCGGCTTCCAATGCTGTAGATTAATTGGAATCAGATCTTCTTGAGAGCTGGTTTTGTTTTTGCCCTACCAGCTTCTGGTTGCTGGCCTGGATGCATTATCAACTGATGTACAAGTGAGAAGCTCTTGATGCTTTCCTTTTTCTTTGGCTATACTTGTTGTAGGTTGTGGAAATCCGTCCTTGTTAGGAGAGATGGTGTCTATGAGTCCTTAGCTATCTTCCATATCCTCTGTCTCTTTGTCCACTAGTGCTTCAAATGGATTTGTTGGCGATATTTGATTTTCTTGGCAGGGTGTTTCTTTTCCTTGTTAAGAACAAGCACATTAAAATTTTGTCTCGCTTGATATCTCCTTATTATGGCTCTGTTTTTTCCAAGGCCTCACAGGTGCATCATCCCGCCCAAGCTGGACTGTTTCTTTGCCTGTGTTTACTTTTTCTGCTCTTTGGGATCATTATTACCTGGTGTTTGCAGTGTTCGGGGGTTTTGAGAGGCGCAGACTCGAGCCATATGTCCAGGTTCATGAAAAAGTTTGCACCTAAATATTTTTATGGTACAAGGGTTGTTCCCTTTCTATCCCTTTCATGTGAAAGGCAGTGGCTTATCTTGGTCTACGTTGACACGTATCTGTGTATAGTTTGAAACACTTGTATCTGTTGGTGAATTCTGATGCTATAGTACACTGTCCAATGGCCGATCTTCTTTTGGGTTAAAAGATGGCGACCAATGTTTCATGATCAACGACCCTCCTGTGAAAATGCTATATCATTTTCTTGTTTGGATGGGAAAACAGCCATGAAAAACCCTTGGGCATCAGTAAAATATCCACTGATCTTGATGGTTTACAATTTCCTAAGGGTTTTGGACAAGTTCCCATGAATCTGTGAATCAAGGCTTTCTCTTTTAGAAGCCTTAACCTGTTTTCCATTCCATCCATGGAGAAAGAGACCCTCGGAGGAGTTTCTAGTCTGGGGCAGCATCCATTTTGCTTCTTCATGTGGAAACTCCGTCTTGAGATGGTCTAATGTGCATGATATTGTAGGAAACACTGAAGTTTGTCCTTGCAGACCTGTATTGGTTCATTGGAGACTGTAGATCTTAATTTTTGATGTGGACTATATGGGGAAAGTGTTTAGGAGGAGGGTGTGGGGTCCTTTGAGGGGCAGTCCTTATGCCCAATCAGTCACGAGCTGATGGTCAGGAATGCTGATGGTAACAACTAGCAGAATGTAGTCAATGCATAGAGAGCTTAACGTTCAGAGCTACGTTCTCCTCAACATATGTATAACAGATTCAATCGTTCTATCCTGTTAGAACTGTTAGTATATCTTGTATCTTGTGGCAGGTTCAAAGGCATGCATAGTAAGGCTGCAGCCCATTTTCTTGTGTTTATTCCAAAAGACAGGGAAGAAGGTACATGTGAATCCGTTGAAAGAAACACAATGTAACTCATGTTTTCAAATTGTTTGCTCTAGAAAATTATCCTTCTGAGTAACCGGCATTAAAAGAAAGATTGAGTTTTTGGGATATTATAAAATTCAGTGAGTGTGTTTGGAGGAAGTTGAGTACATTCAAACTAATGGCTAAAGGATACACACCATAATTACCATATTTTGGTTATTTCACAAATCTAAAGCGCATTTTAAATTCATGTTTTCGACTATATAAGTCATGCAACTATCTCATTTATCTGGGAAGACGAGTTTGAAGATATTCCAAATCTTGTTTCTTCCTCACAAGTTATGGATTGGTAAATGCTTTCCATTCATTTATTTTCTCTTTCACGAGATATGGATTTGTTGTGTGTTAAACATCTCTTCCTAGTTTACTTTTTAATAGATCTATAATACCGAGGCATTCAACTTGGTAGAATTCTATTTTGATCTACATCTATATTTTCATTTTTTGTATTACAGATAAGGGTCCATGCTCAATACCTTGGTTATCCCCTTCTGGGTGATAACTTGTATGGAGGAACAACAGGCATGGCATTATCTCGATTGAAACCAAAAGTGTCTTCGAAGTATCATGGCCGGCTTTCTAAACTAGTGTCAAATTTACGGCGACCTTGTCTCCATGCCTTTTCTCTTGGGTAAGTCCAGCCATTGCAAATTTTAATGCTTCATTTGAGAGTATCTTACTAAATGTTAGACTTAACAGTCTCTACAAGCAATTTTGGTTTGCTACATTTGGGTATTAATGATTGGACCTTCTCCTATGATTGCAGCTTTGAACATCCTCAAACTGGAGAGGAAATAAAGTTCTCATGCCCCCCTCCACTTGATTTTATGGATGTGTTGCACCATCTTCGAAACATTTAAGCCAAATGAGGATTTGGTTTCACTTTTGAAGATCTACATTTACAAGCCCATCCTTTATTCTTGCTATAGGATAATTGTTATGCATTATGGTATGTTGGATTGTTCTTCTACCACATGCATGATGAAAATATGTTTGACCCGTTATACAAAATGAAGTGCTGGAAAAAACAGATAAAAGTATAAAGATCCGCTAAAAATAAAAATAATTGAAGTATTTGTTTCAACCATTCGACATTGCAGATGATTTCTTGAGTGGCTCTGATGATTTGCAATGGGAAGCCATTTGAAAGCATCAGTAATTCAATTTGATTCCTCTGACGTACTGTGAATTAGGTGTCAAATTAACATCAGCATCAGTTTTGATGCATGTAAATGCTTGTCCTGGTTTTGGAAATTATTTGCCTTACATAAAGCCTTGAAGGGTGAATGCAAACTGCAGACTGATGTGATTGCATCAAGTAGTATGCATATGTAGATGCAAGCACTGAAGTTGGACCCATCGTAGTGAATTTTCTGTTGAAGACTCAAGCTCTGCATAGTAATCTATCAAATGATAAACCTCAAGCTGTACAGATTCACTTGGGAATCAGCTACGTGTGCAAACTTTAGGGGAATCAGCTACGTGGATTAGAAATTTGCATACATATTGGCATACAACCATCATGTTATCATAGTTGACAAGGAAACATAATTTCTTTAGGTCACGGGGAAATTAAACATCATCATTGTACAACCTCTGGACTTTGAAAATCGTGCCAACAATTTGCAGCTTGTATTGAGAAATGATCAAAATCTTATGAAATCTGCAAGAATGAGGACAGATGCACATTGGCCAATGTACTTTATTAAATCTCTTACATAATCACACGGGATTATCGTATATTATTAAGTATATTACATATCTATGTTTGTCTCTATTCTCATAGAAGGTTCCTTGTATATCCTTTGTAATCTTTAATATACATAATACAAATGAGTGTACTATAGCTCTGGAAATCATGTGTTATCTCTTGGTTGAAATTGTGCATATCAAATGCTATCAGAACTTATCAGTTGTGGCTTTTAGATCTAGTCATCTCAAGGGCCTCTATCTTTTATTTTGACTAGATCTAACACCCTTTAAGACTATTCCCGATCAAGGCCTCTGTTCTAGTCTTCGTGAGGGATTCTACCTCTTACCCTCCTTTGATTATTTCATTTGGTATTAGAGGCTATTATTGATAACGGCATTTAGATCTAATCCCCTCAAGAGTTTCTTTCTTATACCCTTACTAGATCTAACACCCTCAGGGCTCTCCAACTTGGGTCCTTTGATTTATTGTTATAGGGTTTCTACTTCTTACTCACCCCTGAATCCTTCCAAATATTGTTGATTGAAGCCTTTAGATCTAGTTCTCTTAAGGGTTTTTATGTCCCACCCTTATTAGGTCTAACAACCTTAGGCTCTCTTGATCAAGGCACTAGATTTGGGCTCTCTTGATCATTGGAGACTTTGGGTGTATGATAAACATGTCATTTACATATTGTAATGCATTTAGGTGGTACTTACACTACAAGTAGGATGGATTGTAAGGTGTGACACAAAAGGTAACAAGAGATGGAGAGGATTTTGTGCACTAGTGGAGTAAAGGAGTAATAGATGCAGAGATAAGAATTATAGAGTACTGTATTATGGACTTATATGAATGAAACATAGCTATATCATGACATATTGTATTATGTGCTCTATGTGAATGCCAAAGTAGAAGACCCACGTCAATTTATTTTTAATTAGATAATTAGTAACATATTCTCTTTTGTGTAGTATCAACTTTAGGCGAGACCTACTGATTAAATAAGATGGTACATAGTACTTGGTCTATGTTAACATTTGGTGGTGTTGTGTAGGTTGCTTTTAACTAATGTCCAATGGGGAATATTTCTTACTATTTTGGAAGTTAACATTAACAGGGTTGGAAAATTGGTGGGGGAGAAGGTAAGAAGATTCTTTAATGCATAAGTTAAGTGGATTGGAAAACCTTATTAATTAGTAAAAGAACAATTTTTAATAGCCTTGGATGAAGAGTTTTGCTCCTTTTCCAAATCTTATTTGGCCTTGGATTCTGAGAGGAGAAATAACATAAGGGTGGAGATGGAGAAATTATAAAAGTTTGAAGAGTTAGATGAATTGTGGACAATAGCAATCGCTTACTGATTCAAAACAACATGGGACTCAGTTATTATTATGTGGGTATTCAAGGTTGGGCTAACTTTAGATCCAAGAAGGTTGAATTTCTAGGACCTAGAGAACAATTCTAGAAAAACTACCAATTCTTCTCTAAATACTCTTTGAGGAGAAGTGATTGGTGAAGAGTGGAAATAAGCTCTTTTAGGTGTGAAGGCACCTAAGTGATGGTGTGCGGGAAAAAGGGCAGTCATACTAGATGTAACTTTTTAAAAATGTTGTCTATTGGTTGGGGGAAATAATTGTAAGTGTTAATGGGAGAAAATATGAGAAATAAAAGTAAAGGTGTAGGTGTGATGAGAATAAAGATTAAAGGGAAAAAGTGATTAATATGAGCGTGAATAAGTGAAGAGTAAAAAAAACAGAGAGTATGAAAGTTTTGTTAATTAAAAATATGATTAATAGAAGTAAAGAGAAAACTAGTCGAGGAGAGGACTTAGAAGAGAAAACAAAGAAAAAGGAAAGAGAAGAAATAATTAAGTAATTTAGTTTAAAGAAGAAAATGGGGGAAACATCAGTTAGCATCATTCTTGCTAACTTGAAAAAAGGAAATTGGGACTTGCAAACTTGGGAAAAGGGAACACGATGCATTGCAATGAAATAAAAAACATATGTACACATGTACGATCAAATGACATTGAAACAAATCAACTTACTTTGGTATCCCAGATTGTGAATAACATAGAAAGAATCAAATATATATATGAAGAGAGCTATTCATTGAAAATGCAACGAAGAAAAGGATGGTGGAGGAGATGAAAGGGGTTTAAGTCAAAATTAATAAAATAACAAAGATGGGGGATGTTGCTTGAACCTTGGGAGCAAAAGACCAAATGGAATACACTTTTGGCTCAAGATGATTAAGTTTAACTGGGAAATGTGAGGAAGAATAAGTAGAAGATAATATAGGGGAAGAAAGTATAGAGGGTGATATATATGATGGGTGAAATGAGAATGTAGAAAGGTAAGGTAAGAGAGTGAGAATGAATTAATCATACATAATAGAATAAGATATAAGAGATGAATGAGATAAAATAAGTAGAACGAGAAGTATTAATAGGCAAAAACAATGAAGAGATTAGAGAAGATTAAACTACTTGTTATGCAAAGGAAATAAGAGTTAATGAGGTAAATTATAAGAAAATAGAAGACAATAGTGGAGAAAATAATGAAAAATAATGACCAACTACCATACCCCATGCCACTTAGAAAATATATCGAATTGAAGAAGTACAAATAGGAAGGGAGTCATTAGACAACTATAAAAGACATCAAGAGGAAGTTGAAATGAGAGATATAATAGGATGATTTAGTGAGATAATAGGGAAAAAGTGTTTATGAGAAAGAATATAAAAGAGAGAAAATGAGAAAACATCTAGTAATAGGAAAACAATAGGACTCTAAGAAAAGAAAAGAGGAAGAGGAAAAGAAAGGAAACTAGAGAAAGCAACAAACACCAAATAAATATGGGATTGTCACAAAACACGAAGTAATCACTATTTGGGAAAGATACAAAAGTCACCTATGAATGCTTATTTGTGTTGGACTCATAATATAGAAGTTAGTACAAGCGACAATCATACGATGATATTTGATTTTGTGGAAAGATTGAGGGATGAGATGTTGAAATGGCATATGAAGGTGAACTTGGAGCATTCAAAAACATGGGTCGAGGAACAACATGAATTTAAGAAAGATTACCTCTTCTTGGACATACCAACAAAAAGTGTTAAGTAAAATGAGATATTTGACATAAAAAGAACTGGTGAAGTATGATAAAATATTCTTAATGATAGTACGAAACCAAGGTGAGCTACTCAATGAGAAAAAAATGATAAAATGGTTTTCTTTAGGGTTACTCCCTTACCTTAGAGCATTGATAGATGTTAAAGAATGTTTGACATTTGGAAATTCACTTGAAATGTCTTCAAGACTAGAGGCACAAATTTGGTGGGGAGAGGGAGAATCAATGGTCAAGACAGATTAAAGAAATTGCAACATGAGTTCACACATTTGAGATTAAGAAAAAAATTCAGATGAAGGCAGATGCTAGAACAAATTCACCATCATGGAATGGGACAAGAAAATATTTGGTGCAGTGTGTTGTGTTGAGGGTCACACACAATTAGTGTCACAACTAGTATTTAAAGCAATATTTTGGTGCGATATTTATAGACTCTATGATCAACACGAACAACATATTTTCTTTTCGATGGAAGTAGCAACTCCTTCCAATCAATTAATATACTACACTGTATGGAGTCCATTTAAGCATTATCACCATACATGCCTAGAAGTAGACACAATGGAGGAGTTAAGAGTTGAGAGAGATCCGCCACCCCACAAGAATGCCAAAACAAGTGAATTACTAGATGTCATAATGGATACCAAGGAGGGTACCACAGAGGTTATTGTGGCAAGAATAATAATGAGTGGCTATAGGGGAGGATACTAGGGTGGTAGAGGATATGAATGAGAAAGAGGGACAATCACATGTTATAAATGTGTGAAACAAGGACACATTAGAACACTATGAAGAGGTTCCACAAACACAATGTAGGGTTTGCACTGAGAAGCAAGCACATGATTCATTTAATTGTCTTAAAGCAACCCAATTTTATAAGAATGGAGGGACAAAGATGTAAGAGTTGAGTGTTGGGCCATCTAAAGGTGCAACTCACTTGAAAAAGGTAAAGAGAAGCCATGATTCAGTAGGAAGATCAAGAAGCGTAAACCAAAAGAAACTAAGAACCATGAAAAAAAGGCAAAATGTTCCAAGAAGTGATAATCTACATCAGACCACCTACAAGAGATTGATGAAACTTTGAAAAAACAAGAGTAAATAAAGGAAAATAAGACCTACAAAAATGAAGTAGCGGAAGAAACACTAAAGGTTGTAGTAACCATATGAGTGACATACATACATGGAAAGATAAAAGAGATACTTTAGGAAGAACCTTCAGATGATGAAGAAGAGGATAGGGATTATTGAGACATTAGGATTCATAAGAGAGAATATAACAAAGTAGAATTATAGAAGAAAACAAAGGAAAATAAAAAAATCACATATTTTAATGAAACAAAAATAAGACTCAATAAGCTGGTGAAATTTATGGTATCTTAGGGGTTATTGGAAAAGCTTGAAATTTTTTGCAAGTATTAAAGTAAACAAGATAGATCTAATAGAGTGCAC
This sequence comes from Taxus chinensis, assembly GCA_019776745.2. NCBI lineage: Eukaryota > Viridiplantae > Streptophyta > Pinopsida > Cupressales > Taxaceae > Taxus > Taxus chinensis. The sequence continues at coordinate 337,976,906 of CM034157.1, read as the reverse complement.
ATGGTGAACAGAGGGAAAGCCAAAAAGGGAAAAATGCATTTAGAATTAGCAAGAAGTGGTGGAAGTCGACATTCTTATTATATGTGAAGGTAAATGGTAAGGAAATGCACTGCATATTGTTCTATATATGTGTAAATGTGAATGTGATACTGCAAATTACATTGAAAACTTTATTGGAACCACCACCACTTATGGTAGATTATGACATTTCTGCGGCAAACAGATCACTATGATCACTTATAGAAGTGCTAACATGGACAAAAGTTGATTTTATAGGGATACTGAAATAGTGGACTTTGAAGTCATGGAAACGTATGAAAATCATTTGTCATACCCATTATTGTTAGCACCATGATGGTTTAGTGACTATAAGGGTATTTTCAATTAAGAGGATGAAGAAATGACATTTGAGGATAATGAGATATTAGCACACTTAACATTAGAAATTGGTATGGTTATAACTTGGACAAGGGAAGTTTGGAAAGATGAATTAATTTCCACGAGTTTTTGGGTATTTATGCAATTGACAAAGTACCACCTAAAAAGGGTGATGAAATTGGGTTAAAATGTGAAGAAATAAAAATAGATTCGGAAGAGGATATAAAAGTGTCGTTATATGGAACACGAGAGACAACAAGAAGGAATCTTTTAAATATTATAGAAGAGAAAGTACAAACAAATATGTTTTTTTAGTTATTGAGGGGAACTTCACATACAAAGACCCCAAAGTTTAGTGGTCAAGGAGAAGTGAATGAATACTATTGTGTACACCTTATTTTTCACTCTTACAAATGATTGTTCTTTGCAATCTGTTGGCAGATTAATCTCCTCGATTGTGTCCCATAAGGGGCTTACTAGGAGCGGGGCTAGGCGGGTCGGGAATATTTGGTAAGAGATTCGTATGTGGCATCACCTTGGTTTTCCCTAGCATGCTTTCTTACTACCTCAATACTACCTTTATGCCATCTCCTTACTATATTTTAATGACCACTTGGTATCCTCAATAGACATCTCTGCCTATATCACCTTTAGGTCCCTGTAGTGGTCACTCCCTTTACGTATTGTTTACAGCTCAACCAATAGCCCTTCATATTTGTTTCATTGTATATGTATATGATTTTGACGTTTAGTACACTAGATGAATTGGATGATAGGCATTATGAGTTATATGAACTGAGGCATAGAGTGCTATAAACATTTTTATACCAGTATGACATACTTTTTTTATTTCACTAACCATGTAGAGATAATTTTGTTGTTGATTTCTTGAACTAACCTTGGAGGGATTAAATGGTGTGTATGACCGAATTTATGTTTTGTGTATGTTATATGTTTGATCATGGATAGACTTATCATGATATCTATAGATGTATGGGTTTACTTTGTTTATGAGACACAATGAAAAGTTTGAAATGCGTTAATTGAATCATATATGTAGATGCTCATAATGAAATTGAAATGTCATTTTAATTGTTGATTTTGATTGTGAATAGTATGATGAGTTGTTTGGGTGTCCATGTTGGGATTTAGTTCATTTTCACATGGTTATATATGGATGTATATTTTGTTGTGCAATATTACTCTTGTTTGAAGTGTGTAAGTGGTAAATTCATGAACGGGTAAATTTAGAAAAAATAATATAAAATACCAAATTGAGGAAGGGAGAAGCCTAACTACCCAACAATGCCACGTTTTAGCCAAAGGTCACCCAATGAGCACTTGTGTGTGTGTAAAATTATGTCAAGTGACGTAAATTGTGATTTTTTTGAATAAATATTGTCACGTTTTCTTTATTTGTGACTTTTGAAAAGTGAAATTTTGTGTTTTTGGTTAAGTGTGTTTAATTTGGGTTAGTTAATTGTGTGTGAGACAAATTAATTATGTTGTCTTTTGCTCTGAGCTGAGTAAGTTGGACTTAAAGTACAAACTCGATTTGGCCTTTAGGCCCATTTTTGGAAGAGTGCAGAGAAGGGTTATCTTACTCAAAGGACAAAAAAGAAACTTTTCTTCACTTAAGAGAGATTTTTCTTCTCTTTTACACTCTTTGATTGATTTGATTTGATTTGATTTTTACTTATTTTGATTTTGGAGATTGCGTTGGGATGAACATTTTGGAGTGTGGAAGGAAACTTGTTTACCTATATGTCTTTTGAGTTTATCACCCTCATACCTCTCTTACACATTTTTAACACCTTTAATTGATTGTTTGATTTGTGTACTCCATTTTGAGAGCACATGGACTTGTCTAATTGGCAATCCCATGTGGATGTCACATCACCCTTCTCTCTTAAATTTTTATAAATATATTCAAGTTTGGAGAAAAGATGTTTCATGCCCATTTGTTTTGAAAAATTGTGGGATTGGATAGCTTTGAAGAAAAACTTGTGAAAGTTTGCTTGGATTTTGGATTGCTCAAGTAGACAAGATGCTCCCAAGGTAGGCCTATTTTACCGTAGTTATTTCTTTAACCTGATTTTTGCTTGCATGTATTTATTTTTGTTTCATAAAGTTGGAGTTTGAGTAATGAATGACCATAGAAATGGCGTGGGAGGAAAGTAGTCAAACTTAGTAAAAATTATGCCTTTTGGTAGAGTGGAGAGTTAAGGGGTTTATTTGGTAATCAAAGTAATAATCAAAACTTATTGGTAGAGTGGAGAAATAAGCTTTTTTATTATGTGTATATTATACCAATCTTATGTTTTTGTGTGAGATTTATGGAGGGATGAATTTTATATTTTCTTTGGCAATAATCAATGCCTTTTGGTGGAGTGAAGGGAAAAGAGTTGGAGTGAATTTGTTTTATTGAAGGGAGTGTGAGATGGATTCTTACCATCTCACTTGGGAGGGAAAACGAGAGCATGGCTACTCCTTTCTCTTTTGGGATTCTAGTGAAAATCCTCTGTGTTGTTTGCTCCCTTGAAATTTTGTTGTTAATTTGATTGTTTGCTTGTTGTGTTCATATGGGATAACATGTGGATATTCCTACTTTGTTGGGGCTAGGGGGTCAATGTGAGAGTTTCTCTCTTCCATTAAAAAGGGTGGGAGGAGAGCGTTGCTCCCTCAACTTTTTGGTTGTTCCATGTTGACTTTGGTAGAGATTAAGTGAAGAAGACTATGATTCTACCCTCATTGTTGAAGATAGTTATTATTGCTTTGAGAGCCTTTTGTATTGTTTAAATGAATTGTAAAGTTGAATCAAGCTTTAAGAGCTTTATCCTCATATGTATTGTAGTTGAAATTTTTATTTAAATCAATCATGTTGTAATTGGAAAGTGATTGAAGTTTTTGTACATGTTATTGAAAAGTTAGTCTTAGGTTTAGATCAATTTGTTTGAAATATGGAAAAATAATTTTTGCAATTCTCATGTATGAGCTTTCTTGAAACAATGAAATGATAGTTGTATTTATGAAATTTAAAAAAAAAAAAGAGTTGTGGCTAAGATTCTTTTCTCCACAATGAGTTTTATTTCCTTGTATGAAATCAAAGATGTATATATATTTTAGAAATGTTTGTATATATATATATATATATATATATATATATATATATATATATATAATGAACCCATGTATAATATACTATAAAATCTCTATATAATGAAATGTATGTTAGGTTGTGGACCCTGTTTTCATGTGAGAAAGTGTTGAAGAATGTACTATAAGAGTACTGTACACTTTCCACAGTTGTCTTGCCAGGGTTTAGGGCTGGGTCAGGCCCCGAGCAAGGGTTCAGGGGCGCAACCCTCGAGAAATTTCTTTTGGGCCTTAAAACGTGCCCGATATACCAGAAAATGTGTTTTTCTCATATGGGCGGGATTTTGACCCATATATTTATGAGACGGTTTTGGCCCATGGTTTTGATACCCACAGATTTGTAAAATTGCTTAAGCAGTTGTCTATATATATGGTTTTATGCATATGGTAGACATAATGCAACATTACATATGTGTTTTGAATTCGGGTGTGAATTCTGTAGAGTTTGTTGAGCATAGCTCCAAACAGATCTGGGTATTGTATTGAGAGAGTGGTGGCTTGTAATAAAATCTGAGCAAGTGATTCTTGGTGGATGTAGCCCAAATTGGGTGAACCAAGTTAAATACTGTCTCTTTGTGTTGTGTTATTTTATTCTGCACTTTTATTTGAGATCTGTAATATTTATGCATATTAGTTTCTACTATTGCGATTATGTGAGAGATTATTCCGATATTTTATCCTCTATTTCCTAACAATTGGTATCAGAGCCCGGTTTGGTTTATTGAAGTGTTGAATCGCAAGGAAAGTTTTATCTTGAGTGGGAGCTATGGCGGATGATGGAAGATCAAGGGTTAATAAATTCAACGGACAGAATTTCAATCTTTTGAAGATGTAGATGAAAGATTACCTTTATCAGAAAGATATTTATATTTCGCTGTTTGAGAAGGTGAACAAACCCTCAAGCATGACAGATGCAGAATGTGATTTACTAGATAGGAAGACACTTGGGACAATCTGGTTGTCTCTTGCATATTCGGTATTACTTAATGTTTCAAAGGAAAATACTACAAAAGAACAGATGGATGCAGTAGAGAAGTTGTATGAAAAACCCTTTGCCTTTAATAAGATATTTTTAATAAAAAAGTTTAATATGAAGATGTCTGAGAATGGTTCAGTAGCAGATTATTTAAATGATTTTAATACGGTTGTAAATATGCTAGCTTCAGTTATAATAAAATTTGATGAAGAAGTTAGGGCTTTATTAGTTTTGTGCTCTTTACCTGAGAGTTGGAATAGCCTAGTAATGGCGGTAAACAACTCGGTTCCAGCTAACTCAAAGTTGAAGTTTGAGGATGTTGTAGGGGTGATTCTAAACGAGAAAATGTGAAGAAAAAGCTCTGAGGAATCTGTTGGCATAACAGCTGATTAACACGATGAGATCCCTCTCCACCATAAGTTCGAGCTTTTGGTGTGACGGCAAATCATACATGGTATCACCTCCGTCACACCAAAAGCTCGAACTTATGGTGGAGAGGGATCTCATCGTGTTAATCAGCTGTTACACCAACACCCTCTTGCACGATGGATCCAGATGCAACCACGTGAGCTCTGGGCCCACCACGTATACATCTAATTAGGCCCAACGATATTAGGAGGCACACTTCTTATTTTCCCGGGAGGTCACCCATCCCAGCACTACTATAGGGCTTTATTTTGCTTAACTACCTAGCTCTGATACCATGTCGCATTTTCCGTCACACCAAAAAGCTCGAATTTCATGGTGGAGAGGGATCTCATTGTGGATTAATCAGTTGCCTGTAGGCCAATACCCTCCCGCACGATGGAGCCGGGTATACACCCAATCAGGTCCAACGACTCTTGAAGAGGATTAGTGACACCAGGAATTTCTTGGGAGGTCACCCATCCCAGCATACTCTGGGGCTTTCGCGCTTAACTGCTTGGCTCTGATACCAAACGATTTGTTGTCACACCAAAAGCTTGAACTTATGGTGGAAAGGGATCTCATCGTGTTAATCAGCTGTTATGCCAACACCCTCCCACATGATGGAGCCGGATGCAACCATGTGAGCTCTGGGCCCACCACATATACACCAAATTAGACCCAACAACATTAGGAGGCAGTGACATTGGGAATTTCTTGGGAGGTCACCCATCCCAACACTACCTGGCTCTGATACCATATGATTTGACGTCACACCAAAAGCTCAAACTGATGGTGGAGAAGATCTCATTGTGTTAATCAGTTGTTACGCCAATAGAATCTTCTACTTCATGGAATGCTTTGACAATGGAAACTAGAGGGAGACAAAAGAATAGAGGAAGTTGTGGAAGATCAAAGGATCGGACAAGGTCAAAATCTGAAAGCAAGATAAGATGTTGGCACTGTGGAAAGTCTGGGCATGCAAATGACTATTGGGAACTTTGAGACAAGAAGAAACAATAGGAAAAAAATAAGGAGGCAAATGTGGCAACGGGTAATGTATGTCAGGATGCTTTGATTATTTCCTTGCACAATATTACTGAATCTTTGGTTTTAGATTCGGGGGCTTCTTTCCATGCTACTCCACATAGGCATTATTTTTTGATTATGTTCAAGGGGATTTTGGGCATGTTTTTCTTGGTGATGATGAGCCTTGCAACATAGTTGGAAAAAGTTATGTTCAGGTTAAGATGCAGAATGGGAATACTTGACTATTGAAGGATGTCAGACATGTGCCTACATTAAGACGAAATTTGATATCAGGCAGGGCAAGTTGGGAAGTGATGGTTGTACTGTGATATTTACAGCTGACTCTTGGAAGGTTACCAAGGGTGCTCTTGTGGTGGCAAAAGGTAAGAAGGTTGGAACCTTGTATTTAACCACTGATAGTACTAATGATTGTAATCTTGTGGCTTTAAACGTAGATACAACATTATGACACTATAGGCTCGGTCATATGAGCCATAAGGGCATGGACATCATAAAGAAGAATTTGTCTAGATATACAGAAACACGTTTGGATTTTGTGAGGACTGCATATATGGGAAACAAAAGCGAGTAAGGTTTCTCAAGGTTGGACCTACAAGAAAGAGAGTAAGTTAGAGCTGGTGCATTCTGATGTGTGGGGGCCTGGCTCAGGTATCATCTCTTGGGGGTTCAAGTTATTATGTTACTTTTATTGATGATGCAACAAGGAAAGTTTGGGTTTATTGTATTAGAAACAAATCTGATGTATTTGACACTTTTGTTAAATGGAAAGCCTTGGTAGAGAATGAAACATGCCTTAAACTAAAATGTCTTAGGTCAGATAATGGAGGAGAGTATTACAGTAATGAATTTAATGATTATTGTTCTAAGAATGGAATTCGTAGGCAAAAGACGATTTCAGGAACTGTGCAACAGAATGGGGTGTCAAAAAGGGTGAACAAAATAATAATGAAATGTGCTAGGAGCATGATGTTACATGCAGGACTACCTCTTTCTCTTTTTGGGTAGAAGCAGTGAGCACAGCTGTGTACTTGATAAACAGAGGACCCTCAAGTGCCTTGGATGGAGGCATACCTGAGGAGGCTTGGTATGGTAAGAAAGTTGATTATTCATTTTACTTAGAGTCTTTGGATGTGAGGTGTTTGTTCATATAGACAAGGATGATAGGACCAAGCTAGAGGCTAAATCAGAAAAATGTACTTTCATTGGTTATGGTGGTGATGACTTTGGATTTAAATGTTGGAGTATTAAGGACAAGAAAATCATTCGGTCTAGGGATGTGGTCTTTAATGAGAAAGTCATGTATAAGCAACAGTTGCAGGAAAATAGGGAAGAATCCAAGAAAGAATATGCAGTGGTAGAGGATCTTCCAAGGATGGGAAAGTGACCCATGAATTAGTTCAGGAACCTACTCAACAGGAACCCCAAACTCCTACAGTGAGGAGGTCTTCTAGGGTAAGAAAAGAACCTTGAACATTTTTCTCCTTCTCTTTATTATTTATTACTCACTGATAGTGGAGAGCTAGAGAGCTTTGATGAAGCAATGCAGGTAGATGCCAGTAAGAAGTGGGAGCAAGCCATGGATGAGGAGCATCAAGTCTCTCATGGAGAACCAGACTTGGGATTTGGTGAAGCTACCAGAAGGAAAAAGAGCATTACAGAACAAGTGGGTGTATTCAGAGTCTAAAGAAAAAGGAGGAAAGAAAATTTATAAGGCCCGGTTGGTGGTCAAGGGGTTTGCATAGAAACAAGGTATAGATTTTGATGAGATTTTTTCTCCTGTAGTAAAAATGACTTCTATTAGAACTGTTCTTGGAATAGTTGCAGCAGAAGACTTGCACTTAGAATTCAGTTACATGTAAAGATTACATTTCTCCATGGTGATTTGGAGGAGGACAACTATATATGCAACAACTGAGGGATATGAAGTCAAAGGTAAAGAGGAGATGGTGTGCAAACTGAAGAAGAGCTTGTATGGCCTGAAACAAGCTCCACGTCAATGGTATAAGAAGTTTGATAGCTTCATGATGGAGCAAGGTTATATTAGATGCTCATTCTGACCATTGCCTCTGTATACAAAGAAATTTGAGGATGGAAGTTATATTATCCTGTGTTTGTATGTTGATGACATGTTGGTTGCAGGTAAAAACATGCAGGAAATAAAAGTACTCAAGAAACAGCTAAGTGAATCCTTTGAGTATGAAGGATTTGGGGGCAGCCAAACAAATCCTTGGTATGAGGATATCTCGGGATAGGAAGGAACGGAAGTTGACTTTATCTCAGGAAGAGTACATTAAGAAGGTATTGGATAGGTTTAACATGCAGGATGCTAAACCGGTTGGGACTCCTTTGGTAGGCCATTTCAAGTTATCAAAGGAGCAGTGTCCCAAGACAGAGGTGAAAGAAACCAGATGTCCAAGGTACCTTACTCATCAGTAGTTGGCAGTTTGATGTATGCTATGGTGTGCACTAGGCCTGATATTTCCCATGCAGTGGGAGCTGTGAGTAGATTTATGAGTGATCCAGGTAAGAGCATTGTTTTTAGGCAGTAAAGTGGATCTTTGGTATTTGAGAGGGACCATGGGGATAATTTTTGTGCTACAGTGGATCAGACACCACTTTACAAATATGTAGATTCAGATATGGCTGGAGATGTAGACAACAGGAGGAGCATGACAGGTTATATTTACACTGTAGGTGGGATCTCCAACAGTGAGCTGGATTTCATGACTACAGAAGTTGGTGGCTTTGTCAACCATAGAGGCTGAGTATGTTGCTGCCATAAGGCAAGAAAAGAGATGATTTGGTTACAACAATTGCTTGAGGAGTTGGGGCATAAGCAGGAGGAATGTAAGCTGCATAGTGATATTCAGAGTGCTATACACCTAGCTAAAAACTTTGCTTTCCACTCTAGGACGAAGCATATACAGTTGAGATATCATTTCATCAGGAAGCAACTTTGGAGGAAGATAAGTTGAAGTTGGAGAAGATTCATACCAGTTAGAATCCTACAGCACATGATGACCAAGGTGGTCACAAGGGATAAACTAAAGCTATGTTCAGCTTTGGTTGGCCTTCACAGATGACTAGTGAAGGGTTGAGAAGCTTTCTCAGTGGAAATCTAGTCTCCAAGTGGGAGATTGTTAGGTTGTGGAGCCTGTTTTCATGTTAGAAAGTGTTGAAGACACCTTCTATGAGTACACTTGTACACTTTTACAGTTGTCTCGCCGGGGTTCAGGGCCAGGGGGCCCCAAGCAGGGGTCAGGGGCCGCAACCCCCGAAGAAATTTTTTTGGGTGGTTAAAACCCATGGGTATATGGGAAATGTGCTTTTCTCATATGGGTACCCATTGTTTTGTATTTTGACCCATAGGTTTATGGGACAGTTTTGGCCCATGGTTTTGATACCCATGGTTTTGTAAAACTACTTAAGCAGTTGTCTACTTATATGGTTTTATGCATATGGTAGACATAATGTAACATTACAGATGTGTTTTGAATTCGGGTGTGAATTCTGTAGAGTTTGTTGAGCATAGCTCCAAACAAATCTGGGTATTGTATTGAGAGAGTGGTGGCTTGTAATAAAATCTGAGCAAGTGATTCTTGGTGGATGTAGCCCAAATTGGGTGAACCACGTTAAATACTGTCTCTTTGTGTTGTGCTACTTTATTCTGCACTTTTATTTGAGATCTGTAATATTTTATGCATATTAGTTTCTACTATTACAATTTTGTGAGGGATTATTCCACATATTTTATCCTCTATTTCCTAATAATGTATTAATGCATATTTATAAATATATAAATATACATTAAATAAAACTATTACAATATTAACAAAAGAAACAAATTAAAAGTATAAAGCATAATTAAAAAAAGCTATATTTATAAAGCTGAGTTTATAAGAGTATAATTATAAATATATTTTAAAAATAATTACTTTAAAAATATTTATATATATATGGGGGGATAAGTTTTATAAATGTAAAAAACAAAGTAGGAATTTTATAAAAAAAATAGAAATTTTATTTTAATATGTTTTATTTATAAAAGAAAGAAAACCAATCAGTACGACGACTAAATCAATTATAACTATTTTTTTACAAACAGAAATTAAAAAAAAATTAATGGGTTTTTAGATGAATATGTTGTTATCATGCAGTCAAAATTTCAAAAACATATAGAGCATACATTTAGAGATATCACAATTTTAATATAGGGTGTTAATACACGCACACACACACAATGGGTTGAGGATATATAGTGAGTATATATCTATTTTCTTCATCCTCCTCCAAGTCTTGATCCTGTCCATGCAAAATGGACAAAGCAAAATGAGAAAATGAAGAAGAAAACAAACTTTATGTTTCATCCATAGAGAAAATTAGGGCGGATGTGACTACTTAGATCCAAGGGTGGAAATGGTTTAAATGCAATGGTGGAGGATTGATCTTACACCACCCACTTGGAGAGTTGTTGACTTGGAGAGTTATGACCTCCCCTAGTCAACACCTTTTCGCTTTCCACATTTTTGAAACTTAAGTTAACTTAGATTTATTTTAACAACCATGGGGTGATAATTAATTGAATTGATTTTTATGGAATGTAAATATAAAAAGAAAACATATTAAGCTAATCCTTAGTACATTGGCTAACAAATATGAATAAATTACTCCTAGGGTAGATAAAACGTACTAAGTGAAATATTAAAATGGGTTATAATGTATAATGGCATTTAACATTAAATTACGTTTTAAAAAAGGAATTGAGTTTTCTAAATGACTAAAATTGATCTAATTAATCTCTAACAGAGTTATAAAGCTAAGTTGGAAAATGGTATAATCAGGCAAAGTTTTACTTGCTAAATATTAATTAATTTTCATTCAGAAAAGTTATGGTTTTTATACTCTTATAACAAAATGAAGATAATTAGTAAAAATTAAATTTAATCGATTGGCATAAGTTGTCATTCGTCTTAGATAAACTGACAAACAACAAAATTGCAATGTGAACCAAACTTAAAATTGCTAAATTTAGTGAAATTGCAAATAATGCTCTTAATTAATTAGAAATGTGTGTGCAAATAAAAAATTGTATGTGTTTTTTTGGTCACATTAAGTTGTGTTAAAAATGGGAGAAAACTTATGGGCATGACATATTAATCTCCTTGATTGTGTCTTAAGGGACTTACTAGGAGCAAGGTTAGGTGGGTTGAGAATATTTGATAAGGGAGTCACGTGTGGCATTGCCTTGGTTTTCCCTAAAACGCTTGTTTATTACCTCACTACTACCTTTATACCATCTCCTTACTATATTTTTATGACCACTTGGTATCCCCAATATACATATGCCTATATCACCTTTATGTCTCCTTCAGTCACCTTCATACCGCTTCCAACCGTTTGCTCTGCCTCCATTCTCCATTGTCTCCTTTCCTTTTAGTCGGTCTTTATGGCTGATTGCATCAACCATGGGTGATGCAGTCTAGTAGAACCTTATGACTACATTGATCATGGTTGATGCCATTGATAAAGAGAGTTAATGACTTTAGGTTATATTTTCTTATAATTCGATGCCATAAACTAAGAGAGATAATGAATTCAAGTTATATTCTCCTATAAATAGATGTCACTATTATCATTTTTTTAGATCATCATCACATATTATGCTATATTTTTGCTTGCAAACATGCCCCTAAAAACTTATGAGTTTTAGGGTTTAGTGGAATTTATACTTAAAAGGCTCCTGTTGAGTATTGGGTTATTAGAAACAATATGAATATGAGCTACACCAAAAGGTCTACCAAGTATTTGTAGCCTCCAACTTTGTTGTACTTAGGTATCCTACTTATGCCTCTTGTGATCCACCCACAACAATTCTGTCATGCGACGCTTTGAACCCCGTAGGGTGGGGGAGGAGGTGTTAATGCACCAACAATGTTTTCACAAAGGTAAGCATTTGTAATCCTTCTCTTTCCTTTATCTTGGTATGATTGATTACGTTTGATGTATCATGTATTAGACTAGGATAGAGTAACATATCTTTGTCTATTGTATTATTTCTTACAACCTTCACTATATTTTATGTGGGATAACAAGATCAAGAAATTACCTTCTCTCTTCTCAACAATGTAAATTAGTACTTAGATAGAAGACCATCTAGGGCTCACACAAAAAATATTATATTTATGTACCTTATGAGTCATGGATCTAGTAGACAACAATCTACACTCTATTAAAGGAGTAGGGTCACAAAGCCAAAGTCTAAGTTAAAGGATGGGGTATTACTAGGTCCTAGGTTGAAAACATAAACAAAGGAGGAAAGTGCATGATAATGATCTAAAGTAGGGTTATCAAAGCCAAGTGATAGATGAAAGAAATGGCTAATAATAAAAATAATGCTACAAACAATGAATATACTACTTTATCCTATCTTATCTACATGATACATCAATCATAAAATTAGGCAAATCAAAATATACACAAAGGAAAAGGCAGGTCAGAGATACTTACCTAAGTGAAGACATTATTAGCACATTAAACCCTTAGGGTTAGCAGTTCCTTATTATATTGTTGTGGGAGACCACAAGAATGATAGGAAAAATACCTTAGTAGACCATAGTTAGGGACTTCAAAGTCTTGACAAACCTTGCTAGTGTAGCTCATATTCTTGAGTATCCTAGACCTAATAATCCAAAGATAGTCCTCTTAGTGCAAACACAACTAAACCTAAAGCTATAAGACATTTAATAAATGTTTGGCAAGCATCTATATCAATAATTGATGATGTGTTTTTTTTAGAAATGAATTTAATGATGCCTATATATAGGGGACCATACTCTGTAGTCACAAACTCATAGTCAAAGAAATTGAATGTTGTCAATGAAGGTGGTTATTATATTTTTTTCTAGATGTTATTGACCATGGTCGACACCATTGGTTTGCAAATGTCAACATGAAGGTCCTAAGGGAGAGAGGAAGTAGGAGTGGAGGAAAACCCTGGGAGCAGATTTGAAGGCGTGATTTGGTGAGGATTTGAGGGTGATGTAAATAGGTGTGAAGGAGGTTGCAAGAGGATTAAGGAGATGAAAAAGAAGGTAGTAAAGGACATGATATTTAATGCATATAGGTTTGCACAAGTCCCTCTCACAAGTCCCTCTCACATGTACCACTAACTAGCCCAACCTTGTTGTAGGTGACACCCCTTAAGGCACACATGCAGTGGGATCAATGTGACAATGGCATACCAAATTGTTAGTAATTAAAAAGTAAGGTTTATGCATATGCCCTAACAGAATCTAGTCACATATTTTACAGTAGTGTAATGCCAGATAATCTTTGGTAAATTAACATGTAACACTAAAATTAAAATGAAATGATTGTAATGAAGTAGTAGTAAGTGACAAAAAATATGAACTCAACCAAATATAATATACTTACCTTATAGTTATCTTCTCGCAAGTGTGGCTTGCTTAGTTTCATGTTTCGATCATGGAGGGGCTAGAGCTATTGAGTGAACCAAAAAGATACAAGAAAGAAGAAACACTACAATATAAATTAGCAAAATAAGTAAGCAGATCCAATAAAATGGGAGCTCTTAGAAGGATGCTTGGATTGACCCAGATGAAAAAGCTAGGGCAGGTCTGAATAGCCTATGAGAGATAAAAATTAGGTCATAAAATAACACGATGATACAAGTTGTGAATAAAAAATGAGGAAAGTTTCATAGCACTGGAGAAACAAGTAATTATTGAATTTTTTCGAAAAGTAGGTGTAGTATACCATTATATGCCTTACAATGTCATAATCACGATAATTCTTCTAAAATTCCATTAGTCGCTATACTTGTGAATTTATTATGCTTTTGTGAAATTTGGACATAAATAATTAGTATTTTCAAAATTGGTTTGAAATAAATAAATAGGGGGTCAAACCTTTCATTTTTTCACTTTGTTGATATAAAATTTGAAGTTTTTGAAGCACAAGTCAACCATTTAAAAAAAAATCAGAGTCAATGGTTAGGATACGAGGAGGAGGCTGAGGAGGGTGTACCGAGTTGGATCCACTAGTATTATTTTTAAAATTGGGAAAGGATATATAGAGGAAAAATGTAAAAATGGGTCATGGGGCAATTCCATATGGCAGAAATTTCCCCAAGAAGCATCAAAATACATGTTGACAAAGTGTACACGAATTTGGGATTGTTTACATTTTATCATTTTAGTGTAAAGTGTTGAATTTAATACTACAGGTAGGTTTATAGTCTTTTGCTCAAAAACATAAGTCATTTTGGGCTAAAAATTCGTAGAAGAATTGATATAGTATAAGGTTCTTAGAATGGCCAACACACCTATGTGTCAAAAGGTTGTTGAGTAGGGAAGGTAGGATTTTTTAGCATTGTCAATGAAATAGTTTCAACACAGTTGATGCATAGGGTTTAATGAGGTTTTATTACATGGGTGATGCAATCATGATTGCATAGCTGATGTAGTAGGATATGGTGTACTTATTTTTGTATGTTTTGATTATTTGATTATGTTTTTCTTTGTATGAGACTAATTGGGTGACTATTGTTCCTTGTTTTTTAGTGTTAGAGGTGAGTCAGGTGAAGGAAAGTGGATGTTATATGGCCACTTGATTTCTCGAGGGGTTTATTAGACGAGAAAATCATATAGTTGCAATCCTTAAGATTCAATAGTATTATGCAAATGTGTAGGGTATAACTATATTTGACCTTATTTAAATTTTCATAGAGGGATGTCGTATCGATCAAATGAATTCAAATTGAGAGCAAGAGGTCATGTGATTATGACTACATTCACCTTAGATGATGTACATGATATATTGGGATTTATGGGGGCACATATGTTTTGCAATCTGTTGAGACATACGTAGAGTGCAAAGGGTCAGGGGGGTGGATTTGTACCAACTACGATCTCTAATAGCTTGACTTAGAGTAATTTTTAACTTGCCCATTATAGAAATGCAGAAGGCCATTTTAGGTATATTGGCAACACAAATTTGTGTCACAAGTCAAATGACAAAGTACCAATTTTTCTCGTAGATTCATGTTAGACAACATTTGAGCATGGTACAATTCAACTGGGGATGGGATATGAGTGCAATTAGCTCACGATTTATATAATATCAAGGTTAGGAAATAACGAGCTATGGGTTAGTGAATTATTTTCATCCAAGAGTTATGAGTTGTTTAGGATGTGCCATCTGATAGGGACAACACTTCGGGTAGAAGTAGATGCGTCTAGGGTGTTATAATGGGAGAGAGGTCCAACAGTTAGAGCACGTGTTGGTTATCCTAGACTACAAACAATATGAAAAAAAAGATAGTATAGACCCCATATGTTGGTACAATGGATGGATGGTTGTCTTAGCCAACCATTGTGATGACACATGGGATTACCGAGATTACAAGACATTATTGGTGGTGGGTGGAGACACATGTAATGGATACAATACCTAGACATATTGATTGACCACATATGATGGTGGCACTACCACTTCCATTGCATGTGTAACCATATGCATGAGACCCGAGAGGTAGGTAAGATGAGGGCTAAGATCGAGTGGTCCCTCCATTGAGACCACATCAAGTGCAACAAGCTCCATAACAAGGTGAGAGGTAGTGACGAAATATGGTAGAAGTAGAGGCGCGACAACATGTGCACATAGTATAGGATAGCTCTGAGTTTTATGCCTCAATACAAGAGATCAGTCAAAGAGATCGAGATAGGTATTGGCACCAAGATTGGAGATTCGAGGATATCAGTTCGAGACTATTTATTACCTACATGAGTCCACATTACAAAGATTATAAATAAGTACCTAGAGAGGTCAAGACAATATGTATGACAAAAACCTCTCTGGTGGTGATGCAAAGGGACAAATGACAACTAGTTGTTGTTATGAGAATGCTAGATAAAAATGTTTTCATGTTTGGAGGACAAGTAGACAAGGATTTCATCGAAGACCATTTCTAACATCGAGGTATGAAAGGTGTTTGATTTTAGTTTCTCTAATTCCTTTCCTAGAGAAAAGATACAAATTGAAAAGTGCATAAAAATCAAGAATGGAATAATAGAATGTCCTTTTTGTCTCTAAGTAATCTATATGGGGATAATGAAATGGACCATACCAAATATGCACACAATAGGATTGTAGGTTGCAAATGATGTGGAACTCGTAGGTGAGTCCACACTCTATGAAATAAAAAGGGATATAAATCCTAGATATAAGATAGAGGAGTGACATCTAACTAGGTAAAGATAATATATTGATAATATTGATAATATAGAGTGATAAGATAATATCACTCTAGGGAAGTCAATGTGCCGATAGTGCATGCAGAGAGCAAAATTCAACAAAAGTGAAAAATTAGGTGTATATAGGAAGTAGGTACTTTTGAGTTGAGTTTTAGTTCCTTAATGTGTTCAAATGTGTGACTTTTTTATAGGCCTAATATAGAGTGACATTTACTTATTGAGAGTGCACATCATGAGATCTTGGATGGTGTTCTTGATTGGAGAGACACACCATTTATGTTTGATCCAATGGTGCCCTTGGAGAGAGTTTGTGTCAGGTTTTTTAGGTCTATAGGAGAGGCAACTTGGTAGATGCAGAGGCACAAAGTGACAACTACTGTCAGGTAGAGAGGGGATATGGATACGATGTTACATGTATTGATGTAGGCATAAAGTGACATGAAAAATGAGTAGGCAAATAGGATCCCTAACAAATTAGTAGGAAAATAGGCTATCATATACTTTGGAGGTTGTTGTGAGGAAATAACTAGATGATGCATGGATTACTACTATAAAGTTTCAGGTTGCAGATAATGCAAGGAGAGGTTTGAGGCATGCGTTTTAGAGCATCCTCCTTAGCAAGATTCCTTCAGGAAGTGTTTTCTTAGAGCGTTGTGCCACCTTCACCCCATAAGGGTGTGGGAGATGCCTGATTTAGACACGTATGTTGATATGATGATGTGATTTTATGAGAAACTAGATATGTCTATATATGACACTTTTATGGACTTAGTTTGTACATAGTTTTGTTCATTTACAAAGAGAAGAGATATAGGTATGATGTTACAAATGTTGATTTAGGCATAAAAGACATTAATGATTGAGTAGGTAGATATGATATCATATGTTATGGTGGTTCTAGTGAGGAAACAAATAGATGTTGCACTAATTACTACTATAGAGGTTCTTGTTGCAGATAATGCTGAAGAGGTTCAACGGTTGCGTTCTAGAGAATTCTCCTTAACTTGATTCCTACATGCAACATCTTATCATAGTATTGCACCACCTTGACCCCATCAAGGTGCAAGTGATACTTGATATAGACACATATATAGATATGCCAATGTTCTTTTACGAGATATTTAGGTTATATATATTGGTGAAATAATTTGTCACATTGCAGATTATTGGTTTTCACTAATGGTCATGGGGATAAGCCCCTCCTTATTGGGTATGAGGAGGCTCTTGTTATTGAATGCAAACTAACTAAAAATGTGGGGTGGCCGTTAGGCTAGGTATCACACATGATTACTCCACTAAACTTGTGGAAAAGTTCTTGTACAATGTATAAGTGAGGGATTTTCTGTGAAGGAAGGTAAAGAGTAGGATGAATAGGGAGAGAAGGTTAATGTTATGAGTAGACTTACATAATTCATATACATTAGCCAGAGCATGTGTTGGAAATTCTAGACACTAAGAGGGGGTGAATCAATGTTTTTTCAAACTTTTGAGCCAATTTACAATTCTTCAAGCATCCAAAATTAAACAATCTTAACCATGAGGAAGCATGAACATTCAAACATGTGTGTGAGAGAGAGAGAGACAAACACACACACACACACATGAACACCAATTTTAATGTCAGAAACCCTTGAAGGGAGAAAAACCCACTAAAACTAGGAACTAGCTTGGCGAACTTGTCCTTTTACAGATACAATGATTTCACTATTGAGCATCTACTCAACTCGAGGCTACAACCCCAAAATTTCAACCAGGCTTCTACATGCTTCTTCTATAGGCTATAACTCAGAAGAAAACATCAACTCCTTTTTGCAAAACTACAACTTAGTCTTCAATTAGATGGTTGATGACTCTCAATTTCTTGTCTTAATACAACAGGTTGTGATATGAAAAGCAACTAGCATATATTTTGATTCCCCTTTCTACATCAACCACAAATACAATCTCACAAGGCTTCTCTCATACAAATTCTTGCATACGCTTACACACCAAAAATCTCGTCTTCATGCATTGTTTGATCTCTCCTGCAGCTGCTACAAAACACTGATCAACTATATTTCTCTCACACTCTCATTCACTTCATAATCCTCTCCTTGAACCACCTCTTCAATACTCACTCTCTCACATATTCAAATGATCTACACCTAGTCTTCATACATGTTCAACTCTTTTCTCTACATTAGCAGATCTCTCTTTAATTTTTCAACAACAATAATATGCATAGATACTTTACATATATAAGAAAATGAGCTTCTAACTCGACTTTCACTCTTCTACTTCTTACTTGCACAACATATATGACTTTTCAACTCATACAAGGAATAATAGCTGACCACATAACACTAATTATATTTTTTGGAGGTTATATGAAAGTCTATTTGTTTCACGACCTATCATAACTCCTTTTGTGCTTATGGAGAACAAGAAACATGTTTTCAATGTTTTAACAATTAGTTACACCTGCAGACATTCCAAATCAGACTTCTACACCAACTGGTTTGTAACTCCCAAAACACTTTTTGTCTTCTAGTAAAGCGAGCTCTCTTTTGTCTTCTAGCTCATTTTGACCATGCACAAATGGCACAAGCAAGTGAGCACATTACTGGACTTATTTTCTTGTCTTACATCAAATTTACAAGCCTTAAAGCTTGCCAAATTTGATTCGAAGCTCCATTAGATCTTCTAGGAAACCTGGAATAGCTCATCTGAAGTACGGTCTTCTTTTTGAGAGGAAAAGAGTACATTTATCTATTTTTAAAAGTTAAAATTTTTGAGAGAGATACACCATCAAGTATTCTTCACCAAATGATGCATGAGATTCATCAAAACATAACAAAGGTCTTTATTTCAAAATTAGTTTAGTTGGGTATGCAGATTTGACTATCTCAGGGAACAGTTTTAAATTTTCTTCAATATCATAGTGGAATACATTATCCAAGGTTTATTTACAATTTGATACTATAAATGGAGACTTGTAGAGAGCCTTTAAGCTTTCATAAACATGAGTCACATGAAGAATCACACCAGAGAAAAATCAAGGAGCAATTATTTCTTTCAAGATTTTATACTTTTGAAAACAATGTCTTAAATTTTAAGTTGGTTCACACCTCACAACTCCTTACCATGAGACAAATGATATAGCAATAAAAAGTACATGAAGTCTTCTTTCTCATACAATTATCAGAATTCATTTATTCATAGAAAAAATCTTCTAAAAGCTTAAATCTCAACAACTTTTCAGACTGGTTTTGAGAACTTACAAACTAGTCTTTCACTCATCATGGAAAAACACCTCCAAACCTTTTTTCAAATCATCCTATCACCTTGCACCATTCATACCCATTATGAGAAACATGCTCAAGAAATTTGACTAATAGCTTCTTTGTGATAAACACATCTTCATACCTTCATGAATGGTTTTTCTTCACAGTCATCCCAAGTGGTAGAGACCAAAGTACACTTGTACCATCAAATTTATCTAAAAGAGCGATGCAGATAGCTTCATGAACATCAAATATATGTCTCTAGCATACTTCACAAAAGATTTGAGCATGGGTTACTGTTATCACCAAATTACAACACCCTTCGATTGCTAGCATTTGTGAACAAGGAAATCAATATAACTAGGTAACATTAGACCATCTCTCAATTTGTGGGACTTGCTACTTGAGATGGACCTCCAGAGAAGGATGGTTCCTCTTCCCAATCTAATGCTCAAACTACTCCTAATGCTATAAATACACTTATCTAATCCTATTCTATGATTCCAAGGGACCAGGGAGTGAAGAGAATGCCTGAAAATTAAGAACTCATACACTAAGGAGGGTATATCACCAATAAAAGGGAGTGAAATATCCTTCTTAGGGAGAACAATGAAAGGGAATGCATCAAGGAAAGGCCAAAAAACTATGACACGAACCAAAGCTTACACTCACCACAAAATCTCCATGAAACACAACTAGAACTTGCATATGAAGGAAACATGCACAAAATAGACAAATAATAATAGAGAGGCAAGAGGGAACAAGAAAATAAATTCAAGGGTTTAGAAAACACCACAAACACAAGTTTTATCGCTCCATAATAGTTGCACAATCCATTACATCTGAGAAGTAGAGGCAAGAATACATTCTACAAGCCCATGTGAAGGCTTACAACTCAATGTAATTGAGAAACCAAAAGCAAGAGTTTCCCCAAGTCCCAGAATATCTCCCTTCAAAAATGAGAAGATGTTACAATATATAGAAGTGATGGGAAAAGAGAGAAAGAGTGAAACTCATATTTTTTTTCTCACCCGCCAACAAATTTCGTTAAATGGTATGAAAAAGGCATGGACATCCTTACAAATCATTCACTCATTTAGCTTTTCGAAGAAGAAATGGTGTGCCATACCTCATTAATTGTGGTGGTTGGGCCTGTAAATGTACATTTTCATGCTGGAGATGGTTTTACATTTTTACATATCTAACCTTAATAAAACCAAGAAAATCAATTCCCATTGCATAGAGCACGTTGAGACCTTTCCAATGATATAACGTTTGCAAAAACCAGAGCAACGGGTCAAAAGTTATGACCATTTTAATGTTCGCGTGGAAAACTGTCGTTTTCCTTTGTTGCGTGGCTTTTCCAATTTTCTGCAGCCTTAATTTTTTGCGGCATTCCATGGACTTTTTTCTGTGAAACTTTTATTATGGATTACTATGAACTTTTTTCTGCTGCATTACGTGGACTTTGTTCTGCAACACTCTTTTTTGCGGCATTCTGCGGACTTTGTTCTGCGGCACTTTATGGATTTGACATTTGAAGTCCACCAAAGTTCCTAGGTCCAATTTCCTCCAGTTATCCATTTTTACTAAGGGGGTAAAAATGGATAACAATTACTTTGTAAGTTTAGACTTTACACTGAAATATTCACAAAACAAGTTTTTTGTGGGGTCCACCATGATTCGTGAGATCAAACCACCATGAACATGACCTATGATGAGTCATCTACACTCTTAAATCATTTTAAAAGAAAAACAATTCAATTTGGAGGCATAACTAAGCATTTTTCTCCATACCGGTTTCAACTAGGCTCAGGAAGGTCTCAGACAACTTCACAAAAATGGATGGAACTTTCTTATTTCTTATCTATTTAACCTCAGAATTTTTTCACCATATTTTTATCCCTATGCTCTTAGAATTTTTGTAATATGATTTATCTGAAGGAGGCTCTACAATTTTGCTTGAATACTAAGAGGTTAGGGTGCTAGTTTACCATATCTTACTTAATCCAATTTTGGTAAAAATTCAATATGTTGCACAAAACTCCTCCTCAAGTCCTAACATTTGGACCACACCTTCATGAATACCTAATCTATGATATCAAATGGCCACTTTTTCCTGGTTCATTCTGAAAATTCCAATCCAATCTCATTTGTGCATGCTAAAAGTGTTTGTCCTAAAAGGCAGTGACACCAATGACCCTAACCATGCCTTTAAATGTTGAGGTGTGACCTGAAACTTCATCTGAGAAATGTTGGAAATTTCCTTACACACTTCCCATTCCTTAATTAGATTGACACAACTTTGTTTCCTTCATACCTTCATGCTAGGTCCTTAAATTAGGCCAATTTGAGCTAGTTTACACTACAACTCATCCCCTTTGAACTTTTCTTCATCCTATAGCCCCTTGAACATTGCCCATCATG
This sequence comes from Taxus chinensis, assembly GCA_019776745.2. Lineage (NCBI taxonomy): Eukaryota > Viridiplantae > Streptophyta > Pinopsida > Cupressales > Taxaceae > Taxus > Taxus chinensis. The sequence goes on along the minus strand of CM034157.1, from coordinate 337,954,977 downwards.
TGTTTCATTCCATTACCATGCTTCACTAGCTTTAATTTTCCATCTCACTTTGCTTACTAGGCCTTGGGATTATGCATCTTGAACTGAGCTAGTTTGACCAATTTCACTCTTTTTCCCTTGTATTACTCCTTCTGACCCCACTTCCACATCATATGCATGATATTCAATGCTTGACATCATCTTGGTAGACTCTTGCATCATCAATTTTCCTGTACTTGTCTCTAGCTTCTTAAGAAGTCAATGCTTACTCCGGTGTTCTCAAGCCACTGACATGTTCTGCCTTGTCTGAGTCACTCTAATCTCATTCTGGCTCTCTTGCATCATTCTTTGTCATTTATATGCCTTTGAAATTAATGAAAACTCAACATCCACATTCTAACAATCTCCCCATTTTTCATTGATGACAAAACCTCCTGATTTTTCTCCCCCTTTTGCATTAATGACAAAGTACCTATATGTTTTTCATGGTCTTCAACTACATCGGTTTGTTTGGGATCCATAATTGATCATTATACTTGGCCTCTTAGTTTCCTTTCTAGCCTCCCTCTTGGCCTTATAGACCTCACTTCCCAGTCTGACCCTTCATACTTCACCTTTTCTAGCTCTGGACACCAAGCGCCCAGCCAGGACGCCTCCTTTTTGGGTCCTTTCTAGCCATTGGGCATCCTTATCTCTTAGGGGTCAGCCTTTTAGTGATCAATTACGAAATTTGAACAAGAGAAGCATATAAATATAAAGTTATGTGACCAAATTAAAGGACCAAGCTCTAAGCATCTATACTATCACCTAAGGTTGCATCTCACAAGCACTCAAGAGCATCTTTGCATTCATCTAGCACCATTACAAGGGACAAGGGCTGGTTTTCTGCATCACACGCATAGGAGGGAAGTTCATTTTATTCCATGCACACATCTATTACATCTTTTTACATCTAGCTACTTTTCTCGCTATCAAGTGTGACACACACAAGAGCCACCTAGGGCACGATTCCACACACACACATAGAACTACATTGGGTCTGAGATGTAGTGCAACTCAGTCATAAGATCACTTGTTTGACAGCTGAGGACAGTCTGACCCCTCATTTTGCATCTTTATTTTTTAGGATTTGATGTTCTTTTGAGGGTTTTGTAGGTGATCTCTTTATTGTAGGTTATCAACGACATTGATCATAGTGTGACCATATAGTGAAAAACAACGAGGGTTTGAGATCAACCAACGACCCTATGTAAAATTCATCTCTGGAGCTCCTGCAGACCCTGGCACCTAGGAAGGGATCCTAGCACCCAGGTGCCCCAGTACCAGTCCAGGCACCTTGGTCCCTGCTCCTCCTACACTCCTACACTTTTCTGGGTTCGGTTTCGAGGTCCTGTACTACATTTGATTAGTCTTCCACCTTCACACACTGCCAAGATATTTGAAAATCAGCTAAGTAACCTAACTCTCTATTGCACTTAGGGTTTTACTTCCTTTTCTTATTTTCTTGAGTCATTTTTGTACTTTACTATCATATCTTACTTGTTGTAGCATACATAAGAATTTAACAAAGTAATCTACATCCTTTAGTTTATTTTTGTTAAATCATTTGGTGAACCCGTCTCAGTCGAATACACTTGGATCCTCATCTTTCTTCTATCATGGGTCATAAAGTTCCTCAAATTCCTTTGTCTGATTTACTTAAAATGCATCCCAACTGCCAGGTTGTTCTACAAAAATCCTTAGACTCCATGTGTCTTCCTAAAGATACACCACCACACGAAATAAGTCCTATTTTCCATTGTCTATCTGACGACCCTAGCCTTCATGATCCTCCATCCAATCAACCCATATTGGAGTCAATTCAAGATTTGCATTCTTTATTTTACAACAAATTTCAGGCTATGGAATCCATGATCATATCTCTTAAATCTGAAATCCAACAACTTAAAGATGCTTCTCAGGCTCATGTTTGTTCTCCTTCTACATCTCATCCTCATTCTATGTCTTCTACATGTGCTCATATCAGTGAGCCTCAAGTCATACCATTACCAGAGCCTCTCACAAGCAACATGACATTCTTACTGAGCTCCTTAGTCATCAATTGATCACTTTACCATCTACTCATTGCTATCCTCCTTATCACTTATCAAAATATCAAGGTCTTCCATATTGTAATTATCATCGAATCAATGGACATAATGACAATGACTGTTATGCTTTACAATGAAGAATCAAGCATCTTGAGCATCAAGGCTTTATCTCATTCACTGCACAACATTTTGTTGCATGCCCATCTACAAATGCTACATCCAAATGGGCTCCTAAATCTGCTCCTTCTATGTCTAATGAGCATCATGCTATCACTTCTAAGGTTCCTTCTTCAACCAGTCAAGTCTTTCGCCTATTATCAATCCACTCATTCCTCCTCTTCTAAAAATGGTCCCACACCTCCTCCTACTCAAGTTATCTGTGACATTACCAAGTCAAACTAAGAAATCACCTCTCAAGGTTCATTCTCCATCACCTCCTACTAATTCATCTATAATATTACCAAGTCAATCTAAGAAACCTCCTCTAAATCTCAGTTCAACCTGGCCTCCACTCAAGTCTTCTACATTGTCAAAAAATAAGCCACCACCATGCAAGGTCCCTCCTCAATCTCACTCACTGTCAACATCAATTTTTGTCAAGGAAACTACTCCTTACATTGATCCACTTAGCGTCATCAACTAGATCTCCATCACTTACACACTTGGGGGCATCACACTTATTTCTTTCTCCCCCCTTCTAGCATCAACACACATCTTATCTTCTCATCATTTCACATCTATGCTTCATCTCACATATAAGTGATCATACACAACCATTTGATACATTAAGTATCGTCATTACCCTATGACACACTCTTGTGCTAGGTTCACACTTGACTGTTGAGGGAATACTATACACATGAACCTCACACACTACACATTTCACATCTATGACATCTTCTTCTTCCTACACATCATACATGTTGTGTGCACTTTCCTACATCCTCTCCTTGCATCTATTACACATCATACACACTTTGTGCTTTCTACACCTACACATTCTATACATTCTACACACTTTACACTACACATACATACATATTTACACTATCACATATTTGACATCATCTTCCTATTCTACTATGCATCATACACATTCTTACTTGTTCTCACACTATCTTGCACATCTTACACATCTACATTCAACACATCTTTCAGTGTCACATCTCACACTTTTACAATCACATCATTCTATCATATTCTACTCATGCATCATATGTTATTCTATTCTACACTCTACACATCATGATCAAACCTTTACAACACACATTACCCAATGATCACTCTAGTCTCATTTCATACTCACATCTTGTTAGGGTCTAAATCTAAATTGAACCTCACCTTACAAAATTTACATCATTCTACACTTTCTTCACTCACATCATCATGTTATCCTCATTGACACTATTCTACAATTTACGCTTTACCATCATGATCAATACTTTAAGCTACATCTTATTCACACATTCTATGCATCTATGTTAATGGTTCTTAATAATTTGATTTCATCTATACAATAAGAACCTCACATGCTTCATCACTCTCTACATTTGCACTTCTTGATAAATTTTTCTCACATATACAACACATCATTCAAACCATTTCCTGATGACACATTCTTGCTATACGATTCATTCTTGACTACTAAGGGGTATTTTATAAATGAACCACAATTCACTCATGCATACATCCACACTCAGGGGGCACACTTCCCCTATCACACTCATATTGCATTCCATTCCATCTCATCCACAACATGTTGCATATCTTGGTTGCACATAGTTCTTACTTGCTTATGCTTACATGTACACTTTATTACACATGCTAGATAGATATCTTGTATGTCATTATCTTTATCATACACACATGCACATTTCACTTTCTTTCTAGTTGTGATCACAGACTTTACACAGATCATACATGCAACATGGATGCTTGGCATAGTACCTCATACTAGTCCCACAGTGGCTCCTGGGGGCATCCACATTCATACACATTTCAGGTGTTATTGTTTCATTATTGTACATAACACACTACTATATCGGATTATACATGCTTTGACATACTTTATATCTTTCTAACATGCTAATGGGTGCTTCATGTGCAACATTTTCCTTGCAGGACCTATTTTCCACCATGGTTATCTGATGTTTGCTTACTCTTGTTTTCCATTGTTTGTGGGCTTTTCCCTATGCTTTGTCTTGTGTGCACACTGTATGCTTTCAGCCATTGTGGCCTCGATTGTCTTGCGACATCGTGAGTGATGTCCCATGTTTGCAACCCACTTTTTGCAGTCTACATTGTCTTCTTGCTTGGTAGCTTACATTGTTTTCTATATACATGCTTGTTTGCACTAACACTTGTCTTCTAGCCATTGTTTGCATGTGCCTTGGTTTCTACCAAGCACATTCCCTCCTACATACTGGTATCACTTCAGCATGGGGTCCTCTTTTGGGCCACATCCTCCTAGCAACATCACATGCACCCCAAATGAGGGGGGCATCTATTGGGTGAATCAGTCACCCCATTCAGTAGTTACAGTCACAGTTCAACAGTCTACAGTCACAGTTCAGTATAGTACAACACAGAGTTAGCACAGTCTATAGACTCAGACAAAGCTCAGAATTAGACTTGGGTCCTTACTTCAACACAGACACTAGCACCCAGAATCAGACTTGGGTGCCTAGGTGCTTCTGTCCCTTCCTGGGTGCCTGAGACCAGGGGGCAGATACACAACATTTTTCAGTTCAGTATAATTTTCAACATTGTCACAGAGGATTTTCATAGGGCAGGTAGTCCTTCAGCACTTGGCAATCACATTTGATCGCACTTATTCACATTGGATCAGACTTGTACACACCATCTGCAGTGGTGTTTTTACTTTGAGAAGCAGTCAAAGGTTAGAGAATGACACTAGACCTTTCTCCCTACACTACTTCTTGTCATGGCGTGAGATCACCCAAAAAAATCACTCTTTCATCAACATCTTCAGGATCCTTTCTATCACTTTTTCTCATCACGGATCAGGTGCACATGTTCCTTTTTCTACTATTTACACATTTTTACACACTTTTTACATGCATTTTATACATATATACACACATATTTGACTACTTGTTCATTCTTCTCTTTTGCAGGTCCATCCTTATGGGAAGCGGTAGTCAACATCAACACACAACCATCACGCTCCAAGCACATCATCAACAACAGGTACAACATCACATCTACACGTGCATTTTCACCCTAGGGTCATTATTCATCACTTTTATTTTTACTTCCTCTTCTTTAGCATCCATGCTTCACACTTTTTATCACTCCACACTTTTCTTGTCTCAACACACTCTTCTACATCAATCTACATGGTTATCAGGTACACATCTCTATCTACTTTATGTTACCGAACTTTCACTCACCAACATAAAGTGGGGGAAAATGTAGACACTAAATCACACACTTTGGGTACATTACTAGGTCCTAATCACATACTACTATTCATATGCTTCTTACGGGAGAAAAGTACTAATTGATCATTATACTTGGCCTCTTAGTTTCCTTTCTAGTCTCCCTCTTGGCCTTACAGACCTCACTGCCCAGTCTGACCCTTCATACTTCACCTTTTCTGGCTCTGGACACCAACGCCCAGCCAAGACGCCAGCACCCAGGCACCCTCATCCCCTCTGGGTGCCCTAGACCTCTTTGTACTTTTCTCACTCCTTTTTGGGTCCTTTCTAGCCATTGGGCATCCCTATCTCTTAGGGGTCAACCTTTTAGTGATCAATTACAAAATTTGAACAAGAGAAGCATATAAATATAAAGTTATGTGACCAAATTAAAGGACCAAGCTCTAAGCATCTATACTATCACCTAAGGTTGCATCTCACAAGCACTCAAGAGCATCTTTGCATTCATCTAGCACCATTACAAGGGACAAGGGTTGGTTTTCTACATCACACACATAGGAGGGAAGTTCATTTTATTCCATGCACACATCTATTACATCTTTTTACATCTAGCTACTTTTCTCGCTATCAAGTGTGACACGCACAAGAGCCACCTAGGGCATGATTCCACACACACACACATAGAACTACATTGGGTCTGAGATGTAGTGCAATGCTCAGTCATAAGATCACTTGTTTGACAGCTGAGGACAGTCTGACCCCTCATTTTGCATCTTTATTTTTAGGATTTGATGTTCTTTTGAGGGTTTTGCATAGGTGATCTCTTTATTGCAGGTTATCAACGACATCGATGATCATAGTGTGACCATCTAGATAAACAATGAGGGTTTTAGATCAACCAACAACCCTATAAAATTCATCTCTAGAGCTCCTGTGTAGACCCTGGTGCCTAGAAGGGATCCTAGCACCCAGGTGCCCCAGTACCAGTCTAGGCACCCTAGTCCCTGCTCCTCCTACACTCCTACACTTTTCTGGGTTTGGTTTTGAGGTCCTGTACTGTCATTCTTCCAGTCTTCCACCTTCGCACAGTGCCAGGATTATTGTGAAATCAGTTAAGTAACCTAACTCTCTATTGCACTTAGGGTTTTACTTCCTTTGCTTATTTTCTTGAGTCATTTCTGTACTTTACTGTCATATCTTATTTGTTATAGCATACATAAGAATTTAACAAAGTAATCAAAGCCTCCTTTTAGTGCATTTTAGACTAACTTTGATAATCCTTGGAACATCATATTTTGCATGTGATACCTCATCGTTTCTCCCCTTAGGTCTGTACTGTCACCATTTACCTACCTATGTGTGATTTAGCCTTCATTTCTTGTCCTCAAGTCACATGGAAGAGTTTTTCATATCATCTTAGTTATGAAATGATTTTTTAGTGCTCTTTTGTCTCAATTCAACAGATTGAGTTATGAACTTTCTCCCCCTTGAAGTATATCATTCCACCTTCATATTTTTGTCTTACTAGGCTTATAAACACCTAAGAAAACTTCTTGAAGATCTTTTATAGATCCTCCTTGAGTATCATTTTCAAATATATAGACCATCATTTTAGACCCCAAAACCATGAATTCACACTTTGCTATGGTAAGCAATTTTTGATCAAAAGGTAAAAATACACAATATGACTATTTCAAAATCTAATTCCACTTCAACATGATTAAAACACCTTATTTAACATGTCTGATCCATCCAACAAATTTCGTCTCATCACTTTGTGTACTTTTCATATTAGACCACCTACTTAGCTAGTAGCCCTAAAAAACTTGATTTTTTGTCATAAACCACACAATTTTCATAATCTTTCCTACTGGTAAAATTTTTGGCTACCCATTTGGCTCATTAATATGCATACCAAATTTCAAGGCTTAATTCATCTCCATTAAAAATTTATAATTTTTTTTGCAATTTTGCACTAATCCTCCAATTATCTCTCCTGTAGAACAAATCTCAAAACTGGGAACAATGCACAAACCTTCACAAGAAGATGTTTACATTTTTGGATACATTTTTTGTATTTCTTTCTTTTTGACAATTTTTTCTTCCAACTCCCTCAACATTCTTCCTCACATAATTTTTTCTTTTTTTGCTTGTTTTCTAGGTCTAGTTCGGGTTTGGTCATAAATGCTAGGGTTTGATTTTTCTTTCACTATTAAAAGATTTGCATAATCTTTTTACACCTTATTATGAGTTGTTCAAGGCCTTCTTATACCTCCTTTTCTCTTGTTTGTTTCTTCATGTCACTTTTCAACATTTAGCACTCATAAGGATTCTTAGGGTTTTAAGCTCCTACTTAGAGTTTCAAGGAACTTTGGTGATGACTTTGCACACTTGTATCCACATTATATTCCTTGTTTAAGCTATTGATAAACCTCCCTCACTTATTCAATTTCCATTTGGTCTCCTTCTCTATTTTAGGTTACTTGGCCTTGTTGTTTCTTGCAATCCTTTGACTCTCCTAATTACATAGTCATAGACAGTCAGGTTCATAGAGAAAGAATGAGTTCAATGGCATTTTATAGGATTTTCCAACACTTTCCCATATTCCATTAACCCTCTTAACCTTCTTGATAGCTTGCTCAAGATAATACTAGTTCTCTTTGCAAGAGTTCTTTCTTCAAGTTCTTATATACCTTTCTAAGCTCAAGATTGTGGGAGGGTAGAGAAATCAAGCATCAATGTAGTTAATGATTGTTGGAGATTTATTTTCCTTATTTAGTGTATCCAATCACCCTGATGTCATAATTCATATTTGAACCCTTTCTAGTCACTTGTCTCTCTCCCATATACTTGTATTATTAGGCTTATTTTCTTCTTGTTTGGTCCTAGAGTTTCTTATTGAGATGAGCTCTGTGTACACTCTTTCCTTGGCTTTTTTTCAATTTATATTATTTTTCATTTGATCAAATACTTCGGTATCCCTTGTTAAACATTTCAACCATTCCTCATTCATGTCATTCCTTTCAAATTTCCCTCTTACAAGACTACAAGTCCTTGATGGTATTGTACAAGTTTGTCAAGGTTCTTTAACTTGGACTGTGAATGAAGACTTTTTATTTCCATGTACTTCCACATTTTAAGCTTCTTATAGGTAGCTTTCACGCATCTATAACAATTTTAGAGTTAAGACACAAGTTCCTTCAAGCCATAATGAGAGGTCTTCATTCATAAATGCAAAGTGTTGCACCAAATTCTTCAACATGATTGAGACTTTCACAAGTTAGACTGAGACTATGATTTAAATATTTTGTTCTCCACCATTCGTTTCCTTAAGATTTTCATAAAAACTTCCATCATGATTCCTTAGATTATTTAAAGAGGTTTCAAGACCTTCATTAGTCTTTATATGTTTCAAATGCAATATTTAATCCAAAATATCAATATATAACTGTGATATCATGTGAGGCTTCCTAAAATATTTAGTGAAAGGTAAATCCATTTCAAACCTCTAAAATCCTCCTGTAGCTGATTTTCATCATCATACACGTTTATGAGAGATCAAAAAATCTTAGTCATTCATCAAACCTCAATACTGATATACTTCTCACCCTGCAGGCATGACAATCACAGAGTTTAAAATTTCTTAAGCAATTCCTTCATAAATCACAGAGTTTCAGGATCTTTAGTTTTTTGAGCTATAATCCTTCAAATTACAAGCTAAGTGCAAGAATAGGGGTATCAACTTAATAAATAGTTTACTTTTTCCTTATATGATCCTGTGCACAATTTATGAAGAGTTCTTACTTGTCTCCACCATTCTAACATCCTTTCACCATGGAAGTGTATCAAAACTTCTTCATCATGATGAATACCTTATGGAGCAGTGATATCTTCTTGATTCAACATTTAGAATATGATAGATTTTTTTTGTCTGAATTCTCCTTCTTCTTTAAGATGTAGACACACTCCAAAGTATTGAATGAGTGTTTAAAAACACTAATGCGAGACATTGCATTTTGTGGACATGTGATAAACTCTTGCTCTTGCAAACATGATGGTATTGGGTTGAAGCACATTGGGAACAGTGGATATGATTCAGGAACATCATTTTTATTCACTTGAGAGGCTCAATTCATGTTTTCATAGTTTAAAAGACTCCATCAAGATTTTGGTCCGGATCCCCTTGCATATTGATCTGGAGCGTGCATAGCCTTGGTTTGGAGCTTCCTTATACTTGTTCTAGTGCTTCATGATTCACCTTAGTGACAAAGGAATCTCCTTCTTGGATGGATTCAACTATGACGAGTCTCTTCTATGACAATTAGGTTGAGTTTAATCATCCAACTTATTCCATTAAAATGTGTCATACAAAAGTTACCTTGAGACTGATGTTTTAGGAGCCTGTAAGGGATTTATTTCTTGTTTGAACCATGAGACAACTTCCGAGCCTTGCAATTGTGGAAAAAATCAATGAGATAGGTGGAATGTGAGTTGGTATAAGTGATCCAATCTCAATTGAAAGAATTTCTATTTTGAACAGGTCCTAACTAGGATGGCCATTTTTTAGTAAGATTTCATAATTTTCACCTTTTGCTGATTTTTTCTTATTTGGAGTATTATAGGTGCTAAGAATTTTGTATTTTAAAAAAATAAAATTGACATGAGAATCCTTACACACTTACTATTTTTGGAAGGGTGTCTTCTAGATGTCGGATTGTAATGAAATTGGTCTCATAATTTTGGGTTTTTTTTAGGACCTTCTGCTCCTTTTTTGAGGCTTTTCTTCCACTAAAACTCTATATATCTGAAAATGCAAATTCCCTCGATGAAAATTTCAAATTTCTAAATTTAAATTGCATAGAAAATCAACAGAAATGTTTTTATACCCATCTTGAAGGTGTTTTTGAGAGGAGCACACTGTCAGAGTTTGATGCAAATTGGGTGCATGATTTGTGAGTTATGAGAAATTTTAAGTTTTGGGAGAGAAAAAACAAATGAAAGTTTTAAAATGATTGAGTATGAGAGGTGAGGGGAGTTAATCATTTTGCTTATAAATTTTAACTCATGTTTTGACACGACTACTTAACTGGAGTAAATGGATGGTTGAAGTGGAGTTGAACCAGTGAAAGAGGGACAAAGGTGAAACAAGGGACACAAAATTTTGACTTGCACCAAATGGTGACAAGTGAAATCTTTTGGTTCATTGTGGATGAGATTCAGGGAGATAGGAATGGTCATCGACAACTGAAATTTGGTCACCACGAGCTAGAAATTAGTTTTCATGTGACTAAGAGCTACATGAAAGGAATGGGGTCTTAATTTTGTGTCCCTAGTGTCCCATTTTCACCTTGGGGACAATGGGGAAAATAGGGGTGAAAAAGTGTGACTTGGGTTTAAGTACATGAGAGGGGACAAGATAGAAAAAGTTTCTGCAACCTAGATGCAGATGTGGTGGGGTAATTTGCAAGAGGTTCGACATGACGGGGGTTGACAATTTCATTTTCCATTTTCCCCATTTTCTCTTTGGAAAAAATAAAAGGGGATAAAGAGGGTGAAAAAGTGTGACCCAAGGGTTTGGTGATCATGGAAAGTGGGCCATGTAACCTAAAACACCCATTTATTCACCCTAACACCCAAAGTCGTGTTCTTAAGTGATGAAACCTAAAAATTATGGGAGTCACACTTTGGTGTATACCTTGTTTTCTTTTAACCTCAAGGACAATCCAAGGGGATACAAAGGGTGAAAAATTGTGACAAAAGAGTTTTGAAGTGCTGATGTTACCCACAGAGTGCATTTGAGGGCGCCGAGAGGTCCTTTTCCTCCTTGGGATCATAGAAGAGTGTTTTGAGGTCAAACATTATATGATTTTGACTCCAAAAATCCTCTTGAAATCATTACATCCATTATCATGAGCCAATTATAACTGAAATTTGCTTTTTATGGCATATTCCATTCTTGACTAGAAGGGGAAGCTGTAGTGTCTAGGGTTATCACAGAATATTTTTAGATCTTGGAGAAAAAGTGATGTATGCATCATGTATAAGATTCCAAGAACTTTCCATTGAATACTTTTTTCCTCCTAACTCCTTTCATAACTCTGAGAATCGTCCATACAAGTTGGATTTCATTGTAGAACCTCCATTCCCAATGCCCAAAATTACCCGATGTTACACAAGTTGTTCCTAACATAAATTTCTTCAAAAAACTTCCCTAAAACTTCTCAGATGACTTTATTATTTTATAAAACCACCCTTAGATAATTTGAATGTACCTTATAAGCTTCTGGAGGGTGTTTACTAGTTGCAAAATGACCAAAAATGACCAGTTCTAGGCCTCCGAGGTAATTGTTCTTCCTTGAATCTCAGTGACTTCATCAATCATCTTGGGAATATATCCTTGAAAATTCAACATAATTGAAAATTGTTTTCATGTTCCTATGATACAAAGTGAGGGTGAAACTAAGGACATGATGGCTAGAAGAAAGGTTCATAATGATCGGGAAATGGAATTTACACATGGGGTCTTAATTGTCATGGTCAAAATTTTCAATTTTACATGCTAGAATTTTAGCATGACAAAAAAAAAAAAAAACACTTTTTTTGTATAGTTTGTACACGCCTATGTGTTATATTGGATGGTTGTATTTAGTTCTATGTTTTGCATTTTATTTTGCACAAATGTGATGGCATTTATAGCTAAAAATGAAAAGGCAACTGATAAAGTAGGAGGTAAAAATGAAAGTCAAATGAAAAGGTAAAAAAATGCAAATTAAAAGGCATTATAATATAGGTAGAATGATATATATGATAAATAAATGAATTTAAAACATATATCCATAAGGATAAGAAGGTAAAATGACATCTAGTATAATCTAAAAGAGATCAAATAAAACAAAATATGTAGCAAAGATAGTAAAGTGTAATAAATGGACATCAAATGTAAGAAATGGAATTTTATAAACAAAGAATGTGGCCATACAATAATAATATTTAATGAAATATAAGAGAAGTCAAAGAGATCAAAATATGTGATAACAAGTGGTAAAGGGGAAGCAATGAAACGAGTAAACCCACATCAATTCTTGGATCATATTCTCTCAAGAGGTAAAACACTATAATATAATGTTTAGAATAGGGTGAATGATGATGGTTTGGATGTAAATGGGTTATTTGGGTGGAAGGTTTTTAGGTCATAATATTTGAACTCACAAATATCTATATGGAGCCTACAATCATGTCCTAGTGTCAAAAAATTTCATTGTAGACCTTTCTTGACACCCCTTCAGGCCAGCCTATCCCCCATGACATTACTATCATATCCTTCTAATGGTCCATATATGTGTGTCACCCTTCCCCATAGGGGATTTAGGGAGAAAAAGATTATTTAAGTATTTCTGAAAGTGGATTTTCAAGCAAGGTTAAGAAGGGCTATCATTAGCCTTTCTAAGACAAGTGCATACCCTCTTGAGATGATCAAAGGAAAAAATTCATCAAGGATGTGTATTCAAGAGCCAAGATCATTAAACAAATAATTTTGGAAGATTTTGGGAAGATTTGAGGTTTTGGGAGCTAGTTCATCAAAAGCGGGGTTTTGAGGTCAAAGGAGCTTGCATCGCGAAAGAGCACCTGAACTTCAAGAGGTGATTCTAGGAGATTCGAATGAGTTGTGAGCCAAAAAAAATATAAATGGAAATAATTTTCAGTCCTCTACATGGTGGTAAAATCATATTCATCCTAAACCCCATGCATTTTTCTAGGAAACTCATTCTTTCCAGGAACAACTGGTGATCCCAAGATAAAAGGAGGTTTTTGAGAGGTTTTTAGAAGAATAAAGAGATGGTATACCCATCCCATCCTTCTCAAAATTTAATTTCCATTCAAATTCATATATATAAGTATGGAAAAAATCATCTGGGAGCTCAAGATATGTCCATTTCAAGTTGTCGCCTAAGGTACATGTTCATACTTAGTCAAATTTCTTGAAGTGCCATGTGGCAGCATGAGGCTAAGGCACAATTTTTGTGTCCCCATTGTCCCTTTCCAAGGGGAAAAGGGAGAAAATAAATTCACCTCTCCCCCCTTAGGCTTCATGGTCACTCCATGTGACTCCGGTGACTCCATATAACCCCTTTGACCATTTGACTAGCCCCCTCAACTACTCCGCATATGTGACAAGTGTCAACCCTAGGGATGAGGTGCATTTTTTTGCCCCATTGTCCCTTTACAAGGGGAAAAGGGGACAAAAAATGTGTCCCCCTCCTTGCTTCCCTTCAAGTTCTCATACGACCAAAAAATGACCTCTAGGTGCTTATTTCAACCCCCCTCCATTCCTCTCTCCAACACATGCATGAAAAAGTGTCACCCTAGGGGATAAGGAGAATTTTTTTGCCCCCATTTCCCATTTTCAAGGGGAAAAGGGAAAAAAATGCACCCCCCCTCCTCAAGGTTTCCAAATTATAAAATCACTTAATCATTTTTCTCTCATTCCCCCACATTCCTCCATTTGCACCCAAAACTCTGAATTTTTTTTCCAAATTCCTCCATTTTTTTCACTCTCTAATTCATTCCATCATCTCACCATGATCTCGGCACCATGATTTTTGCAAAAAAACTAAAAAAATCCATGATCTAGGCTCCATTTTTGCTCCAGAACAAAGGTGCACATGAAAACTAAAAAATCACATATCTAAAAAAACAAGATGACTTGATCGAAGAAGGATTGACATATCTTAAATGGGCATTTTCACATATCTTCTACATTTTCAGAGGCCGTAAAAACCTAGGTGATGGATTTTACATGCACAAATAGAAATTTTTGCAGTGAACAAAACCCTAGTTTCTAACACCAAATTTTAAAATTTAATATCTTTTGTTTCAGAGATTGGGTTGAGCAAAAAATTTCAGAGGTGTAACAAAAACAAAAAACCCATATCAAAAAAAAATATTTTCGTCAAAATTTGAGGTCCAAAAATCCAGTTTATAAAATAGTAAGCCTCCTACATGGGCACTTACTATTTTTAGTAAGGTCTCATAGTGAGCAATTTCGGTAAAGGCAGTTGTGCACAAGGAAGATCCAGAAGGAGAATCAAGTGATCAAAGTCAAAAGGGTGAAAAATTTTCATTTTCTAAAAATAGTAAACCCCTTTTCGGGTACAGGGAAGTGTCTTAAAACCATGAAATTCAAATTCACAGGTGTCAAGTTCCAGTCAATCAACATGTGTAATCAGTATGAGAAATTGGTGTTTCATGGCGTGGAAAAATGATTTCACTTTGTAGTGATGAGGATCCTTCAATGATCTTTCAGTGATGTACTCATCAGTGATTCCTAAGTATGGTGCATCCATTCCATGGATCAAAATTTTCATGGTTTCATGTGTCTAAGGATTGTCACAAGAATTCCCATTTCACATCCATAATCACACAAGGAAATGGTTTGTTTCACTCATTCTACAGTGAAAGGTTGTTTGTGCATCATGTAAGAAGGAGGGGATTATTCATCACTTCAATAATGAAAAAGAGTTTCTCATGCACTTATATGGTAATATTTCTGATGGAGAAATATAATGTGTGGCCATGTAGTAGAACATATCAGAGATTGGTTTCCATCCTCAACTTCTTTGGAAGTGGACCTAAGTGAGCAACGTGTGTGGTCATCAAGGTGATCATTAAACCATGTTTCTAAACACTTAGTTTGAGGTTTTCATGCATCATCCAAAGGTGGTTTCTCATGGTGTAAAAGTTCAAGGATACCATAGTTCATTGCATTGGAGAATTTCATCATGGATCAGTCAGACATGAGGCAAAATAGTGAGGCAATCTTCATCGCATAGTTCTCTTCATCAAATTCTCTTCTTCCCCTTTTTCTCTCTCTTGTTCTATTTCTTCTCTACCCCCTTGCTAATTTTTCATGAGTAATCATGTCTTATTTATTTAAAAGTGACTTTAATTTGTAATGTAATAAGTCACCCTTAATTATAAAAGGGGACTTAATTTATCCTAAGAATACAAAAAGTCACAGGTTGTGAGGACATATGAAAGGTCATGTGGGGGGTAGGTGAAGAGTTTCTCAAGTTCTATAAATTATAATGACACCCTCATTCCAAAGGGTTGTAATTTTGTGTGCATCATGAGAGATTATCACTTGTGAAGAAGAAAAAGAGATAGCTATTTCTTCTATTTCCCATTTCTCTATGTTCTTATTGTTCTCATTATGTACAATTTTATTAAAGCGTCAATGAAGAAAGGAGTTTGTTGCCTTTTTTGATAAGAAGATTTTTGAAACTTTGTGTTCTTGATCTTATCTTGTCTTGTTACAAATTACAAAGTTGTTTTTCTTCTATATCTATGTGTGTTGAAGTACTCTGATTAATGGTTGTAGGCATCTGATTTTCTACCTACAATATTAATCCTCCCTCTCTTTTTCACACTCCCTTTCCCACTCTCTCAGAAAATTCCTCTCTTGCAAGAAATTGCAAGCTTTTTCCTCATGGTCAGTGGAATGTCGTTTTTGGATCCCTGACTGTTAGGCCACCACTGATTTCAATTTCATGCACACATAATAAATGGGGTTGCACCACCAAAGTAGAGGGACCTAGATTCCCAAAGGCGTTAAAGGATACCCATCAATTTTTCCACCTGTCAAAAATTCTCACCAACATTTTTTGGCACCCACTATGGGGAATACTTGGAAACAATTGACACTCAAAATATGATCACAAGAAAATACTAAAAAATTCAAATATTCCAAAAGTACAAAAAATAAAAAAATTATTGATGGGAATCCATTGCTCGACAAAACCCACTGTTGATTCATGTGAATGACCCTTCATATTCCACAGTATCTTTTCATATTCCCATTGCAAGATTTTCCCAAAACTGGCTAAAAGGAGATATACCAGGCTGAATAGGCTAAGAGGAATTGTTGATCCCACTTTCGAGGCTTTATAAAATCAGCGAGAAAAAATATGAGATAATCCCTATTTTTCTCTCAAGCTTCATCTCCATCTGAATCTTCAAGTGGTACCCTAAAAATCCTATTCAAACCCCTGTTGATACTCCTACAAATTCTCCCATATTTCAACCACCATTGAACATTGAATTCCCTAGTGAAGAAAAAAAGAACTAGAAGAAGAATTGGAGAAGGAAGAATTGAAGAAGTTGCTGAAGGTAAAGTAGAAGAAATAATGGTGGATGAAGAAGAAGAAAGACCCCAACCCATTGTTCCATGGGGAAGGAATACTGGTCTACTTGATCTTGCACCTCCTCTTCATGATCTACCAACAGGTTCCCACAAGAATTTTCCAAAGTTCAAAGGTGACGGACACACAACTTCCCCAAGAACACATCTTTGCCTTCATCACTTCATGTGGAATTATTGGAATCAAACATGAGGATGTTGGTGTGAGACTATTTTTGTGGAATCACTTCAAGAAAAAGCAACATGAATGGTTCTATCTCTTACCAGCTAGATCCATCACTAACTGGGAAGACATCAAAACTAGTTTTGAAGAAAGATTCAAATCCACTAAAGACTGTCAAGATCTCTTAGTCTAGCTGGCTCAAATGAAGAAGGAATCTAACATGACTATGAGGGAGACTTTGTAGCTCGTTATAACAAGTTACTCAAAAGGATACCTCTTGAAGATGTGCCCTCTGATAACAACGTAAAAATATTATTCATAATTGCTCAAATGTCGGAGGCAGAATTATTTCTCTAGATGTTTCAACCAAGGAATCTTGCAAGCACAAATAATGAGGATTGAAGTAGAAGATGACCTCATCATATCAGGAAAAATCAAGAATACTCAAGAAAGATAAATCCTAACATCCTAAAGATGAGAGAACAAATCCATGTTGCAGAAATTGGTAAATGAAATGACAAGGTTGAAGAGGAAGTTTCCCAATGAATCCCATCAAGTTCATAACAGAAATCAGATTGCAGGAGCACCCCAAAGGCTTTCCTTGGAGGCTTTACCCATCAATGCAAGCTGCAAAACTCAAGAAGACGAAGAAAGGCTTGAACAAGAAATTGAATATGATGATTTCCTAGAGATTGAAGAGCTTGATAATGATGCACAAATCAGATTCTTTGAATATTTGGAGGTGATGAAGATGATGAAAAATATGCACCCAGTTTTTCATGTGTGGTATTCACCCATTCTCAGTCTCAAAAAGGATTCTTCTCCCCACTACTGCAAAGAAGAAGAAAGTTGAAGATCCTCCTGTGGTGACTCTAAAAAAGAAAATAAACAGTCAAGTATCTCCACTTCCACCCTCCATAGAGTCTGCCTTGGAGAAACCTGATCCCGTGGAAATAAAGAGGTCACCTATTATTCCAAGTAAGTCTTCGCATGCCCCTTCTAAACCTAACTCTGCTCTTATAAAATCTAGTCCTTCAAAATCATCTAATGTACCTTAAAAGTCAAACTCATTTTCCCAAACTTCTACTCCCTTCTCTAAGCCTATCTTAACTTCAAAAAGAGTTCCTTCATTCCCCCTAACTACATCTGCTCCTTTTCGATTATCATAGAACATATGAACAAGACCAAAGTTCATATTTCTAAAATTTAATATTTGCGAACATCATCTGAACAATTCAAGAGGTTGGTTGATATTGTCCAGAGTGGTTTCAAATCCTAATATTGTGACCCCAATCTAAAGGCCTATTATCAAACCCACCTACACTTCCATCACATAACATGTTCTTTGTTTGAGTGCATCAAAGACCAATAAGGTCGATCCTTTCTATGTTTCCCTTCTCATCGGAGAGAATACAGATTGAATAATTGCATAATAGATTCAGGTGCCTATAACAATGTAATGCCTATGAAGGTCACCAATGCCCTCAAACTCACCGTGACTCTAGACGGTCGATCTTATTTACTCTATGGAGTCAAAGGAAGTCCCACTTGTAGGGAAGGTCAAAGATGCACAAGTGGCTCTTGTTGAATTTCGAGAAAAGAAGGTGTCAATGACTATCTTGGTAGCAGACATCCCAGCTACATTTGGAATGTTGTTACGTAGAAGCTTCTACCAAGATTTGGAGGGGGGGAATATAGATGAATTGGTCTTCTATGACCATACCAGTTAAAGGAGATATGGAGAAATTTCTTCCTGTGAAAAATATGAGATATATAGTGTAAAATTAAGGAAGCCCAGAACTAACATATTGTATCAAAATAGCAGGAGGATGAATCTTTTTGTAATAATCGAGGAGGATGAGATTACCATCTTGATAGGACCAAGTATCCCTTTCCGATGGGTATTGATCTTGAAAATGTGTTAAGAATTTGATTTAGTCAAGAGGATAGCCCGAGTTTCCAAATGATGCGAGCCATGAAGAAGAGGAATGGTTCTTGATGAATTTCAAGTGGAGAAATCAGCCAATGCATTTACCCATGATGAGGAGATGTTCTCATTCCCATTTTGAGATGAATATTCTCTCGATAATTTCATCCATGAAGAAGACAAGCATTCTCATGATGACCCTTTGAAAGATTTGAAGGAAGAGTCTTTGGAAGAACTCTTGAGAGCTTTAGGAGAAACATAAGATCTTGAAATAAGTCTTGAAATCCTAATGTAAGATAAGCATATGCAGTACAAATGTGAATCCAATTCGGAATTTGAAACCAATTTTAAGGTTGTTCATGATAAAACAAAGCAAGATGAAAAATTGGATGCCCCTCCTGAGCCAATGGATGATAGATGTAATGATGAAGTTGAAGTTTTCTCCTTTCTGTTTGAAGAGGATGTTTCTTTCTTTGATGAAAAAGTTGAGACAAAGATTTTTCAGGTCCTTGAAGTTGAGGCTCCCCTCATCAAAGAAATAGTGGAATGGAATGAGGCTCGGGATGATGAAGCAAATACTCTAAATGGTTTCCTTGAATTCGAAAATGAAGAGCCTTCAAATGAATGTAAGGGTTAGGTTTTGCCGATTCTAAAGAACTCTGTGTTGGCTCCCAAATTTTCACACCTGGGGGAAAGGGAATTCAGATGTGTGGAAGAGGTCAGGCGTCAAAGGGGGACCCTCACGATGTGTCATTTTATAGTGTGGGGAAGTTCTCCCTCAGGTCGCTCATCCACCCTTCCCGGGGGAGTGATGGGGAGGTACCTAAAAATAGGGTTTGGCTGTGATCCCTGCTACTTCTGACTTTGCCCAAGTTAGGGTAAGAGGACTTGAGAGTGCGGTAAGGGGTATACAGAATTTGGGGTGTGGATTTGGGATAATGGTCTAAGAACTTTGAAAGGGACATATCGGGACTGGGTGTAACCACTAAATACACCGCTTGCTCGAAGGAGTGGTCACTGAACAATGTAGACACTCAAGGACCTGACGTGGACCGTGAAGGGAAAGTGGTTGTTTGACCCGAGATTTTGTCCCAAAGTTTTAATGCACGAATTATGTGCAATTTGGTGATAAGGGACTTTGGATTAGAGGTGAGAACAAGTGTAACAACCTTGAAGTTCAAGACCCAATTTAGTAGATTTTTTTAAAATTTATTTAACAACATATAGACATTCCTTTGCATTACAAAACAAATTACTAGCTTCAGCTAGTTAATGCAGCAAGTCTTATCATTTTAACAGTAAATAGACATCCCCCTACATAATTAAATCAGATAACTAGATAAGGTTATCTCATGTAGCATGTCATAATTAATTAATCCATCGTATAACATTGTGATAAACCTTGTGCAACTGTAAGAGTTAATATATCCCTAATCTCCACGATCACCCTTAACATTTGTTAGAATGTTCATACTTAGTCTCACTTACTTTTACCGCTCCGTGGTAGTGATAACATGCGACCGATCCTCCAGTGTCTACCTATAGTTTCACTTAGTAAAATCCATCCTGCATCCTACACTTTGGGATTTGAGGAACCACGGTGATTAGGCAATGTACCTAGTAAACACATTACTTTGGCCAAAGTTTTCAAGTTGTACTATTTATGCTTAGTATAAATGAGTGCACAACCCCTCTAAAATTGTCTTCCGATCACCTCACAAATGTCTCATCACAGTTATCTAGATTTATTATTCTTAGTCCATTAACTTAATGAATTATAGTTCACACGTTTAACTACCTAGGTCAGAAGGATACAGTCTCGAAGTGATTATCACCTCATTGTCCCATTTCATACATTCTAACATTTTGATAAATAAAGTGTATTAAAACCTTAGTCAAGATTCCTGATAGGTCCTACTAGACTAATTTAATCGCAACAAGATTAACTTGTTTTTACCCTCCTAGTTAAGGCATTATTGACATCTTTAGGACTGCCCCTTTCACCTTTATTTATTCTAGGATAGGTAATGCATCTTAAGTTGTACCTCTTACTCCATAAGGTAATTTAACCTCTTGGTTATGATCATGTTTCTTAGGTGTAGTAATTTACCATAAAATATTAAGTTCACCGTTCTTTACTTTAGAGCTCTTTCCTTTAAAATTGAACTTGACTTTCAACTATAATGTTCAAGATGTGTGCCCCCTTATTTATTATTCCCAAAAATCAATTGAGGTAGATTTATATCTTGGCATGATTATCAATAGAAAAGATCATAGCCATTATTAAGTATAGACTAGATTAATATCACTCCTTGTTTGAGGCTAATTCCCTAGCTTGATTAGACCTCCATACCCTTAGCATATATTATAGACCCAATAAATTTGTAGTTATGGAATGCACTATTTCAGTTTATATCTTGATTACATTATTTTCAAGTTTACTTCCCGTTATGAGATTTAGGAAAATACCAAGACAATTACTCATATTCAACATTCTTACTTAAGAGACAAGAATAATATTTTTGCAAGTTAGACCATTTAGAAACAACCTTTAAACTCATTTTTGAACCATATGTTTTGACCCGATTTATCTTGATACAGAAGTAGATTTATACACTTTCTTATAGCACATCTTAGTATCCTAGCTCATCTAGATTGATTCATGAAATGTAGGTTTTAATAACCATAGATTCTTTGAAGGGATTCATTTAATCATCTCAAGGTCATCCCATCATATCGTATTAGATCATAACCTGAAATGTTATAAATTTATAGAGAGCTTTCTTAATAAATAACTCCATTTTTAGTTCATAACTATTATCATTAGAAGCACAAAATATTTAATAGAAAGTCTCCTTATCTTGACATATCAATTGTTTCATTTGCTAACCACTCATGGACGTAAATAATACATTCACAACGCTCACATGAATTTGGTACAAATCCATTCTTCACTTTATTAATACTTAACAACTTACGTCCACTAAGGATAATTACAAGAATGCTTTGCCAAGGCAAATACATATATCCAACAGTACATTTACAATTGGATCCAAGATCAATATTACAACATTCAATCAATGCAAACTTCCTCAAGCTGGAGTGAAACGATCCAACCAACCTTATTTAACCTGTGACACTATAAGTTTGAGGGGTGTTAGTTCAATGAACTGGAAAGAGTAATCCTACTTGTTACTCTAAGTTTTGACTCTTAATTAAGATTGGTCTATTAAACTAACTTATTCACATACAGTAGCAATGCTTCCACAATAGTTAGGGAACTAGAATTCCTTTAGCAATCCCAAAGTTGGTGAGAGAAGAAACACAAAAATATATGTGCAGTGCCCTTGAAGGTACACTCTGCATATGTTTCTTATGCCTTTTTAATCGCTAGTTGTGTGATTGATGGGGGGAACACCGGTTTCCGAGCTGTGTCGGATCCATTACTATTGCACACACAACAACATTCCAATCAAAGAATTTAACATGTAAGGATCATCAAAATAATTTTTTTTTACATCAAACATTGTTTCGGTTTAGTTTCTCATAACATAAAATTCAAACATATGTATTTTCACCTGAAAAATGGCTAAGTATGGATTTCTGAAAAAAATTCACCAGAGTTTCCCCTTGTATTTTTCACTTTTAAATTTTTCCAGCAATTCAAATTAAATCATATAGGTACACGGATGAAATAAATGCTTAAAAATAAATGGTGTGGATCAAGTGATCCAACCCTCTGAGCTAGGAAATCTCAGCATATGAAAGGAAAATTAAATCTATCTAAACAAAGGATATTTATATATCCAGTTGATTTTATCAGCATAAATTTTACCTTTGCAACATGCTTATTTCATAATTATTTTTTCCTCTAAGAGAGTTACCAGCTTGAATGTCTTATTAGAAAGAATTTCATTTTATTTCACTTCACAACCAACAACGAGTTGAGTTACATGCAACATTTAGAAGTGAAGTAAATCATTCCAACCCAACTCCTTTCAAAATTTTCAACCGTCAGTAGTACAACAATCCAAGGATATCACATTTTTTTGAATTAAAAATGTTTCAACACTCAACAGAGATAACAATCCCAAGTCAATTTTTACTTCCAACAATGTAAATAAATATACCAAAATTATCATTCGTAGCTTTCACTAATTTTTTTGAAAAAATATCAAAAATAGAATTCCCCACTTCAGGTAACATTTCCAGCAATTAACATGCATTTATAAAATTATGAAATAGCCAACAAAACCTTTTTTTTGTTCAAAAATCTTTCCAAAGATAGAATACCCAAATCAATTTTTCATTTGTCAAAGTTAAATAATTTACCAAAATCATAATAATTTCATTCACAAACCAACACTTATTTTTTTTAACAAAAATTCAAAGATAAATACCCAAATTCTTTTTTACTTTTAGCAGTTTAATAGTTTACCAAAATCAATTTCATTCATAGCCAACACTTGTTTTTTTTGCAAAAATATCAAGGATAGAACACCCAAATTGATTTTTCATTTTTAACAATTAAATAATTTACCAAAATCAATTTCATTCACAGCCAACAGTTTTTTAAAAAAAATCTCAAAGATAGAATACCCAAATCAATTTTTTATTTTCAGCAGTTAAATAATTTACCAAAATCGATTTCATTCACGACCAACACTTTTTTTTTTTGCAAAAATCTCAAAGATAGAATACTCAAATCAATTTTTTATTTTCAACAATTAAATAATTTGCCAAAATTGATTTCATTCACAGCCAATGCTTTTTTTTTGCAAAAATCTCAAAGATAGAATACCCAAATTGATTTTTCATTACCAGCAATCTATTATAATTTCCCAAATCAATTTCACACAAAGCCATCATTTTTTTTGCATAAATCTAACAAAAATGAAACCCAAATTGATATTTTCATTTCCAAATCTAAAAAAAGGGGAGCCAAATCAATTTCACACAAAGCCAATTTAGTTTTTTTGCATAAATCTCAAAAATACGAATACCCAAATTGATTTTTCATTTAGCAATCTATTATCTTCCCAAATCAATTTCAAACAAAGCCAATCACTTTTTTTGCATAAATCAACAAAAATGAATATGGAGAAGAGACCCAAATCATTCAATAACAAAGGGGAGTAAGGAACCCTCACTGTACAGAAAATTTTTTTTTGCAGAGTTTTGCCTCCAAGATGCAAATTCCATCTTTCAAAAGGTTTTATAACTATATACAAAAAAATTCCAGTAAACCCAGGGTCTTAAAACTTTTTTCAAAAATCTCCAAAAAAATACCTAATTCATATTTCTTTTTACCTTCTTTTCCCACAAATCTCCCCAAAAAAAACCAAGCCGCATTTTTTTTAAATGAAGAATTTGCATATTCAAACAATAGTCTATCTCCCTTTTTATTCCTCTGGGTAGGAATTTTGTTAATATAACATTGGATTTTTAATAATTAAATTAAATCTCCCTCATCCATGGGAATATCCACTATGGTGGATATCATTACCCTCATATTAAATTTTGACCACACCAACATTTAATGCCATTTATAACATTGAGCTCCAAAATAATTATATACATATATTGAATATTCAACTTTTACAATGTTAAGTCACCACATTCCAATTTTTAAAGTCAAAACCATATAATCAAACATTACTTATGGTATTCCATGGGTTCCCAAAATATGCCCCATAATATTCTAATGATGGTAATTTTTTTTTAAATAAGGCACAAATTAATGTTATAATGCCATTATACCAGCTTATAAGCCTAAGAGTTTTTTTGCCAAAATACTACATCTCAAAAATTATTTCTGTAGTCATGAAATAATTATAACAATGACGCAATCCAAACTAGACAACGAAGTTCCACAATTATAATCAAAATGCATTTAATACTTATAATATGCAACATTTAATTATTCGAAAGACAAACATTTTCCATTATTTGTATTTTTTAGAATAATTTAAACGCCGAAAAAGGGTTAGTTACCGGGATGTTACAACAAGTAAGATATATTAAGTCGATAACGTGTTCTCCCGGGTGGGTTAGTTGAATATGAGAGAGGCAATTCGGGACACGTGAGATGAGTTAAGGTTTTATTGAAAGCTATTTTAGATTTTTAGTAGGGAAGAAGGGGATATTGACAGAAAGAAAGGAGAGAAAGGGAAAGATCCATGAAGGGAAATGAGGGGAAATTGAGAGAGCAAAAGGCCAATCGTCGTCTGTCTTTGTTACCCTATGAATGCTTGCAAAGGAAATAAATGTGCCCCTTGTATGTAAATTATTTAGCAAGAAAAGCTTCGACAGAAACATATCTAAATTCCTGACAATCCAGCTCAATATACCTAAGGCAGGATCATCTCATGAAATATCATGCTAAATAGTCTCGATCAAAGGACTGTGAAGAAATTACAAGTCATATCGCCAAATCTTACTTAGTCCATAGGGATATTTTTATAGGCTTCAGAAGTGAGGCTTTCAAGTAGCCCCAAAAAACATCAAATACTCGCACCCTTACTAGATGAGATCTAAGCAAGTGCAAGATATGTTTTAAATTGAATTACAACAATGATTCACAAAGAATTATAACAAAATACATACATCATTCCCTTTCAAAAATCATTTTGCAAAATAAAAAATAAGTGTCATAAATCCAAATGAATTCATTGGGTAGAAACCATTAAAATTAGGAAAAGACAAGGGAAACATATATTAATGCTCTCAAAGCCCGTTAATGACTGTATATATGCAATCATATTAACAAAAATGTCTGATAATTGAGTCACATAGAGAAAAATCTTCATCACAACATGTTCCTTCCCTCTGGTTCACAATGCCTCTGCAAATTCCCACCAAAATTTTCACCTCTAAGGGCCTCTCGCCATTTTCACCCTTTTTGCCAAGAGAAAAACCCCTCCTCCTTCCTTCTCTCCTCCTCGCTTTAAAATCTCCCTCTTGCTTCTTATATATAACCTTATGTTTTTAGGGTTTTAGAGCATATTCCTCAGATACCCAAATAAATTGCCGCTGCCCTCAACTTCTCAGGGCCGCCATGAAACTACAATTGATTACTCACAAACAGTCATCAATTCTGCCAACTATTTCCGTGTCTTACATACATCATTAATGACACAACCAAATATTTTCCAAGTCATATCACATTTTAAATTTTAAATTTCCACATGTGTATAATCATGATGTGGCTAGAAAGGTTAATGTGACAAGACATTCTTGAATTAGGAAGGAAATTCATCCTTTTTGGGTGACACGTTCCACATAAGCAATTGATATTTATTTAATCTCTACATGTACCTAATAATTGAAATTTGATATGGCATTAATTAGCGAAATGAAAATCCTTACCACACCATTACCACGATCATGCCTATTTAAACAGTTTGCCAACCTTTTCCATTTCGTCACCTATCTATTTGAGATTTTTCTGTAGAATTTTAAAAAGCATTTCCTTTCTTGTCATCCCCTTTCACTTCAATATTCCTAGCAATGGCTTCGTATTTCTTAAGATCAAATCCATCAGAGGAATAATTAGCCCATTGGGCCAATTCTTTCAACTTTCAGGGATAAACAAAGCTATGATTTGCCAGGTTTTTAGTGTACCAAATGCTAGGTTCAATCCTTAGGATTTCCTTCATCAAGCTAACCTATTTTTTTGTTTCATTAATTGCCTAGCCAAAATGCACCCTTTTTTCCCAGTTTTCTAAACCCTACACTTTCACCTAGTTTGCCCATAGTTCCATCTAGATCCCAAGTCCTTGAGGAACCACTAATCTCATCATTTCCCACATGTTCATAATGACCATTGGTACATGATGAAGGCCTACTATGCCCCCTCTCTTCTTGAAAAAGAGATCCATTTTTCCACCCAACATCAAGAATTAAAGAATGAGGTTCCATCCTCAGATGGTCATACGAGATAAACAAAGGAACGACTTGTGGCTTTAGAGGCTGCTATGGAAGATATTAAATATTTGGTCAGCCTGCACACGTTTCAATCCAAAAAGAGGAATTCCCTTCTTGACATCAAAATTTGTGATGCGACCCTAGTTCCAGAGGCCCACCCTACTAGAGGTCGACACACCAAAGCGGACAAAAGGGGAGGTCTTGGTCTGCGTGAATGGGTAAACTCACCTATGTGGAGGAGAGAGCTAGTTAACATCTTGAATGGGCCAAGGATGAGTATCCCTGAATTACGTGAGAAGGGGGTGTTGAGGGGTTTGACAGGGGGACATACAATTTGTCTTAAATGTCATGGCCCATGAGGAATTCATCCGCCGTCGCGACCAGTTTATGAGAGGTGCCCCAAATGTTACTACAACAATGGAAGTTTAATATATGTGCCACCACCCCTGGGAGCCGATCCATGTTTTTACCTTATCTAATAAAAACATATATATGTGCCACCATAATATATATATTGAAATGTATCTCGTTTTTCTCATTTTGTTTGTATATTAATATAGTGGAGGGCTAGGGCCCTTTAAATAGAACCCCCATTTTGCTACTGTAAGTGTTGCTATGGATCATTTTTCTGTATATCATGTTCAACTTGTTAATTCATTTGAGCATCAAGCACATCCTTGCACTTCCTTATTTTCTCATTTGAAAATAAGAACACCCTCGAAACTGACATTCTATTTGGCCTTCATGTACTAGTGTGTCACACTTAACTAAATAGAAACATGGGAGAGAGAAGGTCTTGGTCACTTTTCTCATCCTTATGAAGTGGGAGAAACTTTATTTCTTTATCCTTTTTCTATTTTGAATTTGTAGGTTGGATCCGGAATAACACTTGCAAATTATATCAAAGCCAAACAAAAGTAAGTCAAGCCCTAGATCCCGAAATGTGATTTACTTTAAACAACTAAACAAGTGCCTCTTCTCGAACACCAAGGAGGAATTGTTGTTAGATCATTTCCAGGTGGGATCAGAAGTGGATATCACCTACCCATATTTACGAGAGGGATATAACCTGAATTGGAGTTCTAAGGGAGCTTTAAAGTTACTTAGTAGTTTAGGCCATACAACTCTAGAAATATCTAGCCTCGGGGTTTCGGGGATAAATTGTATCCATCATATTCACATTTTAGTCAAGCATTCCCGAGATCCCAACTTTTCAATAACCCTTCAATCTATGATGTACCTTGACTATGCAGAATCTTCAAGAACTTATTGTGGTGAAGGTAAGACCAATTGCACAAATCATCCATTCGGCCATAACACCCATAATAAGAAAAATAAATACACCTCAGAATTGATCCCCTATTGATCTATATCCTTCAAGAAATGTTTTCAAATGGGAAAAAGAGCTGAAATTAGGACAAATATATTTGGGTACCAACATCGGCTCCAACACGGGGATGGACTCCCCACAGGTGTCCAAATCATACCAGAAAAAATACTAAAAGATTAAGATCATTCTCCTATCCATTGGGCAAAAGAGTCAATAGATGATATTTTTTAAAACTGTAATTCACCACCATGAGAGAAAAAACCAACAACCAAGACACAAATAGAAACCCCAAAAAGGAAAAATCACACCACTATACACTATAAAAGAAAACCCGCGGTGTCCAAAGACCCAAATTTTTTTATCACAACCCACCGAGATCCCATACGACACGCCTTTGTCTCATCTGGATACACAAGTTACCGCACCAACTCTTAAAAGCAATGATCACAATCACTTCAACTGAAACACTTGTCATCAACTAATTTCCATAATCTAGGAACCCCTCATCTTATAGGAACAAACTTATGTCACCATTTAGAACTGTAACTCTTCTCTTCCCCCTTAGCATAGTTCAGTCATACATAATTCCCTTTTCACAACACACCATATTATACATCAATCCAATGACCTGCATATGTTCCTCAAGATGTCTGATAAACCTATCTCTTTCCAAAGTAGATAAATCTCCATTTATCCAATTATTTTTAAAATTAAGATATACATCAAGACAATGGTCAATGTACTCACCTATGTTTTTATTTACCATACCTACTTTTGAAAAGAGATCATCTATTTCCATTGCAGTTTTCTCCATAGGTAGGGCCTGACACCAAAATCTATACACACATCAGTCTTATTTTTTGAAGGGAAGGAACTGACCTCTATCCCTTACTTCACAGGCAACTTAGTATCAACATATTCTAGGATCAGAACCAAATCACTAACCTTACACATTTCATCGACTGATACAACACTCTCAATATTGTTATATAAATGATATTCCTCTTCAAACAAGGTCGGGTAAGTGCATGAAGTTGATGGACAAATATAGGGTCATCCGTGGACATCATATTACAAAAAACAATGAAATCTCAACTTGTAGGGATTATTAGCAATATGTGCACTCAAAATTAGAAAAATTTATATAAATATGAATCATAGCATTCGGAATCTAGTTTCTAAAATACTATTTTTTTTAAAAAAGGGACAAGTTTAGCTATATTAAACACTTAAAATTATATGACTTAGTTTTTTTTTGAAAAAACTTATAAGATTGTAGTCCATTTGCCCGCATTTTGGATGACCAAATCTTGTTTTTTTTTTTTTTCCTTTGGTGAAACATTAGATGTAGTTGTCTATCTTGGGATGGATTTTATTTTGTATTTTTTTAGCAATATTTTTTTTTATGATTTTTTCCGTGAAAGTGGTCTGAAATAGTTATGGTAGGCAAACGGAAAGCGCTTTCCATTTTCCCCGCCATAACTATATCAAGAAAATGGTATATATCAAATTTATTTTAACGTGTATAGAATTTTTCCATGCTTGGGATGGTATAAGTTTTATCACATTTTGATAAGCGAAACAAAAGTTACAGTCTTAAACGTAGACATGAACATTCACGGGAAAAATGTCTTAAAGACCTATTGTTAGTAAAAAATTATAAAATGATATTTATCTTATTCTATTCACTTTAAAATCAATATTTCTACGAAGCTAACAGTCTCCCCTACGTGATGGCACCATTTTTGTGAAATGTTTTCAGTTTTTTAGCATGGTTCAAGTCTTTGGAAGAGTAAATTTGAGGTTTTTTGACCTTTTACACTTCATAATGACCTTCCATAGCTTTGGTTGGGGAAAAACAAAGATTTCCCGAGGCTTAGGTTCGGCAGATAGATCCGCGATCGCGGTTTTTTTAACACAAACCGTGAGCGTGCTTTATAAACCGTGATCATGGTTTATAAAGCGTTCTTGCGGTTCATAAATCATATTTAAACACATCATAATGTTTGAATTACTATGTGATTTTTACTCTATGACCTTACCATATTAATTACTGCGAAATTCTATCTTTTTCTACATGTTTTTCTTATCACCGGAAGCAAAACATCATGGGAGACAAGAAACGAAGTCAAAAAAGGAAGTCATTAAGTAAAAAAACACCAAACAAATTAGAGGCCAACAAAATTTAAAATACTAAGCGAATGTGAAAACTTCATGAATCAAGAAGAGGTTCATCTTCAACCCCAACTATTTGTAAGTAATGAAGAACCAGGTAATGTTTCTACTATCAATGTTGAAGTTGAATTAAATACTCGTGATGAAGATGTTTTTACTATCAATGTTGAAGAAGAATTAAATACTCATGATGTAGCAAATGTTGAAATTGAAGGAGACAATGAAAATGTGAATAAGGAAATTTATGTTGAAACTATAGATAGACAAAATTTGACAAAAACACGTTCTAGGATTTTACGTAAGAAACCTAATTTTTTATTGAAATTGATGAAAACATTTTGAAACCAATGTCTGAAAAAATTTCTGAACGACAAATCAGAAGAAAAGCTGCTGAAATTTGGGATAATCATTTTAAAATTTTAAATGATTCCCAAAGATGTCAGTTGTTGGTTAGTTTGATGAAATTGATTAAAATGAGACCTACATTAAACACCTTAGGATTGACAACATCTAATATACGTGGTCAAACCTCTACAATTGTTGAAAACCTTCATGATGCATATCACACTATTGGTGTCAAGAGACGCACTAGGGATAGTAATATTGTGCGTCGTGTACTTGCTACTAGTGTTGTAAGTGAATCAATAAAAAAATAATGTTTGATTACGCAAATAAGTTGAATGTTGCAAGTTAATCGAAAAAATCTAATGAAAGCAATTGAAAGACGTAATATCCTTCAATCACTCAATAATGCCGATTTTTGGGCATTTTCTGCTAGAGCACCGCGTAAGGACAAAAATAATTTTGATGCTATAAGAGAAGTTATTAAATTTTGGCATGATAACACTAGAGTTTCACCTAATATAAGAGATGTTATAAAATGGAGAGTTGGTTCTACTAATTGTGAACCACATCCAAAGTATTTCTTAGATATGACTCAAACTCAATTTTTTCGTAAGTTTGAACAAGAGAATCTGGAAATTAAAATTAGTCAACATTTTTTTGAAATGTTGAAACCATTCTATGTGAAAATCAACCATGCTTGCACCACTTGTTGTTATAGGTAACATGTTGAATTTGCGATGCATTATGCTAAATTTTTACGTATTCGTTCTAATTTTCATTATGAAACTATGTTATCAGAATGTGGTGTTCAAGTTCCACCAATATCTTCCAGGGATTTCATTCCTACTATATTTTGTGAAAAAGAAGTTGGACAATTTTTTTATAGTCAGGATTGTTTAGATGGAAGTTGTAGTACATGCGGCAGATTACCTAAATTGGAAAGTTACATCCATGAGTAAATTAAAGGTACAATAGGACATAATTTAGTTGAGTTTGATAAATATAAATCAGTTGCATACCAATTGAAAGATGGAAAAGAGTCTAAACGGTGTGAGCTAGTTACAGAACAAATGTCTGTTTTCTAATTTTTGAGAAAATTTAAGGATGAAATTTAGTATGATAGGCATACACATAGAGCTCGATGGTTCAGATGAACAGTTCAAGCTATGTAAAGACAAATTTCCTATTGGTACTATTGTTTCAGTGGTCGATTTTACAGAGAATTACACATTGCAACCACAAATGGAGGTTCAATCGCAATATTACAACTCAGTACAAGTTGCCATTTTTGTGCATATAGCATTTCTACATTCTCCTGACAGTACAGAGAATGATCAATTTTTTTTAAGAGAGTACCACTTTTATATCAGTGATGATCATACTCATTCTACTGAATTTGTGTCAAGGGTGTTTCCAGTTATTTTATGGAAACTTGTCTGATAGGGACATCCACTTCAAACAACATTATATATGGTCAGATAATTACACGTCTCAGTTTAAGAATACACTGAATGTTTTATTGGATGAGCAGAATGCACATCAAGATGGGTGTGCAACATATTTGGAGTTTCACTGAGGCTGGACATGGAAAATGAGAGCATGACGGTGCAGGGGCATGTGTGAAAAGAGATTTTACAAGAGAAGAGTTGAAGTACAAAGATGGTGCTAAATTAAAAGATGCAAAGAGCATAGTGGAATGGTGTATTGACAACATGGCCTCGAGGTTCTCAAGAAAATTGCACAGTTCGCAGATATTTTTGGTTGATAGAGGAACAACAAATTGCTAACTACGAGGATTGTATGACACTCACTGGGTCCAATGATATGCACTCATTTTGTAGCTTAGACGCTACTTCATGGGCCGTATGGACAAGAAAGTTGACATGTTTTTGTGCATCTTGTATCGAATTTTTCACTGCTGAGTGTGATTCACAAGAATGGGTGGATGGATGGATTTGTAGGCCTCTAACTCCGCTTCCTAGTTATCAACCTCCACAAGCATTACAACTTGTTTCTGCAGATGAAGTTGCAACATCCAAGGACTTTGACGAAAATTTGATTTTGGTGTGACAAGGTATTTATGGTTATTTATATAATTTTTGTATTGAGTTATGTCCATTGAAATTTTAATATGTAATTTAAATTTGAGTTGTTCAACCTTTATTTTTTTTGTAGGACATGTGTTTGTAGCAATTGCGACAAAAGACAATGAAGAAGGAACAGACTATTTCTTATGTCGTTGCATCGAGGAAAGAAAGAAGTTGACTTCTCCTATTATAGATGGCGAAGATATTGAGTATCCTACAAGGTCAGTGGTAGTTACTAGAACTTGGCTTTGACGGTATCCATTAAAAAACTCCTCTGTTTGGGTGTTTGAAGACTTTGAGACACACATGAAAATACTCTTATATTCGCATCTAGTTCTAGCGACAAATATTCAGTTGTATAGATATCGAGGAAGGCCTAATAACAAGATTCTTTGGAAGGTTCGAGAGTCAGATCATGAAGCAATCTTATCTTCTATTTAGAGTAGATCCGACCTTGATGGTTCATTGGAATGAATTTACAATGCTCATGTATGGTATATATAATTTGTTTGATATATATATAATTTTGTTAGTTTAAAGATCTAGATTTAAGTTTGAATATATTTTATTTTAAATTTATGTATTTTATATATATAGATAGTATATGGTTTTGATTTGAAACTTAAATTTCTTTGACTAACACTTTTATGTTTAGGTTAGTGGTGCCAGAAAAGCTTCCAACTTCATGTGGTTGGCACTGTTAGTAGAGAATTTTAAATTCTCGAAGCTAAGAGAAGCTTTCATTGTTTGAAAAAGTTGTAAATTTTGAAAATGTTGTAAATTTTGAAAAAGTTGTAAATTTTGAAAATGTTGTAAATTTTGAAAATGTTTTAAATTTTGAAAAAGTTGTAAATTTTAAAAACGACTCCTCCCCAAGTGTTTACAAGACCATACCTACGCGTGTGCACTGATTTGAGAAGGAAAAATCTAAGAGATAATATTGTAGAGGGTCCTTACGCCAATGTGTCAGATCAGACGAGACGTCTCTAGGTGCCACGGAGTCCGAGTAGTCACCCGTCAAAGTTGAACGATATTTTGGTCTCATGGCTCTTAAGGGACTACACCTGAATGAAGTAGCCCGGAAGCAATGACCTTGTCATGCACTGAAACACCACCTTCTCTAGCATTCACCTAGCCACTCAAATGTGTCGATGCAGTCAGTTTAGTGCCACGAACCACCGTTTGTAAAATATAGCATTTGATAACCTTACACTGGCTCCAACTACACTATTTCGCATGTTTGCAAACAATAGGGTAGCGAGAGCACCGAAATGAGAAGGAAAAAATGAGAGAGGATATTGTAGAGGGTCCCTACACTAAGGTGTCGGATCAGACGAGGCATCTCTAGGTGCCACAGAGTCTGAGTAGTCACCCGTCGAAGTTGAACGATATTTTGGTCTCAGGGCTCTTAAGGGACTACGCCCGAACGAAGTAGCCCAGAAGCAACGACCTTATCACGCACCAAAACACCACCTCCTCTAGCATTCACCTAGCCACCCAGACGTGCCGAGCATAGTCGGTTTGGTGCCACGACGTCTTGAGGCATGACTTCTCACTCCTCGCCTTCGTTCATTTCCTAGGACTCAAAACATTCAATGTCACTTGTTTACCTTCCATCTCTCTTGTTCTCTTTGGACTTGCCTCTGTCCTCTTAGGTGCTTCATCACTGTCCTTGCTTTTCTCTCTTGAGCTATGTTGTTGTGGTGATCTCTCTCCATCCTCTGTTGCCCTAGCTATGTGCTTACATGCTCATTATTTTTGCATTGTAATAGGATTCTTCATCACAGATCACTAGACACAGAATTAGGAGTATAAGTAAATCATCAAACAATTAAGGGAACACATGTGCGAGGACCTTTTATTCATAAGTGCCATCATTGATTGCATGAGATTAATCATCTCTGCCTCAAATTGAAGCAATGTCTCCCATCTGAAACTTCAACCCCCCAGTCCATCAAGCAAGATCAAGCATTCATACTGCAAAGAAGGACATGTGACCATTGGGTGAGCATGATCCTTGAAAAAGGGAACATGATCTATTTCCTGAGATTATCTCTTTGTTTAGATTGTTCTTGGTCATATTTTTGAAAATCAATAGGAATAGAGTTGAGATCAAGAAAGAGAAATTCCATTGGGAAAATAATCTCCCATTTGCGAGTGAGATGAATAATTTTGATTCTCATTCCTTGGTGAGCTCAGGTGTGTTTTCATCTGACTCAGAGAACTTGTATGACATTTTGTCCCATACCATCACCTAGAGGTTTGATGCTCTAAAAGAAGCCATTTCTGATTTTGAATCCCATGAGGAGAATGTATCAAAATTTTTGGAAGATCTTGGCACAAGAATGCATGAGCTTGGTACTCCTCTCAGGGAGAATAATTCCACATGAAGAATCTTCAGGATTCAAATTTTAAGAATTGGTTCAGGAAAATATTTGTGACCCTTTCCTTCAATAGTCAATACTTTAGAAGCCCTTGTAGAGATCATAGGTTATATCTCTAGAATCCTATGAAGAGTTAAATGAAAAATATTTTAGTCAATGTGGAAATATCAATGCCATTCCTGAGAATTGACTCAACACATTGGAGCATGTGAACATCTTGGAAGATGAGAAAGTTTCATTTGTAGTTTCCAGATTCAACAAGATGGTCTATGGAAAAGCCTCATCATTCAAGATCTTCCGCTAGGAAGACATGAGTTGATTCTTCATTAGAGGAGGATTCTTCATGTGATGGGTGGAACCTAAGAATACTAATAAGGGCTTACTGTCAAATTTTTACCCTTTTCAACTTGGGACATCAGAATGCACCACCACATGAAATCTCTCCCTTTCGTCACTTAAGGCTTGTAACATTCTCACTAGGTATTCAATTCCTCAGCACCCCAACTTGATTATGTTGCCCCCTCTCATGAATACTTAACCCCTTCACACATTATCACCCCTTTAAGTCCCTTTGTCACTTAAGGCTTGTAACCCTACCCTGTCATGCCATGTAACCCGGGTTAATCCAGAATGGTCAAGGATGAGTTAGAAGGTGAGTTAGCTAGGTTAATGTTAAGAGGTGAGTATAAACATACACTTAGCCATTTTTTTAATCCCTTTTTAATATTTCCTTTTCCTTCATTGCTGCTAGTATTTAGTTATGCTACTAAATTTTCAAGAAACCCTATTGCAAAAATCACATTTTTGCTCATATCTCCTTCATTTTTGCTCCATTTCCCCTGCAATTTTGCCCGTAACTTCTACTCATGAACTCCTTGAAGATGATATAAAAATATTTTCCATTGGTACCCTAATTTTTTATAGCATCCCATTTAAAATTTTAGAGAAAAAACTTGCCTTTTTAGATCCTTGCAATTCTGGAGATCGAAAAACACTTGAAATTTGAAGCAGGAAACCATATGAAAATACCTAATCTAATGAAAAAAATTTCATCTCAATCCAAATACAAGAAGACATGATTAAATATTTATTATTAAATTGAAATACGAGCCTTACTAAAAATAATAAGTTTTGATAACAAAGAAAAAAAATTGAAACCTCTGTGTAATCTTCAATTCTAGAAATATGAAAATTGTAAAACTTGAAATTGGGAAAATTGTAAAATCTTCAATGTTGCACCATAAGTAACGTTAAATATTCATATATAGTTCAAGATGAACTCTAGACCTCGCTTATTTCTATCAATGTTTGCATTAGTTGATATGCAACAGATTGAGTGTTAGCTTTAAAAAAAGTAATTGTACGTAAATTTTGCCCTTTTGTAGTTCACCTAGCATGGTTTTGCTTAATGGAATAGGTTTTCTTAACAATTGTACCATGTAGTGCTCCGGGACATGGTTTTTTAATTTTAAATCAAACATACATATCTAGAACTAATTTAAATGGTTATGAAAACATACATAGAAGGATATCATACATGCAATGAAATCAAATCAAACATATAGTTCAGATTTATCGTTATGAAAACCAACACACATGGATATATAAGAATCAAACAAAGTGTGCTCCAGACGCACATCTCTGAAAATATATGTAAGTTCATAATGTATGTGTACATCTTGAACTAAGTGTGTCATAATGTATATAGGACCACATGCGGTCACAAAAGGCTATATATATACAATGGACTATATGAAGAAACATGTTCACTAGGACCAGATGGCCCATATATATATCTATGTACATCCAGGTGGACTATGAATCTACTCATGAAACATCTTCCCTCTCTTCACCCTGCTAGAAGTAGCACGTCCATGACTTGGGGATGTAGTGGAGGGAGATGCCACTACGGATTTCATCCGTGTGGTCCTAGGTGTCTCTAAGCATGCCTGCAACCTAACCTGCACATTCATAAACAACAAGTTTTTAACACCCAAAATTTTAAAATACATTCAAAATTTAGAAACTTGTACAATTTAGTTAAAATGCATGTGAAATCTTACCGCAATGTCATGATCCCTATCAATTTGTTGTTGACGCATCGCAGGGACAACAATAGACTCACGAGGGGTAAGCTACATACAAATAATTAATTTTCAAATTAAATATTTCACATACATACAAAATTTGATATTGTAGATTTAAGTAATAAGAAATAATGAACCTCCAAAATTTAACAAATTTGAAAAATTGTACCTCAGTTAGTGGATCTGCAGATGCTATGGCAGTATCTACAGCAGCCTCCACAGTCTGCATATATGGAGGAGTCTCTCTAGCAGTCATAAGCTATACAAAAAACATGTACAAATCAATATTAAAATCTACATGACTGTGCACCACATAACAGAGGTCCAAAGCATGTACAATCCACGTGAACTTCCAGTAATTAGAAACAAAGTGTAAAGAGATTTACTAACCTGCGTAAAACTCATGTGAGGCGTGCCAGTAGCCTCAGTTCCCAGAGCAGATGATGACCCGCCAGGCTCCTGTGTATAAAAGACAAACATATTAATATGTACAACATACACGTGAAACATTATAATAATAATCTAGTGCAATCAAATGAAATTAAAAATGTAAGTTTATACAACTTGAAACTTACGTTTGAAACACACCCAGCTGCAATAGCTAGCATGTTGATGCCGGATGTTTCTTTTATCGGCTCTTGCTATTTAAAATAAAATAAAAAATTAGTTTTTTACATGTATGTACATGACGTACAATCAAATACATATATATTAAAATATCAAACATGTGAATTAAACTATTGATATATATATATATATATATATATTTATATTTATTTGAAATTTACCTGTGAAATACCAATATCAGTGGCACCAGTTCCAAAAACATTCCCCAGCATCTCATCTATAGAAAAGAAATCCTGTGAACCAGCAAATGATGTCTCACCCGCAGTGCATACGGCACCACATGATCCACAGTGGTGTGGTGCGCTAGAACTGGCGCCTCCACCAACATC
Organism: Taxus chinensis; assembly: GCA_019776745.2. Classification (NCBI taxonomy): domain Eukaryota; kingdom Viridiplantae; phylum Streptophyta; class Pinopsida; order Cupressales; family Taxaceae; genus Taxus; species Taxus chinensis. Next base: position 337,916,930 of record CM034157.1, on the reverse strand, counting down.
ACCAGATGTAATCTGGTCACTATGCTGGGTCAGAGTGTCAGTGAGCTCCCTCAATGCATGCAGTGTATCAATCTCCACAACCTCCTTCACTGTAGGAGGGATAACTGAAGGCAGTGGGGGGTTTTGGGGCATGGGGGATCCTAGGTTGACCTATGCGTGCACCAGGTCTACTCTGTGCAGAGCCACCTCCTCGACCAAAAAAGTTAGAAAAGTCAAAAATAATTCGGGACCTCATTGAGCACGAACTCGCAATATAATTTCTTCAAAAAATAAAGAGGAACCTCATTGTTGTTGCATGGTGGATAATCAAAAACCATCCACCATCGGTCCCAAAAATTGTTTTTGATTCGGTCATCGTGGCACCAATGGATTGGGAACCATTTTCAAGTAACTGCGGGGGGAGGGGGGGGGGGGGGGGGCATTGGTTCTAGGGTCAGTAAATAATGCACAAATGAGGTCTTTTCCAAAAATTTTATCTTTTATGGCTGCATGGGATAGTTTATCTGCATACCACCACCTACAGTCACCTCTAAAGGTATTCCATCTATGTATTTGGTTGGTTGCAGACTCGACTTCACCAATCAATGTTTGCAATGTATTGGCTAAAGTCATGCGGGATGGATTTGTGGCATGATTTTGTCTTATAGTCTGAATTAGGTTCTCAATGACAATTTTATTTTCTCAGATTCTTCCAATGATATTATCTTGTGTTCCTGCTAGCTCAGTGGGGATAGAAGGAGCCACAGGAGGCGGATCTATGTTTGGAGGAGGGTTTTGAGGAATGTTCAGAGGGTTTTGAGTGGGGTTTTGAGGAATGTTTTGACGGTTTTCATGATTTCGAGCTTGCCGATCAATTGATAAAACAAGAAAATTGTATACATAAACAAACATTTCAAAAAACCCATGAAAATGCAAAAAAAAACCTAAAATGCAAAAAAAAAAAATGATTAAAATCGGGGGCTTACCTCCTCGTCTTGGTGGCATGGTTGAATCTATCGCTATCCAGAAGTTCGATGAGAAATTTTGAGGTGGTATTCAAAGCTCGAGTGAAAAACGTCTAGGAAAAATCGCGGTTTGAAATGAAAAATGGGGAAAATAAGGAGTCGCGGGACTGCTAATTTTTGTCTCAGAGTTCTGCGATCGATCCACACTCACGGTCGGGTTTTAGGTTCGGTAATTACCGAACCTGAGAATTCAGGAACCGTGATTGCGGTTTAAAAACCGTTCGATATAAACTGCGATCGCGGTTCCTAAATTTTAGGTTTTTATGTCCATGGAATTGTCCACCAACTTCGTTCACTTACTGAGAGAGATTTGAATTGATGCTTTGGAAGAATTTTGAAAGGTTCAATGTAATTGGAGTCAATTACTCAATCACCAACTATTATTTTTTTCTTGTTGAAAAACTTCAGATTTTTTGGATTTCGATGGTTGTTGATCATCCTTGGAATAGATTTGTATTAGTCCCATTATTATATAGGAATTTTCAATTTGTGTACCCTTTTCAATGATCTCATTGAATGAAGTGCAACCTATGTCTAAATACAATGTATCAAAACCTTTAGTCAACTCCTGACATACCGTAGAGAGAGTATCACAGAATTCATCAGTTGTTTGGATAAGTATGAGGTTATTAGAAGACACCCCACCATTCTTCTTTTAAGACCTAGGTAATTTATTATTATTTTTTATGTCCAATTTATCATCATCAACACCAAGAACATTTTCTTCAATATAGGGGGCATGGGGCATAAATAAATTGTCACACCAGACACAAGCAAAATCAACGTGATCATATTTCTTAATGCAATCATCAATTAGTGCATTAATAGCCGATGAATGTCCTACCATGTCATTTCCTTTATTTCTGAAACACATGAAACTTCTTCCTTCATCCAAGTATAAGGAATTTCATAATATTCACAAAAGAAAGAAACAGGGTCATCACTAAATTGTTCTACAAATAAAATCACCATTTCTGTCCATGAATAAATAGAGCTCTAAGGTAAAGAGTTAAACTAGTCTCTAGCATCTCCTTGTAGTGTTTTTTATAAATAGCCTCATAAAAATATCTTCATATCACACATGGTATTCATGGATCATTTCCTCAAACATGAAAGATGTTGTTTCAGAGAGGTATTGTCATATCCTCAAAACACAGGCAATATGAGTATGATCTCAATGGGGATCTGATTATGGTATCTAGATATTTTATCAAAATCCAATGTTTTGAATGAACTTGGCCTAAAAGGAACTCTAGAAGAAAGACATCCCTCACAACTATCATGGATACCCATGGAACACTTCACAAGAAATGAAATCTTACAGAGAAATTATCACCACATGAAGTCTAGATGACACAATGGTAACCACCAAAAAAAGATAAAACAAGATACATATAGTTAGTCAAACCTTATCAAAATGAAAAATCGTTGGTCTACTACAACCACAAGCAAAACAGAGTCGCCACTAGAGTAATAAATCTAGAAAAATAAATCATATGACATGAAAAAAAAAAGTCACGAGTTAAAACACATTACCAGATATCATGAGAAACAAAGGAATGTCAGATCAAGAACCCCTATGAGTACCATAATTTTGAGTCCATGAAAACGAAGCCAAAAAGGTGTTGGCTCCTATATTTACACCCCTGGGGGAAATGGGATTCACATGTGTGGTGGAGGTTGGATGATAGATGAGGACCCTCTCGATGTGTCATATTATAGCCAAGAGAAGTTCTCCCTCTAGTCTCCCATCCACCCTTCTTGATGGAGTGATGGGGAGGTACCCGAAAAAAGGGTGTGGCTATGATCCCTGCTACTTTTGACTATGCCCAAGTCAAGGTGAGAGGACTTGAGAGTGCATTCAAGGAAATATGGAAGTTGGGGCATGAAGTTGAGATAGTCTGTGAACTCCGAAAAGGGACAGATCAGGATTGGGTGCAGCCACTAAATATAACGCTCACTCGAAAGATTGGTCACCAAACGCTATAGACACTTAAGGACCCGACGCAGACCACGAAGGGCAATTGTTAGTCTGCCTCGATATTTTGTCCCAAGTTTAATTCATGAATTATGTGTAATCTAGTGATGGGGGACTTTGGACGAAGGTGAGAACAAGCGAGATATATTGAGTCGATAACATGTTCTCCCAATGGGGTGAATTAAATATGGAAAAGGAGATCTAAGACCCGTAAGATGAGTTAAGGTTTTATCCAAAAATTATTTTAGATTTTTAGTAAGGATGAAGGGGATCTTGACAGAGGGAAAGGATAGAAAAGGAAAGAGCCATGAAGGGAAATATGGGAAAGTGAGAGAATAAAATGCCAACCATCGTCTTTCCTTGTTACTCCATGAATGCTTGTGAAGGACATAAATGTGCCCCTTGTATGGAAATTGGTCTACAGGGATAGCTCCACATAGATCAATATCTAAATTCCTGAAAATCTAGCTTAGTATACCTAAGGTGAGATCATCTCATGCGAGATCATGTTAAATAGTCTTAATCAAGGGACCCCCAATAAATTACTAGTCATACCCCAAATCCTACTTAGTCCACAGGGATATTTTTACAGGCTTCAAAAGTGAGGCTTTCAGGTACCCCTAGAAAACATCAAATACTCACACCCTTTCTAGAAGAGATCTAAGAATGCAACATATGTTTAAAAATTGAATTACAACCATGATTCACAAAGAATTATAACAAAAAGACACATATCACTCTCTTTCAAACATCATTTTGCAACAGACAAAAATAAGTATCGTGAATCCAGATGAATTTGTCAGGTGAAAACCATTAAACTTAGGAAAAGACAAGGGAAACATATATTAATGCTCTCAAAGCCCATTAATGATTATACATATGCAATCATCTTAACACAAATTCCTAATAATTGGGTCACATAGAGAAAAAAACCTTCATCACAAAATGGTCCTTCTCTTTGGTTCACAATGCCTCTGTGAATTCCCACCAAAAATTTCACCTCTAAGAGCCTCTCACCATTTTTCACCCTTTTTTCCAAGAGAAAAATCCCTTAACCTTTTCTTATAAAATCTCCTTCTTGCTTCTTATATATCACCTTATCATTTTTAGGGTTTTAGAGAATATTCCTCAGATACCCAAACAAACTATTATTGTCCATCAACTGTTTGGGTCCGTCATGAAACTATAAATGATTATTCACAAAGGCCGTCCAATTCTTCCAATTGTCTGTCATGTCTTACATACATCATCAATGACACAACGAAATATTTTCCAGGTCATGTCACATTTAACATTTAAAATTTCCACATGTGTATAATCATGATGTGGCCAAAAAGGTTAATGTGACAAGACATTCTTGAATTATGCGGGTAGTTAATCCTTTTTCTAGTGACACGTTCCCCATAAATAATTTATCTTTATTTAATCTACACACGTACCTGAAAATTGAAATTTGTATATGGCATTAATAGTGAAATGATTTTCCTTTCCACGTTAATGCCACCACCATGCCTATTTAAGAGGTTTACCAGCTCATTCCATTCTCACTATAATGTTTAGATTTTTCTGCAGAATTTTCAAAACCATTTCATTTCCTGTCATCCCCTTTCACTTCAATATTATTAGCAATGGCTTCATCTTTCCTAAGCGCAAATCCATCAGAGGAGGAATTGGCCCATATGGGCAATTATTTCAACTCTTAGGGCTAAATGAGGCCATTATTCACCAACTTTTTTAGCGTACCAAATGCTAGGGCCAATCCCCATGATTGCCTTCATCAAGCTCGCCCTAGTATTGTCTTTCGTGAATTGCCTAGCCATGAATGTGTCCCTTCTTTCCTTTTTTCCCAAACCCTTCACTTTCACCTGGTTTGCCGAAAGTTTCATTTAGATCCAAAGTCATTAAGGAACCATTGGTCTCATCATTTTCCATGAGTTCATGATGACCATTGACACATGATGAAGGACTACTATGCCCCATCTCTTTTGGAAATGGAGCTCCACTTTTCCACTTAACACCAGGAACTAAACGATGAAGGTCCATCCTCAGATCTTCATGTGAGTAGAAAAGAGGAGTGGCTTGCTTCTTTAGAATCTGTCCATGGAAGATATCAAGGATGTGGTCATACTGCATGCATTTCATTCAAAGAAAAATAAATCCCTTCTTACAACCCAAATTTTTGATGTGACCCCAGTTCTAGAGGCCCATCCTACCAGAGGCTGACACACCAAAGTATACGAAAGGGGAGGGCTTGGTCTGCGTGAATGGGTGAACTCACCTACATGCAAAGGAGAGAGCTGGTTGAAATCCTGAATGGGCCAAGGATGAGTATCCCTGAGTTGTATGAGAAAGGATGTCAAGGCGCCTGGTGGGGGACACCGTTCATCTTTGATGTCGTGGCCCATGAGGACTTCATCTTACATCTTGACCAATTTCTGAGAGGTTCCGCTAATGTGACTATATCAATGGAAGTTTAATGTATGTGCCATCATATTATATGTATCGGAATGTATCTTGTTTTTTGTTTTTATTTTGTTTGTACAATTATATAGTGGAGGGATGGGGCCCCATAAATAGAACCCCCATTTTGCTACTATAAATGTTTCTTTTAATTATTCTTTTGTATATGTGCAACTTTTATTCATTTTTAGTATATCCTCACATTTTCTTGTTTTCATATCTCAAAATAAGAACACCCTCGAAATAGACATTTCATTTGGCCTTCATATCTTAGTGTGTCACACTTAATTACATAGAAACATGGGAGAGAGAAGTAAGTCTTCATCACTTTTCTCATCCTTATGAACTGGAGAAACTATATTTCTTTATCCTTTTTCTGCTTTAAATCAGGTGGCCGAGTCCGGAACAACACTTGCAAATTGTATTAAAGCCAAACAAAATTAAGTCAGACCCTAGATCCCAAAATGTAATTTACTTTAAACAACTAAACAAGGGCCTCTTCTTGGACACCAGGGAAGAACTATTATTAGATCATTCCTGGGTGGGACCCGGAAGTGGATAACACCTACCCATGTTTATGATGGGTGATATAACCTGAATTGGGGTTCCGGGGGAACTTTAAAGTTACTTAGCAATTTAGGTCATACAACTATGGAAATATCTAGCCTCCAGGCTTCGGGGATAAATTACTTCCATCATATTCTGCACTTTGGCCAAGCACGCCTGAAGTCCCGAATTTGCATTAACCCTTTGATCTATAATTTAGCTTGAGTATGTGAAATCTTCATGAACTCATTATGGAGAAGGTAATACCAACTACAAAAATCATCTATCCGTCCATAACGCCCATAATAAGAAAAATAAATACACCTCAAAATTGATCCCCTATTGATCTATCTCCATTGAGGAATGTTTTAAAAGGGTAAAAAGGGCTGAAATTAGGATAGATATATTTGAGTACCAACACTCCATACAAGAAATATTAGAAACAATAGACTGTATAGAAGATCCCAAGATAATTCTTGACCTCTTGACTTAGGCTATGACCATACAAGATGGGTATGAGGTTATTTTTGATCCTCCACCAAATGTCCAAACACCTTATAATTATATTGTACACAAAGATGGATTCAAGGATTCCTGCAAAAAATATATCCATGAACTTGAATTTGGGAAAGGATAAATCTCAAGATACTCAAATTATTCAAACAAAAAAATCCACGGGGAAACGATGAGATGCTTAATGAAAATTCAGTAATGTGGGTGAACACGAAAGGCAATTGGCATTTTGAAACTAATTTCAAGGAAATTAAAGGCAATGGAATTTCTAAGTGAAGCTCAAAACATCAAAGAGACCATGTAGGCTCACTCCTTCCAAGTATACATGTAGTCATGAAAGCACTTGGATTTTATAAACAGTTGAGGAGAGGAGGCTTCTTTCTTGAAACAATCAACAACTTCACAAAACATCATAATTTAGTGTTATCCCTTTAGGGGTAAATTCTAAAAATGAAAGTGCTTATGTGAAAGCGGGTTGTTCCCCACCCTTTACCATAGGTGAATTAGGTGTGTTTCCATTTTAGTTGTGGTGTGTTTCCCTTCTGTTATGTGTGTGTGTGTGTATTCCTTCTAGTTGATCTCTTTCAAGTTGTATCAATCTGTGTAGTCCAATGGAGAAGACACTGGTTCAATTTATAAATTGATATTATGGGATTCCTCATGTTATGTCCTCACTTTTATTGGACCAAAATATGTCCCAAAGCTAGAGGCAACTGTTATCCTATGCTTTTACAAGGTCAAAATTCACTTGAAAACAAGACAACTATGCCTTAGAGTCAAAAAATTTCATTCTAGACCTTTCTTGACACCCCTTCAGGCCAACTTATCCCCTGTGTCAGTATTATCCTATCCATCCAGTGGTCCATATATGTGTTTCACCCTTCCCCATAAGTTATTTATGGAGAAAACGATTATTCAAGTACTTCTCAAAGTGGATTTTATAACAAGCTTAGGAAGGGCTATCATCATCCTTTCTAAGACAAGTGCATACCCTCTAAAGATGATAAAAGGCCCAAATTCATCAAGGATGTGTATTCAAGAGCCAGGGTTATCGAGAAACTAATCGTGTAAGATTTTGGGAAGATTAGAATACTCGGGAGAAGATTAATCAAAAGCGGGTTTTTGAGGCTGAAGGAGCTTGCATCATAAAAGAACACCCAAAATTCAAGAGGTGATTCTGGGAGCTCTAGAATGAGTTATGAGAAAAAAATATCAATGGAAATCATTTTTAGTCCCCTAGATGGTGGTAAAATCAGATTTATCATAAACCCCGTGAATTTTTCTAGGAAACTCATTATTTTTAGGCACAACTAGTGATCTTGATAAAACATGAGGTTTTTGAGAGGGTTTCAGAAATAATCAAGACATGAGAGACATCAAATCCTTCTAAAAATGTTTTTTCCAATCAATTTCATCTAAAGAAGTGTGAAAAGATTCATCCAGGAGCTCAAGATATGTCTGTTTCAAGTTGTCGCCCAAGGTACATGTTCGATACTTAGCCATTTTTGAAGGTGCCATGTGGAAACATGAGGTTGAGGCACATTTTTTTGCCCCCGTTATCCCTTTCCAAGGGGACAAGGTGGACATAAAATTTTTCTCCTCCCACTTAGGCTTCATGGTCACTCCATGTGACCCCGGTGACTCCATATAGCCCCTTTGACCTATTTGACTAGCCCCCTCACCTACTCCATGTGTGACAAGTGTCAACCTAGGGACAAGTTTTTGTCCCCATCATCCCCTTCCAAGGGGAAAAGGGGAAAAAATTCCCCCCTCCTTTCTTCCCCTTGGTTCCTCATATGACCAAAATGAATGGCTCCCAGGTGCTTATTTTCAGCCCCCTCCTCCACTTCTCTCCAACACATGCATGAGTGAAATGGTACTAGGGGCTAAGGAAACATTTTGTGCCCCCATTGTCCCTTTCCTAAGGGGAAAAGGGGGAAAAAACAATAAGCACCCCTCCTCCTCAAGGTTTCCAAAACTATATAAGCAAAACTTCACCATTTTTCTCTCATTCCCCAACATTCCTCCATTTTCACCCGGAACTCAAGTGAATTTTTTCTAGATTCCTCTTCCATTTTCTCTCTCTCTCATTCACTCCACCATATCCCCATGATCTTAGAACAATGATTTTGCAAAGAAAAACTAAAAATTCCATGATCTAGGCTCCATTTTCATTCTAGAACAAAGGTGCACATGAAAACTAAAAAATAATATATCTAAAAAACCAGGGCATGGCTTGATCTATTTTTTTTTGCATTATTTTACATTTTTAAAGGCCTTAAAAACCCAAGTGATGGATTTTTCATGCACTAGGAGAATTTTTTGCAGTGAACAAACTCTAGTTTCCTATAACCAAAATTTAAAAATTTAATATCTTCCGTTCTAGAGATTGGGTTGAGTCAAAATTTCAGAGGTGTAACAAAGACAAAAAAACCATGTCAAAAAAACTGATTTCACCAAAATCCAAGGGTCAGAAAACCATTTACTAAAAATAGTAAGCTCTTACACAAGCACTTACTATTTTTAGTAATATCTCATAGTGATCAATTTCAGAAAAGGTAGTGTGCATAGGGAGCATCCAGGAAAGAGAATCAAAGTGATCGAGTTTAGAAGGGTGAGAAATCTCCATTTTCTAAAAATAGTAAACCCCCTTTTTGGGTACATAGAAGTGCCTTAACAACCATGAAATTTAAATTCACAGGTGTTAAACTAGAATCAACTCTTTCTTCTGAGCATGCAAACATGGCAGACAAAGATATCACTCACATGGATCTCAATGATCTTAGAGGAAGTATTCTCGGTGATTTCTAATTATGGTCATCCGTGTCTTCAGGATGATAGAATTTTAATGGTTTGATGGTCTAAGGAACTGTTCCAATTTCTCATTTCACATGCATAATCAGTCACGAAGGAATGTTGGTGTTTCATGGTTTGGAATGATTATTTCATACTATAGAATGATGGGAATTTTCAATGTTTCAATGGTGTACTCATCATTGCTCATCACTTGTGTCAGGAAAGTTCATCATTCCATGGAGCAATATTTGTCAGTAGAATGTGGCCATGTAGTAGAAGGCATCAATGATTGGTTTCCATCCTTAACTTCTTTAGAGTGGACACTCCGTGAGCAACGTTCACGGTCATCTAGGTGATCATTCAACAAGTGTTTCTAAAACACTCAGTTCAAGGTGTCTTGCATCATTCGAAGTTGGTTTCTCATATTGTAAAAAGTTCAAGGAGCTAGAGTTTGTTGCATGAAGCATTTCATCAGTTCATTAGTGAAGCTAATCTTTAGCAGAGGTGACATCTTTCATCACTATTTCTTCTTCCCTATCTTCTCTCCTTCTTTCTCCTCTTCTCTACCCCCTTTCTAGTTATTCCTTTTGAGAAATCATGGCATTTTTCCTATTCATTTAAATTTGAATTTAGAAAATATTTTAATAATTCACCCTTAATTAATAAAAGGGGACATAATCTCATCTAAGGGATTCAAAAGTCACATGTTTTGGAGGACAATGAAATGGTCATGTGGGGGGTAGTCAAAGAGTCTTATCAAATTCTATAAATTGTAATGACACCCTCATTCAAAGGGTTGTCAATTTTGTATGCTCATGAGAGATTATTACTTGTGAAGAAACAAAAGAGATAGAGCTATTTCTTCTAGTTCCCTTCTCTATGTTCTTCTTTTCTCACTATGTACAATTTTTCCAAAGCATCAATGAAGAAAAAAGGAGTTTCATTCCTTTTTTGATAAGGATATTTTGAACTTTGTGTTCTTTATCTTATCTTGTCTTGTTACAAATTGTAAAGTTGTTTTTCTTCTATATCTATGTGTGTTGAAGTACTCTGATTAATGGTTGTAGGCATATGATTTTCTACCTACAATATTAATCCTCCCTCTCTTTTTCCCACTCCCTTTCCTACTCTCTCAAAAACCTTCCTCCCTTGCAAGCAATTGCAAACTTTTTCCGCAGGTTCAGTGGAGTGCCCCTATTGGATCCCCATCTGTCAGGCCACCAACGATTTCAATTTCATGTATGCATAATAAGTGGAGTTGCACCACCCAAGTAGAAGGACCTAGAGTCCTAGAGACGTTGGCAAATACCCATCGATTTTTCCATCTAAATTTTTTTATCGCCAATAGTTTTTGGCACCCACTATGGGGAAAACTTGGCAACAATCTACACCCAAAATACAATCACAAGAAAATACAAAAAAATTAAAATACAAATATTCCAAAATATTTCAAAAATAAAAATTGAAAAAGTTTGATTGAATCCATTGCTAAAAAATCCAAATTCAAATGACCCTTCATATTCCACAAAGAAGATTTTCCCAAAATTGGCTGAAAGGAGATATAATAGTGCTAGAGGAAATCCCACTTTGCAAAATTGAAGAAAAAATCAGAGATAAGTATCTTCTCTCAAGCTTCATCCCCATCTGAATCTTTCAAGTGGTTCACCTGGTAATCTATTCAACCATTGATACTCCCCTTACAAATTCTCCCATTTTCCAACCACCTTGAACATTGAATTCCCTAGTGAAGAAGAAATAGAACCTGAAGAAGAATTGGGAGAAAAATAATTTGTAAATGGAATGATGATGAAGAAGAAGAAATACCCCAACCCATTGTTCCATGGGGAAGGAATACAAGTCCACTTTCTATTGAACCCCCTCTTCATGATCTACCAATAGGTTCCCGCAAGAACTTTCCAAAGTTGAAAGGTGACGACACACAAATTATTGAAGAACATATCTCTACCTTCATCACATCATGTGGAATTATTGGAATCAAACATGAAGATGTTGTTGTGAGATTGTTTGTGAATCACTTCAAGACAAATAAAAAGAATGGTTCTACCTCTTACCAACTAGATCCATCACCTAACTGGGAAGACATCAAAATTAGTTTCAAGAAAGATTCAAATCCCCTGAAGACTATCAAGACCTCCTAGTCCAATGGATCAAATAAAGAAGGAATCTAACGAGACTATGAGAGACTTCATATCCTGTTATAACAAGTTACTCAAAAGGATACCTCTTGAAGATGTGCCCTCTGATAACAACATAAAAATATTCTTCATCAATGCTCAAATACCAGAGGTAGGATTCTTTATCTAGAGGGTTCAACCAAGGGATCTTGCACAAGCACAAATATTGGCCATTGAAGTGGAAGATGACCTCATCCTATCAGGAAAAATCAAGAATCCCTCAAGAAAAGATAAATCCCAACATCCTAAAGATGAGAGAATTGATTTGATGTTGTCGAAATTGGTAAAAAAAATGACAAGGTTGAAGAGAGAAGTTTCCCAATGAGAATCCCATCAAGGTCATAACAGAAATCAGATTGCAGGAGCACCCCAAAGGCTTTCCTTGGAGGCTCCACCCATCAATGCAAGCTGTAGAACTCAAGAATATGAAGAAAGATTTGAACAAGAAATTAAAGATAATTATTTGCTAGAGATTGAAGAGCTTGAGAACGATGCACAAATCAGATTTTGTGAGTATTCTGGAGGTGATGAAGATGATGAAAAAGATGCACCTAGTTTCTCATGTGCGGTATTCACCCATTCTCAGTCTCAAAAAGGATCTTCTTCCTCCACTACTAAAGAAAAAGAAGATGGTTGGAGATCCTCCTGTGGTGACTCTACAAAAGAAAATAATCAGTCAAGGATCTCCACTTCCACCTCCATGGAGTCTGCATTGGAGAAACCTAATCCCATGGCAAGCAAGAGGTCACCTGCTATTCCAAGTAATTCTTCCAATGCCCTTCTAAACCTAACTCTTGTTCTTGCAAAATCTAGTCCTTCAAAATCCTCTAATGTACCTTCAAAGTCAACCTCATTTTTCCCAAACATCTACTCCCTTTCCAAGCCTATCCTAACTTCAAAAGTAGTGTCTTCATCCCCCTTGTCTGCATCTTTTCCATTCAATTATGATAGAACATATGAACAAGACCAAAGTTCATAGATTACTGAAATTGAATATTTGTAAACACACCCAGAGAAATTCAAGAGGTTTGTTGATGTTGTCTAGAGTGGTAGCCCAAAATCCAACACTATGAATACCAATCCTAAGGGCATACTACCAAACCCACCTATACCCCCATCATAGAACATGCTTTCTTTGAGTGCATCAAAGACCAATAAGGTTGATCCTTTCTATGTTTCCCTTCTCATCAAGAATACAGAGATTGAATAATTGCATAATAGATTCAGAGCCTCTGACAATGTAATGCCTATAAAGGTCACCAATTCCCTCAAACTCACCTTGACTCCGGATAATGGCTCTTATTACTCCATGGAGTCAAATGAAGTCCCACTTGTAGGGAAGGTCAAAGATGCACAAGTGGCTCTTGCCAAATTTCTAGATAAGAAGGTGTCAATGACTATCTTGGTAGCAGACATCCCAGCTACATTTGGAATGTTGTTAGGTAGAATATTCTGCCAAGATTTGGGAGGGAAAATCCAGATGAATTGGTCTTCTGCAACCATACCAGTTAAAGGAGATATGGAGAAGTTACTTCCTATAAAAAATATGAGATATACATTGCAAAAGTCAGGAAGCCCAAGAGCCAAAATCTTGTACCAAGATAACAGGAGGATGAATCATTTTGTAACAACCAAAGAGGAGGATGAGATTCCCATCTTGATAGGACCAAGTATCCCTTTCCAAGGGGGTATTGATCTTGAATAAGTGTTGAGAAATTTTGAGTTGCAAGAGGATAGCCCCAAGTTTCCAGATGATGTGAGCCATGAAGAAGAGGAAGTGGTTCTTGATGAATTTCAAGTGGAGAAATCAATTGATGTGTTTACCCATGATGAGGAGACATTCTCATTCCCATTTGAAGATGAATATTCTCTTGATCATGTCATCCATGAAGAAGAAACCAAACCAACTTGTGACAAAACTTTGAAAGGTTTGAAAGAAGAGTCTGTGCAAGAACTCCTAAGAGTTGCAGAAGAAACAAAAGACCCTGAGCTCAGTCTTGAACTCCTGATGCAAGCCATGGATTTGCAAGACAAGCAAGAATCTAATTCTGGTTTCTCAACTGATTCAAAAATTGGTCATGACGAAGCAAAGCAAGGCGAAGAAACCGATGTCTCTCCTGAGCCAATGGGTGATGGATGTCATGATGAAATTGAATTCTTCTCTTTCCATTTGAAGAAGAAGATTCTTTCTATGATGAAAAATTTGAAACAAAGATTTTTGAGTCCTTGAAGTTGAGGCTCCCCTTGACAAAGAAGTAGTGGAATGCAATGAGCTTTCAGATGATGAAGCAATTCCTCCAAATGGTTTCCTTGAATTTTCAAAATGAATATTCTTTGAATAAATGTAAAGGTGAGATTTGGAAATTCCAAAAAAGGATTCCATACAAGAAATATTGGAAATGAGTAGAAAGGTATGGAAGATCCCAAGATAAGTCTTGACCTCTTGACTCATGTTATGGATTGCTAGGTGTGATAATGAGATTGAAGTTTTCCATACAAGATAGGTATGAGGTTATGTTTAATCCTTCATTCAATTTCAAACACCTCATAATGATATGAACAAAAATAAATTCAAGGCCTTCTGTGGAAAAGGTTTTCAATAATGAGCATGAATGAATGGGGGAAAAGAGAAACTCAAATATTCAAAATATTCAAACAAAAATCAGCCTTGGGGAAATGATGAGATGGTAAATGAGAAATCAGCAGTGTGGGTGAACATGGAAGGAAATTTCCACTCTGAAATGATTTCAAAGATAATATGGAGAATGGAATTTCTGAGAAAATCTCTGAGCATCAAGAAGCTCATATAGTCTCACTTCTCCCAAGTATACATGTAGTCATGAAAGCACCTGCTTTCATAAGTAGTTGAGGAAGAGGAGGCTACTTTCTTGAACCAGTCAATGGCTTCACAGAACATCATCATTCAGTGTTATACCCTTCAGAGGTAACTTCTAAAATAAAAGTGCTTTAGTGAAAGTGGGTTGTCCCCCATGCATTGTACCATAGGTGATTTAGGTGTGTTTCCCTTTCCTTTCATTGTTGTGTGTTTTTCCCTTTTTCATTGTGTTTGTGTGTTTCCCTTTTGTGTGTGTGTGTGTGTCCTTCTAGTCTATCTCTTGCTTTTGTATGACTCTGTGAGCCCAATGGATAAGGCACTGGTTATTTGTAAATTGAGATTATGGAGTTCCTCATGTCCTATTCCTCACTTTGTTTGATCCATAATGATTCCCCAAGTAGAGCCAGTTGTTTCTTGTGTTTTTGCAAGGGAAAAATTCACTTGAAAACATGACAACTATACCCTAGTGTCAAAAATTTTCATTGTAAACCTTTCTAGACACCCCTCCAGGTCATCCTATTCCCTCCCATCAGTCCTATCCTATCCTTCTAAATGGTCCATATGTGTGTGTCATCCTTCCCCATAGGTGATTTAGGAAGAAAAATATTCATTCAAGTACTTCAAGAGAAATGCTCTCAAAGTGGATTTTCAAGCAAGCTTAGGAAAGGGCTATCATCAGCCTTTCTAAGACAAGTGCATAATCTCTTGGAGATGTGTTGAAGGCCCTAATTCATCAAGGATGTGTATTCATGATCCAGAATCATTTTGAAATTGAATTAGGAATATTATTAAAATATTCGAAGGTTTAGGAGCCAATTCACCAAAAATGGATTTTTGAGGCTGGAGGAGCTTGCACTGTAAAAGAGTACCTGAACTTCAAGAGGTGATTTTGGGAGCTCCGAATGAGTTAGTGAGCCAAAAAAATATCAATGGAAATATTTTCAGTCCTCTACATGGTGGTAAATCAGATTCATCTAAACCCCATGCATTTTTCTAGGACAACTCATTCTTTCCAGGCACAACTTGGTGATCCTGAGAAAAAAGGAGGTTTTTGAGAGGGTTTTCAAGAATAATAAAGGCATGGGACCCATCCCATCCTTCTCAAAATGTCATTTTCCAATCAAATCATATAAATAAGTGTGGGAAAATTCATCTGGGAGCTCAAGATATGTCATTTTCAAGTTGTCTCCCAAGGTACATGTTCGATACTTAGTCAAATTTTTGGGTGACACATGGAAGCATGAGGCTGAGGTGCAACTTTTTATGTCCCCATTTTCCCTTTCCAAGGGGAAAAGGGGGAAAAAAATTTACCCCCCCCCTTAGAGCATCATGGTCACACCATATGACCCTGGGAGACTCCATATAAGCCCTTTTGACCAATTTGACTAGCCCCCTCACCTACTCCCACATGTGTGACCAAGTGTCACCCCAGGGATAATGAGGGATGCCTTTTTTGCCCCCATTTTCCAAGGGGGGGAAAAGGGGACAAAAAAATGTGTCCCCCTCCTTGCTTCCCCTCAGGTTCCTCATGTGACCAAAAACTAGCTCCTAGGTGCTTATTTCAGCCCCTCCTCCATCCTCTCCTCCAAACTTGTGCATGCATGAAATAAAGTGGCAACCCTAGGGGCTAAGGTGCATTTTTTTTGCCCCCATTTTCCCTTTCCAAGGGGACAAGGGGGACAAAAAAATCCCCCCCCCCCTCAAGGTTTCCAAACATATAAAACCAAACTTAGCCATTTTTTTCTCCATTCCCCCACATTCCTCCATTTGCACCCAAACTCTGGAAATTTTTTTCCAGAATTCCTCCATTGTATTTTTCTCTCTTGAATTCATCCATCTCCCCATGATCTCAAACATCCATTTTTCACAAGAAAAACTCAAAAAAAATCCATGCTCCAAAACTCCATTTTTTGCCAGAATGAAGTAGTGCACATGAAAACTAAAAAAATCTTCATATATCTAAAAAACCAGTGCATGATTGATGCAATTTTTTTTGCATTCCTTCTCATTTTAGAGGTGCCATAAAACCCAGGTGGTGGATTTTACATGCAAGAAAAATTTTTTTTAGTGAACAAACCCTAGTTTCCTTGCACCAAAAATTTTAAAATTTAATATCTCTCCGTTTTCCAGAGATCGTTTGAGCTGAAATTTCATAGGTGAGATAAAAAAAAAACCCATATCAAAAAACCATTTCACAAAATCCAAGGTCCTAGAAATCCACTTTCTAAAAATAGTAAGTCTCTACATGAGCACTTACTATTTTTAGTAAGGTCTCACAGAAGAGCAAATTTTTGTGAAGGTGGTGTGCACAATGAGCATCCAGAAGGAGAAAAGAGTGATCAAAGTCAGAAAAAAGGGAAAAAAATTCATTTTCTAAAAATAGTAAATCCCCTTTCCAGGTATAGGGAAGTGTCTTGGAACCATGAAATTCAAATTCACAGGTAGTTCAAACTAGTCATCTCTTTCTTCAAGTATTCAGATGTGGAAAGATCATGTCACTCATGGGAATGATTCAAAAATAAATCATGCTTACCCAAGTGAGCATGAGATAATTGTGGTCATATGGAAATTTTTATGGTAGTTTGATTCATCATTTTATTCAAGGTTTATGGTCCTACAAGAAAAATCATGACTTTCATTTCAATGGAATTGTTCCAGTTTAATAGGAGTCATTTGTGTGGTGTTTTATGGTTGTCAATGGTGAATTGATTGCTCATCGAATTGTTACATAGGTATATGAAATGGTGAAATCCTTCATGGAAGAGTCTCAAATGAGTGTACTTGTTAGTATCTCATTGTACACAAGTGCATCATTCCAAGAAAATCATTTTGGAAAAACATGGCAAGGTTAGAAGGAATCATCATAAGATATTTTCAAGTCAACTTGAGAACGCCCATTCAAAGTGAACCTTGTTGAGCAACTCCTGTGGTCCATCCAGGTGATCATTCAATAGTGTTTCTAAATCACTCAAGTTCAAGGTGTTCAAAGTCATCTTCAAAGAGGTTTCCATGGTGTAAAAATGTTGCAAGGTCATCAGGGGCCATTGGAGCATCTTCAACATTCATCAGTAGGATCTTCATCAACAGGAGAAGACATCTTCATCATGCTTTGGAGAACTTCTTTCTTCCTTTCTCTCTCTCATTCTTTCTCCTCTTCTCTCCCCCTTTCTAATTCTTCATTGTGAGTAATCATGACATTCATCCTATTCATTTAAATGTGACTTTAATTTTCATTGTAATAAGTCACCCTTAATTAATAAAAGGGGACTTAATTCTATTCCTAAGGATACGAAAAGTCACATGTTGTGGAAGACAAAAAGGTCATGTGGGGGTAGGTGAAGAGATTTTCAAATTCTATAAATTGTAATGACACCCTCATTCCAAAGGGTTGTCAATTTTCTATGTTCATGACAGATTATCACTTGTGAAGAAACAAAAAGATAGCTATTTCCTCTAGTTTCATTCTCTATGTTCTTCTATTTCTAACTATGTATAATTTTTCCAAAGCATCAATGAAGAAAGAAGGAGTTTCATGCCTTTTTTTATGAGAAGATTATTGAAACTTTGTGTTCTTGATCTTACCTCATCTTGTTGCAAATTGCAAAGTTTTTTTTTCTATATTTATATGCGTTGAAGTGATCTGGTTAATATTTGTAGGCATCTAATTTTCTACCTACAATAAGCTTTTGCCATAGGGTCAGTGGAGTGTCCCTATTGGATCCGCGATCAATGGGCACCACATGCATTTCAATTTCATGCACGACATAATAAACCATTTGAACCACCCAAGCACGAGACTTAAATGCAGTTTTCCAAACATCGGTGGGCTCGATAAGGATCTGGTAATATCCAGATTTGATATCAATTTTGGTGAAACATTTTGCACCATGGAGCTGGTCCAGCAAATCATCAATCCTTGGGAGGGGGTAGTGATTCTTCATAGTGATTTTTTTCAAAGCCCGATAGTCAATGCAAAGTCTCCATGTTCCATCCTTCTTTGGTGCAAAGACAACTAGACTTCCACAGGGTGAATAGCTTGGCCTAATATGTCCCTTTTGAATCAATTCCTGGAGCTGCCCTCTTGACCTCCTCATTTTCAAGGACTAACCTACGGTACACATGGATGTTGGGTAAAGGAGACCCCGGGACCAAATCAATAACATGTTTTACCTGACACTGAAATGGTACTCCCTGTAGAAACTAAAATTAGGTCACACTCCCCTTTCGTCCCTCGACATATAGGCACCCTTTATTACATTTACCCAGCCATGACCCCCTTCACCCCACTAATATTAATTTAATTAATATAATTAAATTAATGCATTATCCTCACTATATTTATTATTTAAATATCTTATTTAAATAATATCCACACATACAGTTCACTTAGACACCTCACCAAGCTAACTCAACCTAAGACCTATTCTTAGCAAGTTCCCATAACTAACTAAGACTTACCCAAACCCTAAAAATCAATGCCTACATTCCCTCTAACCACATTCCCGCATGCTCACAAGAAGCTTCCCAGTATAATCCATGGGATAACGACACGAGATCCAAGGAAATCAGGAGGCTCTCTCTAGTTTAGTAAACCTAGGAAATCTTGCCTTTACTGATGTCGGTTACCCCTAACCATCGCCACTTAAGCTGGACCGTCGTCGATTACCCCTTTTAACCCAAAACAAACTTATTCTAAAGGTTGGAAAAAGGTTGGAACTTGAAATTTGGATGAGCAAGAACACATCTCAGAGAGATAACGCATCCTTCAAAGAGCCAATTCCAGTGAAAACTCACATCCAAGGAAGGAGATTGAGCATCTTTTCCTGCACAGCCATCCCAGCCATGATCTGATCTATCCAAGAAAGAGGAGTGTACATGCATCCCATGTAGAATATTTTCTTCAGTTGGTGATCACTTGCAGCCTTCAAACCCATCATCAGCACCTCCATTCCTCACACACAGGCATTCTAGGAACAGAAATCCAAGTAAGTACAACATTTACATACTTTCCTGGTTGTTTCATTTCATCATTATTTTATCATCCATTGTTTATCTTGCCACCCTATTGACCTTCTCCAACATTTTCACCTCCATATACCCATTAAAACCTCGCAAAATCCTACTCCCAGTAACCCAATATCTTCGTCCCCAACAACCAAAGTCCTTTGTGCAATCACAAAGGAGATTTAAAGCTCTCATTCTGTGACATTTCCAGATCTCACAGTAATTGGCACCGGTTATACCTAACCGTCGTCGGTCACCCTTAACTGACACCAGTCTCTGTATTTTCCCACACATGCCCAGAACAGTGACCTACCCACCTAATTTCATCTCACCCTTCATTCACCTGTGATCTACCTGAGACCTCTGTCAGACCTGCAGAGACCCAAAACCAATTATTTGACCTTTGGATTCTATTCTAGCCTAGCCTGTTAGATTAGATCTATTTTCTTATTGTGTTTTAAGTGAGATACCTAAATCATTTTAAAATAACAATAGGATTTACTTTGTTTACAGCATTAAGTTGTTTAAAACAGTGGACTGACAACCATCTAGGAAGTATCATACTTCCCGGATCTAGCACACGCTAGGCAATTCACTACCCATATTGTTTAATTCCTTCTGGTGGTCTTGTTTGCATTACAAGTAGTTCCTCCTAGCCAAAAGGAAGCTCTCATAGTCAGTTATGGATTCAGAAGTCATACGCGTGCAACAACCCATCAACCATCATTTCAACAGGTATTCCTCCTATGCCCGTTACCCTATCTGTTTCGTCAATACTTCAAAGAAATGATCTAAGAATCAGGTGAAACAACATGATTTGTGAAACACTTAATGCATTTAGATTCCCCTAATTAATACATTCATTCATGGTGAATGTTTAGATCTATAGTGTCCTAAAGGCAATTTAACCTAATCAATGATAACCAAGGATGAACAGAAAAGCAGTGCAAATGATTGAACCTATTACACTCATGATTAATACTCTAATGGACACTATCAATACACTCCATTACATTAAAGGACATGATAAAATATGGAAATGCATTCTTGGCATTAGGATAATGTTGAAATAATACCCATAGTTTATGCACGCATCAGATTTAGTAAATAACCTCATCAATAATTTAGTTTTCACAATACTCCTATACATAAGGAACTAGATCATTACATATTTATAAGGGTGGTAGATGTTCCCTTCACTTGCATTGACACAATTCCAAAACATCATTCCATTAAAACACCCAAAAAAATGAAATTAGTCGTGCATTGGAGGAGGTTATACTTCAACCGTAGAGATCCATTCAAAAGCCACACATGTAAGTGCACTGAAATATAAACCTCTCTTAATCAACTGTCAGTAGAAATCTCTATCTTTATGCCCACAGCCTCATGGGATGTGAAAAGTTCTCCTTTTTTTAACTATGCTACTCTTCCAAAAATAAGCCATGTGATGCAATGTTGTGCAAGTTTTTTCCCAACCCTAACCTTGACCGGATTAATGTGCTCTGCCCATGCTATTTCAAATGAAAGGTTTATAATGGAATGTATATCTGAAAATGGCGAAGTCACCAAATTTACCAATATTCTCACATGTGTGTTCACTAAAATCTTATCCTTTTATCGCCTTTGACTAGTGCCCTGATTCTCTTAAGTGTGAACCTCTTGTGTAGCCTTATGCTCTAAGTATTCCACTTTGTCTGATCAAGTGAAGTTTATCTACTTGTTGGTAAATATTTAATGAAAGTATACATCCATAAGACACGTGGCAGGCTCAATTTTTACACATTATTTTGGCCATGAAAACCTGAGTGGAATGGGCTATTCCAGTGGTCTAGTTAGATGGTTATAAAAGACTTAGGACTATGGAACTTTCACCATGTAGGTGTTGATTTAAGAACTTGCCGCATGCTGACTAGGAGCCCAAGATTAATGCTAGTCTTAGGTAATGTTGCGTGACAAAGTACAAGAAGATTTCAATTCGTTTGGTGTAGGACAAACCGACGTGTACCATGTAAATAAAAAGCCTAACTGGAATCATTGTTGAAAAATTTTCCAGAGCTAATTCTCAAGACAAAAGATTGAGTTCATTGCAGAGAAGAAGACCGGTTTACGATTTGCATGTCATTCAAAGCTTGTCCCAATTCAAATTCAAGGACTAGGAATTTGAAGATTCAATTGGAAACATAAAGTTCGGCCAGGTAACTTCATGAATGTTTCCTTCTTTAAAAATCGCTCCTCCATGAAAGGTGACTTAGCCGATCTTGAATTTTGAAAAAGGACCTTACTTGCCTTCTCTTCTTTTGATATTTCATTCAGAAAACCTCTTGTTGTAAAGCATAAAACTCCTGAGACCTCTCTTCTATGATGGTCAGTAGTAGTTGGATTTTCATGAGGAATGTGACCTAAAAGAAAATATGGAGAAGTTTTTCTTGGCATGTTTTAATCTGAGTTGTAGAGTTGGGTGACCATTTTTTTTGCCATTCATCATGACCCTAGATTAAAACCTTGCCAAGGTAGCTTGAGTACCCAATCTTGCGTTCTTGACATAACCAAATTCCTTGATGAAATTTATCTAATTGAGACCCAACTTGTTGCATGTGGCATTTTTGAGAGTGTATATTTGACCATTTGAAATAGAAACCGAGAAGATTTACTTACCAGGACAATCATTCATCCCCTGCCTCTCAGGTCCTTTGTATTTCTACACAACCGTAGAACATGGGACCAACCCAAAATTTCTCTACAAATTATGTGATCTCACCCAAGATTCTATGTTCCAATTTTTGAGATGATTTCCAATCATTTGAGCATGTGGAAAAATCTGATTCTTTAGCAAAGAGAGAAGATCTATTTCTTATTGAGTTTTTTAAGTGATCAGGCTGTACCTCAATATCTTGAAAATAAGCAACTTCATTGCGTTTAAACTCAGTTTAGATGAAACTAGATATTTTGAAGACCCTTCTCTCTAATTGAAGTATCAAACCTTGATTCTCACATACGCTAGGCACCTTTGGGATATTTTTTAATTCCTTTTAGGATGGCATAATTCTGATTGAAAGGTACAGTCCTCCATAGCCCTAAAAAATAGCTGACTTCATTTGTCATGAAAACTAGTTCATGCAAAACTCTTGTAACCTTCTTTGTAGTGATCGTTTCCTCCAATTTTTACACAATTCCGACTACATGAATCTCTGAGAAGTGATCTAGAGGTTGAGGTCACTACATTTTTGTTTCTACATCATGGAATCCATTAATGGTATCCTTGAAGATTTGACAACCTAGATAAATCATCCATGTTCCCTCACCCTTCAAGATTGACACAGTAATTTTGTTGCATTGGTCAACAGGACCTCTTCTTTCTATTTGAGGTGAAATGGAAACTTAAAATACATTTGGTGTAATTAAAAAGAACCATTTTTTCATGCTATTTTGGTTGTAGATTTTCCTCTTCATCTTATTATGTCATCACAATTTCAATCAAATTACACAGGAAAAATAAGAATAATTTTCTGATTTATTCCATTCGAGCTCACATTAATTCATGTAGACGATGGAGTTTCAATGACAAATGCTTGATGGTTGATTAACCAGGAGTCAAGATTATCCACTAAATCTCTCCACCTATTCTCTTTCTCTCATAGTCTTACTTGAAAAATCAAATATCCCTCTAGAAAATACATACATGTGTTATTAACAACTCACCAATATAATTAAGGTGATCTATTATCACCATTATATGAGTTGTGTATACCCAACTCATATATCTATCTCTGATACACACATAAGAGTAATGCCCGCATAACCATAACATACTTAAAACCTTTCTTTTAGATCTAACCCTTCTTAGTGTGAACATCCTCACCAAAAAAAAACTCTATTGTCAGTAATTCATGTGTCAGTACAATCTGAAATGGCATAAGCTGAACAAGAGTAATAGAAAGGGGTACTCCTAGGATCAGGTTTTCTAGTGTAACCATTAACCCTGCTCAATATGCTGATTTTTGAGGATTCACAAACTCCCGTTCTTCATTTGTTTTCTAGTTCCATCCCACTTTCACAGCTCCTCATCATAGTTGGTGTATTCCATCCACCTTTTACAAAAGGGCCATATCAAAATCATTATCAGGAAAATTTGGGTCTAATTCCTGACACAATTTTAATTCATCCATCTATTCTTATTTACTATTTCACATTTGACAGAAAACACGCCAAACACAACTTTGAAAAACATCTAGTTATACCTCAAGCAGTACATGCAGTCTCATCGACGGTGCCTTTTGCTGAGAGGTCGCTCAATAGGAAATTTTCCTTCATTACCTCTACCACTTTTCACATGTCCCTGAACTGGCTACTACCATCATATAAAAATTGATCATTGAAACATTCATGGGTATGAAACACCCCCACAAGATGGATGTCGGGTTCGCCCGAAAATGCATTTAAGGATTTTTTTAATTTTCTAACTTTGACTCTTGCAGACAATACAACCTAATGAAAATATATGACTTACATTACATCGGTTAGCCTATTTCACATTGACACAAAAACCATTTGGATAAAATTAATAATACTTTTTTAGAGATAAAGGTGACTCCACACTGTAAAATGTATAATTTAACTAAGAAACTAAAACCCTTGTATTTATTTTATTCACATGGTTTGACATGGAAACATAATAAAGTGCCAAAACTTAAATTTCAATGTCTAAATAAAAAATTAACCAAACATCCCACTTTTCAGTTTAAATATATTATTATAAATTAGCTTATGTATAAAATGACTAACCTAAAACTATACACTACCAGTAAATGAGGAGACTTCAACTCCTAATACCAGAACCTTGATTGACTATATCAAAATTTTAGGGCCATTTGGGAAGGCTCATCCATTCGAGAGCATAAGGTTATGGTGAAACGGTAGATGACACCATATCTATTTGGACTCTTTAGCTCACTCATTTAATCAGCCCCATAAATAGTTTTTGTGAACCTGAATGGAAGCTTACAGTCAGTTCACATGTCTTATTTTGTCAATCCAAAATATGAAGTTCAACCACAGTACATGGGATTAAATCCCTCCTCAAAGACAGGTGAGGCTGCCTGTTTATTACTAATCTAAAACACAACATAAATAATATATACAGTATTCACACTAATCTAACCATTGGGGTTGGGATAGAATCCCGAAATCCATATCCACACAATGGGAAGATGTTGTTTTTGTAAATGGACTGGGTCAAGAAATTATTACAATGAAAGAAGCACAATGGAAAGGAAATGAGAGAAACGTATTTTCTTTCGAGTAAACACAGAGCACGAAATAATCATACGAGCTTTAGATCACAAATATAATGTTTGAAATTATTAGGATCGTCAAGATGCTAAACAAAGAATAGCCTAAGATCATGAACATAAGAACAATATCTTAAGAAAAACACATCTCACAACACAAAGTTTACGAAAATAGTATCAGTTCCTATTCCTCGAATGATTAAAAGAAAACACAAAGTTTTTCTTCTTCACAATAGCTCCCAATGTTCCAAAAATCTCACCCTTTTTGGAATGCATAAACATCCCTTATTTATAATAAAAAGAGTAGAGAGAAAATAGGATAAATCCTAGAAAATAGTCTTTTAAAAAGAGTCCTATTTTGCTTGACTCTCACGCAGGAGACCAAGTCACAATATGATTCAAAAATGTGACGAAACAGAAATGAAAAAGACATGTCAATTTCAAGATTGAAATGACATGTCACATCGGGACTTAATCTGAATCGTCATCTTTTGCTTCCTTCATCTTTCTCTTCCTCCAGCTGAGCCTGTTTGTTCCGAAATTCTTGGAACTTCCGGATTATGCCTTGCATTTCATTTTCATCAGGCGCAGTGGAATGATCACTCAAAACTTCACAGGTTTCATGAGTGTCACTGGCACTACCGGGAAGTTTCCTCAATCTTTTGCTGAGTCTTCTCAAGGCTTCCAAAGAATGTTCAATCTTTACAAACCTGTCAATGATTTCAATACCAAATCCGTGAGTTGGTTCATGCTGAACAGACTCTTGGACTTGTTTGAAAAGATCGTCAGCTGATAGGATGCCTGAATTTCCAACTGACACTTTTGCACAAATTTTCAGCAATTCTTCTTCCAGGTCACTTTTTCCATCAATCAATTGATCCCTTGATTCTCTCAATTTACCACAGGCTTCGTTGAGAATCTTTACCCTGAACCTGATGGCTTTGGTCAGCTGGAAATGCTTATCCGCATGTGGGATGATGCCTTCTTCTACCAAGAGGTGTGATGGTATTTGCTTTAATGCCTGGAGAGCTTCGAAAGTCAAATCAAGATGTCCAATTTCTTGGGAGAAATCATCGTCCATCTTTTCTCCATCACTCTGAATATTCCCCAAAGATTGATAGACTTCCACGACGTCTTGAATCACTTCCTTCCCCTGTTGGAGTAGCCTTTGGATCCATTCATCGACCACCCTTCCTTTTTTATTAATCTTCTCAATTATAGGCACTGATGAGAAATCGAATCCGACAGGGACAGAGGAAGATGGTATGGATTCAAGGGGTTTTGAGAGCTTAAGCAATACCTCAGTCAACTGCTCCACCTTTCCTTTAAGCTCATCTCTGTTGTCTTTTGTTTCCTTCAACTTCTGGCACAACACGTTTGTAGCATCCCATGCATCCTGTTGTGCCCCTTCTGTTGTCACTTTTCCTAGAGCCACCCTGGTTATCTGATAGTCAGAGGCTGTTATGTCCTCTTTGGTTTTGTCAGTCGCAGGAGTGGCGATCTCTGCAAACTTATGCCCTGAAGCGTCCACCAAAACCCTTGAAACTGTTTTGGGTTTCTTGGCTGATTTAGCAGTAGAAGCCTTGAGTGAGCTAAAATCAAAGGCTGGTATGGGTACAATCACCTTCCTCTTCCTCAGAGTTTTCTTGAGTAGCCATTGAGGCGTATCAGAGGGAGTTGCCACTATTGTAGAAGTTGGTATCACACTTTCAGGGGGAGAGGGATCCATTAGCGGAGGGGAAACAGTTACCAATGTGGTAGCAGATTCAATAAAAAGAGGCACAGGAGGGGGCGTGTTGGTGATTACTTTGGTCCCAGCAGAGAGGGGTGAGAGTCCAGAGAAAATACTGGCCATGACCGAAGAAGTAGATGGGGAAAGAGGAGGTAGAAGTGGTTGTGAAGGAGGAAGCGCAGATCCTGAATCCAAAGCCTGGGATGCAAGAGATAAGGTCCCTTCAGTTGGGTAGTCAAAAAATGGTGGAACTAGCGGCTGGTTTACTTCTCCTTCCAAAGAAATTTCTCCTATTTCTGGTGGTGTTGGTGATTCTGGCACATTCACCGTTTCAACTGGAGAAACAATTGAAGAGATTTCTCGTTCTCTTCTCTTCTTGACAAACTTGACCTTTATAGGTCCCTTAGAAGATCTTTTGTCTTTTCCCTTTTTGGAGGGCCCCGCCTCTGCAGTAACCAACTTTGAAAAATTATCATCTTTAAAACTCATTCCCCAAGAGGCGAGCCATGCTTTGGTGCATGCAAGAATCAGGGCTGATCTATCTGTAACGGAGGCTTTTTCACTGACGACCAATCAATAGGTGGGAAAACATATTGATCTTCATTCAATCCATCATAGGAAGGATCCAGAACACTTTCATTATCGCTAGCACCATTTGGTATGTTAGCGAGCTCAAGTGTTTGAATCTCAGCAAGTGTCAATCTGCTATGATCTTTTCTTCGGACAGCAACCTCATCACGTAAATCAATCCAGATGTCTTCTATGCTTGGTATGTGCAGGTGCAGAGTTCCATATGCCTTAAGGACTCCTCGAAAATCAAACCCATCTCGGGGCTTCATGTGCTTCTTCAACTTATCTTGAAGCTCATGGACAACATTCTTGGCTTTCACCACTTCGAACAAGTATACCTTCCAATAGAAATTGGGAAAGATACAACGGCCTTGTGTTTACTCTGTTGGAACTTGTGAAAATCCAACAATTGCCTGACCAACTCCATCAAGATTAGTTTGTCCCCTGGATATCTGGGCAAATGGAAAGGATCCCCTGGGTACATGACTACTCGAAGATATGTGAACTTCTTAAATTGCAAGAAGACACAACCCCATTTTGAAACTTCAGCCCATGCCTCATCTGAGACTCTCATTTTCCTTAATTCAGGGTTTAACCTGCAAATGTTCTCGTAAAAGAAGGAATCATTTACCCTTCTGAATTGATATTCAGACCCTTTTCTTATCAGCTGAGGAAAATACTGATAAACATGGTCCACTGTCTTGTTCCCCTTGGTGTCCAACCCGGGATAGTTTCTCATGCCGGCCACTGCATAGGTGACATACGAGGACATATAAAACTTTCCCGTAGACAGGACTGTTGTCATTTGAGAATCTATCTCATTACTGATAAGAGTACCCCAATCAATTCCCTGTTGATTCTTCTTAATAATGATCATGAACTGATACATCCATCCTTGGAAAACATTTGATTCAGGAAAACCAAAAACCTGACTCAACAGAGTAATGATATCATTGATTTCCTGAATGAAATCACTTCTGGGAACAAGTCTTGGGAACCTGGAAACAGCCGGTTTGGCTTTGATTAGGAACTTCTTATTCACGTGCTTGATGCAATCTTCCTGATCATTGTCCCAAGCTTTTTGAGCTGACTTGATATCCACCTCTCCATATTCCTCAAAATTAGGCAGCTTGAGAAGGTCATCGAAGTAACCTCCGTCCAACTTGATTACAACTTCTCCCACCTGGTTTTTCACAGAACGAGAAGCAGAGTCATAATTTGAAGCACAGGCTAAGATAAACTCAGGGTACTGAGCAGACATAGGGAAACCTGCTGTAAGAGATAGACCACTATCAACTATTGATTTCATCCATGGACTTTGAGAAGAGCTCTTGACCCTATTCCAAAAATCCTCCATATCTATGTTTCCGAGCTCTGTATCCCGGATGTCGTAATTACAGTCAATGTAGGAGGGAGACTCCACCTTCCTGAACTTGTACTTCATCCTCCCTGATTTTTTAGTCTTATCTTGTGATGGACCAGGGTCCGACATGAGGAATTTCAGAGGAGAGTGTCGGAGATCAGAAGATGTTGAACACTTCGGAAAACCTGACACACTGGAGATGCCGAAGACTTCGGAAAACCCGACACACTGGGAGGATGCTTCAGGACACACTGAGTTGAAATGGACCTGACACACTTGGAGGATGCCGGAGAGTTCGAAAAACCCGACACTTTAAATTTTCTGATATACTGCGGGTTTTGAACACTGCAAAGCACCCTGCGAAACCCGAGAAGAGGGAATAGGGTATTTGTTGAGTTGAAACATGCAAGTTTTTCCTTCACTGTTGATATCCCCAATATATTTTTAATTACAATGACATCTTTAAGGAATAAACAAAGTGATAATTCCAAAAGGGGTAACCCTAAAACACAAACCTAATTTTAGAAAACAACCCCCAAAATGGAAAAGATAAAACCCCAACAACCCTGATAAGAAACTTGGAAGAATTCCTTACACAATTATTCCACAAAAACCATAAACAAAGAATGAAGAAAAATACCTTCAATCAGAACAAGAAATGATCGAAAATGAGCAATGCAATCGGGCACAGAGGTGAGTCGGGTTTCTGGGTCGAAGATGCATGCGCAAAAATCCACGAGGTAAAAAGTACGTCTGGTAAAAATGACGTGGAAATCCGAATATATATAAGAAAATTCACATTTAATACACTTCAGTCGACACGTGCCAACTACCCGACAACTCGGCATAATGCCATGTCAGCATGCTTAGGATTTTCAGAAACCCGACACAAAGGATTTTAGAGCAATTCAGGTTTCGGGTTGCGGGAAACATGCGACATGAAGCATCATGTTTGATGACCCCGGAAACCCGAAACAAAGGAGTAAATCGGGCTTCGGGGATCGGAAGACAGGCGACATGGAGCATGTTTTGACTAAGGCATGTTCCGATGCTCGAAAGGTCCGCAAACCCGACTCGCTTTACTTGATGCGGGTTTCAGGTTTCGGGGAACACACGACATGAAACACCCAAAACACATGTTGTCTTGCTTGTGAAACCCGAAAACCCGATTATCTCTCTCTGAGAGGTGATCCTTAGAAAATCAGCTCCAAAAATTTCTTAGGGTTATCTCATTTTTGGCGTAAACTCAAAAATGAGATAACAACTAGCTCTAGAGTTTGGGACTTCCTTTGTGATATCAAAGGAAGAGAACTCAGAATCTCTGGCTTTATCCATTGGGCTACGGAGTCAGAAAAGAAGAAAACCGAAAAAACAAAATGAAGGAAAGAAAGAAGACTAAAAGAAAACACATGACAGAAAGTAAAGTATGTACAATGCAAGAGAGCATCTTGCATTAGTGATGGAACAACTTTAGATGTTGGCCGCTGAAAGGCAAAGGGAGTAACTCTCCATCAAGATATGATAGAAGGAAACTATTTTCACCACTCAGCTGATGGATCTTAAAAGGTCCTTTCCACAAAGAATCAAACTTCCCGTGCATTCCTTTCTGCTCCCTCCTCTTATCCCAAAGCAACACCAGGTCTCCAATCTGGAAATTACGCTGCCTTGATTTCTTGTCAAAAATTTTCTTTACTTTGCTTTGATGATCTGCAATGCGATCAACCACCTTGCTTCATTCCTCTTCTAGCCTAGCTAGGTACATAACCCTTTTCTCAATAGAATTTTGAAAAGTCATATCTTCGACTGCTTTGGCCAACTGTAAGGCTGGAAATTCCACTGAGATAGGTATCTCAGCATCAATCCCGTACAGCACTTGGAAAGGAGACATTCCTATAGCTCACTTTGGGGTAATCTGATCAGCCCACAACGCATCATACAATGCTTTGTGCCATGTCCTCTGGTTTTCATCTACTAGCTTTCTAATTATGGTAACCAGGTTCTTGTTGCTGGACTCAGCTTGCCCATTGCCTTGGGGATAATAATCAGATGAGTGAGCCAGGGTGATGCCGAATCCATAGCAAAATTCTGTCAACTCATGCGACGAGAAATTAGAGGCATTATCAGCCACAATGTTGTGAGGCACACCGAATTTGATAATTATATTTTCTTTAAGGAACTTGCACACAGCTTCTGAGGTTGCTTGCTTGATTGGTGCGGCTTCCACCCACTTGGTAAAATAGTCTGTAGCAGTCAGCACGTAATTATGTCCGGCACTGGAGGCAGGATTCAACGTTCCAATGAAGTCAATTCCCCACTGGCGAAAAGGTTCTTCAATCACTACGGGCTTCAAGGGAAGAGCTGCTAGCTTGGGACGACCAACGAAATGTTGACAAGCTTCACACTTGGACACCCAATCTGCTGAATCCCGAAAGAGAGTAGGCCAATAGTACCTAGCCCGTAGGATCTTATAAGCTGTTACAGAGGATGAGAAATGTCCTCCACATGCTAGGCTATGGAAGGATTCTAACAACTTTAACTGTTGTGATTTATCAACACAGCGCAGGAATACACCATCAATACCTTTCTTATATATCCCATTATCCCACAGGAGGTATCTCGTAGATCTTAACTTGACCGTCCTCTTCTCCTTTTGGCTTAAATGTGGGGGGCATTCACCATAAGTTAGAAAGAAAGCAATATCCATGTACCATTCATCAGTTGTACTCACGAAAAGCACCATGGGCAACTTAGAAGAGGTGTCTTCGGTCTTTTCGCATTCTGCTTCCACATGATTTTCCGTGATCAATTGGCACAGGCCCCTTCCTCGTACCAACTTGGTAGGTCTAATGTCCAAGTCATACTCCTGAACTTTAGCTATCCAGTTACCTCGTTGACTACCCAGCTCTTGTTGAGTCAAAATGGATTTAACGGCAGTGTCGGGAATGAGAACGAGAGTATGGGAGTTCAGCACATAGTACCTGAAATGTTTCACCACTCGTACCACTGCATAAGCATGCTTTTCGATTTGTGACATCTTTAACTCATGTTCCTTCAATGGACAGCTCATAAATGTGATGGGAGCTTCAATGCCCTCCCCGTTCTCCTGCATCAGGATGGCTGACACTGTGTGAGCAGAGGCGTAGATGTACATGATGAAATCTTTTTTGAAGTCTGGACATACTAGGATAGGAGCGCAAGCAACTGCCCTTTTGATTTCTTCAAATGCAAGCTTCCCTTCAGTACTCCATCAAAATGGAACTTTTCCTTTCATCATCCCAAGGATATCCTTGGTTTTATCAGCGAAATCAGGTACAAACCTTCTTAGGAAATTGACCTTTCCGAAGAAAGAATGAACTCCAGTTTTACTTGTGGGTAGGGTAAGGCTCTGAATGGCCTTTACCCTTTCTGGGTCGATTTTGGTTCCTTCTCTAGTCACGATATGACCCAGCAACTTTCCTTCGGTCACTCCAAACATGGACTTCTTGGGATTTAATGAAATCCCGTGACGCCTGCATCTCAAAAGTACTTGCTCTAAATGATCATAATGATCACTCCATTTTTTGGAGAAAATGGTCAAGTCATCCAAATATACTACTATGACTTTTCCCATCAGGTCTCTGAATGCCAAGTCCATAGCTCTCTGAAAAGTGGCTCCAGCGTTGATCAAGCTGAAAGGCATCCTCCTGTAAGCAAAGGTACCCCATGGGGTTGTGAAGGCCGTCTTGTGTTGATCCTCCGTAGTTACCTCAACTTGATTATATCCTGAAAATCCGTCGAGCATGGATAGCATTTCTGATCCAGTAACGGTCTGTAACACCTGATCCATGATAGGAAAGGGATAGTTGTCCTTCAACGAAGACTGATTCAGGTTCCGAAAGTCAACACAAATTCAGATTTCACCATTCTTCTTCCTGACAGGGACGATGTTAGCAATCCAGGTGGAGTGATGGATTGGAAAAATAATTCTAGCATCTAACATTTTCTGGATTTCCGCAAGGATAGTCCCTGAGATCTTGGGGTTGTAATGTCTTTGCTTCTGCCTGTATGGTTTCACATCAGGCTTCAAAGGGATACTGTGTTGTACATCTTTGGGCTTGAAGGATTTTAAATCTGCATAAGACCAGGCTAACACATCCATGTATCTCTTCAGGAGTGAAGTGAATTTTGCTTTCTCCTCAGGGGAACAACATTTCCCAATATTCACCATCCGAGGTTGATCAGACGAACCTAGATTGACTTGATCTACTTCCGAAGAAGAAGCTCCTTCAACTTGTCTCTTGTTTTGAATAAAACGATCATGCTTGTCAAACAAACCCTCCAGAGAAACCAGACCTTTGGGTATCTTGTTTCCTTTAAGCTGAATAAACTCACCATCAACCTCTTGATATGGATCTGAGATAGATTCACGGAAAGCTGATTCCAAACCTTCAAAGTACAGCTCACTGAAATTGTCAGCCTTTTCTAGAAAAGCCAACACCTGTTGATCGTCATTGAACACTTGCCAGTGAGTCGCATTATCTGGGATACTGGGATGGTACACAATCTCAATGGTGTATGTATCTTGTTTGAACTGGGGATGAGGGAGAAGGAGGGATGCAGACACAGCCAAAGAATCAGCCTTGTCGTTATAATCTCTCAAAACTGCCTTAATGGAGAATGCATCAAAGCATTCTATATTATCCCAAACTTTGTTCCTGTAATGTCTCAAGCGATCATTTTTTACCTGATAGATTCCCTTGACCTGGTTGACAATCAGCTCCACATCCCCCTGAACCTTGAGATTTCAAATTCCCTTCTGTCTGGCCATTTCTAATCCTAGTAACAGAGCTTCATATTCAGCCGTGTTATTAGTATTATCAAACTGCAATTTGTAAGCTGATGGGAAAATCTCAGAATTAGGAGATATAAGAACTACACCAGCACCTGATCCGGTGGTTGAGCAGCTACCATCGAATTCGAGGGTCCAAATAGCATTAGGATCTTCTTCCTTGACATCCACAGCCGGTATCTCTGAAGTCATGAAATAATTTCCAAAGCTAGCATCTTCGAAAAGAATTTGAGCTTTAGGGTCATCTGATTTAGTTACCAAATACCTCGCCTGAGGTTCGGGATGGAGAACATGATAAACCCCATTGACTGGAATCCTGGCCTTAGTCCAATCCATATTAATCTCTCCCCCGACGTCTTTACAAAAACCTCTACCCAAGAGGATACCGTAAGCTGCAGGGATGTCAGCAACTAGAATGGTCATTTTCACTCTCTTCTCTGGGAAGGCAACGAATGCAAACTGTGCATCTTTGATTTGACCAATCAAGGGAACTTGTTTGGTTTCCATGGAGTAACACCGTCCATATGACTTAGTCAGAGTAAGCCCAAGGGCATGGGCTACTTTTGCGGGCATAACATTGTCGGAGGCCCCTGAGTCGATGATGCAATTGCTGAGTTTAAACCCATTTATAAGCAAAGACAAATAAAATGGTTCAATCTTTCCTGAAGAAGAAGCAGAGGTCAGATTGTTCTGAGGTGGGGGTTGAGTAGGATTTGGAAGGAGACCTTTTGAAGATGGGGGAATAGTGGCTTTACTTCTAATGAATTTGGCAAGTTTTTCGAACTGTTCAGGATTTGACTGAAGGTATTCTGCTTCCGACATTTGGATTTTGGTTCTCTTTGCATGATCGATAATGTCAAAAGCAGTATAAGAAGGGGTGATGGTAGGCTCAGTTCTAATCACATGAGCTTGAGCTGGGGCACTGACCTTAGGAGAAAGAGAATGAGGAGAAGTTGCCTTTTTGGTGACTTCTCTTTCAGTTTGTGCTGAAATAGGAGTACCTCTCTTAACTATGGCTATGGGAGGTTCCTTGTTCTTCTCCTTGGGGTTTTCAAGAGGTTTTCTTGGATTCTGAGATTGGGATCAAGTGAAGACAGCAAATGACTGACCATCCGGTGCACATTCATCTTCTTCATATTCCAAATACCCAATGCTGGAGTCACCACCCGAATCGTCATAAGACTCATCAGCATATCCTGAAGCTTCAAAAGCCTCAGGGGAATCTTGTTCTTATGGTTCGTCCTCTTCTTCAACTATTTCTACTGCTGCGTTAATAGGAGGAGCTTTGATTGCTAGCCTCGGTTGAGCAGGAGTTAACCGTGGCCTATCTCTGGCAGGCGCACCATTGTTGTTATTGAAATTCCGTCTAGGGATATCCCGATACGGAACATTGCTCACCTGCTGGGACATTTGCTTTTTTAAAGCAATCAAATCATTAGCCATTTTTTGAATCATAGGATCAGTATTACCTTGAGAAGAACCTTGATTTTTAAGTTTGGGTACGTCTTTCCTGATTCTTCTGGCCAAAATGAGATCATCCTCTATTTCAATAGCTGTTGACTGAGCGATAGCCAAATCTGGGATAGCCGACCTTCTTAATAGAAAGCTCACATCAGGAGGCTGAGCATTAATGAAGAAGCATTTCTGATTTTCTGGGGTTGGTACAACTACTTCTGGAATCTTCCTGATCAGCTTGTTAAACTTTGCCACAAAGTCCCGCATGGGTTCATGTGATTCCTTCTTCATATGGGTAAGTTGAGCTAACAAAGCATGAGAATCTTCAGCTGGTTTGAAACGTGCTTCGAATTTGGTCCACATGGTAGCCCAGTTTGTGATGCATGCATTCAGAAGGTGATAAAACCATTCAGCTGCTGCACCGTGCAACGTTTCAACGAAGAGTCGAACAGAGACATCTTCGTGAGCTACTCCGAGGACACCGCATGCTACGAAGAAAGATGCAATGTGTTCATCAGGATGCTGCTTCCCATCCCCATTGAACTTGGGAATGTTTTTACGTGATCCATGTGGTAACTCGTGCAATGGCGGAGTTAAAGAAAGAGGACCAATAGCTGCGCCCCAGGGCACAGGTTGTGCTGCCATCCTTCTGACAAGAGTGTGTATGGGGATCCGAGTGTCAGACAAGAACAACACATGACAAGTTGCAGATACGTCTCATTCTACAGGGACCTAGTTTCTCCGAATAGGTGAAGAACTTCTGGTTCGGTTAGAAATAACGTTGTTGGGGGAAAGACTGAAATTGTGACGTTGTAGAAATTCAAAGAGTGGATCAATTTCACCCTAGGCTCGGCGGGACCGAGTGAAGATCTTTCCAGCCAGTTTGAACCGGGAAAGAGATCTTGTTGAAAATAAGGCAAATACGGAGTCGCCAGACACCAAGAGGATAAGCTTTATACTATTAATCCGTATTCCCCAGCGGAGTCACCAAAAACTGTTGGTTGGATATTTTGTCAATCCAAAATATGAAGTTCAACCACAGTACATGGGATTAAATCCCTCCTCAAAGACAGGTGAGGCTACCTGTTTATTACTAATCTAAAACACAGCATAAATAATATATACAGTATTCACACTAATCTAACCATTGGGGTTGGGATAGAATCCCGAAATCCATATCCACACGATGCGAAGATGTTGTTTTTGTAAATGGACTGGGTCAGAAATTATTACAATGAAAGAAGCACAATGGAAAGGAAATGAGAGGAACGTATTTTCTTTCGAGTAAACACAGAGCACGAAATAATCATACGAGCTTTAGATCACAAATATAATGTTTGAAATTATTAGGATCATCAAGATGCTAAACAAAGAATAGCCTAAGATCATGAACATAAGAACAATATCTTAAGAAAAACACATCTCACAACACAAAGTTTGTGAAAATAGTATCAGTTCCTATTCCTCGAATGATTAAAAGAAAACACAAAGTTTTTCTTCTTCACAATAGCTCCCAATGTTCCAAAAATCTCAACCCTTTGGAATGCATAAACATCCCTTATTTATAATAAAAAGAGTAGAGAGAAAATAGGATAAATCCTAGAAAATAGTGTTTTTTTTTAAAAGAGTTCTATTTTTCTTGACTCTCACGCAGGAGACCAAGTCACAATATGATTCAAAAATGTGACGAAACAGAAATGAAAAAGACATGTCAATTTCAAGATTGAAATGACACGTCGCATCAGGACTTAATCTGAATCGTCATCTTTTGCTCCTTCATCTTTCTCTTCCTCCAGCTGAGCCTGTTTGTTCCGAAATTCTTGGAACTTCCGGATTATGCCTTGCATTTTGTTTTCGTCAGGCGCAGTGGAATGATCACTCAAAACTTCACAGGTTTCATGAGTGTCACTGGCACTACCGGGAAGTTTCCTCAATCTTTTACTAAGTCTTCTCAAGGCCTCCAAAGAATGTTCAATCTTTACAAACCTGTCGATGATTTCAATACCAAATCCGTGAGTTGGTTCATGCTGAACAGACTCTTAGACTTGTTTGAAAAGATCGTCAGCTGATAGGATGCCCGAATTTCCAACTGACACTTTTGCACAAATTTTCAGCAACTCTTCTTCCAGATCACTTTTGCCATCAATCAATTGATCCCTTGATTCTCTCAATTTACCACAGGCTTCGTTGAGAATCTTTACCCTGAACTTGATGGCTTTGGTCAGCTGGAAATGCTTATCCGCATGTGGGATGATGCCTTCTTCTACCAAGAGGTGTGATGGTATTTTCTTTAATGCCTGGAGAGCTTCGAAAGTCAAATCAAGATGTCCAATTTCTTGGGAGAAATCATCGTCCATATTTTCCCCATCACTCTGAATATTCCCCAAAGATTGATAGACTTCCACGACGTCTTGAATCACTTCCTTCCCCTGTTGGAGCAGCCTTTGGATCCATTCATCGACCACCCTTCCTTTTTTATTAATCTTCTCAATAATAGGCACCGATGAGAAATCAAATCCGACGGGGATAGAGGAAGATGGTATGGATTCAAGGGGTTTTGAGAGCTTAAGAAATACCTCAGTCAACTGCTCCACCTTTCCTTTAAGCTCATCTCTGCTGTCTTTTGTTTCCTTCAACTTCTGGCACAGCATGTTTGTAGCATCCCGTGCATCCTGTTGTGCCCCTTCTGTTGTCACTTTTCCTAGAGCCACCCTGGTTATCTGATAATCAGAGGATGTTATGTCTTCTTTGGTTTTGTCAGTCGCAGGAGTGGCGATCTCTGCAAACTTATGCCCTGAAGCGTCCACCAAAACCCTTGAAACTATTTTGGGTTTCTTGGCTGATTTAGCAGTAGAAGCCTTGAGTGAGCTAAAATCAAAGGCTGGTATGGGTACAATCACCTTCCTCTTCCTCAGAGTTTTCTCGAGTAGCCATTGTGGCATATCAGAGGGAGTTGCCACTATTGTAGGAGTTGGTATCATACTTTCAGGGGGAGAAGGATCCATTAGCGGAGGGGAAACAGTTACCAATGTGGTAGCAGATTCAATAAAAAGAGGCACAGGAGGGGGCGTGTTGGTGATTACTTTGGTCCCAGCAGAGAGGGGTGAGAGTCTAGAGAAAATACTGGCCATGACCAAAGAAGTAGATGGGGAAAGAGGAGGTAGAAGTGGTTGTGAAGGAGGAAGCGCAGATACTGACTCCAAATCCTGGGATGTAAGAGATAAGGTCCCTTTAATTGGGTAGTCAACAAATGGCGAAACTAGCGGCTGGTTTACTTCTCCTTCCAAAGAAATTTCTCCTATTTCTGGTGGTGTTGGTGATTCTGGCACATTCACCGTTTCAACTGGAGAAACAATTGAAGAGATTTCTCGTTCTCTTCTCTTCTTAACAAACTTGACCTTTATAGGTCCCTTAGAAGATCTTTTGTCTTTTCCCTTTTTGGAGGGCCCCGCCTCTGCAGTAACCAACTTTGAAAAATTATCATCTTTAAAACTCATTCCCCAAGAGGCGAGCCATGCTTTGGTACATGCAGAATCAGGGCTGACCTATCTGTAATGGAGGCTTTTTCACTGACAGACCAATCAATAGGTGGGAAAACATATTGATCTTCATTCATTCCATCATAGGAAGGGTCTAGAACACTTTCATTATCACTAGTACCTTCTGGTAAGTTAGCAAGCTCAAGTATTTGAATCTCAGCAAGTGTCAATCTGCTATGATCTTTTCTTCGGACAGCAACCTCATCACGTAAATCAATCCAGATGTCTTCTATGCTTGGCCTGTGCAGGTGCAGAGTTCCATATGCCTTAAGGACTCCTCGAAAATCAAACCCGTCTTGGGGCTTCATGTGCTTCTTCAACTTATCTTGAAGCTCATGGACAACATTCTTGGCTTTCACCACTGTCAAACAAGTATACCTTCCAATAGAAATTGGGAAAGATACAGCGGCCTTGTGTTTACTCTGTTGGAACTTGTGAAAATCCAACAATTGCCTAACCAACTCCATCAAGATTAGTTTGTCCCCTAGATATCTGGGAAAACGGAAAGGATCCCCTGGGTACATGACTACTCGAAGATATGTGAACTTCTTAAATTACAAGAAGACACAACCCCATTTTGAAACTTCAGCCCATGCCTCATCTGAGACTCTCGTTTTCCTTAATTCAGGGTTTAACCTGCAAATGTTCTCGTAAAAGAAGGCGTCATTTACCCTTCTGAATTGATCTTCGGACCCTTTTCTTGTCAGCTGAGGAAAATACTGATAAACATGGTCCACTGTCTTGTTCCCCTTGGTGTCCAACCCGGGATAGTTCCTCATGCCGGCCGCTGCATAGGTGACATACGAGGACATATAAAACTTTCCCGTAGACAAGACTGTTGTCATTTGAGAATCTATCTCATTACTGATAAGAGTACCCCAATCAATTCCCTGTTGATTCTTCTTAATAATGATCATGAACTGATACATCCATCCTTGGAAAACATTTGATTCGGGAAAACCAAAAACCCGACTCAACAGAGTGATGATATCATTGATTTCCTGAATGAAATCACTTCTGGGAACAAGTCTTGGGAACCTGGAAACAACCGGTTTGGCTTTGATTAGGAACTTCTTATTCACGTGCTTGATGCAATCTTCCTGATCATTGTCCCAAGCTTTTTGAGCTGACTTGATATCCACCTCTCCATATTCCTCAAAATTAGGCAGCTTGAGAAGGTCATCGAAGTAACCTCCGTCCAACTTGATTACAACTTCTCCCGCCTGGTTTTTCACAGAACGAGAAGCAGAGTCATAATTCGAAGCGCAGGCTAAGATGAACTCAGGGCACTGAGCGGACATAGGGAAACCTGCTGCAAGAGGTAGACCACTGTCAACTATTGATTTCATCCATGGAGTTTGAGAAGAGCTCTTGACCCTATTCCAAAAATCCTCCATATCTATGTTTCCGAGCTCTGTATCCCAGATGTCGTAATTACAGTCAATGTAGGAGGGAGACTCCACCTTCCTGAACTTGTACTTCATCCTCCCTAATTTTTCAGTCTTATCTTGTGATGGACCAGGGTCTGACATGAGGAATTTCAGAGGAGAGTGTCAGAGATCAGAAGATGGTGAAAACTTTGGAAAACCCTGACACTGGAGATGCTGGAGGTGGAAAAACCTGACACACTGAGGAGGATGTCGGAAAACCTGACACACTGGGAGGATGCCCTGAGAGTTGCCGGAGAATGACCTGAAATAACACACTGGGAGGATGCCAGAGACTTCGGAAAACCTGACACTTTAAATTTTTTGATATACTGCGGGTTTTGAACACTGCAAAGCACCCTGCGAAACCCGAGAAGAGGGAATAGGGTATTTGTTGAGTTGAA
Source organism: Taxus chinensis (assembly GCA_019776745.2). Classification (NCBI taxonomy): domain Eukaryota; kingdom Viridiplantae; phylum Streptophyta; class Pinopsida; order Cupressales; family Taxaceae; genus Taxus; species Taxus chinensis. The sequence goes on along the minus strand of CM034157.1, from coordinate 337,876,989 downwards.
ACATGCAAGTTTTTCCTTCACTGTATATCCCCAATATATTTTTAATTACAATGACATCTTTAAGGAATAAACAAAGTGATAATTCCAAAAGGGGTAACCCTAAAACACAAACCTGGTTTAGAAAACAACCCCCAAAATGGAAAAGATAAAATCCCAAAAACCCTGATAAGAAACTTGGAAGAATTCCTTACACAATTATTCCACAAAAACCACAAACAAAGAATGAAGAAAAATACCTTCAATCAGAACAAGAAATGATCAAAAATGAGCAATGCAATCGGGCACAGAGGTGAGTCAGGTTTCTGGGTCGAAGATGCATGCGTGAAAATCCACGAGGTAAAAAGTACGTCTGGTAAAAATGACGTGGAAATCTGAATATATATAAGAAAATTCACATTTAATACACTTCATTTGACACATGCCAACTACCCGAAAACTCGGCATAAATGCCATGTCAGCATGCTTAGGATTTTCGGAAACCCAACACAAAGGATTTTAGAGCAATTCAGGTTTCATGTTGCGGGAAACAATGCGACATGAAGCATCATGTTTGATGGCCCGGGAAACCCGAAACAAAGGAGTAAATCGGGCTTCGGGGATCGGAAGACATGCGACATGGAGCATGTTTTGACTGAAGGCATGTTCTGATGCTTGGAAGGTCCTGCAAACCTGACTTACCTTTACTTGATGCGGGTTTCGGGTTTCCGGGAACACACAACATGAAACACCCAAAACACATGTTGTCTTGCTTGTGAAACCTGAAAACCCAATTATCTCTCTCTGAGAGGTGATCCTTAGAAAATCAGCTCCAAAAATTTCTTAGGGTTATCTCATTTTTGGTGTAAACTCAAAAATGGGATAACAACAACAACATTTGCGGTCATTCAAACACAGGTGTTATCTGATCGCTGATGATGATGCCTTACTTTTGAGAACCTTTCCCATGTCCCTCACTGCACCTGAATTAGATTGGTATAGTGGGTTACCTAAACACTCTATATTATCATTTAATCAGGTAGCCCAAGGATTCTTGGATCATTTCTCTATCAATATCATCAAGAAGGCTACCATGACTGATCTATATTCCACACGTCAGTATGAGGATGAATCTATCGTAGATTTTTTCGCTCACTGGTACAACCTGATCAATCAACTTACCTCCCAACTTCCATAAACTAAAATCATCGAGCTCTTCACACGGGCTTGCATTAGACATATCTCCCCAACCTTGCAGGTCCAAACCTTCCAAACATTTGATGAGGCATTCACTATGGCATGAAAGTTAGAGATTCGGGCCATCGAAGAGAAGAAAATCCAATTACGTAATAAGAATTTGGCATTCGAGTCGAATGATACATCTTCTTCTTCCAAATCACAAACCAATTATTCAAAATCTAAGGGCACTGCTAACGCAGTGGTACTCAAGGCTGGCCCAACTCATCTGTTAAATTAGGCTACACCGTCTTCTAATCTCTCACTTGTCCATACTTTTCAATTCAGACGAGAGCAGCGAAAATATACCCCAATTGGGGAACCTTACTCTTCTATCTTAGAAAAGATTATCAAAGCTGGAGCCATAACCCTTCCACCTATAAAACCACACACTGGTTTTGACCCTGCTCACCCCATGCCTGCATGGTATAAAGAACATGATTTTTGTAACTATCATCGAGTAAAGGGTCATAGTGACGGCAACTGCATCACTTTCAAAAATATTGTCCAAGAAATGCTTGAGAAAGGTGATTTAACTATGGATAATCCCAATGCCACCCCAACCAAAATCTACAAATCTTCAAGAAACCATTTCCCAACCATGCCCCTTCATCCAATCAAACTGGTGAGACATCAACTCACAATACCCATACCCGCGAGGTTCACGCTATCTTTAACGAGGTACTTGTTGCCTCTTGATTACTCCATATTCCTTCCATAGAGGAGATCTTATCCCAAAATCCTCCTTCTGCATTTGAGCCAACCTCTTATGTTCCTTAACCAATAGAGGAACACCTTGCATCTCCTTCATCACCAAAAGAGGGGTCTTCTGCTAACATTGAGCCCATCTCACCCCTAGCTTCACCACTTAGAGAACCTTTACCTACAGTACCTCCTCCACCCATATAGGAGATCCCATTATCTCGTCTACCCACAGAGGAGCATCCATTGCCTCGTCCACCCATAGAGGTGCCCATCTATTCTTCCACTTATAGAGGAGCTCCCATCTCCTCCATCTCCTCCACCTATCATTGACCTAGTTGAGATACCTTTCCCTCTTGGTGAGCATTCTCCATCCACTTCCCAAAATCCAATAGATGAACTTTTGGCTCTCTTACCCACGGAAGATGAAGCTAGCCAATTCCTTGTCTATAAGACACATTTTATGGGAATTACCATTAGGTCCTCACCAACTCCACCCATAGACATGCCATTCTCACCTTTGGCCGATCACTTAGATTATGTGGATAGGGATTTACTATGGGGCCTCCTCTTACTCCCCATCTCAACACAGATGCAAAGATCCCTCACTGATACCTCCACTATCTACCCAAACACATTTCAACTAATCAAACCAAATATAACCACCTTTGTTGCAACCCCTTCCATGATGGTTGTTAGCGCTGAAACCACACCCTTACCCATAACCCGACCTACTTCTAATCCCAAACCCACACCTACAACATTTTCCTCAAATAAACCTATTATCACTTTAGGGGTCACCTTGATCACCAGCCTTACTCATCCACCTATTAAACTAGATTTAGCTACATCCTCCAACATCAATACCACACCGACTCCAATGCCCAAACCAAAGAAACAAAGTCATCAACCTCATACCCCAATCGTATCAATCACACCCGCACTTGTCTCATCTGTCTTAAGACCTCAGCTGCCCAACATGGTCAAGAAACCTTCACCCATCCATAAACCGATAACACAACAACCCATTCCTTCTTCACAAACCTCTAACCTACCCAGGCACACAACATGACTTACACCCGCACCTACAGTCTTTTTACCACCAATACCTCTAATACCTTTAGCTATTGCTTTAATACCCACTACACTTCAGTCATTGTCCCTCACACCCCAAGTACAACTCGCATCATCTACCTTCACAGCACCCCCATTATCCCCATGGGTAACTCGCCCTCTTCCTCCATCTGCTTTTCCTTCTAGACCTTGTACACCCACATCACCTTTACCCAATAAAGTGCAACCCAAAAACAAAACTCCACTACCCCACAATAAGGTAGTCAAAACAACCACACACCCTCCTACCTGTTCATCTATTATACCTCTACCTAGACAAACATGACCGATACCTAAAACCACACCAGCATCTAAACCCATAGCTTGGCCCATTCCTCCTCTTCTAAAAATAGTTCCTTGACAATCAACCACACCTGCACCCAAACCCACATTCACTTCCCATTGTGATCCACTAGTAGGATCCTATGCCCAAATTTTAACCAACCTCCTCAAGACCTCTGTTATCACATTACCGCCACTCCGACCTTACGACCCCCTCAAAACCAAGCCAAAATGGTTTGATGATACTAAAATTTGTGCATACCATCATGTGCCAGGGCATGATGTGGAGAACTGCAAGGCCTTGAAAACCATCCTTATCCAATTGTGTCCACCATAAACTAATTTTGATGATGACGACCTTCTTGACAAGGATATTGTTTCACCGACACCCATTCCCACACTACCTACTTAGCAACCACAACCTCCACCCTCACCACTCCTAGAGCCACCCTCAAGATTTGAAATTAACATGGTTCACATCAGAGAACTTGCCATGCCACCACCCCAATGTCGTTGCGCCTAGCTCACCTCACAAGGCTTTTCTCCTCCAGTAGGTTTTTTCCCTTCATGTCGTTATACCACTCATCCTACACCTTCTCCATTTTCTAACCCCCCCTCAAATCAACATGATACACGTTATTACACGTGCACAGAAGGGAAAAGAAAAGGTAACTAACCTACCAACCAATCCTATACCCAACATACCATTTGCACCCATACCTAAAATAACTATCTGCGGCCCCACGTACACAATTTCTAATGGTGTCACACATCACAACATGCTCAAATAATTACACCAATCTCCCCTCAAAATTTCCTTATATGACCTCATGCAAACCTCAAAATCCCATCGTTAAGCCCTCATGAGGTTCTTCAATCTATTGAGGTTTTACCCAATGACCCTACACCTGTAGCCTCCATTATCACACCCCATCACGTGGCCTCTCTCACCAAATTACCACCTTCATCTTCACCCCATCTTGTTCACCAAGTGGCCACCCTTAGATTCTTAGAGGAAGAGATCGTGCCACACCAAAACAATGACTCAAACCCAGCCCTCTTCATCTCTATCCACATTGATGACATACTGGTACGTTGTGTGATGATTGATGGAGGTGCTAGCTTTAACATCATTTCATCCCATGCATTTGCTCAAATGTGCATACCTGACAATTACATGCATAAACATCCGGTCATGTTGCATTCATTCAACGACGCTATCACCTCCAAACTAGGCAATGTCATCCATCACGTTCGCGTGGGCCCCCACGCTATTCCAGAATTGTTTTACATTTGTGAGGGGGAATTCCAATATAACTATTTGCTTGGTAGACCCTGGATCCATGTCATGGGTTGCATTCCTTCCACTTTGCATCATTAAGTTTAAACATGAAGGACACACTTCTACCATTTTGGCTGACCCATCACCTTTTAAAACATGCAACATGCTTTACCGACCTAATGATGTGCTCATTCCTGTCAATTCTATCTCTGCAACAATACCACTTCACCTACATCTCCACCTACTAGTACAGCCACTACTTTCACCGCACATACCTCCTCGATTCCTACCGCTGCTATAACTTCCACGGCTGACCCATTAGCTTCCCAATCCGTTAACTCCACCTCTGAATTGAAATATGATACATAATCCATTCTAGCTACCTACATACCAACCATTGACCCCTTGGAAGGTGTTTTTCAACACCTCACTCTAGGGGAGTACCACCTATATAGTGTTAACACATTCCTTACTCCGCATGAGTATAGAAGCCTTCACTAACACCCTCGCTATGATCACCATATAGGAGAACACCTCTTTTATGGTTCTCCTCATATTTTTACTAGTTTCACCTATGGGGGACTTGATACTACCACTTACACACCTAAACCACCATCACAAACCTGCCTATTTTCTGCTGACTTCCAATCACTTACCAATCACCGTTTCTCCCACACCTTCCTACACTGCTGTATGTGGAAGGGTTTTACTTTTGACTTTTATGAGCAAGGCTTCCATACTGTTATTCCATGTACCACTTGCAAACAAAACAACCATAGTGGTATCGAATTCCCTGAACCTCCTACCAAACAGACCCACATTGAACTCATTGAGGACCCCAACCCTTCTCTACCTTCATCTTCATCACCACTTTCATCCGCTCTACCTTCATCGCCACCCTCACCGAAGAATTCGATGGATCCTGAATCTATCCCCCCTAATTTTTTTTTTCATAAACACCATTTCCTTGGGGCCTTTGACTTATCAATGCGAAGGCAAGGCCCCTTCCACTCTTCCATTCATGTATCCTAAAATGATCGATGATGACACACCTACAATTAATTTCATTCAATGTCAGGATAATGAATCCACACACACCTACCTTGGTGTAGAAGACTCATATATACATCGTTTGTTACCCTCTGAGACACAAACCATGTTGAATGAATCGACTATCGAGATCAACATTCATACTAAGGACGACCCACACATCCTAAAGATTACACAATCTTTAGATTCTTCTGAATGGGAAGCCATCACTTCTTTCCTCTGAGATCATAACCACGCTTTCACTTGGTCTTATGCAGACATGCCCGGTATTTACCCCACCATAGTGGTCAACAATATCATAATCATTCCTGATGCCAAACATATCAAACAAAAGCTGAAGAAAATGCACTCTCGTATTGCTCTTCTTATCAAAGAAGAACTTCAACACCTTCTTTCTGTTTCCTTCATCTTACCCATTGATTATCCTTGTTGGATTTCTAACATTGTCCCTATTACTAAAGCAACAGGGGGACTTTGCATTTACACGGACTTCTGTGACCTCAACCTAGCCTACCTAAAAGATGACTTTCCCTTACCTGGTATTGATCAACTAGTTGACCTCACCACTGTTCATGATATGCTCTCACTCATGGATGGCTTCTTGGGTTATAACCAAATTTTTTTGGCCCTAGAAGATCAATACAAGACCACATTCATCACCCCTTAGGGAACCTTTTTCTATCAAGTCATGCCTTTTGACCTTAAAAATGCTGGTGCTACATATCAACGTGTTATGACTTACATCTTCCATGATATCATGCATCACATATTGGAAGATTACATGGATGATCTCTTGGAAAAATCTAAATGTCGCGTCAAGCACCTCAACGTCCTCAAAACCATCTTTGACCGCCTCATTAAATATTACGTTCACCTTCAGCCTAAAAAGTGCATCTTTGCGGTTCTCTTAGGAAAGCTCCTAAGATTTATTATTTCCCTCCGTGGTATAGAATTTGACCCTACTAAAGTCAAGGCCATCCTTGAAATGCCTCCGCCTACTAACCTTTGCTAGCTTTGTAGCCTATAAGGTAAATTGTAGTCCATTTTTCATTTCATTTCACAATTATCTGATCGGTGTCAACCATTTCAACATTTACTTAGGAAGGATGTCTCCTTTAAATGGGATGATGATTATCACAAAGATTTTGAGGCCCTAAAACAATACCTTCTCCAACCACCTGTACTTATTCCACCTAAAGACGATCAACCTTTTTACTTATAAATATCCTCTACCAATCATTCCTTAAAATCCATGATCGTCATCGCGATGAACAACACAGGGAGCAGGTAGTTTATTACATAAGCTGTACTCTTTTGGAATATGAAACCCAATACAACCATCCAGAATTTTTTTTCTTAGCCTTAGTTTCCATTGCAACCAAACTCCACCATTACGTACTCAACCATAAAACCTATGTCGTGACCAACACTGATCCCTTACACTTCATGTATGTCAAACCTTATCAAAATCAGCGTGCTGTGCGATGGTTTATGCTTTTAGCTGATCTTGACCTCAAATTCATTCATCAAAAGTCCATCAAGGGCCAAGCTATCACCGACCAACTGGCCAAAACACCTATTTCCAGGGATCAACCCCCTAATTTTGATTTCCCCGATGAGTCAATTGCTACTCTTTCCCTGGACAAACCCCCTTACCAAATGAAAATGTTCTTGGATAGTTCTAAGTGGTAGCGTGGGGGTGGGGCTGGTATTATCCTCATTCCTCTGGATGGAGAACTCATGCCTTTTTCTTTCAACTAGAATTTTAATGCACCAACAATATTACCAAGTATGAAGTGATCATACTAAGTCTCCAAGCCGCATATGCCCTAGATGTCAGATCAATCCACATCTTTGGTGAATCACAATTGGTTGTCAACCAAGTCAATGGTATGTACCAATTTCGTAACGAGATACTTCAAAAGTATAAACATCATGTAAACATACTTTTGACCACCTTTGATCGTTACACCCTTCAAACCATCCCACGTTTAACCAACAAATTTGCCGATACCATGGCCTTCTTAGCTTCCCAAATACCCGCTTCCCCTGCCAATTCCAAAATATTTGTCACCACATAATACATCCTTTCACCTTATTATTTACCTCACGATGTTTACTCAATCAAAACTGACACCCTACCTCGAGTGGCCGTTGGTATAAATAGTACTCTGACTACCTTTCTCTCTCCATCTTACCTCCTGATCTCACCTGTAACAGACAATGCGCCTTCCTTAAAAATGTCTCTCATTTCATCATTCTGGGGGGACTCCTCTCTAAATGCGGTTTTGATGGTATTCTCTTACGATGCCTCACAAGTTCTGAAATTCCTTATACCATTAAGGAAATTCATGATGGCATATGTGGAGGTCACTTCAATGGTCTCACAGTTGCTAAGCATATTCTTCACCTAGGCTATTATTGGCCAACTCTTAACCATGATTGTTGTAACTATGTCAAACGTTGTGTAAAATTCCAACAACATTCCAACCTTCATCATACACACAGCCATGCCTTACAAGTCACTCATGACCTTTGGCCCTTCTCTCAATGGGGTTTGGATCTTGTCGGAGAAATCAATCCTCATTATTCCCAATGCCATCAATGGATCATAAATTCTACTGATTACTACACAAAATGGGTGGAAGCCATACCAATCATCTCCACAAAAGCTGAGAATATCTTTGAGTTCATTAACCATCACATCATTTTTTTCTTTGGTGTTCCTCATCGCCTCATCACTAACAATAGAAAACAATTCAAAAACAAAACATTGCAAAAACTTTGTGACGCCTTCGGCATTCAGCTTAGTTTCTCATCACCTTATTACCCACAAACCAATGGCCAAGCCGAATCCACTAACAAAACCCTCAACACAATTCTCATTGAAGTGGTTGATGATACTGGGAAGGATTGGCATACGCACATTCCTTTTTCCCTATGGGCATACTGTACTAGTATTCGCACTTCCACTGCGGTCACACCCTTTTCGCTAGTCTATGGTACATAGGATTTTCTGCCTCTCGAAGTCTAGATCCCCTCACTCCGCATTTCTCTCCATGACATGCTTACTGATGATGAATTTCATCAGGGCCACTTAGCACAACTAGAGTTATTAGACGAGTGTCGTCTTAATGCTTTGGATCACCTTCAAGTTTACCAATAATGTATCAAACGTGCTTATGAAAAATGTGTTCATGAACAAACCTTCCAAGTCGATGACCTTGTCTTGAAAGAAAATCAACACATACCCAAAGTAGAAAAAATTAAAAGGGGAAAATTTGCTCCTAATTGGCTTGGACCATACATCGTAACTCATACCTATGGATCAGGTGCCTACTGTTTATCCTCACTTGATGGTAAACCTGAACCTGAGCCCCTTAACACATTGCATCTTCAACCATTCTATTTTTGACTCATTGTCCTACCTCACCCTTTGTCTCTTTATAGGCTCGTCCCTTGAGCCCTATCCACTCCATACACCTCCCTAACGATTAAACAAGAATCATGTGAGTACCTGTCACTTGTTCTCTTCTCTTGAATATGTGTACCACGACACTGCACATAACATGATTCTCATGGATACTTTTTGTCTACTTTTAGATGAGATCCCATGGTCATTCCACCTTGCCTTTTGAATAAGAGTCCTATCCTCCACCTTGGTCTTGTCCATGACTTCAACAACCTCACATGGGACCAAACTCCTTGAGTCAAACTTCTAATAAAAGATGACTCCCTCAAAAGGACATCTTCCTCTCAAAAAAATTGTTGCTCTAAATAGACTGCTCCCTCGAAGGATAGCTATGTGAAGCTTTCAAAAAAAAAGAGAGAAACCGAAGCTTCCCGCATTGATCAACTTCACGAAGACCTCAAGGAGTACCATATTATTTATCCCATATAGACTTCCCACATCGATCAGTCTATCAAAACAAAAAACTTTTTAGTCGTGGACTTGCCCATTGTGACCTAGGACCTCTTGCCCAAAAGCCCTATCACTCAAAACATATAAAATTAACTACCTTTCACCCTCCTTACAACTTCCACTCTCATTGTCTCAATTTCCTCAAGGGACATCTTGGAATTTAGACATTTGGTGATCCTGTGACTACCTTCATCGTAGAACCATGTTAATCATGCAATGCCTTTCGGGTCTTATGTTCATCACCCCCTCCAAGGTATGATCTACTCAGTATGATCCTACCCAATCAGGTGGCTTTATTGCCCCCTTCTTATCTTTTAACCATCTTTGTTTACATTTTGATTACCTTATACAGGACTTGGTCCTCGACGCTTACCTTTGAGGTAATCCTCCCCTTTCACCATAATCACCTTCACCTGCATCCTTTTACCTACAATCTACCCACACCTATTAAACCTAAACCCACAACATGCCCAAAAACCTACCAACTCATTTTCATATTCTTCCCTAGCTCATGGGAGAACTACATCGGCCTGAGGTCCCTTTTTCACCGGGACTATGTAGGAAGCACTCCGAGGGCATGGGGCCCTTGGAGGTTAGCTCAGCCATTCTTTACCCTAAAACAATTCATCAACCATGCCTAACTCACCATTTACATCACATTTCACTTAGTTCCCCTTTTATAACAAAATTGGAAATTAAGCCACATACATAACAAGTTGCTTACCACAGCATACATTTATTACACCTACCATTTCTCTATCATCACTATGCATAGATTATAGAACATTTCACATATGACCCATAGTATCATTCATTGCCAAAATAATGAATCATAACTAAACCTACTTTCAACTCAACCATGCCTAACCCAACCTAACTCAACCATGCCTATAACCTAACTCGATCCATGCCTAACCAAACTTGACTTGATCCATGCCTATACCTAACTCGATCCATGCCTAACCAAGCCTGACTCGATCCATGCCTAACCAAACCTGACTCAATCCATGCCTATAACCTAAATCGATCCATGCCTAAACCAACCTAACTCCATCATGCCTAACTCACCTAATTTCAAACCACATTAAAGTAACAAATCCATATCTCATCTAATACACGCCATAAACCAATGTCTCATACACACATCAACAAATCACGAAATACCATGAATCTCATCATAACAAATCAATGAATATGTATCTCAATATACATGTCTATCTCATCCTGTCCATCATCTCAAAAATTTTGGCACGCAAGCCGATATATATAGTACAAAATTTCATTGGCACGTAGGCTGATCTCATATATACAAAAATAATGAATGAATCAATACATAATATCTTCAGCACGCAGGCCGGTATATGCTCAAAATATACAAAAATCACTCATACATCCTCACTGTCTTCAGCACGCAGGCTAGTATGTGATCAAAAATATAACTACCTTCGGCACGCAGGCTGACATATATATCCAAAAATCACTAGTATACATCAAAAATCAGGTGACCACATCTCAGGCATCTCACTGGATGTCCTCCATCTCTGTGTCACCTACACCCTCAGCCTCATGTGTCCCTGCTGGCACATCACCTAGCTCTGGTCACCGTGCGCTGGTGGCCTCTCCCTGATCAGGCCTTAGAGCTCGCTGACCTCCTGTGCTCTCCACACTATGTGTGTGGGATCTCATCCTCTCACTAGATGCCTGTTGTGCTCTATACTCTCCGTAGGATAGGAAGTCTATCCCGGTTGCCATGAGTTGATTATGATAATATCTCACCTCACCTAGGGCATCTCGTAACCTAGATACAGACACGGTCTGTGGTGGTCCCATAGGTCTCGGCCCCTGTACCTACCCTGCAGTGACCTACCCTATGCCAGCCTATGAACTGGGACCAGCTCCTTGTGCCTGTGGTGGTGCCCCCTGCCCCTGTGATTGTATCTGGGCCTGTAAGGCCCCAATCTGTGCCTGGGCTATGGCCAGCTAGCCCTGTAAACCTGCCACCTGAGCCAGTAAGGCTGCCACCTGACCATCTCTATCTCCATCTCCTCCATCTCCTCCACCCTCTCCCTCCACCATCTGGGCCTATAGACTGGCCACCTGTACTCATAGCTCTGCTACCTCTACCTCTGACCCCTCTAGCTGTGTCTACAATATACCTATCTGGGTGATCAGCGTTGCTACCTGCCCCTATAGGGTGTTTCTCTACACTGTAATGGTAGCTAAGTCAGGTTGCCCCGGTCTAGGTGGTATGGCTCGTAACTGAGCCACCCACCACTGCGTGTACCTTTCTGTACATCCAGCGTCATCTATCCGCTGATCCACTAGCTCCTCCTCCTTCCTTGTAGGCACTATAGGCTATGGTAGAGGTAGAGGCCTCTCCACGTCATCTCTCTGATATTGTGGGAAGGACGGAGGAATATCCTGTACAAGCCTGAACTGCCGTCGGACCCTATCTACTAGGATCATCTCATCCTCCCCAGAGTAGCACGGTGACCCTGTATCCACCTCTCTAGCTGGAGCTCAGCTAGCTCCTCATGCATGTGCCTATATGAGGGGAATCCCACATATGGCCTCCAGATAATGTCCACTCCAGACAACCCCTCCAACAACTACCGAAAATGGGCCACATCATATGTCGGCCTATCTGATCTCCACTCTCCTACAATAGGCACCCATCTCCTGTATCCCACCCGCACACATCTCGTGGGAAATGCATCTACTCAGGGCATCCGTATCGGTCAAATACAGATTATGTGCTCATAGGTCCAATAGTGTTGTATAAAGGTACAACACAGGCTAAACTTGTGCAGCCGCCCATATGCCCAAAGCTCTCTATATAGCTGCACCAAGAAGTTGGTGCCTAGGAAAAACATGTCTCATACACCACCATAACATGGAGCACCCCCATCAATGATCTAGGAAAGTGTCCACCCTTTGCATCTGGCAGTGCATAGTAGCACACTGCCTCCATCAATAGAACCACTAGCCTCGTCTCATCCGGACGGGCTAGGTACATCTCGCCATAGCTCAAACTGGCGCTATGGAATCTCAGCTCTGCCGCCCCCTCACCAAAAACTATCCTGATCAGCTCCTCTGAGGCCTCGGAGGAGATAGAGTAAACCTGGGCACCCAATATGGGTAACTTCAAAATCCAGAACACATCCTCCAGGGTGATAGTCATCTCACCCATCGAAAGGTGGAACGTGTTGGTTGCAGAGTCCCATCTATCGATGAGTGCGACCATCAAGCTAGGCTACCGAATAACATGTCAGTAGCACCGAATCCCACTCAAGCCCACTACCTCCATGTGTTACAGCTCCAAAGGGGTCATTAAGCCACGCAATGTCACCAGTAGAGGTGGAATCCTATCCTGCATGTGTAACTACACTCTCCCCTGCATCGAATCCAAGCACATCATTAATCTGTATTTTACCATGACCATATTCACCAATTATCGTTACCCTCCACCCTATTTTTACCCTACCCATCTCAACCACCTAACCTACATCACTTTTGCACCCTTGTGCCTAAAATCCTAACCTGTATTGATTCATTCTAATAGACTTTGGTCACCTTTAAACTAGCATCATCGGTCACCTATTTGGTGACCGATACCGGTTCTACCCAACCGACGCTGGCCAAGCTTGACTGATGCCGGTCACTGTCATAGAAAATTCCGTGACTTCCCAAACCCCCCTTTTCTATAAACCTCCCCTTGCCCCTTTTACCCCACCTACAATGACCTAAACTCCCCTTAGACCCCTACCCACCCCACCTATACAATTTACTACCCTCCCCCCCTCTTTTTTTCCCGTTATTCCCCCCATACCCAAATTTAACTTTTCCCACCCACAACAAACAAAACAGCCACAAAACCCTACAAATAACAAATACCAAAACTTCTAATCTATTTAATCAACAATGAAGTGTTGGGCACTTACCTCGTCTCTCTACTACCATCTTGGTGGCACGTCTGGACGCTATGCCAGTGGTCTGCCTGATCCCTCTCCTACCTCTGCCATCATTGAATACCTACTTACAACCTCTGACCAATCAACTCTCTCACCCTGATCCCATGGACCCACTACTCACCCACCCAACCCTCGTCAAATCAGACTGCCAGCTCACTGTCTCGTTTTCTCCAGACACTTTTCTCTCTTTTCTCTCTCTTTTTTTTCATTTCTTCACTTCACAAATAACAAATGAATAATAAAAATGTGGATTTTTTGTTTTTATAACAAACCCGACCTAACCAACATCGGTTCCCCCTGACCAGTATTGGTCTCGTGCCCTACCTCACCATTTTCGGTTTTCCTATACCGATGTCGGTTATCCATGACTGCCATCGGTCACCCTCACCTACACATTGCCCTTACTTTGCCATTTTACCCCACCCTTTACCTTGCTTCTTTACCCCATCCAACCTTTACCCAACCCATTACCTTACCTTTCCTGACCTCATCACTTCCTACCTCCATTTTTCCTCCTTTGGGGACTTCTTATTCTTTTACCCCTACCTTTGGCCTTACCTATGTGCCGTGACCTAGATATTTGGACCTAGACCATCACTAGTGACCTTTGACCTCATGTGTTTGCTATACCTTGTGGCATTGTTACCTATGTTGATTGACCTAATGACCTTACCTAGCCTATTACCATGACCATTTATCTTGACCCTACCTTTGGTGTACCAGAACATACCTAAACATTCCTGCACCTAACCTACGTTGTGTTTTCCTGACCATATCCTATACCTTGGATACCAGATTCACTTCAACCTTGTTTGGATAAACCTATTGACCTTAGACAATGTAGAGTTTGTCTTCTCTTCAACCTGGTAGTGTGCTGCAGTTTATCCATGTGTGTGCATTTGACTGTTGCTACCTTTGACCTTGACCCATTACCTAGATTTCCCAAGTAGACCTTTCACCCTTTTTTCCCCGTGCCCACCTACCTTTTCCTCACATTTTCCTTTTATCAAACCACTCACTGCTTCAGCCTGTTGCCTCGTCAGTTCCTAGTTTGAGGGGGATCACCTTCACCCACACATGGGGCAACCACATCTTATTTTTGTTAGTGTCGCTTACCAATACAAGCTACGCAACAAAAAGGGGCAAAATGTAGACACTAAAATTAGGTCACACTCCCCTTTCCTCCCTCGACCAATAAGCACCCTTTATTACATTTACCTAGCCATGACCCCCCTTCACCCCACTAATATTAATTTAATTAAATTAATGCATTATCCTCACTATATTTATTATTTGAATATTTTATTTAAATAATATCCACACATACACTTCACTTAGACACCTCATCAAGCCAACTCAACCTAAGACCTATTCTTAGTAAGTTGCCATAACTAACTAAGACTTACCCAAACCCTAAAAATCAATGCCTACATTCCCTCTAACCACATTCCCACATGCTCACAAGAAGCTCCCAGTCTAATCTGCGGGATAATGACATGAGATCCAAGGAAATCAAGAGGATCTCCCTAGTTTAGTAAACCTAGGAAATCCCACCTTGACCAACGCCGGTTACCCCTAACCATCGCCGGTTAAGTTGGACCGCCATCGGTTACCCCTTTTAACCCCTAAACTACCTTATTCTCAAGGTTGGAAAACATTGGGAGAAGTGGATGAGAAAGAACACATCTCAGAGAGATAATGCATCTTCAGAGAGCCAATTCCAGCGAAAATTCACATGCAAGGAAGGAGATTGAGCATCTTCTCCTGCATAGCCACCCTGGCCATGATCTGATCTATCCAAGCAAAGAGGAGTGTACATGTAGCCCATGTAGAAGATTTTCTTTAGTTGGTGATCACTTGCAACCTTCAAACCCATCATCAGCACCTCCATCCCTCACACACAGGCATTCTAGGAATGGAATCCAAGTAAGTATAACATCATACTTTCCTGGTCTATTTCATTTCATCATCATTTTATCATCCATTGTTTATCTTGCCCCCTATTGACCTTCTCCAACATTTTCACCTCCATATACCCATTAAAACCTCACCAAAGCCTACTCCAGTAACCCAATATTTCACCCCGACTCACCAAAGTCCTTTGTGCAATCACAAAGGAGACCACAACTTGTTCTGTGACATTTTCAGATCTCATAGTAACTGGCACCGATTACACCTAACCGCCGTCAGTCACCCCTGACTGACACCGGTCTCTGTATTTTCCCACACAACCTAGAACGAATACCTACCCACCAAATTTCATCTCACCCCCATTCACTTGTGATCTACCCAAGACCTCTATCAAACCTGCAGAGACCCAGAACCAATCATTTGACCTTTGGATTCTATTCTAGCTTAGCCTGTTAGATTAGATCTATTTCTTATTGTGTTTTTAAGTGAGATACCTAAATCATTTTAAATAACAATAGGATTTACTTTGTTTAGAACATTAAATTGTTTAAAATAGTGGACTGACAGCCATCTAGGAAGTATCATACTTCCCGGATCTAGCATACGCTAGGCAGTTCACTGCCCATATTGTTTAATTCCTTCTGGTGGTCTTGTTTTCATTACAGGTAGTTCCTCCTAGCCAAAAGGAAGCTCTCACAATCAGTTGTGGATCCAGAAGTCATACATGTGCAACAACCTATCAACCAACATTTGAACAGGTATTCCTCCTACGCCCGTTACCCTATTTGTTTCGTCAACACTTCAAAGAAACGATCTAAGATTTAGATGAAAAAATCAGATGCAATGATAGTAAAGGGTTTTCCTATCTTCCCACTACATTTATGCCATTCCTCCAGATGTCACTTAAATAGCTATTTTCCTACTATAAGGATCATGTACTACAATAAAAAAAGATAGGGGCATTAACTGATAAGCATGTGACCTACTACTCTAATAAGAAAACCTAATGCACGTTAAAGGACATCAAGCTCTATAACGAGGCCAAATATGAAATTTGATCTTTTAACTAGGATAGGGAGTGTTGAAATAATATGCATTTTTTGTGATTGAATTTTTTGGGTGTAATGTTTACCTTTTTGTTTAATATTTCTTTTCCTAATTAATTTTTAACTTTTCTTTAGGATTTTAGTGTTCCTCCTCCATACAAATTTAGAAGTTTGATAAAAATGTGTATGAAAGATAATGATGCTAGAGAGCTTATACTTATCCACTAGAGATGAAAACCTACCAACTAGAATGCGTAGGTCATATAAACCTATCTTAATGAGAGTGTGATCTTATCTTTGATGTAAGTGTGCTTTGAGTGAGAGAAGTTGGAAAAGTGACATTGTAAGAATAAGAATGTGATACGATGAAGGGTAAAGCTAGTAGTTGACCATAAAAATGTTTTGTTTTAAAAATAATGAAGGTTGAGAGGGAGAATGAACTAGGTAGTGTTGTAATTGTAGATCGCTAAAAATATCTCAAGATAAGAGTGCAAACCAATTATAATTCCAACACAAACATAGAGAGTGATAAAAATTAAGTGGGAAAAGTCATAAAATGAGATAAAATATGACCAGAGGATCTAAGAGGTAGCAAATGGTCGAATAAAGTGAAGAGGGTTAAAATATCAAAGACATGTTTAAAAGTATAGTTTGCAATATAAATAACCAAAGTGGCTCAAAAAGATTACAAAGGCCATCTAAACTTGAGAGGAAAGTTGTTAAAAGTAGGTTATAAAAAGTAAAGTAAAACTACCAAAGTGTTATGTAAGGAGTGCAACAACTATGTAATCCCAAGAGGGATAATGCATCAAAGGAAGGTTGTAAAAACAAAGTACAACAAGATATTCAGGGATCAAGATATTACGATAGTAGGATATTCAAATAGTGACAATGAATTAAGATAAAAATAACTATCATGGTGTGATCAATATGGACAAGTAGATAATGTAATAAAAGAGGACATGCAATGTAAATACAAAGATCCTCTATCATAGCATGACCCTATCACTACATGTCATATTGTTTGCGAATCATAATAACGTCAACATCTTCAAGGACTTTTGAGATTTTTAGTGTATCTTAAAACTCGCTGTTATGAAAGTAACTTCCACCCTCATGAAAATTTGAGAGAGGACCTACTCAAAAATTCCATCCATAGAGGGGGAAGGGAAGGTATAAAGGGACTCCATGGACCTCTAGTTTAAATGGAGAGGAGTGAGAGAGTTGTTACTCAATTTACCTAAAGGGTGTGTAAAAAGGTGTGTGGTTTGTATGATTTGGAACCAAAGTAGAAGGTAACAGGATGGCCAAATAATTAGCTTGAGGTGGAGGAGAAGCTAACTAAGGTGGGCATTTTTGTTTGAGTATGCGACATGTAGCATCAGAATGAGAACAAAGACCATGGTGCAAACAAAACTATCAAGGAGTAGATGGAGCATGTGATGGCTTATGAATGTTCTTAACACACTTCTACTTCAAGTTGCTTCATGTGTTGGGTCATGTGATCTAAACTCTTAAAGTTAATTAATAGTGTTAGTTTTTATAGGGCATGCATTTCTTAGATAAGCACCCCCTTATTACTGGATGTGTTCATAATATTGGTAAATTAATGTTTTTCATTAATTTACATAAGTTAGTTATTAGTTTTATGGGTGTAGTTAGTTGGGCTCGTTCGACCATTGGGTCCCATTTTTCAACTATATCCCAAAATTCAATTTATGCATATTGGATGAAATACTAAAAGGTGTGTTTGTAGGACCATTTAATATATTGTAAAAGCTTCTTCTTGAATAAATAAATAATGTAGGCTTCTCCATTGCAAACATTTTTATAAGTGATATTAGAGATTAATGGTTATTGATTCCAAATGAATAATTTATTCTCATCATATATTTTGTAATATTTTTTTGTTCATTTCTATTTGAATTATAACTAAAGCATGGACACCTATTTGAGGAGCTTGGGATAATTCTATGATCTAAAGAAAGCATTAAAAGACTTTCAATTTCCAAAATAACACTTTCTCTTTTTCCTGAAAATATTCCTTGAGAGGAAAGAATTATATGGTGATGTTTTTCTTTGATATCGTTATGCATGAATGAATGAAAGATTTTAATAACATCCATGAGACTGAAGAGTCTATGGGACCAAAAAAACTGAGATTTTAATCATATTTCAGACTCCTTTCAATATCTACTCTTCGGCTGTGAATCTTGAGGATGAAACCCGCGGTCGCTTGAAGCTTTGTTCCTTTGAAGAGTTCCTCTAGTCTGTCCACCTTCAAGTTGTTTTCATACTAAATATGAATATCATCATATGCTGAACACTCCATGACGAAATGCCATTCTGTCTCGACGACCCCTTTGCTGCAGAAAAGACAAATTCTCCTTTCCCAATCTTCCTTTGGAATAGTCCATCTACCAATTTCGCATCAAAGATGATGCGATCCGGTCCTTAACTGTGCCACTAGAATCCTTGCTTTACCCCTGATAGCTGCCCCTAGATAAGCTTTTTCATCATGTTCCCCAGTGGGATTGAATTCTCTGATATAATGTGCTTTCTTTCGACCAATCTGACCCGTCCACATGGCAGTCTTGAAATTTTTTTATCACATAATTTTTTATTTCCCTATTGCTGTTAGGACACTCTTGCAAGTTGATGCCCCATTTGTTCATCCATTTAAAATTCTAATTCATCCAAGTTTTCTTTTTGCATTCCAAAGTATAGTCCACAACTATTTTGGGCTAGCGAAGATTGTCCATGCTTTCAACTTTTTTCAGATAGCTTATCATCCAAGATATTGCCGAAGCTTCCAACGAGAAAGTACCCGCTTCAGCCAACAAGATCTCATAAGGAACAGTTGATTTGACTTTAAGGGTGCTTGTGATTAGATGTTTCTGGATTCTTTCTATCTGTCTCCACCCGTGATTTGACATGCTACTTCCCCAAACTTCGCAGCCATAAAGAACAACCGGAGTGACCAACAGTCCAAAAAGGGTTTTCTTAGTTTTCCAGTCCCAAAGTTCAGCTTTCCTGCACCTGTTTTGAAGTAGGTAGGATGCTTTCCAACCTCCCTGTATCCTTTTTGCTTTACAAGTCTCCCAGCTAAGTTTGTGGTGAAATTCAATCCCAAGATATTTGTATTTAGTGACTATTTCCAAAGGGCTCCCTTCAAAAAGAAAGGTACCTTGTCTTTCTTTCCTTTTCAAGGAGAAAATCATGATTTTTGTTTTGCTAGTGTTCACTTGCATCCCGACTTCTTGGCAGAAGAGCTCTAGCGCTTTTAGTTGTTCCCTCAAACCTTGAGCTGTTTTTGAAATTAGGATAAGGTCGTCAGCATATAGAAGTAACTTCACCACGTAACTTGCTAACTGAATACCTCCTCCCTCAGTTTTGTTTAACCATTCTTCAAGCTTATCAATGTATAGCCCAAATAAGGTGGGAGAAAGAGGGCAACCTTGCTTGACACCGATGTCACTTGCCGAAACACTCAGACATACCTTCTCTGGTTCTGATTTTAGCTCTGACCTACTCATACAATTTATGAACTGCTGCTCTAAATTCATCCGGAATCCCAAGCTCCTCCATCCTGTCCCAAAGTTTCTTTCTGGGCACTGTGTCGAAAGCTTTCCTGAAATCAACAAAACAACAAAAAGCTTCTTCTCCTTGGGTGTCCCAAACCTTCTCAATCAAATGTCTGAGAGTAATACAATGGTCAATTGTTGAATGTTTAGGTCGAAAACCCGCTTGCCCTTTTGCTCTTTTACCCTCTCTTTCGGCCCAACTGCTGATTCTCCGTTCTATCATGCCTCCAAAGAGTTTACCAAGAAGAGGGTTGATCATAATGGTGCGATAATTGGACGGGTTATTAATGTCACCACTTTTAAATAGAGGGATAACAACGCTAGTCGTCCATTCTGTCGGAAAGCCATTCTGGTTGACATCATTGAATATTTTTCTGATGTGTGGCGTGAGGACCTCAACCCCCCATTTTAAAAATTCAGCCTGTAGACCATCGATGTCTTGAGCTTTACCACTTGCTAGATTCTTGATGCCCTGCCTGATGTCTTCTGTCGAGAAAAGCTTAATCGAAGTCTCGATTATGGGAGGAATATCTTTTTGTTGAGGACGCTCATAAAGGTTCCTTGCATATTCTAACCAATGATCACCTGTGATATTATTTTCTATGTATTTTTTCTTTTGTTGTAGCTCCTTCCAAAAACCTTTGGGGTTGTGTTTTCCAAGAGAAATTAATTCTGTCCTTCTCTTGCACACATAGCTTTCTTTTTTGTGTTGTACCAATCTCTCATAAGTCTTTTTATTTTCTTTGTTCATCCCACTTTCTTTCAAAGCTCTCTTGGCAGTTTTACACTCTTCATCATACCACGGGTTTGTCGGAAAAGTATTTGCTGCACCCTTTCTAGGTTTAGATCTCTTACAAACACTTAGAGACTTTTGGATTAAGGATATCAAACATAGATTACTACGTATATAACCACTCATTCCCTTGGATGTCATGTTCTCTATATCCTTTCTCATTATCTGAAATTGCTGCTTAAGGGCTGCAACAAATATTTCTTGATTTTCTTTATTGAGAATGATTTTTCCCTGTTTTTGGAATGCCTTTTGCATGTGATGAGCCTGATTCCTTTGTTGCTGATTGAAGACGGTCCCAAGCTTTATCAAGAGAGGACTATGATCTAATTTTAATTCGATAGGACAATCTCCAATTTCAAACTCAAGTATCGTGAAGATAAAACTTCGAGAACAAATTACATAGTCTACAACACTTTGACCATTGTATGTTTTACAAGTGATATTGCTTGATCTGGGACAAGCCCTCATGCCATTGCAAATGACCATGTTGTATAAGCTACATAAGCCTAGAAGCTCAACTCCAAAATGTGACACCCCTCCACTACCGTCTTGAGATAATCTTTCCCAAAGCTTGTTCTCTTCTTCTTTAAGCCACAACGGATTGTCTTCACCTCCTTCTAAGCTAGTCAACTGAAGAGATTGGTTATTTGCAGTCCTCGCATTGAAATCACCCAATAGAATTATTTCTCCAGATGCACTGAAAATAGAAATGTCTTTTTTTATTGAAGCGTATGGATCTTCACTATCCAAATTTCTTCTCTTATATGTCTTTGAACCCTTTGGTGCAAAGTAACAGACAGCTAATCTGATTGTTGTCTTGTCATCTATTAGTTTCAGCCATATGTATTGCTTATTTGGATCTTCTTTTTCAATTTTGACATTTTCGATCCATATTTCCCTGATTAATACTGTGATTCCGCCGTGGCCTTTCCCTGTTTCATTCCCTTCGTTCCAAACTGAAATTTTCTTGTAACCTTCAAATTCTGGAACCTTGTAGCCTTTGTGCTCATGTGTTTCTGTAAGAATAATAATATCTTTCCCTTCTGCTATGGGCCCCAAACCCGGTCCTCTTCTCCATGGATAACCTCTGCAATTCCAGCTTACTATGTGCATGAATTCCCGTGGGGCCCCTAATTCCTATTTCCTGTTTGCAAAATGATCGCTGATTTGGGCTTTCCCATTTCTCATTTGTGCCCATTTTCCTGCTTCCCTTGCTTTTCTCACTTTCTCCCATTCTTTCCTTCGGTCTTCTTGTTGTGCGAATGTCAAATCTTCATCTAGATATATGTGTGTGCCTCTAAGAAATCCCCTGTTTTTTAGGATAGCATGTTTGTCTTCTATTTTTCTCATGACCACTCGCACGTGTTGGTCCTTTCCTCCCTCTGTTCTCCTGCCAATCCTGTTTGCTTGTTGTATGTAGCCTGTCCACTTCAGTTCATCTTTAAGAAAGTCTCTTGTCAATATGTCAGTTCTCTCTTTTTCACCAAAATCTTTTAAACCCTTGATAATAAAATTCACTGCTCTGTCTTGTTGATCTTTCTCTTCTTTTATCTGTGTTTTGATGTGTTTCTCTATGACTTGCTTTTGTTCATTTGATGATCCACTTACTAATTGAGACCAAGTTTTGGCTTCTTCTATCCGATCCTTTAGTTGATTTTCTTTTATTTCCATGTCTTTAATTGCCGATTGAATCTCATCTATTTGAATTGTTTCCTTTCCTTTTAATGTTTCGGGTCTTTTTTCTTCCCCTGTTTTCATATGTCCCAAATCTTGTTTTAGCATAGTTAACTCTTGTTGCCCTCTTTCCATGAGGTTTTGGAGATTTAGAACCTGTTCTTTGAGGATTTTATTTTCTCTTTCTAACTTGTATCTGACTTCTGTGAGTTCTTTCCTCTCACTATTTTCTTGCAATTTCTGGTTTTCTAAAATTCCAAGCCTTTCCTTCATGTTCATGAGTTCCTTCACATATAATTCTGAAGACCACAAAAGAGGGGTCGAAGTAGGACTGTATAGGTATTTAGAGTCCTGGACTGCGTCTTCCCTTTCCTCCTTGTATGTTGCAGTTCTGTCAGTTTTGTTCAGCTTTGGATCCTTTTTATTATCCTTCGAACTTGATTGTTTTTCTTCCATTTTATGTTCTCTGAAAAAAAAATTCTCTTTGTTGTTTGTTGTCTTCGGTAGAATCAGAGTGAGGTTTTTCTTCTGGGTTCTGTTATCCAAAATGTGCCCCTGCTCATTTTTTGTGGCTAACTCCTCTCATTTTTTCCTCTCTTGTGCCTCAGTCATAATATTTTTCTTTTTAGGCACTCAAAACCTTCTAAAAATGGCACCATTGGATAGAGATCTTTCTCAGCTTTCCAGAAAGGTAAAGTTTTCCTCCTAACTCCATGTACTTTTCAAGTTATGGCTCGGTGGAGTTTTTGTGGAAAATTTTTCCCCTGAGGAGGCCCACGGCCAATGAGAAGCCACCACATGGCACCTAGAGTGGTGGAGCATGGGGAAAATTTGGAAAATTTTCCAAATGACCAAAAAGGTGCAAAAATTTGAATTTTTGCCCATGCCGATCCGATTTTGGCCCTGTTTTGCCCTAAATCTTCAAATCACCATATCTTTCGATCCAGAGATCGGATTTTCATGTTCTTTATATAAATGGAAATCTGGTGAAATTATCTAAATGATTTCATGGTAATTTTTGAATTTTGATGGAGTTTGGAGAGAGAAAATATAAAAACACCTCTGGCACGTGGTAATGGCCAGAAATGACGTTTCAACAACCGTTTTTAATGCAAGAATGGGTCGCATTCTCTCCCAAGCATGGCTAAAAATGTCAGGGCATGGGTCTGTAAGGATGCCCATGCTGTTTTGAATGCATCTTCATGGTCAATGGTTGAATGGCTTCCATGTTTTTTACATGTTTTCTCTCTCCTGGGCTCGACCCATGCACTGTAAAAGCCAGATTTGGCTCATTTTTTAAGGTGGAACATTTTTTTTGGATAGCAAGTCTTCTTCTTTCACCTTCAACAAGTGATTTTGGTGCAAGTATCAGACCTTCTTCTATGATTGTAACTCAGTTTTCTGCCTCTTTGATGTTGCAAATGCAAGTGATTTTGACAGTGAAAAATGACAGTGCAGACTTGTGATCAATTTTCATCCTTTGATTTGTATTGTCTTGCTTCATTTCATGACCTCTAATTATCTTATCAGCCTGTGTATGATGTTTCATGTTGCATTTTATGAAATTGTGTCAATTTGCATGAACAGTGAGAAGTGTTCACCACTCCTTTGGTGTATCACCTATTAGCATTAGTTTTAATTTTTGCACTTCTCTATCTCTGTCTCCTTTGGAATTTAGAGTAGGATTAGGAATTCAAACCTCTGCAACTTGTGCAAATGATACAGATCTGATCAGAGGATTTTGAGGAACCAGCCTCTAATCTAGAGATTCCTCTCTCATTTTACAAGTCCCACACTTGGGGAGAGGATTCAATGTTGTGCAATCACACTGGATTCCTAAAATATCAAACTAGAAATATGATCAACATCTAGGGGTGCTGCTGATTTGCAACAACAGTAATCTTCGTGATAATAATGTATTCTTATTTTTGGGCCCAAGTCTAACCGTATGAATCCAATCTGTAACTATGTTCCTGTGTTGTTTTTGTACTATATTGTGTTTTAGCTATACCCGCTGTATGAGTTGTTGTAGGGATGATTTGTTCACCTAATAGACTCCCCCCTCATTTTGTTTGCTATTGCTATATGTGTTTCTATAATAGAACTCTGTAGTACCAAATTTGAGAGGATCTTTGAATACCCTCATGAATCATGGTATACTTGCAGGGGGTAGGGGATGTAGCATTTGAAACCAAGACACATGCATACAAGAGAGTTGCAAAGTAACAAGGGTATGGTGGCTAAAAATGAGATAACATGACAATCAAAGACAATTATAACAAGATTGACCTTTAAATCCAATATTCGTAGCCAAGCCCACAAACTCTGTCTTCACTCGCAAGCATGTAGCCATTGGCTCGCAATTCATGTCCTCAACTCACAATTCTCATTGTCTCAAGACTGTTAGCATGAAGCAACTAAAAACCACGTAGCCCTGAACAAACAATACATAGGGAGCCCTCAACGCAGCCCTATCCGCAGCAACACTAGTAAACGACGTGGTAAACAAAACTGTCTACAGACAACCATGATCGGTGCCTATATCATTCACTGTCAAGAAACCCTGGAATGCTACAGCATGAAAATTGTTTACATGTTGGAACAAGATAGTTTGTGAAAGCAAATTATAAATAGGTGATTAAATCCTTTATGACACTAAATTGGAAAAGAAGTACTGAAATGATAAAACCTAATGATGTGTAAAGTATCTATAGTAACAAGGCATTATATGCCTTCCTAGGTAGCATCGGTAGAAAATTAAAGAAATTGTGTTGAGCATCCTGCATCGTGGAAATATATGATAGGTCTTACAGTTAAAAATCCAAGATACCAAGTGAAGACGCGTTGTGAAATTTGTGAAAAGGATTTAATGACATTAAGAATCTAGCTAGCATAGTAAACGGGTGTGAACATTGTTTAGAGGTATTACTATGCATATACAAGAGTATTTGTAACCAAGATATGGCAGATGTTGTGAAAGTGTCAATGGTGCAATATGCAAGATGTATCCAAGATGATAGGAACAATGTTGCCCCTAGTGGATGTGTATGAGATGAGGTTCAACTAAATGCTCCCTCAATAGTCAAGACGTTAAATCTATAGTGTAAAGATTGTTTCATCGAATGAGTGTGTCATGTGAGAGTATGATGTTTTGAATAGATTGTTCGTGGCATAAAGTTGTTTTCTATGTTTTGAGGTTCATAGATGAAATTTACCTGATTATTATTCAAGTGTTTGAGGTCATAGCACTATGAGTGCATGACAATCGGGTTTTAAATGACATAAACAATGTGTTGTACCAAAGAATGTGAGTGCATGTTTTGAGAGTTTGGAAATTGACACATTTTTCTTGTGAAGTGCAATAGATTGGAAATGGGTTATTACAACCAATAGTGAATAGAAGGGGGGGCGAGTGTGATGCCCCTAAGTGTGTGATTAGGATGTCAATGTTGCACTTAAACTCTTCAAGGAGGTCCCTATCAATGTAACATGTTAACATAAGCCAAAGGTCCATTCTTTAGTAGACCTGGTATGCAATAGTGTTAGGTTGTATCATGATAATTTTGAACATGTGTAGGTGTAAATTTTACATACTCATAACATGGTTTTCAATTGATTGAAATCATTGATAAGGAGTAGGTTGGGTTGTTTTGATTGGGTTTTTCATTGTAGTGATTTCTAACCTCTTATTTGACAAGGGGAAGATATTGTATTGGATTTCAATAGTCGTTGGCAATGAAACATGATATCAAGTATGATTAGGGATCACTAGGGCCACTAATGGTAGTTGAGCAAAGATTAGACAACATTGATTAAGGAACAAGGTGTACGATGTGAACACAGTACTAACAAATTTTTTGATAGACATAGTTCGGCTTTGATATAGCATTGATGAGTACAAATCCATGGTAGATTGTGCTTAGAATGCAGAAGAGATGTAGGATGGTAATCGGAGATGTGAATGTTAATCGGGTGAGTATCCATTCTATGCCAAAAATATCAGGGAGCAAGTGGGAAGTCAATTGGCTAATTATGTTCATCAATAGGATTCAATGCATGTCAATTTACAAATGTAACAAAGATTAGTGGTGGGGCAGATGTGACATGGATAGCCATATGCCACATGAGATCTAGTGCATTCTATAGCGGCCTTTTAAGGGATCATAACTGGGTAATAGTTGAATCAGATTGTTTCAATTGATTTAACCTAGGCTAGTAAAAAATAAGTTTCTTGGAAGTATGGGGTATCTATGTCCTAGGAGTACACCCCCTTGTTAATAGTGTGTTTGTTAAATTAGTAAGCTTGATGACATCGACATCATATCAAAATCATCAGTGCTAACATTAGTTGTTAGACATACATCATCAAGGTTAGTTAGGACCTTTTGGTTCCACGTGGAAACTAGATGTTGGAATTTATTTAGGAGTCATTAATAGGTGAAATAATGGCAGTGCTAAGAGGGAGATAAGGTATTGATATAATATTCTTGTTGATAATATAAAGTATGTAAGGGAGGTTTGGAGGTCCAAGAAATAGTGTGAGCATAGATTGGCATCACATTGCATGTACTAATGCTCCAAAATGAACACTATGCTTTGAGTGGATGCAACAAATGTGTAAATGGTACTTGTAGGTTGAATATATGTAGCAGAACTTGGGGCATGAGGCGAGGATCAACAGAAATAGTAATACTCGAGGAAGGCATCATGTAAAAATGATAACATAGATCCAACTTGTTTAAGTAACAACATGCTTGGGTCACAAGAATCCATGGCCTACCATGGAAGAGAATTGAACTGAATCATAGATTGTGTCTTAAAGATGTAGAAGAAAGTTGTGTAGCAAATGGTTTTAGAAACAACCTTATGTATCCGGTAAGTCATGGTACCGATGCATTGAAAGTATAATAATTAGCCATCGTTATAAGGATGTCCATTTAATCCCATGGTAATTTACAATATGGTGCTTGAGTAGTGAAATCGGAACATTGATGAGTAGCGGAGGTAATTATTAGGTAAGAAAGTAAGTGATTATTGATAGCATAAAATAATATATCAGGTGTTCTAGTAACGTTCAAACTAGGTGAGGAAGATTTCAGTAATGGTAGTAGACCTTGAATATCACTTGTATGACTACATGTAGTGAAATGACATGCAAGATGAGGTTTTTGAAGAATTGACATAATCCTGTAGAAGAAATAGGGGAATGTATGGACTTTCAATATATGAGGGATGCAATCATGGTGAATTCTATAGGTACGATGAAAATCTTGAAATAGTGTGTAAAAGCTTGAAGGGACTCAAAGAAGGATTGGTTGGTTGTTTTATCAGGAGTGCTAGGTGCGTCGAAAAGACGATTGGAAATGTCACTTACTTGTGAAGGTGGCGTATTACAAGGGAGATACATAGTGTCTAGGGGTTTTTGGAGAACATCTTTGCAATGAGGGTGCATTTGAAGTAAGTCATACAGGGAGACTTGAGGAACCTTAAGAGCCATGATACAACTAGGGTTTGGGTTTGGAGAGGAACAAAACTTATAGGGTATGCAAAATAAGGATCGGGGTGTTTGATCAAGAGTTGGGGTTGACCAAATGATTTAATATAAATTGAATTAAACCTTATTTCAGAGTAACTAATATGACTAATGATAAGCAAGTGATAATATATAGTAATGGATAAGAAACAATCATGCAAATATATAAAACCCTAAGTAATAGAGATAGAGGAGGTGACTTAGCTAATTTCTAAGTGATCTAGAATTGGTTTGAGATGAGAAACTATTAGAGTATACTGGGAAGAGTGTCGTCAAGCCTCACTGAGGGTTATGTAACTCAAAACTACAAAGGACATAAGTTCCCATGAGAGGACAGGAGTTCCTAGGTGCTAATGAATGATCTGGGAATTAGCGTTCACTCAGATACTCAGGTTTTGGCATTTTCTGGGTTGGAAGAGCTTCGTTGTTGATCCTATTTTTTCATTCTGGTTTTTTCTCCAATTTCACCGGTCATACTTGTAACCTGTAAAATAAATAACTAGATGCACATGCCCACAAACCACATCAAATCTAATAAAGAAGAAGCAAAATGGGGAGTCAGATTGACCTCGGTGGTCACTTGAAGAGCGATCTTACGACTGAGAATTGCACTACATCTTAGAATCCATGTAGTTCTCTATGTAAGTTTCACTATGATAGTGGGATAGATCTAGATTGCTCTAAGTATGGAAATGTGTGAGATGGAATAAAATGAGCTTCCCCTCCTATGCTATGTATGCAGAGTGATGCAACCCTTATCCCTTGTATGAATGTGCTAGATGTATCTCTGTAATGCTCTTGTGCCTTTTTGTAATATTAGGTTGTGATAAATAATGCTTATGATGCTTGGACCCTTTTTTAAGAGAAATAGCTAAGTATAAATATGATTCCCTTGTTTGAATTTCGTAATTGAAAACTCAAAGGCTAGCCCAAAGTACTAATAGGTGCCTAAAAAGTAAAAGAGACCCAAAATGGTAAGAATGGAATAGAGTGGTTCAGGAGCGACCAAGAGGGAGAGGAGCATTTGAGCACTTATTTCCTAATAGTTTTTAGTGTCAAAAGCCATAAAAGATAAATCAATCAAGTGTCAAGAGAGATGTAAGATATGCAAGGCCAATAAAAGTGCAAGAGATAAAGAAAAAGTCCCAAAAGAAGTTATCAACACCACTAGTTTTCTTTCTTAGGAATCATGTATACATTAGTATTCTTTAGGACCTAGAAATGTACCCAAGTGCATATATTTTGTGTCTACACTACCCCAAATGATGAAAAAGGATGGTTTTCATTTATGTAAGACTAGAAGATCCTTGGAGATGAGGTGTGCTACATCAAGTTGATCACTTCAATCATTTTCCATAGATGAATCTTAGTAGCTAGAAAGTTAGATACTCTCAAATGGAGTGCCTCTCATATATGGATGTACAAGGTGAATTAGGTATACTTTTTTATTGAAGCTAGGGAAGTTGATATTTTTGGGGAAAATTTTCCCTCTTATCACATAAAGGGAAACTGGAATCTCCCTAAGGAAGGATCCTTTTCATGGTTAAAAATACTTAGTCATTGTTTGACATGTGATATTCTAATAAAAAGGAAAATTGACCACCTGTTGTCTTGATAAATGTATCATGTGAAAAAAAGAGGAATCAATTGACCACCTGTTGTTTCATTTCCCCTTCGCAAAAAGAATGTGGATATGGATGACTCAAAATTTGTACTATGCTTGGACCTTTCCCAAATCCATCCTTAATATGATAAGAGAATGACAC
Organism: Taxus chinensis; assembly: GCA_019776745.2. NCBI lineage: Eukaryota > Viridiplantae > Streptophyta > Pinopsida > Cupressales > Taxaceae > Taxus > Taxus chinensis. Next base: position 337,847,148 of record CM034157.1, on the reverse strand, counting down.
TACAAAATCAAATCAATCCTTAACTTTGTATAGGAGGCTATCCCCACACTAGAAATGTGGAACATTTGGCTAGAAATGAATAAAAGAAGCCATGCCATGATAAATATTCTTACACAAATTGAAGTTATCTATTTCAAAATGGGTCTATTCGATTATTAGAAAAAATCATATGCTAAATGTAAATGGAGATCCTTAAATCCAAAATGAATGGTCCATAATCTTCTTCTAATACCATCTACTTGCCCTCCCCCACCTCCCCTCCCCTGCACTATAAAAATACCTTTAAGATTTGGAAGGTTGATGTTTTATGGGATCTCCCTATGGAGGATTGTATAAAGATATATTTTGAGGGGGTGACAAAAGGTAACCCAATATTGGCAGACTATGGTTGTATTCTCAAAGATTCGTAAGGAAATTTGATTGAGGTATATTTAGGATATATTTTGAAAGCCACTGACAACAAGGTGAAGTGGATTGTAGTCATGAAAGGCATTAAGCTTGCAAAATAAGTCAAGGTCAAAAAGGGGGATCGACTATCATTATAAAAGCATTGTCCAAAACAAAATTTCCAAATTGGAAATTAAGTTTTATATTAGGCCCAATTTATTTAGCTAGTCAATAATCTAAGAATATTGTCATCTTTCTTTGTCCCAAATTGACCAATAACGAAGTAATTATTCCTGCAAATAGTGGCTCTAGAATGAATGATTTCACATTGTTAACTAGCACTAAAGCAATAGACTGGCTAGGGATAACATGAATTCTTATATATGATAATATAAAACTGTAAATACTTGTTTTCAGTACCCTACATTGTTTATCCATACTCCTCACATTCATACTCAAAACATTAAATTATCTTATAAATATTGAACCCTGTCCTTACCCTCATAAAATCACACTTTACCCCTTAGTAAATGTGTATTTACTCACCTAAACCACCCTAACTACCTATAACTCATCCTAGCCAATTTTAAATTGTTATCCTAAATTTACCCCCTGGATAGATTCAGATAACACATAAAAAATGGACTTAGCCATTTTTAGTAGGCCTATGAAATTTAAACGACTGTCAAATTGCACTTCCCAAAAGCATTGGTCGTTGGCTTTCAAAAAACATTAAAAGGTTGTTTTAGTTTGTTGTGTTTTTTCATGGAACTTAGTGTTCTGTGAGTTTTCCTAACCTATGAAAAAAAGGATCTTGGTCAAAGACCGAGGTGGGTTGAACTTAGACCCATGCGACATTTAAAACCCGCACAACAAATAAGATCTCTAACAGAATCAACGGTCGACAAGTGACAATAGATCAAAAGTCCAAAGCAAGACAAGTGACACCATTCTGGCTCCCATTAAGCAGATGTGCCTCATCTAGATTCCAATCCCTAGAGTTATCCATAGTTCATATTTTTTTAGGTTCATTAATTCAAACAAGGTTAAAGGGATTAAGGGGCAACAATTCAAAAAGTTAAAAACATTTCTAAGTCCCTCAGACTTAGAAACTACGATGAAAAGAGCTACGTGGATCCACCTTATTTTCTCTCATTTTGCAGTTTGACAAATGTGAAGGCCCATAAAATCATAGACAAGCATGAGGAAGGAATTCTGACAGGTCCTAACATGGGGGGAAACTTGGAGCCATTTCATTGGCTCGCATTTCATAGTTGTCACAAGGAGTTCAAAGAAAATACTTACAATGTGAAGTGCATGGAAATTTTTCATTGGATCACACTTCATGATTTTCAGATGAGACTGTCAAAATTCTGACAAAACATCAAGGCATGGAAAGGGCCAAATCAAAAGGATTTACATGTGAAACTGTGTGGAGCCTTCTTATTGGCTCGCATTTTGCAATGATCAGTTGATGAGATTTATAAAGGAAAATGGTGATGCAACATGGTTGGATCTTATTGGCTTACATCTCTCAGGGATTGAAAAGGGGCCAAGGAAAGTTTGATAGTTGTAGGGAACATCACAAGGTTCTATTGGTCTGTATTTTGAATATGATGGATCTTTTAAAGGTAGACCCGCTTGCCAAGGAGAAAGCAAAGAGAGGAAGTAAAGTATGAATATGCAAGCCTATAGGAGGTGGACACATGGAAAATAGAAGAGAAAATACATATTGGCAGTGGCTGATCCCCAAACCAAACAGAGCGTACCATGTGTCACATTCCTATGCCTCCTAATATATAAATATTCAGAAGGCCATATCTTTCGACCCAGAGCTCCAAATCAGACAAACTTTATATCGTTGGAAATATCTTCTCGACCCCTTCAACATGACATCATAAAAATATGATTTTGGTGGATGTTTGAAGGGACATAATGGAAACCACAACATCAAAGGTAGAAAAGGGAAGTTTGAGCATGTAATTGATCAAATCAAGTAGCTCTACCATGAAAATTGATGAAGAATGGCTCTATTTGCTTCTGCAGAATGAAATAGACATAGTGATGACTTTGCAGAGTTCCATATGTGATGTTTTAGGTGCATAAAATGTAGAATGTTGGTGGTTAAAGATTAATAAGTCATCCGTTCTCTATTTTCCCTGTTCTCTTTCTTCTTTCTCTCTCATTCGAGCTATATTTTGTAAAATCTTTCATTATTGAAAGGATGGACTTTCTAAACTATAAAGGAACCATGTAAAAATGGCATCCCAAGAAAATGTGAGTGAAAAACCTTCATTTTTCCCTATGTAAATGTTTCCTTGCCTTTTGTTTTGATTGTAATGGATTGTGCATATCTTTAAGCAATAAAAATCTGTTTTGTGGCACGTGTTTTCTGCCCTAACTAGTTTTTACTTGCAGTCTTGCCTTCTTTGTAGTTATAATTGATTGTGCATATTTATTACATTTACAGGCTCCATTTTGATTATGTTTCATGAGAAAATGGAAATTTGAATGTGTTTTTGAATTCTGGAACGTATGTCTTCCCTTTCTATGCCCATTTTCCCTCACAAGGGTGTCTCTCACCCTTTTTCTGGTGTTATCACCATCCTTTTAGCTTAGGATTTCCCCTTTCTGCATCTCCTTCTAACCCTCATCCCTTGGCATATTTAGTTTAGGTTTTCTTTCTACATTAGGAGTAGTTGTAATAGTAGGAATAGGTAGAGGATGCCAACCTTCTTTGGAGGTCCGTCTCAGTTAGCAAGGTCCCACAACTTGGAGACAGTCCCATGTTGCCTCAAAATCCCTGAGTTTTCTATGACTTGGGGCAGGGTGTAATTTTGAGCTCCAATAGTTTTGGCACACTCGGTGGGACCAATATTTCAAATATTTATTTTTGTGTTCATTGTGATATCCTTGCCACCTTGGTGCTTTCACTACTCCAACATTTTTGACACACCCACATTTCAAACTTTGATTTTTCGATGTTTGATTTGGTGCATTGTGCCTTCACTGTTCCATTACATGATAGGACTTGAGTAAAGAGCTTTACATACTTCATATTACCAAGTTTGATGTGTTCTTGGTAATATCCAACCTTTGGAGGCAGTTTTTTAAGCACATTTGGTGACTCCACTGATCCAAAAAAACCCATTATCTCAGTTACAAACCATCCTTTTCATTCCTTTTCATTCTTTTCCCTCTTCCTTTCCATGATTTCCATTCATTTTTCCCTTCCATATCTTCCCATTTTCCTCTTTAATGAAGTTGTGCAATCATGACTTCATTTCCTTCTTGGGATTCTTATTTGCAGTAAAAAAACCAATCCTCTCCATCCCCACAGTTTCAAAATCCTCCTCTAAATCAGTTTTATGAGCCCCATCATGAAGAACATGCATATAACCCACCCTCTACTGACCCATATGGTTATTTTCCTAACCAAAATGTTTATGAAGAACAAGGTTATGCAGGTGATGGTGGCAACTCTATGGCAAATGCTGATTTGTAGAGGAAGATTCAAGAGATGGAGATGAGCATGGTGTAGACCAGAATTACATGTTCAATGAAGGAAACCATGATTGGTTTTAGGGTCCCTTGTCCATGGGTTGGCCCTATACTAATTTGGTTTAGCCCTCAACAGAAGCTACATTTTATAGTTGAGATGATGCCCAAAATTGCAAAGTGGGATGAAAGAATTGGAGGCTTACCAACCTAGTGTTAGGAAACCCTGTCAATGGGGGAACCCTACACTACCATCTTATAGCCCTCCCATTCCTCCTCCCCAACCTATTCCATCTCAGCCTATTTTCCATGTTCCTAGCTTTTGTCTGTCTACTCCCATTGAGGATTCCCCTTCTCCATCTTCTTCCCTTCCCCCCATATTCATTTTTCCACCCTCTTTTCTTCCAAACCTCCATCTCCTTCACAAGAAAGTATTCCACCTCCTCCACCATTATTCGAGCCTTTGAAAAGATCAGCCAAGGGCTTAAGCCTTCCCCCATTTTAAATCAGATCTACATGTGCCTGAACTTCATGAAGAACTAGTTGAAAATCATGAAGTAATGGAGCTTAACCAACAAACTAAGGGCCCAAGTTATTGGTTACCTGAGGATCCATTCCTCACTAAACAAGATTTTGAATCTTTCATGAAAAAGAAGGTTGAGCTTCATTCTTTTGGAAAACAAGATGCACATGCAGATATGGAGGGGTAGGTTGAGAAAGAGATAATAAAAGAAGATAAAATTCAGAGCTTCAAGGATTGGAGCCATGAATTTGAAGCCAAAAAGGTTCATCACTAAGAACCTGATAGTCAACCTTCTCCAATTTCATCAAAATTATCTGAGGTAAGTCCCATTCTTGAAATCCAAGAAATAATTTTTGAAGAATGGACTGACTCTGAGAGCATAATGGATGAAGAAGTGACCCAACCCATTGTTGAAATTCCTCCTATTTTGATTGAAAACTCTGAATTCAAGGAGGTTGAACAAGAAAAGAGCTGAAAAGGAAGAGAAAAGTGAGAAGATGAAGAGCAAGCTCCCAAATTGAGAAGGAAGTTTTGAAAGATTGTAGTGATCCACCAAGAATATCTTTAAATGCTGCAATCAGTCAAAGGAGCTTCAAGCCAAGGAGGAGGAAAAATTAGATTCAAAGGTCTTGGATGAAGAAGAGATCATAGAAAGCTTCTTGTTTTCTTTTGATGGTGAAATTTCAGATCCTTCTTCCACTTCATCCTTGCATGAGTCTGATTTTGTGGATGAGTTTGATCTCTCAATATTTATGTTTGAGGAAGAGGAGAGCCATGATGAATCAATTGCCAAATCAGTCATCATGCAGGAGGCAAAGTTGTTTTTAGAAGGAAAAGAAAAATTCATATCAACTTGCAAGAAACTCCATTCAAGAAAGTCTGTAGGATGTCCCCATTCATGGGGTTGAGCTTCAGAAGAGTGGGAAAACCACAAGGATCAACCCATTGGTTCCAAAATCCCTTTCCAATCAGATAATTGGCTAGTTTGGAGCCAAAATTAGAGTTGCAACTAGTCATGCTCACTTCAGAGCATGAGGATGAGCTTCAAAGTCCCAAGGTCATCATCAATGCCTCTCAAAATCCAAATGTAGATCAAATAAAGGAGGTATTTATTCTATTTGTTGTTGATAACTAAGAAAAAGGGTGAAAAACCAGCTGCAAATAAGTTTTTCACTCTTATTTAAGGCCATGTCCATTGCTAAATCAATTACATGGTCTAAATTTTGTAAGAAAGGGAAGTTATTTCTCCCTTCCTATTTCAGGATTTGTTTATCTTCTCTTTGTTTTGGTTAGAGTAGAGTAGGTAGGTTTGTTTTTAGTAAAACAAGTGCTTGTACACACTCTGCATGTTTCCATTTGGAACATGTATGATTTTCATAATTTGTATATAGTTTTTGTGTGCTTTTTGTTGTTTCACAGTTCAGTTCAAGTTCAGGGAAGTCTTCTTGGCCAAATCAGATATGGGGTAATTTTTAAAGTGCTCAAATCATTCAACCCCAAAGATCATTTTAGTTCAAATCCCGTGCCTCTTCCTTGTTAAAAATTTAGTTTTTTAGTAAAGTTTGCAAAGCATAATCAAAAATCCCAAAAAATCAGCTTTAAGAGCAAACCAAGGTACCCCATATCAAGTTCAAAGCAGGTTTAATGGAGGAATCAGATAGTTGGGGTAGTTCAAAGTGATCATTTAAAGCCCATAGATCAACTTCTAGGATAGTTCTAGATTTGTGCTAAGTTCATAATGGATTGGGGTAAGGATTTTAATGTTTTGATCAGTTTTTAAAAATTTTGGGCTTGACTCCATGCCTAATGGATTGCATAAGGCTACTGGTCAAATTTAATAGGAAAATTTCCCCTAGAGGTCACCAAAACTGTTATCCCAAATTTACCCCTGGGTTAAATTAGATAACACATCAAAAATGGACTTAGACATTTTTTAGGTCTGTGACTTTCAAATGGCCTATCAAATTGCACATTCCCAAAATATCTAGTCGTTTGGCATTCAAAAAAATCAAGTCTTAAGGATTTTTATTGGTTTTGACTCAGGTTTAATTAAAAATATTTGGGCTTGGGTTCATTTGGACGCTTAAAATACCGGTCAAAGGATTAAAGTGGGGGTAAATTTCCCCTGTCAAATTTAAAACTACATGCAACAAAGGAAAGCAAGGGGAACATGGTGATAAAAATGGATCAATAGATCTTAAAGTTTGTGGGCTAAAGTGCCAGCATTCTAGTCCCATTAAGTAGATGGCTCTTCCATTTCCAATTCCCTGATTTAGCCAACAATTTCATATTTTGTCAGGTCCATTAAAGTCAGACAGGTCAAAGGGGTTACACATGGTGGATAATTCAAAGTCCAAAAATTTCATAAGTCCCCAAACTTAGAAATTGAATGCAAAGAGCTACGAGGAGCTACCCTATTTTTTCTCAAGACCCTGAGTCTGATAAAAGCAAAGGCCCATTGAAATTTTCAGACAAGGCACAAGAATTTTAAGTTCTAACAAGGTCCTGACATGGGTGATGGAACCATCTTCATTAGCCACATTTTGCATAGTTGTCAAAAGGAGTTCAAAGAAAACTACTGACAATGTGAAGTATGCATGGATATTTCTCATTGGCCTCACACTTTGTAATTGTTCAGATGAGGACTTTTAAAGTTTGACAATGTATCAAGGTATGGAATTCCTCATTGGCTAATGCTTCACAGGTGTCAGAGGGAAAGAAAATGACATGAAACTGTAAGAGCCTTCTTGTTGGCTTCGCATTTCATGGTTAGTCAATGAGCTTTATAAAGGAAAGATGTCAATGAAAGAAATCATATTGGATTTATTGGCTCTTAAAATGGGAATGTCAAAGGGAAGGAAGTCTGATAGTTGTGAAGGACATGGCAAGGTTCTATTATTCAATATACTTTAAACGGTAATATTTTAAAAGAAGGCCAAGGAGAAAGGGAAAATGAAGGAAGTAAAGCTCTGAAACTCCCATCCAATGGGAGGTGGACACATGGAAAAAAAAGCATGCACAAGTACATGTTGGAAGTGGCTGATCCCCAAACCAATTAAGGCTACCATGTGTCAAATTTTTGTGCCTCCCGACAGAAAATCTTCAAATGGCCATATCTTTCAACCCGAGCTCCAAATCACACAAAATGTATATCACTGGAAATGTGTCCTTGATCTGTTCAATTTGGCATGATCAAAATCAGATTTTGGTGGCATTTGGTGGGTCAAAATGGAAAACAACATCAAAGAGGCAGAAAATGTGGCCTTGAGCATGCAATCGATCAAATCAGGTAGCTCAACCACCAAAATTGATGAAGCATGGCTTCATTTCCTTCTGTAGGATGGAATAGACTTAGTGATGGCCTTGTAGAGTTCCCATGTGATTTGTAATAGGTGGATTTAATGCACGGAATATTGGTGGTTGAAGTTTTAAAAAAAATCCATCACTTCTCTCTTTTCCCTCTTCTCTTTTCTTCTCGTCTCTCTTATTCGAGCTATATATTGTACTTTCTATGCCCATTTCCCCCATTTTCCCTCATAAGGGTGTCTCTCACCCTTTTTCTGGTGTTATCACCATAATTTTAGCTTAGGATTTCTCCTTTCTACATATCCTTCTAACCCTGGTCCCTTAGCATGTTTATTTTAGGATTTTTTTCTGCATTAGGAGTTGTACCAGTCAGAATAAGTAGAGGTATCCATCCTTCTCCAGAGGTCTATCTCAATTAGCAAGGTCTAATAACTTAGAGATAGTCCCATGTTGCCTCAAAATCCCTAAATTGTTTATGACTCTAGATAGGGCCTATTTTCATGCATGTTATCTTATTTCTCATGACCAGAATCTCATGTTGAGGACATTCCCCATGTCCTGAGGTGGCCTTGACCTTGAATAGTACAATAGTATCCCACAACATTCTATTTTATCATTTACACAACTCAAACAATTATTCCTAGAACAATTCTCCTTCAACATTTCTAGCAAGATATCCATCACTGATCTCTATGCCCTCAAATAATTCAAGGATGATTCCATTTCTAATTTTTTTTTCAAGAGAGGGATTATCAAACAACTATCCTTATCTCTTCCTTAAATTGAGCTAATCGAGATGTTTGGTCGATCCTACTCATAACATATATCATCAACCCTTTCAAAAATTTGATGAAGCCTTTACCATGGCCTGAAAAATAGAACTTTGCACCCTTTAGGACAGTAAAATTAAACTAAGATATAAGTGACCAAAACCTAAATCCTCTTTAAAGACTTTTTCCAAAAATAAAAAAAATCTAAAGGGTTGAGAAACATGGTTATTTTTAAAAGTATGTCCAAAGGCCATTCAGATTCCAAAATTTCCCAACCTCAACATAATTAATTACCTATAGGGAAGTATTATAATGTTGTATTCGATAATATTCTTATATCTTTTATGATTAAGCTTCCTCTATATGAGCGATTGGTGTTTCCAAATCCAAATATTCATGGTATTGGGAAAATGAATATTATAAATACCATAAAGTCCAAGGACACGCCATTAAAAGGTGAAATTATTTTAAAAATATCCTCCAAGACCTTATTGACCAAGGTGACTTACAACTTGATAACTCAAATTAAACTCCTGATCAAGGCTTGTACATATTTAAACAACCTTTTATGAAACACTCCCCATCAAGTAGTCAGCCTCAGTCCAACATTAGATGATCTCATCACATCATCAACACTATCAATAACTTCATACCCATGCATATTGTACCTAGTGTTTGCATAGATGAAACACCAACTCAACAACATCACTCCTCGGATCTCCTCTTTGTCGAGATTTTGAGCCCATCCACTGTATAATTTTTATTTACTAACACCAATTAGTCAGGCGTACTACCACTTTACTTAGATAAATGTCTAAGAACTCACCTAAAGTGCACACAACCTACCAGGTACCACTTTATTTGATCATGCAAGATGTGTATTCATCATAAACCGATGTGAGACATAAGATAGAAGATAAATTATATGGATCTCAACATAGATGAAAATACTAAAATATTTGATCCTTCATTCATCAATATAAGAAACTCGCGAAACTCCATGAGGGAGGAGATGATGGGGGATTAAAATTGTGGTTAAGGATCTGTAGGAGAGGATGGGTGATGTGGAAAAGATTCAAAGGAATAAGAGGTTTCAACGTTACTTGAGTAGCTTTGATGAAGAGGATGAGGGGAAGGATGACATTTTGATGGAGATTGATCAGAGTCATATGTAACAGGGTTAAACTAATACCTAGGGTGGCTCCTTCAAACACCTCAAGAACAAATAGTGTCCTTGTTGGATTTTTGGGTTTTTGTAGACTATTAGCATATTATGTCTAACTCTAGGTGCAGACTGTTGTTTCTTGTTGGCCTCTTTTTTTGTTTACGTCATGGTTGGCCTGGTGTTTTTGGGTTAAGAAGTTTTAACTCTTTTTTATGACCTTGTCTCTCTTTTTGTCTCTGTATAACTATAGTCATGATGTATCTGGTGTTGTAAGGCTTCTAGAAGCCATAATTCCTATTTTTCTTACCCTATCTAATAAAAATATAAGTAAATAATAGAAATATCTGAATTAAAATTGCATCTTGTTCACTTCTCCTAACCCTATTAATCCATATAACATTACCCATTACAATCATATAAGCATCACATCCAAAAAATCATGAATTAAATACTAAGCAATGATGCGCACACCTCATATAGACTAACTCTCTTATCAAAGCATCTCACACACACATATAAATATCTCTCAAATATCTATTACAAAGGGTGCAACATACATATTTATATAGAATGGGAACTTTTTCTTCATTGCTAACATGTGTTATTTCTAACATTAGACTCCCTAATCATAAAATCCATGCCTTTAACATTTTTAGTTTATCTCCAGTTTATACTATAAATAGATCAACATTATCCATGCCTACATCCTATAAATAGATGTCCATCAATTTGCTTTATCCTCTGTTGGTGTTTTATCCTTGTTGTGTCTATTTTTGGACTTGCCTTGATGATCACGTCAATTATACTTTTCTATATTTATAGAAAACTCTATAATCTAGATAAATAATTTGCTATGTCTGTATGCATAAACCTTTATACCTTGATGTGTTTCCATCCCCTGCATGCATCTTCATGCACCAACTTATACTGTTATATTTCCCTATCCCCATGCGTACTCATGTGCGTATCTTCCTATATATTTGATTCTACTTCATAATTCAAGATCACCCTTCTGTGCACGATCATCAAACTCCACATTTGACTTGTACTCAGCCACATCCTCAACCCAACATTACCCCACACTAGAATTATTTTTATCCCTCATAAATATAAAGAATGAAACAATAGATCTAAAATAATATAAGACTGAAAGTTTGTGGGAAATACCCAAATCAATTCAAAGCATAAATAATTTCTTAATTTGTGCATTTAAGGTTTGGCTAAGTTGATGGTAGGAGTTTTGGAAACTCTAGGCCAATCCCATTCTCTAGTTGCTTTCATTATTCTAACTCACTAGCCACCTTATTTGGGGATGGCTCACTAATTTCTGGAATGTTTTCCAAGTTTAATCCATCATCTTTCTCCTACAACTCCTTTAGTATGACATCCCACTTTATGGTGATTCCCTCTAGACCATCCACATTGCACATCACCATCTTCTAGATCTTTCCAAGCTTTTTCTCCACTCTGTTGCACTTCAACTTTTTCTACATCATTTTTCTTGCTAACTTCTTATAATATCCTCTCGCGCTCAGCCATGTTTTTCAACAATGAGGCCTAAAGTTTCTTCACTTCTGTCTCATCCTCTGTAGTGCAAACATCAAGGATTATTGAGATACCTTGGAAGTTAGCAAAAATATTCTCAACATGCCACATGGCTTATTTAAGTTATGCTCCCATGGCCATATGTTCTTGTATCTTCTTCTCCACCTTGGCCTTATTTATAGTGTCCATCTCTTCTATTGTAGGCCCTGACCCACTATTTACTTTAACCAATGAGTAACATGTACCTAGTTCTCCAAGTATTCCATTTATGTGTTATGATCTAGTTTTTGCTGTGCATCACAACATCTTAGACATGTGCGCACGTGATATTGTTGATTATGTCAGCTGCCTTATTATATTCATACTGCCGCTATTTTCTTCACATCGCTGAATTATTCTTCTCAGTGAGCACATTATTTTTTATCCTTCCTTCGATCTATGTCCCTTTACATTCTCTTTATCATGGCCCCTTTATTAATAATTTCTCCTTCCTACCTCAATGACCATCTTATTTAGAGAATTGCTCGTTTGCTTGTCTAAGAGTTCAAGTAGAGTCAATTGTTGGGAAATCTCCTAGTTCTTTCTTTGATTTTAACTCCAAAATTGACTCTTTACTAACCTCTAAACTCTGACTCCTCCATATGATTCTACAAAGTCCTAAGATAGCATATTACTTGTGTTGGCATGTGTGTGGGATTCAACCTTATCGTGACAACAACCGCCTCAACAAAATGATCTATCTTTGGGAATTGTAACTTTGAAACCCTATTCCCTCAAACAGAAATTAAGGTATCATTTATATATGACATTTTCAAAACTCACTCGGTAACCTGATGGAGGATTGTTGGCCCTCTTCCCGCCCCATGACTTCCTGACATGGTGTCTCTCGTGCACAACACTGGCGATTGTAGCAAAGACTTGACCTATTTCTTGGAACCAGTGCCTTTCCCTTCTCCACTTCGCAAAAAAATACTCCTTGGTTTCTTCCTCATCTCAAAATACACATTTTCATGTTCTTCATTGTTATTTCTCTTGGTCATCCCACACATGTGTGTTCTTCATCGGTGTTTCTTTTGTAATAGTTACTGTGAATGACCAGTCTCTCGTTGGTGCCTATACAGGCTTCCTCTAAGTCCTTGTTCCTCCTCTAAATCATGTATGACATAAGACTATGTTTTCCTCTATTAGACTTGGAATGTGTATATGTTCATGTGGAGATAACTGAGGGGTGCACAAAGTACTTGATTCTTTGCACATTCTATAGATTTTATTCCTTCTGGTCTAGTCGAGTATAGCCTCCACTTTTCCCTCATCCTCAGAGGTTTTCTCTTGTTCCTGCGCATAGGAATCTTCACCGATGTACTTTTTGGTGTTTTTAAAAGATCAATGTTGAGCATGTCAATATATTTCCCATCCTTAAGTTTTGGCCGTAGGTAGATGTAAAATATGCAATCCTCTTTGCCAACTACTAAGGTCATAATTGGGTTCAAATCCGTGTTGTCTGTTTCCATGGTCTCAACATATGGTACCTTTGAAATGTACCCATATGTTTTACACATTGTATGGTAGTTAACATATACTCATTTTACATTAAACTTCAGGTGTTGCGCATTTTTTATCCAATTTACAATGCACTTAAAATACTATATTTTGAATGCAAATGATAGTTTGTACCACAATCCCATCTTCCCATTTCTCAATAAAAATCTTCCAAGGATGAAGTGTTGCATTACTGCAAGATCTTTATGTCCATTTAATAGTGTTATCAATACCCTAAGCAAATGTCATTCATTTCAAATGCATCGCACATCCTTCTGTACCATTTCTTGAGGAACACCTTATATGGACTGGATATGGCCCCCTCATAAGTATACTTGGAAAACCATTGTGCCAGATACTTCTTCTCAATAGAGTTCTACCAAATTTTATCATCTGGGATGTTTGGAAATCTTATCTCCCAAAACATGATTAGAAAAAGGATAGACCCCCAAGTAATTTTCTCTCCTTTCTCTTTTCTGTGTCCTTACTTCATATATAATGCCTTCAATTATAAACAAGACAATGTTATATTGGGTCTAGTATGCCATCTTATGTGCAATATATATATTAAATTTTTGTTCACCTCTTTCCATCTCTTATAGGAACCCAATTTACAAATTACAAGGCACATAACCACTCAAGTTCCTAGATAAACAATCTTATCAATGATGAAACCTTTATTTCCCCTTTGATATTGCAAATTTTTTGTTGTTGTCTTTATCAATACCTTATCGTATAATTCAATTTCGATCTCTTCTCTAATGCCATGCAACCCAGTTACTCTTCTAATTAACTTAATAGTCAAATGCATCCTCCTACCTGTGAAGTAGAAGTAATCCTCATGTACAAGCAACATCAGACATTGGTATAGGTCCGTTAACCTACCAAAGTGAGGTAACTCATATATCTTTAGTACCCAGACCCATTCTAGTGTCTCACACACCTTGTTATCAAAAACCATTTTCCCTTCCACCATCTTTAGACTTATTCCATTCATCACATTATTCTTGATGTCTGCCTCATGTCCTTGTACTTGGTGGTTGTTCTTGCTAATCTTGCACTTCCACATATATAACGCCCATTTCTCCCCTATAACTACTTCTTACAGATACCGTATTTTAGAAAACCATTCATCAAGATATTATTCTATGGGATTCCTAGTCCTTGGTACTTTCTTTAGTGCCATTGATATCTTTATCCTGGTCCTTGATAAATTCTTTTCCTTGGGTGCAAAAACAACTTGGCTTTGCTTGCTCAACCCGTGTCCTTCATCACATTATTCTTGCCCAACCCATGGCTTTACTTTACCATCCTTTGACTTATTTCCTTCATCACATTATTCTTGATTTCTGCCTCATGTCCTTGTACTTGGTGGTTGTTTTTTCCAATCTTGCACTTCCACAGCTATAACGCTCATTTCTCCCCTATAACTACTTCTTGCGGATACCACATTTCAGAAAACCATTCATCAAGAGATTCTTCTATGGGATTCATGTTCCTTGGTACTTTATTTGGTGCCATTGATATATTTATCCTAGTACTTGGTAAATTATCTTCCCTAGGTGTAAAAACAACTTGGATTTTCTTACTCAACCCGTGTCCTAGCTCTAATTGTAAATCACTTCATGTCATGACCCCTACAAATATTCTCTGTATCCCTAGCTCTACAACCCTTTCTCCACAATGCTTCCTTCAAACCCTTCCAAATTACAACCACCACTCCCCACAAGGAGATCTCTTTTTATGTTAAAGGTTTTATGCTTAATCCCGCATGTTGTGTTTCTAATTCTCTATTTACACTTGTTTGTTGGTTCACAAGAGATAGTTTACACACTATTTCTCAAATAACAAGGTAGGAATGAATTTTATCACCCTAATTTTATATATTTTCAAATTTCAAGAACATTAAATGCACTCACCTATAAATTCTTTTCAATTTGAAATCATCTTTTGTGTTTTCTCTCCTTTGTCCACAGACTTCTCTTTTTCTCAGAAGTCATAACCTTCTGATGTGAAACTACTTCTCAAGATGTAAATCCCTTTGCGTGCACCATTATGTGTTGTTCCTATTCTTCCTCTACACCACATACCAAGTAGTTTTACTACCACATTTCCTCCCTTGCATTATACTGTGAAATGCTTCATTCATCACAGTTTCATCTAAGAAATTCCACCAATTGAAACATTTATGAGTAATTCCATTAATCTACACACACTCATAGTATGCCAAGCTAATAAAAAAAATACTTCCCCCAATGCACCTTTTCCTAATTCCAACCTTTGTATGCCTACCCCTCGCTAAAATCATGCACAGTATGATCCATATCATTCTAAGAAAAAATGATTAGCTCCTGCACATGAGCACACTTATTATAACAAAGAAGAATAAAATAAAAGGAAAACCAATATAACTGGAAATATTGCCTTATTATAAGCATAAAATGGAAGCTTATTTATAGTAGGGATTCTACCTACTCCCATTAAAGTAACCAAACAACATGGTGCCATCTAGCACTTATAACTGACATGTGTCATATTCCAATATCTTTGTTACTTTAGATGGTTCTAACTGATGAAATTTTAGCTTCCCTAGGTGGTGTGTAAACTTAGAGTCATAAAGGAGCACAATCCCTCAAATGGTAAAATACTTATTTCTGATATGTCTGTCATGTTAGGAATTCTACCTCACATTTTCTATCTTATGACTCCGTCATGTAATTACGCACCGATCATCCAGATACATTAATTAATCGATGTGCTCATTCATTGCCTTCTCATCAACAAGTCCTTCTTTGTGTGTAATACATAGAGAGGGTAACATGAATTCTATAGGTGAAATTTCCACCGCACAAAAAACCAACTAAAAGGGTGTGGCCTTATTCAACTGCTTGTATGTAGTCATGTATGACCATGATACAACTGATACTTTATCATCATAATCCTTTCTTCCTACATCACAAAATTTTGTCAAGGTATTATCCAAGATCTTGTTGAGGACTTATGAATTACCATTGGCTCATGAGTGATAGGGGGTAGTCTTATGATGAGATACCACAAAATCTGCCAATAATATTTTAATTGTATCATTTTAAAAATGAGTTCCTGTATCACTGGTAAGGATCAATGGAAATCTATACCGACTAATAATGTTCTCCCATAAAAATTGCTGATGTAGTTGTGGTGCAATCCTTTGTGGGTTCTAGTTTTTACCACCTTGTCAAATAATCTATGCATGTGATGATGTAGCACACACTTGTCCTACGTGTAAATAGTGCAATTGGTTCAATAAATTCTATTTCCCACTTCTCAAAAGGATTTGCACTTGCTATAATTCAAGGTGAAATTTCATCATGATGCCTTGATTTCCTAATTCTCTAACAATGATCACAAGCTTTGACAAAGGCCTTTATATCCTTGTAAAGCGTCTCCCACCATAATCTTGCAAGTAATATCTTATGTGTTGTATCGTCATCTGCATAATGTCCTCCTCCTATCTCACCATGCTCTTCCTCTATGATGGCTTTATGCTCATGTTCCAAATCACACCTGCGTAAAAATTCATCTCTGCCCATCTTGTATATGTGTCCTCCATCTAGCTAGTAGGGTGCCATGGGAATGGCGAGTTGCTTTCTCTCCAATGTTTTCATTTCCTTAGGTACAAATCCCATGAGCAAGAATACTACAATATCCTCTAAATCAATTGGTGTGTGCTGTAACCTAAACAAATGAGCATTTAACATACTCTTTTATATGCTTTGTGTGTCCTCGCCAAATTTGATCTGTGAAAAGTGGTTTGATCCCAAATTGTTTTTTCCAAGCTTGAATATGATGGAAAAATTGAACTCCAAGAATAAAAGTATTGAACCACAAATGTGCCATTACAAAACTTGCTTATTAACTAGATATTTAAGTACTATATGATCAGTGTAGAATATGAATGGTGTTGTTAGCAAATATTTTCTAAACTTATGAAGCACGTACTCATTGATAATGCTTCACACTCCATGTTTGTGTAATTCTATTCATCCAATGTCAACTTCCTACTCACAAAATAAATAGAATGGTCCACATTACCTTCCCATGGCATGACCAATACTGCTCCAATTCTTGTTCCAGAGGTGTCCACATGGACATGGAATAGTAGGTTCCAAGAAGGGAACTGTAAGATGAGCCTAGTTGTTAGTCTCTCCTTTAAGTTCTCAATTTATCACTATTGTGCGACACCCCTATAAAATATTCCTTTTTCCTTCAATAACTCATCTAGAGGTGTGACAATCTTAAGATAACCCTTAATGAATTTCTTATAGTAACCAATATGACCAAGAAATACATGCACCTTGCTTTGATTGGGTGGATCCTCCAACCCTTAGATAGTTAAAATTGTGGCGGTATCTACCAACAAGCTTTCTTTACAGATGATGTGTCCAAGAAAAGTACCAAATGGTGTGACAAATATACACTTATTAATGTATAAGGATATGATAAGATATCTACATATTTCAAACATTAGTCTTAAGACAATCAAAATGGTCCTTGATAAGGCCATATATAGTCCAATTATTTATATAAACATGAAGAAATTTATAGATAAAGTCTTGAAATGATTGAATACTAATGCATGAAAATATTGGTGACGCATTCTTTAACCCATAGGGAATAAATATGTAGGAAAAGCATCCCCATTCAGTTGCAAATGTTGTCTTCTCCCAATCTTCATATGCTATCCTAACCCGATGGTATCCCAAGAATCTATTAGTGAAAGAATATATCTTGTGCCCTACAAATCCCTCTAATATTTCTTTAGTAAATGGTGTCAGGAAAGGATCAATTATAGCGGAAGAATTTATAACTCTATAGTAAAAAAATCCTTATCATCCCATCCTTCTTGATGCTGATAACCATTGGAATGATCCATTCTGATTCTTTAATGGGCTCAATAATGTCTTACTTCAATATTTTATCTTAATGTGCATATTAGGATTCATATTGGTAATGCCTCTATGAATTGATCATGCATCATCCTTGAGATTTATCTTCATCTCTCCCAAATAAGGAAGAATACCCTTCCACTCATGATATCCCCTTGGGAATAGATCTTGAAAATAATGTAATAGCTTGATTATTTTTGTAACTTTTTCCTCAGACCAATAGTCACCAATTATGGTCTCCTTTGGTGTATCTTCAGTCACAATGTTTACCTTCTTGGTCCTTAGTGGTACATGGTATGTGTGTCCATGTTCATCAGCAGTGTCTAGAACCTCATGCTCACCTTCTATATGTTCTATGTTCAGGTCATCTACCTCTTCATCATCAATTGGATAGATGATGTTCCCCTTCTCCTTTTCTTTCCAAGTGTGCCCCATGAGTTTTTCATCAGAAGTTATGTAGTCATAAGCATTCACATGCTCATAAAAAAGAGTTTCTCACCTTGTAACTAAGTCACAATCACTTCTACCTTCATTCCATCACTAAGAGTGATGTGCTTCATTATATGTAGAGATTTATTGATAGAGGGTTTAGTAGAAAAATATTCAAGTGGCATGATACGTGAAGTTAAGTCGTGTTGAATCATGGTCCTTTTAATGTAACTCTGCATGTATATACCATACGCACGTGCATCCACATAATAAAAAATAAATATTATCCACCCAGAACGAGCGTGGAAGTGCATCTTGGACTTGAATCCAATTCCTTTCATAGTTCAAAATGTGTGCCATGGGAAAGGTATTCCCATCACAATCTGAAATCCACGAAGGAAATTATTCCTCGTAAACCTTGTCATGAACACAACTCTTATCTCATGCCAACTAAGTAAGATGTCCTTATGCATAGAAAAATATTGCATTTTTGTTCCTCTCAATGAATAGAATAGCATATTACTCCTATCCCCTTCATTTTTTGTGCGTGCCTCCATCACACACAAGAAGGATTCATGATTCTCTTCCCTGATATATCTCGACAAAATGTTCTTCCCCATTTTTTTAACTCACCATAATAGAACCAATCTTGTAAATCTTCCCCAAAATTGGTGACCAACCATATCATAAGTGTCAGGGGTCCAGTTCTCACAAACAACACTAGTAGTGTTGCTAATGAACTGTACATCTCCCTAATGGAGTACACCCTCCTTTGATGGCTAAGCATTCTTAGGGTCACACACCATATGTGGGTAGATATGATTAAGGCCTTATGTACTTATTGGATCTATGCAAAGTGTAATTTTTTATTCATCCATTAGAATCACATCGTGCTCTTCATTGTTCTTAAAACTTACATAACGCTTGTTAAAACGTAAGTCTGCGTCATTAGCATAACACCAAGGAAAAATAAGTAGCACAAGGAAGTTATCTTCTTTAGACAACTCCAATACTTCAAAGTCACCTATGAAGTTTTCTCCATGTATGGTGATAGTAGTATTATTTAGTCTCTAATGGGCATGGCCCTTGTCTTGTTTCCATATACAAAATTTTTGAAGACAGATGTAATGGTTTTCTTCCCATTTGGTTCAAAGCATCAAGTGTAAGTACGTTGACCTCTGCGCCTGTATTAATCAGAATATTTCTTAACAACCAATCATTAATTAAAAAATCTAATGTGATTTCCTTGTGATACTCATGATCCTGTGGTGGTAAGTTGGCATGGAGGATTTGGTGCTTCCTTTCTACTTCTATATGCATTACCATTTCCTGTAACCATTCTCCCAAAAGAGGTATGATATTTTCTTATATGATAAATTTACATACTTCTCTAAGATCAACAATATCCTTTTGAGGTATCTCAACATACCTTACGTGTTTTATGTCGTGCCCCTATTCCTTAAGATGTTGTATCTTCTCTTCAATCATTCTAATGACACATATGATATCTATAAATACCTTCTTTTGCTAGATTGAATTTGGTTACTTTGTTTGTTGTATAAACTCTTTTTGCCTGATGAGTGGTTTAACGCACACACATGCTCCTTCTATGTGCACAATGACTAATAATGGTTACAACTCTGATCCATCCAACATATTTGGAAACCACTTTCCTTTTTTAGCATGTGCAACCTAAATCATGGATGTACCTTTATCCTTCTTATTTTTTACATATGTGGGTGTATGAATTTGGGAAATCCTCCACCTTATGTGCCTTTCCACAGTATGCACAAGAATTATTTTCAAGACATTCACATTGATAATAGTTTGGTAATCAACATGTACCCCAAGACAATATTCCTCCTTGACCACCACAAGACCTATGATGATATCCATCTCTGAAGCCTCCATTACGTTGTTTCACGCATCATTATTTTATCCAT
This sequence comes from Taxus chinensis, assembly GCA_019776745.2. NCBI lineage: Eukaryota > Viridiplantae > Streptophyta > Pinopsida > Cupressales > Taxaceae > Taxus > Taxus chinensis. Next base: position 337,827,115 of record CM034157.1, on the reverse strand, counting down.
CATGCACTTGAAAGTTTCTTTCCACATTGGTCTTACTCACCCCTTGGATGGATACTTATCAGATCTAAGATGTGACTCTCAGATCTAATATCTCTATTCTATATGTCCATATAGAACTCTAGCCATTCAAAAAGAGGGAACGATTTGGAGTGGAAGGGACCATGAGATGGATTGACCCCCCTATATCTATATGGACTATAAATAAATGGGTCACTTGTCTAGCCCCAAATCCCCCCTATATAAACTCTCTATATGAGAGAGATGAGGGCACCCTATCAATATATTTTATGCCCCCCATCTAACTATATGGGATCTATAGGTGTGGGATGGATTAATGGTCCAAAACATTGAGTTAAGTCACTTGTCCATCCCTTATACCCTCCAAGGAGGGGTTGGTTCAGTCTAGACTCACTATAGAGTGGAGATTGGTTCTAGCCCCATCTCCCCATCCATTTACGGAATAGATGAGATGGACACCCTTGATCTATTGAGTACCCCCTATCTATATATGGGATTATAGTAGATATATTCTCCTCTCCCCTACGAGCCTCCTCTAATAGTTGGAGGGTTCACTCGATTAGGGCCCTATAGTTTTAACTGGGGCATGTGACACCTGTAACAATATTGTGTAGGTAGAGGGTTAGCCAAGTATGAATAATTGATGCCCCTCCCCAGATATTGGGAGAAGAAAGAGGCCACTCCCACTCCATATAGATATATAAATAGAGATAGGATAGACATTGAAATGTCTCACAATCCTCGCAAATATGATCAATTAGACAAAAATTGGCTGTCATGTGTGTGTTGCACAAATATTATAATACGAGGAAACATTCCTCTACGTAACACATTGTAAAAGTGGACATTTGTGAACATCATGATTCTTGTGGAAAATCTCACAAAATTCTAGTAGTGCATGTACATTCTTACGTAAAAACCTATCATTTGTATTCCTCTCTACATTAGAATCCGTACACCAGAGTCCACTGTGATTCTCATGTGCTGAGTTAGTAGTTGAATTCTCTAACTATGTGGCTATTGCTGCGATATGAGTTTCAAGGAATGGGCTTACTTAAGTGTCCACATTTCCTATTGATTCTACACCTAGAGTTTCTTATAGGTATTTGTGTGAGTTGGTAAATGTTTAATGCAACAACGCCATTTAAAATTGTGTTAACAAACCTCCTATGAACCAATGTGCATACTGGATCATGTGGATGTCATAAGAGTGTTTAGATAATAAAGTCTTAAATATCACATCATATTCTCTAAAAAATTTAGACATGCCTTACTTTATATCCTTCAACACACTAATGCTCTTCTGCTCAAACTCTGGAATGTGAAACTCCTCCAATAAGGTAGCATATAATGCATCATATTCCACCACTATCTAGTGAGGGTGATAATTCCTATACCATCTATGCACATGACAATACAATGTAGTCATGAACTAACTTTATTTTCTATTAGAATATGTTATCCTCTTAGCTCTCCATAAAAGTTCACACTTGTCCATGTGCTCCTCATCTTCCACACCCCGATATCTAGTAAATGACATGACATCTAAAAAAAATTTGGGGGGCTGTTGTGGCAGTGGCTTACTCCCTTTTCCTAGATGGCTTGGTGATTGTTGTGGTGGTGGGACAAATCCTAACCCCAAACATCTAATAGGGTTTTATCCACTAGGGGAAGGACCAAAGCCTCTTGAGCCTCCTATTGATATTTGATGACTTGTAGAAGTTTTACCTTACATCCCCGTAGTAGTGATAAACTATAGTCAATGGTCTATCCTGATATTCCACCTACGAAAATATTCCTAATGGGTGGCATGCCACTATTATTTCCCAATGTCGTGCCTATAAAATCACTCCTAAACAAAATATTCCCAAATACTTGATCCCGTTCCACTACCATATGCACTAAATTTATCTATCATGCCTCTTGTGTTGATATTAAAATTTTCCTACTTATATCTCTAACCAAACGTGAAGATCCTTGACTACCCTTTTGATCCCTGTCACTGTGGTGATATTCTATAACAATTTCTAGATTACAGACACCATGCATAAGGGATAGGGTTCCGGGGTGGGTAAGGTGCATGCCAATGGTTCTTAATATTTCATTAGAATCACTTTCATAAATGTCTAAGGGGTTCTTTATACTACGCTTCCCAACCCCATTCCTCTCAGTCTTAATGCCTCCCCAACTAACCTCTCTTTGCATCTTATACCTGTGAAGTCTCTCCTCTCTCTCTCTCTCTCTCTCTCTCTCTCCTGCTTGGACTAATGTCATCCTTCCCAAACCCATTCTTTACCCTTGTACACAAAAAGAGTTTAGACAGCCATAGGTAGATTTTCCATCCCTAGCTCAATCATCAAGATCTTCATGGTTAAGGGTAGTGCACATAGATATGATCCTCTTAGTTCACACAAGAACTATAGCTCTTCTTTATATTGATACAAATACATTGAAACGGTGTATTCCAAAGCATAATTTTGCAACACTACTTCCCACCAATGATCTATAAATTGAGTCCATAGTTCATCCAAATCAGAGAGTGCTCAGTACTTATCCTAGCTCCACACTTTCTTCTTTCCCAACCGAATTCCTCTATTTTTTTGTATAAGATGCTAACCATTCATACAACTTTACCAGGAAGAAACTAAAGAATGTCTCATATAATGAATCATATAAATTATATTCCACCCATTTTCTCTCATTAAAACTACATCCATTGTTATATCTTTGAGAAAATTCATCTACGATATCATGTACCCAACGCTCAATATTCTCCAGTGATGGTAGAAACATCATGCACACACCACATCTTGATGAGTAGAATGAAAAGAGGTCCCAAAAATGGAACCAAAATGTATCCTTTTTATTTACCAAAACTAATTAGTCATGCGTGCTAGCGCTTCACTTAGAAATATGTCTAATCCCTCACACAAAGCACATGTAACCTATCAGGTCCCTTTTTATTTAATCATGCAAGTTGTGTATTCATTATAAATGAATGCGTAACATAATATAGAAGATAAATTAGATAAATATCAACAAAAAATAAAATATAAGAAAGTACCAGCATTATTTAAATTCCAATTACATCTTTTTCACTCCTCCCAACCCTTGTAATCCATACAATATTACCCATTACAATCATCTAAGCATCACATATGGACAATTTTCAATTATATACTCATCAAAAGTATGTGTAACTCATACAGATTGAATCTCTTATCAAAACATATCTCTCACACACACAACTCTCTTTCAACTCTCTATTACAAAGAGTGTGATATACATATTTACACATGGTGAGAACTTGTGCTTCACTTCTTACATTCTTTAGTTCTAAAAATAGACTCCATAGCTATAAATTGAATTCATATAATTTTATTTCTTTATCTTGAATATGTGCTATAAATAGCTTGGGATCATCCATTCCTTTGTCTTATAATTAGATTTCTATGCATGTGCTTTATCCTCTATTGGTGCTTTATCATTTTTGGGTCTATTTCTAGACTTGTCTTTTCGATCACACCAATTCCACATTTCTTTAATTATAGACCATTCTAAAATATGGCTAAATACTTTAATTTTTCTCTGTGTGCAGACATTTACACCCTGACATCTTTCCACCCCTACACAAAACTTCACGCATTGAATTATACATGAATCATTTCCTTGTCCTCACCTATACTCCTACACATATCTTTCTGGGTATTTGATACTACTTCATGATTCACGTCTTCCATTCTATGTGTATTTTTCAACGTTTGTGTGTGGCTTGTAGTTATCCACATTCTCATCCGAACATGCAAATCAGAATACCAGTAGTCTTCTTCATCTAATCCCACATAAACATCCTCTATCATCCCCCCAGGATATCAAGAAAATACACATTCCATCAAAATTTTGAATAGCTCTTTCCAAGACCATGTCACCCAATATAAAATCAAAAATATTCAAATCTAATTCAAAAAAATTCATATCATTCATCTAGAAAAGTAGAAAGTCTATAAAATATTCACCAAATAAACCTATCATGAAACATGCATCCCCCTACCCTCCATCTTGGGGCCTCATCCTTCATCCAAACTTGCCATCATGATCACAAAATCTAAGGTTTTCCCTTGACCAACACCTAAATGTGCCACACAAAAAATAACTCTCGTATCTCAAACCTCTAATTCATGAAGAGATATTCAAAATCCTTCACCATCATCATCATTTCAGTCAACCAAAACATTATATTATACTAATATCCTCGAGAAGCTTATCTTCTCATCAATCCTAACACTATCACCTATTAAGATATATCTAATCCTCAATGGTGGAATCCCTCTCGATATAACTATGAGGTATTCTGTGCTTATCATTGGATTCCAGGATGCTTCATGAAGAACTATAAAACCCTCCATGCCATAATTTAAACTCTTGATAGCAAATTAATTCTCCCCAAAGATAAAAACCATCCACCCTCTAATCTAGATATAATCAAATCCTGACATCAAATCAAACCTACCCATCAAATCCCTAAACCCATCATTTCTAAATCATCACTCGAAATCACATCTAATAAAACCAAGGTTTCCTCCAGTAAATCCCCACTCCACTAGATAGATCTTGTCTCTATAATAAGAAGAGCATGTGCACAAGACCGTAAAGCATCACATGAAATCAGGCCCAAGGTCTCCATTTTTATTTGTTCCCTCTATATTACCTAACCCATCACCTTCTAAAGCCAAGGTTTCCATCCTAGTAACACTACAAACCCAATCCACTAAATCCATTCTAAAAAATGTCATCAAATAGTTACATTAAGCTCATATTAAAATGTTCCTTTACAAGCTCGTCCAAAATTCTCTGCAGCACCAAAAAACCATGATTGAAGATCTTAAATCTATTTAAGTACCATCGGACAATCCCTGACCACTGTCCATCCTCATTAGCACCCTTAATATGTCTTCTACTATTGCATTTGAGGACTCTGAAATTCCATCCTTACATCTTGAAGACCAAGATATTCCTCTCTTTATCACCACCTAAATAAATGACATTCTAGTTAAGAGAGTTATGAGTGATAAAGGCGCTAACATTAGCATAATATCATCTCATGCCTTTACAAACTTCAGTTACCTGACACCATAGTTACATAATCACCAGCCGTGCTACGTTCCTTCAAAGACACCATCACCCCCACATTAGGTATGATCATTTTACCTATCAAAATAGGTGTTAAAAATATTCATGAGATCATCTATCTCGTAGAATGATAGTTCCAATATAACATGTTATTAGGTCATCCTTGTAGACACACTATGTGTTGTAGCACATCAAAATTAGGTAGATATCTAAAATATGAACATGAGGGTAAAAACTTCATGCTCCTCGCCAACCCTAATCCATTTAAAACCTGGCACATGACCTATAAACCCAATGATGTACTTATTTCATTACAAGAATCTACATCTTTATATAAAGCTTCAAAAAGCTATTCCATCCCTACATACAAAATACCATATGATTAATCCTTCAGAGATGTCATACAATTCCTCTCACTGGGGAGTATCACCTTCTAGCTCTTAATGCACTTCCTACACCTAAAATATATAGAAGACTTGATAAATTGCCACTATATGAACCTAACATAGGAAATGTCATTTCCATTGACCCCCTTTCCTCTAAACCAAGTTAGTGTATGGAGTCATCAATTGACCTTCATATCATTTCAATGATCAACCACATGCAAATATGTTTTCCTTATGATTTTTATTCTTTAGATAAACCTCAATTTTCCTAGAGTTACCTTCACCACTGTGTGTGGAATGACTTTGGTCTGGGTCGATATGAGTAGGGTCAACATGGCTTACCCTTTAAATACCTAAGAAAAACTCACCAAAAACATGACCTCAGCTTTAAAGTAACTTATTCTAATATATTATCATCAATATAAAAATCCCACACCCATTATCATAATTTGACAGATCCTATGACATTGACGACATCGTATCCATCACATCTGACCTTTTTTTTAATGAATGCCATCACACTTAAACCTTTTTCTTATCAAGACAATGTTAGAACTAAAAATATTCCCCTGGATTCCCCCAATGATCTATGGGATGTATAAGGGAAGAATACCACATGTATGTGTAAGAAAGTGAAGATATGAAAACTCCCCAGTGATTAGGTGGGAGTATTCAAAGGAAAATTCTTCATGTGTTGAAGGGGGTTCAAAGCCAATATAAAATAGGTTTAATCATGAGGGAGAAAGGATGCCCTTAGTATAAGATTGCCAAGAAACACATAAGAGAAAGGACGTAGAAAATTGTATTATTAAAAGAGGATGAAAGTGTTTGCAAACATGGAAAAGAGGCCATCATATACACGTGGATGTTCTAATTTTTTTTATAAGAAAAGAGGATGTTATGAAAATATTTAGAAGGTGGTCGATGAAAAATAGATTAGCTCAAGGAAGAAATCATGAGACAAGACATTCGCTAAAGAAATATTTTGAACAAGGTCCAAAAAGAAAAACTTAGTAGCATACTAATCATGTTTACTAATCGAGATCTAGTGTGTACACATGGAAATGAATTACCGCTTGAAGGAAAGAGTTGATAGAAAAAAAGTGAAGACACTAGCCAATGTGTAGAAATGATTTAGTTTGAAAGGTGATTTATGAATGGATTGTGGAAGGATATCCATACAATGCTCTGCTACCAGCTAGGTGTCCATAGCCCCAAAGATGATGCATTTTATTCTAATCAAACCATTTATCTACTTCCAGTCAGGCATCCATATCCCTCGTAGAGATTATTGGAAATACCCCAATAGAGATTTATATATCAATTTGCTTTTTCTTTTAGCTTTTGATTTTTTATTGATTGATTTTGATTCTTTCTCTTTCTAAAAACTTATTTCATCTCTCTTGTTTTACAAGGGGTTAAGAACCACCGATGGCTTGATGGAAGGGTATGAAATTGATTGGGATGACGACATTGAATAATGTTAACAAATATATCCAAAATTTCTTCGTAATAATTTTATTAAATGTGAATTGTGATATGATATTTAAGAGATCATTCGTTCTTTAATTTACCAAGGTGATAAAAGACCATGGTTAAACAAATACCATAGAGATAAATTTCATAAAAATGCATGTGAATAGGATAATCAAAATAACATCAAAGGGATGAAAATGGTGGATGAATTGCAAAGGAATATGAAAGAAAGGGAAGAAATAACATCCATCAGTATGTAATACTTGATTACAATGTTTGATCTTTGTACCTTTGATTTTGTTTTTGTAATATTTTAATGTTTTCTCATTTTTTTGTATTTTTTAATTTTTTTGATTTTTTATAGAATTTTTCAGTGTTTTGGGAGATTGGTACAAACCATGTCACTCTATGTGATAGGATCCAAACATTATGTTCATGATTTACTTGATAAGGGATACTAATTACATTTTTTTTTTCAAGAGTGATATTATCCCTGTTTTCAATGATCATGGTGAGTTCACACTCAAAAAATGACTAGGATTTGTTTTGAAACATGGGTTTTGTATGTGGGATTTTGAGTTCCCTATCTATAGTTTTTGAACTTTGTGCCATAATTGATGGGTACTTTAGTGTACATTTTGGAATCACATTTGATTTATAACTTTATAATCGTTTGAGTTATTGGGAGCTTTGGATCTCTTCATAGTTTTGATTTTAGCTTGATAAAGAACTAGTATGGGTTTCTTATAAGATAATTCTTGACTTGGGTGATCCCGAGAAGTGGGAGAAGAATTTCTATGTTTAGAATTGATGAGAGGAATGACAATGGGTTTTCCAAAATCATTGATAGCATAATGTGATGGAAAAAAAGGATACGGTTCAAGAATTGAAGAAGATGGGCTACCAGGAGGTGAGCCATAGAAAGAAGATGGAAGGAAACTTGGATGTGGCCCCAACATAGAGGAATAAGGGATACTAGGAGGAAACACAGGAATAGAAGATGAGGGGATATCTAAAGGTGTCCCATATTTAGAATACAAGGGGATAGTTAGATTTGTTCCCAGAATAAAATGTAATGGGCTTCTTGAAGGAGACCCACAAGTAGATGATGAAGGGATACTTGGAGGTGGCCCATAAATAGAAGAAGGTGATGGGCTACTTGGAAATGACCCAAAGTGTGATTGCAATTGAGAAATTGTGATATGTATAGAAGAATTGGGTGATGAGAATATGGGTCATGGCTCAATCCTAGACCCAGGTCGTTCATCAAAGAATGAAGAATTTGAGGCTGGAAGAATAGTAGGAGGATCAAGCTACGTGCTCTTAGGATCTTCCTCTATTTATTGATAAAATGAATAAACCTTTTCCCTATAATATGTGAATGCATCGAGGTCTAAAGAGAATCATTTCTCATAATTTGTTATAGGGATATCTTCGTATTCCCCTATAAATGCCATGATCACTCCTTCATTCTGAAAGAAATCAATCGATATGGGTTGTTGATCGAACACAGGAGTTTGATTGGAAGAAAAATGTCCAACTGGTGTGGAAGACTTAGAATATGTTTGATGATGAGTGATAGAAGAATATGACTTAAGAGATGAAGTAGACTTAGGGCTAGATTTCTCATGAGTAGAAGAAGATGTGGATTTAGAATTGATTGGTATAGGTTTCCCTATAAGAAGATGTCATGGAGGAAGAATAAGAGGATTTCATATCCAAAATTCCATATATTGACATGTAGGATTTGACTTAGATGATTGACTAGAAGGAATTTGAGCTGCATGAATCTTAAAAGGAGGAAGGGTTCATTAATGTGACTGATAAAAGAGGTCCTGTGAAGAAGGGGAGGACTAGAATTGAAGAATCACATTAGATGTTTTATAAAGAAGGTCCTGTGAAGAAGGGGAGGAAAATGACTTAGGATTCAAATTAGATGCATGATAAAGGAATTCTTGCGAAGAAAGGGGTGACTCAAGAATCACAATAGAAGTATAATGAAGGAGGTCTTGTAAAGAAGGGGAGGACTGTGACTTAGGATTCAAATTAGATTATTCTGAATAGAAGTTTGGATCTGAATCATCAGTAGAATTAGAGGAAATATTTAGATTGGAATCCTCAAAAGAAGAGGAAATTTTTAGATTAGAATCAGAAGAAGAATTGGGGGAACCTGAATAATAATTTAGATCAGAAGTGTCCAAACCATACCACCGACTATGAGATGAAGGTTGGGAACGTGTTACCTGAATGGGTTCTCTAGCGTGAAGAACCAAACATGGTCTAGTCATGATGGGTGTCTTTTTATGTGAATGCCTAAATTTTGATTATTTATGGTCATACGTATAAGGAACCCTACAATAATCAATCATGGTTGGTTTTCACTAAGTCCAAATGCCTAGACCTATATATTGTGATTGAACTCCTTCAAATAGAAGGAAGTTCCATGTCAATTTGGGTAGCATAACAGTAACCAACTAGACATTTTGCAAACAGATAGGGGTTTTTTGTGTGATTTTCCAAACGGAAGCTAAGAAAAAAATACATCATGTTGACATAAAATTTATAATCCAACAAGTTTTGAGGTGTAAATGTCAAAGGATTGATCAAAATTTTAGCAACAAAAAGGATACGAAGGAAATATTTCCAATATTTGATTGATGAAAAAGTTTCTTGATAGGAAATGTTTTTTCTAAGGTTTGAAATATATATTCAAAAATACCATGAATTTAGGAAAAAACAAGAAAATCAAGAGGATTGAAAGTCCCAAAGGATTGTCCTAGAAATGAGTTTATAAGGTGAATAAACATAAGAAAAACCACACAAGTTTAAAACACAAATCCAAATTAATGACCAAATACTAATTAATAATCAATGGATTAAAGTGATTTTCCTAAATGGATAATTAAAAATGATAAATAATCACAAGAAACAATCATACAAGGTTTGTTCTGAACTAATCAATCAATAAAATTACTTCCCAAGTTGTTTTCAAATGGTAGTTTGACATTTAAGATGATAAATAAAATGCCACCACTTATGTCCAGTTCAAATAAATGAACTAGATGTAAATAATAATTTTTTTTTGATATGATCCCCAAACAAAGTATATTAAAAGTGAGCTTGAATCCAATTAAGACCTATATCTCAAAAAATGGAAGTTACGAGTATGAACGACACAAGTATACCACTAAGATATGTTAACCAAAATTTATGGAAATGTAAGGTATTAATATCAAACTAATATTGATACGATGTGTACAAAGGTAACATCAACACCTTTCAAAATTTAGGTAGTAAATAAAATGAAAATAGGGCTAGAGTATACTAAGGAATTGTTAGAATGTGTATATCGTAATGTCAAAATATAGATATTTAGGCCAATTTTATGAGAAACAAAATGTTAATACCGAAATTATAGCAACACGATATAAAAAAATAACAGTTCAAAGGAGAATCAAGGTAATGAATCAAGGTGATGAATCAAGCCTACCTACGATGAAGATCTTGACTTAGGTGTCAAGATAAAAAAGGATACCAATGATATGAAAATGTTCCACACACTTTAGAAATTTAAGATCTCAGCCAAAAACATGGATGAGCGTAAATGGACACAAAAGTGGAGAATACAATAAATTAGCAACACAAGGGTAGATACTCTTCTTCTAATTAACAAAGTGTTAAAATAAAGTGAAGGAAGTAGATCTATTGGGGGTGAAAAATTTTGGCATCACTTCGGAAAAGTTTCACCTCACCTTAAGGTGAGTGAAAAACTAAGAAAAAGTAATGCTTCACATGTTTCATGATGAATAATGGATCTCAACTCAAATTGGTTTTGATATGGTCCAAGTTGAATCCTTGTCAAAGATATCTTCCTAGGTGGTTCATTCAACTAGGTATCATAATTTATTTAAGAGCGAGCTCAATTTGGGAAGAAAATTCACAGTGGCTAATTCTTAGAGTATCTCATCTTTACTTTACCCCCTTCAAGTATAGTGGGAAATAAATGCGTCCATTATGTACTCTCATTGGGATCGTGATACAAATAACTTTGACACTAAATCTCACACATTGTAAAACTAGTCAAGTAGGTTGTGTGGAGCAGTTCCCATTTTTTCCACAAGGTTCCCTCTTGCGTGGACTACTTTAGGGTTCCTAGAAGCACCCCCATTGTTGTAGCTTAAGGCGGTATGCCAAAGGGGTTATGTTTTATTTGAGCGGATAGGGACGTACCCTTTTCCGAAACCTGTAAATACAGTGTAATTTTTGTGGTGTGTTTTTTTATCTTGTTTAACTTAATATAGTTTTCTTAAACACCTTTTGGCAACCTATACAAAAACTTTATTAGTATTGTGGTTTTGTCTTGATTCCTCCTTTCTTTGACAATCATTTTTAGGTCCTACAGTCAAGCATTAGTAGTTATCCAAGAAAATCATATTATTTAAAAGAGTATTAAGAGTTAATTTTAATTCTCAATATCATCCAAGGATTCAAGAGAAGAGCATACACAACAAATAATCCAACTAAAAAGTAAAGGAAAGCTTTGCAATTATTGAACCATACAAAAAACTTGATAAATGTTCATTCCCTTAAATAAAAAATGAAAGATCAAGTTTCCAATTAACCAAATGTTAGAAAATGAGGACTAAAGTTTATTTTTATTCTCAAGATCAACATAAGGTGAAAGATAAGATAAAACAAAAACTTTATCCCAACTAGATAGAAATGGAAAACTTCAAATCAAAGGACCATACAATTTTTTTTTGTAAAAGGTTCATTCCCTTAAGAAAAATGAATAATCAAATTTCCAAGTTAATCCAATGTTAAAAGATAGAGAACAAAGTTGTATTTAATTCTCAAGATCACCAAGAGGTGCAAAATAATAACATGAAAATTTTTTGGTCTAAATCAAGTAAAGTATGGAAATACAACATTGATCAAAACATTAGACATGTTAGAAAATAACCAGTTTTATAATAAAGGTAAAACCTATAATTTACGTAAGTATAGATCCCAAATTTATGTTTTTAATTTCATAGTTCACTTCAACACCTTTCTAATGCAAAAAAAATAGAGTCATTTTGAGTTTGGGAGCAAACGTTATGGCCTTTGGAAGATGGGTAATGTATATGCTTTTATACTCATGAGTATGCACTTAACATGTACTCAAAAAATATGGAAAAAAAGCATCCCTTAAATCTGTAAAAAATGAAAAAATTCTTCCAACCAAAAATTCAATTTTTTTTATAATAGGTAAAGGACAGGTTTAGGGGGGCTTACCCTGTATAAATTATGTCAGAGCAAACCGAGAAGGGTCAATGGGGATAGCCATTGAAACCCTCTCAAAGCTACAGAACCACACAAAGAAACAACACTAGAAAAAAAAGCCACAAGTCTTATAACATAATCAGTAACAAAAAAATACAAGGAACTAACAAACAAGACGCAAAAAATACATTAAAAAAAATCCACCAAAAAAGAAACCGCCATCATTCATTGATCAAATCACCCCACCTTGTGCATGAATCCATTAACCACCAAGATTCAATTTTGACAACAACCCCATCATATTAGTATATGATTATAAGACTCAATGCTATCAAACATTAGCATTTCACAATCAAACACTTAATATTTTCAAGAAATTGACAAGAATAACATTTAGAAAGATGAAAAAGTAAGCTCTAAAAATGAAAAACATGGAGAAATATTGAAAATTTCTCACCAAGATTTAATTCTTGACAGACAACCCCACAACATTAACTATGTAAATATAAGACTCTGGCACTATCAAGCACTAAGCGTTTCACCTTTTTCTTAGATTGTTCCTTTGAATGGTTGACGAAACAGATAGGGTAACGGAGCATAGGAGGAATACCTGTTCAAATGTCAGTTGATGGGTTGTTGCATGCGTATGACTTCTGAATCCACAGCTGACCGTGAGAGCTTCCTTTTGGCTAGGAGGAACTACCTGTAATGAAAACAAGACCACCAAAAAGCATTAAACAATATGGGCAGTGAACTGCCTAGCGTGAGCTAGATCCGGGAAGTATGGTACTTCCTAGATGGCTGTCAGTCCACTGTTTTAAACAAATTAATGTTGAAAACAAAGTAAATCCTATTGTTATTTTAAAATGATTTAGGTATCTCACTTAAAACACAATAAGAAATAGATCTAATCTAACAGGCTAAGCTAGAATAGAATCCACAGGTCAAAGGGTTGGTTCTGAGTTCTGCAGGTCTGATGAAGGTGTTGGGTAGGTCACAGGTGAGTGAGGGTGAGGTAAAATGGGGTGGATAGGTCTCTGTTTAAAGCTTGTGTGGGAAAACATAGAGACCAACGTCGGTCAGGGGTGACTGACCGTGGTTAGGTACAACCGGCGCCAGTTACTGTGAGATCTGGGAATGTCACAGAATGGGGTTTTGGTCCCCTTTGTGATTGCACAAAGGATTTAGTTGGTTGGGAGGAGGTATTAGGTGACTGGGGTAGGTTTTTACAAGGTTTTGATGGGTCTATGAAGGTACAACATGTTGGAGATGGTCAATAAGGAGCAAGATGGACAATAGGTGGTAAAACAATGATGAAATGAATTAACCAGGGAAGTATGATATTATACTTACTTGGATGTCATTTCTGAAAGTCTGTGTGTGAAGGATGGAGGTGCTGATGATGGGTTTTGGAGGCTGCAAGTGATCACCAACTGGAGAAAATCTTCTACATGGGCTGCATGCACACTCCTCTTTTGCTTGGGTAGATCCGAATGTGGCTGGGATGGCTGTGCAGGAGAAGATGTTCAATCTCCTTCTTTGGATGTGAGTTCTTGCTGGAATTGGCTCTCTGAAGATGCGTTATATTTTTGAGATCTCTTGTTCTTGCTTGTCAAATTTCTTGCTCCAACTGTTTTCCAACCTTGAGAATAAGGTAGTTTAGGAGTTAAAAAGGGGTAACCGACGGCAGTCTGGCTTAACCGGTGGCGATTAGGGGTAACCGACATCGGTCAAGGTGGGATTTTCTAGGTTTGCCAAACTTAGGGGAGATCCTCCTGATTTCCTTGGATCTCGTGTCATTATCCCATGGATTAGACTGGGAGCTTCTGTGAGCATGCGGGGATGTGGTTAGAGGGAGTGTAGGCATTGATTTTTAGGGTTTGGGTAAGTCTTAGTTAGTTATGGTAACTTGCTAAGAATAGGTCTTAAGGTGAGTTAGCTTGATGAGGTGTCTAAGTGAACTGTTTGTGTGGATATTATTTAAATAAGATATTTAAATAATAAATATAGTGAGGGTAAAGCATTAATTTAATTAAATTAATTAAATTAATACTAGTGTGGTGAAGGGGGCCATGGCTAGGTGAAAGTGATGAAGGGTACTTATATGTCGAGGTACGGAAGGGGAGTGTGACCTAATTTTAGTGTCTACATTTTGCCCCTTTTTGTTGCGTAGCTTGTATTGGTAAGTGATGCTAACAAAAATAAGATGTGGTTGCCCCATGTGGGGGTGAAGGTGATCCCCCTCAAACCAGGAACTGACGAAGCAACTGGCTGAAGCGGTGAGTGGTTTGATAAAAGGTAAATGTGAGGAAAAAACTAAACGGGTGTAAGAGAAGAGGGTGAAAGGTCTACTCAGGAAATCTAGGTAATGGATCAGGGTCAAAGGTAGTAACAGTCAAATGCACACACACGTATAAACTGCAGCACACTACTAGGCTGAAGAGCAGGAAAACTCTACATCATCTAAGGTCGATAGGTTTATCCAAACAAGGGTGAAGTGAATCCGGTATCCAAGGTATAGGATAGGAAACACAACGTAGGTTAGGTGCAGGAACGTTTAGGTATGTTCTGGTACACCAAAGGTAGGGTCAGGATAAACAGTCATGGCAATAGGCTAGGTAAGGTCATTAGGTCAACAACACACGTAACAGTGTCGCAAGGTATATCGAGCATATGAGGTCAAAGGTTACTAGTGATGGTCCAGGTCCAAATATCGAGATCATCTCACCCTCAACACATGGGTAAGGCTGAGGTAGGGGTAAAATAATAAGGCATCAACATACAGGAGGTTTAAGAGGGTGGAGGAGGAGGTTGAAGATGGGTGGAGGGCCAGAGGTTTGGGGGTATAGTATGCAGGGTAACCAACATCAGTCAGAATGTTCAGGTAGGTGTATGGGGGAATGACCGAAGACATTTTTGTATTGTTCAATAGGAAAATGATATTCATTAAAGCTGATGATGATTATTTATGAGATGCAGCCTGGTAACCGACATTTTGAGATTATGAGACATCTCATTGATGAGATACACATTTATGTGATAGGGTGTACATTGTATGGAGACACACATGTATATATGAGGATCAGATGATATTCAGGTGATGTTGTTGTGATGTGTATGAGTTTTACTTTACTTATGATATGGATGGAAAATAGATGAGCTAGGCATGGATTATAATTTCAGAGTCAGGTCATTTTAGTAGGCATGGATTGAGTCAGGTCAGTTTAGGCATGGATCGAGTCAGGTCATTTAGGCATGGATTGAATCAGGTTGGTTTAGGCATGGATTGAGTCAGGTCGATATTAGGCATGGATTGAGTCAGGTGATATTGAGTCAGGTTGGTTTAGGCATGGATCGAGTCAGGTTGGTTTTAGGATTGAGTTAGGTTGGTTTAGTCAGGCATGTCAGTTTAGGCATGGATGTTTATTTTGGTATTTTGATAACAAAGGGCAATGTAAAATGTATTAAATGGTGTAAAATGTGGAAAATGTTGTTATGTTATGAAAATGTGAAATAAGATAAGTGGTAAAGGGTATGTGGTATATGGTTCAAATGTTGAGGTTTTTGATAGGAACAGGAAATCAGGTAAAGGTGGGGAAAATGGTTAGGGTAAAGAGTGGTTAAGCTAACCTTCCAGGGCCCCATGCCCTAGAAGTGTTGCCTACATAGTCCCGGTGAAAAGGGACCTCAGACCGATGTAGTTCTCCCATAAGCTAGGGAAGAAAGATGAAAATGAGTTAGTAGGTTTTTAGGCATGTAGTGGGTTTTAGGTTTAATGAGTGTGGGTAGATTATAGGTAAAATGATGCAGGTGAAGGTGATTATGGTGAAAGGGGAGTGCTACCCCCAAAGGTAAGCGACGAGGACCAAGTCCTGTATAAGGTAATCAGAACGTAAACAAAGATAGTTTAAAAGATAAGAGGGGGCCATAGAGCCACCTGATTGGGTAGGATCCTACCGAGTAGATCATACCTTGGAGGAGGTGATAAACACAAGACCCAAAAGACACCACATGATTAATGGTTCTACGATGAAGGTAGTCACAGGATCACCAAATGTTTGAATTCCAAGATGTCCCTTGAGGCAACTGAGGAAATGAGGGTAGAAATGGTAAGGTGGGTAAAAGGTAGTTAATTTGATATGTTTGAGTGACAGGGCTTTTGGGAAAGAGGTCCTAGGTCACAATGGGCAAGTCCATGACTAAAAAGTTTTGTTTCTTGTGATAGACTGATCGATGCAGGAAGTCTATATGGGATAAATAATATGGTACTCCTTGAGGTCTTCGTGAAGCTGATCGATGCGGGAAGCTTCATTTTCTCTCATTTTTTTTTTTTTTTGAAAGCTTCACATAGCTGTCCTTCGAGGGAGCAGTCTATTTATAGTAGCAATTTTGGTCGAGAGGAAGATGTCCTTTTGAGGGAGTCATCTTTTTATTAGAAGTTTGACTCAAGGAGTTTGGTCCCATTGGAGGTCTTTGAAATCATGGACAAGACCAAGGTGAAGGATAGGACTCTTGTTCAAAAGGAAAGGTGGAACGACCATGGGATCTCATCTAAAGATAGACAAAAAGTATCCATGAGAATCATGCTATGTGCAGTGTCATGGTGCACGTATTCAAGAGTAGATAACAAGTGACAGGTACTCACATGATTCTTGTTTAATCGTTAGGGAGGTGTATGAAGTGGATAGTGCTCAAGGGATGAGCCTGTAAAGAGACAAAGGGTGAGGTAGGACAATGAGTCAACAATAGAATGGTCAAAGATGTAATGCGTTAAGGGGCTCAGGTTCAGGTTTACCCTCAAGTGAGGACAAATGATAGGCACCTGATCCATAGGTATGAGTTACGATGTAGGGTCCAAGCCAATTAGGAGAAAATTTTCCCCGTTTTCTTTTCTCCACTTTGGTTACGTGTTGATTTTATTTCAAAACAAGGTCACCAACTTGAAAGGTTCATTCATGAACACGTTTTTCATAGGCACGCTTGATGCATTTTTGATAAACTTGAAGGTGATCTAGAGCATTAAGATGACATGTTCATCTAATAACTCTAGTTGTGCCAAGCGGTCCTGATGAAATTCATCATCAGTAAGCATGTCATGGAGAGAAATGTGAGTGAGGGGATCTGGACTTCGAGAGGCAGAACAACCTCTGTACCATAGACCAGTGAAAAGGGTGTAGCCGCAGTGGCAGTGTGAATACTAGTACGGTATGCCCATAGAGGAAAAAGGAATGTGCGTATGCCAATCCTTCCCAGTATTGTCAACCACTTTCATGAGAATTTTGTTGAGGTTTTTGTTAGTGGATTTGGCTTGGCCATTAGTTTGTGGGTAATAAGGTGAGGAGAAACTAAGCTGAATGCCGAAGGCGTCGCAAAGTTTTTGCAGTGTTTTGTTTTTGAATTGTTTTCCATTGTCAGTGATGAGGCGATGAGGGACACCAAAGTGACAAATGATGTGATGGTTAATAAACTCACATATTTTCTCAGCTTTCATGGAGATAAGTGGTATGGCTTCTACCCATTTGGTGTAGTATTCGGTAGCAGTTATAAGCCATTGATGGCATTGGGAAGAATGAGGATTGATTTCTCCGACAAGATCCAAACCCCATTGAGAGAAGGGCCAAAGGTCACGAGTGACCTGTAAGGCATGACTGGGTGTATGATGAAGGTTGGAATGTTGTTGACATTTCACACAGCATTTGACATAGTCGCAACAATCATGGTTAAGGGTCGGCCAATAATAGCCTAGGTGAAGAATATGCTTAGCAACAACAAGACCACTAAAGTGGCCTCCACATATGCCATCATGAACTTCTTTAATGGTGTAAGGGATTTCAGATCTGGTAAGGCATCATAAGAGGATACCATCAAATCCGTGTTTATAGAGAAGGCCACCCATGACGACATAACGAGAGGCCCTTTTGAGAAAGGTGCGTTGTCCATTACGTGTGAGATCAGGAGGCAAAATAGAAAGGGAAAGGTAGTCTGCAAGCTACTTATACCAAAGATCTGGTGTGTTCAGTGAGGTAGTGTGGATGAGGTTAATACAACAAGATTTATAAGAAGGTCTCGGTATGCATTTTACGGTAACAAAGATGTCTGAATCGTCAGGCGAAGTGGGTATTTGAGAAGTGAGGCAGGCCATGGTATCCACAAATTTATTGGTGGATCATGGAATGGTTTGAATTTTATAGCGGTCAAAGGTAGTCAACATGATGTCGATGTAGCATTTGTATTCTTGAAGTATTTCATTATGACACTGATAAACACCATTGACTTGGTTTACTACCAGTTGAGAATCACCAAAGATATTAATGGACTTAACATCTAAGGCATAGGCAGTCATGAGACCCAATACGAGCGCTTCGTATTCGGTGATATTGTTGGTGCATTCGAAGTCGAGTTTAAATGATAAGGGCATGGGTTCACCATCAAGAGGAATGAGGATAATGCCTGCACCACCCCCACACTGACATTTGGAACCGTCGAAGAATAAGGTCATTTGGTAAGGGTTGTCATCCAAAGAGAGGTTAGCAATGGATTCGTCAGGGAAGTCAAAATTAGAGGGTTGGTCCCCGACAATAGGTGCGTCAGCCAGTTGGTCAGCGATAGCCTGGCCTTTAATGGACTTTTGGTGGATGAATTTGAGGTCAAGATCAGCTAAAAGCATAAGCCATCACGCGGTACACTGATTTTGATAAGGTTTAGCGTACATGATGTGTAAAGGGTCGGTGTTGGTCACGACATAGGTTTTGTGGTTGAGTAGGTAATGGCGGAGTTTGGTGGCAATGAAAACTAAGGCTAAGCAAAGTTTTTCAGGGTGAGTGTATCAGGTTTCATAGTCCAGAAGGGTACGGCTTATATAATAAACCACCTGCTCCCTATGTTGTTCATCACGATGAGCGAGCATGGCTCCCAAGGAATGATCGGTAGCTGATATGTATAGGTAAAAAGGTTGGTCGTCTTTAGGTGGGATAAGGATGGGTGGTTGGAGAAGGTATTGTTCTAAGGCCTCAAAAGCTTTGTGACAGTCATCATCCCATTTAAAGGAGACATCCTTCCTAAGCAGATGATGAAATGGTTGACACCGATCAATAATTGGGAAATAAATCGGTGAATAGACTGTAATTTACCTTGCAGGCTACGAAGTTGTTTAAGGTTAGTGGGTGGAGGCATTTCCAGAATGGCCTTGACTTTAGCTGGGTCAACTTCTATACCATGTAAGGAAATGATAAATCCCAAGAGCTTTCCTGAGAGAACCACGAAGACACACTTTTTAGGCTGTAGGCGGACACAATATTTAATAAGGTGATCAAATATGGTTTTGAGGACAGCGAGGTGCTCGGCGCGACATTTAGATTTAGCCAAGAGATCATCCACGTAATCTTCCAATATGCGATGCATGATATCATGGAAGATGTAAGTCATAGCATGCTGATATGTAGCACCAGCATTTTTAAGGCCAAAAGGCATGACTCTATAGCAGAAGGTCCCCCAAGGGGTAATGAATGTGGTCTTGTGCTGATCTTCTGGGGCAAGAAAAATTTGGTTATAACCTGAGAAACCATCCATGAGTGAGAGCATTTCGTGACCCACAGTAAGGTCTACCAGTTGATCATTATGAGGCAAGGGAAAGTCATCTTTTGGGTAGGCAAGGTTGAGGTCACGGAAGTCCATGCAAATGCGGAGTCCCCCTATCACCTTAGTGATAGGGATGATGTTAGAAATCCATTGGGGGTAATCAATGGGTAAGATGAAAGAAACAGAAAGAAGATGCTGAAGTTCTTCTTTGACGAGAAGGGCAATGCGAGGGTGCATCTTCCTTAGCTTTTGTTTGATAGGTTTGGCATCGGGAATGGTTACGATATTGTGGACCACTATGGTGGGGTCAATACCGGGCATGTCTGTGTAAGACCAAGTGAAAGCATGTTTATGCTCTCAGAGAAAAGAAGTGATGGCTTCCTGTTCAGCAGCATCTAAAGATTGTCTGATCTTTAGGATGTGTAGGGTCATCCTGAGTATGAATGTTGATTTCAATAGTCGATTCATTCAACATGGTTTACATCTCAGATGGTAACGACCGATGAATATATGAGTCTTCTGCACCAAGGTAGGTGAGTATGGATTCATCATCCTGACATTGAATGACGTTAATGGTTGGTGTGTCATCGTCGATCATCTCAGGATACAAGAATGGGAGAGTGGAAGGGGCCTCGCCTTCGCGTTGATAAGTCAGAGGCCCTAAGGAAATGGTGTTTATGAAAAAAAAAAGTTAGGAGGGATAGATTCAGGATCTATCGACTCCGTTGGTGAGAGTGGTGATGAAGGTGGAGAAGGGCTAGGGTCTGCAATGAGTTCGATGCGGGCCTGTTTGGTAGGAGGTTCGGGGAAGCCGATACCACTACGGTCATTGTGTTTGTGGGTGGTACATGGAATAATGGTATGGCAGCCTTGCTCATAGAAGCCAAAACCAAAACCCTTCCATGCACAGGTGTAGGAAGATGTGGGTGAAACGGTGATTGGTAAGTGATTGGAAGTCAGCGAAAAATGGGTGGGGTTGTGATGGTGGTTTAGGTGTGTAGGTAGTAGTATCAAGTCCCCCATAGGTGAGAATAGTACAAAGATGAGGAGGACCATAAAGGAGGCTTTCTTCAATACGGTGATCATAACGAGGGTGTTGGTGAAGGCTTCCATACTCATGCGGAGTAAGGAATGTGTTGACACTATATAGGTGGTACTCCCCCAGAGTGAGGCATTGAAAAACACCTTCCAAGGGATCAGTGGTTGGTATGTGGGTAGCTGGTATGGATGATGTGTCAGAGGTCGATGCGGAGGTGGTGTTAATGGATTGGGAGCTAATGGGGCTGTAGGAATAGAGGAGGTAGGTGTGGTTGAGGTAGTGACCGTACTGGTAGGTAGAGGTGTAGGTGAAGTGGTAGTGGGTGCAAAGGTAGATGGCTTGATAGGTATGAGTACATCATTGGGTTGGTAAAGCATGTTGCATGTTTTAAAAGGTGATGGGTCAGCTGGAATGGTATAAGTGTGTCCTTCGTGTTCAAACTTTACACAATGATGCAAAGTGGAAGGAACGCAACCCATGACATGGATCCAGGGTCTACCAAGCAACAAGTTATATTGGAATTCCCCCTCCAAAACATAAAACAATTCTGGAACAGTGCGAGGGCCCACACGAACGTGAAGGATGACAGTGCCTAGTGTGGAGGTGATAGCATCATTGAATGAATGCAACATGACCAGATGTTTGTGCATGCAATTGTCAGGTATGCACATTTGAGAAAATGCATGGGATGAAATGATGTTAATGCTAGCGCCACCATCAATCATCACACGGTGTACCCGTATGTCATCAATGTGAACAGAGATGAAGAGGGCTGGGTCTGGGTCCTCATTTTGGTATGGCGCAATCTCCTCCTCTGAGAAGCTAAGGGAGGCCACTTGGTTAACAAGGTGAGGTGAAGATGAAGGTGGTAATTTGGTGAGGGAATGCTACATGATGGGGTGTGATAATGGAGGCTACGGGTGTAGGGTCATTGGGTAAAACCTCGATAGATTGAAGAATCTCCATGAGGGCTTGCTGATGGGATTCTGAGGTTTGGATGAGGTCATATAGGGAAATTTTGAGTGGAGATTGGTGTAATTGTTTGAGTATGGTGTGATGTGTGACACCATTAGAAATGGGGTATGTGGGGCCGTGGATAGTTATCTTAGGTATGGGTGTAGATGGTATGTTGGGTATAGGATTGGGTGGTGGGTCAGCTACCTTTTCTTTACCCTTCTGTGCACGTGTAGTGACGTGTACCATGTTGATTTGAGGGAATTTTTCAAATGGAGAGGGTGTAGGGTAAGTGGTATAATGACATGAAGGGAAAAAACCTACGGGAGGAGAAAATCCCTGTGAGGTCAGTTGGGCGCAGCGACATTTGGGTGGTGGTGTGGCAAGTTCTCTGATGTGAACCATGTTAATTTCAAATTTTGTGTGTGGTTCTGGGAGCTGTGAGGGTGGAGGTTGTGGTTGTTGAGTGGGTAATGTGAGAGGGGGTGTAGGTGAAGCAGGGTCCTCGTCAAGAAGGTCATCATCATCAAAGTTGGTTTCAGGTGGACACAATTAGATAAGGATGGTTTTCAAAGCCTTACAGTTCTCCACATCATGCCTGGCACACGATGGTATGCGTAAATTTTAGTATCATCAAACCCTTTTGGCTTGGGTTTGAGGGGGTCGTAAGGTCGGAGTGGCGGTAATGTGATAACAGAAGTCTCAAGGAGGTTGGTTAAAATTTTGGCATAAGACCCTGCTAGTGGATCACAATGGGAAGTAAATGTGGGTTTGGGTGTAGGTGTGGTTATTTGTTGGGAATTGTTTTTGGAATTGTAGGAAGGGGTCGAGCTATGGGTTTAGGTGCTGGTATGGTTTGAGGTATCTGTCGGGTTCGTTTGGGTAGGGGTATAGTAGATGGATGGGTAGGAGGGTGTGGTTTTGTTTTGACTACCTTGTTGTGGGGTAGTGGGGTTTTGTTTTTGGGGTGCACCTTCTTGGGTAAAGGTGATGTGGGTGTACGAGGTCTATGAGGGAAAGCAGATGGAGGAAGAGGGTGAGTTACCCATGGGGATAATGGGGGTGCTATGAAGGTAGATGATGCAGGTCATGCTTGGGGTGTGAGGGACAAAGACTGAAGTGTAGTAGGTAGTGAAGCAATGGCTGAAGGTATCAGAGGTATTGGTGGTAAAGAGACTGTAGGTGTGGGTATGAGTCATGTTGTGTGTCTGGGTAGGTTAGAGATTTGTGAGGCAGGAATGGGTGGTTGGGTTATTGGGTTATGACTGGGTGAGGGGTGCTTGAACCTATTGGGTAGCTGAGGTTTGAAGGTAGATGGGACATGTGTGGGTGTGATTGATGCGGTGGGGGTATGAGGTCGATGAGTTTGTTTCTTTAGTTTGGGAGTCGGAGTAGGTGTGGTTTTAACATTGGAGGATGTAGCTAAATCTAGTTTAATAGGTAGATGGGTAAGGCTGGTGGTTGGGGTGACCCCTAAAGTGGTAATAGGTTTAGTGGAGGTAAATGTTGTGGGTATAGGTTTAGGTTTAGGCATAGGTCGGGTTATGGGTAAGGATGTGGTGTGAGTGCTAACGAGTATCATGGAAGGGGTTGCAACAACAGTGGTTGTATGTGGTTTGATGGGTGGAAGTGTGCTTGGGTAGATGGTGGAGGTGTCATCGAGGGATTTCTGCATTTGTGTTGAGACAAGGAGTAAGAGGCCCCCCATAACAAGGCTCTATCCACATACTCTAAGTGATCAGCCAAACGTGAGAATGGCACATTTGTGGGTGGAGTTGGTGAGGACCTCATGGGAATTCCCGTAAAATGAATCTTGGAGATGGGGAATCAGCCAGCTTCAGCTTCCGTGGGTAAGAGAGCTGAAAGTAGGTCTGTTGGATGTCGGGTAGCGGATGGAGAATGTTCGCCATGAGGTAAAGGTATCTCCACTGGGTCTATGATGGGTGGAGGAGATGATGGGAGCTCCTCTGTGGGTGGAGGAACTGATAGGTGCTCCTCTATGGGTGGAGGAGGTAATGGGTGCTCCTCTATGGGTGGAGGAATTACGGTAGGTAAAGGTTCGCTGAGTGGAGAAGCTAGGGGTGAGATGGTCTCAATGTCAGCAGAAGACTCCTCTGTAGGAGATGAAGGGTGTTCCTCTATTGGTGAAGGAACAGTGATGGTTAGGTTCAGACGTGGAAGGAGGGTTTCGGGCTAGGATTTCCTCTATGGAAGGGATGTGAGGTAATTGAGATGCGACAGGTACCTCGTTAAAGATTGCATGAACCTCACGAGTATGGGTATCGTGAGTGGATGTCTCACCTGTTTGATTGGATGAAGGGGCATGATTGGGAAATGGTTTTTTAAAGATTTTTAGATTTTGATTAGGGGTGGCATTGGGATTATCCACAGTCAACTCACCTTTCTCGAGCATTTCTTGGACAATATTCTTAAAAGTGATGCAGTTGCCATCACTATGACCCTTTACATGGTGATAGTTACAGAAATCTTGTTCCTTATACCACGCGGGCATGGGGCGAGCAGGGTCAAAACCAGTGTGTGGTTTTATGGGTGGAAGGGTGATGGCGCCAGCTTTGATCAACTTTTCTAAAACAGAAGAGTAAGGTTCCCCAATTGGGGTATATTTTCGCTGCTCTTGTCTGAATCGAAAAGCCTGTACATGTGATAGATTAGATGAGGGTGTGGCTTGATTGGATGGATGAGCTGGGCCGGCCTTGAGTACCACTGCGTTAGTGGTACCTTTAGCCTTTGAATAATTGGTTGGTGGTTTAGAAGAAGAAGAGGTTTCAGTTGACTTGAATGTCAAATTCTTATTTCGTAATTGGATTTTCTTCTCTTCAATAGCCCAAATTTCTAACTTTCATGCCATAGTAAATGCCTCATCGAATGTTCTAAAAGTTTGGACCTGCAAGGTCGGGGAGATATGTCTGGCACAAGCTCAAGTGAAGAGCTCGATGAGTTCAGTTTGTGGCAGTTGAAAGGTAAGTTGATTGATCAGGCTGCACCAGCGAGTGACAAAATCTGTGATAGATTCATCCTCGTATTGACGTGTGGAATATAGATCGGTCATGGTAACTTTCTTGGTGATGTTGATAGAAAAATGATCCAAGAAAGCTTGGGCTACCTGATTGAATGAAAATATGGAGTGTTTGGGTAACCCACTATACCAATCTAATGCTGGTCCAGTGAGGGACATGGGAAAAGTTCTCAAAAGTAAGGCATCATCATGAGAAATCAAATAACATCCGTGTTTAAATGAGCACAAATGCTGTTGTGGGTCTTCCTTACTATTGAAGCGGTTGAATTTAGGCATTTCCCAATGCACAGGGTATGAACGGATGGGAATGGATGGGTGAATAGGCTCATTGCAAATCTCATCATAAGTGAGAGTGTTGCGGGAGCCAGAAACCGATGCCTCCAGTGTTTGCATCTTATCCATCATCAATCTAATTAGGTCATTGGTGGGTTGTGATGATTGGATGCCTCCTATAGCATGAGGAGGTTGATTTTGGGTGTATAATGGGTGTGACATTCTAGTGTATGGGGCTGCCATGTAAGGTGGTGAAGAAGAAGGCAATGAAATAGGGGGTATGTACCCAGAATGAACAATAGATGAAACAGGCGGTTGTTGGTAGTATGTATATGGGGGAGGAAGGGTTGTGGTAACCCTAGTGGCAATAGGGGCTAGTGATTGTGGAATGGAAAGAACTACGTTCTGAAATGGGGTAGGGGTCACCGACACTGGAGGTGGGAATGTAGCTACGGGTATGTATGAGACATGAGGGGTAGATGAAGTTGTATTTGGGGTAGTCGCTGAGGGTATGGTAGATGTAATGGATGCTACAGGGGTAACAGACGCGGCAGTCATAGTGGGTATAGGACCTAACTGTGAAACGACTGGGGGTAAAGTGGAAGTAGGCAGCACGGAGCCAGATGGGGCTGAGGGTAGAAGTGGGTGCGAGTGTCAGGGGGATAGATATGGGCATGTTGTATATCAACTGACCTGAGGAATCTCGAGTGGATGAATGGGAGAGGTAAAATTGCAAGGCAGCAGGGTTCTGGTCAAGGATTCGTGTGAACTCCTCATCTCCGGTAGCGATATTGGTAGGCTGGATGGGATCCATGGCTGGTGATAGAATAGAGGGTGGTGAAGGACTAGGTGGGAGTGGATGGCGACTGGCATGGAACACGAGGGCATTCGCTTGTCTTCAGGTTAGTACCATGTGAACCAGTACTGATCAGGTGATGCTGCCTCTCTGTAAATAATACAGTGAATAGTAGGAACAGGTGAATCTGGTGATAAAAAATGGATGAAGTAACAAATGGTGAGTGGAATGTGAAATAGGGTAACCGATGCCGGTTAGGGAAAACCGACATCGGTCAGGGGTAACCGCTACCGGTTACTGTGGAAAATAGGCAGTGAGTAACCAGTGAGGCAGAAGGCAAAATATGACAAGTATGTCAAATTTGGGGATGTGTAAAATGTCAATGGAAAAGGTGACAGCAACAAAGACTATGGGAAGTGGAAAAAAGTGAAGTGAGAACTATCCTTTTGAATAAGTTAGCAAAAGGACCTGGAACTGACGTCAGTTGAGCGTAACCGATGGCGGTCAGAGGTAACTGATGAATGTCACTGTGAAAATGAAACAGTGATAAGAAAAAGTGGTTGTGAATTAGAATTTGATGTGGAATCAGACCCAGAATTCTGGGAATGATGGTGATATGGCCCAGGCACACTCAGGTGGAGCCAGAATACACCAGCTATGATGGGGAGTGTGCAAGGAAATACAAAATAATGATCGAAAGCTCTCACCTCAAAATGCAAATCAAACAGAACACTAAGAAAGAATGTTCCTAGAGTGCCTATTCTATTACGTTTGTTCAGCTTATGCTATTTAGGGACTGACACATGAATTGTGAAGTAGAGTTTTTGGTGAGGATGGCTTCCTACAAAGAAGGAGATCTAAAGGGTGAGGTTTCAGGTTTGTTATGGTGGGGGCGGGCTACGCTCTGAAGTATGACTTGACAGAGCAGTGAGCTAGGTGCCCACTATGTCATGATCGTGTGATCACCTACAACTTCTTCCAGGTAAGATGTTGTTTAAGAATGTATGTATTTGAATTTTTGTGTGGTTTGGTAAGACTCAGAGAAAGAGAAAAGGATAGAAGTGCTTTTCTATGATTTGTTTGTCAACCATCAGTTGGTAATGACATCCAGCGTATAGGTTGCCCTCAATTAATGTGAGCTAATGCCAAAAATTAGAATGAAATGCACTTATTTTAAACCCAAATCAAAAGTATGATATTCAATGACAAAAAATAGATGAATAGGAAGAGGGATGCTCTTTCACTAAAATGCAGAAAACATGAAGAGATGATTCCTTTTAAATACACCAAAAGAAAGGTTTCCTTTAGAGCAAATAGAAAGAAGGAGTGGATTACCAGGGAAGAAAATTAGTGTGTATGCTTTTAGAAGGGAAAAAAACACACAATTTTTTCCTAGGAATGAATGAAATGCAAGGAACCCCGGATGGGTCCCACCGGGCGTGCCAAAATGTTTCACCTTTTTCTTAGATTGTTCCTTTGAATGGTTGACGAAATAGATAGGGTAACGGGCATAGGAGGAATACCTGTTCAAATGTTCAGTTGATGGGTTGTTGCACGCGTATGAATTTTGAATCCACAGCTGACCATGAGAGCTTCCTTTTGGCTAGGAGGAACTACCTGTAATGAAAGCAAGACCACCAAAAAGCATTAAACAATATGGGCAGTGAACTACCTAGCATGAGCTAGATCCGGGAAGTATGGTACTTCCTAGATGGCTGTCAGTCCACTGTTTTAAACAAATTAATGCTGAAAACAAAGTAAATCCTATTGTTATTTTAAAATGATTTAGGTATCTCACTTAAAACACAATAAGAAACAAATCTAATCTAACAGGCTAAGCTAGAATAGAATCCACAGGTCAAAGGGTTGGTTCTGAGTTCTGCAGGTCTGATGAAGGTGTTGGGTAGGTCACAGGTGAGTGAGGGTGAGGTAAAATGGGGTGGATAGGTCTCTGTTTAAAGTTGTGTAGGAAAAAATAGAGACCAGCATTGGTCAAGGGTGACTGACCGCAGTTAGGTACAACTAGTGCCGGTTACTGTGAGATCTGGGAATGTCACAGAATGGGGTTTTTGGTCCCCTTTGTGATTGCACAAAGGATTTAGTTGGTTGGGAGGAGGTATTAGGTGACTGGGGTAGGTTTTTACGAGGTTTTGATGGGTCTATGAAGGTACAAAATGTTGGAGATGGTCAATAAGAAGCAAGATGGACAATAGGTGGTAAAACAATGATGAAATGAATTAACCAGGAAAGTATGATATTACTTACTTGGATTTCATTTTTGAAAGTCTATGTGTGAAGGATGGAGGTGTTGATGATGAGGTTTTGGAGGCTGCAAGTGATCACCAACTGAGAAAAGCTTCTTTCATGGGCTGCATGCACACTCCTCTTTTTCTTGGGTAGATCCGAATGTGGCTGGGATGGCTGTGCAGGAGAACATGTTCAATCTCTTTCTTTAGATGCAAGTTCTTGCTGGAATTGACTCTCTGAAGATGTGTTATCTTTTTGAGATCTTGTTCTTGCTCATGAAATTTCTTTCTCCTAATGTTTTCCAACCTTGAGAATAAGGTAGTTTAGGAGTTAAAAAGGGGGAACTGACGGTGGTCTGACTTAACCAGCGGCGGTTAGGGGTAACTGACGTCGGTCAAGGAGAGATTTTCTAGGTTTGCTAAACTTAGGGGAGATCCTCTTGATTTCCCTGGATCTCATGTCATTATCCCATGGATTAGACTTGGAGCTTCTGTGAGCACGTGGGGATGTGGTTAGAGGGAGTGTAGGCATTGATTTTTAGGGTTTGGGTAAGTCTTAGTTAGTTATGGTAACTTGCTAAGAATAGGTCTTAAGGTGAGTTAGCTTGATGAGGTGTCTAAGTGAACTGTATGTGTGGATATTATTTAAAATAAGATATTTAAATAATAAATATAGTGAGGATAATGAATTAATTTAATTAATTAAATTAATACTAGTGAGGTGAAGGGGGCCATGGCTAGGTGAATGTGATGAAGGGTGTTTATTCATTGAGGAACCAAAGGGGAGTGTGACCTAATTTTAGTGTCTACACTAGCAGTCCTAAAACAAAGATAAACCAAAATCTATGAACCATCATGCTTAGAGCTTAAACAAGAGTAATCTACCAAACATATTTATTATAATAGGAATACAATATTCAAACGAACTTTCTGGAATAGTGATTAATATCTATACCTCTATTGAATGATAAAAATAAAATAACTCTATTAAAATCCTTAGAATATATTAAACAGGTTAAGATTATATTTGAATCTTGTGGGTTTTGAAGAATGGAGTTTGTTATGTTGTCGTGCTACAAGACCATTTGACATACTCAATATGAATGGTCAAAACTTGGATGGATGAGTTCAAGAAATTAAGATAGAGCTCATTTAATGGAACAATACTCTAATCAAATGAAAATGGACTAATCTTAGGGTCAATGCTCATTTACAGGTGTTAAAAAGTCAACAGAAATATGTAGTGAATAGGGGTCAGGAACACTGGAATGATATAAAATATGAAACTATATAAAACCCTATATATGTATGGTATTAGAGAGGTAGTTTGCACTCCTGCAGTGGAAAAATTTTTAATGAGGGTCTGAGTCAACCTTAGGAGAGTTAAAATTTTTCCTTTAGTGAATCATGGGTAGTCATTGAATGGGGGTTCTTTAATTAACCAAAGTGATTAATTCATAGGTGTGACAAAGCTTATAAAATGTTTCTTAGAGGAATAGTTAGTTCTGATTTTTGTTATAAGAATTTTAATAAAATGATGATTTATTGAAATAAATAAAAGGAGGCTTATTAATTAATTAAGACGTAACAGTAATTAATCATGAAATAGAAAGGACTTGGTATTAATTAATTAGATCAATAATTAATTAAAGCTAGATATAAAGTTTGGATTTTTTGACTAGCGTCGAATGTCGCTAATTAGATCATATTTGTTGGACTATAAGTAAGGTTCTATTAAAGGTTTTACTCGAAATAGCTATGGATTAATTGATTGGCTAGAAGATAAAATATTGCTATATTAATGATATGTATCAATTTTTTATTGAACCATGGGAATAATTTCAGACACAATTCTAAGTAATTTAAATTGGTCATTTCCTAAATTATTGTATGTCTCATATAAATGAATAGAACGTGGCATTTGTCACTTCCATGATTCAGGGACGGATATCAGTATAATTACACTGCTTAAAATGAATCAGCAAACTGGGTTGATTGGAAGAAGTTATAGGGATTTTAAGCCAAAACCACTAATGAAGGTAATCCACATGTAGCTCAAAATAATCCCATAATAATCTTGTAGTAGAACTGGAAATAAAAGGATTTTAAATAGGTTGATGCGTATGAAACTAGTTATTAAAAGCATAAATATTAAAAAAACTTTGAAGATGGCAAGAATCTTTGGGACCATGACCATAAAGATCAAGGTTGCAGAAACATAGAACTATGAACACAAGGTATTCAGAAATAGAAATCAATATAAGACAAATCACAAATGATATTATTAGGTGGAACAAATGGATTATGTTTGTAGCAATTGCCTCCTCATGAAGTCAATGATGACAATAACTAGAGGTGGGAAAGCAAATTCAGACATAAAAATAAGGGAAATGAGACCAATTCCAAAAAACATCCATATGCCAATTTTATCAACTATACGGACCAGCTCAAAGAATGTTAGGATTTATAAGGATGAAGTGTTTCAAAAAACATGGTTTACAACCAATGAAATGTTGAATTTTTGACAAAATTGAATTGCAATATACTGAATTTTTTATATCATAGAAGGGCCTCGATTGTATGAGATCATTTTTTGGATATTGGAATGTTAGCTTCTTTATAGAACAAATATAATGACAACCACCAACACTCTAATTCCTCTAGTGCGTGATGTAAATGTATCTACAAAAATGAAAACAAAATAAAATTACCTCTATACATAGGGGCAATGAAGAACATTAGGCTTCCCCCAATCAAATCAATTCATCATCTCCATTACATGGATCAGACACTTCTCTGATACCATTTCTAAAAGAACAAGATATCTTGCACAATAAATCCTGAATGATCTCTCATTTCTAGTTATAAATAATATCATCATAATCCTATGGAGCACGGATTAAAATTTTATATATGATGGCAATTTGTAAAATACAAGACTACTCCCTATAATCTCACTAATAATATGCTTAGCAATGACATATCGTAAATAAAAATTGTTATAGTAATATATACGACATAACAACCTAGCACACGACGTAGTAATTGCCATGGTAACCACAATAAAAAACTAATTTCCTAACAATCAACAATATAGAATATGAGTTTTTTATAAAGGTAATTAACACAACTCATCAGTGATCCAAAACCCATTAAATAACAATATTCTACACTAAGTCATCCCATGCAAGTGGGAAGAGCTTAGTTAAATAAATCATCCACTTAACTACCAAACCCAAGGATATTAAACCAATTTATTACAAGTGAAATAAAATTGAGATCCTAAGTGACCAAATAATTCAATAGTTACATATAACGGGGTAAATTTCCATTTCCAACATTAATCCACAAATTAATAAAACAAGTTTGAGTGACAAAATAAATAAGATTGCTATCCTTTAGACTAAATTTCTAAATTGTCAATATGGAGGGGAATCTGCTAATATATGTCTCCCATGGTGTACACCTAATATCATAATTACATTCGATTTCAAACATCAACTTTTTTAATACTAAAAGCTAAGTAATTGGAAAATAATATTTATGGAGGATGATCAAACTTCCAATATCAATCATACGATAATTATTTAGGAACTAGTGTAAGCAACATATGTCCATTAATGAGATATGATCTAGAAATTGTGATAATCATCCATGCATATCTAATATTCTTAATTCCATATGAAATGTAAAATCCACAATATACATAACATCACCATATTTAAATCAAGTAATACCGATAATAATAGTTGAATTGGCATCCTATATGACATACAACATCCCGCCAAGAGAATTTATCATATAAAAGTTAATATGATGAAAAAATCATAATTGTACCCTAATCAATAGGTATTCATAATAGAAATGTGTATACAAATGTTTTTCAATGCTTGCAGGACAATACGTCAACATAGTTAAAATAGAGTAGAAATATAATTGGCATCTATAATGGTATTCATTTTATTTATGGATTTTCTAATTCACTTTATTCAAATATAGATACCTTAATATATTTTGTTCCTTAAGTTTTGTATCATCTAAGTTAAACCTTAACCTTAGGTGATCCTCAGCCTATTTTATCACTCAATAAATTTCCTTAATATCATGGTCATTTTATATCATTTATCAATTTCCATTCTTTTCTCATGATAATGTTATGGTATATGGGGCAAAAATAATATTCACTTGAAATAAGTATCATATATCAATATTTCACTAATTAATTATGTGAAAATACCTAAATCTATTAATAATTAAGTCTTTAACTAAAAATGGAAAAGACTATAAATTGTGAATTTTTCCTAAATGATTTTACTAAGTTTTTTATTATTATTGGCAAATAGTTTTTTGAAAGGGACTATACCCTTGAATACAAAAGAAGGCCTAAAAGCCAGGATGAGCAAGAAAACCAGAGTGAAAAGGATCAGAATCCAAATGTTACAATGATGCTCAAAGTAGCTAAAAAACAACTACCAAAACAAGACAGAACAGCAAAAATACTGCAAAAAAGCAGTAAAGGATCCGCAAAAAAATAGCAAAAAAGCAAACAAGGACAGCAGAATCAACTGCAGCTACTTCCTAGTAGCTTTGTCTAAGATGGTTTTGATATTCTTCCAGGAATTAAACATTCCCAAAGTATTCATATGGGCAGCGTCATTAGGATCCAGCTGCTCCAAGGTCTTCTTTCTTTCTTTATTAGTACCCCAAAGAGTTTCCGGCACTTCGCTTAGGTTGGAGACACTTTTGACGTGTTGTTCAATAAATTCCTCAATTGCCCTAAAGATGGCAATGTTGTAATCATGCCTAGTCTTGGCCTTCCCTAAGCGAGAGTCCAAGGAGTGCAATTTCTTGTATATATCTTCAATTTGGCTGCTGTCCACGTCCTCCTCCTCCTCCTTCTTCCTCTTTCCTTTCTGTTTTGTCAAGTTTTTAACTTCATCCTTTAACAATTTCATATCTGCCTCTAAGGCTTCCAGCCTTTTAGTAGGGATTTCCAATTGCACTTCCCGGGGGTTGGCACTGCTGATATGCAGAAGGTCATGAGAAATTTCAAAATCCCGAGAACCCTTCTTCATAGCAAGGGTCTCGAGGTTGAGCTTCCTATAAGCCTTGGTAACTGGTCTCTGTGAGGTAGAGGCCAAGTGGGGGGCAGGAGCCTCAGAAGGGGGAATGAGGAGAAGAATCCTGAATGGCCGGCATGGGGGTGACAACAGTGGTGGCAGGGACAAAGAAAGGAGAAACAGGGCTGGCAGCAGCAGAGCTTGGCAAAGGAGGAATCGAGCTAGGGGAGGATGGGAGACCAAGAAACCTGAGAAGACAACATTTGTGTAGCAACAAAATGAGCCCCTGGTGCAAAGGAACCACCCGGGAATGCTTTTGAAACTCAAGAATGGAGCGTTCAAGAGAGTTCAATAAGTAATGGGGGAAACAAACCAGCCGATCCCTACGAAAATGATTAAGAAAAATAAGGTGCTTCGCAGGAACAGTGACAAACCTCCCTTCCAATGAGATGAACCGTATCATCATGCAGGTTACTTCATCATATGGTGGAGGGATCGACCTGACAAGAAGGCCCGCTGTTAAGTGGGTCAGTTTCTCCTCTCCCTCAACAAATCTTCTCTCTTCCACATCTCTATCAACCCTTTTGTTAAAGAATCTGAAGCCCTCCAAGCCAAGGCCAGTCGCTTCAGCAATAAGCTCTTCATTGATTAAGACCTTCTGCCCCCCATACTCCACTGTCCTCTCCTTCCAATCTTTTGCAAAGCGCACAGAGATGCTCTGGTCATGTCCCTGAACTTTTTCCATGAAGTTTGTTATTCCACCCTTGCTAAGAATGTTCCACAGCTCAATATTGTCTTTCCAATCTGGGTCCACACTAGGCTCAATTTGACAAGGAGGACCCCCCATCTTCTCTGTTCTGAGCTGTTTGCAACTAATTCCCAACTGATTGCCAAAGCCAGTCCACTCTTTGCTATAGTAATCCACACAAAACTGGAAATGAGAGCCGTTGTTATTCCCACGATCGGCTGCGTGTATGCTGATCTGAGCCTGCTGAACGCGTGTGAGAATAATCCGCTCCCTTCCATCAATCACTTTATTTCCGCCTTCGGTTTCCATGGAGATTTGAATCCACCTTTTAACAGTCACATTACAGCCCGCATGCGCGATTTTCAAAATCGTGTATCTCCACTTGTAATTCCCCATATGAATCACACTATCTTGATTATTAGACATGAAATGCATAAACCAATACTTTAAATCAACACGTGTGGGAGTATTTTCCACACCCAAAATTCATCATTCATTTCAAGATATTGCTTACGTATGGAGCTCCGCCTGAATGCTGTTTTGAAGCTGTTTGGGGATGCTGCTATTGTCCCAAACTGTAAGGTTTACATTGATGCCATAATTTGCCAACACATCCGCCAATTTATTACCCTCCCTGTAGGTATGCATGATCCTGATGTTATTGAAAGTATGACTAATACTTATGGACTCTGCAATAAAATCCTTGATGCTCCAGCTTGGAGATGAGCACTGCTTAAGAAGATTAATAATATTTAGGGAGTCTCCTTCAATGATGAGGTTCTGAATATTATTTGCCTGGGCAATTCTCAGACCCCAAAGAGCAGCTAAAGCTTCAGCAAAATGATTAGTTTGAATTCCCATTTTACCAGCATATGCAGCTATTAGATTGCCTTTATGATCCCGTATCACTCCTCCCCCTGCCGCATTCCTAGGGTTTCCCTTAGAAGCCCCATCAAAGTTCAACTTATACCAATTTAGATCTGGAGGATGCCATTTAATCAAAGATCTATCAATGCTATTCCCGGGAATGTTCCAACTATTAATTGATCCAATCTGCCAGTTAGAGAGAATGTATTCTTCATTTTCTGGATATCTCTTTTTCTTGGGAGGTTTAGAATCAGCAATATTCTCTTTGATACCATTAGAGATTTTCCCAATACTAAGTTTGTAGTTTTGCTTTCTATTTCTGAAGATAATATCATTTCTGTCCTTCCATATTCTCCAAATTAAATGAGGGATAACCAGCTTCCAGATCCTTTTAACAACACAATGCTTAAAGGGTGGGTTCCACTGAGTCCATAGCTGATTGAGATCCTTCGGCATCACCCAGAGAGCTTCAAATTTAGAAAGGGAAAAACTCCATAGTCTAGTGGCATACTCACAATGTATGAACAGGTGGCTGATATCCTCAAAATCTTTCTTACAAAGATGGCACCTATTAGGGATTATTAATCCTCTTCTCATCAGATTGTCATTGGTAAGAATTCTACCTCTGATAGCCAGCCATAGGAAAAAATTTATTTTGGGAGTTAAATCAGTCATCCAAATCCTGTTCCAATTGAACTCTGTTTGATTATAGTGAAAGAAGTTATTGTATCCAGTTTTGACAGTGTAATTCCCATCATTTGAGTTAATCCACACCAACTCATCCTTGGAATCCATCTGACTTAATGGAATAAGCTCTAAATGATCTTGAAGGGAGGAAGTAATTTGCTTCAGATCAATTCTATCAACAACAAGTTTTTTCCACTTCTTTCTGGTGCCATTTTCCTCAATATAGTCCTTGATTTTGATGCCATACTTATTTATAAGACTGTCCTTGGCCATCCCAAAACTCTCCATGAGATTTCCATTAAACCAATTGTCCTCCCAGAAGTTTATGTCCCTACCATCCCCCACTTTCCATTTACTTCCCAGCCTGATGAAATTTCTGCTTTTAACCAAATTGTTCCAAAAAATGGAACCATAGGGGAGTTGTTCATCAAGAAGGAAGGAGTACAAAGATTGATGCTTTAGGTATTTTTCTTTAATTAAATCTATCCAGGGTTGTTTCTCAGTTAGCATTCTCCAGCCCATTTTAGCAATGAGGGCCTCATTCATTTTCTCAATGTCTTTTATACCCAGACCTCCCATAAACTTTGGGGTGCAAACCTTATCCCAAGCCACTAAATGAAATTTGAATTTCTCATCCATGCCTTGCCATAAATTTTTTTTTTGGATCCTTTCAATCTTATCCCTAAAAGAGGAGGGGATCTTGTAGAGCGACATAATATAAATTGGCAGATTTTGGAGAGTACTTTTGATGAGCAGGCACTTACCAGCACTAGATAAAATGGCTCCTTTCCAACCAGCCATTTTTTTTTGGAATCTCTCCAATAAATCATCCCACACCTTGCAAGAGACTTTCCTAGTGCCGAGAGGAAGTCCCAGGTAAGTGGCTAGAAGCTCGCTTATTTTACAGCCCAGAATTTTAGCTATTTTAAGCTGTCTTTTCTCAGGAGTATTGAAGAAGAAGATGGTGCTTTTGTCATAATTGATCTCCTGCCCAGAAGCAGATTCATAGAGCCTTAGCAAGGCCTTGGTAGCCTTGGCTTCAATGACAGATGCCAGAAGGAGAAGGATAGTGTCATCCACAAATTGCTGATGTGAGACAGCACGACTGATGGAGGTGGGCTTGGAGCCACTTAAAAGCCCTTCATTCACTGCTTTACCAATTGTTCTACTAAGGCTGTCAGCCAAGAGAATGAAAAGTAAGGGGGAGATAGGGTCTCCTTGTCTAAGTCCCCTGCTACTGGTGAAAAAACCCACTGGTTCACCATTAACAACCACAGAAAATCTAATCCAAGTAGACTATTGATAAAAAAATTCCAAATTATTGTCTATTTAATAAATATTCTAATCCAACAAGTGTAATATCATTTTTCATAGGGTTGAGATAACTGCATATAGTCTTCAATTTTTTTCCTACATCATTCCTCCTCTAACTTGAAACCCAACATGAGGGAAAATGTATACACTAGAAGATTTCCCTTATCATATTTTTACTTATTAATACAAGCATATAAATGATATGCATTACAATAATACCAAAAATAACATAAAATATCAAAAAATATAATAAAATATAAAGCCCCATAAAAAGTTGATAAAAGACATATCATCTCCCATTTAATTAATCCTTACCAAAAAACATTAAATCATGTCATAAACCTCTATGCATACCATTAATATTTAATAAAATACCATCTTATCCTAACCACCAAGATTTAATCATTTACACCTCTATTGCACTATGCACCCTTAACCATATTAATAGACACTACACTATGGACCCAAGGTATCTCCCATATACCTCCACTCCATAATCTATAATAGAAGGATTTTGGTCCCTTTTTCCCTCTCTCTATATTTTTCATTTGTTTATCTCACGTATATTTTGTTCGCCAATGTTTCCAAAGGGAAAGTAAAATTTTGATAGAGACATTCAAGCTCCCAGGGTTAACTTCCAATCACCTTATCTTCCTTGATAATTCTTGGAATCCTTATTCTGACCACTTTTCAAAAATATCTCAAATTCCTTTTATTGGCTATAAAAAAATGTTAAATGGATGTATGTGGAGGAGAAAAATATTTTACCAAATATTTACCTTTTAAAAGGTATATTTATCCTCTTTTATTTATCATTATCTTATTGCATTTTTTTTCATGTGTTTTTATCAAACTTGAAAGGGCTAGGAATCTAACCAAGGTGGGCTCCCTAGTAACCAATCAATACTAGTAATTTCCCTAAATGTTTGGTTATACATATTTTGATTTGAGAGACTAGTTTTCTTTCTTCAAGGAGAATCTTCTTTAATCTGATTGGGATGGAAGTCAAAGACTATATCATCAATAAACTAGAAGGTAAATTTTGGATTCAACTTCCTTGTTTTTATCCTAACATATCTGAAAATGTTAAGAATTTATAGGAACTCGTTTGGTTCTAGAATTTAGATGTCAAGGACTCTATAGATGAACTCATATGGGAGGATTATTTTGATGGTTCTTACTCAGTTAAAATTGGTTACGTTCTTCTTACCTTGAACCAACATTCTAACATTAATTAGAATAAGAATTGGTTCAAATAATTAACTCTTAGGATCAAATTATTCTTTTGGATAAGTGTTCAAAATGGAATTTTAACTACATATAATTGGATTAAAAGGGTCCAATACATCCCTAATAGATTTAGTCTTTGTAAACTCTTGGAGGAATTAGTCAACCAAATTTTTTTCCATTGCTCCTATGCTACAAATTTTTATATTGATTTCTTCAAGTTTATGGGGAAAAATTGGGTCCTTCGTGACTCTCTCCTCTCGTCTTGGAAATAATGGAATCCTCCGTTTAAACACCAAGTTATTAAGAGAATTTGGACCTTGTCTTTCCCTCATATTATTTAGAACATTTGGAAGGATTATAATTCCAACATATTTGAATATAAAAAAAAATTTGTTGGGTGCAATTTTTAAACACATTCTTGAAGACATCAAGCATAATATTTCAAATTTCAAATTCATTAAAAATATGTCGTAGTGAAGGCAATTATTTACTTGTGAACACTATTCAAACAAATTCATGTCAAAAAAATAAATTATACGTTTGCACATATAGATTAAACATGTCTAAAAACATGCATTTGTGAGGTAAAATGGGATCACCAAGATATATAACAACATAAACATATTCTTGATGTTCTTTATATTAGTAAATCCCAAGTAAACCAAATAAATGATCAAATCTCGTCATCTTTGGGCCCACTTTATTTTACATTCTCTTAAATTTTTGGGAGAGGAACGAGGATGATTACAATACAAAAGGAGCTCTTCCCCTGCTTTAACATCCCTAATTTCCTCAACCATGATATAATAAGATTAAAATATTAACATCTCAATCTCTTGGTCATCATCTTACTCCATGAATTGATAATTAAATTTCTTCTACATATATCCTTTTGGAAATATTAGAAAACCAACAATATTCTTATACACAAATGGACAACCATAAATGTATTTTTAATCATATATTCTCCCCTTGCACAATTTTTTTGGCCAATGTTTGTGTATTACAAGCATAACCCATATGTTGACATGTTAAACCTCATACACATGATAGTTTTGACCAAATATTAAAAGGGTACTTCGTTCAGTAGAATGGTAATATGGGAAACCCATGATCTTGACATGTTCTTGATCCCATATTTACATGGGTAAACATAAATAGACCCAATCCTATATCACATATAATAGACACAAAAATAAAATAATCACATACTAGAGGAAGGGTCTTATTAACATTGAGCCATGCAAGGATACGATATGATTTTTTTGATACTCTACATCATAGGGGGGATCCCAATTTTTTTTAGAAGTTCCAAATCCATCTACTTCCTCTAGATCATAAGGTTTGTATATTACCTTCACTTTATCTTTAGTCAAAGCTCTACCTTGATAAATGATAACTTACTTTCTCATACATCACTTTGAGATTCCTCTTATTTATATGATTAGAGTTAGAAAGAGGTGGTGATTTTGTAAGTACATTGACTCAAGTAGATAAGTAGAGTTGAGGGTAGCGATGAAGAATGTAAAGCAATAGACCTGTGGATATTTACCTTAAACATGTGAGATGCTTTTATGAAAAAAATTGGCCCCTTCCCCTTCTTCCTCTTTCTCCTCTTCTACCTCTACCTAGGTCTCTCCCTTGGTTGATGAATTGGATCACTCTTAGTACCTTGAAAAATGATCATTATTTTGTAAGGTAAACATCCTTTTTTCATGTAGGCTCCTTAATATATTTCACCATATACTTACATTAATTTCCTTAAAATAAAAGCATTCACTATATCAAACTGGATTTTTACAACTATTAGGATTTCACTAGAGGGAGACCTACAGAAGTATTAGAGGGGGGATATAGAGGATATTTTAGGGATGGTTTATGCGGAGAATTTACTAAATTGTACTCTATTATCAACTGACTACTTGACATTCATCTTATTCTCAAAAGAATCCACCCCCTTAATATTTATCAATGTTCAATAAAACCCTATTTATGAATAAAACATATATATTTAATGGGTGCACGTAAAAATAATAATAATTCAATGGGTAAAGGTAAAAACAACACATTGGGATAATGATGATGATATACATGGGTTTATATCTTTTTAAAAACCAATCCTACTAACTAATGTTGGAATAATTTTTTGAACGAATAAGAATTTTGAGTCTTATAATGACATTTCAAGATGTGTTAATACACATATCAAACTTGAAAGATAATAATCTATGTTTTTAAGAGGTAATTCTATGATAATTTTTTAGTATTATGAAGCCATGACTAGAGGGGAGGGGAAGAGGAAGAGAAATTAAGCCTACAACGTTAGAAGAAGAAAATTGCAATTAATCAAAGTAAAACAAATAGACAGTATCATGATTCTAAGAGGAAACAATGAGAAATAATAGAAGATGTAAAGTCAATGTCATATGAGAGGATCCAACTAAGTATGAGAGAAGATAAGTTGACATCCCATTACAAGGACTAATTCAAATATGTCAATAAGAAGCATGATGTGATAAATTTTGAAGGATAAGGTTCTTTAAAATGTAATCAAATACACTTGACATTAGCCTAAAGAGACTCAAAAGTAACTTGGTTGATAATGAATAACCTTAACAGATATTGGTACATGGAAGTTGTGATGAATTACGTAAGGAAATTTTGGCTCCCAAATCTATACCAAGGTTGAAATATTTGAAGTTCATTGTTATCCCAAATTACGCCCCTTGTAATGTTAAAAAACATATCCAATTTTAGACAACTCATCAAGTCCCTGGTTGAAAAGACTGGTTCGGAGTTGGCCATAAAATTTGTTCGGAGCTAGAAAAAAGGGAGCAATGTATGACTTAGAAAAAATATGAGAAAAATTGTGTCATTTGGGCATGTATCAGCCAAATCATCCTTTAGAGGAACATGAGGAACTGTTCCTTTATTCCTCTTGTTCCTCGCTTTACTGCGTGGCCCGCATTGCAAGAGTTATTAGGTAAATCTAGTTTTTCAATCACCTCGTGAATAGTTCATATGTTCCTTATATTTTCCAACCGTTTGAATAATGGAGAGGGAGAATGAGGGGAAAATCTATGGATAATTCAGGTTTCATTGACACTATCGGAATGTTCCAACATTCCAACCATTTGCCGACAGGTCGACCGGTCGAAGAAATAGGGAACATGGCGAGACATTGGGAGAAGTTCAAAAAGAGGGCATAGAAGACATTAAGCGAATAGTTCCCCACTTCTAACCATTCCCCACCCCTCCAAACTCACCACTAAAAAAAAGCAATGTGGATATGTTGGCCTTACAAGGCACAAGCAAAACTATTCCACACTTCCCCCATTCCTTTGATAACATGATTCACTAAACACAAGAGCAAAATTATTAAAGTGGTAATTGAAGGCCTGAGAGGAACATTTCTTTAGTTCTCATTGTTCTCTAGAAATCTTCCTAGGCTAACATGGTGTGGGTTTTTTGGCATAGCTTTTGATCCAGAGCTACAAATTGCACGAAATTAGTGGCGTTGGAATTATATCGTCGAGAATTTTTTTTTGTGTCAAGGAATGCTATAAATTATTTTATTTTAGGGGTCAAAATTGTAAACACGAGATTTAGAGGAAAAATATAGTTTTACATTGGAAAATATTCAACCACCTCCACCAACCAGAATTCATTACATCATGGTGCTCATGCCTTGTTTAGTACCTCTAATGGCTTGTATAACAAGAAAGTGAAGGTTTCCCATGCTTGGGCTTGCCAAAATGATGAAATCCAGTCCTTGGTGGTAGTTGAGTTTGGAAATGACATTTCCCTCTCTTTTCTCCCTTATTTCTCTCCCTTATTCTATATATATTTGAAAAATATCTCAATTGTAAAGAGTGGACTCTCTCATAATGCAAAGGCACCATGCCAAAATGGTTTCCCAAGTGTTTGAGTTACATACCTCTATTTGGTCTCTACAATGTGTTCTTATGCCTTCTACTTCAGTTGTAATTGTCTATGCATACTCTTTTGGCAATAAAATCATGTGTTTGTGGCTCTCTTTCTGCCATATACCTATATTTCATTGCATTCTTACTTCTCCATTTTTTGTTAAGTTAATTTTTTGCATGTATTTCTCCTTTGCAAGTTTCCATTTTTTTATCGGAGAAGTTCCACATATCTTCTAGTTCAAAGAATGCATAAATTCTTATTTCACTAAATTTGGACATATTCCAATGAATTTGGACTCTAATATTACAAGTATTGGAAGAAATCCATATCCATTTTGGCTATGTTGGATTCCATTATTACTATTATTGGATTCCATTAGTAGAAATATTGGATTCCAATATTGTCATTATTAGACTTATTCAAGTTCTAATTTTACTATCATTGGATTCCAATTTCCCTTTATTGGACTCTACTTTCGCTATTGCTCGATTCCAATAGATTCATAATTAATGGATTCCAATTTCACCACTAATGGAATCCAATTTCTAAATCCTAGTTTTTAGAATTCAGTTTCACTATTTTAGGATTTATATTTTGTTATTATTTGACTTCCCCACATAATCCTTGTGGCTACCAACTTACATAAGCCAAGCAGTTTCTAACTTACATAATCCAAGCAGTCGCTGACTTCAAGATAGTGTGTAAGTGATTGTTGTCATTTATGCCACGTATCAATCTTAATATCATGATACATATACGCTTATCTATACATACCTTATTCAAATCAATAAATGTTGACGTTGAAAATCCTATCCAAATTATACTCTAAGATAGATGTCATCTATTTTAGAACTTAACATCCTTGAATGGTGTTAAATTTGATGGTTGTTTAGATGTTTTTCATGATTTTAGACGTAACATACTTTCAAATATTTTATAGAACTGACACATGTGACTCGCACGTTTAAAAGGTGACCGTCAATTTTTATATACATTTATATAAAAAATTATTCGTATATATTAAGCATAGTTAAAAAAAACATTGGTGATTGTCATTTATAAATTTTGTAAGTAGTGTATAAGTGCGAGCGATCACACTTACAAGTGTGATTGGTCACACGTCCAAGTGCGAGCCTCGAGTAATTCTCTCGACTCGCACTTTTAAGTGCAAGTCTTAACTCGACCTTCTAAGTGCAAGTATTGACTCATACTTCTAAGTGCCAATCTTTATTCGCACAGCTAAGTGTGAGTCTTGATTCACACAGCTAAGTGTGAGTCTTGATTTGCACAGCTAAGTGTGATAACTCACCTGTCAAACAATTTTTGGGTAACAATAATTTTTCAACACTACCCTTCAAAAATACAAAATAGTGTTTATTTATACCAATTACTCTGTATAAATTTCATTATTTTTAATATATACTGATGTAAATTTTAATAATTTATATATAAATCTATATACAAAATTGATGGTCAAATATTAAATATGCAAGTCGCATGTGATGTTTATTACAAATATTTACAAGTATTTTATGGCTACAATCAATAAAAACGTCTAAACGAGCGTCAAGATT
Organism: Taxus chinensis; assembly: GCA_019776745.2. NCBI lineage: Eukaryota > Viridiplantae > Streptophyta > Pinopsida > Cupressales > Taxaceae > Taxus > Taxus chinensis. The sequence continues at coordinate 337,783,510 of CM034157.1, read as the reverse complement.
CACACGTCAAAGTGCAAGCACAATAATTAAGGGCTTTATTTTGCCCAAATTATATAAGGGATTTTATTTATAGTACACAAATTATAATATTAAATTCTTACATTAATTCTTTACAATACCAAATGCAGTATTAATGATATCATTTTGTAAGGAAAAATGCTAATTAATGTTGCAGTTTCCTCAACATTAATTAACCATTAAAACTAACTATGTAAAATTTACCATTTTAAAGTACATGTGCCATTTGATATATGTGCACCTTTTGGAGCATGTAACTATTGTCTCGCATTAATTATCCATTTAATGTAAAGAAATGTAAAAGCATACGTGTGCCCTCTTAAATTCGTGCACCAATGAAATTAGTGGTTAGATTTGTTAGTTATAAATCACTATAAATAGATAGTTTTTGAGTTTATATTTTTAACATTTTCCTTTTTATTCTCTTCATCATTGCGTAAGCGAGACACTTTATTCATCAATAGAAAAATATCACCAGGGAAAGCGTCAAAAATTCTTTGCTCGATTTCTGGAAACATTTTGATTTCCTCTCTGTGCCAAAAATTGGTATGTGTTCTCACCTTCAGCCCCTCTAAAATTACGAAATTTTGTTAATGTAAAATTTTCCATAGGTGATTAGGGCTTATATCCATGTAGGTATTTTGTAGATAACTAAATGGAAGCAAGTTTTTTATTCAATATTTTGTAGAAGTTAGTTTTATTTATCAAATAAATAATTGTGTAATATAGTAAACATTTGTTAGATCAGTGAAAGAGGACAAAATGGAGCACATCTTGACAGATAAACGACGCAGATTAATCTATAATAACATGAGAGGAAAATTTGTAGAATTTTTACAAACTCATAACACCTGCCAAGAACCTGTTTTGTTTTGTTTTGAAAAATAATCCTGGTGGTATGGATGGTGGCTCAATTTGCGCAATAAAAGAGTGAATATTGGAATTAATTTATGGTCATGGTAGTGCACAGGAATCGATGAGAAGATGTATTTGATAAAGTTGATATTATTTTTTTGGCCTTATTGTTGTCCAAAAATAGTCCTCTACTGCACATACTTAGTAACATTCAATGGCTACGACGTCATGGACATTTTCAATGACAATATTTTAGAAGATATTCATGTTAAGAATGAGTTTCCATTCAATGTGTTGGTGTTGGATTATAGTGAGCCATTTGTGAAAAAATATGGTAATACAAGAGTAGGAGAACCAAACAGATTTTGGAGAGTAAAAGAATGAATACATATTTGTGAAAGGAGAATTTGAGAAACAAGGAAACTCTAAGATGTTATTTATTATCTTTAACAGAAACACCATTATTGCTACTATGGAAGCAACAATTATCCTCTAAAATATTCACAAGATGTAAATTTTCATTGTTTGGGTTGTGCCTATGTGGCCTTTTGTCTTTTGTTGCCTACATGATTTCTCTCTTCTATGCTTCAATGCCATATTCTTCCTTAAGGGAATTTTTATAAAAGGATGTGAGTCCTTTTAAACCCACCATATTCACCCTTTTACAAAAAATGGAAACAATAGTTTTACATCGAAATATGGTTTTGTGGCATAACCTAGCAAACTCTATGATGCCAATATCTTACTTTATTTTGGTAAATCATACCGATCGATAATATCCAATTACTATGGTCTCACATAAGATAGCGAATGCTAAGCTAAAATTATTATTCTTTAACGTGGTAAATGCTAGCGATCCATAAGCTCAAAAATATTATATTATGGAAGTATTAGGCTACCTTAGCAGGCGCTAAGCTCAAAACATTGTACTTTATTATCTCATGCATCCCGTAAGAATTCTATACCTTTCATTCAAACAAATAATTTATTCTCAATCCACCAATCAAAATAAAAAATTCCATAACTTTTCAACTTTGTAATGTTTATATTTTATTTAAATAATTTTTTAATCTACAAAACTTATTTATATACTTTCTTTAATTGATACTTAGTATTTATTTGAAAAATATGAGGTCGTGTTACAAAATTGATTTATTATATTTAATAAAAATCATAATTCTATGAAAAAAATCACACAACTAGCACATCTAGCACCACAACTATCACATATCCCATCCATGAGGCATGAACTTGCTCCTCTATCTTTTTTAATTTAAAATTTCGTAAACAAAATTACTATTAATAAGGTTTATTAAATATACGTGAACATAACAATTGGCTAGTTTATATAGGGATTAAGGCATCCTTAAACCTTACAATAGAATGCATCATGAGCATCACCAAGATTGAACAAAAAAGAAACAAGACAAAAAGGGGTAAAATAACTTATCCCAAACTACAGTCCAACAGATCAATACAAGGATGAATTTCAAAACATGGAGGGGAAAACATCCCAAATGATATATTATAAAAATATTCAAACAAAATCTCCAAGAGCTAACAAACTTGTTAGTATTCAAACATTTGGAATCCTCTTGTTAGTCTTCAAACATTTCATATTATCATCATGCTCACTCATGATAGGGATGTCATCTTTAACTTTCTCTTCCTTATGAGAACTACTGAGGTGGAGATTATACTTGCAAACTTTGTGTCCTTACTCCAACTTCACCACATGCCCCTACAACTACAAAACCAAAATTTTGATCTCTACAATATCGGACAATGATAGAGTTTTGGGTGATGAATATTTTCATAGAGGTTTGATGCAATGCATGACATTTTTCTCCATATCCGTTCCAACTTTTCCTAAGGCCTCCATATTCATTTCCAACTAACTCACCCTGAGAGAAATTTTATCAAAAGTCCACATTCCATCCAAGATCTACTCTCTCTTTCCCTTTATATTACTCCCCTTTTATATGAATTAGAGAACATACATCCCCAATACCAAGATTTCCATTCCGCTAAGGTTCCTTACTCTTATTTATCCTTAGTTTGTTCATTTAGTCTACAAGAGTACCATTTTCATATGAATCCCCAGATTCAAGATATAATTCCTTTTCCACCATCGGTTTACTATTTTTAAAAATAAAAATAATTAGTCCATGGTGTATCAGGGTATCAATATTTCCATGTTGAAAATCATGCACCAATGCGGAGAGTGACATAAATAATAAAAAGGGAAGGCTCATAGCAGTCTTATGCCTAAACATATTAAGCATAGTAATATGGTGAATAAATATCTTTCTATAATTTTCCTCAAGAGTAATGTACCTCATAAGGTGAAGGAAGACCATATTCCAAATATTTGGGATGTAGAATCTAGCTATATTGTTTACCAGTAGGTAAACCATTTCTTTACCATAAAAGAAAGTATCAATTTTATGTTTACCGTCTGGTGCAGTATTTGAATATATTTAAGCCCTCTGTCTTAATTCTAGTCACTTACGCTATCGAATCCTCTAAAACATGAATATCCATGCCATGCATCACCATGTTTCCATTGTTCCATGCCCAATCAAACTCCAACACAAGATAAGTATTAGACCCCATGATTTTTGAGATGAAATTCATAAACCCCCCAATTTTTAGAATGTGCCACAAAGAGGGGTTATCCTTCAAGGAACCATATCTCATGGGCTCAATTCTTGAACAACCACCTCCCATGATTTTAGTTGACTGAGATTTAAAATGGAAGAAACAATGGCCAAAATGAATCGCAAGAGTAAAATTAATACAAATCCTGCCATATATCCTACACGTTAAAAGAGTCCTACTAAACATAAGTACAAGAATGGAATCCCAAAAAGGTAAAACAACCACTAGAACATCATTACTTAATGTTCTTACTGAGATTAATAACATTGGTGATATCATCTCCCCTCTCACACGCTTTAAAATTACTACCTTTAACCCCCAATTTGGTAAGATAATCCACACATTTATTACCCTTTCTAGGGGTATGAATAATTACATTTATCAAATTCTTTCAGCAAATTTTCTTTAGTATCTGTAAGGATATTACTTATATGGTCCAATTATTAATTATATCCTTTCTCACATTGCAAAGGGTTAAAATATTGTTTTTTACAACTAACAAGAAAAACATGTTGACATTGGTGAGTAAATCCTTAATCAAAATTTTCCTCTACAAATACTTTTGAAGACAACATATGTTTGGAAAATGAATATGTTATGTCAGGTGTTATACTTGAGCATTATAGTCATTTATCTCCATAAACATATGTAGGAAAAACATTTATGTGAAAAAAGTGATCTAGGATGTTTAAAAGACATAAAATTATTTTAGAAACATGCTCTACATTTTCATCAAACAACATATTATAAGTACAACATAAAAAGGATTTTTTAGTAAGTAACAAATAT